>OX439052.1:35589931-37989931 GCA_949317995.1 Acholoe squamosa | reverse complement strand
GTAGGATCAGCACTTAAGGCAGTAATTACATAGGGTTTGGTAGGGCAATCGTACCAGTGTAACTATTAGCAACTAGATGCAGGGCGGTAGTGGCATTTAACGGAGGGATCTCACTATGAATTGAAGGGGGTCTAGTCGTACCATCTTGAGAAATGCGTTCCAGAGTGTCTTACAATTTTACAATTACAATTTATTTATTCACATCCTCATCAGAGGTAAAGGAAAGAAAATAAGAAAAGAAATCAGCTCTAGCCGATAGTTACAATGGCTTCACTGAGTTACAAGTGTAACATTACAAGTGTGATAATAAGTTTACATATAAATGAATGCAAATACTTGAAACAGAAAAAGATCAACTTAGTGCCTGACTACGTACATTTGTAGTGGGACACAAAAGTACTACTGGTAATACTTCATCCAGCGGATGTGAGGGCTAGGCAAATCTGGCAGTACCAATAAAATAAGTTGAGATTCTTGGTCTCCAGCAACGATGAGCACCATGTTGACTAGTATACGGTGTGAAGACGGTATGAGGTATAGGAGCACCACACTAACTATCTAATTTGACTAGTGTGTCCTAATGACAATATAAAGTACAGCACACAACTCTAGCTATCCAACTTTTATCTATCCACCATGGTAAGATTGACGGGTCAATATGCGATGAAACAGTTACACTATGCTGTGGGCTATTATTGCGTAGACTTTTTCCTTCTTGCCCGCTTTTTATTGTTCTTTTTTGCTGGGGCTATCCTCTTCGTGGGTTTGAATTTTTCCATGACAATTGCACAAAATTTGGATAAGTGTGTAAGAACAATGGGGTTTTTGTTATTAAAAAGATCCACCATAGCCACCGTACTTGGTCGTGGTGGTAGATTATTGGCAAGAAGTAATGCTCGATCGTGGTCAAAAGCTTGACAATGGAAAACGTAATGGAATTCATCCCAAATGTCATCACTCTTGCATAGGGGGCACTTTCTTTTGGAATACTCAATACCAGCGTATCTCCCAGTTACCACCGGAAGACGGTGATTTCCACACCGGAATCTACACAAGGGGATTGAATACTTTTGATTAAGGTTAAGCAGATATGGTTTAAGATTGAGCTCAGTTTTGAAATAACTGTCAGTTTGTTGTATATAATAAACTTAACCATGTACTAGCAGTCAAGAATCCTGTGTCGTTTTAGCCTGTGAGTCTAAACCTGCCCACGCTACCCAGGCAGCACAGGTTTGCACCATAGCACCATGGTTGGTATGACTCAATGACATCACTAATATGGTAGGATTCTTCACTGGAAGCAAAATTCCACTTGTCCAGACAAATTGTAGTCAGAACAAGACCAGCTAGTAACAGTTAAATAGGTCATGACATACAACAGCAGCCAATCAGAACATTCTGGGATATTTATAGCAGAGGTCGCAGACTCTTGCTATCACCATGATGCCATGACCCCGTTGTGGCTGGCACGCACCTCTTTGAGTTGAGAGTTCTTGAGCAAAGGCATAACCTAAGGTCTAAGGTATTTTCTTTATCAAGATATTTAGTTTGAATGCATTATTGTAAACAAAGCTAAATAAAGAAATCGTGTGAAACCCCTATCAAAGCCTGAATCATTATAATAGATATCTATTTATTGATATATGAACTTAATTGAATTATTTTTTTGCAAAAATCCACCTGAAATGGTCCTTGTCAGCAATGTGGGGTTGACCATTCCCTCTAATAATTACAGAGTCGTCATATACCTGTTTAGATACTCACATTCTCATACACTCATACCAAAAAAATATAGCATTACCTTATTCTGTGGATTATCCATAGCAACACCAATGAAGAGATTTACCTTTAGGTGTCTCCCTTGTTTATCGCCTACACAGTAGATGCAAGATCATATAGGACCTAATAATACAAAGAGAAAATACACAACTTACCTATACAAAGATAGGTGACATATAGTTATGGCTATAATCTGAACATGGTTTCCATTGTATAGTTCATACCCCATCCAGTACCCATGTTATTGGTAAGATGCCGGTAAGCACACCACCATTGATTAGTAGCTGCATCAGCGGCACAAGACTATGGAGCCCTTTTTAGCCATTCAGGCAGCACTTGGCATTTAACTTAATTTAGGTGCAAAGGTAGCCCTTAATGAAATGTGACTCTTGTAGCCCTGGATAGCAAGCTAAAGCTGCAGGGCTATGAAAGCAGGGCATATAAATAGCTGCTTGACGATATGGGGATGAGTTTCTGAGCTCTGTCCATTGAGCTATCCTGGTCACAATTAAAGCAATTGTATTCCCACAATTTGATCATGAATGCATATTCATAGTGGGTTTGTGAGAAAATTGTGTAAGACCCACCCCCCAAGAAAAAAAACAAAAAACATTCCTGCATATATATATATATGAAGAGATGGTGCCAAGATGGATTTCTAGATAGCTAGACTTCCTCAATAGGGCCATTAAAATGTCATTGACTAATTTTGGGATGAATCTTCCAACTGCTGGGAAGATAATCTCACCTGGTTAGTCTTGGGTAGCCCCCAAATCTCTTTATGAGCCAGCCCAACGGGAGCCCATACCAAGCCCATAACATATATCAAAATAAAACAAACAAGAAATATGATACTATATATATATATATATATATATAAATATATATATATAAGTTATTTCGCTGACAGGGAATAATAAATACCGGTAATAACGATAATAATAATGTTGATATATACAGTGATAATAATATAAGATAAGTAGTATAATAAATGATCATATCACAGACACATGAGTTTGGTGGGTTACTGACCTTGACGACCCTCTTGACGAGCTGGGACTCCTGTGACGAGCGGTATAAGACGATTTCGACCTCGTTTGACGACCTCTACGTCCTGCTCTGGTCCACTCGCCGCCATCTTGGTTGCTATGGACGCTGTCGTTGTCAACGTCCCGCTGAAGACCACGCCCCCGTCGCCTTGGATTCGCGTCTCTCGAATCTTGTTTGTATACAGATGCACGTGCTCCCGCTGACCCGCTGTCCGGTCCGCTCAAAAGATTCATCTCGTCCTTACGGGCCCCTTGGCTAGCAATAACGTCCCGCAGCATATTCTTTATATCCAAAAGGTCTTCCTCCATCAAGTCTAGCCTCGTCTGGTCAACAATCCCACTCTCTTTAGCCTGTGGCGAATTAGGCTGTAAGGGCTCCAGACCCCCACATAGAGAGGTGAGACTGCTCGAAGATCCCAAATTGGCCGATTCTCGGTCCGTTTTAGCCGATTTAGCCGATTTTTTCGACGAACCCTTCTTCCTCGCACCTGCAGTAGTTTTTCTTCCCATGCTTGAGCCGATTTCCAAGCAGTAAAACCGGAAAAACTTGTTTAAAATTTAAAAATCAAGGAAACACCCAGCGTGGTGTTACCTGTACAGGTGAAAACGAGCCAATTGACCGTTACCTTGAAAATCCCCTCTTATATACTGGAGGGGTGTTGATCATGACGTCATACTATGACATCATAGATACCAATGCGCGCTGCAAGTAGTCCCTAACCGTTCGCGAATAATTATATAAATATACACGAGTGTATATAGTTCCATATATATATATATATATATATATATATATATATACTCAGTAGGGCACTATTAGGCCCCTGCTGGGGCCAAGCCGGGGCCAAAATCAGACGGGCCCCTTTTGGGCTGGCCAAATAGGGCCCAGTTTTCAGCCCAGTCAGGGCCCAAGTAGGGTCCAGTCGGGCATGTTACCTGGGTACATACAGGAGGAATGGCCACATTACCTCTCCACTATCACTGGCCTCAAGCAGGGCATCAGTGCATCATCACCCGCCTCCAAGCAGGTGATTTCGCCATCACCAGCAAGCTTGATGCGGGTTACAAAGTGTCCATAGGGGGCTTATATTATCCTCTAGTCCCTACCCAGGTAGCAAAAATGGTGTGGCCCGAGTCTGGGCCAGAGCGGGCTCCTGATGTGGGCCACACTGGGTTAACACAGTGGGCGCCCGATGGGTTTTGTCCTCAGCAAAGGGTCTGGGCCACACTGGGCTAACCGATTCGGGCACAGATCTGTTTGAAATTGGGCTCACCGATTTGGGCTCAAAGTGAATTTAACATGGGTTTTTGGTGTGGCCTAAAGTGGGCTGCCCGATTTGATGAAAAATTAGTGGTGACATGTTAAAAATTCTTTTTGAGAAATTTATCCAAAATCTTTTCTTTTTTTTAAAAGTCAATAAGCAACAAATCCTTGAGCTAATCTAACCCCCCCCCCCATATCACCAAAGCAGTAAATGCAATATCTACCCAAGTGGAAAGGCAGAGCAGTACCATTTATTTGAATCAAACTCATTCAGCCAACACAAGGCACTTTGATTCATTAAAGTGACATTCTGGCCTCAATCTTCCCCCAATAATTCCCTATGTAGGAGTAGAGAAGAGAGCAATAGAAATGGTGTTGCCATTCCACTACTACTCAGATAACCTTGATTTGCACTTTTGACTAGAAACATCTAAGTATTTCCAGACTATGAGAAAGTCTGCACATTATTACTTCATATCTGATTTTGTAGTCTATTCCAGTTGTCCTATGTCTAAAAGAAATAAGTTTGGTATGGGTAGTAGAATTCTGCCTGGAGTGCTGTGAAACCACTTTGTAGTGAGTCTGCCATGGACTGGCCTACAGAGGCAGGGGATATTTTTGGTTTCTCAATTGCCTCTATATATAGTCCTCTTATACCTGGCCAAGTGTGGGACCTGTTTGCCCCCACACCACAAATACACCTTGCAAGCCTACTAGTACAAAGAAAGACATGAAGCTGTTCTTTCCAGGACTAGTCAGTGTTGCCTTTTACATTAAATATCTGGATCCCTACTATGAACCTACCTGTGTATTAATGGTATAGGGAAAGTGTCCTACAGCAGTGGTGGAGGGAAGGGAGGGGGGAGGGCAGGGCAGGGTGAGAGGAGGGCAGGGCAGGGTGAGAAGAGCGCAAGGCAGGGTGAGATGAGGGCAGGGCAGGGCAGGGTGAGAGCAGGGCAGGGCATGTGAGCAAAGGAGATGCCAGGGCAGTGCAGGTTGAGAGTAGGACAGGGCAGGGTGAGAGGGCAGGGCAGGGTGAGAGCAGGGCAGGGTAAGAGCAGGGCAGGGCAGGGTGAGAGCAGGGCAGGGCAGGGCATGTGAGCGAAGGAGATGCCAGGGCAGTGCAGTATGAGAGTAGGGCATGGCAGGGTGAGAGCTGGGCATGGCAGGGCAAGAGCAGGTCAGGGCAGGGTGAGAGCAGGGCAGGGCAAGGGTGAGAGCAGGGCAGGGCAGGGTGAGAGCAGGGCAGGGCAGGATAAGAGTAGGGCAGGGCAGGGCGAGAGCAGGCCAGGGTGAGAGCAGGGCAGGGCAGGGTGAGAGCAGGGCAGGGCAAGGCAGGGTGAGGGCTGGGAGTGAGAGTGAGTGAGTAATAGATGTTTAACGCCATTTCGACAGCTAAGGTCATATTCATGGTGAGATCCTCATTACACAAATTCACAGAGGAATGTGTCAGTGCCTGCGCATATGTGCACCACACACATCCTGAGGGGATAGGAAAGAGGAGAAATAGACCCTTTTAAGTGGGCTAGGGAGGCCCAGGGAGGGCAGGGTGACAGAAGGGCAGGGCAGAGCGGGGTGAGAGGGGGAAAGGGCAGGGCAGGTTGAGTGGAATGAGGAGGAGATGGAAGGGGTAGGGAATGGATAGGGGAGGGACGAACAAAAAAGAGAGAGGGAGGGGGAACACTCATCACAGAGTTTAGAACAGTTCAGAAGATGAGGCTGCCCTGTCCGAACCCACTCTCACCCCAGACTGGGAAGACTTTATGCAGCTTAGTACCCATCTTGGGATGCCCATTTTGAAACCATCCTGGGCCCAATGTGGTTGCCCATTTTAAAGCTGACCAGTGCCCAAATTGGGCGGCCCAATGTGGCCCAGACCGTATGCTGAGGACAAAACCCGTTGGGAGCCCAACGGGCTCAAGTGGGTTTGCCCGATTTGGGCTGCCCTGTGTGGCCCTGACTGGAAACCCAGCATCTGCCGAACCTAAAACCCATGTACTGAATACTGCCCGCTTTGAACCACCTTATCCCGGGTAAAACCAATTTGGCCCCGAGCGGGCTTGCTACATGGGTACGACCATGGGGTGTAAGATTATATTATTTTAAGACCACTCACACTTCACCTTGTTAGCTCAGGTCATAGAGCATCAGACTTTGAATCAAAAGGTGGCAAGTTCAAGTCCTTGAGAGGATTTTTGTAAAACTTAGATTCAACACAGTATATCTGTCAAATCTACAGTTGTTTCATTACAGGAGATTCTGGTACACTAGATGAACTTGCACTGGATAAACCTGTGTGTAAGCCTTACCCACATATATACCGTAGATGTCTGTAAAAGCACAGGGTCTTTGAATGCGTGCCAGTCTTGAATAAGTACTATAATTGAATCATGCATTATAAACGAAGTCTTGAATAAGCGACAGTGTTGAATGAGGGCCTGGGGTAGAGGCAGATTGAAACCTATGGGCACTCGGACGCTTATACAAGCCACTATGGTAAGCTGCACCTAGGGACTGGAAACATTGCCACCCATTTTCTCTGCATTCAAACCAGAAATGTACAAATGAAGGGATTTTGTTGTCAGATGTCCTTAATTAATGTTGTTCTTAAAGTGTTTATTAAGGCACTCAGCTGTAGCCCACAGCTAAGTGCTTTAACTAGTACTACAAATGGAGGGCTACAAATGCTTTAGACCGTTTGTGAGCCCTTTGTTAGCTGTGCAATGTAGGGCCGATTAGTCACTTATTTAGTGGGACTGTGTCCACTGGGATGTGTCCCATACATGTCTCGTCATATTTACCTTTGCTGTGCCTCTGCCCTAAGATGCATACTGAATAGGCTTAGGGAGTGGTCATTTTTTGACAACAGGGGGGTTGGTAAAATCTTTCTGTCCCCCCCCCCCCTCGGAGGGGTCTGAAATTTGCCTGAGGCAGACTCGTCCCCTGAACCTTGGGGTATATCCTATGTGCTAGCCATTAGACCGGTATCATTATATAATTATGTTTATAGCCCGACTTAGCGTTATATATTCATCCCTGATATCACAGTTTATAACATTGGTATTTATAACCTTGAAGTAGCCGTTCATAATTTGATTACCTGACAGCCATTAATTTCCTTAAGAGAACTATGTAATTCTGATATGAAAAACGACATTGATATCAGAGGTAGAAACTTTGATGTAGCAATCAGAATCTTGAAAATTAATTCGAAAATGATCATCAAAATTAAGGTCTATTATCTGCTAACAGGAAAAAGAGGCTGAGTTAACCGATTTGCTCCAGACTTCTTTTGACCAGATTGTGCTTCCCATCACAATGGGCATAATTATGCAGTGGTGACCCCCCTGCCAAAGCCAGGCGACTCTACACAAGTCACTCATTTGAGACCTATTAGCATATTACTCCTAATAGGCAAGCTCCAAGAAAACATTGCCCATAGCTACCTCTACAAATTTCTCGAAAACTCTAATTTTCTATCCATTTCTAATATGGTTTTCCTCAAAAGACAAGTTTTTGACATGGTCAACTCCCTTTTTATTTCAAGAGACCAGGGTCACTGCACAGCTGTCACTTTTATCGGCATGAGAAAAGCATTTGATAGTATACAACACGACCTCCTACCTAGGGCCAAATAAAAAAAGGTTCATTTCCAGAAACCGACCGACCCTAGCAAAACAGGGGGAAAAACTTCTTTTTTTTGTTATTTTAAAGAATTTTGTCTCATTTTTTCATATCTTAAAGAAAATTTTCATTACCTTTTGAGGACTTTTCCTGTATCCTGTTCATCCTCTCTCTCATAGTTTTGATTTTCCCATAATTATTTTACAATGAAATCAAAGAATTTGATACATCCATTGATATGTGCCCTTACATTTCCTATATAAATGTAAAAAAAAAAAAAAATCCAGAATGGCTGTCAGAAATATGCAGTTTGACCTTGCCCACATTGAAAACTGGTACCTTCAAAACAGTGTGACTATAAATGTTAAAAAACTCAGTCTATGTGGTTTGCCCTAACCTTCGAAGTTACCCACCTTGCCTGATCTACACCTCACTATGAATGGTCATAAACTTGAAGGACAATGAAGTTGCATTGCACCAGATCAGATGGGAAGTTCAAATTTCCTTCACGTTGCCCAAAATCTGCAATGTGGAGGAAAGCTCCTATATATATATATATATATATATATATATATATATATATATATATATATATATATATATATATATATATATATAGGGGCTCTGCTCTATGGGACATTAAGTTGCAAAAACCTGTGAGTAAGGACAGTTTTAAGCACGCTATAAAAAAAAAGAGTTAGGGACCTTCATGAAAGGTAAAGGTAAAGATTTATCTGCCCATAATTATGTTATGATATGTTATGATCTTGCATTACATGACATATATTCAAATACATCATGACAAAGATTGACAACTATTGTTGATACACTGTTGTTATTGTAAACTTGTTCTGTGCCATTCAGCTTTTATTATGTACAAACTTGTGTGTGAGGCATGATATATACATATTGTCAACACTATTACATATTATTACCTTTGTATCGTTATATTCCTTGTGTGAGATACAATAAACAATTAAAAACACATCTGGCTTTTCACATCTGTGTACATATACACATACAAAAGGATAAGTGTTGTTTAGTCAATTTCACTGAGATGGGGACAAACCCATTTTTCACCATGGGAATCACTATTATAAAAGGACAATGTCCACCATCATGCAAAAATGATATCATATGAATGTGTTCACTTGATGTTGGAAAAATTAACTCCCCAAAACTGAGCCTATTTGGACCAGAATCCCATAGGAACTAATGCTAAATAATGGAACTGACTCTAAAATTGGCAATTTTTGATATTAGTGTTCCTAATTTTCAGGGTAGGTGCCTCAGTGCACCAGTATTTTAGACACTCAATTTCAAAACAATCCAAGCAGTTTAATTTTTACCGCTTAGTGAGCCCTGTGTGACCCCAACTCAGTTCAATTGAATTTGTTTATTTATATTTACAGCGTACTTACAACAATGATACTAATATATTAACAGATACTTCTAATGGATCGATTCATACTTTTTCGACAACGACGGAAGACATATACAGCTATCATGAACACTAACAAGAAGAATATAAACAGAAAGTCTTTTTCTGTGAATCGTTTTCTGATTTCATCTGTATGGTTCATACGTTTTATTGGAATTTGTCTGATATGACTGAGCAGTGGCTGTGTATCTTTTGATGATGTATTGTTGAATTGTTTTACTGCATTGCTTTCTTTTGGACTTAATTTGAAGGGAAGTGTTGTTAACTCTTTCCTAAAAAATATGGTAGTTGCATTATTTTTGGCTATAATTGTCAGGGGCCTATTTGTTGATGTCTGCTTCGGTTGAGAAACCTTACTAGACTGAGCTTTTAGTACTTGCCTGATATCAAATTTTTGAAAACGTGGTACATCTTTTAGAAATGAAGGTGGTGATATTAGGCCGCTCGCTACAAGTGACCTTGTCATGCACATTTGGATCTCCTCAAGTCTGTCACAGACATAAACTGGCATATGTGACAGCTTATCGTTTTCTGCACATTTGATACCATCATTTCTGTAATGATAAACTACACCAAATTCCTTGGAAAGTGGTCTTATTTGTCTATATTCAGGAAAAGCATAATGAACTCCATGTGCATGGACTCTGATGACCCGCCGCGGCACCATTATCTGTTTTATCTCATGCCTTTCACCACCATGGATATGGTGCGTAAAGAGATGTGCAGGTACAGTATGTTGTCTTCCCTGAGTTATGACTTCTCTTTGCTTATCAGAAGCAGGTGTATTGCCAGGGCAGACAGCAACCCATGGAAAGAAATAACTTGAAATCTTTTTCAAAGCTCCTGTGAAGCTATCCTTCAGGGAGACTAGAAGCTCTTCCCAATTGGCTTTATTTGAAGGAATAAAGATGTCATCAATGTCAAACAAGCCAAGATATTGGACATTATCCATGTTTCTGTAATGACAATCAATGTATTGAAGTATCTGCCCAAAGTAGTAAAGAAATGACACCTCATCAGGCACCCTCCAAGGAACCCGTTCTATTATTCCTTGTTCCTCATAGAACTTAATCAGTGTCTCGACTCCGGTACTGATATTGAAGGTGTCATACAAATAGATGCGGTTGACCCCGTACATTCTATTTAACTCTACAAAACTAGCGAGCTGTTCAAGATCTCGATCATTGTAGTCAAAGATGGTGCTGGTACAGATGGCTGAGACGAAAGGCACGGGGGTGTCCATATAACCAACTCGGGTTACAGCAAGTACACCCTGAGGTGTACCACAGGGTGACCTTGTAAGGCTAACCCGCTTTGGGGTACAGTTCTCGGGGACATCACAATTAACAAAGAACTGATTCCAGGCACAGTGAGAATCAGCAGAATCCATCACTGATATAAACTCTAAGTTAGCTCGGGTAATCTGTGACACATTATGGCTCTCTTGACAGACCATTTGGCAGAACATGGGAACGCCCTTGAATGGCGCAATGGTTAACACATGAATTTGGGGAGTTATGCGTGTGTCATAATATGCTGAATATGCATACACCCTGGTGTTCTTATCCATGACTGTAAACTGACCTGGCTCTGTAGGTTTTGTAGGCTCTGGAAGAGCTTGACACAGCCCCTTAGCATTAGAGATGACCCGTGCTGTGTTTTCAAGTGGAAACGTTGCCATTTGCTCTTGCAGCACTACATGCAAGTTACCGACCTCAGCTCGCTGGTTCTGACACTCACTCTTTAGGAACCGGTCATATACACCGACCTTTGGAGTACTTGGATTTTCAATATACAGCGGCTCATTGTGAATTTTTGCCTGACACTGAAAAGGTTTCTTTGCAGCTGAGGTAACGCCTATCATATGTGGGCCTCCCCCAGCATATCCATTTTGTCCATTACTTATTTTTGGTGTTGTCGCCTGATTCATCTGATTAGCTGCATTATGTTGACCCAGTTGATTGTTCATTTGTTGACCACCATTTGGCAGAATTTTGGCTGGTGTCACCATTTGGTTTGGGCCATTTTGAACATTTTTAAATGGAGTTACCTTTTGATTTGGACCATTTTGGGCAATTCTTGGTGGTGTAACCATTGCCTGAGGTTTCCTATGAGCACCTTGTGGTTGTCCTTCGAACGGGTTAGGGTCATTGCGTACAGCTTTAAATGGTGTTACCATTTCTTGAAGTGGAGCATTCAGTACATTTTTGACAGGAGTGACCATTGCAGCTTGATCAGCAGGACGTAACGGTCTTAGTATATCAACTCTATTCTGAAAATCCTTGGATGGAGTGGCCATTTGAAACTTGTTGACATAAAAAAAATGGGTTGATTGAGAATCTGATGGGACATTCCCTTGACCTTGCAATATACCTGGGGTAGTGGCCTGAGGGGCTGCATGTTTTATTTGTCCCACTTTGGGGGTCACTTGATGAGAAGGCAAATTGCCCTCTGCTATGGGTCCTGGTTGGGGATTCCCTTGCTGTAATTGTCTTGATTGGAGATTTCCCTGTGGTATTGGTCCGGATTGGAGATGCCCCTGTAGTATTTGTCCAGATTGGAGATTCCCCTGTGGTATTTGTCCTGATTGGGGATTCACCTGTGGTATTTGTCCTGATTGGGGATTCACCTGTGGTATTTGTCCAGATTGGAGATTCCCCTGTGATATTTGTCCTGATTGGGGATTCACCTGTGGTATTTGTCCTGATTGGGGATTCGCCTCTGGAATTGGTCCTAATTGGAGATTCCCCTGTGGTATTTGTCCTAATTGGGGATTCCCCTGTGGTATTAGACCTGATTGGAGATTCCCCTGTAGTGATGGTCCAGGTGGGGTGTTCCCTTGTTTTATTTGGTCTACCTGAGGATTCCCTTGTTGCATTTGGCCTAACTGTGGATTTTGCTGTTGTGTTTGAACCAGCTGGGAAAGTCTTTGTTGGCCAAAAAGGGGATTCCCTTGTTGTATTTGACCTAACTGAGGATTCCCTTGTTGAACTTGGCCTGATTTGGGATTCTCCTTTTGAAGTTGGCCCAGTTGGGGATTTATTTGAGGATTACCATGGTCTTGTTGTTCAAGTGGTGGGTTGATTTGCTGATTTGAAGGTGCTTGTGATGTTACTATGAGAAGAAATCCCAAACTGATGAAGACTGTTGGTAACGGCTGTAAATCCATTATCGCCTATTTGCAGTTTTTGATGTGTGTGAGGAGTTACCTCTTTTATGCCTTCAAGTTATGTATCTGAAAGTATAAACAAAGGTATACAATGTTTATTGTATGGCAAAGTTTACAAAGAATAAAAATTGAAAATAAAATTGATTCCAACATAAGCCTACTTTTAACTCTATCTAAGGGAGTGGTGATTATTTATCAACCGGGTGGGGGGGGGGGGTCTAAGGGGGGGGCAAAAATCTTTAACCCATTTGAGGTGTAAAGGATTTAGCCTCCTTTTAGCCAAAAAGCCCATGTGCTACTACAAATCAGAGATAGGCGTAAAATATTGCGTGTGGTACAAAAGGTTTTGACTGTCATCAATGGGGGGGGGGGAAATGTGTGCACATCCTCGCCAAAGCTCACCACCCCCTGTTGATAAATAATGACCACTCCCTAAGCCATATTTGAAAATTCTAATCTGCATTATTCTCATTTGATTTATATCGAAATATATATGTTATATGAAAGTCACTAGCCAACACCTAGTCCAGACTCTTCAACCCTCCTCTTTTTTATAGAAATAGCAGAGGACACTGGTTCTATGTTATGGACTAGGGTATGGAAAATGTGATATAGTTTTTGGTGGCATCTCCACAGAATATTGTTTTTGGAAATGTCAAGGGTCAAGGGTTTGAAAAAATCTCTAAAATTAAAACTTAATGTGGTGGATTGATGCATGTTCCTTCCCTAGAACTGGGTAAATTTAAGAAAAAGGGTCGGTGTACCTGATTGTACATCGTCACCATGCAGAGAGCCCTTGGTGATATTTTTCTTGACAGTGTAATTTGACAGGTTTTATAGGACTTACAAAAGTACAAAGCAATTAAAGATAATTGGAAATGAGGAAGTATATGAGTCTGTATTTGTGTGTCTGGGTATGTCTCTTTTACCCTGCCTCGTCTCTCATGTGTATGATAAATATTCTATTTTCAATACATCCATCTTTAAAAAAAAAATGTAATTGTATGGACACTATAATACTTCTTGACATTGCCGAAGGGGAGAGCCTAGCCCTTTTGTCCCTCCCCCTCTCTCTTTCTCTCTCTCTCTCTCTCTCTCTCTCTCTCTCTCTCTCTCTCTCCTCTCTCCCTGTCGAACCCTACAATTTGTCTCTGTCTGTTATACTCATACACCATTAAGGAGGGGACAGGAAGGTGGCCTTTTATTTCAGCTATACTGAATACTTTCACTTAATCTGGAGCACTACCATAATTTTGCAAAATGCCCCCATTCCTGAAAAAAAGAGAAAAATAAAATAAATAAAACGATTGAAAAAAAAAATGGTAAAACGGACAAATTCAATAAGTTGGAAGTATATCCGCCAGACTCTTCCAGCCTACCCCTAATACAAACCACTATGTTTAAACAATGACCACTTCTAAATGCTATAGCTTCTAAAGTACTACCACATAAAAGAACCACTCTATATTCTGGCATGATGCCTTTCATGTGGAGTTATTATACCTTCGTGTCTTCATGTCCTTAGAGTTAGACCTGTGGTGGTATATGAGGAGGATAACTAGAGCGTGAATAGCTAATTGTGTAATTACGTGTAAGGAACAGGAAGGACACATGGCATGTGTATATTACTACTATAAACTGCCACGTGGTATGGATATTTGTAGTAAGGTACATGTGGAATATCATATCGTTCAAAGTTTAATAGATGAAACTTGGCAAGTAGACTTCTAAAAATTCTCTTTATCTATAGTAACAATTTACCGCGATTCTCATTGCGTCTATATATAGGTATAACGATTGGTTGAACATCCCTTGCTGGGAGACAACGTTTCCACAACATAAAAAAGTATTATATAGGTGACACCTCTCAAAATACGCATAATTATGAACTTAAATATCCTGAAACCTGTATGGGTGTAGCCGCCTTAGATTAAATGGTGACCCTGGACTACAGAATAGAAAGGTGAACTAGCAATTAACTATAAATATATCCCCAAAGAGATATCTAAGCCCCGCTCTAACAATTTTGTATGTGAAGTCATACACATAGGCATAGTTGTTCAGTGTTTCAATAGTTTCCACGACAGGATGGCCTCAAATCGTAGTGGGAGGTATAAGAAAAGACTCATAGTGTATAAGAAATGACTCCATACTAGTGACTACATAGTGAGCTACAGTACAGACCTCAAAATAGCAGCTGCTATTTATTCAACTACTGACTCAATATCCACCACTATGAAGTGATAGCACCCAGTCATAGGAGCCACTATTGGCTACATAGTGACCAGTCATACCTCCTTCATGGTCTAATATGCACTAATGTGTTCAAATGAGCATAGGGCTGCAGTAAGGGTCGAGTCATATTGCCAGGTGGGGGGCTTGTTAAATATATGGGGGCATTTTGAAAAAGACTCCCTTGGCAGAGGAGGGGGGGGCGAAACCCAATAAACCTTCACACTGGGGGGGGGGGATCAAAACTAAATATGGGCAATTCAAATACCCATCGCAATACGTTCTTCCACATGTGTATCTGATTTTTGGGTATTGCTCCCCACCCAAGGGAGATTTTTTTTCAAAATGACCCCCCTATATTTTTAAAACAAGGCCCCCCCCCTGCCTGGAAATAAATGACTCATCCCTTACTGCAGCCCTATGCTCATTTGAACACATTAGTGCATATTAGACCATGAAGGAGGTATGACTGGTCACTATGTATCAAATAGTGGCTCCTACGACTGGATGCTATGACTTCATAGTAGTGGGTATTGAGTCAGTAGTTGAATAAATAGTAGCTGCTATTTTGAGGCCTGTATTGTAGCACACTACGTAGTCACTGGTATGGAGTCATTTCTTATACACTATGATTTAAGGCCATCCTGTCGTGGAAACTATTGAAACACGAAGATACGGAAAGGCAAGAATTGAGGAGAAATGACCATTTCCTTAAGCTATTATATTGGTATTGGGCTTACCCTTTAAGTGCCACTAATGCATTCACCTCCCTGCATCGTGACAGCCAATCTGCATGATGCATGAATGCATCACTGCATTGGATATCATGCATCATGACAGTCAATTTACATGATGCATTCATGCATCACTGCAAAGGATGTCATGCATCCTGACAGCCAATCTGCATAATACAGTATTTATGCATCATAATTATGTAGCCGGATCAGGACTGGATCTACCATGAAGGTTTTCCTATTTACTCACCAGGGTTGCATGCACATACAAAGGGCATTAATGGCTCAAAGCACTGTGCAACACTAAAAAGGGTTAAGGAAGACATTTTTTAATTACCTAGATTGGGACAGAGATAATAGACGCAATGGGAGACCAATTGTACAGCTTCAGGGCCGGGTATCATTCAGGATAATGGTATTATTGGAGTAATGGAAGGTGGGAATTTGAGCAAATCTACATATATGCTCATGTTTAACAGAAAGGTTCGCCATTACAATGTTTCTTATAAATGAATGTGCATTAGTTGTGTGATTTGTTTGAGATATTTAAAACGTGTGTATTATCTCTCCTCTAATAAGATCATTTTTAAGGTATACTCTATCCCAATCTTGATAAACTCTAGTTATTTCAATTTATTTCATTTTTTTAGAGGTTATTGCCAACTAATCCTGCATATAGTTATACATACATGTTATAAAATGTTTATTTCTAGTCCTATCTTGATAATTAACTATTGAAGGACCGGCGGTAATGCAACAGGTGTCATGTTCATTGATGATAATAATGTATACTGATGCTGTAACAATGCAGTGCTCATGAGTAACTCACCTGTAAGCTCTACCCAGATGACAGGTATTGGGGGATTAACCCTTTAAGTGCCGCTGATGCATTGATGCATCATGCCCCTTGGTCGTCATGATGCACCAATGAAGTGCTGGAGAGACTGCTCAGCAGCACTTCATTGGCCCATAATGCCCACCCTCCGGCGGCATGACACTTGAATGTAGCCCGGGCAAGTAACTTGCCAGGGCTGCATTCATGCATCATGACGGCCAATGGGAATGATGGTCTCCTGCATCAGCGGCCACAATGTGGCGCTGTACTTGCCAGTGATGCATCGGTGCATCAAAATGACAAGGAAGTGTAAGTCATGAACATGCCTGTTACGTTAGGACCGGCCCTTCAATGGTTGTGTGGAAACTAATAAATATTATCGGGCCTATGACATGCACCTGTAGGCATGGTGCTGTGCATAAATGCCTAACTGTTGACTATATGAATAAATAAAGTAAAATACTTCTGTGCCTCAAAATATGAGAAATATCATTGTCTATTAAGACTTACCTTCAGCATATCGTAAAGGTCAAAACTCCCAATATCGGTCCATGACAAATGCTGTTGGAAGAAGGCAAAATATTCAGGAGAGATAGGAGCTTGTAGAGAAGAGAGTTTCCAGATAGGACCTGGAGAAGTTAGCAGGGTGGGCGAGAAGAGAGAAGTGACTCAGACCTGGAGGGTACAGACCGTGTCCTGCACCCAGTACATTGGGTAGGGGAGGGGTGGAGTCGGAGGCATTATTGTAGGCTAAGGAATATGATAATTTTCTATACATGTCTTGGGTACAGTGACCTGACTTTTCTGTATATGTGTAGTAGCGTGTGAGACAAATGCTGTGGGGGGCTGGGTGGTAGTTTTATTGGGGGAGGTTTAGGATTTATTTTGGCACTACCGACCTCAATCAAGCAAAGTATAGACGTACGCCTACATCTATTAAATTAAAAGACATAATATTAAGAATTTAAATCTTTCCTTTCCTTTTCTTTATCTTTATTTTTGCACAAGTTTTCTTATATTTGATATTTTCTAGAATCTTAATAACTGATGGATAAAAATAATTCTTCTATATAATTTCATTTTCTTGGCATTAAGCAATATCTGGTGGGGGAAGGCCTCACGGTTATTACTGGAGCAAGTGTTTTAATATACATGTATGGTATACATGCATGCCCCACTCTATCCCCACTTATCTATAACACTTATATATACCATAGGAGAGTACAGGTGACCAGGCAGGCAGTTAGGATAACCCATGAGGGGTTCTAAGGGTACCCGTTTCGCTTGGTTACACACAGTCATGTCTGTTATGGCAGGGTTGTATGACGGCGGTCTTTGGGGAGGAACTCAACCATGCAGAAACTGTGGTATATGTCTCCATGTCCAGGTCATGGTAAAGTGGGGTGGAATTAAAATATTGTAAAACCTCACCTATAAGCTGCGGCTTATAAATGAAGACCCTTTGAGAGGCTTATACTACTGCTTGTAAGGCGAGAGCCTTCCTGGTGTCAGGGTGTGCCTTGAAGTTGAAGTTGGAATTTTTTTTTTTTGTCCTGGACACATAATTAGCCCATGACATGTTTGGATATGAGTCTAGCCAAAGGGTTCGCAAACAATACAGATAAACCATTATGACAGAATGTATATAAAGCTAACTTGTAAAAGCGTCTAAAGGAGGGGGTCTAGATGGGGGGTCCCCATGTCACATGTCAATTTTAAGAAAAGGCCATGTCACATGTCACTAAATTTCTATTTCCCCATGTCTCTGTCACTAAGCTCCATGTCACATGTCGATTTTAAGGAAAGGTCATGTCTCATGTCACTAACTTTTTCATTCTCCATGTCCTTGTCACTAAGCTCCATGTCACATGTCGATTTTAAGAAATGGCCATGTCACCCTGTCGAATTTAGGAGTCTAGACCCATAAAGGAGCGACGAGATGTTAGTCACGTGTGAAAGTAATTTTGAAATTTTATGATACATGGAGTTTTATATATACATGTAGACCTTGTGATCAGTTAATACTACTAAGGGAGTGGTCATTATTTATCAACAGGGGGGGGGGGTGGTGGGTTTGAGGGGGGAGCGTAAAATTTTCAGACCCCTCCTGAGGGGGGGGCTAAAAAATTTTTGACCCCTCTTGAGGGGGTGTTAAAAAAATTCACACTCTTTTTAGGGAAAAAGCCTACGCGCTACTAAAGATCAAAGAGGGTCGTGAAAACTCTCCACGCCTCTGGCACGGGGGGGTGCAAAAAAATTTGACTGCCGTTGGGGGGGGGCGTAAAGAATTTTCGTGCATCCTCGCAAAAACCCACCACCCCCCTGTTGATAAATAATGACCACTCCCTAACACATTAGTAAGATGTTACTAACATGTTGGATATTTTGCCTAATGGGTGATTTTGTCTAAGTTAGATTAGTATTTACTAACTTGGATTATTTTCTGTGTAGGAGTGGCAGGGGAGGTGTCCTTCTCTACGTTTATTACTTTGTGTAGAGGACTTTATAAAATGACCTTTGTTGACCTGGTGTAACCTGTAAGCTCTTCAGTTCAACTTGATAAACAAGGACAAAGTGCTTTGTAGCAGAGGGTCGCTAATGCAGGACCATTGAGTCATGCCCAATGGTCGCCATGATGCACCAATACAGTACTGGCGAGATTTCATTAGAGCATGACGACCACTGCATGGGCATTAAGGGAATGATCATCATTTATCAACGGGGGCTGTGGGTTTGAGGGAGGGTGCAAAAACCTTTGACCCCTCTTGAGCGGGGGGGGGGGGTTGTAAAACCCTTTGGCCCCTCTTGAAAAAAAGCCAGCGGACAGCTATAGATCCAAGAGTGGCGTGAAAATCTCTGCACCTCCGTTGCAGGGGAGTAAAAGATTTTGACTGCCGTCAAGGGGGGGGGGTTGCCCGTCCACGCAAAAATCCACCACCCCCATGTTGATAAATATTGGGTTTTTTACATATTGACCACTCCCATAATGCACTGTCCGCCCTTAGTGGGTTATTTAAATCTTCCCTCTAGCTCATTTTTAGTCTATTTTCGTATTCATAGATAGGGTTCTGTATACATTCAAAACTGAAACAAGAAGATGTAATACAAAAGGTTAGTTTAGGCCTTTTTTAAGAATCGGTTAACTCGTTCACTTTTGAACCTTCCTCAAGATCACAGTCACATAATTTTATTTGATAGTTCAGTGGCATCATACACAGGTCTGGGACATCGTAGACCCACGACATTTTACAAGTGCACAAATCATGTTATGTCAAGTTGAATATGTCTACTGAGGCTCCATAGGTTAGACCAAGGAACCCCGTATTGCACACCCCCATGCTATATATACCCTATCCCGTATTTCACGGACAGTTCCTCCAGTCTTAAAGGGAAAATAACTATGATTAAATCCTAAGGGGCTGTGTACAAATGATGTCATGCAGGAGGGGGGAAGGGGGGGTCCAACTCCCCATGACCCCATGACCAAGGGGGGTCATGGGCTGCATGACGTCATGTCATAAAGAAATCACAACTTACTTTAGTTTTGGCAAGAAAAAAAAACAACAAGATGTGTAAAGGTAGGGAAGTTTAATGCATTCATTTGACATAAAATATCTTTTACCTCTACATGTTTTCCTCAGATATTCCATTTAATGAGTGTTACAGGCATCAATGTCAGTGTTGGATGTCCACCGTCCACTGCTCTATTCTACCTCTAATCTAGGCCCAATGCCAATTTATAATACCCTTCTAGTTCGATGTGTCTTACCATGGACCCCATATATAGGTTAACCCCCCCCCCCGTATGTAAGATGCACCCTGACATTGAGAATTTGTTAAAAAGATTCAAAATGACCTAACTCCTATTCCAGTTAATGCATTTCACACTCCAGTTAATGCATTTCACAAAAACCCATGGGTAACTTAGGGAGTGCTAATTACTTATAAACGGATTGGGGGGGGGGATTGGATTTCCATGCAGAGTTGCATAGGTTACAATTTTCTCAGTCATCATGGGGTCAAGTGTTGTATGACGAAACATGACAAGGGGGGAGGGAGGGTCCCCCCTGAGGGGCCATCCATAAATTACATCATGCTAAATTTGACCATTCTGAAAAATAAACCCATATAGATCTGTGCAGCGAGTATGCCAATTGTGTCTGGTGGATTTTGTTAGGTCACTGAAATGGGTGGGGCGTAGGAAAAGAGGGGACTGGGGACCTGCCCCCCCCCCCAATAATGAGCAGGTTCCCTATATAAGCCTATATAAAAAATATAGCAGCCCCCCCCCCAACCGAGACTCCTGGGCCCCCCAATAAAAATTTGCTTCCTACGCCCCTGTTTCAAGCCTCCAAATCACAGTGTTTTCTGAGAAGAACTGAGGGGAGTACTTTGAGTTTGTGGGAAAACACATGTGTATCATTATACCCAAAGTCTCAAACCCATAACAGAGTAGTCTCTGAAAAAGGCCACCCATATGTGAGTTCACAGTCCCACTCTTTTGACACTAAAAAAAAGACCCATGTCAATCCAATATAAGACCACACCTCCCGGTACATTTGGAGCTGAGTCGCCCCCCTGGAGGATAGGTCCATGGACCCCCTTTCTAAAGTTTGTATAAGCTAAGGAAATTCATGGGCGTGGAAAGCAGGGGGGGACAAGGGGGACATGCCCCCCCATTTTTGGCCAACTCCTCAAAAGGTCAAACTAAAAGGTCAAGCAAAAGGAGGTCAAAAATTGCAGAACCCCCCCCCCTGGTCCCACCCACTCTGAAACTGCTTCCCACGCCCCTGGGAAACCAACAGATGGTCCACACACACCTATAAATTTATATGATGTTATTACAGTGTAAGGAACAGATTTAAATAGGGTGGATTTGAAAAATGAAAAAAAAATCGGACTATTTAGGAGGCGTTAGTTTGACAGTAAGTAGGCCCTCCTTCGGGGGAGGCGTGGCGGGAGCGTGGCTTCATGCAGAGTGAAACCTAAAGTCTCCGGCCAAGACGCTTGACAACGCGTCGCTCTCCAATCTTCGGTCGGCAGAAATTTCGCTCCGGGCACTAACTGTATCTCTGCGCGAACCTTCCTCATCACTTGACTATGGGCGAAATTTGCCCATTACGCGTGGGAATTGATATCTAAATAAAGTGATGTCAGATGTCATTTAAAACGATGTAGAAGAGTTCAATTAAAGAAAACATTGAATTCAAAGGCTACAGATAACCGATCTAAGTGTGGAAGTTGAGGCATTTAGGGAGGACTATATTTTGTGGTGTATGCAGTTAACAAAGCTGTGCGGCATATTGTAAACAGAACGCACGTGTACACGAACCGAAAGCACGTGTACACAAACCGTAAGCAAGAAGCATAGTGGGCCAGGCATGAGTTTACGTAAGCATGGCGTTTGAAAGAGATGTCGAGCTGTCTCTCCAATCTTACAATTTACATTCCGGGAAAGACTTTCAGTTGAAGCCAGAGCAGCGAGATTGTCTAAAGTACCTCTATGAAGGAAAAGATGTAATATCTCATCTGCCAACCAAAGACTATCTATTACATGGACGCACGTCTAGACGGCGCTCACCGCTGCTCTTATGGTACGACGTCTATATTACAGATGGCGCTGCGATCAGCGGCATTGTTTACTTCGGGTTTGAGCTCAAAGCATTCGCGCCAATGCAAAGAGTTTGAAAGGGGAATCTTCTGAAAATGATTGGCAAGAATAAAAGAAGTAAGGGAGTGGTCAGTATTTATCAACAGGGGGGGGTGGTGGGTTTTTGCGCGGACACGCGGAAATTTTTTACGCCCCCCCTCGATGGTAGTCTAAATTTTTTGTGCCCCCCCCTACACTGGAGTCGCGGAGAGTTTTCGCGCCCCTCTTTGATCTATAGCAGCGCGCGGGCTTTTTTGCTAAAAAGAGGGTGAATTTTTTTAGCCCCCCCCTCAAGAGGGTTCAAAATTTTTTTAGCCCCCCCGCCAGACATAGAAGCCTAGACCTACCATAGATAGGAAAATGGTTTGAAATCCGTTTTCTCTTGATTTTGCTGAAAAATTACGCTTGCCAAATGAACATATACACTGTATGTGTATCTCCAATCCTGGGGGGGTGCACATTCCGATCACTCCTCCCCTGCCCCTCCCCACCAAATTTGGCCATCCCCAACATCCCTCCATTACATCATTTCCCTGTGCCCCCATACCATGATAGGCCTACTGCCCTTATCTCGCACCCCTCTGTTACACCATTCCCCTGGGCCCCTGTACCATGATAGGCCTACTGCCCCATCTCACTCCCTTCTGTTATACCATTCCCCTGTGCCCCTGTACCATGGTAGGCCTACTGCCCCACCTCACTTACCTCTGTTACACCATTCCCCTGTGCCCCTGGACCATGATAGGCCTAATACTCCGAGATACACTTCCCCATCCCCCTGTGCCATTCTAGGCCTACTTGGACTCGTATAATATGCCATTTAAAATGAGACAGCACCCTGTTAGGCTTCCTGCCCCATCATGAACCCATCCGAGACTCCTTCCCCAATATTTTCTATATTATTGATGGATATGATAATCCTAGAGTATGCCCTAGGTATCCTCAGCATTATCATGTATATTATATATGCAGTAACACCCTAAACAAATGTATTCCTGTAGCAGTCCCTAATATCTAGGTTCGTAACCTAGGCTGGCCAAATGGATATGTTATTCAACATATTCAACTACTATCTGACAGGACAATATGGGCCAGTGTCCTGATTAGGAACTGCTGGGAATACAAGTGCAATGAAGTCAAAGTAAGATGGAGCAGGTTAGGTCTAAGACCTAAAAGACCCGAGTTTTTAATGCAATTTTGAATGCTATTTCAATTCAATTCTCAATATTCAATCAGATATTTACAAATAGTGAGTGATTACTGACATATGTTGATGAACTGCTGACAAATAATGAGCAATTACTAACATGTATTGACTAATTGCTGACAAATAGTGCATTATTACTGACATATTTTGACTAATAACTGATAAATGTGACTAATTACTGACAAAAAGTGAGTGATTACTAACATAAATTGACTAATTGCTGACAAATAGTGCATTATCACTGACATATTTTGATTAATTACTGACAAAAAGTGAGTAATTACTGACAAAAAGTGAGTAATTACTTATATACATTGACTAATTGCTGACAGATAGTGCATTATTACTGACACATTTGCTGACAATGCATTAAATGTGTTAAATAGGTTAAATGTTGGCTTTATATATATATGCAATCAAAGAGGCAGTGGCCCGTGCTACTCACGGCTATATACCAGCCCCAAACCGTGTACAGTGTCTGCTATATACAGGCTATCAAAGAGGCATTGGGCCATGCAGGTACCAAAAGCTGTGGTGGGGTAGACCTCCTATAAATCGACCAACATTAAAGCAGTGACTGTGGGGAAACATTTACATAGAGTAAAACCAAATATATATTATGAAGTGCATATATACCTGTATATAATATGCAACTATAGCCACCAATATCAATATCCATAGAACAAAAATATAGGCAATTTAAGGGGACAACTTCACATCAGTTGGCAATGGTCATCATTATTAGACCCGAGTTCGGAACTCGGGTCTAATAATGATGATATTGGTTCACATATATAAGCAAATGTCAATGACCATGGAATAGTTTTGCATCGTATTCACCAGTATGAGCATCCTAAATTGTCACATGGAAAAACCATTTGCCTAGTGAATGGAATTTTGAGCATTTCAGACCGAAGTAAATCTTTGCTTCTTTAACACATGGGATCCCCCCAATGGTTTACTGAATAATATATAATATATTAACTCCTTTTATTGCACTACAGATGGGTAACAAGAACTGAACAGGCTCTGGAGTTGGAAGGGGAGTCTGGAGCAGCAGCAGCCACGTTCCAGCACAGGTTGTGCCAATCATCCCCTCGCTCCCCTCGACAGCTTTTATCGACACACCTGGAAGGAGTACCTGTGATGACAGCACCCCATGAGGATGGGGAGAGACTAGCCTCTATGGTCTGTACACAACAAGATAAGAAGCCCATAGTTATACTATGTAAACAATCTAGTGTGACTCCAAGGCCAACGGCGAGGTGAAAACAGGAAGATGTTGATGGAATGTTTAATATTGTGCTGTAATGAAATATTTTTGTGTCCTGCGCACTGGATACAGAGATTTGTTGAGCCCTGAGAATGCAATCTTTGCACTCCATAATAACCTCCATAACCTACAACACATTTATATCATCAATGACATTGATTTCAAGTACACTATAGCCCAAACACAGGTTATCGAGATGGCAACAATAATCGATATATTTGAAATATCAAGACCAAAATGCTGATATTCATCATCGATATATGCCCCCCCCCACTTTGCAGTCTCCTTAGACCAATGAGCCATTTGTTGAGCTCTATGTCCTCCAATGCTCTTTATCTCCTCCAATGATGTAAGTTAAATTCTAATTACTAAGCTAAATTCTAATTACTATTAGTGGAGGTAAAATCAACCAAACCAATACAATGACGTAAACCTGATCGCCCACCCAGTCCCATACATGTGACAGTCTGCACAGGAGGGTGGCTGGGATGATGTCAACTAGGGGCTTCTTATCTTGTTGTGTACAGACCGTAGAGGCTAGACTCTCCCCATCCTCATGGGGTGCCGTCATCACAGGTACTCCTTCCAGGTGTGTCGATAAAAGCTGTAGAGGGGAGCGAGGGGATGATTGGCACAACCTGTGCTGGAACGTGGCTGCTGCTGCTCCAGACTCCCCTTCCAACTCAAGAGCCTGTTCAGTTCTTGATACCCATCTGTAGTGCAATAAAAGGAGTAAATATTGTAATAACCAGAGTCGACAACTTGTATAAAGAATGGAATAGAAAGTTACAGCCGTTGTTGTTGTTGTTTTATTTCTTAGAGACCTTAGGGACTAACAGGCACTTGTCATCAGTTACTTGCTTCTACTGATACTTATATTTGCTTAGAGACGCCACTCCGCTCATGGACTAGAAACCTGCCACCGAACTTCCTTAGGAAGGCTTTCACGTAGGCCACCTGAGTGTCTGATCGCGTCCCCCAGAAAACCACCGAACACCGCATTTTATAGCCCTGGCCGCCGATGGTGATGTCACAAAGCTGTGACGTCACCGCTGACGTGCCCCCTAGCGGCCACCGTGTGAACCCACCGCCAAGATTCGGTGGCCACCGCCGAGCCGCCGGCCGATGTTTATTACAATATATTATACATTATTCAGTAAACCATTGGGGGGGGGGTCCCATGTGTTAAAGAAGCAAAGGTTTACTTCGGTCTGAAATGCTCAAAATTCCATTCACTAGGCAAATGGTTTTTCCATGTGACAATTTAGGATGCTCATACTGGTGAATATGATGCAAAACTATTCCATGGTCATTGACATTTGCTTATATATGTGAACCAATATCATCATTATACTTTGACTTCATTGCACTTGTATTCCCAGCAGTTCCTAATCAGGACACTGGCCCATATTGTCCTGTCAGATAGTAGTTGAATATGTTGAATAACATATCCATTTGGCCAGCCTAGGTTACGAACCTAGATATTAGGGACTGCTACAGGAATACATTTGTTTAGGGTGTTACTGCATATATAATATACACGTTAATGCTGAGGGTACCTAGGGCATACTCTAGGATTTCTTGGAGAGGAATTTCTGACAAAAATTTTAATGGGTTCAAACCAGGGCTGGAAACCGTATAGAGATGGATTATCATATCCATCAATAATATAGAAAATATGGGGGAAGGAGTCTCGGATGGGTTCATGATGGGGCAGGAAGCCTAACAGAGTGCTGTGTCATTTGAAATGGCATATCATACGAGTCCAAGTAGGCCTAGAATGGCACAGGGGGATGGGGAAGTGTATCTCAGAGTATTAGGCCGATCATGGTCCAGGGGCACAGGGGAATGGTGTAACAGAGGTGAGTGAGGTGGGGCAGTAGGCCTACCATGGTACAGGGGCACAGGGGAATGGTGTAACAGAGGGGTGCGAGATAAGGACAATGTGTCCGAACATTTTTGACCTGCTTTGGGTAAGGTGACCTACTTACGTCTATATGAGCCTACGAAAGTTTCCCCATATAGATAGATCTATGGTAGGTCTGGGCTTCTATGTCTGGCGGGGGGGGGGGTCCAATGGGTTTGGTGTCCAATAAATCATCTGGGAGGGTCGGGGCTATGTGTCCGGACATTTTTTACCCGCTTTGGGTGAGATGACCTACTTACGTCTACCCAGGTAGCACACAAAAATTTGGCAACGTTGGGCCAACCAGCTGCCAGAAAGTTGGACACGTCTAGAAACTTGAATTTTGATGTTTTGATGGCTGTATATTCGTTGCACTTCTTGATCATGTAATTCATGTCTGTGGCTAAACATGCAGGGTTGGCGGAGGGTGCGGGACTCACATGCTGGGTTGGCGGAGGGTACGGGACTCACGGGCAGGGTTGGCGGAGGGTGCGGGACTCACACGCGGGGTTGGCGGAGGATGCGGGACTCATGGGCGGGGTTGGCGGAGGGTGCGCGACTCACATGGAGGGTTGGCGGAGGGTGCGCGACTCACAGGCAGGGTTGGAGGAGGGTGCGGGACTCACATGCGGGGTTGGCGGAGGATGCGGGACTCACATGCAGGGTTGGCGGAGGGTACGGGACTCACGGGCAGGGTTGGCGGAGGGTGCGGGACTCACGGGCAGGGTTGGCGGAGGATGCGGGACTCACGGGCGGGGTTGGCGGAGGGTGCGGGACTCACATGGGGGGTTGGTGGAGGGTGCGGGACTCACAGGCAGGGTTGGAGGAGGGTGCGGAACTCACACGCGGGGTTGGCGGAGGATGCGGGACTCACATGCGGGGTTGGCGGAGGGTACGGGACTTACGGGCGGGGTTGGTTGGAGGGTGCGGGACTCACATGGGGGGTTGGCGGAGGGTGCGGGACTCACAGGCAGGGTTGGAGGAGGGTGCGGGACTCACACGCGGGGTTGGCGGAGGATGCGGGACTCACATGCGGGGTTGGTGGAGGGTGCGGGACTCACATGCGGGGTTGGCGGAGGGTCCGGGACTCACATGCGGGGTTGGCGGAGGGTCCGGGACTCACATGCGGGGTTGGTGGAGGGTCCGGGACAGGTGCGGGACTCACACGCGGGGTTGGCGGAGGATGCGGGACTCATGGGCGGGGTTGGCGGAGGGTGCGGGACTCCCATGCGGGGTTGGCAGAGGGTGCGGGACTCACATGCGGGACTCATGGGCGGGGTTGGCGGAGGGTGCGGGACTCACACGCGGGGTTGGCGGAGGATGTGGGACTGACATGCGGGGTTGGCGGAGGGTGCGGGACTGACATGCGGGGTTGGTGGAGGGTGCGGGACTGACAAGCGGGGTTGGTGGAGGGTGCGGGACTGACAAGCGGGGTTGGCGGAGGGTCCGGGACTCACATGCGGGGTTGGCGGAGGGTGCGGGGGGGGGGGGGTCCAATGGGTTCGGTGTCCAATAAATCATCTGGGAGGGTCGGGGCTATGTGTCCGGACATTTTTTACCCGCTTTGGGTGAGATGACCTACTTACGTCTACCCAGGTAGCACACAAAAATTTGGCAACGTTGGGCCAACCAGCTGCCAGAAAGTTGGACACGTCTAGAAACTTGAATTTTGATGTTTTGATGGCTGTATATTCGTTGCACTTCTTGATCATGTAATTCATGTCTGTGGCTAAACATGCAGGGTTGGCGGAGGGTGCGGGACTCACATGCTGGGTTGGCGGAGGGTACGGGACTCACGGGCAGGGTTGGCGGAGGGTGCGGGACTCACACGCGGGGTTGGCGGAGGATGCGGGACTCACGGGCGGGGTTGGCGGAGGGTACGTGACTCACGGGCAGGGTTGGCGGAGGGTGCGGGACTCACGGGCAGGGTTGGCGGAGGATGCGGGACTCACGGGCGGGGTTGGCGGAGGGTGCGGGACTCACATGGGGGGTTGGCGGAGGATGCGGGACTCACATGCAGGGTTGGCGGAGGGTACGGGACTCACGGGCAGGGTTGGCGGAGGGTGCGGGACTCACGGGCAGGGTTGGCGGAGGATGCGGGACTCACGGGCAGGGTTGGCGGAGGGTGCGGGACTCACATGGGGGGTTGGCGGAGGGTGCGGGACTCACAGGCAGGGTTGGAGGAGGGTGCGGAACTCACACGCGGGGTTGGCGGAGGATGCGGGACTCACATGCGGGGTTGGCGGAGGGTACGGGACTTACGGGCGGGGTTGGTTGGAGGGTGCGGGACTCACATGGGGGGTCGGCGGAGGGTGCGGGACTCACAGGCAGGGTTGGAGGAGGGTGCGGGACTCACACGCGGGGTTGGCGGAGGATGCGGGACTCACATGCGGGGTTGGTGGAGGGTGCGGGACTCACATGCGGGGTTGGTGGAGGGTGCGGGACTCACATGCGGGGTTGGCGGAGGGTCCGGGACTCACATGCGGGGTTGGTGGAGGGTCTGGGACAGGTGCGGGACTCACACGCGGGGTTGGCGGAGGATGCGGGACTCATGGGCGGGGTTGGCGGAGGGTGCGGGACTCCCATGCGGGGTTGGCAGAGGGTGCGGGACTCACATGCGGGACTCATGGGCGGGGTTGGCGGAGGGTGCGGGACTCACACGCGGGGTTGGCGGAGGATGTGGGACTGACATGCGGGGTTGGCGGAGGGTGCGGGACTGACATGCGGGGTTGGTGGAGGGTGCGGGACTGACAAGCGGGGTTGGCGGAGGGTCCGGGACTCACATGCGGGGTTGGCGGAGGGTGCGGGACTCACAGGCAGGGTTGGCGGAGGGTGCGGGACTCACACGCATGGTTGGCGGGACCATTTTTAGGGGCGGTACCACTTTTGTGAGCCATTCGGGCGGTTTAAAAATTTTCTGAATTTTTTCCATTTTCCCACCATTGGGAAGGCAAACACTTATATTTATCAAGTATCATAGTTACTTGAGTGGAAATTGTGCTTTAACTATGTCAAAAGATGATTTACATCAGTCTGATCAGCAGTGCTGCACTGCCACTACTACCCAAAGTGAGCGCTTATTTTCCCCATAGGAATAGTATTGGGAGTGAAACCTGCTGAAATTGTATGCGTCACTTATTCAGGGCCACTCGGGCAGTACTAAAAATTGAAACACATAGACCAAACACATATCACAGGAAAGGTTATCCCCTCAGGAACATCACTAAGGGAGTGGTCATTATTTATCAACAGGGGGGGGGTTTGAGGGGGGGCGTAAAATTTTCAGACCCCTCCCGAGGGGGGGGCTAAAAAAATTTGACCCCTCTTGAGGGGGGGGCTAAAAAAATTCACCCTCTTTTTAGCAACTATAGTTCAAAGAGGGGCGCGAAAACCCTCCACGCCTCTGGCGCGAGGGGGTGGCGCAAAAAATTTTGACTGCCGCCGAGGGGGGGCGTAAAAAATTTCCTTGTGTCCGTGCGAAAACCCACCACCCCCACTCTGGTTAATAGGGAAACTGAAACTTTTGAAGCACTCCCCTTCACTTCCACCACCCTCATACGGTCAAAATTGTCGGAATTGAGCCGGGAAACAACTGACATATAGGGGAAGACATATAGAAGACATCTACCAGGTTTGTTTTCTTGGATTGCCAACTGTTTAGCTGTGGTGGGAAGACAAAGTTCGCGTCGCGTACGGCGGCCATACCTAATACAGAATACCTAACGCATACAGAATCACCTAAAATTAGAACCGTTATTGCTAAACTCCGGACTGACAATAACTGTACACTTGACAGCCTGTCAAGAAGATATAGAGGAAAGAAACCTGTCAATTCTAAGTGCACATTCTGTAATGCTGTGCAAGATGTCAATCATGTCTTCTTACATTGTAACATGCCCGAGATGAGAAACGCACGGTCAGTGTTTGAAACAAAATACCTCAAGTTCATTGATTACTATAAAAGACACGATGACACTAGGAAACTTTCTCAAATACTAGCAGTGGCCCCATATTGCAAATCATCTAAAAGGCCAGGGGCTGTGAACTGTATATACTCATATATAAAATCTGTCTACAACATTGTAAATGAAAACCTGGTGCTGACATAAGTGTACCTGTACATTAGTCAATAAAGCCATCTTGAATCTTGAATCTTGAATCTTGAATCTCGTACCACCGCGGGAGGAGCAAAACACTCTACTACAGTAGCATGGGGCCGAGGTGAAGACCCTAACAATGTGCTTTCAGCTAGGTATTTCTCAAACACTACGATCTGAGTGTCCCCACTATGTATTGAACACCCCCTACGATCCAGTCAGATCGTTGAAAGGGGTAGTGGGTGACCCTATATTAGCTACGATTGGCTATTCAGATGCATACTCTTTCCCTCTATATGTGCACCACTTGTAGTGATTGACCCAGTGTAACCAAGAATTGCCTTCCGATTCAGGTCATGTCATTACAATTTGAGGGTGCCCAAAACTTAGTGTCTGAGAAATGACTTCCTGTACATATAAAGGAATAACATCTGTTAAGTACAACCTCACACCCAACTTCAAAGATTTCTCACTCACTATGCATCATTTTAATTACAAATACTTACTTCTTTTATTCTTGCCAATCATTTTCAGAAGATTCCCTTTTCAAACTCTTTGCATTGGCACGAACGCTTTGAGCTCAAACTGGAAGTAAACAATGCAGAAACAATGCCGCTGATCGCAGCGCCATCTGTAATATAGACGTCGTACCATAAGAGCAGCGGTGAGTGCCGTCTAGACGTGCGTCCATGTAACAGATAGTCTCTGGTTGGCAGATGAGATATTACATCTTTTCCTTCATAGAGGTACTTTAGACAATCTCGCTGCTCTGGCTTCAACTGAAAGTCTTTCCCGGAATGTAAATTGTAAGATTGGAGAGACAGCTCGACATCTCTTTCAAACGCCATGCTTACGGTTCGGGTTCGTACAGTACACGTGCATTCTCTTTACTATATGTGTGCCGTGGGCGGTGCTTAGCTGTGATGTCAGGAAAGTAGTCCGGTAGGTTCGGGCAGAGACGAGGTTAGGAGTCGCTGCCCGGGAGAGTGGTCGCTCTCCTTAACAAATTTTAATGTTGATGGCGCCCTCTGCAGCTGTTGCCCGGTACCAAGACCATCACTTCTGGTACAGAAGTTTATGCCTATCCCACAAGATGTCAGCAATACCAAAAGTAGTGTCGTCTAGTGTAAGTTTTTTTAACCATTCAGCTGAGACTTGTTCCTGGCGCATTTCTCTATACATGGTACTTACACGTTGGGAAACAGTGCAGCACTTCCTGAAGGAGTGCTTTGAACAAATGTTTCTGTCAAAACAAGAGAAAATACTACATTTATGAGCATATCCAGGGCTAGTGGATGATACAGGTATGTAGGATTGTTTGTAGAATCTGTGGGACTTATTTAGAAGGGGGTTACCTCTGGAATCATCTCATTGCAGCCTGGGTGAGTGGTCAGTGGGTCAAGCCCCAGCTCAGGCAAGGTCCTACCGGTCCGGTACCCGGCCCTCCAATTGGCAATCCCCAAATGCGAGAGCCTGAGAGGGGGATTCCCTAGAATGCTGACCGGGCGAGATTGGTGTGGCCTAGCGGGGGTGGGGGGGGGGGCTTGTTAGATATATGATTATGGAGAGGAGGAGTTTATTTTGAAAAAGAACCCCTTGGTGGGGTAACCAAAACCCAATAAACCTTCACAGCCAGGGTCAAAACTAAATTTGGGCAATCCAAATCGCGATGTGTCATTCCACATGCGAATTTTTTTTTTTTCTTTTTTTTTTGGGGGGGGGTGGGGACATTCTGCAAAATCCATCAAGCCCCCCAAGCTGGCATTAAATGACTCGACCTTGAGGAAGTGGTACTTTTTTAACAGCTCCTCTTTGAGGGAGAGCTAAGTTCGCCCCTTCTTAGCGAAAAACAAAACAAAAAAAAAACTGCATGTTACTGTAGAAAAAAAGTGGTGAAGAACTTCAGACCCCTCCTATACGGAAGGGGCTGGAAAAATCTTGGCGCATGCAAACAAAAATCCACCGTCCCTTGTTAAAAAATTACCACTCCCTAGATACCCCTCAAGCACCTGCACCCTTTGCCACATGTCGATTTTAAGACAAGACTCATATCACATGTCACTTAAATCCCGAAATGCCAACTTAAAGTCAACTCTCAGAACCTACAATAACAATCTTGCTCATTTGAGACTCCCGCATGTAAACCAGAAATTATGGTATAATGATATCTACATGTATTCCCATTTTATTTTTTCCTTATAAATCCTGTATGTAAGTAATAAAGGCTGTATTTTTATTTTGTTTATTATAGGAACTTTACAACCACCATCAGGATAATACCAAGCATCAACGATGTTTGCTCCGGATGGCGGTACCGATAAAAGAACAAAAAGTAACCCCAATGTACTTCTTACAATAGACGACCCCATGAGGGCTGGGGTTCACTCACTATGGGAACAACATCTATTTGTCGACTACAAGATCCAAGTCAACAATCGGGAGTTTCAAGTCCATAAAGTTATCTTAGCCTCGATGAGCGACTACTTCCGAGCCATGCTATCTAGAGGCTTGTCTGATAGCGAAGTAGAAAAAGTTGTGATAGAAGGAGTCAAGGCCGATGCTGTAGAAATACTCATCAAATTCATCTACACCAATCACTTAAACATAACGCCAGAGAATGTTTCCGATGTTCTTGCCGGGGCTATGTATTTTCAGATCAAACCGGCCATCAATATGTGCAGCCAGTTTATGATCGACAACCTGGACTTGGAAAACTGGTACGATCTCCTGACCCTCTTTAAATCCTACAACTTGACAAAGGAAATTAGGAGAGTACATGCCTATGTCATCAGACATATGCGAGCAATCGGTAGAACGAGTAATTACACAGATTTGCCATATGAGGAATTCTTATTCCTTGTTCAGCACTGGCAGGGCTTTGAGTTAGAACTGCTTCTCTTTATTATGCAATGGGTACGGGCCGATATTATACCACGGTCTAAAAATTTTGACGACCTGCTTTGTTTAATGCGTCTTTGCGTCATGACTCCAGCTGAGCTGACAATGCTGACAGATGCCAAAGAAACTCTTCCAACCACAGAAACTTGGAATGCACTCTTCAGTAAAGCATTGGACTACTACCAACTCCCTCTCCGCCATCGAGTTCTAGACACCTCTGATCAGTCCAAAGTGAGGAGTTCGCCAAGCTTTGTTACCTTCTCACGGAGGGAGGCCGAGAGAGGAGGCTACTTTTATGAAGCGCACAACCAGAACTCATTCATGGAGTACCCAGGCCTTAAAGTGCCAGAGATGTTTGGACACAGCTTTCCTGATCCGGAAGAAGGCCATGGCTGTTATACATGGTACCGCCAAATAGAAGTCAACAATTTTCTAGTCGTTTCTGTCATTGACGATATGAGAGCAGTCATGGGAGGTGAGAGAATAGAGCAATGGTATATTTTTGACCCGAGAACGATGCAGTGGGAGAAAATGGCCAGCCTGGCGAAACCCGTCAGTAGCCCTATGTTGGTTCATGATGGGAGGCATATATATGCCGTGGGCGGACATTTTTTAGTGGCAGGCGATGATGAAGAAGATGACAAAATTGAGCGATATGACTTTGAGTTGGACACTTGGAGTACTTTCAGTACTCTCGCAGTGGAGGATGTGCGTGCCTACTCAGTTTGTGTCTGTGATGATTATCTGTATGTGAGTGGCGGCATAGTCGAAGTTGAAGATGATAGTGACGACAGCGATGGCGGTACTTCCTATCTTAGACAAAAGAGGATGGATCGCCTAGACCTGAAAACTGGGGAATGGGAACGGAGGGCCTCAATGTTAAAACGACGATCGGGACATCAAATGTATGCAATGACAATATATGGCGAGAAAGGTTTGCTCCTCATCAGAAATTCTGACAAAATTAACAAACTCCCAGATTTGGAGTTTTACAGCCCTTCAAAGGATGAATGGGTCAAATGCGAATTCACATTCAATGGGAAATTCCCTGATATGAACAGAGAGTCTTGGGTTCGTGGAAACTCTGTGTTTATTTCTGACAATCACACAAGACGTGGGTTCTTCACTGCAAAAAGTCACTGTGCAGTATTGACATTTCCTGAAGAAGGTAATGAAGCGACCGTGGAGTACTTGGTTGAGTATGGTGCACGTTTCCACGAGTCGTCCTTCCATACGGTACTCTCCATAGCACCACACAATGTTCATAGATTTAGTCCTTAAGTATTCTAGCCAATATTCTATGGGTCAACCTAACCTTTTAACAGCCGCTAATTGCATTAATTCATTAGGCCAATTTGTCGTTATAATACCTGAATGTGCTATTCTAAAGGTCAACAGTGCATAATAACATAGAGATAGAGACTCTTATACCTCTATGATGATACCAATTCTGATATCAATTGAAACAGTGTGTTCAAGTCTGCTGTATAACTTCATAAGTCAATAACATTGAAGGCTCTCCATAAATGATGTGCTGTTTGACCATTTTTGACTACCCCCCCCCACCGCTTTTTTTTTCCTTCCGTCATGTTATAACTATAGATGCATACTTGAGGCATGTACCCCTCCCCCCTTGCCTCATGACTGCAGGATACCGATGACAGCGGTTTAGCTAGTCCTCAGGGCTACAGCGCCTGCCGCGTCTGCAGCGGACTCTACGCGGATCCTCCCGCGGTGAGCGTAGGTGCGCGGGCGTAGTGGTAGTCCTCAGGACTATAGCTAATTATGCGTTGCTTAAGTCTAACGCTACTAGTAGCTAGTAAGCCATCCTTAGTCCTGGGGACTAGGTGATCGTTTAGCCCACAACTAAACTATACCAGTCAAGTCCTGGGGATAAAAGCATAGTCCTAAGGACTAAAGCCTAGTCCCCAGGACTAAGAATATGAGGATTTTGCCCTAGGGACTAATTGTACATTCCCATGAATTACCTTGCAGACCCCATGACTTTGTATAAGACTGTGCTGTTAGTCTCCAGGACCAAGCTTTTAGCCCTGGGGACTAATTCGTAGACTCAGGGACTACTTGTTTAGTCCTGAGGACTACAAAAATATTTGCCTAGTCCTCAGGACTATTAATGCATGCGGTTCTGAGGACTAATGCGGTTGTGACTAGGGATCTAGTCCTCAGGACTTCAAATTTAGTCCTGAGGACTACTTTTTAGTCCCCAGGACTGCTCTGTTTAGTCCCAGGGACTAAAGATACAGTCCTGGGGACTAGAACATTGTCCTTGGGACTAGAGACACAGTCCTTGGGACCAATGCCCTAGGCCCCAGGGGTGCCTGTCAACATGTTTGTACAGTCAAATAGGTATAGCCCTGGGCATGAAAAAGCAGCCATTGTTCCATAGTCCCTGGGATAGAAAATTAGGCCTGAGGACTGTATCGTGGTCCTCAGGACTAGTCCGTCCAGGACTAGACTGTTATATCTGTAGTCCCCAAGACTAGAGAAACAGTCATGGTCCCCTGAGGACTAGATTCATAGTCCCAGGGCTACCTCTGTTTGGTCCTGAGGACTAAACATGTACTTACCTAGTCCTCAGAACTAAAGTAAAGTCCCCAGGACTATATCTGTAGTCCCCGCTGCCCCCTGCTGTAGGACATTTCGCTTCTACTAGCGGTAGTCCTCAGGACTATGCCCCCATCCGCGTAGCCTGCGCGTATCTAGGTCAGCGCGGACGCGGCAGGCGCTGTAGTCCTGAGGGCTAGTTAAACCGCTGTCATCGGTATCCTGCCTCATGACTTCATTTGTGGACTCGCCCATGGTAAGGGATGATGCAATGATTATAGCCTGCAGATGACGTGTTGAGAATTGATAGTCTTACTGTTAACTTGGGAAATAAAATATTTGTACTGATATACATGATGGTGATTTCCAGTAATTGAAAACTGCCACATCATATAGATAAGGTCATTTTATTGGGATTACCGTACTTGCATTATAGATCCACTGGCGAGATTTTTGGCAAATGAGAGCAAAATATGAAATCTTTGCATTGTCACCAATTATCCTTCAGTCATCTGTCTTTCAACGAGGAACTTTTTTGTTTACACATTTGCAGGCATGGAAGTGACTTTTTCAATCAAAATTAAATGGCATAACTTTAAGTAAGTTCATACAAAAAGGTATGTGAGGAGGACCCTTAGCTGCAACCTCTTTGTTTCTGGACTCAGGGCGAAGCTTATAGGTGAGGCCAAAAAATCATAAATTGGTTGTTTCAAGTAACATACATGTACTGCAAAAAATTAGGTAGGGTAGGTCGTTTTTTTCTTTTATTCTGTAAAATTTTTTTAATTGCTACGAAGACAGCCGACGACTTATCGTGATTCACAGAAGACTAAAATGACAACCAATGGCCAAGAAAAATGTAAATTTTATTCAAAAATGAAGAAAAAATTCTAGGGTCGGCCCTGTTTTGCTAGGTAGGGTCGGGTGACCTGAAGCAAGTATTTTAATATTTCAGCTGAGTGTGACGCTCAGCTGACCATGTTGATAATAGAGGTTGGCCATCGTATCTCCATTTAACGTTTGGGTTTTTATCTCCAACCCCCCCCACATGCCCACTCCTGTAGGACATTATCTTGATCAGTGACCTACCGTAAACTCTCTCGTATCTATAAGTAATTTTGCCCCTCCAATGTCCCCTAGTGGCCAAATGGGGAAGTAAAACTCCCCCGTAGAGGGGTGTTCTCCCTTGATGGGGCACATAAAAATGAAATGTGTCCTATTGTCCAATCAAAGACTAGAAACCCATCCAAAATTGCCAAAATTGGTATAAGGCACATGTTAGGCATACACTATTTAAATCAGATTAGGTGGTAGTTGATTGAAATATTTTTGCTATGGTCACTTGTATGTGGAATTTTACTCTGAGGCGTCTGTTACAATAACCCTTCAGAATAAATCTATCAATAATAGTGATATAATGTCTCTAATACATGCCACCTGAGAACTTATAAGGGGATTCAAATCGGTATTAAAATCTTAGCCATCGGTCTAACAGTCCCTGATTTGTGGTTCAGACTGTCAATGTGGACTGGGTTTTCGTTGCAGACACCTCAACTACATACCATAATGCCACTAAGTATGTATTTGCTTTTCTTATATATTATATCACATATGACCACAGCCTGTTCATCAATTCTGACAAGCATTAGTGAGGCTCTGGGCCTGCAGTGTAACACTTTGAGTACCATTTGTCATACAGGGGGTTTTCATCACAGACACCTCAAGATTTTGTGGCGGCAACTGTTGGCGTCACCTGGTGTTACCCAGTGGAAGTCTATCACTTTCTGGAGCCTTGTTTTTGTCAAATAAGTGGTTGTTTATCAAAAATTTCCTGAAGATTCTCTTCAAACTCTGACAAATTTTTGCTGTCAAAGTTTAGGAATCCGATCAAATTTCTTTTGCAGTCAAAAGATTATACCCCCTAGTACTTGCTGATGTGGCTGACTCAATCAGTATAGCCTGATTGAGTCAGTAAGCCTCTTGGACCGGGCAGATACCTGTCATGTTGATTTTGAGTGATATTAGGCAGAGACTCATATTCGTGAGGCGAAAACTCTGGTTGGACAAAATTCATGCTGGCGAGCATCATATGCCACCCTAGGGTCAAAAATGGATTGAAATGTGTAGAAATGATGTGCCCCAATTATTCTAAGACATTTGCTTCATGTTCTGTAGATTTTTAGTCAAGATTTGGCAGGTCCCAATCTCCCTTTTTGGTAGACTATGATACATTGTTGTTCAATGTCCTGACCCAAAGAATGACATTTCCAGCATATTCATCTAAATTCAGTGCATCATCACAGATGCCTCATTTCAACATTCCCCCCACCCAAAAAATATTTTTATAATAAAATAATCTGTGTGCTCTTTAGTGGGTTTTTTTTTTAGTGATGTGGGAAGGCCTTGTTTCTTTTTTTTTTCTCAAACATTTTTATTGGGAAGGTACTATTTCTGTGCGTATTCATGAATGAATCCAGTGTCAGCACAATATAATCCATAGATTCCTACTGTAAAGTAGGAAAGGAGTCAAAATATGGTGCTTGAATCCCATAGAATTTTTATATAAGAAATATGCCTCATATAAGACCACTTGGAAAATATCATTATTGAATACTTGAAGAGCAATAATCATACTTGCGCATTGCATTCTATTTTCACTATACCCAGCATTACAATCACATGTGAATAAACTGCATTGTTTGTATATGATGCATCTATGTGACATGGGGAGGTTGGCACACACTCATCAATATCTATGGTAAAAAAAATTTATGAATGATAAAGGAATTCAATTAGGCTTGGAAGGTACTATTTCTGTACATTTCCATCCATGAGTCCAATGTTAACACAATGTAATTGACATATTACTACTGTAGAGAACGAAAGGAGGAAAAATGTGCCGTATAAATCACATATCTACATTGAATGATACCTGAGATATTGACTTTTAGAGGTTTTTCTCTCAGCTGATTTGGAAATTTGACACTTTTTTAAGGAAATTAGCAATAAAAAGCATGCATGCGGCCTTTTCTAACTGATATGGGGATGTAAGTGGCCTAAGACTTCATTATGGCTATTATTGAGAAATTTAAAAAAAAAAATCAAAAAGCCACATTTTTCTTGTTACTTTAAGTATGACCATCCAAAGTTGGTTGTTTTAACACAAAGTATAATCAATGTTTCAATGGTGGAAATGCCCATCTGTACATGATGGCGGTTAGGCCCCAACTTCCCACAGATCCTCACATAAGAGACTGGACACACATGACTGGTGCTGCCACTATCAGCAGTGGGATCAGATCTCTGGTCCTACTGTTAATGACAACACAACCTGACCTGCTCTATTGAGGGAAAGGCATACACTCTCATGATGCAATATGAGTACTAAAATATTATTGAATATTTGAAGAGCTATAATCTTACCAGTGCATTCTATTCCGTTCCCAGTATATCCAGCATTACAATCACATGTGAATGAACCTGGGTTGTTGGTACAAGTTGCATCTGAGTCACATGAAGAGTTTATCATGCACTCATTTATGTCTGTGGTAAAATAAGCAAAAGTGATATCAGTTTGGATTGAAAGGTTAAGTGTGACCTAACTTACCAGTACATTTAAATCCATTTCTGTTGAATCCATCATTACAAGTACAGATAAATGAATGGATAGTTTGCATCACATGGAGAGGTCACACATTTATTAAGAGAGTAATGAATGGGCTAACGAGCACCGAATTCAGTGTATCATAGGATAGATATCGAAACGAGTGGCCGTAGGCCACGAGTTACGATATCCTATGATACATGTGACATGTCCTATGTCACATGTCCTACAGTAAATAAATACATCAATAAACCTACACCAATACGACAAACCTTTATTAGTAGACCAACCTACTACTAGATATATCAATACTTCCTAATATACCCAATTCACCAGCTTTATTGGTAATGGGACGTTATATATTGTCGTCCCATATCAACAACTCATATGTTGTATTGTACACCGGTCTACATGATTTAATTACCAAAGAAAACAGTACTAATTATTATAGTTCATACGTTAGGGCATTTGTGAACGGTCCAATATCCCTGTTAGAACCGTCCTTTTTCCAAGTTTTTCTACAGTACTATTCTATATATCGACCAAACCGGCCATCGTATGTTAGTCTTTATGGTATATGGGATTGGGTTGTTCCTGTGTGGTTAGCCTTTCTTCACGTAGTGTGTCTTCTACTAGCTTAACATCGTTCTTCATGATGTATTCTTCTTGAAGACGGGATCTCAGCTCCTCGAGCAGTACACCCAGCATGTTTTCTCCTCTCTAGCTATCTTCATCCAGACAGGGATCTTCATATTCTGCTCTTCATATCTTCATATTCTGCTCCAGCGCTCCAGAACATATCCTGGTCACTATGTACTAGGTACAACTAGGTACCCACTGGAACATCTGTTCTGCAGACAGGAAGACTATACCCTCATGTTCAATCTTCACACCATACAAATTGCTCAGGTAGCATCTCTCGCCACAGAACACTACATTAGTTTCCGTTTGTCTCATATAAAGTCTTCCTATTGGTATCTCAGGGGAGAAAGACATAGCTTGTTTGCCTGGTGTGGGGTTTTGGATCGGGGTCGAGGTTGCAAAGTCAATGCTAGGTTTGTCACCATTCTATAGAGTTCTACTTGGTGTTTTGGATTTTGGAAGTGTCTTCTTGAGTACTGTGTAGTTGCTCCTGTATTCCTTCTCAGCCATCCTCTGGAGACGTACATTGATAGGTGTTGCATGAGATTTACTGGACATGTGGGCTTGTGGGCGGTTAATTACTCTCTCCTCATTAACATTCTTCACATTCCTTGTCAGTGGTAGGGTAGCAGCTTCAAGTTCCTTTACCGTTGTCTGTTGCTGTTCAACTTGCACGTTCTTTGCCTCTCTGCCATCTGTTGGTCTATAGGAAATTGCTATTAACTCAGGTTAATAATACATTGTTTATCAGTACTCTTGTACCTTTTGCCGATGCATCACTTATGTTGTTATGTCGGCAGTACTTGGCAATCCTTCTCCTATGACCTTTCACCTTTCTGACCTCAGGTTCTTCATCTGGGTTTACATAGACTGTTGTGTACTCGCTATTTGGTTTAGCTAATGATGCCTTCCCTCTCAAACACGCATCTCTCCTCCAGGTTGTTGAAAAACAGATCAAAAGGGCTCTACCTTCATCTCTTGATGTTGCAATCCTCTTCACCAGTTTCAGTTCAGTTTTGTCAATGTCAGGTTGTAATGTTTTTACCAGGGACATTGCTACCTCAACAGGTACTTCATCCAGGGTTTCCTTGAGGCCTGTTACTATCAGGTTGTACCTACTTGGGGATTTATATTCCTCATTTATGTTGATTTTACGGCTGCAGCATATGATGGATTGTAGCTTTTCACCTCTATGTCTCTCTTGACATCGTCAACTAGCTGTTTGGCCTCTCTAGCAAGGTTAGAGGCTAGTTTAGCTTCTTCTACTGCCTGTTCAGCTATGTTCCTGACCTCTTTAATGTTGGTAGTATTACGAATTGCCATGGTTCTTCCTTCTCTCTCTATGTGTTCTAGACCGTCCGTTAGAAGCTTGTTAGAACCGTCCATTTTTATTTTCAATTCTTCAAACTGGCGCTCCGAGCTGACCATATTCAAGTTCATATGTTTCATCATCTTGCTAAAGCCATGCTTGAAGAGATTTTTTGAACCTTTGTATTATTTTTTGGTAATGTTCACACTATCATTACTGTCTGGGGCCCTCTTTAGCTTGGTTTCTTCATCACTTGCAGAAGACCAGTCGCTGTCATCATATTCGCTGGCTATTCCTCTATCCTCCTCCTCTCTAGTCTGTGGTATATCTGGCTGTATATATTCACCTCTCACCCTAGTTGATTCACAATCCTTAACTCTGTGTTTGGCTTTGTGTTGTCTCAGTTGATAGGTCAGTGATACGTTATCGACCAAACCAGCCAATTGTAGGGGAGGTTTCTTCGCTCGGCGGTCGTGCCCTTTTTGTCGCTTTGCTTTTAACATTTTTCACCTCTTTTCACGGTCTACCTGGTCCTCTGGGCTTTGTCTGTACGTTCTGGTCCAGGTATTCTTCAATTTCCACCCCAGACGATCGTCTATGCTGCCTTCTCCATGGTTTTTCATATATTGACGACCCGCCATGTTTGTTTACATTGACGACCGGTGTCTCGATCAGTAGGTCAAGTCCCCTATTGTCGCTTAAGTGTCTCGATTCACCGGTGATTAGGATTGTATATCTTCTCACCCAGTGGTATTTATAGTTTCCAATGTTCATCTCCTGGTAATATAAGTTCATGTAGACCTGTACTCCAGTATTCCCAGTTGTATTTCTTGTAGTATATCTCAATCGGCGAAAATATGGGACCCGTGTACTCGCTACGCTTTCATCATTGCGGTCAAGTTATTAGATTACATTCCAAAGAATTTGTTCACAAGTGAAATATGGGATATAATTATGCCTTGTGGAATGCTTCAGAAAAGAAAATAATAACCAAGTAAAGTTTTGGATGAGAAAGTAGTTTAATAAATAGTTTCTATAAAATTAAAATAGAGAGTAATAGTTATCAAATTATAGTTATAAATTGCTATGACTGACTGAAATAACTAATTATTGTCCAGATGTTATTTCAAAAGTTAGTCAGCCTGCTTTCGGTAGCCTTTGGGTGACAGGAGTCCTGATTTTTTTAGGACCTTCACTAAATACAGAGTGTTCTAACTGGCATATTTTTGGTACACTTGCATAGATTCTTATACTTTGACAACTATGTACCCTGGAAAAAATCTATTCTCTGCTACAATGTATATCTTTGTCCTTATATGCACATGGTTTGTCCTCGTATGTGATATTATAACAATGACTTAAGTAAAACTGCACCATAGAGGACACATTGTAATGTTTGGTGTAAATCACAGAGACAATGCATCCTCCTAATCCTTTAGGGGATCCATAGTTCTTTGATGCATCATAGACTCGAGTCAAAATGAGCATTTGAACGTTCCAGGAGAATTTCATAGTAAAATTTGGTAACACATTTTTTATTTTATTTTTTTTTATTTAATTTTTTTTCAAAGAGTGGGTCCACTATAAAACCCACAGACTTTTCAGATTGGGCTCAAAACGCAGTAGCTGTTTGAGTGGAGAAGGTGATAGCAATATCTTACATCATCGGTAACACACTTTTTAGGTCATTTTTGGTACTAGTATGTAGATTTTAAAGAAATGTTATATGGTACATATAATATGATGCTTAAATGCAGCCCTGGCGACTGTACTGCATTCATGTATCATACCGATCCTGTGGACTTGATACCCTCCCCTAGGGTTGGCATGATCCTCCGACACTGGCCTGCCGTAAAGCAGGCCGGGGTCGGAGTATCTGCCTATGTATAAATAAGGGAGTTGTTACTCCGATTAGTTAGTTCCGGGTTGCAGACAGAGAGGAGCAGAACTCTAAAAGGCTTACCTCCGGATTAATATATATACGATACAAGACTTAGATGGTGTGGCGAGGACTGCCAGGAAATAAAAGACACTGAAGTCAAGCTGTCGGAGTTGTGTAATTCTTTATTAACCATAGAGTCGGAAAACGCTACATTGGTGACAGCGGTGTTTGAAGACTCACGAGAGAAGGAAGATGGCGGAGGCTTCAGAAACGATAAACTTACCTGTGGAGAAGAGGGATACGGAGGAGATTAAGCGGGAAAAAGGGGTTTTGCTGGAAGTGGTGGACGAGGAAGTGACGCTACGGCAGAGAGGGGTGGTGAGGCCGGAAGAGATGAACCCGGAGAGACAAGCAGAACCCGCCGATAGAGCATCCCGGGAGGAGGTACCGGACGCAGGATATGAGGAACCACGCGTTAAAGAAAGGGAGCCCTACCTGTGGCCATGGGAGAGGGAGGAGAAACCGGCGGCCCGAAGGCTGAGGCACCCTAAAGGAAAAATGGGTGATGCAAATGCCTGGCTGGGGTTCAACCCGGGAAGGGACGATGGCGGAAAGGTGCTTTGGTGGCCGGAGGAGCAGGCGGAGGTGAATAACCCAGGGAAGGGGAGCAAGCGGGCACCGGCCGAGGTTCGCCCCGAAACCGAGAGATGTGCGGAGGAGGCGGATAAGGACGAAGGAGGGGAAGGTGGAGATCTCCGGCAGGGTAGAGGAGTTATGGGTCGTCCGGAGAGCGGCTGGAGAGGAGGTGCCGATGGGGAGAAGGAGGCAAAGGGTAAGCCAGTGGTGAAACCCGCTAAATATGATGGCACCACAGACCTATCTGACTACCTTAACCACTTCGACCTGTGCGTCAAAGTGAATGGATGGAAGCCAGAGGAGGCGGGTATGTTCCTAGGCCTGAGTCTGTCGGGGGCAGCCCGGAGGTTGTTGACGGGAAGGAAACCAGCCACGCCGGAGGGGTATGAGGAGTTGAGAAAGGCACTCGTAGAAAGGTTTGAGCCTACTAATCAGGAAGAGATCTACAAAGCGTTCCTGGGCACTAGGGTCCGGCGAAAGGGAGAGGGACTGCAAGAGTTACAAGAAGAACTGAAAAAGTACACTAAGTTAGCATATCCGGAGGCGGACGCCCGGACGACAGACACCTTAGCTCTCGACAGATTCCTATTGTGCCTCGACAATTCACTCAGGCAGTGGGTGTATCAGTCAACACCGAAAGATTTACAATCCGCAGTAATGACGGCGGTGGGAGCGGAGGCGTACCTAAAAGTGGAGCAGGAGAATATCCACAAAGTGCGGGCGGCGGATGCGTCAGTAAATGAACACCTAAAGTCCAATAAGGAGGAAATGAGCAAAATGGCGGAGTTGATGGAGCGGTTAGTTCAAAGGTTGGATGATCCGGCGGCATTGGGGAGGAAGAAAAAGCCAAGCAATGGTGCTTGCTTCGGATGCGGACAGGAAGGCCATTTCAAGCGAGAATGCCCAAATATCAAGGCCAAGGAGGCATCCAAGCCGGTGAGCGAACAGGCTACTCCGGCGGCGGGAAACTAGAATCGACCTATACTAAAGGCCAAGTACAGGTCGAGGGAAGTGGGCCTATCAATGTGATACAGGGCCGCCGAGAGAGGGGCGGAGGAGGATTGATAGTAGAGGGTCGGCTGGCAGGGGCCCCCATCCAATTGCTGGTGGACACTGGTGCGTCGCTTAATCTGGTCTCCGAAGGATGGTGGAGCAGGTGGGGCGGACGGGAACGCCTGGGAGAAACGGCGGAGAAGATCTACTCCGTCGATGGGCGGCCTATGGACATAAAAGGGGAAGTGCACACAGAGCTGGAAATCGGGAGGCGTACTCTCAATGTGCGTTTCGTAGTCAGCGACACCGGGACGGAGGGAATCCTGGGGGCGGAGTTCCTCCGCACCAACAAACTAATGGTCGACGTAGCAAAAGGGCGCCTAGTGTGGACAGAGGAGGATTCTGTATGCCGAATCGTCAGCACCCAAGCGGCGGTGCTGGGATCCGGACAGGAGGCCATGCTAGAGGGAACTCTAGCCGGACCCTGGCAACAAGGTGACGACGGGATGATTGAAGGGATGGCCGGACACAAGGGTGAACCGAGCTTCCTGGTGGGGCGGGGGCTGGTATGCCCCGAGGGGAGGGCAACTTGGGTCAGGGTGCTCAATCCCGGTCCTGAGCCAGTGGTGATATATAAAGACATGACTCTAGGGGCCATTCAACGAGTGGAGTGCAGAGGCGGAGGCGAGACAACGGCCGGAGAGGGATGGTGCCGGGTGGTGGAGAGAGGTGAGCCAGAGGAACTAAAGAGCTTGGTGGACGGGCTAGTGAGCGGGACGGAGGCTCACCGTAGAAAGGAGCTTGCACGGCTTATAAGGAAACACCTGGGGGCATTTCAGAGGCATAAGGGCGACAAAGGGCACACTCAATTGGCCAAGCACAGGATTGATACGGGGGTACATCCACCTATCAAACAACCGCTGAGGCGATTGGCACCCCATAGACGAGAGGCTGTAGAAGAGGAGGTGGAGAAGATGTTGGAAGCCGGAGTGATTGAGCCATCCACTAGCCCGTGGGCTTCTCCGGTGGTCCTAGTAAGAAAAAAGGATGGTACCACTCGCTTCTGTGTGGACTACCGGAGGCTCAACGCCGCCACCGTGAAGGATGCTTATCCCCTACCTAGAGTGGAAGATTGTCTCGATACCATGGCAGGGGCCGCTTGGTTTTCGTCAGTGGATCTGGCCAGCGGCTACTGGCAGTTGGATATAGAGGAGGGGGATAAAGAGAAGACAGCATTCACGACACACCGGGGGCTGTTCCAATTCCGGAGAATGCCCTTCGGTTTGTGCAATGCGCCAGGCACATTCGAGAGGGTGATGGAAGTGGCCATGAGGGGACTACAGTGGAAAACTTGTTTGGTCTATCTAGACGACATAGTCGTATTCTCCGCCACCTTCGAGGAACATATGGAGCGGCTTGGGGAGGTACTTCAAAGGCTGGAGGATGCTGGGCTTAAAATCAAGCCCTCCAAATGCCAGTTGGCTCGCCGCAGAGTGTTATTCCTGGGCCACCAAGTGAGTGAGGCGGGAGTAGAGACAGATCCGGAAAAGATAGCGGCGGTGCAGTCGTGGCCCACTCCGACCACGGTGACGGAGGTCCGGAGTTTTCTGGGGCTAGCCGGCTACTACAGGACCTTCGTTCCCAAGTTCTCTACGAGGGCTAAACCACTGAGTGCGTTGGCCGAGAAAGGGAGGACGTTCCGGTGGTCGGAGGAATGCGAGGCATCATTCCAAGACCTAAAAAGGAGATTAACCGAGGCCCCTATCCTAGCTTTCCCCCAGGCGGAGGGACAGCTTACCTTAGACACCGACGCCAGTGACACAGGCCTCGGAGTGGTACTGTCCCAGGAGCAGACGGGGGTAGAGAGGGTCCTAGCCTATGGCAGCCGCACTCTCAGCAGGCCGCAGCGTAACTATTGCGTTACAAGGAGGGAGCTGCTGGCTATAGTCTTTGGCCTCAGGAAATTCAAGCATTACCTAATAGGGAGGAGGGTGGTAGTCCGAACAGATCATGCCTCCCTGCGGTGGCTGTTGGAGTTCAAGGAGCCGGAGGGCCAGCTGGCTCGATGGCTGCAGATTATAAGTACTTACGACATAGTGGTGCAGCATAGGCCGGGGAAACTACATGGGAATGCGGATGGGCTGTCCAGGAAGCCCTGCAAGCAATGTGGACGAGAGGATGAGGAGGAGCTGCTGCATTGCCGGGTTTTCACAAGGTCTCAACGCCAGGAGATGGTTCGGGGGGCGCCTCCGGCGGCGGAGGACTCCACTCCGCCGGCAGGGAGAGAGTGGGGCACGCTCCACTGTGCTGACTCAGGTCAGAGCATGGGTGAACGGGGAGGCGACCACCACAGAGGAGGAAAGACGGACCTGGGGCTATGAGCTGAGGGCCTGGCATGCCCAATTGGGGCGCATGAGTATAGAAAAAGGGATACTGGGCCGGTGGTGGGAAGGCGCGGCGGGGGAACGATGCTTCCAAATTGCTGTACCCGCCCGGAGCAGGAATGATGTGCTCCGGGAGGTCCACGGAGAACCCTTGGCGGGGCATCTGGGCCGCAATAAAACCATCCGGCGCCTCCAGACAGGTTACTACTGGCCTGACTTCAGGAGGGATGTGACCCTGTGGTGCGCCAGCTGTGAACCCTGCGTCCGGAGGAAGGCGGCTCCACCTCCGCACCGGGCACCAATGGGACACGTGGGTGCTGGACTACCCCTACAGAGGATGGCTCTAGACGTGATGGGTCCATTGCCCTTGTCCTCCAGATTCGTAAAAGGCGACAAACTTGGGGTTTCTTGTGTCTTGGGGTGAGCATGTGGGCAGCTGGTGTCCATATGCGCGGGCCTGGGCTTACATGCTTGTCTTTTGCCATGGGATTCCCCCTCAGTGAACCACGTCTGAGTGATCAAAGGCCGTGGTTTGTCTGGCCCTGCCTATGGGACCAGGCAAATAAAAGAACACTTGCTATCCTTCGAAAAGAGTAGGGGAATGAAGCCCCGGTAGCGGTTTTCCCCCTCGACCCTCCTCATAGATTCGGTCATTCATCTCATAGATTCGGTCATTCATAGATTCGGTCACTGCTGTGTCGGGCAAGCAGCATATAAATACCTGTCCAAAAAGAAAAGAAAGGACCTAATGTCCGAGAAACCTTGAATGTCTGAGTTCCTCGATGGCCCCCGGACGTAAAACTAAACAAACAAACAAAAAATCCGCTGGGAACCAATATATTTTGGTGGCGGCGGACTACTTCACTAAATGGACGGAAGCGTACGCTTTACCCAACCAGGAGGCACCCACGGTGGCCAGGGCTGTGGTGGAGGAGTTCATCTGTAGATTTGGAGCCCCGGTGGAGGTGCACACAGATCAGGGCAAGAACTTCCAGTCGGGACTATTCAGGGAAATGGTGGCCTTACTGGAAGTCAGGCAGACCAGAACCTGTTCCTTTAGGCCCCAAAGCGATGGGATGGTGGAGCGGGCCAACAGAACGATTGAAATGTTGCTGGCGACTGTGGTGGCGGAGGACCAACGGGACTGGGACCGGCGGCTGCCATTTGTAATGGCGGCGTATCGCTCCTCCGCACACGCCTCCACGGGTTTGTCCCCCAATCTTCTGATGTTGGGGCGGGAAACGGTCATTCCCCTGGATTTGGTTTACCCACTGGAGCCCAATGTAGGGGGAGGAGTCGGTTATGTGGCCGAATTACAAACCACCATGGCAAAAGCATACTCCGTCGCTAGGGAGGCCCTCGGAAGGTCCCTCTGCAGGCAACAGAGGAACTATGATGCGAGAGCCTCGGCAGGCGAATTCCCTGTCGGGGGCAGGGTCTTCTACTACCACCCTCTCCGGAAGAGGGGCCTGACACCTAAACTCCAGAGCTATTGGACAGGCCCATGGGAGATAGTGGGGCGCGTAGGGGAGGCGGTGTATAAAATTAAAAAGGGTAAAACTACCAGGGTAGTCCATTACAACGCCCTAAAACTGGCCCCGGCGCGGGCCACGGCGGAGGATGTTCCCATGGAGGATGAAACAAGGGAGGCCGAGCCCCTATCTTCTGACAATTCAGACGAGGAGGAAGAAGGAAAGAAGGTCTGCGGAGGAGTGCACCGAAGCCTGCCGGAACCAGCGTAGCCCGGGCCGTCAGACTGGCGCCTCAACTGGATACTTACCTTGGGGCGGAGTGGAGGAGCTGCAAAAGCAAGATGAGTCAAGAAAGCCGCGACTGGTGCGATGTATGGCTGGAAAATGAAAGAAGGCTGAAGAAAGAAGCCGAAATGTCACATTGGATGGGGGTAGAACCAGAGGAGGACCCTCCCTACGAGGAATGGTCCCTCCCCGAGATGGGCGAGTCGGATGAAGAGGGGGTGAGTGATGAGAGTGAGTTGGCCCGCAGAAGGCGGAACCATGGCCAAAACGAGGAAATCAGGGCAGAAAGATTAAGGAGGGCGGCGGATCCTGGCCGGAGGAGAATCAGGGAGAAGCATAGGGAAAGATGGTTTATTTACGAAATGATCGAGGAAGCCATCTACAACAACCATGGAAACGAAGAGAGGGAAGTCAGGAGGGTTGGACGCTGCAGAGCAGCCATGACGAAGGGGAGGTCGGGAGGCCAGGCTCCAAATTCCTCGACGGCCGGCGGTGAGGCCGGCCGGCTGGCGGCCGGAGCGCCGCCTAGCGGAGTAGGGCCGGAGAGGCGGGAGTCGCTAAGCAACCCTCATAACAAGTTCTCCCCAATAAAAGGCGGGGGAAGGGCCGTTAACGGTCAATCTACAATGCAGGCCGGAGATGACACACGGTTGGTGGTTCTAAGAGGGACAGGGCCCGAGGGTGAATCGAGTCGAGGCAAAGATGCTGGTGGAGGGTCAAAGAAAGTGTCTTCTACAGTGTCCAGCCACTCCCGGGAGGGCCCCACACGCTCAAGACATAGGGAGAGTCGGCAGAGGAGGAGGGACAAAGAAAGATTCTCCGGCCACTCCTCCTCTAGCCGCTCCACTAGTGGCCACAGAAGGGACGGAGTGTCTGCCCGGATGGAGGCAGCCAGACATGGGAGGAGGGACTCGGAGAGCCGGAGTCGGAGTGGGAGCTATCGTAGGCGGAGGTCCTCGGCTGACCGCGGATCACGTTCCCACGGTTCACAGCGGGCACGTGAGAGCGGAGGCGCCACTGGCGACAACAGTGTGCGGAGTAAGGCTATGATGCAACCGGGGGTTTCCCACGGCGTGGTGACGGAGGGTGGCCTGACCCAGGGGACGGTGATTGGAGGAGTAGGAGGAGGGGGCGTGACCACCGGGGGGAATATAAGGGAGCGCTATCCGCCTCACCCTTCAATTCCTGTTAGCCTATGGACAACGCCACAACTAGTAATGCCTGTCTTCAAAAACAGAGACCAGAAGCCGGTCCCCACGGAGTGGGTGGACGGGGTGGAGCTGCCGAAGTATCGGTGCGAGATCTGCCGGAAAAGGGGGGACTCCAAGCAGTGGTACTTCATGAGATCCGATGGGATGAACCGCCATCTCCGCACTCACGACGAGATGCAAGAGGGCTACCAGTGCCCTAAGTGTGAGTACATGGTAGCCAAGATCCGGGTAGATGATCTCCGGCGACACATCATGCGTATTCACCCCGAGCTGGAGGACTGGCAGCCGCCGGAGGAGTGCAGGATGCTACCGGTGGGCCGGGCAACGGAGGTGGGAGGATCCTCGGCGGACAGTAGCCTCGTGGCCGCCCCAACTAGCCCGGAGGAAGCTGTCAAGTCCACCACCACAAAGAGGAAGAGGGGGAGTGCGGTGGCCAAGAAAAAGAAACCAGTAAAAGCCGCCTCCAAGCCCGTGGTCCCCCCGCCGCAGCAGGGCACCTCGGCGGGTGGAGGGGGTGCGGGGGACAGCCCCAGTGGATCTACCTTCAGCGGCATGGCGTCGCCGGGAATAACGTTGGAGGAGGAGACGGAGGCTGCTGTCGCCTCCAAATACTTGGAACAATTGCTGGGATTCCACGTGGAGGGGACCAGCACCCCCCAGAGCTGTCTCTCCGTCAGGTCCACCCGGAGTACGTCAGGGAAGGGGGTCAAGAGGGCCTTCGAGCCGGAGGGGGGGAGGAATCGGTGGAAAAGAGGAAGAGACAATCCCCACGGGGTAAGGAGCGGCAGGCGGAGGAGGAAGCGGGACCCTCCACCCCGCCACTGACCACGGGGATACCCGACCTGACACCTCTACTGAGCGGGGGGAGGTGGAAATAGACGAAGAAATGGCGGGGAAACTGAAGTTCGTCATAGGATTACTGGTAGAGAGATATGGACAGTCGGGGGAGACCCCCACCAAGACTCTGTTACGAATGCAACGGGAGGTGCCTCTAGGGGAGGTCAATGTGAGGGCCCTGGAGGCGGAGTACGAGGAAACCAAGAAGGACACTCCGACCTCCCGAACCTCCATCAAGTCGGCTGCCTAAGAGGACATCTCCGCCACGAGTGGGGAGGACGGAGAGAGCTTGGGACTAGGGGGAAATGGGCTGGACTCTAGCCCCGAGAAGCAGCCCCCTTACGAACTAGTCAACAAGCCCAAACCCACCCTCTCCGGTGCCAGTCCCGAGACGTTGCCCTCCTATGAGGATATGAGTAAACCTTCCCCTAGCAAACCGAAACCCATCCTGAAGACAGTTACAATCGTGACGCCTGAGTTGCCAGAGAAGGATGAGGCGGAGGGGGTGGGGGGGGTGATGAGGTGGAGGAGGTGGAAGGGGAGGATGAAACCAGCGAGGAGTCGGAGGAGGTGGCCATCCCGGCGTACGTCCAATCCTGCCCTAAACTGAAAGCCCAGTTCCTGGCTGTACTCAGCGATGCCAAGGAGGAGGAGCGAAAGAAGAAAAGAGAAATTAAACGGAAAGAGAGAGAGGAGGCGGAGAGGAAGGCCAGAGAGGCTGAGGAGCGCCGGAGGGCGGAGGAGGAACAGCGGACAAAGGAGGAGGAGGAGAGGAAGGCCAAAGAGGCGGAGAAAGAAAGACTGAGGAAAGAGATGGAGACTAAAAGTAAAAGCCCTAAAGGAAAAGGGGCGGGAAAGTCTACGAGGAAGTTGAGCCTGGAGGGAGTGTTAAAAGAGGTGGAGGAAGAGGCCATACAAAACCGATCCATGGATGAGGGTACCGCCCAATTAATGAGCAAATTTCAATCGTGTTCCGTAGGGACACCGGTGAAGGAGAAAGGACAGGCGGAGAAGGTACCGAAGACCCCCCTCGTAGAGCCAGGGACCTTAGTTGCTCTACCCAGGTTGGATAAGTACCCCCGAACCGTGACTGTGGGGTTGGACGGGCTAGTCCTTTGCTCGCCTAAGGGGGAATTCTTGCTGCAAGTAGAAGTGGGGGGTGAGAGTGGACGGGCAGAGACCATGGTGATGGTGCCGGAGGGGGTCGAGACGGTGGTCGGAGGGCTTGGGGATCCGGCGCCCCTACCCAACACTGAGACAGACTGAGTGATGGTAGTAACCGGATTACCTATAGGAGATATGGGAGAAGGGGGAATCGCCAGCACTGAGGGGTTGGTGGGGGTAGAGGAGGTGCACCGCCTACCACTAGATCAACGAGGAGATAAAGCGGGTGACAATAGGGACGAGGAGGCGGAGGAGGATGGGGCTATGCCATGGCATTCTGATTTTACCGGGCCGGAGGCCCTCAAGGAACACTCTAGACGACTGGGGCAGCCTCGGACCCTAGGACCTGAGATGAGGGTTATACCTGGGGGACTGCAATCTTCCTCCATTCACACTCTCCCCAATGGAGATATTGAACTGGTCCATGTTACCCGGACCCGTTATGGCCGTGATAAGAAGGGATGCTGCAGCCGCTGCGGGCAGCGGTGGCTGAAGACGTTGGCGGCGCGGACGACCAAGGCTGGAACCAACGAGGGCGGCGACAAGACATCCTGAGGCGATCCGGAGGGCGGCGGAGAAGGGGAGGTGGAGGATGTCTGCCGGATCCAGACGAAATGACGTCGTATTATTGTATAAAAGTTGTTGTTATGGTTATACTCCGCATAGGGGACGGCGGATTCGGTTTACTTAGTAGTTAATGCCGCCTACAGAGGAGGTTTAAGTAGGATTTACTATGTGTATGATATGTGTAGATATTTATCTAAACGCCCAGGGGCCATGGCGTGGCAGGATTATTCAAAATTGGAAACCCATCTGCAGGAGGGTAATATCACACTCTTTCTCCCGGTAAGGCTATAGATTAGTTGGGGAGAGTGTGGCGGAGACGGAAGGGCCGTTGGCGGAGCCGAAACCATCCTGGTGTGGGGGCGGCGAGGCCAGCGGTCCTGAAGTAACGCGGTTACGTCGGCAATAGTAGTCGGCGGAGGAGATCCTGAGACGCTGGCCTGCCGTAAAGCAGGCCGGGGTCGGAGTATCTGCCTATGTATAAATAAGGGAGTTGTTACTCTGATTAGTTAGTTCCGGGTTGCAGACAGAGAGGAGCAGAACTCTAAAAGGCTTACCTCCGGATTAATATATATACATATATATATATATATATATATATATATATATATATATGTACAATTACCATACATCCTGGGTCAAGTGTATGAGCCAAGTCCCAAATTAGCGGGGAAATATCCCTGTAACTCCATAAGGGTTGCATTATGAATCATGCTGATAATTTTGTCCACCCAATGTGTGGACGCAGCATTGACGAGTCTAATAATTCAACAGGCCTGCATTCATTTCATGTGCTGATATAGTAGCAGATTTAGACACGGGGGCTTGGGGGGGCGCCCCGTCATTTTTGTCTTTAGTTAAGAGTTTATTTGATTATTGTGGGCTCCAAAATCCTCAAAAAGGGGAGGTATGATGCAAAAATGCAGCCCTGGTTAGTAGGCTGATGGATAGGGCTGCACCAAGTGCACCCAGTATATATAACTGAGGCATACCCTAAGTTGTAGGACATGCAAAAGGAAGGGGGGGGGGCAAAGGGTGCACCTGGGACCCTGGGACAGTTTAGTACTGTTCTATCTACTGTCATATCCTCGCCTACAAGGCGCACCACCAACTTTTGTTTGATTCTGTAAGGTACACCTCTGTACGACCTCTGTACACCTCTGTACGACCTCTGTGATTTTGAGTGCTTTTTCTGGATATTCCCATTCTGATACCTGTCGATATTGCACACCATGATGCATGCATCATGACTTTTGTAAGGTGTGCCTGATATCCATGGATATCAGGCACCCAGTGCCTGTAATGCATGGATATCTAGCATACCTTACACGATTTCTGGGTTACTCAGTGCTTTTTGCTGGATATTCCCATGCACATACCTGTCGATACTGCACAGCATGAATGCTGTAGCATGAATTTTGGAAGGCGTGCGGTTATCCATGGATAACCCGCACGCCAAGCCGAGACGACCGTTGAGGTGTGTGACGCCGTGGCCTAGTGGTTAGCGCTTTGCGCTCAGCCGTCAGAGGTACGCGGGTTGAGCCCCGGTCCGGGCGCATCTTTTTTTCGCCGTGTGCGTTGTCGCTGTCCACTGCCGAGCGACGAGGTGTATGTACCGATCGTGTACAAACACTATTTTTCGCTGTGTGTCGCTGCCAACCCTTTTTTTTGCCGTGTGCGCTGTAGCTGTCCGCTGCCGGGCGAAGAGGTGTATGTATCGATTGTACACAAACATAACCGCGAGAAACATTCAAAGCAAGCCAAGCCAAGACCGGGGCTGTCGCTGTCCGCTGCCGGGCGACGAGGAGGTGTATGTACCTGTGTACACACACTATGACTGGCTTCGAGTCCCAGGGAGGGGGAATAATTTTTGTTTTCAACTTGAATTTATTGGTATTCTATTGATTATATATTGGTTTCGTGGTATAAAATAAGTAGTCAATGGATAATTCATGACTTGTGTGAGTTAGCAAAGGCTAATTACACTCGGCCTACGGCCTCGTGTAATTATCCTTTTTGAAGTTGTTTATTGGGCAAAAACAAGGTACATAATGAGATGTAAGTTGTTTAACCTAGCACCTACGCATTGTAGTGCTTACGCTAGGACCCACAATATGACATGATTTTAATCTAAGAAAACATTTTTGATAAACAATAATAGCAGTCACATTACATCGTTTGTTCTACTTAGCCTACTAGGGTTGTAATAGTTATGTAATACCCTAAGTAACAAAAACTGATGCTGCTTGTAGTGATGATAATGAGATGAGATGAATATGAGAAATATAATCCTTTGGGTCAATTACAGGTACATAGTTTACATAAAACAGTTTGAATACATTTTCTTTACACTTTTTTTAAATTTATAAAGATTATTAATTACAGTATATTCTGGTTTTAGCTGATTCCATCTTAATATTGCTCTATAAAAGGCACTTCTTAATACAATTGGTTTCAGGCTATGAGGAACTAGCAATCTTATACCCTGATGATAACGTGTGGCAATATTCCTCCTATCTACCAGATTTATATTTTGAGTTAACATAAAGCCATACGATAGTAGATGTAAGTCTCTTCTCATGCACAGTTCTGAGCAATTGCTCCTTTCTTGTATTTGTTTTGTAGTCAAAACAGGATTTTCTTCTAGTTTTACCTTATATACCATCCTTAAGGCTCTATTTTGTAGCATTTGAAGGTCCCTATTTTCTCCTCTATAATCCCTATCCCAAATATAATCACAATAGTCAAAAGTAGGCAATATCATGGATTTAAATACAGTTAGAGAGGCATTCTCATCCAGTAGGCTTCTTATTCGACCCATATGGAAAATCTTGTGTCTAACTGATCGCATATTATTTTCTCTATATTTTACAAATTTCAATTCAGTATTTAGCGTTTAATCAACGTTATGATAGAGCACGCGTGGGTCTATGGTTCAATATTCCACGACCGCGAAGCGGGAGTGGAATATTGAACCATAGACCCACAAGTGCTCTATCATAACTTGATTAAAGCGTTTATCGAACATATTTCTACATTTTGTATTAATTTCTTACCTTATAACCCAAGAATTAATCCAGGAGAAGACATTTTGTAAGTGCATCCTATCCGCACGGTTTGCCAAGCCAGCGTAGCCATTGTTTTTACTCCACCTCAAACCCTCGTCTTTCCAAACACTTTTCGGGTATAATCCAAGCTTGTCAAGTCCCATACTTCTAGCAGCGCCAAATATACGATCTCTGGTTGGTGTTCGCATACATTTTGTCTCCATTTTCTTCAAAATAAATAAGAATCCATTGATTTTCCATACCGATCCAACGCACACGGCCCGGTACACGGCCATTGCTTCTTGTTGACCGAGCGGGTAGGTGCCCGGATGTAAGAACTAGGTCAGCCACGCATCGAACAAGGAATGGCCGTACGAGGCGGGTGCCGATACGTATCGCTATGGAAAATCAATGGATTCTTATTTATTTCGAAGAAAATGGAGGAATTTGGCATGGCATGTTCATCTAGGATATCTAAGGATGGTTCTCTGTTAATAACTCCACCAGGCTCCATATATTCTAGGCTAACGAGGTGTGTAAACTTCAGGTATGTCGGAAAACTTTTTCAAATCCTCTATGTGCAGTGATTTCTAGCACCGGTCGGCTTGGTATAGTGGACAGCGAGCTCGCCTCCTGCCCCAGCGGCCGGGGATCGATTCCCCGTTGAAACTAAACGGTTTTAACAGGAGATGTATGGAGGAGTTGACTTTGTATATTCCCCCAATTTATTACCATGTCTGGATTGAAACCAGCAGCTTCTTGAAGACGAAGAAAAGGTCTCAGAGTGCGTAATGGCTGGATAAGGAACTGGGGTTATGAGCAAAAAAGCACAGTTGAGGCCCAGATAGTTAGATAACCATTAATAAGCCTAGATAGGCAAAGTTGTCTACCTTTTCAAGGAGTATGTTGTTCATAGTGAAATATGTTCTATCATTGGGGTAAGTGTTAAAAGACATCCATTTGGTTTTTTGAACATTGATAGTGAAGGTATTGCTAATACACCATGATACAATCCTCTGGATTATTTGGTTCATTTAAGTAGGCTAGTCCACTGATATGACCGCATCATCTGCATATAATGTGATTTGACTATCTACTGTTTTTGCTAATGAGTTAACATATATAGAAAACAAAACTGGACCCAAAACTGAACCCTGAGGAACCCCATATGTAATGGATTTCAAAGAAGACACAATATCATTAGCTAAGGTACATTGCTGTCGGTTTGACAAATAATTTTTAAAGAATTCACAAGTTTAATTGTTCAGTCCTAACGCACTTATTTTTTGTAACAGTTTTGGATGTGAGACTGTATCAAAAGCTTTTTTGAAGTCAATATATAAACAATAAGTTGGTTTGTTTATAATAAAGTTATCAATGATTGTTTTGAGATGTTCAGTAATAGCCGTCTGGGTGGAATGCCCTTTTCTGTATCCATGCTGGGTAGGGCACAATAATTTTTGTCTTTCCATATACAATTGCAATCTTTTACAAACAATTTTTTCAAGTAGTTTCCCATAATAGGCAGTAAACTAATCGGTCTAAGGTCCTCTACATTCATAGAATTAGCCTTTTTAGGTAAGGGTATAACAGTAGCTATTTTCCAGTCATCAGGAAAGGCGGCTGATGCCAAACATTTATTATACAGTGACCTGAATATATCTGGTATAGCAAACATGGAGTCTTTGATAACAAAAGACTTACAATGCATTATAGCTGATGGCTTCTTGATATCTATTGATTTAACAAGTTTAATAAAGTCTATGTAAGACAACTCAAAGAGAAGATTAGTGTTTTCTACAGTAGTACCATATGGAGTAGCCAGATTTCCATCTCTGTCGCCAGGTGGTAGTGCACTTGCCAATTTTTCACCTATACCAGTGAAAAAGCTATTTATATACTCAGCACAATTTTCAGGTGGAATGATTAGTTTTGTTTATTGTTTCTAAGCTTAATTAAAGAAGCACATGTCCTATTAGGTAGTACTTTTTTAATCGCTTCCCAGTATTTTGCAGGGTCATCTTTTCTATATTCTAGTAGGTCTAACATTTCTTTCTTTTTATTTCTAAAAATTTCCATTTGCACTCTGTGTTTATAGAAATTGGCAATCCTCCAGTCATCATCATTCATCATATTCTTTGCAGTTCTATACAGACTGTCTCTTACTTTCATTAAGTCCAATATATCATCAGTCAACCATGATGGCTTATGTTCAGGTATAACTATTGTTCTGATAAGGCACATATTATCTAGAATATCATTTAATACTCTGAAGATACTTTTCCATAAGTCGTTTTGATTTGCTTGGAGTAAAGCCTCATCCCAATTATGGTTTACTAGGGCATTTTTCAAAGTTAAGAAGTCATAATTTCTATAGGACCTAGCCTTTACTCGTTTTTCCTTAATTTTATGTCGCTCACATTTGATTACCAAGTATATAGGACTATGGTCAGAAATGTGATAATCCAATGTTCCATATTTTGAGACATTGTGAACATTAGTATAAAAGTGATCTAGCAATGTACCTGATTTTGGTCGAGTAACAACATTGATCAGTTGGAACAGATTATTTTCAGTACAGAAGTCGTCTACAGACGAGTCATTTACATCTTTTTTGTTGAAAAGATTTACATTGAAATCACCCATAATAATAAATTTCCTATTCTTTGTAACAGTACTTTTTAATTCACCCAGTTTGGTATATATTGATTTGAAGTCGTTGCAATCCGGTGGTCTATAGCACACAAAAACTTTGTATTTGACAACACTGATTTCTACATCTACGCATAAAAATTCATAATTCTCAGTTATATAGGATGAGTTAAAGTCTGGGCAGGCAATATAATTATCCCTTAGATATAACATTAAACCACCTGCAGACTTTTCTCTGAAAGGAAACCTATCTAGACGGACATACTGGTAGCCTGGTATATACAAGTCGGCGTCAGGTACAGATGGAGAGAGCCATGTTTCCACTATTCCAGTCATATCAACCCCTGTTACCAATTTGAATACATCTGTTCTTTTTTTTATACATAGATCTAGTGTTGGTACAGATTATTTTCAGCCCCTTCATAGGGGTTAGGTCATGTATGAAAATCATTCATATTGCACAAATTTAGCCTTATTAATGTAGGTGAGAATGAACGTGAAAAGGAATGATACCTAGTATGTAGAAAGCATATACATCGTACAGGCATGGCAGTCAACATAGAAATGAGTCAGCTGGCGCTTTCCCGTTATATGTCAATAATATATTTTTTGTATTTTCACAAGTCAATTTGTCATGATATGTATAATTATCTAGGAAATAAGGATTATTTATAGGAATCACCAACACAGATAGTAAAAAAACATTGTCTTTATGTTTGTAGGTGTTCAGCAAGGTATTTATGTGTAGAAGCAATGGATTGGTTCTAATATTGATAGTAGAGGGCAGCACCTCTCTTGGGGCTCACCTGTTTATGTGTAATGAGGTCACCCCAGTTCACCCCTTCAGCTGATAGATTCAACACCGCTATCTATGGAGCTCCGGGTGTTGTGTGAATATATTGGTTTTTTTTCCTCATACCTATAAATATGGAAACAGCTGATCGGGCTTAATGGGTCACTGTTACATTGGTTATTTATAGCGTCACGAGGGTAGGAGTCGCTGTAGACAATACATTGTGATTTCTATAATTGGACGTGGTATGTACATCTAGTTGACCCACTGATGTAATATATAAGCAAATGTCAACGATCAGTGAATAATTTAGCATCGTATTCCCCAAGGTGTAGCTGTCCCGTATTCAACGAGGCCTTATAGGCCGAGTTGAATGCGGGACAGCTACACCGAGGGGAATACGATGCTAAATTATTCACTGTGAGTTGACATTTGCATTTATTATATGGCCCACAGGTTTAAATTGCTTTTAAATAAGGGATTTCAACAATATTTACTTATTTTGAAGACGCTGAGTCGTCTCGGTTTGTTTTGATCCGCCATGACAGCTTGTTCGATGGAAGTAGGTCACGTGATACGGAGCTAGCCGCTGCTTTTAGTTTCGATATAAATGTTCCTTGCGCAGGCATATATCTTCTATTTTTAACATGGCGTTTATACCTAAATATACCTTAAACAATTCATAACATATTATTTAACTAGTTCAATCATTGTTTTACCGTAAAACTTCTAATAACCATACCTAAATACGAAACTAGTTAGCTCTGTATAAATTTCAAAATGGCGCTGCCGAATATGCGAGGATCGTATTCCACCCCCCCCATTGAATACGGTGTAAGTAGTACTAATCTATAGTGTCATCGATATTAGCCATATAATAAAGTAGCAGTTTCATACCCCATTCAGATACCCTCTAGGTATGCCATACCAGCATAACATAGTGTGTGTAGCCCATCAACATACCGTGATTGATTTATACACATAAAGTGAAGGGGACGAAAATCATTATTAGATAGTTCTATACCTGTCCTGTATATTACTTCTTTTTAGGAGAGAAAAATCCCATCATTTTTTGCATTGCTGTAGATTCACTGCTTCTTTTATCCTAGGTGTATCTTGTTTCTTCTTGCGCTGATATTTTGATTTCTTGGTTTGGTCAGTTGGGGTAGTAACCAGAGCTGGTGTCATGGTAGGGATGTTCATTGTTGGTACATTCGGACCATGTGCTGCCTGGAGATCTTGCATGGCTATTACATGTTTTATATTTGGAGTTGGTCGTTGTTGGTTTTGTTGTTCTAGTTGGTGTTGCTGTTCTTGTTGGTGTTGTTGTTCTTGTTCTTCAGGTATAGGTTCTGGAGTGGTACTAGGGCTTGGTGGAGCTTGTTTCAGTTTCTGTTTGGTCCTTTTCTTTTCTGCAGTCGGGGGCTCATTTTCATCTGGTAGAGGTGGGTCATTGCAATCAGCTTTTAGACCGATATACGAAGTGAATTTCTCTCTCAATTGTCTCCTGGCCTGCATCAAGACTACACCCCCCCCCCTATTTCTACCCTTGAATTTACCAGTTTTCACCACATATGAATGGAGATTTGCTGCAGTCCCCCAGAATGTCCCCTTGAATGTACATTGAGGATGTACATTCAAGTAATTTTCTGTTTCCTGTACACAGAAGCATTTCAAGGAGGTCATGGTCCTGTTCATATTTAAGCAGGTTCAACTCAAGTAGTTCATCTTCTTCCCTATCTGCCCACCCTTGACAGTCAAACTTTCCTAGTTTCTTGGCACCATATGCTGTCTCAGGGTCCAGTATACGAGCAGCTTTATCAGGTCTGCCTGCAAATACAGCTTTCCTATAACAAAAGGCTTGCTCCACACTTGTGAAATGTTGGCCATTGGTTGTAATAGAGCAGGGAAAAAAGTTTGACAGGGGTGCAAGCTCGCTGTGATAGCCTATATATGTATCAGTTGCAACTGTCCTTGTATTTGAGAGACGTAATTCTGGGGGTAGATCACCTAGCGCATGGTGAGGATAATATCTACCATTGTAGGAAACACCACGTCCTCTGGGCTTGACATCTAGACCCACATCTTGTCCTAGTCGTGCTATAGAGCTGGCTTCAGCCTTCTGTTTCTTAATCATGACATTACAGTCTTCAGAAATGAACACCTGTGTATAGTCTCTGGTTTTCAATAGATCGCTCTTTTTCGATAGGATTTCATCTCTGGTATCCCCTTTAACAAACACTATAATCATATTTCTGTCACTTCTACTAGGAGTTCCTTGCCTATATGCGTAGTCAATCAGATAATAATCAAAGTCTGGGAGAATCGAGGAGATCAGAGCATAGACCACATCTTTGGTTTTCTCACCTTGATGAAACTTCAATCCTTCAACTAGCAGATTCCTACGTTTTAGAGCATTATCCAGGACACATATCTAATCCTCGTTCTCTGCAATGTTAGATTTATTTAACCTGACCTGTTTTTCCATTAGGTTAATTCTAACTGCCATGTTTTCCAACTCAGTTTTCATCGCTTTAGTAGCCTTATCAATGTCTCCAAGGTCATCATTTTGCCACTGGACCGCCTGTGGTAATGATTTAGACTCATTTGTGAGCTATTTCCAACCTTTTGTTGAGTTAGTACTAGATCCTTCACTAACACACGCTCGTCATGAATTATCCATTGATTACTTGTTCAATATCAGGCATACCTTACATGTCATATGTTACATGTTAAAACCTACAAAATTTTCATTGCCAGGGTAGGGGTCGAACCTCCAGTCTCAGATCCCTAATCCAACTCCCTATGCAGTGCGTCACAGGGACTGACGAGAAATGGTTGGCTAGAACCAGGCCTTGATATGATACAAAGCCCGGGGAGGGTACTCACATATAACTTCTATACATTCAAAGTGTGAAAATTCACGGCAGTCTGGGTTGTGCCCCCCCCCAGCTTTGACACTACTGCTCGCATAACGGCAGGGCGACGTCTGCGGGCTGTCCGCTGCCATAACCGCGGGACGCATTCAAAGTATTCCAAGCTGAGACAGGTGCTGAGGAGTGCGGCCCGGTGGTCTAGTGGTTAACGCATTGCGCTTAGCCATTAGAGGTAGGCGGGACGAGTCCTGGTCCGGGCGCATTGTTTTTTTCGCTGTAGCTGTCCGCTGCCGGGCGACGAGGTGTGTGTACTGATCGTGTACAAACACTATGGCAGGCTTCGCGTCCCGGGGAAGGATTTTTGTTTTCAACTTGTTTTTATTGATATTCTATTGATTATTTATTGATTTTTTATTGATTAAACGTGTAATAAAGACAGTAAGGAATGGGCTAACAGGCACCTCAGTCAGTGTATCGTAGGATATTGTAACTCGTGGCCTACGATACACTGACTTCGGTGCCCATTAGCCTATTCATTACTCTCTTAATATATGTATACACGACATGATTATTTTTGTAGCACAGGTGCAATTCTGGTATTTAACTATCTACTGTATGTGCATTGTATGCACCTATATATCCCCCATTTACATCCCTAATTTCATAGTTGTCCCATGTATAGTGACAGAGCTACAGAGGAGCATGTCAATTTTTGCCCAAGCAATTGTTGACATGATGTTTTCCCTTGTAGCTCTGAACATCTACATACACAACTTTGAAATTAGGGGTGTACATAGGGGGTATGTGGGTGCACAAAATGGATATACAGTAGAAACTTAGATGACAGAATTGTACCTGTGCTACACAAATAACTGATAATAATGTCAACAATTGCCCGGGCAATTGTTGACATGATGTTTCCCCCTATAGCTCTGTTCCTATACATGGCACAACTGTGAAATTTGGTGTGTACATGGGGGGTATGTGGGTTCACAAAATGGACATATAGTAGATAGTTAAATACCAGGATTGCACCTGTGCTACAAAATTAATAATGTCAACGATTGCCCGGGCAATTGTTGACATGATGTTTCCCCTTGTAGCTCTGTACCTATACATGGCACAACTGTGAAATTAGGGGTGTACATAGGGGGTATGTGGGTGCACAAAATGGACATACAATAGATAGTTAGATAACAGAATTGTACCTGTGCTGCAAGTAGGTACGACAACCGAGCAATTGTTGACATTGTACCAAATTGCATTGGTAACCATGGCAACAGTTAACATATTTAAGAAAAATTACCTCTGCAATAGTAACCACCCACACCCATAGCATACCCATAAAAAGAGAAATCACCCTACTCCAAAATTTCTCGGAGACCACCCTGCCCCTCAAATGCATCGAATTCGCGAAACCAGGTCATAATTAGTTGTGCATCATGCTGACCCTACAGGGTTGATACACTCCGTACGCCTGCCATAGCTACAAGATGTTTCTCATGCCCCTCTTGTGGATCATATTATTGTTACTCGACATGGCTAATGCCCTAGGTAGGTCTTTTTAATTTACTCAGACTAAATGGCTGGAGCATGGTGAATTACTGGATCGATGCATTCTACCTACTTTAAAACCTGACATATAAGCCACACCCATATATACAAGCCACACCCTGAATCCATGCCTCTTCTATTGGCAGCACCCTGGCTATAAGCTGTGGCTTATTATAAAAGCAGCACCAGGCTATAAGCTGTGGCTTATTATATGTGACACATCCTAACAAAGTGGTACTGAAAGTAGTATATATATAGGTCTTCTTTGGATATTTCTAAAAAAAATATCCAAAGAAGACCTATATTTTTTGAATATCCAGAAAATACCTATTAATTTGGATAATAGGATTATTTTGGAAAAAGTAATTATATCACTTCAGGTTTTAAATACAAAAGAGGTCAAGTGGTGCTCATGTCACAAGGTTCTCTCTGTGCTTTTGGTATAGAGGAATCAACTGAGATGAATGTGCAGTAGGATGTAGGAGGATTGAGAGATGTGATGTACAGATTATTTGACACTTTGATTGAAGTATTATGCTGACTATAAGTAAAAATAAAAGTGAAATGAAACAAGTTGTTTGGATGTAATACATTTTATTATAATAATGTAGTAGAACAGAGTTAAGTATTATTATAAATTCATATTATTAGGAAGTATGTGTTTCTTTATGCCCTTGCTCATATATTTTGCTATGCGTTAATAGGAAACATATTTTCGAATAAGGAGTATCTTTAAGTTTGTTAGATTCTTTTAATGTAATATTATACATTTTTTCCAACACAAGTTGTGCAATCGGATCTCCACAATTTATTTTATATTCCTTTTCACCAAAATTTAAAAAAAGGATATGAATTTGTCCTCTGTCTATGATTCCTGCCTTAATATCCGTATATTTGAACCTTTGCCCGCTTAATGGTGCTATACGTGCATAATACCCAGTAGGGATAGCAACTTTGATGCCTGTTTCAATTAAACATTTTTCTTTGGCTGGAATTATATAACTGAAAGCACTATATAAATTAAATCCTACAGCGTTAGTTTTTTCTTTACATAGAGGAAATGTATTGGAATCATATCTAGTAAATTTTAAAACAGGTTTGTTTCCCATTTTTCTTTTGACTGTTCTTTAAGTAATATACACTAGTTGTATATCATTCGCAGAGACATTTATATTATTCACAAAAGACATTTTTTACCTTTAGGATTTTTTTGTTTTTTCTTATTCTTCTTCTAAAATGTACAGTATATCAAGATAGTCAAAAAGTTCTTTGTCTTGAATGTCTTCCATCGCAGTATTCAGTTTATCTAACTGATTTAGTTTTAACATGGAGTGGCTTTCAATGTTCTTTGATGCGAATAGTAACGTATCCCAGTTTAATTTGGTGATAGTGAAGCCTTCTATTTCAATTTTAGAGTTCATGTTAACGTTTGAACTGAACAAATGTTTTATTTGATCCATTTTAGATGAGAGTTCTGTCCATTCTTCTTCAAAAATTTCGATCTTTTGTTCTTCTTTCACATCCAAGTATACGAGTGTGTTGTCTTCGTGCGGCACATCATCGTACATAACAACTAATTCGAGATTGTAGGAAATGTTATAACATCCTCGCAAACAGGTTTTCACTTCTCCTTGATCCGTGTAACTATGTGCTTGCACTGTGAAATTGGTTTCATACCGATGATGACTTTCTTCTGAACTTGTTTCATCTTCTGAGGTTGATGATTCAATGTTATTCATTATAGTTTCGTTGTCAGCCATTTTTTGGACGCAATGAATTATGTTGCTACGTTATGTTGTCATAGCTACACTTAGCAACGAGTGTTTACTTGATTTGTAGCGCATACCTTAGTAACCGTGTTAAGACTTTGTGACTCTTCCCTTAGCAACCGTGTTATACAGTGAGAGGATACCAAAGACGATCTAAATCATAAATTTCTGCTGGTATTGATTCATTTATATGTCTCCAGCCGGGAAAATAAAGAATTAAGTCATCATTTATGAACAGAGTGGCAGAGAATGAGTTACATATGTGTTCTAGTATACTTTGAAATTGACTTCTGAAAGTGATTGTTTGATCTAAAAATAGTATATTCACAGATTTCAATGACTGGATAAAATTTTTATATTCTTTAGACTTAAGTACTGTAGTAGTTTCATTGATACGACTATTTCCATGGAATATTATTGAAATCTTGCTGTATCTTGAATTATCTCGGGTTTGCCATTTAACTCCAAAGTGATCTGTGTAATACATGATATTGATTAATTTTTTTAAGTTTTTTATTACTTCGTTTAAAAGTGAAGAAGTTTGAACATCATCGTTTTTCCATTTGTTCAAAAAAAGTTCTGCTGTTTCATTTTTTAAAACAAAAGTAATCATTTTAGTTTTTTCGTATGGAAAAATATTATTTCAAGGTGAATGATCATTGTAATCAGAATCTTGTAAAATATAAAGCAAGCATTCATCTACTTTTGCTTTGTTGTCCATTATGTTTTTTTGGTTGTATGATTTTTTAGTTTATCACAGAGATTGTGTGATTTTTTAGTTTATCCCAAGGATATTTTGTTTGTTACATTGTATGCATAAAAAACATAACTCGATTTTATTTAATTTTTTTTATTAGGGATAATTTCACATCGAGAGATGGAGGGCATTTCATTGATTTTATTATTGGTTTATATGATGTTGATTTTTTATTTTTAATGCGATTTTTCATCATAGGCTTGTTCTTCAACTGCATCGAAGAATTGTTCTTCATTGACTCGTTTTTTCTTTTGCTGATTCTTAATTTGATTTTTCTTCATAGGCTTGTTCTTCAACTGCATCGAAGAATTGTTCTTCATCTGCAGCCTCTTCATCGACAGGGTTTTCTCTTCATGGTTCTTCATCAACTATTTTTTCCACTGGTTTTTCTTCAGTTTCAATAGTTGTTTTTTGTTTGCCTGATCCGAATCCTCTTTTGTTTCTTTCAGTTACATTAAGAACAGACACTTCTTCAAGGTGAGGGATGCAAATTCTTTCTATGATGATTTGAGCTATTTGATCTCCATGTTTTATTTCAAAGTTTTTATTACCAAAATTGAACAGTAGGACGGCAACAGTGCCTCTATAGTCTCCATCTATTACTCCTGCACCAACATCAATGAAATGATGAACTGCAAGACCTGATTTAGGTGCTATGCGACCATAGCATCCTGGAGGTATAGCAAGCGTTAAATCAGTTTTTACCAACATTCTTTCTTTAGCAGGAATGATATAATCATAAGCACTGTATAAATCAAATCCTGCAGATTCTTCAGTTGATCTTGTTGGTTCAATCGCTCTTTCTGTATTTTATATATAATATATCACAGGTTTACTTATAGAATTTATATCGGGTGTGGTAACAGGAGTTTTGCATGGTGTTATTAATGCTGTATTTCTACTATCTGTAAGTGTTACAAAATAAGACTCGTGTGAATATGCCATTTTTGTTGATATTGATAAATAAAGATATCAGTAATAATATGAAGTTATAACTATACTAAGTACTTATGACTTGTTTAATGACTTGTTATGATATAGTTATCTAAGCTTATGATATATAGGTTATCTAAGCTTATCTCAGCGATATTTAAAGCGATAATACAATACAATGTTATAATTATACTATGTATGACACTAAGTATTTATGATAATTGCTATACCACTTGTTGTATGATATATAGTTATTTAGTTCTCAGCTTATCACAACTATATTAAAAGCAGTTACAAACAGATAAGAATATAATGTTATGATAATAGTAAGTTGTTACGACTGTTATATCGCTAGTTATGATATACAGTTATCTAAGCTTATCATAAAGATATTTTAAGCAATCTTATAATTAGATGACAATGTGATAAAAAATTATAACTATATCAAGTTGTTACAATTGTTGCTGTATTATTTGTTATAATATATAGTTATCTAAGCTTATCACAAGATATTTAAAGTAATCTTATAATCAGTAAATATGATAATATATTATAACTATCAAATTGTTATGACTTACTGTATTGTAGTTGTTAAAGCTTATCACAAAGATATTTTAACATTTTAATTAAAGCCTGCTTGTTCAGTTCCTGTTCTTTTATCGAATTCATCAAAGATAATTTTCAAACCATCTTTTCTATTCATATCAGACAGAGCTTTTATGAGATGGTGAGTTGCACTGTATTTAGATGTTTGCCACATTTTTAGCACTTGGAAGGCATATTGAGTTAAGTCACGTTCAGGTTCATAAGAAATATTTTTTATATCTTTATATGATATGTTTAAATAAATCGCGATATATTTCCAGTCTGATGGTAATTTTTCGCTCAATTTGCTCAAGAATAGATATATAGCAGTGGAATCAGTATGGTAATTTTCCAATATTTTTTCGCCAAAATATTTTTGAGTGAATTCTATTAAGTCTCTTCTGCTAGTTTCTAGAAAACTTGTTTCTTGTTCCTCCCATCTCTTGTAAGGAGGAACATTTCTCCACCATTTTTTTAACATTTCCAATGCCATTTCGCTTGGTTTTTTAGACTTGAAAATATTTTCTAAACGGTGATCAGGTATGCCTAGATAAATACCTAGTTTCATCTAGTCTGTACCTAACAGTACAGATATTTGTTGTAAGACTTGATCAGAATAACCTAAGTCTTGATTGAAATAATAGGATGGCAAAGGCATTTTGAAGTTATATGTAATCAGATGTAAAGTTAAGATTGGTTATGTTAGCTGTATCACAAAGTAGTATCGGAAACAAGTATACTATGATGCAAAAATAGAAATAATATAATATGTATAAGGTTATATATGATATATAAAAAAGGACATAATATTACAATATGCACAAGTTCATATATGATACAGTAAGTAAAAAACAAATATATAGCCAGTAAAGATATTGTAAAACTTGTATGTTTAATGTTTGTGATTTGTGTTTTTGTTTTTTCACTGTTCCTCACTTTCTGTGAGTCAAATATCCACTGTAGGCCCTGGAATTGCCTATCACTTGGCCTAATCATAATAGAACGGTACGCTGCAGATATGTCTGTGACTGCCATGAACATACCGGGTCGGAGTACCTTAGTTACATCATCGATGCTAGTGTAACTAAAGTGGTGGAAGGTCTCGTTCATATGTGAATTAATAGATAGACCTTCTGGTCTACTGGCGTCCGTTACCGGTCTGTAACCGCCATCTCTTTTCTCAACTGCACCTAAGGCGTGGATGCAAGTAGGTGCTGCTGTGACAATTTGCCTTGGTCTATTTCTGTCTTTAGCAGGTTATCAATGAAGTTCCTTGCTTCTTGGGATACATAGTTCTTAGTACTATACTCACTGATATGTGTGTTTGGGTCTACTACTTTAAACCCGTGCATTATGCCGTCCATTAGGAAAGCAGCGTCATAATCCCAACCATTTGTACCATAAACTGAATTAGGACCTCCACTAAGCATTGATAACCAGCCTGCGGGTTTCATTTGAGATCTGACCCCTTTTAGAATATGGGTGGAGTTAATATCCCACAATGGAGCATAGTTTCCATAAATTGACAATAATTCTGATATGTCCGAAGTACACACAAGCGAGTCTCTATCACAATAAATGTCTGGTAAATTATTGGTTGTTACATTGACCGCGGGACCGTAGGAATCCGGAATATCATGGGCACCGTCAATATTATTTGTACATCAAGATACGCGGGAGTGGATCGGTGGCGCGAAAAAGGTTGACCCCCCTCCCGCATTATTGTTTGCTCCACTGCTTGTGGTTGCTGGTTGATTTTTGCACCCCCCTTTTGCTGGGTGGGGGCCCTTACATACAGCGCATACGTGTTGCCTGTTACATGGGTTATACCAACATCTAGTGAAATTGAACAACGCACAAACATCCGCGGGGCAATGGATTCTGTTTTGAGTAGAAGGACCTTTACCTTTAGTGCCTTGTTTGTTACCTGCTTTTAATCTGGCTAATTCAGCCTTCAAATCCTGTACCATCTGTAGGTTATCGGAGCCCAAATTATCAGAGACTGATGCGTGCTCAGCTGTCTGAAATCCGGGTAACTCCCCTGAAATCACTCTAGTAGTGAGATCATGCTCATATTTAGCTAGTGCACTCGAGGTATATGTGGCATTGAGACCCTTCCTAGCTACGAATCTCATATGGTCACCATAACTTTTTGCAGACCACTGTGGTAAATTAGCAATAGCTAACTTTTCCTGGACACATGTCATACCGTATATTAGCTCTCTGTATGTCATATCAGAGTAGACTTTGTCAGTGGGAATGTGGTAATCTGGCCTTAACCAGTGTTGTGACCTCTTTTTCTTAGAAGCTTCACCTATCTTAAATAAAGTGGATAACAAGTCACCTTGATCCTTTGCATCCAGGTAGCCGGCAAGGTCACCCTCCACGCCCATGTTCTCAGCTGTCAGGCCTGCATTTGATAATCCAGCCTGAATGGTAGCAGAGGGGGGAAGCTTGGGTGGTGTAACCCTGTGTTGTTGATGTTGTGTGTCAGGCAAAGACCCAGTGTAGGGTGTCCCATCCAAGTAATACAGCTGTGGTACCTCCTGTGCTGCTGTGGTTGGGACTGTAGCACTGCCTACTGGGTTCTGGTTAGCCTGATTGAGCAATTTTTGCTGTTTTCCAGCAAGAAAATGCATAAACTCCTGCTGTAAATTTATTCCCTCGGCGAAAGCGGAAGGAACGCCATCTTGCACTCCCGAACATTCACGGACATTGCCGGACTTGCCCGAGCCGAAGTAATCCAAAAGTTTCCGACCCAGGCTGTCGGCAGCGCTCGGTATATTCTCGTTGGTTAATATGCTACTTGCGTTTGCTCTCCGGTGCATATCGTAATCCAAGCCGTGACCGTTCTTTTTCAATCTGCTGTCGGAGTTTACGTCTCTGAAGAAACCCGAGGTGGCGTTCGGTATTCTCCGTACATCTGCCGACCGTCCCCGACTCTCTCCGAGCCCGTTTTCGGCGGCATTCGGGTATCTCCGTATGTGTCCGGCCGTGTTCGGGTTGGATATACCTTCAGAGGCGCTTGGCAAGGTCCGTGCGTCTTCGGTATTCCTGGCGCTGCTGGCTGCGTTCGTAAATGCGGCGTACTCCGCTCGGTCGTCGGCGTATCTGCTGCTGCTCCTGAGTGCGTTCGTAAACGCGTCTCCCTGGCGAAAGCTGCTGTTAGGTGCAGCCAAATCATCAAAATTTACGAATGCACCCCTCCTCTTGTGTGCAGCACTCTGCTGCTTCTGCTGTATGTCTTTGAGAGATTTTTTGTAATCCTCCTCTAGTTCTGCATTCTCTAAGTCAATTAAGGCTAGCCTCTCTTCTAACGCTAAAAGGTCACCTTCTTTCCTTAGTAGTCCTGCCTTTTCTTCTGCTATAGCAATCTTCTCCTGGAGGATAGCTTCTGGTGACTTGGGGGGCTGTGTGTTACTCTGCCTTCTCTCTCCCAGGGGGGTGGCCATATTGGAAGCTCCTTGGTCTCCCCCCTCTTCCTCATGAAAAACTGCATTACTCCTGGTCTCCTCCGTAAGTTTGTAGTTTAGCACCCCACAGTTGGGACAGTGCTTTTTGTTGCCATGGTATGACTGTTGGCATACCAAACAAACCACCATGATGCATAAAAAAAACAAAAAATTGAAGCAGTGGAAGAGTCCCATGTGTGTGCCCTTAGGCTAACAGGCTGCAGTAGTGGGTCACTGCCCACAGGTATGTTCAGGCAAGCAGCAGCAGTGTGTGTGTGTGTGTGTGTGTGTGTAGGAGTAGCAGGTGGGTGAGTAGTGGTACTGACCGTATCAATACATAGACCAATCAGGATTGGTCTCACCCCATTTACAGAATTTGTAATAATATATTTTTTTATTTTAAGCATTTTTTATTGCTGACTTAGAATACTTTTCCACGAAGCAAGATAAAAATGTACTTTTTCTCTGTCTTCGACAGTGTATCTACTAAAGAAATTTGGATTAATGTTTAACATTTCATGAAAGGTAATTTCTCCGTTTAAAATATCATTCACAGTTATATTTTCAATTTTCAAATCTTTTTCTATATGACAGGCTATCATATCAAATACACTTTCAATTAAAGCATATTTTTCCATGTTTTTACCTGAATAGTATTCAGGATGATGATCATTATTTTTATAATGATGATCTAATGCATTTTCCCAAATTTTTTTGTCTCTTTCATCTTTAAGACCTTCAGTAGAAAAAAATTTTAAGGTATAACCTACAGCTTCTTTCACTGATAATTTTGATAAATCATGCATATTTAATCGTTTTATAAGACATATTTTTTCTGCATAATTAAATACTGTTTCTCCTATAACGAAAAAGGCTGCAGATATTATTTGCCTATGCTTGAATACCTGTTTATAGTGTTCAAGGAGTATGTTTAAGAAAGCAGAATTGCATGTAATTTTTTCTTTTTTAGCATTACCATATTTGATTGCTATTTCGTCACTGATGTTCTTATTTTTTAAAAGATTTCTTATGCTGTATGTTTGAAAACTTATTTTAAATTATATAGCAGTGATTAAGTATACCTAATCACATTCATGTTTTTCTTCATAGAACACTTCATCAGGTATACTTCTATATATGTTTAATAAACTCTCACGAGGGAGATCTACTATATCTATATCTTCAGCAGCTTCTTCATCCTTATCATTACTGTCTGATACTATAGTGTTTATGTAAATCGGACCTTTTCCTGTATTCCCTCTCCATTTTAGCTATGCCATAGGCTTTTCTATGTGCTAACATACTCATGACTTCTTTTTCTGTCTCTTTTATTTTATAAGAGAGAGAAGAATTTTTTTCTTCTTCTTCTTTTATTTTGTTTTGATATTCAGTTTTCTCTTTTTCTAACGAGCAAATGTATGAGTGTTGATGGTGACAAATTTTTTCTAGGATTTCATTGCATTCTTTTTCATAGTTTAATTGAATCTTTAAATAATCCATATTTAAAATATAAGTTATCTATTGTTTATAGGATCAGTGTGATATTTTTTAATCAGTTGTAAGTTGGAGATGTGGTATTTATCTCAGTGATTTTTCTTTGTTTAGGTATATGTATTACAACATATCTATTTTTAAGAGAGGAATTTATGGTTATTATATCAGTAAACTGATCTACTCTTGAGCTTTGGTTTGTTTGAGAATTATTTGAAACAGACTGTCCTAAGTTAGGATAGGACCAGCCTTTTCTTTCATTTATGTTTGTTATGTAACAAGTTTATTTAAGAAATCGTTTTTAGGTAAGCAGCTTTGACAAATTTGATATGGGAAATGAGCTTCTTTTATCACAGGTATTTTATTCTTTTGAAAATGTTTTATTACTTTATTGTCGTTCCAGTTTGTGTCGGTTGTGAAATTAGATATTATGTCTTGCATAGACATGTTGTTAGCTCTTTTCTCAAGATAATATAAACAATATTGTCCACAAGTTATAGAAAATAAACCTTGTATAGCATGAGTTGAATATTTATATTTTTCAGGTAATGCTTTAAGAAAACTTTCACAAAGAGGTAGAAATCCGTATGAATCAAAATATTCAGCTAACTTATTAGGTTTTTCATAATATAAAGCTACCCAATGCTCACCAGGAGAATCACTGTCGTCAGTGTTAACTATGTAACTAGTAGGGTAATATGTCACTTCAGGTATGGTATCTGCTGAAAACACTCCATATTCTCCTTTTTTTCCTTCTTTTATGAGATTTAGATAAAAATTTATTTCTTTTCCATTCATTTTGTTAGGTTAGTCAATTCGGACTTAAATTTTAGCATATTACTTGAGTCTAATCTCATGATCTCATCATATTCTAAATATACAATGGCCGCTACTCCATGATCTAATTCTTCTTCTAATTTTATTACAAAACCTAAAGTACCAGTTTCAGTTAATTCAAAAGTTTCTGATGTTGCTCCGTCTTTAGAAATATCAAAGCAAAATAAAGTTGTTCCCTTTTTAAATTCGTCTATGGTTACATTCTGTGCTTCATTTCTGAATATATCTCCTGTAGATTTAAGGAGAGCAAGATAAGCCATGTTATACATATTATTTGTAAAATCTAATTCATAATGATAAAAAGGAGTTCCTCCATCGTTTACTTTAAGTTCTATTTCTTTGACTTTAAAGTTTTCAAATTTAAATGGATTACGATTATGAGTGCCTGTGAAGCCATCTAAATGCACAAGACCAATTATGACTCTTTTTGGTAAAGGTGTGTTATTCACAACATGTGAAGCTTGAAGAATAGCTTTTTGAGGACCGAAAGTGACATATTTCATGTCTATTTTATGGATAGGAATATCCCATACAGGTAAATTAGTAGCTCTTGCTTCTTCTAATTCTTGATGAAAATCATCTGTTAATCTAACTCTTTTGACGTATAAGTTTATTTCTTGTACATCTATTATATATTTTTGAGCTTCTACTTTTGACATTAAACAAAAAGTTTCATCTGCTCTATGTAATTCAATAGAAAGAGGCAAGTCCCCAGGTAATAATTTAGACTGTGAAAAAAGACTGTCATGTATTCTTACATGCACTTCAAACAATGTACCGTTTTTTGTTTTTTCATATCTTTTTTTAGCTCCTGCATTGTGAGCTGTACCTGTTAAAGTGTTAACTTCATTGAAATCTTTATTGTCTTTTATGTAAAAACCTAATGGTCCTAAACATTTAGCTGTAAGAGGATCATAACTTCTATTATTGATTTGTAACCATATAAATCATTGCTGTCTGATATTCTCATTCCTCCTACGAAAACTTTTACATTCTTAAACATAGTAGCACCAAAATAATTAACAGGAAAAACTTTAGCATTATCATTCATAGTTCCATCGTAAGCTGGAGCGTCAGGTGCTGTTTTATCTGCTTTCAATATTTTTGCTTTTATGTAAAGGTAACTGTTATGTAAAGAAACATAATCTTTTTTGTTAGATTTTAATGTAAATTGAACAGTGTTGCTGTTTGGTGAAGCTGTAGGATCTATTTTTTCATAGTATGTTTTTATTCTTGTAGTATCAGTAGGAGGTATATATTTATAATCCAATTCCGCGCTTATACAATGATGTAAATTGTCACTTAAAAAAGACATATTTTTTGTTCAGGTGTATCTTCTTATTTTTACTTAGACAATATAAAAAAGATCAAGTTATCGGTTTATCTCAAGCTATTTATTCTATCCGAAAATATCACTATGACTTCCTTTCTTAAGTTTTCTTTTTCTGTTTCTCTTTTTTATAATTTTTGGCTGAGGAGATAATTTCCTTTGATTTGAAAAGTTTGAAATAACTTGAGAACCTAAATCAGACAAACTTTCTTCAGCTTCTCTTTTTATAGCCTTTTTTATATTTTCTCCTTTTAAAACATTTTTTGCAATTTTTATTCCTCCTTTAACCCATTGAGGGCTAGCCTCGACTATAGTCGACACCATGGTAGGCCTAGCATTGACTATAGTTGATACCATGGTAGGCCTAGCATCGACTATAGTCGACAGCCATTATATAGGATTTGTATAGGAATTGAAAATAGGCTCGTCCTCTAGGAACTTTACTTTTCTCAGAGGCCGTCCCCATGGCCAGGGCAATCATTTTTGCTCTGCCCTTAAATGGTTAAGAGCTCGTTTTCCTATTGCTTTACCTGCACTTTTCACCATAGGTGTAACGAGAGGTACGACTGTTTTAAATAAACCTTTTAGTATGCCACCTATACCATATCCTCTTTGATTTCTGCTTCCTATGAAAGGAGTTAGTGTATTATATCCACTTCCATATTGATTGTAAAATAATGGATTTTTATTTTCTCGTAAAAATTGCCTGTAAAGAAGTTTTTTATGAGCACATATTCGAATACATTTTTATTTATATTGCTAGGATTTTTTCTTCTTTATCTCAAATGCTTTTTCTTTATTTATTACTATTTTTTCCATTTTGTATCCCAATCTTTCCCATAATATTTAGGGTTGGTTTTTCTTGATCTCCCATATCGTGTTTTATGTGGTGATGCTTTAGACGAACTTTTTTTCTTTTTTGTTCCTCCAAAAATATCTTCAGAAGGAGGGGTAGAGGACATAGGTTCTATTTCACTTTCTTCATCGCATTTTTGTTCAAAAGAAGATGGTTTTATTTTCTTAATTTTTATTTCTTCTCTTATTCCTCCACTTGCTTCATCTTTTTTATTTTCTTCAGATTCTGTGAAGGTTTTTTCTTCTCCAGAAGGTACAAATAATTTTTGTTTACCATATTCTGGAGGATAATTTAAATTATCGTCGTCTATGCTGTCAGAATCTTTAAATAATGATTTTTCAATTGGATCATCGTAATCATTTTCTGAATATTCATCATCTGTTGCTTCTATGGATTCTATCTTTCCTTTTTCAATTTTTTTATGTATCTGTCGTTGTCGTTTTTTACAATGTCTATATTTTGATCTTCTACAGGATATTTTTTTATTTTATAAGCGTCAGCATCCTGCTTGCTTTTTCCTGGTTTATTGAGAAACCAAGATTTAGGTATATGTGGAGATAAATTATACCAAAGTTCATTAATGCCAAGAGGTTCTTTTTTTATGCTAGTATTCCTTCAATTTTAACTAGTTCTTCTTTATAAAAATTACCACTTAATATTTCATTGTTTTTATCAATTAATACATATGTTGCAGGCCAAGTTCTAAGAACATAAGCTATTTGAAAAATTTCTTTTTTCCTCTTCTAAAAGTAGTTTTATATTTAGTAATTCTAACTTTATCTCCAACTTTAAAGGGTAAATGATGTTTTTTAGTGAATAAATATTTCCCGTATTGTTTAATCCATATTTTTTTTTCGTTTGCTTCAGTTACTTCTGAAGGACTTATACCTAAGGTTCTATGCTTACTGTGATTATAACTATATACTAAATTTTGAAGTAAATCTATATATCTCAAAGTCTTTTTGAAAGTAAGATATTTATATATTTTATCTTGTATAGTACGATTGAATCTTTCTACTATCGCACTTTTAGTGTCTTGTGATGTACTGAAAAATTTAATGTTATTTTCTTTTAAATATTTCCTGAATACACCTTTAAATTCACTTCCGTCATCAAATTGTATAATTCTAGGCTTAACTTTGCTTTTTATTAATATATTTTTAAAGCCATCTAAAGTGACGGAAGCTGTTTTGTTTTTTAAAGGAAAAATATAAGCATAACGAGAAAAACAATCTATACAAGCAAGTAAATATTTGATATCATCATTTTCATCTTTTAAATTAAATATACTAATTACATTACAGAGACGGAAATCCATGCATGGTTTCGTTCTAATATATCAAAAAAATTTTATACATGAATAGAACGATACATATAATTACGTGATTTTAAACCATCTCAATGTAATAGAAAGTGTGTCGATATATTATGCTGTCAGATTTCACGGTTATCCATGAAATTTTTAAAATTTTATTCATCATATAAAAAATGTTTACTGATTTACAGGCATGTAAATTGGGATGAAGCCACTTGGTTTCATGTTTCCATCCACATTAAATATTAGACTTTTGTTTCCTGTTTTTGTTTTCCTTGAACTAGAATTAATTTTAGTTTTATTTCGTGAGGTATTAGATTGCTGCTTGTTCACATTTCTCTTTCTTTTAACTTGCACCTTTTCCTTCTTTTCTGCTTTTTCATTTTCATCTTGACTTAAGTCATCATCACTTGTATTATTTTCCACCCTGCTAGAAGTCTTATTCATCTTTTTCTTTTTCTTGACTTGTATTTTTACTTTTTTTTCTTCGTATTCATTTTCGTTATGACTTACATTATCATCACTCTCTTCTTTTCTTCTCTTCAAGTTTTCGTTTTCTTTCTTGATAGGACGAACAATGTTTGATTTAACATTTTTGGTGGAGTCATTTTTTTCTTCTTCTGAAGACATGCTGTTCGAGTCTTCATTTTCGCTCAAGTCTTCCATGACTTTTATACTGAAATTTTGTGCGGATTTAGCTTTGCTCTTTAGCTTTTCTTTCATGTATTTATTGTAACAGGCATTACATCTCAGGTGATTTTCATCAGACGTAAAAATATGATAAGATTGAAAAGGTCTATGACACCTTATACATTCTTGTACCATTGACTCTGCACATTTTAAACAATATTTTTTATTTTTTACTAAATCAGCATTTTTACCACAAAATTCACATTTAGAAACCATTTTTTATCATAAAAAATTGAGAAGGAATATATTTAAAGCTAATTAGGTAAGTCATTCATTTATCTCAATAATATTTTCATAATATTATTCACTGCCATCATTTTCACTTAATTCCATTTCACTTTCGCTGTTGCTATCACTACTTAAATTTTGTTCTTTTTCTTTCTTTTTTTTTATTTTTTCTTGCTTGTTTTCTTTCTTCAATTTTTAAATTTTTTCAATTTTTTTTATATATTTTATTTTTCATTCGAAGAAGAAGGTCAAACTCTTCTTTTTGAAGAGATATGCTTTTATCTTTAGTCAAGTCATGAAAATGTAAATATATATTTCCTTTAAATCTATTTATATCTATTCTTTTCCTCCAACCAAAAGCCAAAGTAGGGTATTTTCCTGATTTGTTCATTTTTTTCTTTTATTATGCCTTCGGCTTTCTTTCTAATGTTAATAAGGTGAAAGTTTTTTCAAGCTATCTCATGATCTTTTTTTCTTTTTCATTTCTGGAAAAGGTATTTCGTTTCTTTTTCTTTTTTTCTTTCTTTTAAGTATACTATAGTGTCCATAAGCAAGAGATTTTATCCCCCCATCACATAAATATCTTTTATCTTCAAAAGGAGAAAGAGAAATCTTATGTAGGGAAATGGTATACACTTTATGTTTAAGACTTACTATATTACTGAATCGATCTTCTCTTATTTTATTTTTAAATAAGACTTTTTTAAAGTTACTATGTTTTATTTCTTGTATACAACTTTTTTTTATGCCTTTCACTTTTTTCTCTTCTTCTCCAGTTTCATAAAGAATAGAATACATTTTAGGTCTTAATGCTATAAATTCTTTTATTTATTTCCCTCCTGTTTCATCTTTGAATTTTCCTAAAACTTTCATATTTTTAGAGGAAAATAAAGGATGACTTTCTTTAAGATTAGAAAAATCAAAATAATTTTCTATATTTTTTATCTTTTTTAAGAAATGTTCATCTTTAATATAATAAATGAATGAGTCTGTATCTGTGTATAATAACTGAATAATGCTTTCTGAAAAAGCAGGTAACATGATATTATAATGAAAATTAAACATCCATAATTTTGATAGTTCTAATACTGTAAATCCTATGTATATAGGTTTATTTAGAAGAATTCGTTCTTTGTTATATTGTATACCTACGAAGTCTTTTTGAAAGATATGAAGTGATTTAAAATTTGGTTTTCTTATAAGTTTTTCACTTACTAAAGGATTAGAAGTTAATTTCATAGTTGATCTTTTCTTAACATTTTCTAATGTTTTCCCAAAAGTGCTGTTAATTAAAAGCTTAAAAAATTCTTTGTCAAAAGAAGAAGTAGCTAAGGTTCTATTTGTTGTATTAAAATCGATGTATGGTTTCATCCAATCTTTTTGTTTGAATGAAAGAACTCTATGTATTTTTTTAATTTTCATTCCTAGGTTTAGATATAGCTTTAAGTTACGGTAATGTATAACATAATTTTCCTTTTGATTTAAATTACATATCAATTTCTTTCCTCCTTTTTTATATGAAATTCCTATGTCTTTGAGTACTTGTTCAGCATAAGTGGATAAATCTTCCTTTTTTATTTCTAATTTTTCTGGTGCTAAAGGAAAAGAATTATGCCTATCATGAAGGTTTGCAGGATAAGATAGAGTTACTTCCATAATATAACCTGTTTCATTATCGTCTGGAATGTTACATATTTCTAATTGTTTTTTTTTTTTCCTAACCATTTGAAATCAGAAATAGGTAAAAAATCTGCTAAACATTTTCCATATAAATTATTGCAATCAATATAAAAAATATGTTCATCAGGTTCTTTTGCCATGGCATACCTGTGAGAAACATTAGTTATCCCTCCTCTTACACCTGTTTCTATGAAATTGTACATTTCTATGTCCGAAAATAAATCTAATTTAACCCCAGTATATTTCAACATGGCTTGATAACTTAAGCTTGGTGAAGTAAGAAAATGTGACGGATCTAATCCATAGTAATCTAAAGCCTTTTCTCTGAAAGATTCGAAAACGTCACATAAAAGCAACACATCTATTTTTAAATATTCTTTTAAATAATCTTTTAGGTTGTTGCATTTGAAAGCTTTGAACATAAAAAGAGCATGCTGGTAATCTTCGCTAGAAATGTGTTCTTTTGTTAAAGAAGAATAAAAATATTTTCTTGCAGGCAATTTTTTTTCTTTCAAAACACTCCATGAATTTATATAATCATAACACATAACTCCTTTACGGATAACATAAGGTAATAATTTTTCATCTTTTAAATGCTTCTTTGTTTCATAGAAGTCATCAGTTCCTTTTTCATTCATAAGATTTGCTAATTTAGCTAAAGAAGTAGGAAGAAATTGAAAAGAATCTATGAAATGAAAATTTTCAAAACTTAAAGTCAAAAATTTTTCTGACGATTTTGCTATAACAGATATATTTTTCTTGTCCACATATTTATACAATTTTTGAATAAGAAAATGAGTGTCATAGTTCATGCTTTTATGAATAACATAGGTTCATAGGTTCTCTTTTATGGTGTAAAATATAAGATATTTCAGCTCTTTTTTGATATAAATAAGAGACAAAATTTGATATGACATTTTTTCCTACATATATGAATGGATCTTGATTGTATTCTTTATATTTTGACACCATTATAGCACCAAAAGCATTTAATTTATGTTCGCGTTCACATAAAGATTTACCTTTATAAATTGGTTCTTTCATTTTATAATTATAACATTCAAAATCTGCATAAATGATAAAAGGACTTTTCACTTTATTTTTGAAATCTGTAAAATTAAGATGTGAACCTGTAGGTGGCATATAGTATCCTTGTCCTACGTAAGGATTTTTATTACAATTCTGAGTTATGTGGGACTTATATTTTTTTTCTGAGCAAAAAGATATTAAGCATTTGTAACAAAAATATCTAGTTTTTTTCCAAAAAAAAGGTCTTATAAACTTATGTAAATTCCTAATCAAATAGTAGTGATCATCATATAACAATAAATCAACATGTCTTCCTTCAGAAATAAAAGTTGAATTAGTAGAAATATACATAGGGAAAGGTTGAATTATCTTTTGCTCTGTTTCTAACATACCAAATACATTTATTGTTAAATTGTTCTTTTTTTCAAAATGTGATATTTCATTTAATTTCACAGGAAAAGTAATAAAAGAAATATTCAATTCATTTAAAAATATATCATAAGATTTTGCTAAATTTGAATTATTTGTTACTTTATGTAGACCAGCTAAAACAGAATAAAGAAAGCATTTATTACCAGTTCCTTTTATATTTAAAATCAATTTTTTTTTGTCTATTAAGTCTTTAGTCTTTTGTGTTTCTTTTCCTCCTAAAGGGTTATATTTAAAAATTGAAATTCTAAGAACTTTGATTTTTTTAAGAAACCATCCTGATCCCATGTGAAGGAAAGAATAAAAAAATCCTAATATAACAGAAAAACTAGACCTAATTGTTTCTTCTAAATTCAAAGAATCAAAGCCGAATTGAACCGGACTCAAAAACCATGGTTCTATTTGAAAATATTCACTAGTTTCTAAGTTATATTTTCCTAAAACAACGCAAAGTCCTATTTGAAATTTAACTCCACCTTCTTCTTTCTTTACTTTTAATATTATTTTCTTCACTTTTTTAAATTTTTGAATAGAAATAAATCAGGATCATATTTTAAAGAATTAGGAATGATATCATATTCTGTGATAAGATTTTTTAATGCTCTACGACGATAAATCATTAGACTATCGGTCTGAAATGTAAAACCAAAAACACTGTTCCGTATTCATATTTAACAAGATCTCCTAAGTCATCACAGACAGTTATTTGAATTTCTTGTATTTCATTTCTTTTAAGTTTTTTACAAATATGGAGTAACAAAAACTTCTTTTATGTCATCACCGAAGCTTCCTGTGCATCTTATTGTTCTTAAAAGTGGAACTTGTTTGTTTCCTACTACTTCATTACAAACTATATTGCTATATATATAAATATTAGATGCTATGTAATGCAAATTAGGAACCCCACCCGCAATGAAATTTCCATATTCATTTGGTCCTAAATTTGATGCTATTTTTTTATATTCTTCAAAATTTTCTAAAGGAGGTCCTATGAAAGACACAGTGTTTCCTTCTTTTTACTCAGCTTTTTCATGTAAATCTAATCTTAACAAAGAACACAATTCAGAAGAAAAAGTTACTACGTCTCCTCTTCCTACTTTAAGAATAGGTTTTAAATTTTGTGGTTCTATTTTCATAAAAGGTTTTCGCTCTTTTTTAAAGAAAACATCATCAGGATAAATATCATTTTTTTCTAGAACAGAATTTATAGTTCCAATAAGGTTATTAATAGAATTATAATTTCCATAAGGAATTCTTTCTACTATGAACCTTTTCTCCAGGGTAACATCACTTGCAGAATTTGCTATGAACACATTTTTTTTTTAAATTTAAAAAAATTTCTTTCCACTATTATAGTTCTGTTTCGTTCTGGTCTTTCAGGAAAATTTTACCAAGAAATAGGTATATTAACTTCCACCACTCCTACCTCCCATTCCCCTTTCAATGTAATAGTCGATGGTAAATTCACATAATAAGAACTCGTTTTGTTTTCCCTAGAAGGGTGAATAGTATTAGAAGGTAAATTTACGTAAAAAGGAGAGGAAATTGACATTTTTTTATAAGTAGTTTCTCTGAAAATGTATATAATCTAACATTATATGTAGGTCTTTTATCTCAGAGAAATTTAAAGAATCATAGAAGGCAGCATACAAATTAATATTTGTGCTGGACTTAAACATCAGAGGGGAGCACTTTTATATATTTTTCCATATGTTCCGTCTGGAGGTAACTAATTACAAAACTCAAAACCAATTTTTGTGCTCCATCTGGTGGTCAGTTAAGAAATTACTGTATGTTATGAACTTAATCCATAGAGGGCAGCATACGAAGCAATATTTGTGCTCCATCTAGTGGTTAGTTAGGAAATTACTGTATGTCATAAACTTAATCCATAGAGGGCAGCATATAAACCAATATTTATGCTCTATCTGGTGGTCAGTTAAGAAATTGCTGTATGTTATAAACTTATTCCATAGAGGGCAGCATATAAACCAATATTTATGCTCCATCTGGTGGTCAGTTAAGAAATTACTGTATGTTATGAACTTAATCCATAGAGGGTAGGATCAAAGCAATATTTGTGCTCCATCTAGTGGTTAGTTAGGAAATTACTGTATGTCATGAACTTAATCCATAGAGGGCAGCATATAAACCAATATTTATGTTTTCTATGAACTTGATCCATAGAGGGCAGCATACAAACCAATATTTGTGTTAGACTTAAACATCAGAGGGCAGCACTTTTATATATTTTTCCATGTACTCCATCTGGAGGTGACTAGTTATAAAACTCAAAACCAATATTTGTGCTCTATCTGGTGGTCAGTCAGAAAGTTACTGTTTGTATTAAATTTAAACCATAAAGTGCAGCATGTAAACCAATGTTTGTGTTAGTAAGGGTTAAAGGAGCAGTCTATTGCTGCTAACCTGTCTAACTGCATACACCGCTGCGAAACCACTACAACACAAAAATGAGGGTATGTTTGAGTCATTGTCCAGTAATCTGGATAGGGCATCTGCCACCACATTAAGGCGGCCCGGAATATGTCGAGCCACCACATGACAATTATATATTACTGAAAGCCAGAAAACTCTCCTCAAAATTTTCATAGCAACCTTATTCTCACTGTGTCCAGAGTTTGTTGCTGCTACTACTTGAGTATTGTCTGAGTTTACAATGATTTTGCTATCTCTGAATGTTGGACCCCACCTCCATAGTGATTCAATCAGAGGGTAGAATTCTTGAATGTTAATGTTATCGGGGATGGTCATGTCTGGTTCAGGTCGCATATGACCATGAGTATCGGCCACATTTTCCAGCGATTTATTCCATGCCCCGGCCATCCAGTCTCCCATACATTCTACACCATACCCTTTGCCTGATGCGTCCATTGATAGAGTCAGTTCCTTATCAAAATCTGGCTTAATGATGCGAGCCTCACCATTGAACCATCTTGAAAAAGATTTCCACCAATCCAAGTCTCTATGAAAACTCTTGGTGAGGGAAATGTACCTACTGTTGGTGCGGAATCCTTTCAACATCTCTATAACACGGTGTGAGAAAGTACGGCCGCCTTTGACTAGTGAGGAGCAGTGAGATAATATTCCGCAAAGTCTCTGCAGTTGTTTACGTGTCGCCTTACGGCAACCATCGAAAAACGCAATTTCCTGCTGTAACTTTACTAATTTCTCCTCTGGTAGCCTCAGTTTCATGTTTACCGTATCAATCTCAATACCGAGGTACCTTTGTACCGTGGAAGGGCTTGCTACCTTTTTGTACGCTACATAAAGCCCGAGCGTGCGTAGTAAGGAATGTAGTGTCAGTTGTGCACGTTGACATTGTTCATATGAATGCGCCATTAATAAGAAATCATCAAGATAGTTGAAACAAATGAAACCAAGGTTGCGCATATGTCTAGAGATTGAGTCTGTCAACCGGTTAAATATGAAGGGAGCAGCTCTAGTACCAAATGACAGTAAGTTATCTACCAAGTACTGCTCCTGTCCATTTATTGACCAACATAGACCTTGATATTTCCTGTCCTCTGGCCTAATTAATACTGAGCGGTACGCTGCCGATATGTCTGTAACCGCTAAAAACATACCCTCATCTAATTGGTCACATATATCAATTTTGAAAAAATAGATAAAGTTCTTGCACTGCTGCTTGCTGCCATGCAGGTTGACACTGCTGCTGCTGAATAACCCCTGCTGTGGGGGGAGAGTGTGAGTCCCTGTTTATGTAGTTCCACACTAGGTGGCAGATAGGTGCAGCAACTAGAGTCAATAGACACATAGATCCCACGCGAGATTCATTAGTAGAAGGTCATATGCTTAAATAGTAAGATACAATGTGCTTCCTCTTAAGTGAAATTGCTTAAAAATAAGATTACTATTTGTGCAAGAGTCAGATTTTATGTATACATAACTTTTAAAAGATGTTATATTTTTAAAATTGACTAACAGAGGGCAGCACATTGAATCTTAAAAGAACACAGAAGATACATTCAGTCATTGATTTCAATGTTTTTATTCAAAATAGAAACACTTTAGGCATTTTTTCTTTTTTCAACATAGAAAATGATTCAGATTTTTTTTGTAAAAAATACCATAAAATCATCAACACAAACTGGTTTCCTTTGCATCCATGTCATATCACAATATTTACATTTCCTTGGCTTACTTTCTGTTTTAGTAATAAAAAATTGAAAACATTTCGCATGAACCGGTTGCATGCAACAATACATATAACTAACATCAGTACTGTTCATTGAAAGAATAAGCATGGACGAACAAAGTTTACAATACATGTAATGGACAGACATTTTATGTTCTTTCTTTCTCATTTGATCGCGAACTTTTCTCTTTAATGTACCTAAAACATAATTTTGAGGGTCAACATTTATTAAATATTTTTTATCAGCAGGTTTCATCATTTCAAATATATCTTCAAAAAATGGAATCTCTAAAAGATCACAAGCAAAACACATTATTTTATAATAAAAATTTCTATATTTATAAAAGATACAACACATATTTATTGCTATAGGTAATAACATAGGATCTGATAAGATAATATTCATTATTTCTTCTAAAAGATATGAAGATTGAAAGAAATCAGAAAAAAAGATCAAAGCTTCCATCCTGATTTCTTTTAATAAAATAAATGAATTGATAGACGAAAGGGCTAAAAATATTTTTTTCGCTTCTTTTACACTCATATAACTTTGAATAGGGAAACTAACATCAATTAATTCATTTATTTTTCCAGTAAAAGTTAACATAGCTTGAAAATAATATACACGATCTAAAAGCAAAGCATGGTTCACTTGAATAAGCATAACTGAAATATTTGACAAGCACGAAACCAGCTTGCAGTTTGCTAACTAAAATATTTCACCTGGTTAATACAACTATATGGTCTGCTTTAACAGGTATATAGATAGGACTCTTAATCTTAAGAAAGGTTTATTTCATGTCTTATATATAACCCAATAGTAAGCATAATTAATTTCGATAATCACTTTCCCAACAATAAAAAAACAATTTTTCTTATGCTCTTAAATTTTTGATTCTGTCATCTATAAAATGTTTTCTGGCATATATATTTACTTTTTTCCCACCTCATTCTTCAGTTATAACATGTTTTTCAATGTGATGATAATTATAACACATGAATTTAACAACTATATAGGCCCCAGATGGCATTCTTCTAGGCTTCGTGGACTGGTCCAAATGGATTAAAGATGGTATATGTCAGGGCAGCCATCCAACTCGGACAGTAATTTTCAGCACCTAAACAGAAAAGGAGTTAGACAATTTTAACAATAAAACCTAGGAGAAATTTTCTAAGTCCAATCAGATGATGGATTAGAATATTTTAAAAACTAACCTAAAGGCACAGTCTCAGCAGTGCACCATGTCTCAATGTAAGATGGTCAGTGATGCAAGCTGTCACTACAGCAGGTCTGGCTTGGTGCACTGCTGTAAGATGGTCAGTGATGCAAGCTGTTACTACAGCAGGCCTGCAAACTCTTCGTGTTATATAGGAAACCCAATGCCATAAGCTCCGCCCCTTGCGAATCTCAACCAATCTGCACTCAGTTTCATGTTAAAATCAAACCAGTGAGCTAAATAGTCCTCTCTGAAAACAGTTATTTCAATGAATTTGGGTTATATAACAGAGGAAATTATCAAACCTATGATCAATTAGCAGAGAAATTAACGAGCAAGAGTGTTTCAATTGTCTCAAATACCCATAATTCAATCGTGAAAACAGTGGAAAATTGGCGGAAGATAACAAGGTGAAGCGGTTCTTATGGGAAGGTTCCAGGAAGTATACAGTGAAGACTGAGAAAAAGAGGGATTCTATTTTATTGTGGGAACTTCATCTGTTATTTCTTCATTTCCTTGTTTGCATCGAATTAAAGCCATTTTTGGCCAAAAATTAATTCCTAAGACTGAACCCACTGAACACCTAGTCTGCTGAAATCTTTTCTAAGTCCAACTCAGACAATTTCCAGCACCTAACCAGAAAAATAATTTCTAAGACTGAACCCAGTGAATACCTAATCTGCAGAAATCTTTTCTAAGTCCAACTCAGTCAATTTCTAGCACCTAACCAGAAAATAATTTCTAAAACTAAGACCACTAACTTTTCTAGGTCCAACTCAAAAATGGACTTAGAAAATGTTTCCTCCTAAGTCCACTGAAGCCTTAGCCTGAAGAAACTCACCTCTATATCTTTAATCCCATGTTGAGACCACAGCAGGATCTAAACTCCTTGCCGCAATGTAAGAACCAAAGCATACATTCAAAACTCCTTGCCATATATATGGAACCAACCACAAGCCATACCTCTATGTAAACTCATCCAATCACAACAAAGATTTCTTTGAGCAGTTTAAGGCCATCCGACTGAATACCTAGCCTGCTAAAATCTTTTCTAAGTCCAACTCAAACAATTTCCAGCACCTAACCAGGAAATAATTCCTGAGACTGAACCCACTGAATACCTAGCCTGCAGAAATCTTTTCTAAGTCAAACTGGCACAATATTCCAGCACCTGAAACTAAAACTAGTAAGTACCTAGCCTGCAGAAATCCTTTCTAAGTCCAACTCAGGCAATATTTTCCTGCACCTAACCAGAAAATAATTTCTGCTTACAGTGTGGAATGTCTAGAATGTCAACACGATCATTGATCTTTGCTATTTACTCACAATGTGGAATGCCTGGAAAATCTACCTGTTCATTAATCTTTGCTGTTTACTTACAATGTGGAATGCCTGGAATGTTTACGCAGTAGAAACTAGTATTAAATGACTGAAAACTTTTCTAAGACCACTGGTTTGAGACGAACAGAGAATTTCTAAAAGTGAAATCACTTACAGTCAATTCACAATAATCCAGTGTTAATTCTCATGAGATCAAATATGTAATACAAATGGACTAAGAATATTTCTCCTAAATTCACTAGGAGAAATTTTCTAAGTCCAATTAGACGATGGACTTAGAACATTTTAAAGACTAACCTAAAGACACAGAGACTAACCTTAAGACACAGTCTCAGCAGTGCATCATGTCCCAATTTAAGATGGTCAGTGATGCAAGCTGTTACTACTCTCTGAAAACAGTTATTTCAGCAAATTTAGGCTATATAACAGAGAAAATGTTGTCGAACCTATGATCAATTGGCAGAGAAAATAACAAGCAAGAGTGTTTCAATTGTCTCAAATACCTATAATTCAATCGTGAAAACAGTGGAAAATTGGCAAAAGATAACAAGGTGAAGCAGTTCTTATGGGAAGGTTCCAGAAAGTAAACAGTGAAGACTGAGAAAAAGAGGGATTTTATTTTTATTGTGGGAACTTCATCTGTTATGGCTTTATTTCCTTGTTTGCATCGAATTAAAGTCATTTTTGGCCAAATATTAATTCCTAAGACTGAACCCACTAAACACCTAACCTGCTGAAATCTTTTCTAGTCAATAAATTCCTGCATCTAACCAGAAAATAATTCCTAAGACTGAAAATAATTTCTAAGACTGAACCCACTGAATACCTAATCTGCAGAAATCTTTTCTAAGTCCAACTCAGGCAATTTCTAGCACCTAACCAGAAATAATTTCTAAAACTAAGACCGCTAACTTTTCTAGGTCCAACTCAAAAATGGACTTAGAATGTCTCCTCCTAAGTCAACTGAAGCCTTAGCCTGAAGAAACTCACCTCTATATCTTCAATCCCATGTTGAGACCACAGCAGGATCCAAACTCATTGCCTCAATGTAAAAACCAAAGCAGACATTCAAAACTCCTTGTCATATATATGGAACCACATCCACAAGCCAAACCTCTCTTCTAAAACTGAACTCACTGAATACCTAGTCTGCTGAAATCTTTTCTGAGTCCAACTCAGACAATTTCCAGTACCTTACCAGAAAAAGACTTTTTTTAAAATAAAACCACAGGTTTGAGGAGGTAGGAGAAAGGGATCAAACCTGAGTGACTTGAGAGGATGGTTAGGGGAGGTATAAGACCGGTAACAGACCTCAGGGGAGCTGGGAGAATGGTCAAGGGAGAATGGCTAGGAGAAGTAAGAGCTAACATTGAGCAGCTAAAATCTTTTCTAAGACCATTGGTTTAAAACAGGCAGGAAATTTCTATGAGTAAAATCATGGAATACCTAGACTGCGAAAACCTTGTCTAGTATAATTTCAAGCACCTAACCAGAAAATAATTTCCCCCACTAAATACCTAGTCTGCTGAAATCTTTTCTGAGTCCAACTCAGACAATTTCCAGCACCTAACCAGAAAATAATTCCTAAGACTGAACCCACTAAATACCTAACCTGCAGAAATCCTTTCTAAGTCCAACTCAGACAATATTTTCCTGCACCTAACCAGAAAATATTTTCTGCTTACAGTGTGGAATGTCTAGAATGTCAACATGATCATTTATCTTTGCTATTTACTCACAGGCTGGAATGTCTAGAATGTCTACCTAGTCATTAATCTTCATTGTTTACTTGCAGTGCGGAATGTCTGGAATGTTTACGCAATCATTAATCATTGCTATTTACTTGCAGTGTGGAATGCCTGGAATGTCTACCTGATCATTAATCTTTGCTGTTTACTTACAATGTGAAATGCCTGAAATGTTTACGCAGTAAAAACTAGTATTAAATGACTGAAAACTTTTCAAAGACCACTGGTTTGAGACGAACAGAGAATTTTGAAAAGTGAAATCACTTACAGTCAAGTCACAATAATCCAGTGTTAATTCTCATGAGATCAGATATGTAATACTGTATCTGTCCGTAATAATCCAGTCCAACTCAAACAATAATTTTCAGCACCTTACCAGAAAATGATTTTAAAACTAAGACCACTGAAAACTTAGTGTGCAAAAAACCTTTCTAAATCCAACTCAGACAATTTCCAGCACCTTACCAGAAAAGGACTTAGAAATTTTTTAAGAATAAAACCACAGGTTTGGGGAGGTAGGAGAAAGGGATCAAACCTGAGTGACTTGAGAGGATGGTTAGGGGAGGTATAAGACCGGTAGCAGACCTCAGGGGAGTTAGCATTAAGCAGCTGAAAACTTTTCTAAGACCACTGGTTTAAAACAGGCAAAAAATTTCTATGAGTAAAATCATGGAATACCTAGACTGCGAAAACCTTGTCTAGTATAATTTCCAGCACCTAACCAGAAAATAATTTCCCCCACTAAATAACTAGTCTGCTGAAATCTTTTCTGAGTCAATAATTTCTCCTACTAAATACCTAGTCTGCTGAAATCTCTTCTGTGTCCAACTCAGACAATTTCCAGCACCTAACCAGAAAAGGACTTAGAGAATTTTTAAGAATAAAACCACAGGTTTGGGGAGGTAGGAAAAAGGGATCAAACCTGACTGACTTGAGAGGATGGTCAAGGGAGGTATAAGGCTGGTAGCAGACCTCAGGGGAGCTGGGGGAATGGTCTAGGGAAAATGGCTAGGAGAGGTAGGAGCTAGCATTGAGCAGCTGAAAACATGTCTAAGACCACTGGTTTGAAACAGACAGGAAATTTCTATGAGAAAAAATCATGGAATACATAGCCCGCGAAAAACCTTGTCTAGCATAATTTCCAGCACCTAACCAGAAAATAATTTCTCCCATTGAATACCTAGTCTGCTGAAATCTTTTCTGAGTCCAACTCAGACAATTTCCAGCACCTAACCAGAAAATAATTCCTAAGACTGAACCCACTAAATACCTAGCCTGCAGAAATCTTTTCTAAGTCCAACTCAGGCAATATTTTCCAGCACCTAACCAGAAAATAATTTCTGCTTACAGTGTGGAATGTCTAGAATGTCAACATGATCATTAATCTTTGCTATTTTCTCACAGGCTGGAATGTCTAGAATGTCTACCTAGTCATTAATCTTCATTGTTTACTCAGAGTGCGGAATGTCTGGAATGTCTACACGACCATTAATCATTGCTATTTACTCGCAGTGTGGAATGCCAGGAATGTCTACTTGATCATGTAATGGTTCGTATTGACTTATATGTTGGGTGGCTCTTTGGCTCGCTTACCACTAGAAATACCAACACAACACGAGTAGTTCGGGTTGGGCAAAGCCCCAGAAACCCCTACCTCACGTCCAGCTCCTTAGTAGGAGCTGGACGTGAGGCATGGTGCCGCCCCCTCTTGTACCAACGGGGTATCACAAAGCGACACCTAGCTGGCATAGAAGGAACAGGCACCACACGAACACGTCTCTCGGATGAACGGCACTAATATATATACGACGATACCGGCCCCTACACCACCCCCACTAGACTATACCTAGGGTTAGGTGTGATTAACAAATACCTATTGTTTTAGTTTTATACAGTAATATCATACACAAATAGGTAAGTCTATATATACAGTTCGTATAGGATATAGAACATCTAGGGGCATTATAATTAATATGTACATAATGAGGCATCGTCGCATATAACCCGAAGTAATGATAATTAATAATAACGAATAGGAAGTGGCGCCTTATGCACCATCGACCTATGGTGATATGTAGTAACAGTGTTACAATAGTGTTATTATTATAAACGAGACGCATTAAAAAGTGGTAGACGAGTAATCAGATGATATGAATAAAATTTTACAGTATTAACTAACCGACCCGAGGTGGGGTAGATAACCCGAGAGAAAATTTTGTTCGTTTTAATTACAAGAATATAGATTTGGTATGAAAATATATTTATACAAAAATAATAATACTGATAAATATAGGTGTCCTACCAGGGTAGCAGGATCATCCTTACAATATACTGGACTTCCGGCGAATCTGGAACGACTGGTTCCTGCAGCTCCATCCGGCGACATATGTGTGGTGGCAAGCCATGTTGCTGTTGTGATGTGCCCTGATGAAGATGGGAAGATGGAGCCCCGGGTAGGTGTGGTAATCCCTTTTGGCGTGTCGGGTTTAGCGTCCATCTTCGCTGCAGGTTACGTTCCAGATATTAGGAGTCCAGCGTAAGGAACAGTGCCTCTGGCATATTAAATGCTTTTACCCTCGGGTACAAAGGAGACACCGTCAGATGGACACTTAAAGATCTTCCGGATCCGTGTCCATCTTCTCAGCCGACTCCACTGAGGCAGATGGAGCCGAGCTGCTACAGCTGCTCACAGAGAGCGCCGCGGAAGCCTCGCTGGGCGTATCGCTCTCCAAGCTCAAGGCCCTCATCACCGCGGATGGACTGTCCATTGCCTCGGATGCTGGTGGAGCAACCATGGCAGTTGGAACAGTCCGGGTGACAGTAGGGGGCGGGAGCAGGAGAGCTACCGGAACTGGCGGGGCAGCCGGGACCGGTGGAGTGGCCGGAACCGGTGGAGTAACCGGGACCGGTGGGGCATCCGGGGGTACATCCGGTATGAAGATAAGGGACGACGGTAAGCCGTCCCACTCCTCCAGATGTTTCCCGAATGCCAGGAAAAACTTGAGGTCAGCCTCCTTGAACCTATGTATGTATCTGGCGTTTTCAGCTTGGTGAAACTCCTTAAGCTTTTCAGCTTCCTTCTGTTGACGCCGGCAGGATTCGAGAGCCTCTTGGACTCTGTCCTTCTCCAGCTGCCTGATCTTGTCTTCCTCCCTCTTCTGGATTTCGTATACCAGATTGAGGGTGGCTTCAGTCATCGCCCGCCAGTAGTCGACTGACTTCTGCCACTCCGCCATCAGTTCATTCTGGATGTGAACCGTTTGGACATCTCGGTGGTCAACAAACGTGTTCGGATCCTGAAGATCTGACAGCGTATCCGAAATTAGCTCCATCAGGGGTACCCGAGGGCCCGTTGGTGGAACTATGACTGGTGGAGGCGCGGTGGCTTCCACTGAGGCAGGCCGAGTACCTGCTGGAGGAGCAGACGGGCCCTCAACCGTTAGACCGCCCCGGTCTCGGCCACCACCCGGGGAAGCTCGGGTGGACTCCAGCCCACCACGGCCTCTACCACGGGGTTTGGTCCGGCCCAGGGAGGTAAGGACCTGCGACTCGGGTCCAGCTGGCCCCACTGCGGGGAACTTCACCGCGTACTCACTATACGTGGGGCGCTTGCCGGAAGATCCCTCTCCGGCCCAATAGGACGAATACCCGGATGGGGGAGCGAGGATTTCGCCCCCATCATCCTGGCTGCCAGAGGCTTCGCCCGGGCGTTGTTCCGCGGGTGAAGGTGTAGTGGTGGTGGCTGGAGTCGCCGGTGTGGTTGCCTGGCTAACCGCCCTACGGGCCTGGTTGCTGGGCATATCCAGAGCCGAGACTTGTTGTCCCGACTCGCGACGATCAGCTGGGTTAGCTGGTCTTGGCTGGTCCTTGCCACCCGAAGGGCTCACGGACCGGTCTGCTCGGGTCCTCTTGGAAGCACCGGTAGTTGTTGTTGTGCCTCCGCCGGGACCCTTCCAGCGGGCCTTGGCCTTCTCTCGCTTATCATCCCCTCGCCACTTTTTCACCTTCAGGTGCACCTCACTGGGCATCCCGAATTTTGTGGACGAGAAGTTGATTTGGAAGAAGGTCAACAAGTTGCCACTCTTCCACGAGCAGAATCCGGTCTCGAATGCCTGCTCCTTGACGTCTTTGGCGCTCAACGAGGCCCAGTTAGCTAGGAGCTCGTTGAAGCACTTGATGGCTCCTTTCCTGGTTTTCTCCAGGCCGATGCCATGGGCCTTCTGCAAGTGCAGAGCCATGTCTCGGCGCCGGTGAGTGCTGAACGAGCCATCACAATATTTGCTCGGGCGGTCCCCAAGCACACACATCATCACAGGCTTGTGGTGCATGTGATGTTCAACAATGTGGCGAGCGAAGCGAGGCTTCGTCTCGAACATCTTCTCACCCGTGAGAGCCAGCTGGCATGACTCGAATGGGCACCGTCGGCGGCTGCCGGTTGGTCCCCATTGGGTCATTGCCCACTGAACTTTCGTCCGGGCCTCGTAGCTGTAAATCGACCCCAATTTGGATTTCAGCTGGTCAATCCAAATGAGGTAGAATTTACCTACAGGAGTATCCGAGGGGCCGGACTTCATCCACTCCTCGTCATCGCTATCACCGTCCTTATTGACGGCGCCGGGACACATGTAGTGGACCGTGTCATAGGCACAGTCCGCGAAGCAGCGAGGAGTCCGTTCTTTGAACCCCTCGGCTGCATTCTTCCACAGCCATTTCTGATTGTCGTCCTTCGGGACATCCGTGGTCATCTCTTCCCACGTTGTCACGGACTCCAAATCAGATTTGGCCGACTCGGGCAGTTCTGGATCGCTGTCGCTATCCTCACTGTCCGTGTAGATACCAGCTCCCCTGCTCGCTCTGCTGGTGGTGGTGGTACCAGCCGAAGCCTTGGCAGAGGATTTGGCGCTTTTTCCGCTGGTGCTGGCAGTGGAAGCTACAGCCGAGGTGGCTACTGTGGTGGTTGAGGGTGTGGTGGTGGAAGCGGGCGCTTTCGGCTGACCCTTACCCCTCGGCTTGGTGGGGGGCGTGGGCTCGGCCGGAGTCGCTTTCGCTCCGCTCTTCTTCTTCCGGCGCTGAACCTTGGTGGGCTGCGCCGGCATCTCAGGACTGGAATCCGACTCCCGTGGATTCCTGTCCTCTGTACGAGGGCTCCTCCTTCCGCTGACCGGGGAGTCAGAGTCAGAAGAGACCTTGGCTTTCTGTTGGGCCTGCTGCTTGCGATGGGCCCGGCGAGCTGCGGTGAGCTCCTTCTGCTGTTTGGCAAGCTCGGCTCGCTTTGCCTCTACAGCAGCCTGCTGGCGCGAGATGTCCTCTTCTGAGATCTCGCCAGGTGCCTCCGGGATGTCGGCAGCTGGGTCGGTCTCGGTTGTGGACCTCTCGACGGCGATGCGGACATCCTCAGCCTCCAGATCGCTCTCGGTGAGAGGACCCTTAGGCGCAGGTTTACGGGTCAATCGCTTGACCCGGTCGGTTTCCACCGACGACAAGGTGACTGTGGAGTCTGTATCCATGTCGGATTCGGACTCCCTTAACTCCGAGGCCTTTCGGGTGATGCCCTCGGAGATCAACACAGCTCGGGCCAGACTCTCGTTGACCGCCATCTTCTCCGCTAACTTCAGGTAGTTGCGAAGCCAAGAGACTGGCATATTGTCAGCCAACTCGTCACTGCACGAGTCCATTACCAGAGTCTTGAAATCATCTGGTATGGGCTCGGGCACGCCCTGCTCCACCGCCAATGGTCCGCATCCGAACATGGAGGCGTGCATGGGGATGTAGGTCCCCCAGGAGGTGTACACAACACCGGCCTCGCGATCGACGTGTGCCATACGTTCGATCCGAGTCTTAAATCCCGGAGGATACATTGGAATGTCCAAGACATCCACTTTGCTACCCGAAGCGGCTGCTGCAGACGAGCGCTCCGGGCGTGGTGGTGGTGGAGGTGGCATCCTCTCCCGGTCGGTGGCCTCGGCCATAGCCGAGAGCGTCCGGGCGGCCTCCTCTGTCGAAGAATCCATAGATTCCTCGACCCGAGACGGGACCTTCGGGTCCTCGCCTAGTTCCAACAGAACGTTGGCAGTTTGACGCGCGGCGTCAATCGTCCCCTGTGCCATGGCACTGAGGACGACTTCCAAATGAATTGGCGTCTGTGTTGGACTCCTCCCGAAGGATTCGTCCAACAAAAGGTTGATGTTAGGCAAGCTAACCGACAGCTAGGGGCCTGTAAACTGCCAACACTAACTAGAGCAAAAACGGGTGGCGTCTAACCACCACGAGTCCGCTCTAGTTATGACCAGTATGACGTCACGCATCTCGCCTCGCGAGATCCCGCCGTGGCTATCCGGTGACCTAGTTCCAAGCTTTCCCGCCGCACCCGCGGCACCACCTAGGGAACTAGATCCGAACTAACATTCGACTCGACATGCGAGACGTGGCCTACCACCCGAGTGCTATCTGCTGGAGTTTGGCGGTTTATACAACGCTTCAAAGCGAATGTATCGGTTAATCCGACCGCCGCTCACGGGATACAGCTCCCCGGGGAGGGCACGTTCGAAATCTCCAGCCGTGGAACGTATGTTACCCGCCTATGGCGGACAACACGCAGCAGCTTGTTGTGTACTGAGTTAGGTTACGGCAGACCTCAACCGGGGACTGCGTCTAACGCCTTCGGTTAGCCTTTTATTTTTCCCGGCTTTACGTACGGCCCTTTCCGGATTCCGCTTAGCCACTGCGGGCACCTTCCCATACGTAATGCCTTCACTCAGCGAGACATTTTTCCTTTTCTTACGATTAGGTCGTTTCCTGGCCTTCGTCTTCTTTTTCACCATACCCTTGTCTCCCGGCGTCTTTCTCGGCCGGCCTCTAGGGCGTTTCGTCGGTACTACCACGCTCGGTCCACTAGGGACAGATACAGGTGGTTTGTAGCCGAACTCCCTCTCCGCCTCTTCGCGTCCCTTCCAGGGCCGAAGTTTTCCGACATTTGTCTTCCATTTCCTACCAGTTAGGCAGTCCTCAATCATCACCGTGGATTAGGAGATGACACGAATTATTTTAAACAGACCTTCCCAAGGCGTTAAGAGCTTCAGCTTCTCCAGCGGCTCATAATACCTTAGGACTTTGTCCCCAACATTAAAACGAGTTCGTTTAGCATTGGTGTCATAACCCACCTTCTGCCACTTCGCACTCTTCAGCAGTTCTTTACGAACAGCCTCGTATGCCTGTTTGAACCTGTCCCTTAATGACTCCACAAACAACACAGTGCAGGGCGCCTCCGGGTCTATACCAACCACTCCATACACTAAGTCGGCGGGCATTATGATGTCCTCGCCGAACACAAGCAAGTTGGGAGTGCAATTAGTGGATGAATGGACAGTGTTGTTGTAGGCATATACCACAAATTCACACTGTTCATCCCAGTCGTCCTGGTGGGTATTGACCAGGGGCTTTAGCACTTGTATGAGGGTTCTGTTGAAACGCTCTACCTGCCCATCCGACTGTGGTCGGTATGGGTTTGTTCGGGTCTTGCAGATGGCTAGGTAATGGCACATTTCCTGCCATAGCTCCGACTCGAACTCCCTCCCTTGGTCGCTGTGCATCATAAGGGGAACACCCAAATGTAGCACCCAGCCTTTCACAAATGCCTCCGCGCACGTGGCGGCTTTGTGGTTAGGAAGGGGGAACACCCGAGTGTACTTGGTATAATAGTCGGTTACGACCATCATACAAGTATTATCTCAGGGCGTCGTTTTAATTCCACTGATGATATCTATCGCCACTCGAGCGAATCTGATACCAAACAATTCCTGGGATAGGGGTTGCTTACCCAGGCCGGGTCCCAGCTTGTTTTTACAGCAATCCGGGCAAGTGGCGATCCACCGAAGCAGGTCGCCTCTCATACCGGGCCAGTAGTAACGCCTTTGTAGGCGCTCTATTGACCTTTTCTTGCCGAAATAGCCACTTGTTTGATGGCCATGGCAATAATACATGATATCCCTCCTCATCGGGGTGGGTATCACTATTTGCAACAGCCTACCGTTGGTGGGAGTTGTCTTCCACCTGCACAGTATGCCGTCTCGGATCTCTAGCTCGGTCCATTGGGCTAGCAACCGCCTCGCCTCCCTATCTTCTAGGGATACTAGCGGCCTTGCCGGTTTAATACCTGTCCGTAGGTATTCCGTTATGCGCGCAGTGGTGGGATCCGACTGTTGGAACTTCTTTATGGTCTCCGGGGACCAATCAAGATAGCTACACACAGCCTCCTCCCAGGGGATATGGGGGGTGGTATGATTAAATACCAACCCGGCTACCACAGCATTGTGGGCTCCGCAGTCATCACAAGTGGCATTTTGGCACCTTCGGATGGGTCGTCTCGACAAGGCATCCGCATTGATATGTTTAGTACCGGGTCGGTGCTCTATTTGCTTATGCTCTAATCCGAATTCGGATAGGTGAGCTAACCATCGTCCTATCATCCCCTCGGCGTCCTTAAAATTAAGGAGCCACCTAAGAGACGAATGGTCGGTTCTTAAGGTAAAGTCACTTCCCCAAAGGAAATGCTTGAACTTCTTCGTATACACCACCACAGCGAGGAGTTCTCGCTTGGTGGTACAATAGTTTCGCTGTGTCTTGCTTAACGTGTTGCTAGCAAATGCTATTGGCACTTCGACTCCCCCTTGGACCTGTGAGAGAGCTGCCCCAATTGCATCATTGCTCGCATCGGTGTCTAAGATGAAATGTCCCTCGGGAGTGGGATATTTCAACACGGGTGTATTCCTAAACAAATCTTTTATTTTATTAAAAGATTCTTCTTGCTCGCTGGTCCATGGGAAAGGGTCCCGTGCCCTACCCGGAGTCCAGTGAGCTAAACACTGCATGGGGAAGCTCACACGAGAGTAATTTGGTATGAAATCACGATAATAGGAACAGAATCCTAAAAATGATCTCACCTCCTTAGCACTCGTAGGTCTTTCCCAATTTTCTACAGCTTCTAATTTTTCCGGATCCGCACTCACCCCGTTAGGAGTAATGATCCTTCCCAAGTATGTAATGTTTTTCTTAAACAAATTACACTTCTTGGGTTTAAGTTTAAGACCGTTTGATAGTATCCGGTCGAGGACCAATTGCAGATTCGCCAGGCATTGCTTGAACGATTTGCCGAACACGACCACATCATCCAAGTAAACCAGGCATTTCTTCCACAAAAGATCACTCAGTAAGGATTCCATCATAGCCTCGAATGTAGCTGGGGCGTTACACAATCCGAAGGGTAAGACATTATACTCGAATAGCCCCATATGACTGGAGAATGCTGTCTTCTCCTTGTCATCGGGGTGCATCGGTATTTGCCAATACCCGGACTGTAAATCCAAGGTACAGAACCATTGGTTTCCGCCCAAGCTATCTAAAGTCTCGTCTATCCTTGGTAAAGGATACGAGTTCTTCTTAGTTATACCATTCAGTTTCCGGTAGTCGACACAAAAGCGGATTGTACCGTCTTTCTTAGTGGTCATACAAACAGGGCTGGACCAGGGTTTCGAGCTGGGCACGATTACCCCTAGGTCTAACTGTTTTTGTATTTCCTCTTCGCAAATTAACTTCTTCTTTAGAGGAAGTCTACGATACAGAATTTTAAAAGGTTTCTCGTTGCCCACATCTATGGTGTGCAACACCTTATCGGATCGACCCACCGGTCCTCCCTCCCTACCGAAAGCACTCTCGTACTTCTGTAGGAGTTTCGCCAGGCAATCCTTATCCTCCGTATTTTCTAAATCAGACTGATCAATCAGCTTTTGGAATTCTTCATCCAGAGGATGCTTACTAACAGGGTTCAGTGGTTTATTGAATTTGGCCTCGGCGACATGTTCTACCGAGCTCATCCTCCCAATACAGTCGCCTCGCCTCAAATAGACTACTGAACCACTTCAGTTAGTCATGGGTAATACAGTCCAAGCTGCATTAGCCACTAATGTATCCACTGAGTCTAACCCGACGCTCGACAAGTACACCGTATCGGGTTCATAGACTCCAGTTTCATCCCTTTGAGCCATGGACCCGCCACAAAGGACATCGCAAGTGGTACCCGGTGGGATCTTCACCGTATGTATCACTGATGCGACCGAAGACACCTGTCTCAATACGCATTGGACATGCAAGCCATACGGGTTCCGTATACTCATCATACCGTCCCTCGGGTCCAAGACGGCCCCGTATAAGCTTGCAATATCCAGTCCGAGGATTCCGTCATCACTAACCTCTGCTATAGTTGGCGAAAGAACAAATTCTTTGCCTCCTATACGGATAGGCATAAACGTCCTACCAAATGTACGCATGCTGCTTCCGTCGGCCGTGCAAGCATTTACCCCCGTTTTGAGGTTCTCATGGCTGCTGGCCACCGAGTCGAAAAACCTTTTGGACACACAGGAGTGGCTAGCTCCGGTATCCACCAAGAATTCTCCTACCCGGCCTTCTACAGATATGGGTACATACCACCGTCTCCCCCCTAAGGGTGAGGGGTTACTGGTAAACTGGCGAAAGTCTCCCGAATCACCAAGATTCAATCCGAGTCCTCTCAGGAATTCCAGACACGGATGACTTGGGGAAGGCGTGTCCCACACACTCGGATCAACTCTTTGATCCATCCTTCCTCTCCCCTAGTGTGGCCACTCGCCTCCATATGTTCACTCTCATACATACAAACACTAGGGTCCCCGGCCCCGGCCAAGGTGCAGGGGTGCGCACCCCCAGCCACCCGGCCTCCAGGTGTTATTTGATTCGAAATCTTCCACCGGGTTACCCCCGGTAGCATTTTGGCATTCGTTCTTCCTTGGGGTCGTATCAGATGCCGTTGATACAACCCCCACTAGTTTTCCACGTCAGTGGAATCCGTAGTGTTCTCCCTTCCTTCGCCATTGTCTTCGGCTTCATAGAAGGCAGCCATTACCGGTTTAGCAGCGGTACACTCAGATGAATAGTCTCCCATGCGCTGGCACCTGAAACACTTTACAGTTCGGCGATCCACTTGGGGTCTCTGCCGACTGGCTTGGATGGCATCTGTAATTTTCTTACACATGTCCTCCATAAGTTTGGTCATGTCCGGGGACTGACCCTTCACTTTATCGGCGCTTACGAAAGGTTTGGATGCTTTCTCACTGGCCTTCGGGTCACTCTTGACCTCGGGTGGTGGTCTAGAGTCCCTTGGCTTATTGAGAGCTTTCCTTGGAATATATTTCCTACCCGTCGTATTCTTCCTTAATTGAACCGAACAGAAGGTTCCGTCCTCCTGTTCGATTTCAAACAATTCGAAATCGTCTGAGGGGACTTGTGCCCCAGACTGCTGGACTACTGACACCAGGGGAGCCGAGCTGCTGGCATTCGGTATGTCTCCGGCTAACATCGTTCGCTTCTTCACGGCCATATCTATACCATTAAATATGTCGTGGAGCGTTACGCCTTCTTTCCAGGCATCCCTGGCAGCAATCTGCTCATCTCGGTCTCTCAGACCCTTGACGAATTGTGTGATCAAATCGTCCATATACCAGTCCTGGTTTTCAGTACCGGGTCTGGCCTTGCTTAGCAGGGCATGGAGCTCCATACCGTATGCTCGGAAAGCTTCGTTAGGCTTCTGTGTACGTTTCTTGAAACGGACCATCGGGTCCTCCTTGACCATGTTGCATAACAGTCCACTAGCAGATTCTACCAACTGCTCAAAACTTCCAACGAGACCATACCAGGTCCGCCATTGCTCTACAGCCATGCGACCTGGACCGCCCTTCAAACATCTTACCAGATGTGGCTTGGCCTCGTATGGGGTCCACCCGTTACAATTCATCACATCGATGAAGTCTTCAAACCACTCTTTCCAAGGTCGAGTACCGTCATATTCTTTTGGAATAACGGCTACCCTTCGGGCAGAATTATGAGCATACATCAATCTAGTGCATTGCTGTTTGCTCCATTCAACCGCCTTTGTTTCATTTAAGGTTCGGTTGCCCCCTATACCACCGAAGCTCGTATTGCCCGGTGGAGGTGGTGGTGGTGGCTGCGTATACGTCCACTGTGGCACACTGTGGTTCCTATAACCCGCGCCACCCTGGTTAGGGCCGGGACCCAAGGTACCACTGTAGCCTGTGGGACCCGGGGTACCGCCCCCTCCTTGTGTGCTTTGATAACCGCCGCTTGAAGGCTGGTTACCCGTCGGATGACTGCCATCGTTTGATGGATTGGGTTGGTTGCTGTCATTACCAGCTCCCAACCCCACACTGTCACTCGGATCCACATGTATGTGGAATCCGTTAGTCTCTGCACTGCTGTCAGAGGCTTCCCGTGGTACATAGTCCGGGTCCAAATTGTGGACTATGGGGACTTCACTTATCCGGACTCTACAAGTTCGGCCATGTTTATCTTGGGTTCTAATATAAACTCCCCCTTGATCTACATTCCGCGTCGCATTATCATTGACAAAAGGATTATACGGCGGATGCTTCGGCGTAGAACAGGAGACAGGGTCGCCCTGTTTAACGAAAGTCGAGTTCGGGTTTGTGTCCTTACTCGCCGGAGGGGCATTCGCTTGCTCCTGCTCTTGTAAATAACTCTCCATGGCAGACTTATTTATTGTGAGGGTAGCTAGATCTGTGGTCAGGTTTCGCTGTTCCTCCCTCAGCTGTGTGTTTTCTGCTAAGATTTCGGATCGAATCTTTTCATTTTTCGACACAGCTCGGTTTCGTTCTTCCTGAGCGGCTAAAGCCTCTCGCTTAAAAGTATCCTTTAATAAGCGGTACTTTTCACCTTTTTCTTTCTGAGACCTTTGGTACTCGTTGGTCTCCTTCCTTATCTCGGCTTGTTCCGAGACCATTTTGGCCTCTGTCTCCGCCTTTCGGAGTTGAAGTTTCTTTAGCTTCTCCTCCATAGCATGCAACTCGGATTGTAATCTGTTTACATCCCGGGCTTTAGCAACTTCTTCGGCTCTAGCCATTTCGATTGCTCTAAGTCTATTGGCTTCTTCGAGTTCCAACTCGGCCAATCTTTTCTCTTTCTCGCGTTCGTCTCTCTCCTTCCTTTCCAAACGATGGGTTGCCGAAGTTAGACGATACTTTAGGTCAGATTCTTTTAGAATCGCCTCCTGCTCATCGGAACGTAATTTTCCGATCCGAGACTTAGTTTCCTCTTCTATTTTTAATTGGGCCGCCATGAATTGTTCATGTTGCCGCTTAGCTTGTAACTCTACCTGTTCTTTGGCTTTCAAATAGGCTGGGGTAGTTTTATACCCGGGGCCCATCCGACGTCCGTATATAGACCTGCGACTGCCTCCAGGATTAAACATGGAGTCAGACAAGCCTTCGTCTAGCGATCGGCCTAGGTGATGCCTTTCCGAGCTTTTCGGTTCAGTACCCCTAGGCTTATTCTTCGCATTCACGCTTGGGACTATTGCGTCCCTTATGGCTTTGCCATCGTCGCTGTCATGGTCCGACGATGTCATTAATGGGGGTACTTCGTTTGGACCATCTGGTACTGCTTCTGGGGGGGTCGCAGTACGTATTCCAGGGCTCGGTGCCACTGGCATACCCAAGTTACTAGCCGAGCCTGCTGGTACAATAGGACACAGCTGGCGTCTGCTAGTCATAGCTTGGGACCAATCACTCAGGTCTAAAGTTGAGGGTTTTATTATTCCCTTGAACAATCCCGTATCCGGTACTCCCATTTGGGGTGTACCCGGATACAAGTTTACGATACCATCACCCGTGGCACCGTCCATCAGACCAGGTGTCGCGGAAACAGTTCGGACACCCGCTGGATTATACATTTGTTGTTGACTGGGTTTCCAGTCTAACAACAGATGCTGGGATGTGAAGTCATCCTCTTCGAATCCCTCTAGCCCGGGGCTGGGGGGATCCGCTTCGGGTTTCCCCAGGCTTTCGGCCAATGTGGCCGCGCACCACCCCCGAACCAACTGGTCACGGCACCAGTGTAATGGTTCGTATTGACTTATATGTTGGGTGGCTCTTTGGCTCGCTTACCACTAGAAATACCAACACAACACGAGTAGTTCGGGTTGGGCAAAGCCCCAGAAACCCCTACCTCTCGGGTAGGACTTTATTGCACTCTAGTCTACAGGTTAAACTGCGCGTCTGGACTGGACTAGGTCCAGTCACCTTCTGCCGCTCGTCCGGCTCCTTAGTAGGAGCTGGACGCGAGGCATGGTGCCGCCCCCTCTTGTACCAACGGGGTATCACAAAGCGACACCTAGCTGGCATAGAAGGAACAGGCACCACACGAACACGTCTCTCGGATGAACGGCACTAATATATATACGACGATACCGGCCCCTACAATCATTAATCTTTGCTGTTTACTTAGAATGTGGAATGCCTGAAATGTTTACACAGTAGAAACTAGTATGAAATGACTGAAAACCTTTCTAAGGCCACTGGTTGAGACAAACAGGAAATCACTTACAGTCAAGTCACCATAATCCAATGGGTAACAATCCAGTAATTCACCTTCCAGTGTTAATTCCTATAGGATCAAATTCATAGTACAGTATCTGTCCTTGATAATCCAGTCCAACTCAAACAATTTCTAAGACTGAACTGAACCCATTGAATACCTAATCTGCTAAAATCTTTTCTAAGTCCAACTCAGACAATTTCCAGCACCTAACCAGAAAATAATTTCTAAGACTGAACCCCCTGAATATCTTGCTTGCTGAAATCGTTTCTAAGTCCAACTCAGACAATTTCCAGCACCTAACCAGAAAATAATTTCTAAGACTGAACCATTTCCAGCACCTAACCAGAAAATAATTTCTAAGACTGAACCCACTTAATACCTAATCTACTGAAATCTTTTCTAAGTCCAACTCAGATAATTTCCAGCACCTAACCAGAAAATAATTTCTAAAACTAAACCCACTGGATACCTAGCCTGCTGAAAACCTTTCTAAGTCCAACTCAAAAGTGGACTTAGAAAATTTCTCCTGGTGCACAGGAGAAATTTTCTAAGTCCAATCAAAAGATGGACTAACCTAAAGGCACAGTCTCAGCAGTGCACCATGTCCCAATGTAAGATGGTCAGTGATGCAAGCTGTGACTACGGCAGGCCTGCAAACTCCTCATCTTATATAGGAAACCCAAGGCCATAAGGCTAAAAGCTAAATGGTAAATGACGGGGGACCACCCTCGAAAGTAGGTCATGAGGGGTGTGTTAGGTTGCTAACTTTTATCTCTAACTACGTCTGCCCACATGCCAGATTCTTTGAATATTCATAGAAAAGGTGACTTAAAGGGGCCCTGGCATGGTAATGCATGCCCGCATTAAAAAATCACGTGATCACCCCTTGACCAACCAGGGTGTCGCGATTTTTCCGCTGATTCCCGCGATTTTATGATCACTGTTTGAATCAGTACCCATGTTGTTAATTTTCTATGCCAGCCCCCCTTTAATGTTAAAATTTTAGGGAGCATATTTAAAAGTTTATTTTGGGGGATGGTAGATGCAAAAATTGGAGTGGGGGTTTGGGGGCAGAGCCCCCGAAAAAGATTAGCTCTCAACTCTATGTCAGTGGTACCGAACGCACCGCCGATGACCTGCTTTTGGGACTGGTCCCCCGTCATTTACCTTAAAAGCTCGGCCGCCATAAGCTCCACCCCCTTGCGAATCTCAACCAATCAGCATCAACCAATCAGTTAAATGACCCATAGCTGGTTACTGACGAGTGGAATCTCGCAGGTGAAAAGAAACAACAGCCAATTTCATGCGAGTATCTATTGATTATGGTCTTATTTGCTTGTTTGCATCGAATTAAAGTCATATTTGACTCGACAGCAGCGAAATTTCGCCGTTACGATCGTTTTCGCCGTGCGCGCGTACCTAGAGCATACCACAGGGGGTGGTACTTAGAGTAGACAGGGCTGGGGTTAAAGGAAGTTGCTCGTACAGCAAAAACGATCGTTTTGGTGAAATTCCGCCACTATGGAGCCAAAAATGACTTTAATTCGATGCAAACAAGCAAACAAGACCATAATCGGCCGCGCTTTTAAGGTAAATGACGGGGGACCAGTCCCAAAAGCAGGTCATGAATGGTGTGTTCGGTACCACTGAAAAACGGACAGAGTTAAGAACTAACCTCTTTGGGGGCTCTGCCCCCGAACCCCCAATCAAATTTTTGCATCTACAATCCCCCCAAAATAAATCTTTAAATATGCTCCCTAAAATTGTAACATTAAGTCACCTTTTCTCTGAATCTTCAAAGAACCTGGCATGTGGGCAGACATAGTAAGAGATAAAAGTTAGCAACCTAACGCACCCCTTATGACCTACTTTCGAGGGTGGTCCCCCGTCATTTACCATATAGCTTTTAGCCCATAATCGATAGATACTCGCATGAAATTGTTGTTGTTTCTTTTCACTTGCGAGATTCCACTCGTCAGCAACCAGCTATGGGTCATTTCCTTTAACCCCAGCCCTGTCTACTCTAAGTACCACCCCCTGTGGTATGCTCTAGGTACGTGCGCATGGTGAAAACGATCGTTTCGGCGAAATTCCGCTGCTGTCGGATCAAATATGACTTTAATTCGATGCAAACAAGCAAATAAGACATACTAAGACCATAATCGATAGATACTTGGCTGCTATTTCTTTTCACGTGCGAGATTCCACTCGCCAGCTACTAGCAATGAGCCCGTACCTAGAGCATACCACAGGTGGAGGTACTTAGAGTAGACAGAGCTGGGTTAAATAGAAAATTCCAAGAAGGAAGGTTCCATAGAATTCTACCAAAGACCGACGGATGAAGGTTGGTGTTAGTAAGACGGAGCAGTCCTACTGCTTCCCATAGGTTTAACGTTGTGACGGGGTTCTCGGTGCGCCAAGGTATCCAGTGTGCCGGTAGGGTGTAGCAGCGCAAGGATCCCATAGAGCGCAATGTTAAACAACACATTTTGAAAAGTTATTTAAAAATACTAATCCTTGGAATATTGGAATAATTCTAACACTGGGTGAAAGGGCAGGACTCAAAGATGCTTATCCTTAGGTTTAGATATGGTTTTTGTGAACTGTCTTGTCGTGGGGACCTTGGATAGCCCACATAACTTGTCAATTTTGGGCATTTTCTACCGAAACACGTGAAAACAACCCATGTTCTCCCTATCAAAACAATTATTTGTATTCCTTCCACAACTTCCATATCATAGTATATGACAAAGAAAGACCTAAATATGAATCGTACCTAGTTTGATTAGTGATATATTGTCTAGTTTAGACACATGGACAGTGGAAAGTGAAGTTACGAATCCACGCACTTTGCTCATTGCGGGAGGAGAGGTGGTGCAAGGAGGGGTCAAACAGTCAAAACTTTCTGTCATTCAGGGAGTTCTCACAGTCACACATCTGATTTTTTATCAAAATGAAGTAGATAATGGGCTTTTCCAAGTCAATATCTGCCCATACATATTTGGTTCATCCTAGAATTCCAAGGATTATTATTCCAAAATCGCTTGTAAATTTGGGTTGTTTAACACTGCGCTCTATGGGAGCCGTCGCGAGTACACCCTGGTGCAAGCTGACCCCTCTCCTACCAGTAACGCGCTTCCGAGACTCAATCTCTCGTCACCCAATATGGCAGAGTGGGATCTCTTATACTGTATTCTACCTCTTTGATTCTACTGCGTCTTTCTGTTGTGTGGGAAACGTACCCAGTCGGCATATGATTTTTTTATTCTTAATACAGTGTTGGCATTAGTATCATGCACCCCTGTGTTGGTTAAACATCTGTTTGTTTTCCCATGACGCTAAAATCTTTTAAGGGTTGCTTGTGCATAAAAGCACAGCGCATTGATTGTTAAGATGCATTAATACAGTGTTGGTGAGAGTGTCAGCTAATTGTTAATAAAGGCACTCTATGTAATTTCCAAGAAGGTTGATATGTTAGCAATTTATTACTATATTTTATCACTATATTGTGACCGGTGAGTATGATGCAGTTTTGTATCATGACTTATCTTTACAGAGCTAAAGATCCAGGGTCAAATGTCAGTTACGTTCCCAGACTTTAGGATATAAATCAAATGCCTTGCTACAATGCACCTATATTGATTATCTTAAGTATAAGAGAAAATAAATAGGGATTATATTAAACCTTAAAGTGGTCACTAATGCATTGATGCATCATACCCATCGGTTGTCATAATGCATGAATGTGGGCCTAGCAAGTAATATAAACTTCACTAAGGGATTGCAGGGTGTGGCTTATAATCAAAAATACTTGTATGGTTGGCATAATACTTATGCAAAAATAAAATGCACTTATCCAAAATAATAGGTATTTTCTGGATATTCAAATAATATAGGTCTTCTTTGGATATTTTTTTTAGAAATATCCAAAGAAGACCTATATATATACTACTACTGAAGTCGCACATTTAGAAGCCTAGATATAGGCTTCTCAAGTGGTATAGTGTCAAAAATATCAGATTTTTTTAAATTGATATTTTAGCATTTTTTTAACCTATGGGTAGATATCTTTCAGAATCATTGCCTACTAAACTGAATTTAAGCCCCAAATGCCTAGAGGACATAGCTATAGTTTTCTTGGTTATATAGAATTACATGGGAATTATATAGGATTCATAAATTATTATATGTTTAAAAATATCAATTATCTCAGTTTAATCGATTTTTAATTCATCCGACTAAATTTACCGACGGAAGATCCTTAGAGGACCACCTGGTTCAAATATGCAAGTGTTATGTACTAAATGAAAGCTCTTGATGAGCTGTAAATGAATATGCTAATAACTAAACATTTTGTATGTGCGACTTCCGTACCATTTTGTAAGGATGGGTCACATATAAGCAGCACCTGGATGTAAGCTGTGGCTTATTATATAAGCAGCACCTGGCTATAAGCTGTGGGTTATTATATGAGCAGCACCTGGCTATAAGGTGTGGCTTATTATATAAGGAGCACCTGGCTATAAGCTGTGGCTTATTATATAAGCAGCACCTGGCTATAAGCTGTGGCTCATTATATAAGCAGCACCTGGCTATAAGCTGTGGGTTATTATATGAGCAGCACCTGGCTATAAGCTGTTGCTTATGATTATAAGCAGCACCTAGTCTATAAGCTGTGGCTTATGTGCTGGGGTTTTCAGTACAAGAATGATGAGTGGATGTCTAGTTGGATGGATTGGTGGATAGATGGATCCATGCAAGGTTGGGGATCGGTGGATGGATGCATGGGTGGGTATGTGAGTGGGTGGATGGGTGGATGACTGCATTGGTAGGAGGGTGGATTGGTTGTTCGATGGATTGATGGGTGGTTGGCTTGATGGGTCCAAGGGTGGATTGAGGGATGTGTGAGTGGATGGGTGGGTGGGTGGGTGGGTGGATGGATGGATGGATAGGTGGGTGGGTGGATGGATTAATTAATGGGCAGATGGGTGGATGGATGAATGAATGGATGGGTGGGTGGATAGATGGATGGGTTCATGGAGCGATTGATGTGTGGGTGGATGGATGGATAGATGGGAGGACGGATGCATGGGTGGGTTGGTGCATGGGTGAGTGAATGGGTGGATAGATGGATTGATGGATGGTTGGATGGATGAGTGGGTGGATAGAGGGATGGGTGGATGAATAGGGGGGTGAATGGATGGATACATGCATGTAGATAAATGGATGGGTTGGGTGGGTGGATAGATGGGTAGATGCATGGATGGGTGGGTGGGTGGATGGGTTGACGGATTGATGGGTGTGTTTGTGAGTGGGCGGATGGATTGATGGATGGGTGGTCAGTGAGTGAGTTATATATGTTTAACGCCATTTCGACAGCTAAGGTCATATTCATGGCGAGAATGACATTACACAATTTCACAGAGAAATGTGTTGGTGCCCTCGCATATGTGCACCACACACATCCGGATAGGAAAGATGAGAAGTAGACCCTTTTAAGTGGGCTAGGGAAGCCCTGGATGGGTGGTAGAATGTACAAATGAATGAATGTATCGGTGGGTGGGTTAATGGCTGGATTAATGGATGGTTAGAGGGGTATATTGATGGATAAATAGGTGGGTGGATGGATAGGTGTGTGGGTGGGTGGATTAAGGGGTGGATGGATGGGTGGATAGAGGTATAGAGGGATAGGTTGGTATGTGGGTGGGTAGATGGATGGATGGAGGGGTGGGTGGGATTTGGGTGGTGATGGATAGATGGAGGGAAGAGCTTATGGACAGGTGGATGGATGGAAGGGAGGATGGATGGATAGATGAATTGATGGGTTGATAGATTGATTGGGATGCAGAGATGTTTTAAATCTGTGGGTCAATTTTATGGGTTTTTTTCATGTCATCATTCATAACTTTACAGTTTCATGTGTGTTTGTTTATTCTAGAGCTATCGGCAACCTGGAAATATTGAGACCACAAAATTTAATGTTAGGGGTGAAATCTCCTATATTGTGAAGAGGTGAATGTGAACAATACACCTATAACAATACCAATCTATCTATCAACCCACCCATTCATCTATCCATCCATCCTCCCTTCCATCTATCCACCTGTCCATAAGCTCTTCCATACACTTATCTCTCCATCTATCCACATGATCTATCATTCACCACCCAAATCCCACCCACCCCTACATCCATCCATCTATCCACCCACACATCAACAATAACATTCTCCTCCAAATGCCCCTATACCACAGCCACTACTACCGTAAAGGAATGAACACCTCTGCAGATCCCTGGTGCGGCTTATATCAAAGCCATAAACTTAGGGTTGTTTTTTTTTGCCATGATGCAATATGACAAAACCAAGTAGGTACTGCATGTAACTCTCTGTTCGATAAATAAACATATCTGTGTTACTTTAAGGGTAAACTCTTGATACACATTTAACCCTTTAAAGGCCGCTGATACAGGAGTGCATCATGCCCATTGGTCCTCATTTGAACATTATGCCGACCCTCCAGGATCGATACATAAGCTCCCAGAGGGTCAGCATGGATGGGTTGGTGGAAGTGCTGGCGAGCAGTCTCGCCAGCACTTCATTGATGCATCATGGTGAACAATGGGCATGATGCATTAATGCATCAGCTTTAAAGGGCTTGACCCCTGGTTAACATGGTTCAGTGATTACACATAGGCTGCTTGTAGATAAACATTACCTTCCAATAAACCTTTAGAAAATGAGTAGAGGGTGTGTTATTCTATGTGGATTATCCCTCAACAGGTAGGATGTATCATTACAGAGGAATGCCATTTAACAATAGTGTGTATAAGGAGAATTCCTGTAACATGGTTTAGAGGGGATACTTCTGTTGTTTCATTTTACATTGTAAATGCAATAATCATACCGTACGCAGTCAACATAAATTTGGATCGAAATAAGCATAAGCCTTTCCCTGCTAGCACAACTCATCCAAATGATGTCTTTTTTATGTAAATAAGATGGGTTTTCACGTAGAAATGATGTAAATTACATGAGTAGTGCTAGCTGGGTTGTTACGTTTTCATGTAAGAATATTTTCCTTATTTCCTTAAATTCGTCATGAAAATCATTGGTTATCTATGATGGTAAAAACGAGCTGAACTTTGCAAATTGCCAAGGCAAACTTTCAGCCAACGCGATTTATATGATACACTAACATCTCAATGCATAAAAAAGTCAGGTACCTTTAGGTCAGCTGCAGATCAGATTTATACATCCCCTTAGAAAAAAAAGAAGTCGATGGGGACGAGTGTTTGTTCCAAGTTGTACCTTGCATCGATAAACAGAGCAGGGCCAACATAAATGTCGTTTTATATTGTAAAGTACTTGTCATTCATTACTTCTCCTCCTTTCCCTGGGCAAATGAAATATTCAATAAGCGACATAGCGATAGGCACAAGACAATTTTAAAGCCTACAAGAAAACATGACTTGTTGAACATGTCACAGCTCTTTTCTTTATGTCCTCTTTTTACTTTTACAGAGGGGGGTGTACTACTCTATGCCTCGCTAATTCTGGTCACAAAGTATGTACATGTACATAATATGTGTATACATATTGGATACTTGTACACGTATGCCATCTATTCTGATTTTTATCCTCCCTTTTTTTCTTTCTCTATTTTTTAAAAGGCAGACTATAGCTCTTCTACTTTAAAGCATCAACATTTAAAGGCACACTACTACTTGGGGGAAAAGAACATCCCACGAGGCCGTTCACTCGGCCTATATACGGCCTCGTGGGATGCAGCCCAACATGCACAAGTGAAGAAAGCCTGAAATGACAAATCTTAGTTGAATTCTGTATTTATTTCATGGTTTTACATTGTTAATTATACAAAACACTCACTTTTATAGATGTATGTTTGACCGGGTATGGAGAATGGGCCAAAGTGGAGAATGGAAGGGTGTGACTCCACACCCACCTCGGGAATGGCATTCTAGTGCTAATCTATAGTAGACTACGTTCCTACAATGAAATAAAACTCTTTTCTCACTGAGACTATAGTTATAACCATGACGACTAGCTTTCAATTGTTATACAAATATCCAACATGGCTAATTTGGGCATAAGTTAACTACAAGTGCTTCAAATGAAGGCATAATTGTTATTAGGGAAGGGGTAATCATGTAAATAACTGCAAATTAATTAATGACAGAATGACTATTTACAGGCTCATGTTTGGTCTTGTCAGAAATGTGCTCACATGTGATCAGCCAGGGTGATCTCATCCTCAAAAAAATGATGGTCATATCTTCAAAAGAATCAACACCAAAAAATCAACACCACCTTTTTAAGCCTTGTATTTTCAGTGTTGAGTGTTTTCATAGATAATGAAAGCAAAATATCATTTTCTGATGATTCTAGGACTTTTTTGTCCCAAAGGCTATCCATTGCAGGGACCCTCCGTCACATGTGCCTTCTATGCGTGATGATTCATGTATAGCGGCCTTGATGATTGATTGTCAAAGACAGACCTGCTTGACAGGCTATTTCGTGACTATAGGGCTGCACAAATGACATTGTAATTAATCACCATTTTACTACTAGAGGTTGGAGCTGTATGTAGAAAGTAATTAGTTCTTTTTATCTCTTACCAACGTATTGTGAGATTTTCTTGTGACTCATTATATTAAATGTCTTATAAGGATTTTGGATGGGATGAAAACATTCAGCCCCCTTTCGCTCAATGATTTGGAAGGCGCATGCCCCCGACCCCTTCTCCTCCCCCCCCCCCCATGCCATTGCCTGAACATTTTGTTTATATCTTGCATGCTAATTTCTACTTTCAGATACCACACCACGGCTTGTGACTGGTATCATGGGTATTGTGGTATTTGTGGGTACCATCCTGTTTCTGCTTGGTGCCATAGCAGTGTGTATGGTACGCTGGGTGCAGGCTTATAGAGCCCATGGTAATGTCATACTAGTTATTGTGCATGATCAAGTTGTCATATGAGAAATATCATAAGACTAGTGGTATATAGTGTAAATACATTAAGCTCTCATAAAATAGTGTTATTTCCAGTTGTCACTGGTTTATTCAGCTTTAGGCAACATGGAAGAAATATCAATCATACAGTAGTTAGTATGTAGGTAATTTGTACATACAGTAAATATACAGTAAGTTATAAAGTACAATGTTCTGTTCCACTCCACCTGTGAGGTATTAATAATACAATGTCCAGCATAGTTCTAGGTGGGTTCCCACACCTAGCTCCTGACCTGCTGCTTAGAGGAATAATGTAATAATGAATAACTTTACCCTCTGGTGGAAGTCTTGAGGAAGATACCCTCTGGCCACTAATGATGGAAACCAATGCCTGTCTAGCATAGTTTCACCATAGTGCAGTGGTATAGCAGGTAGCAGGAGATGGCTGGAGATGTTACCTCTAGAGCGGTTCTTGGTGTTCTGTCTTCCTGGAGGTGCAGACAGGCTATTTGTAGCAAATCTTGGAAAAGCACCTCCAGACTGACTGGGGCCAGTAGCATCTGCCTAACTCTACAATTGTTAGAGGGGAGCCTTTCATGTGTCACTGAGTGCACAAAGGACCCCTATGGGCGCCGCTGTGTCCCCCATTGTCTTGGTCGGTTCTGTAACTTCAAACCCTCATAACTCGGTCGTTTACGCAGCTACAGCCACCATTTTGCGCATGCGCGGAGTTGAATATGCCAAATTTGAACTGCCCGCTGGATAGGCGCGTAACTCCCGCCGGTTTGTCTGTAGTGCACTCGGAGCTCCATTCAGTCTCCATGGCATAACTTCCTTAATAATGGAAGTTCCGCCTTGATCTTGGGCTCATTCTGACCGTCTAATTATGGGCTTTCCATAAATGCTTTGATATTTGACCTAGCTTGCTCAGGAGCGACGCTAGAGCGACCGGACAGTTATGGCGTCGTGCTTATGTAACCCATTGTTCAGTTATTAGAGTGCTCAGACACTCATGACGGCGTCAGCGGTGCTCAGGCACCCGTGACGGCCGGTTGCATTCACTTACAAGTTATTAGTTTGTGCACTGAACCATGAGGTCGCACACTGAGACCCTCATTTTTATTATATTGTGCAGTGAACCATTAGGTCGGAGCCTTTGATGTCAGAAAACTCTGTCTAACTGACTCTGGCTGGTGTGCAGTGGGGCATGAACGCTCTTATACAAAGTTTGAGCGCTCTTATAGCTCTTAGAACCAACCTCTGTATTAATTTCATAGATATTCTTTGATTAATACAAAATATGTTAGAATTTATGGAATAATAAAATGGTATATCATAGTAAGCACTCAAACCACAGGGTTCATCTAAGTCACCTTGTGTTTGATAAATCCCTATTTTCTCCTGCTATATTTGCTGTGTAGATGCAATAACCCTAATTTGATGGTGAGGAACTCAAACCCGTTGTTTAAACAATAATACTAGTGTGACAAAGTGGTCCGAAATGAGTTCAAAAATAATAGCCATGATATTTTTTTGCAAGTTCTCGCCCCCTGGTAAAGATCCTGCTCAAAATTCAGCCCCCTAACCCCCCAAACAACTCTTCATGTTGGACCTTAACAGCTAAATAACATTGAGAATCTCTATAGAGCTTACTAATTGGAATATCCCTTATCCGAAAAACGGTTCCTGGAGGAATTAGCTCAGCATATATTACTTTCCAATTGTCAAAAGTTGAAAAAAAAAATATCATTTTCCATCTGATAGTGATGTTCAGAGAAAAGCAAAAATGGAACATTTTCATTCCATTCACAATCCACTGCTAGAAAAAAATTCTATTCTGGCAATCATGGCCGGTTTTACCAGATTACAAAGGAAAAGGTAAAAAAAAGAAAAAAAAGAGAGACAGAGACAGAGAAAACAACAACAACAGTATGAGTAGTATCCCTAAGCGGAAAACGTTAAAAAAAAGAGTTATCCTTTAAATTGAGCTCTGGTCCACAAAATCTGTAGGCCTTTGTAAGTCTACCCTTGTAGCATCTGATTATTCTTAAGTTAACAGCCCTGTGTACACTTCTGTTTCTATTTCTACAGATGCTCATCGTCTTTTTCACCATGAACAGGGACTAGAATTTTAGTCTTGACAATATTCAGGAGTAGGAAGTCACAATTAATGCAGGTGAATGTATGATTCGACTTCTTGTAATTATATTGTGTGCACTGTGAAAAAAACTTTTTAATATACCAGGGATCCTCATTAAACTGAAGAGTAAATCATTATAATAATATATAACAGTGAACCAGTGTAGTATTTACAAGAAGCCTTGCAGTGGCGGATCCATGATTGTCCAGAGGGGGGACCCAAACTTGGTGAAAGTTAATGAGGTAGTTTGACGTACTGTTTACAGCGCCACCCTCTACTGGAGTGCGTTCTACGTAATGTGGTGCTGATGTCAGAGTGGTATATTACATGCCGCAGAGCACCAAAAGCGAAACGCAGCAGTCAGAATAGATGGGGGTGGGGGGCATCCCACCTAGAAGATTTTGAATGTTTAGACTTGAAATGGTGCATTTTGATGCATTCTAATTGAACAGGGATAGGAGAAATGTATAGGGTTAGGCCTATCCTCCCCATACACAGAAAGCCTTGAGGATTACTACCAGAAAATAAGTCCATGGATTCTGGTGCATCATTGTAAGTAGTATATACATGCAAACTGAGCGCAATGCTTCAGCTACTAACTAGGTCATGACCTACTGGTAGACCAGAAGTGACCTAGTTTCAACCAATCAGAGGGCTGGATTTGACAGGAAGTGACGTCATAAGGTCATGACCTAGTTTTTTGGACCAATCAGAGAGCTGGATTCCGTTTGACCTAGTGACCTGACCTAGTTGCATAAATTAAGAGAATTGCGCAATACCTAGGGTTGACCTACTTGCAAACCGGAAGTGACCTATTAACCTACTTGCAAAAACGTATGCCCTATGTATGAGGGTGTATTGCGCAATGCTTGTAAGAATTTACACAATACCCATGACTCATATTCTGATGCAATATTTCTATGCATTTACGCAATAGTTATGACTCATTTTTGTTATCTCTGTTCATTTCATACATTAAAATAAAACACAACTCATTAATTTCAGATAACAGATTATATTTTTATTAGACACAATATTTACAGATGAAGACAGATTTTCCATTTCCGGGGCGTGCACATATACAACAGAAACATTTGTTGTGTGTGAATTTACTTGCTTGATACCAGCTTTGACCAGTGAGACTAGTTTTCCATGTGTTGTGGAAACAATAACTGTTAAGTTTGGCTATGTTAGATATAGCATGCTCGAACAAAGCCTGGGCCAGGAAGTAAGTTTGACTGTTTTTGGGTCCAGGTAAAAGACCAGATAAAAAGCCATCCTTAAAGTTTACCTCGAAAGAGAAATTATTTCTCACTCCAGGTATACTTAAGGCGTGAAGTTCCAGTGAGACCTGCAGACATGTGAAAAAAATAGTTTTAGCAATAGCAGATACTTGCAGTTTACAGTTACACTGACAAAACACTCCTACTATGGGATTACTTTCTAACTCTTGGAGAGTAACAGCAAACTTTCTTACACTTCCTAAAGTGTACCTTGTGTAGTGTCTTGGGCAGCAAAGGTTCAGTGTGCAATTGATATACTCCTATACACCAATCATGCGATATCAAGTTAACTTTTTTCACTCGACAATAGTACATGCAGTTTCTGTAGGCGTCCCAAAAAGCTGAAGGGAAATATTTGTACATTTTAACACTAGTTATACAGTGGTCAACAGTGTCTGGTTCAGCTCCTCTAAAATGACCAATGTTTTCTGCAGGTATTATTTCCCAAAAGAAATTCTCTGAACATCCACATGCTACAGAACTTATATTATTGTCAGGTGTTATAGAAGAAGCTTGATTATATGAAGCAACACTTTGTAAAACTGGACGCATGTAATAGTCATAAGGTGGAGTTTCTGTGGTTTGCTCCACAAGCATAGCTTCTAAACTTTCCATGTTAAATGGTAGGTTAAATCTAACCAGATACTGATAATCTGGTGAAAGTGACGCTATGAGTAAAGAAATCTGGTACCACTTTTTTCTGTTCCAAGTTAATTTCTTTAGCGTCGGATTTTTATTTTTTGTGGTGAACATGTACAGCGTTCACTTTTGTGAAAAGTTTTTTTTGGATTTTTTTTAGGTGATACAGTTCACTTTTTTTTTTACTTTTGTCAGGGTTTTTTTCATGATACAGTACACATTTTTTTACCTTTGTTGTTTATTTGAAGAAAATGTTCATTTGAACAAAAAACATTTTCCAGTTTAACACTGTTTTCTATGGGGAAAAATGTTCATTTGAACAAATGTTCGTTTGAACAATTGTTCAAACGAACATTTTTCATTTTAACACTGTTTTCTATGGGGAAAAATGTTCATTTGAACAAATGTTTGTTTGAACAATTGTTCAAATGAACATTTTTCATTTTAACACTGTTTTCTATGGAGAAAAATGTTCATTTGAACAATTTGTTTAAATTTTTTTCTTTCAACAAAATGTACAACTGAAATTTGTACTTGTCAGTGGTTAGGGGGTTTTGTTTTTGAATTACACCTTTGCAACTCATTTTAACGGGCACATTCACTCCTGTGCCTATGTAACATTTGGAGTTCAAGGCAGTCATTTCATCACCTTCCCACTCCACTTTAAACAACCCGGGGGTTCTCTTGTCAAACGCCAGACGGCTCTTACAGCATGGTTGAGGTAGCCACAGCTCACCCAACACTTTGGTCTGAACATAGGTCTCTCTGTGGTGACTGTTGTCACATGATTCAGAGGGCAACCATTTGTGACGTTCTCTGAAGAAAGCTTCACGTTTCTCAGGAATAATGACGTCTTCTATGTTCTCTGCACTTAAAGCAAAGTAAAAACTGTCAGTGTCCATTTCACACATTTCAAAATCTTTCTCATCTATGTATTCAAGGAGAAAGTCGTAATAGAAGGCCAACATTTTAAGTTTGGCGTATTGGTATACCATGAAACCTATTTGAACTGGGAGGTCGTAGGTGATGGAGGTGGGCAAACAGGACAGTTCTACCATGTTGTCGCTTATGTCTTGCACATCTTGCACTGACCAGTGCATGGCCAAACGTCTTGCCTTAGAGGGGTGAAGATACTTTGTTTGAACAAAGTTTTGTTTGTTGCATATGGTTTTCCCGTATGAACCATTTCCCAAAAGTTTGTACAGATCTGACAGAATCTTACAGTCTATGTTTTCGTCACCCTTCCTCCTAGCTTTGGTGACTTCGTCCATGAAGGGTAAAAAAGTCTGTTCTGGTGTGTATTCTATCAGAAGGTGTACTGTCGTAACTACCAAACCTTTTTCCAGGTACCACTTCAAGAGAGGAGTTCCCAACAAAATTCCCTCTGCGTGGTAGCTGCCTATAAGTTGGCGTTGTGGTTGCTTTAGCTTACCTGCTGCTTCCAAGTAATGTTTCATATGTTCACCTACGTCATTTTTTCCTACTAAACATTTTTTGAATATAGGTGTCATTTCGCTGAATTTTTCTTTCAAAGATTCAGGTGTTTCTATGTCTACCTGGATAAGTCCAAAAGTTGTTCCTCTTGAAACCCCTCTCAGTATTTCATCCTGACTTTTTCTGCCTTGGCACGATGGCCTTTTAATTTCCCATTCACTTTTTGTTTTTCTACACGAGCTTTCAGTTTTTTCTTTCATCCACATACACTCATACTTTTCCTCTACTTGGTAACCCAACGACTGAAGATATAGGGTAGTCAAAATCGTATTTTGGTTTTTTTCTTCTAACCATGCCTTTCCATTGGATTCTTTCAAAACTGATTTAGTGAGGTGACATATGTGACCATGCCAGTAGCACCCGTGAAACTGGTATACTTTTTTTGAAGCTGGATCATAACCGTCCACTTTTATTTTTCTTGAACCTAATACAACTTCCCCGTAGTTGTATTGGTGTAATATTTTCACATTGTCTGTCACAGTTTTGTAGCGCAACCATTCTGTGGCTGAGTAGCTTATCTGTTGACTGCCGACAGCTTGAAAATCGTTTTCTTTCCTGCGCACCACATAATAACCTGTGCAGTGTTCTTCACCCATGCACTTGAGGTACAAGCTGTTAGCATCTACCCCTACTATGTGTCTGCATACTTTGCTTTGTGGCCCGTATTTTTTTTGTCTTATTCTTGTTTCTCCACTTTTGTGATGTCTGTGAAATATAATAGAGGGAACCCCTACTAAGTTGCGTCTGAGCAAGGAGTGAACATCCTTTTCTTTCTCACCAAAAAGAATGTAAGGTGTGGCATTAGGTGCAGTGTTGTTGAAAAGAAACTTCAAGGTCAGACCTGGCAAAGTTAAACCGTCTTTGAACATGTCTACCCCACGGTCTATAAAAAATTCTATGTGCTCTTTTATGGCTAAAACAAAGGGTTTAACATCCAAGTTGTTGTAATATATCAAGTAGTCCTTCATAGTTTTCATTCTGTTTTCTGCCCAGGCCTTTTTACATTCAAGGTAATCTTCTTTGCTTATTCCACCACCTGACAAAGAACTGTAGAAGCAGTGGCGTGGAGGAAGAGCTTTGTTGTTCAGTTTTCTTGCGTTGTCCATCCACTCGTAGGGAAAATAACCTTTTTCAGCTTTCCCTTTAAGAAAGGCTTTCAGGTAGTTTGCGTAGGAATAACCTGGTGCCAAATAGTTGAACATGTCAAGGAAAAGAAGATGGTCTGTGTACACTGCTATGTACTTGTTGCATTTTTTTATGGTTTTCATTTCTGTCTTGTCTGTGTCTATAAAAAAAGAATGAAATTCCTTTTTTATCAAATTAATGTCATACTTCCCAGAGTTGAAACCTAGGACAGGGACTCTTTCTATGTAGGTAAGAAGTTTTTCCTTCACTTCAAGAACATGGGAGATTTTTTTTTTTGATTTTTTTTTTGTTCTTCGCTGGAAAAACTTTGCTAGCTTTATGTTCTAATTCCTTTTGTTTTTCTTCTAGAGAGTCTAGTTCATCAAAAACATCTCTAAAATTCTCTTTCACTTGTTCTCCTATCAGCTGTCCCAAGTTGTTTATGTGTTCCAACACATTTTTTACCAAAGGATCGCCGTCCCTGTTGGAATTTCTGACAAAACACACTGGTTCTGTATGCCCAGGAAAATCAGAAGCTACACTGGCAGAAAGGGGTATGTGTGTTTTTTCTATCACAGTGTTAGCATTTTCTGGGGATGGATTTTCAGGTTGGACGAAGTAGCTTTCAAAGTCAAAAACAATTTTATAGGGGTATATTTTTTTCTCAGGTGGACAAACTATTCCCAGTTCCTCTAAAACTTGAAAAACTGTTTTGGATGGATTGTAAGCTCCACCTTTGTACCTGAAGCTGACTTTGGTGCAATCTTTTTTCACCCCATTGTGTTGCTTTAAAAGGAAACTACGAGTGAAAACTTTATGACACTTTTCACAGGGGTACATTTTACCATACAGTCCCATGTTAGTTATTAAACTTACATGGTTCCTGTGTAAGTTCAAGTTCATGATTTTTTTGGATGAACACATATTTGACCTTATAATTTTAGGTCGCCCCTTTTTTTTACCAAAAGAGGGAAGGTAAAAAATTCTTATGTTAACTTCAAACACCTTTTCTAACCTGTCTAAATCTTTTATGTCAACGCCCTCAAAAGTCTCCTTGTTCACCCCTGGATAGGCTTCAAGGAAAAGCTCATGAGTTTTCTCTAAAGATCCATACAGGAAGAAAGACAGACATCTAAAGAAACACAAGTTGTCCTTGTATCCCCTTTTGGTTTTAGGGTCTCTGTGAAAGTGCTGCATTCCTCTTTGCCTTAAACCTGGTGGAACAGTGTTCATTTTACCTAAGAGATATTCTCCTCCCGTAGCCCTTATGAGGGTAATGTTGGCGTTCATGTTGCCTATTACACTCCATTTAGTAGAGGGTCTTTGAGTGTCTTCTTTTATGTTGTTTTCAATTAAATCTAAACACTCTGCAAAGTCTTTGTCGTCCCTTATGAAAATGTAAGGGTCTCTATGACTTTCACTGTCATAGAACAAAGACGAATTGTTGGCAGAAGCATGGAAGTACATAACTTTCTCTTCTTCTTCCTCCTTAGAGGAAGACAACAACCTTCCAAAAGAGACAGCCACTTTGTAAGCCATAACTTGATTTCTATGAATAGAGGTAAGAGCTTCTATTACCTGTTTGGCTCTCAAGTCTTTGTTAAAACTTGTCATTCTGACGTTGAAAATGGACTGAAGCTTACCTAGCACAGCCAAACCTGAAGCTATGGACTTGAAGTTGTCACGGTAACTGCTTTTATGCAAAGAATTTATTTCTATTTCTTTTGGAATTTCTAAGCTGTTGGAAAAAATTTCTCTCTTACAAGAAACTGAGTTACATAGAGTTTTACCACTGTTTTCTACAGTGACCAAACGTGGAGGTCTAGGGGTGTTACACATTGGACAGTTAACGGTGTAAAGTTGTTTTACCTTTTTGGGAGGCATTTTGTTTGTGGTTTCTTTTTCTAGTTTCACTTTATATTCAATATACAACTTAAAACTAAAACCTGTCCTAACTATACATGGAGTACATTTATGTTTGACTTAAGAACTTAAACCTATGCTGGGCTATGTCGACTGAACATGGAGTACATTTAAATCTAACTACGAATCAACTAATATACATGATCATGTGAAAGCACTGAATAAGGAGCTGTTGACCAGACACTATACAAAGTTGACCACTTACCCAGAGTAGAAATCGGTCGTCTCGTCTAGGAACGGGCCAACACATGATTTAATGCCCTCCAGAATGAAGGGGGACACAGTGTGTCCACAGTGTGTGGCTGAGGGGGGCATCCTGTAGCTGGAAGACACCGAGGCGTTCATCTCCTCAACGTAGCTAGTTGTTCCTATATGAACTTTAGGAGTTCCCTTGTACAAGTTCACCAAAATCATAGCCCGTCCTCCACGGGGGTCGGTGCAGTCTTCGTTCAAGGACAACAAAAGATTGTCTACCTTCCTCTCTCCAAGGGCAGCTCGGCGGTGTAGCTCCTTGTACTTTCCAAGGATGCACTCTATCTGGTCCACTAAGTTCCTGAACTCACGCGCCTCTAGATTTAAGCACCGCTCGTAAGGTTTGTCCAGGTACGTCCTCAAGCATACTCCCCTGATACTAGGTTCCCTGTATATTTCTATGTAGGCGTTTTTATCCCCTTCCGGATAAAAAACTTGGTCGGGGGCAGGTGACTTCTCTTGAAATCCAAATCGAGCAGGCCATTTCTTTGCCACCAAAGGTACTAACCTGAAGCCCACAAGCTTGCTGGAAGTACTGGGGGCAGTGCCCTCCCCAAACTTTTGCCTGTGTGACTTGTCTTTAGAAGAAGGAATACCTGGGGCAGAACCAATTGGCTCGGCGGCATAGGAAGAAGTTCCTGAGGAAACTGAAGCAGGGGCAGAGACAGGGGTTCTCTTGTTGTAGGCGTGTTTCTGTCTTTTCTTCTTAGGCTCCCCTTCACTCTCACCGGGACAGGTTCTTTTCTCCGGCGGGGTTTTAAGCAGCTCCTCTACCGGAACCAGGAGAGAGTATTGGGGAGAAGGGCCAGTCAGATCTATGACCTCTACCTGTGAATACCCCCCTCGGTGTCCCTTGTGTTAAATCCACCACTTCAATGGGGTTGACTGCTGATAATGATGATGTGAGGTCTATGACCTCTATTGGACTGACCTGGGGAGAAGGTTCCTCCGGAGTTACTGGCGAGTAAGTGGCGGGCGTAGGTGCTTCAGTGGGGGGCTGGTAGTTCAAAGGTGCCGGGGGATTGATGAATTCCCTGATGTCAAAATCGCCGTCGCCAGCTTCCTGAGGAGTGCGATCCCGGACGCGATCCAGGAAATCAGTGATTTCGCCATGAAGAGCTGCAAGAGCGGCTTCCTGTTCTGCTGCATCAGGCACTTCAGTTGGAAGCCGAGCAGGAGTTGCAGGTGGTTTATCAGCTGTGGCTGGAGAGGTGGGAGGAGGGGCGACACCCGAAGCCTTTTCCACTGCCTGTTTAGGTGTGGGAACAGTTAGTGGAGTTTTTTAGCTGCTACCCTCCTGACACTAAGTCCCGTCTTCATGCGACCAGTCATTGTTCTCCTTCAGATGAAAGGGTTGCAGGGCTGGAAGGTGCAGGAGCAGGACGGCGAACAGCAGACAAACGTCAGAAAAGGTTTGATGAAGACCGAGCAGCTCAAGCCTTCTTTATAGTAACTATCCTGATACGATCCTGGGACGTTCCCTTGCCGTTCAGATAACGTACAACCACGACCATGAGTCATAGATAACCGTGCTTTTCCATTCATAGTATGTATTACGCTCAGACAGCGTTGTTTTGGAAAAAAGTAAAAAACTCAACTCAATTAAAAACCGTGATAACGCTCAGTCAACGTTCAGGCTTCGGCGTGTAAGACGAATCTGGTTGTAACCGTTTTGTGATTAACGCAAACCATTCGTCATTTTTCAAAACGAGCTTCTCTCAAGCAGACATGGCTCACTTTTGTCCTTTGCCTTTGTCCTTGACCGTTGGTCACAAAAGGCGTGAGGAGGTGTTTATTTCAGACATCAGGAGGGGCGTAGAAGAAGGTAAGGTGTGGGCTGTGTGGAAATTCTGTCCTGAAAATTTCAACAGGGATCTTTACATCCCTCCTAACTGTAACTTTAGACAATGCTTCTTGCACAACCAAACCACTGCATTGGTTCCCAGTGGACCCTCTGTGGAAAAACTTATCTCAGAAAATGGAGAAAGTTTTTTTTTCAGGTGTTCTTTTGGGACATGGTGCCATGGTACACTTAATGTCGAGACATTCCATTTCGTCTGGAAGTTCAAAAAAATTCATCTTAGACAGACAAAAACCCTTTTTTCTCAGGGATCAACCTTTGGGGGGAGGACCTGGTAATTCAGTTTTCATCGATTCTACTATGGTGAAGGCTTTAATTAAAGCCACTTTACTTCACCCAGACAAAATTACACACTCTCTAGGTTCAAAAATTTTCTATGAAAGAGGATTCAGGACAGAGATTGGACACAATTACCATGGGTGCTGTCATGTTGTGAGAGTTATAACTGAAATAACTGCCTCCCATGAAAAAAGTCAGCTCAAGGTGGTAACAGCCTACCCTGTATCTTATTTTTGGTCCTCCTAATAAAACTGAAAAGAAATAAATGATGATCCTCCGGGTAAGGCCCCAGGGCTAAACCCACCCTTTAACATGTTTTCCCCTCTTTTCACCATGCTCGGCCACTGACCCTGACGTCTGTTTCGTCCTTGAGCAATAAATCATTTCAGAAAAGTGCGATAAGGAAAGACTGACAGGTTTCTTATAAAGGTTAAACGGGGACTAAACCATCATTTGACACAACAACCTTCGCCCTACCATGCCGCGTTACTCCCTGCAGCGTGTATTAGAACAACGTCACCCCGACGACACTCAAGTCCTAACGTACGTTAGGGAAAGAAAGGAAATTATATATTGCTCTTCAAGCTGTTTCAGGTAAGTGTGCAAATACTTAAAAAAGAAACTGTTCTTCACCGGAAAAAATTAAACTTAGTTTTTTCTTCAGTTGAATCAAGTTTTATATCCAAAGACAGAAAAACCTTGAGGAAAATGGTTTTGAGGCATAACTTGTCAAAATTTTCAGCGGTGGAAAACTTGGGTTATGCCCTGATGTATAGAAGAAAGGGAAAGGGGCCACTGAAAAACCCCTTCCATTAGGAAGCATTGAAAGCGGCAGAGTTTTTTGAGTTTTGAGTTTGAAAACGTTTATTGGCCAACAATATTTTAACATATTGAAGCTTTTACAATTAGATCAGCAGAAGATCATCACGCCAAAGAAAATACCCACCAACTTAACCAGCGTCTTGATTTCTTCATGTCTATTTTGGACCTTCTAGCTAAGTGCTTAGAAACCAAAACTTTGTTTTCCTCCTGCCCCATATTTCACATCCCATCATCGTCCCTGGATCGTTTCAGTGTGGAGGAGAAACAAAAAGTGTGGTTTTATCTGGCTATGTGGTGCACCCAGCTCACCTCCCTGTAACAGGCTAAGCTAAAGAGGGGAATGTAATGGTAGGGTAATATAGGACAGGGTAGAATAGGGTAGGATAACATAGGATAGGGGTGGGGTAGGGTAGGGTAGGGTAGGGTAGGGCTGGGTTGGGGTGGGTGTAAAAAACTATGGGGTGGGGGGGGTGGGGGCACCCCTCAAGTATGGGGGGTTTGGGGCTTGTTGGCCCGGGCTGGCCGCCCAAATAACCCACCTAACCCACCCACCCACCTAAACCACCCACCTACCTACCCTACCCTACACTACCCTACCCTATATAAGTTTACTGTATGCTTTCTAGCCTGTCATAACCTACCTACCTACCTACCTAACTTCCTGGATACCTTTTTTTGCTGCTATGGAGTTTCACCTTTCGGATGAGTTGTTATTCAAGATCAGTGAAAAAATATCGGAAAAAGACTACCCTCGATTAGGGGTTTATTTAGGACTCAGACTAAGTTTAATGGATTACATGGAAAAAACACCATCTCTTCGTTCTATGGGGAGAGAAATGCTCATATCATGGAACAGAAAGAACGTGCGTTGCAAGTGGATGGTTTTAAGACATGCATTAAGTCACATAGGGCGTTACGATCTCTCTGAATATTGCAGATGGTACATGCAGTATAACAACGTAGTGGATCATTGTGAAATACCTCCAGAACAGTGAGAAGTTGATACTTTGTTCGTGAACCTGGCAGACAAGTTAAAAATGCTTGACTGGAGAAAATTGGGAACACAACTGGGGTTAACCGAGCACGAACTTGATGTGATAACCACCCCTGTTCCAGGGAAAAAAGGTGTCACAAATCCTGTTTTTGAAGTACTAATGGTGTGGAAACATAGAGAAATATCTCATCCAAGTTGTCTTATAGCCAGTCTAAACAACATGGGGCTTTTTGACGTAGCTCTTTACGTGGAAGGATTAAGAGAGGGTTCTTCTGACTTAATAGAGGACGAGGCGGCTCGTTTGGTCACTTTGGTTTAAGATTTCACTATGATAATAGCTGGACCTACTTCTTGTGGAAAAAGTCAACTTGTTTTCAAGTTGATTAAAGGTGTAGATGAGCTGGTAACTCCAAAAATACATGACATATACTACTGCTACAGTCAATGGCAAGATGGATTCGACGAAATGGTAAAGTTGGGTGTTAAGTTCAACAAAGGGCTTCTTTCAGAAGACTTTTTGTTTGAGGATAAAAGAGACGTGACTAAACATGGACTGGTCATAATAGACGACCTCATGGATCCCGAGTATGTTCCTACCATAATGAAGCTTTTCACTGTGGGCTCTCACCATCACAGTTTCAGTGTAATTTTTATTACACAAAACTTGTTTTTTAACAATCCTGCCTTCAGAACATTGAGCTTGAATGCACACTACCTAGTTGTTTTCAAGAACCCTAGAGACATGAGTCAAATAGGACACATCAGCAAACAGGCCTTCCCTGGACAAAAATCCTTTTTGACGGAGGTATATAACTCAGAAACCAAAGAGAAGCATTCATACATTCTATTGGACTTTAAGCAGAGCACACCTAACGAGCTTAGGGTAAGGAACAGCATAACAACTCCTTGGAATACCTTGGTTTTCATTCCTAAAGCTTCTACTTCGAAAAGAAAACAATAAAATGGTGACCAAAAGATCTGCTTCTGGAGGAAAATTAAAAATATTAAGGAAGCATTACCACTTGTTGAAACACATATCCAAGTGTTCCTCGGCAGAGTGTTCCCATATCATTAAAGGTCTCAGCGATGAGGTTATCAGGTTGATGAGTGTCAACGTTATGAACAAAAACCTGTTGCGTAACGAATCAGACGCAGTTAAACGTCTAACGCCCTACAAGAAAGAACTGAAGACAGTCACAAGGCACAAGGCTACCGTAAAGCAGAAGAGGAAAACCTTTGAGCAAAAGGGCGGATTCTTGGGAACCATTTTGGGTCTAGCCTTACCCCTGATAACAGGTCTCATAGGAGCACGTCGATAAGAATCATGTCTTATTCAAGGATGGCCCTCGTAAGGGCGGATCTTGTTCCCCAAGAAAAAAAAACCTTCTCCTGTTGCTCCTACCTCTCCTCCCCAGCCTGGACCTAATATTCAAGACCAGTACTACAGCACTCAACTTTTAAGAGAAGGTTTAACTCCTAATTCCAGCGTGGTTCAAGTCCTGAACCACCTTCAAAGTAAAGCACACAAGGTGCTTAACTCTCCTAACCTCAAACTGAAGGAAAAGTTAAGACAGTACAATCAACTTATGATAAAGTCGGGAATTTTAACTAAAAAAGCCAAGGCCTTAGGACAACGTAGGGAAGGTCCCTATCCTGGTCGAGCAGTAGGACAAGGACCTGCAGCAGCAGCAGCAAGGGGTATAAACAATACTTTAGAAGACACCGACGATGACGACGACGAAGACGACACTTTCACAGAGACTAGAGACGTTCCACAACTTCCTGACGATTCAGACGGAGAGAGTGTAGACGAAGTTAAAGGGGGTGAAGGATTTGGACCTCATGCAAGAGACAACACAGAGGGCATGGACGCCGACATCAAAGAAGGAATACCCGGCACTTACAGAACGATTGCTAAAAATCTCTACATAGAAATATCTCGTCATGGAAGTGAGATATTGAATTGGAACAAATATATGTCAACGGGGAACGTGTCCCTGGAACGGACATAACAGATTTGTTAGCTTTTGCTGCCAGACCAAAGTCGTTGAGGAAGGACCAACCTAAAGGAAACCAGGTCTTCATAAGAGCAGTTAAAAGGTTGAACCCCACCTTAAAATTTGTCAAAAACAAGTCGGCTTTTGCAGGACACAGTCCTCCTTTTGCTGCCAGTCCCTTGAAGAGGGCATCCCCTATCAAGAAGAGGAAAGTAAGTCAAAAAGGAACTGGGCGTAAGTTAATATGGCGCACAAGGCTTTGAAGAAAGATGTCCTCAGGTTTTACACAGATCCTAAAAAACCTGGAAGTTTCACCAGTGTATCTAAACTTCAACGTCATCACTTCAAGAAAACAAAGAAAAAAAACATAGAACAAGCTTTGGAAGATGTAGACGCATACACCAGACACAAACCTTACAAGAGAAAATTTCTTAGAAGAAAAACACAAACATGGGGCATAGACAAACAGTGGCAACTTGATCTTATAGACATGCGAGAATTTTCAAAGGAAAACAAAGGATACCAGTACATTCTAGCGGGAATAGACGTGTTTTCAAGGTATGGTTTTGGGCAACCTGTGAAAAGTAAGAGAGCTGATGACGTCACAGAGGCTTTCAAAAAAATGAGCAAAGAAAGAAAACCTCAACAAGTTCAAACTGACAAGGGGAAAGGGTTTGTCAACAAAATTTTTAAGAAACACTGTGAAGATCAAAACGACGACGTGAAGTGAGTTCAACTCTACTATTCAAGGAAAAATGTGGAGATGTTTCTCTCATTTCAATAACTACAAATGGGTTGACTTGCTACCCAACTTGGTTAAGTCCTACAATCTAACTTACCACAAAACCTTAGGAGCTGCCCCTTCAGACATAAATGAAGACAACTCAGAAGTCTTGTTTTACAGGTTGTACGATCAACCTCAAAAGAAAAAAGTTCCTGTCCTTAAGTTGAAGAAAAAAAATCAAGTGTGAATGTTGAAAACAAAGAAAACATTCAACAGAGGGTACGAACCTAACTGGACAGAGGAAATATACACAGTGGACGGTGTTTCACCCAAAGGGTACCACCTCAAAGATCTCCTTGGAGAAGAGATAAAAGGAAGCTTCTACGAGCCTGAAGTTCAGAAGGTGCAAGCCCGTCACGGAAGACGCTACAACATAGAAAAAATAATTAAATACAGAGGAAAAGGCAAGAAAAGAGAAGCCTTGATCAAGTGGAAGGGTTATGGAGACAAGTTCAACTCTTGGGAACCTGTTAAGAACATAGACAAATGGCGTTTACCTTAACTTTACCTAGCAACTCGTCTATGAACGTGTTTCCTGACAACACTTTAACTAGTTACAAAACAATTTTGGCAGAATACATTAACTCTCCTACTCAGTTAGAGTGTGCTCTTCAAGAAATAACCTGTCCTACCACATGGTACAACGTCAAAGAAGAAGCCATTCTCTTGGCAGAGGGAGAAAACGACGTGAAAAACAACCTCCGCACTGTGGTAGCTTTATTAAACAAACGCAGAAGAGAATTTTTTCCTCTGGGAAAACCAGGAGCCCATAGTGTCTTCAGTAGATCTTCAAGCTCTACGTCGAATCTAACAGCCCAGTCTGCTTTGAAAAGAGGAGTAAAAATAACAAAGAACCTACATCATGTCAACCCTGTGGGACCGACTGAAACCATTCCTCCTGCTGGTCCTGAAAGTGAAAGTCCACAAACTCCTGCTGCTGCGCCTGAGACGCCATCTGGAGAATTCACTCCTAACCAACCGGCGCCAGAAGAGGAGGAAAAGGAGGAGGAGGAGGATAAGGGGAACGTGACACGGCAGGCAGAGAGAAGAGGGAAATATCGCCAGCGATGTCTATGGATGAGAGGGGCAAAAGATCTGTTTCTTATTTCGAAGAAAATGCCATCTTCACAGACTCTGCTCATGTTTCTCCTCTGTCTCCCAGTCAGTTACAGGCTGTGAAAATATCTACACGCTTCAAAGAAATAAGTAGATTCCTCTCTAAGTATTACTTCAAGGAAGGGAGTACTTACCAAATGTTTGCCTTAGAAGGTGTGAACCTGGAAAGCAACTCAGAGTTGATAGGATACTTGAACAGGACCATAAATAAACTACAGAGCATGTTGGTACGAAAACTAAGAAACTACAGGAAAAACAACAAAGCCACCGTGTTTCACTACAACAGATATACGATGAAGAGTGTAATTTCCTTGCCTCCTGGTGTTGTCATGCAACTCCCAGAAAACTTAGGGAAACAATTAGGTTTCGACGGAAGTGTTTTCCTAAATGGTAAGACGCAAAGCCCCTACGTAGTAGACCTTCAGTACAAAAGTCGATGTGCTTTCGTGTACTCTGACATAGTCAAGCACAGTCTAGTGGGTGATTCTAAAGCACCCCTTTTGAGGCAAATCAACATAAATCGCTACAACGGTGACATGCAAACCATAAGTTTTCAAAACTTGATATATCTGCCAGTCACTAAAACCACCTTCAGACAGATAGGCATATACTTAAGAGACAGGACCGGGGAACCAATACCAATTGAAAGCAGATCAGTGTCGGTGGTACTTGCCTTCAGACCTCTTCTAGGATAGGGGTATACAACCATGCTTCACTACTATGGAACCCCTCCCTACCTGGCCCCTGGGGGTCAGTATGCTGAATACTACAGAAAATCACAGTTTGGGAACGGCGCATTACCGGCATATGGAGGAAGGGGCAGACAAAGAGGACATGGACTGGGATCGTTAATCGATGGTTTACTGAGAGGAGCTGTTCCCCTCTTGAGTACTATAGGACGCTCAGCTGCCAAATCTGCAGGTAAAGCCTTGCTTTTTACAGGAGCTGGAGTGTTGTCAGATGTGGTAGCAGGAAAAGGTTTCAAGAAAAGTGTAGTTAGGAGAAGTAAAGCAACAGGTAAGCAGTTACTGAAAAGGGCTGCTTCATCTGCTCAAGGATACATAAAAGGTACATCTGGACCTCCTCCAGCCAAACGACGAGCAACCGGCAAGCGTGGAGGACGTAAGGGGCAACGAGGTAGAGGTAGAGGTCAAGGCAGAGGAAACACCTTGTTCTAGTCATGAGTCTCATTCATCCCAAGGGTCAAGTATGTGCAGTAGGAGAACTAGATCTACATGCCTTACCTGTCACTCAAAAGGACATTTTAAAGTGTCAAGTAATAACCAAGACTACCAACAATGCCCTCACTCCACACACTGAAACTTTTGACTTCACCTTCGAACCAAGCAACCTGTACATAGACCTCTCAGAAACTGAGATGTACATGGAACTGGAAGCCGTGGCGGCCGACGGAACAACTCACCTTGCCGACGACATAGAAGCTGCTCCAGTCAACAACTTGGCACACGCTCTCTTTGCATCCTGTCAGTTGCTCATAAATGGAGAGAAAGTCACCGGCAACAATGAAGACCATGGTCTCAAGGCCTACATTTTGGACACAATTTGCTACAACAAAGAAGACAAAGAGACTCGTCTGAAAGGATGTCAAAAGTACATGAAAGACACCTGTTGACACATGGAAACCAGAACTGTGAAATCAAGTTCATCTTCGAAAAAAATCAACCCAATTACTACATGATGCAAGCAGCCGATCAAAACTACTGGATCAAAATCACCAAAGCTGAAATGTCACTTCTCCAAAAAAGTGTCGATGACGAGGTGGTAAAAACTCACGTCAGCAGTGTGAGGAACCCACATTTGGGACCTTTCAACTATCACATAGCCAGGTGTAAAGTCACTAAACACACTTTGGACGGCGGCTCACAAGACTCAACCTGACACTACTCAAATCCCCACCAGGATAGTCTTGTGCATGATAAAGAAAACAGCAGCTGCTGGGACTAAGACGGAAAATCCTTTCAACTGCAGACATTTCAACGTGAAGGAAATTTGCGTGAGATATGACGATCAGAAGTTTGAGTTGAAGACTGACTTCGAAACAGGCAACTGCATCAGAGCCTACAGTCAAATGTTCATAGACAGTGGGTTGTCGGCTTTGGGGCAAGACTGTGGCATAACTTTGGAAGATTTCAAAGGTGGGTATTCCTTCTTTGTTTTCGACCTCACCCCAGACAGAGCACCTGAAGACAGTCGTATAAATCTCATCAAGCAAGGAAAGCTGGACATTTCCCTCAGGTTTGCCGCCCCGACTACTCATGCCATATCTGCCGTCTTGTGTTCCTTCTATGACAACAACATCCAACTGACAGCTGACTGTCTTCCTGTCACAGACTACCACATGAACTGAGAAGAATGAGAACTTCAGACATAACAGCTGCACTGGGAAACCATCCACACACAAGGCGTTTCTACCTTGGAACTTTTGCCAGTGATCAATGTCCTAAAAAACCAATTCCCTCTACGTGTTTCGTCAGTAACACAGATCCAAGTTCTAAACCTGGACAGCACTGGGTGGCATTTTACATTTCTCATGAAGGGAATGTGTTCTACTTTGATCCCTATGGTTTACCTCCATTAACTATATATCACCAGAGGTTCATGCAGAAGTCGTCAGATGGTCACGGGTCGTACAGCAGAAAACAAGTACAAAACTTTTACGCTAAAACGTGTGGAGCCCACTGCATTAACTTCCTTATACAGACATGTCGGACCAAGGACCCACACCACACTGTGAAAAGGTTTTCTCGGGTACCCTTCAACTTAATGGACAAAATAGTAAGCCCCTTGCTGAGGAAAAGAGAGAAGAAGAGGAAATGGACTTCGAAATGAGTCCAGAAGAAGTAGCAGTGAAAAAAGACGTGAGCAACCTGTTGGTGAAAGGGAAAGTTAAACGTGAACTGGACATGATAGACGGGCTTCAGAGCACGGCGGAAGTAATAGACAAGATTCTCATGATCATGGGCGAGTTAATGGACAAAGTGGTAGCCCTGGAGGAGAATGACATAGGAAGAAGACCCCTGAAGGATTTGATGGAGAGAATGCGTGCCTTAGAGGATCGTAGCCAAAGTCCAACTCCAGCTAAGACCGGGTGCAGTTGGTACTGCAACAAGAATTCATTTTCCATATAATACCCATGTACTCTGCTTGCAAGCATATATCATTATAATGATTCATACCTAGCATGTACTCTGATTCGAAGAAAGAATAAAAAAAGATTAAATTCAAAAAGAACCGAGTTGTGTGTTTGTTGCATTTTAATCTGATATAAAAAAAATGAGTCATAAGTATTGCGTAAATCCGTAGAAATATTGCATCAGAAAATGAGTCATGACTATTGTGCAATTTCTTACAAACATTGTGCAATACACCTTCATATGTAGGTCATACGTTTTGCAAGTAGGTTAGTAGATCACTTCCGGTTTGCAAGTAGGTCAACCCTAGGTATTGCGCAATTCTCTTAATTTATGCAACTAGGTCAGGTCACTAGGTCAAATGGAATCCAGCTCTCTGATTGGTCGAAAAAACTAGGTCATGACCTTATGACGTCACTTCCTGTGAAATCCAGCCCTCTGATTGGCTGAAATTAGGTCACTTCCGGTCTACCAGTAGGTCATGACCTAGTTAGTAGCTAATCCATTGCGCTCAGTTTGCATGTATATACTACTATTGTACACCATACAAGATTAAATGTTTGTATTCAGATGTTGATATTTAATGTTTTGGGGGTTGGGGGCTTGGCCCCAAATGAGCTTTTGAAAATTAAGACTGGAAATAGTGTATTCTAAGGCATTCTGGCATACCTTTTCCACCCACCCATCCATCCCCTCAAAAAAGTGACAAAATGGAATCTCATTAGGCAAAAGAAATCACAAGATATAATCTGGTACCTTCATGATAGAATGAAGTGTCCAGTGGTGGCCTCCACTAATATAATGTTTCATTTCAAGGAGGAGATTAATTTAGGAGTTATCTTGGATATTTCATCAATCCCATGCCTGTTGTATTTAGAACTGGTAGATAGAAATTAAGGTGTACGGCGGGTATGCCAAAAAGGTTGACTGTACATGTTTCTGTGCCAGTATTGAATGTAGCTTATTAACCACTAGGGATGTTTTGGTTACATAGCAGGTAGATCACTACGGTTTAGTTTTTTTGAGGTTTGAAAATTAATTTTATTGTCCGACACAATTTAACAAAAGTGGATAATGACAATAAAGGTGATTCCTCATCCAATTCATCTGTTACAAATCCAGTTATTTACACATTATGACATATATGAATGTACATGATGAAATGAGGTCAAACAAGTAAAGAATATATGTATTATGTACACAAAAACAACACTACCATAGGACTTAATGGCCACACAACAGTGACACAGCGGATAACAGGGTGAAGCGGGCTCAAACACATGCTTCATTCCAAACTACATTTAGTATTGAATACGAGAGTAAGACAATACAAGATTTGAAGTATGTAGTTATTAAGTGACTCCGGCAAAATAAACAGTAAAGATTGTCAATGGGTGTAGTCGTTAAAACAGCTCCCACAAACAAGGACATTGCAGCACACGATAACCATACGACGACCATTAATAGATTTTCAAGATTAGGCAACATACTCAGTGTCCAGTAAGAGTAGTCATTACAACAGCTCCTACTTTACACGAGGGGGTAGTCATTACAACAGCTCCCTCAATAAAACATATCAATCATCCATGTTAACAGGATTCTTACTGACTTTAGTCAGGTCAGTTATGCCAGATAATCTCTTTTTAAATATAATCTTATCTTTACTGTGCTGGTACCAGCTCCCTAAATTATTCCATAAGGTTATACCACGATGCATAGGTGATTTATTGTAACCATGATTTAGAGCAGTGTATTCTTTAAACTTTACATTGTTATCCGATCTTAGACCAGGCCGCCTTGGTTCATTCTCAAGATATTCAGGATTCTTTGCAAGTTTAAACATGTAACACAGTAGCATTACCTCCCTTCTCCTCTTTAAAGTTGGTATATCGGCTAATTTATACATCTCAGCCTCAGACAAGTTCCTACCCCTAAATACAATCTTCAGACCTCTCAGCTGAAGCCGATCCAGTTTTTTAAGACAGTCCTCATTTGCACCGTCAAATACAAAACTAGCATAATCAAATAATGACATAATAGTAGTTCTATAGACAGTAAGAGCCACATTTTCAGTCAAATTGTGCCTCAGTTTACTAAATCTGAACAGTCTATGACTTACTTTAGAATTAAGATCCTTCAATGCACTATTAAAGCTCAAGGTCTTATCTATTTTTAGGCCTAGGTAACAATAGTTCTCAATAACCTCTAATTCAGTATTACCAATTTTAAGTGAAGGTACTTTCATCCTCTTTAACTTATGACTACTACCATACCAGACCACTTTGGACTTATCAATATTTATTGTCAATCTTTTTTATATAAACCAGGACAGTATACTATCTAAAGCACTCTGCATTTTTCCTTGGGCCCTATCAGCACTGCAACCAGAAGTTAGTAAAACTAGATCATCAGCATACATATAAAAATCACAATTTTGTAACACAGTACCAATATCATTTACAAAAAGAATAAACAACAGAGGTCCTAACACGGACCCTTGTGGGACTCCAAAACGAACTGGCATTACTTGCGATGTATAATTTCCCATTTTTGTAAATTGACTTCTTCCCGTCAAATAGCTCATTAACCTATTGAGATTGCAATCATCCAGTCTCAATTCCCCCAGAGTTTCAATAAGATATAAATGATGCACAGAGTCAAATGCCTTTTTAAGGTCGATATACCTGGCACAAGATAAGTGTCCTCCATCTCTATTTTCATATAATTTGTTCAAGAAGGCAAATATAGCGTCTCCTGTTCCTAAACCTTGTCTGTAACCATATTGACGCGCTGACATTGTACCAGCTCTATTAGTAACATCTGTTATATGATCATGCATAATTTTTTCAGCAATCTTTCCTGGCACCGGGAGAAGAGAGATAGGCCTCCAGTTTTTGATTAGTTTGTTGTTTCCATCCTTTGGAATAGGACTTACCCTAGCAATTTTCCAGATATCAGGAAAGATCCCTGAATCAAAGCTTAACTGATACAGCCAAGTCATTGGTGTTAAAAGAAATTTTAAAGCCACCTTTAAAATATCACATCTGATGCCCATTATACCGGATGTTTTATGAACATTAATCTCGTCAATGTAGATTGAAACAAGCTCCTTTTCAACTCTAAGCTTAGGTACAAATACATCCTCTGGTTCCTTGAAAACAACGCGTTCAGGATAACCTTTTACAGTCATATCATTAGATATTCATGTAATCCACAGACTCTTGCTGTGATATGATTAAATCATTATCATCAATCAATTCGGGTGGTTCAACATCAACTTCAGGTTTCAATATACCATTCACAATTCCCCAAAATTTCTTTGGATTATTTTTACAATCCTCCAGGGCTAGCTTGGACTGATCTGCTTTCGAGTACTTTATAGCCCTATTGATTCTACAACGTAGAGACCTAGCTACAATTAGATAGTGTTCATCTCTAGTCTTTAGAAACAAACCAACATTATTTTCTCTTTCATGAATAAGGCTCATTATTTCAGGGGTCATCCACCTATGCCGCCTGTCAGCATATTCTACTCTCACCCATGGACAATAGGTATCTAGGAAGTCTTCAATATGTGCTTGAATCATCCTCCAGCCTTCTTCAGGATCAGAGCAGGAATAAAACGAGTCCCAATCAAGTTCACATAACCAGTCTTTAAAAAGATTCTCATTGAAATCTTTGTACCTACGTATATACATTATTTTCTTTGTATATTTAACTTTCATTTTACATTTGACACTAAATACAGGCAGGTGATCACTAACCATAAAATTTAGAACCCCTGAGGTAACATCATCATTATAGTTTGTCAGAATATTGTCTAAACAGGATATAGTTTTCTTATAGGGTCTCGTACATTGATGTATCAATTTATGATAGCCCTCAAAGCAACACAAATCCAACAGCCTAACAGCACTTGGCAGCTTATCTCTCAAAGTATTGATGTTTATATCTCCCATAAGCCATTGTTCTTTTTTGTTGTTCTCAGCATGCTTCATTAATTTTAACATGTGTACAAAAAACGGGTCCATTTTACCAGATGGTGGGCGATATACAATAATCACTTGAAGCTTATTTCCATCTCTAAAATCTAAGTCCAAAACAAGGCATTCAATGTCTTTGTTTGAGCAACTCAGGCTCCTATCTATCATTACATCTGCAATAATATCATCTCTAACATAGGCAGCAATACCACCCCCTTTCTTGCGTCTGCGGTCTAATCTATAAAGTTGCATACCCTCCCAATGTATCATATCATCATTATAGTCATCATGCAGCCATGTTTCGCTCATTGTAACAATGTCAGTGCCATTCAATTGATCAAAGATTTCAGATCTTTTATTATACATACTTCTCGTGTTTAAATGCACCATCTTCAAACCCTTCATCTCCAAAAAATCATTCACTCTAGTGGTAGTCGACATACAAAATATACAATGAAAAAGATAATAAGAAATATATACAAATAAATAGAGGGATCCCAGAGTTACCAAACTGGGATCCCAGAATACCCCCCACGGACTACCCAAATAAATGTGCCGTGTGGGATATTGAATAAAAAGAGAGAGAACTACAGCGGCAGGAAAAAAGCAAGCAAACATTTCCGCTCCATCTTCAGAAAAAATTAGTCATTGTAATTACATTCAAGAAAATTTTTTTTTAGAAATATCCAAGCATATTTATCCTTATGATAACTATCCTTATTATAGGGGCAAAGAACAATTAATTAGTCTGAATACTTGCAGTCAGTCTGGAAGTTTCCATATTAAATTTAGAATCAAGACTTTCTACAGTGTTTCCAATTGATACAATCAAGCCTCTCAAAGTACTCTCAAGTTCTTTAAGTTCCTTACAGGAAGCTTTCTCATCAATTTCATTCTCTAACCTACTTATCTCTTTCTTCCTTTCTGCTTTCTCATTCTCAATGAAACCCAACTGTACACTCAATTTGCCTTCAACAACTGCCTGAGCATCTTCTACATTCTCCAATCTCCCATTAAAATCTTCCTTCTGTTCATCCAACAATTTTGCAAATTCTTCTACAATTGCCTTTTTAAATGTCTCCATTTGTGCCGAATTTGTCTGTGCTATGTCATTCTTTAAACATACAATTTGTTCCTGTGCAAATTGTAAAACTAGACCAGATGTGTTCTTTAGTGCCGGATTCTCAGCACTCCCATCAAGCCTCAAGCCCCCCTGTACAGAGAAGGAATCTCCGTCTTCTCCCAATGACGTCATCGGGTCAATCTGCAGTAGTGGATTCCCAACAGTACGGGGAAGTCCTTCTTCAATTAGAGTTAGAGTATTATCTCCAATTTCGACTATGTTAGTTTCCAAGTCTAAGACTAGTTTTTTATTCTCAGGGGAGCTAGTTTGTGAACTAGGGGATGTTGATTCCTGTCTATCACTATGACTTCATTTCAAACCTGGCGTAGCTATCCTCGAGTTGTCTGATTCAGACATAGCAACAAGGCCTCTACAAATTTGTCAAGTTTACAAAGACTAAGTACAATCCTTCCCTGCTCTAGATACAATACATACTTCTCTACTTTACTTTGGGATGTCTGATACTTAACAAACCCAGGTTAAACAAAATACAGCCCTTTTCTGCTATAGATACGATATGTGCGTCTCTATGTGCGCCCGAAACCCTATATGTAGCTTCAAAATACCATAATAGCGATGTATTTGCGTTTTTGTCTGAGACTGAACAGTCTCAGATTGAACAATTAGTGGGTTTCAATTACTTTGGGATGTCTGATACGTAACAAACCCAGTTTGAACAAAATACAGCCCTTTTCCGCTATAGATACAATATGTGCGTCTCTATGTGCGCCCGAAACCCTACATGTAGCTCCAAAATACCATAATAGCGATGTATTTGTGTTTTTGTCTGAGACTGAACAGGCTCAGGTTAAACAATTAGCAGGTATTCGTTTTGGTATGCTGCAAAAGTGCCGTCAACCGTTATTATACATATGTATGTCGTAAAATTAAAAATGTTATTATTTCTTCGCGAAATTCGTTGAAAAGACTAAATCAATTACGTAGAGAACAATTATCACTATTATACATTCGCCAAAAGCATAGAAAATGTGTTTTGAAGACTCAACAGGTCGTGCATCGACGAGCGATTACACGAGCGAGTGAGTGATAAAGGGGGAAGTTACCGCATTCGCGGTTTTTGAAACAAAAGAATTTGAAATTAACCTGACAAATCTAGCAAAATAAAAGCTATATTCCTAGAAAAATATACAAACAAGGGTTCAAGATATCCTTAGGGTTGTACTCCTATAAAAAGGTAGTCAAAGGTATATCATAACTCTTCCGAATTGTCAATTTACCTGGAGCTATTCTCACGCAACTCTTCACTCCGCCATAGCGCTCTCTCTAGTAAAAAGGCAAAAAGGCCAAGTAGCATGGGTGGGATTCGAAACTGGGACCTTCTCCATGCCAGGCGGACATGTTTCCACTATACCATAGAATCTTGTGGATGTGTTAAGGGAAGGATATGTTTGATAGGGGGTGCTAGGTCCTAACTGATTTAGGCCTATGGGTAATTCAAGTAGCTCCAGCTCAGCAACTTTGATAATGCTGTAAAAAGTATTGAAATGCCATATTTTTTTTCTAACGAGCAGATCTTCAAAATTCAAAGACCTCCCTGAATTGCTGAAACAGTTGGAAAATATTGGGTACATGTTAGATAAAATCACTACCCCTTAGAGGTCCTATATCCCCTTCGAAACACTCTGTAGAGCTTATTAAAGGCAAAACAAATATTGTATGACAACTAATACAAGGCAATCAACACATGTAAAAAAAGGTATTTCATATAGTGGTTCCTATCACAATAATTCAGTCCTAATACACAGTCCATATGATATACTCCAGGAAGGCATTTCTCAAGATGGTATGACTTGACCCCGTCAAAATTGTAGTGGGATCCCTTACCCTGATGCCATCCCAACCCTGCATCAAGCAGTGACTAATCATTGCATTGGTATGACTGCCCTACCAAACTCTCTCGTACCTAGCAGTCATAGGGCATTACCTACAATCATCCACTCTAATATTACGGTTTTCAAATCATAGTGGCAGTGGTCAGTCTACCATTTTGAGAAATGCCTTCCTGGTGCACACACCTGTCACGTGAGAATTGTCATATGAGCTAATGTTTAAGAAAGACCCAACTCACCAAAGGTTCCAGTGAAACTGATTATTAGTTTCCATTCCGCTAGGGGCTCTGTGCACTAAAAACCCCAAAGAAAGCTTTCCATGACAGCTGACACTTAATTACTTTTGACAGTATAGCTCATTTTGATATTTGACAAATGTGCTCCATTTTGATTACTTTAAAATCATAATATAATAGTGCCATTATGGTGATAACAATCATAATTCATATAAATTCACAATTGTGATTATGATATTGTAGGGGCACGGTTTGTAGTAAGCATCACATAGGTATGAGTTGGGCAGTTCCCGAGTGGGGTGAAAACGGTATGCTGGGGCGAGCAGTGGCAGCACTGCTCTCCGAGCTTCCTACCTTAGACTCAAGAGGTCACCACCCAACCTTAGGCTATATAAGGCCAGGTCGGTAGCTGCCGGAAGGGAGAACCCTCACAGGCTCCGTACGGTCAGTAAGCACTTCCCTCCTCTGGTTACGAGAACTTACCTAGTAACGAGAACTTACCTAGTAACTCATTGTTTGATTGTCTGAATACCTTGATAAGAATACACTTCAACTCGGAAGCCCTTAGTCGGATTGTAAGCAGGATTCTGAATAAACCTTGTTGCCTCTTCTGTACCGGAGATTGTCGTTTGGTAGTTCTTTCCGAATTAGACATACGAACCCCAAGTCAGAATACTTGACCATTACACTGGTGCTGTGACCAGGATTGGTTGAGAAAGATTGCGCAGCTGTGGCTGAACAAGATAATTCAGTGGATCAGAATGAGGCAGCTTCTATTACGCCGCGAAGTGTAAGAGCTGCCTATATGAAATATAGGACTCCAGTTCAGGATGTTGAGGAATCGGGAAGCACCGATTCGGAAGTCAATTTGGATATATCTCTGGTTCCGGATGTGGCTCTAGCAGTCAATCAGACGGTTCCGAATATTAGAAATTCAGAATTGCTCGGTGATGGGGCCTTCAGGAGTCCCATCCTGATAGCCCAGCTACCAGTGACTGAACCTCGGAAGAGAAGGGAGTCCATCCGCATTATGCCGCTGGCTAACCAGGGGGTTTTCTAAATCAGTTGAGTACCGCTATGTTGTCGGAATCTGTCTTCAATCCTGGCGGATCAAGTCAGCCCGCCCCTACGGGAATGCTAGGGTTGAGTGGATACCGCGAGGAGGGGAGGGGTTTCAAAGCTGAACAGATGGCTCACCTGGAATGGAAAAGGAAGTACGGTCAAGAAAAGGTCAGGGGTGAGAAACTGCTTGAGTTTCAGAAAAAAGAATATGAACGGAAGAAAGTTCAATTATTGGAATTGGAAACTTCTGCAAGAGAAGTTGTATCTGAAGTGGAAGGGTTGCAGAGAGAGAAATGCGGATTGGAAGAAGCTTTGGAAGATTTGGAACGCCATAAGGTAACAAAGCTGTCCCGGCTTGATGAGAATGATGAGCAGGTAAGGGGAAAAGAAAAGCAATATGGTTTAGTAGCACAAAAGTTTGAGGACACTAATGAACAGTTGAACCAAATCAGTACTGCACTAGAAAAAAGAACCAGGGAACATGATGAAACGTCAGATTACTATCAGATAAGAATCGAAGCTTCTAAAAGTCTCCTGAGCGACTTGAATAAACAAGTCCAGGTCCAACAAGAAGTATATGATAGGAATAAGGAAATTATCAGGAAACAAACGGAGGAACATGTTCAGTTACGGGACCATCATATTCGGGAAAACGATAAGTTGATTAAGGATATTAAGGAGAATAACCAGGTTCTGTACGAAGAATGAGAGGATCTGATTTACAAAATTACTCAGATCCGGTGTCAGATGACAAGGGTTGGAAGCGAAGGGAGCGAGGAGATTGAAAACCTCGATGTAAGTATTATCCTAGATGGAGGTCAGGCTGAGGCGGCTGTCCGTTCTTCAACGCCTAAGCCTATCCTGAAGAAAGGATATAGTCCCTTTGTTAACGACAAGGCGGACAGGAATGTGGTAGGTGACCGGCACCAACCGGGTAGAGATCGGAATGTCCATTTGAGTATAGGTCAGAAGGATACCACCTTTACGACTGACGGGGAGTATCGGTATATAGACACCAGGGGGCAGCCTATGACCTCGACCCGTGTCAATGATACCACGCTAGATGGCGTCGTGGAGGATGTATATAAGGAAGGCCAAGAGGATGACCAAGGGGATTCTGTTGTTGGCGACCGAACCTATCAGATCTCTTGAGATTCAGGATTAGTACAGCTGAAGAAAATAACGCTCCGAAGCCTCTGTTGAAGGGGGATCCACCCACTCAGAATCAGTCATACCCGGGAACCAACCCGAGTCCGCAAATTATACCTGACTCGGGAACCAAACCTAATATGTATGGCAATAGCAGCTGGGGTAATACGAATAATTCGAATTCGGGATGCTTCGGGACCTCCAGGTCTGGTGGGGGTGATGGTAGGAAGAGTAAGGAGCAAAAGATGTTGGATTGGAGTTTGGAGCAATGTACTAGATTGAGAAGTAAGGAAATCTCTGCAAAGAGAAATCAAATTGAAACCAAGCCCTTTGACGGATCAGAGCCCTGGAGGGACTGGTTTTCAGATTTTACGGATGACAGGGAGGTTGATGGTTACTCTGATGAGGAATCAGCTCCTCTCCTAGTACGATGCCTTAAGAAGGGACCGGGGAGAATTGCCGTTGACCAATGGAGGGTCCAGTACCAAGGGAAAGGAACGTATGCCCAGTTGGTAGAGTTATGTAGCGGATATTTGGGAGGTATAGTGTCGGAAGACCCCATGACTCAGTATAAGAAACAAATTCAGAAAGCAGGGGAATCGGTAAGAGTATACGGATTAGAACTTCAGATCCTGTTAAGGAAGGCTAGGCCTAATGTAACCCTGGATGATGACTATACGAATAGTGAAATGATCTCTCATTTCATTAAGGGGTTGAGAGAGAAGGATCATCAGGACTGTGCGTATAGGGCCTGGAAACGTGGGACCAGTATGAATACTCTGTTCGATGCGATTGAGGACTTGAATCTGAAAAGGACATTCCTTACCGGATACATGCCTCAGGAAAACAGCAGTTCCGTAATGCCCACTGCGAAACCGGTAGGGAAGGTTACGGCTGCACCCGTGTCTGGTGTAGGAAATGAATTGAGTTTGAGGAGGAAGATAGCAGCTTTTCGGCTGTTAGATTCCCTAAGGGGACTGGTAAGAAGTTTGTTCCTCGGCATAGTTTTACTACCCAACCTAAGAAGGGGGAGTCTGAAGATAATAGGGGGAAGCCTTCAGTATCTAAGCCAGATGATCAGAAGAAAGAGACCCGGGACCCTTCTCAGGATGTGAAACAAATGATGGAAAGTATGATGAAGTCTTTTAGGGAGGAGTTGGAGAGTCACAGGTGGGAAAGACCCCGGTTTGACAAATCCAGGGTAAGATGTTATAGGTGTCAAAAGATGGGGCATATGGCCTATGATTGCCGAGCATCTGAGCCTGTGTCTCGAAGCGTTTCAGGAGTTGAGGAGGTGGTTGAGAATTCGGAAAAAATTAGAGAGGGTTGAGATAGTGGCTATAGACTCAACCCATAGAAGCAATGTGAGCCAAAGTACTGTCAACAGCGAATCGTCGGGAGAATCCGGGATGAGTACGTCTGGCAGGGCAAGTGAGGAGGCTGATCACCTCTCCCTTCCCGGGGCCAGAGAACCTAGTGAGTCAGTCACTCGGGGGATTGAGAGTGTACCAATTACCACTAGGGAAGAAGAAGGGCTGTGGGTTTCCGAATTCACTCGTGTATGTGTGGCACACCTTCCCCCAGATCATCCCTGTTTGAAACATATAAGACAGCGAGGATTGGATCTTGGCATTTCGGAAGATTTCGATCAGTTCACTGGGAACTCCTCTCCATTGGGAGGTAGGAGATGGTATGTGCCTGTTACGATTCAGGGTAGGACTGGGGAATTTTTGGTCGATACGGGGGCTAGTCACTCGTTGGTTTCCAAAGGGTTCCTCAGCCAGTTTTCCAATAAGACTGAGAACCTCATAACGGGGGTAAAGGCTTGTACGGCCGACGGATCAGATATGCAGGTTGTTGGTAAGGCATTTAAGAAGGCGGAAATTGGAGAGCGGGAATTCGTTATATGTCCAATTATAGCGGAAGTTAAGGACGATGGTATACTCGGATTGGATTTTGCTAGTCTCTTTGAGGCTGAGTTGGACCCAAGCCAGGGTATTTTGAGTATCAGGAAACCGTATGACATCCAGGTTGTATGCCTGCTCCGACAGATCAGTTCAGTGGCTAGTGTAGTGGACACAGTTAAGATTCCTCCAGGGGTCTCCTGTGATGTGTTGTGTACCACTGAAAGGGCTTTGAAGGGGCAGGAGAGTTTGTTTGAGCCGGATACCGCCCATCTGGCGAGTATTCGATTGGAATCTGTGATGAATCGGGGAGGTGAAACTATATACCTCAAGAAAGGTTCTGAAATAGGAGCATTGACTCTGGTAAACGTGGTAAAGGATTCGGTTAGGAAGCCTGACGAGGTGGTGATTCCCCCAGAGAAGGTGAAACTGAATGAGCAGCTGGATAAGATTATTGAGGATTCTTCTTTGGAAAATGGTTATCAGAAAATGGAAGTACGGAATCTGTTACGAAAGTATGAGGAAGCATTCGGTTACTCAGGTGGACCCTTAGGTCGGAACGATAAGGTCCTTCACCATATCAACACTGGAGACGCCGAACCCTTTAAGATTCCGTATAGACGTTTGCCTCTGAGAAAAAGATTATTTGCGAAAATGAGATTTATGATCAGTTGGAAAAAGGGGTGATAGTACCCAGTACTAGCCCCTGGTCCAGTCCCGTAGTGATGACTACGAAAAAGGATGGTAGCATCCGGTTCTGTGTGGATTATAGGAAGCTGAATGGCCTGACTAAGAAGAATTCATATCCCCTCCCGAGGGTTGATGAAACGTTGGATGCCTTGGGTGGGAACAACTGGTTCTGTACTCTGGATTTGCAATCCTGGTATTGGCAGATTGGGATGAACCCTAGTGACATTGAGAAGACAGCGTTTTCTAGTCATTTAGGATTGTTTGAATATAAGGTTATGCCGTTCGGTCTCTGTAATGCGCCTGCAACGTTTGAACCCATGATGGGCACTCTTTTGGGTGATCTGTTATGGAAGAAATGTTTGGTGTATTTGGATGACGTGATTGTGTTTGGTAAAACGTTCCGCCAATGTCTGGATAACTTGGAAGTGGTGATAAGGAGACTTGTCTCCAACGGATTACGTTTGAAAGCTAAGAAGTGCGAATTGTTTAGGAAATCCATTAGGTACTTGGGAAGGATAATATCCCCAGAAGGTATTAAAGCTGATCCTGAAAAGGTAGAGAGTGTGCAGAACTGGGAGAGACCGGTAACCGCTAGGCAGATCCGGTCGTTCCTAGGGTTTTGTAGCTACTATAGGGATTTTATTCCGGGTTACTCACGAGTGAGTTTTCCGCTACAAAGCATTGCGCACTGGACACCCGGACGGGCTAAGGAGCCCTTCCCATGGGGCAAGGATCAGGAGGAAGCATTTGTTAAGTTGAAGGCTCTGTTTACGGATATCCCGGTGCTAAAGTACCCCGATGCGACGGGACACTTTATCTTAGATACGGATGCTAGCAACGATAGTATTGGAGCAGCACTTTCCCAGGTCCAGGATGGCGTGGAAGTTCCAATCACGTTTGCTCTGAATAAAGCTCAGAAGAACTACTGCACCACTAAGAGGGAACTCTTGGCTGTTGTGGTTTATACTAAGAAATTTAGACATTTTTTTGTGGGGTACGAATTTTACGTTGAGGACCGATCATTCATCGCTCTGTTGGCTACTTAATTTTAAGGATTCTGAAGGGATTATGGGAAGGTGGTTGGCCCACCTTTTAGAATTCGGATTGGAAATTAGTCAGGTACAACATAGGTCAGGAAATAAGCATACTAAAGTGGACGCTCTCTCTAGGAGACCAATTAAGAAGTGCCATCGGGAAGATTGTGATGATTGCGGACAACATAACGCAGTCATTGCGAATGTACGAATGCCGTATAGGGATCATCCTGAAACCCTAATCAAATGGTCACCCAAGACTATTCGTCAGTTTCAGAATAAGGATTCCATTTCTAGGAAACTCCTGGAGACAGTTCTACTCGGAATAAAACCTACGAGGCCTGCTATTAGTATGGAAAATAAGGGAGATGAGAAGATTTCTGGCTCAGTGGACCGAGTTAGAAGTTAGGAATGGGATTTTATGTAGATGGAAGATAAGTCCAACTAACAAGATCCTTCAGATTGTCATTCCGACTGCTATGCGTCGGGATATTATGTATTACTGCCATGGCCACGTGACAAGTGGTCATTTTTGGAAAAATAGATCTCTGGAAAGACTTACCCGGAGATACTATTGGCCGGGGATGAGCGGGGATCTGCTTAGGTGGATTGCCACTTGCCCTGACTGTTGTAAGAATAAACCTGGTGAGGGACTAGGAAAGAATCCCCTAGTCCAGGAGTTGTTTGGAGTACGTTTCGCCAGAATTGCAATTGATATTATTAGTGGGTTTAAAACAACCCCTGGGGATAACACTTGTATGATGGTGGTTTGTGATTATTATACGAAGTATACGAAGGTGTTCCCTTTGAAGAATCATAAGGCTGTTACTTGTGCGGAAGCATTTGTAAGAGGCTGGGTGTTGCAGTTTGGGGTTCCCCTTATGCTTCACAGTGATCAGGGAAGGGAGTTTGAATCGGAATTGTTTCAGGAAATGTGTAATTACCTGGCTATCTGTAAGACACATACGAATCCGTATCGTCCTCAGTCGGATGGCTTGGTAGAAAGGTTCAACCGGACCTTGTTACAAGTTCTGAAACCATTGGTCAATAAGTATCAGGATGATTGGGATGTTCAGTGCGATTTTGTAGTGCATGCATACAATAGTACGGTGCATGCTTCTACTAATTGTACTCCGAATATGTTGGTTTATGGTGAGGATATCATCATGCCAGCAGACCTAGTATTTGGTGTAATCGGAATAAGCCCTGAAACCCCATGTTCTATAATGTTTGTGGAGTCCCTAAGGGATAACTTTAAGAAGGCTTACGAACTTGTTCGGAATCGGTTGGAAAAATCAGCGAGGTGGCAGAAAGTGGGTTACGACACTGGGTTGAAACCTAGGTTCTTCCGGGTAGGTGATAGGGTCTTGCGATTCTATAAACCCCTTGATAACCTGAAAATGGTTTCCAGTTGGGATGGCCCACATGTCATAACACAGATTATTTCTGAAACTAGCTGTTTTATAAAAGATCTGAATGGTCAGGTAAGAAGGTGTCATGTGGAGGTATTGAGGCCCTATAGGGGTAGAAGTGTATGGAGTAGGTCCGAATGTTATGGAATTACCTGAGTTCGTAGACTTACCTGAGTTGGGTGAGACTGAGGACTCAGTTCCGGATGAGAAGAGATTGTCTGGAAATATAAAGAAAAAAACACGGAAGTTGCCTATGATAGGTAATCAGAGAAGAAGAAGGAAAAAAAAGAATGTGGTGAAGGTAATTGAGGAGGGTGTTAAGAATAAAAAAGGCTCGGCAGGAGTTGGAAAGACAAAGCAATCCGGGAACAGAGGGACTAGGTCAGCTCCCGAGAACGAAGCCGCGTGTCCCAATGCTAAAAATAGGACTGAGAAGGAGGGCGTGCGCCGTAGTGCTAGGATCGCACAGAGGAGCGGTGTTACCTAATGAAGCCTTATCTGAAGTTCTAGGAAGTATTGAATCCTGTACACAACGATGTGTTGTCCTGTACGATGCACTTGTATATATGTATGTATTGTTACGTGTTATGACAGTAGCGGTGTCAACCAAGTTGACAGCGTAATCAGATTGCGAACACGAGTAGGCGGAATCGCTCTAACCTGCTCTATTGTCTGCAGCTTGATGGTTCCCGTGGGTGATGGATGGAAATATCCGGCGTATCAGTATAACACTATACGTAGTCTCCATAGATACTCCTGAAGTGATTAAGTTGAGAAGTGATAATACGACTTTGAAAGAGTGTTTTGTTTACGAGCGTGCGAGCACGTGTCGGATGACCTCGTTTTCAAAGCGAGGCCAAGACGGGTAGGTGACCTTTGACCCTGATTAGGGTTCTCGCGGAAAAGTCCGCCGTCTTGCCAAATCAGGCGTGGTGACCGGTAACGGCTGCACGCTTGGGCGACGAGGGAAGTGAATTTTTTACGTGGAAAAAGGCAGTCAAGAAGTACGGAAGTTTGTCTATTAGTTTGATAAGATCGTTAAGAAGTCAACCTGTCGTACCTTTGGGTATTGTGGGTTCTGGTTTTGGTTGGAATGACTCAGAATATGCTGTGCGAAGATGTTAAGATGGAAGTTGAGAAACAGGTCAGTCCGGTTAACTCTGAAGATGAACGCTTGTTGGAAGATACGACTGCGGCCGGTGAATTGGTTAGGAATATGAGTTCGGATGAAGTTAAGATGGTAATGGACATGGAAATTACGGTGAATCCCACTTCTGCAGAAAGTGTGGTTCCCGTGGAGTCCGGTCAAGAAAGAGATACTCGGGAACCCATTCCGGATGTCACACTCGGAAGCGGAGACGGTGCGGAAGCATCGCGTTCAGAAGAAGATGGCCTCCCTTGCACTCTGGACGCACGAGAGAGTCGGGGAGTAGTCAACTATGAGACGGGAGTCATACGTTGGCCCAATGGTGACACTGTCTATATCGAAGCAGACAGGGTGTGGGATAAGAAGTTGGAAAAACCCCATAAGTTGAACAGAAGATGGAGTCGGATGATTAAGGAGATGACCCCGGAAGGTGTCATCTATCCGAATTTGTGGCGTCAGAATTACATGGACATGGCCACCGGTATGTCTATGTGTGCTAGCTTCTACCAGTTGGTAGTAGCCGTTAAGAATAAATGGGATAAGGAGCATCCGGATCGGGATCACGGTCAGACTTTGTTCCATTTTGGTGGGAATCCGTGGGTTAAGGAGACTCTGAAAACTCTGGATGAACTAGTTGAACAGGATATGGTCCGTTCCGGATGCATGACAACTAGGTCTGCATCCCAGGTTCCTAACCCCTCATTCAGTTATTTGGATGAACAAGAACTGGTTAAGAAGGAGACTCAGATTCAGAATGAGGCTATCAGAGATGAGGAACTAATCAGGAAAAAGGAAGAGCAGGATCAGATTATCCTGAAACAAAAAACCGAATTAGCAGCTATTCAGATGGATGAGGCGAATAAGGTAGACATGGCCCGTATCAAAGTAAGTAAGAATCCAACGGAAGAAGAGCTGACCTGCTGCTTAGAGGAATAATGTAATAATGTATAACTTTACCCTCTGGTGGATGTCTTGTAGGAGATAGCCTCTGGCCACTAATGGTTGAGCCCTATGCCTGTCTAGCATAGTTTAACCATAGTGTAGAGCTATAGCAGGTAGCAGGAGATGACTGGAGATGTTACCTCTGGAGTGGTTCTGGAGATTCTGCTTTCTAGGAGGAACAGCCAGGCTATTTGTACCATTTCTTGGCAATGCACCTCAGACTGACTGGGGCCAGTGGCATCTGCCTAACTCTGCAATTGTTTGAGGGGAGTCTTTCATGTGTCACTGGGTGCACAAAGGACCCCCATGGACGCCGCTATGGCCCCCATTGTCTTGATCGCTGTGGCATGTTCTGACCCTCATAACTAGGCCAATTACGCCGTTACAACTGCTATTTTGCGCCTGCGCGGACTTGAATATGTGAAGTTGTCAATGCCCGCTTTTTGTGCGCTTAGCTCGCGCTGGTTTGTCTGTGGCGCATTTGGAGGTCGAATTAATCTACACAGCGTAACTTCCTTAATAATAAGAGTACAGCCTTGATCCTGGGCTCATTTTGACCGTCTAATTATGGCCTTTCCATAAATGCTTTGATATTTGACCTAGTTTGCTCAGGAGCGACGCTAGAGCGACCGGAAGGTTATGGCGTCGTGTAACCTATTTGTTCAGTGTTTGGGTGCTGAGACACTCATGACGGCGTCGGCGGTGCCCAGGCACCCGTGACGGCCGTTTGCATTCACTTACAAGTTATTAGTTTGTGCACTGGACCATGAGGTTGCTGATTTAGACCCTTAGAATCATTATATTGTGCAGTGGACCATGAGGTTGCTGTCTTTGATGTTGTAACCTATGTATAACTGACCTGGCTGGTGTGCAGTGGAGCATGAACGCTCTTATACAAAGTTTGAGCGCTCTTATAGCTCATAAATGACAATCTTATTGTGCAAATATACAATCTCGCGTGTAATTGTGTTCAATTGGCAATTTTAGTTTGCAAATATACAATTTCGCGTGTAATTGCATTCAAATTACAATTTGTAGTATGCAACCATACAATTTCGCGTGTAATTTTTGTCAAATGACAATCTTAGTTTGCAAATATATAATTTCGCGTGTATTTGGTCACATATGATAATCTTAGTTTGCAAAAATCCAATTTAGTGTGTGAATTGGATACAAACGTACAATCTAATGTGCAACATACATTTTAGTGTGCAAATTGGGTACAAACGTACAATCTAGTGTGCAACATACATTTTAGTGTGCAAATTGGGTACAAACGTACAATCTAGTGTGCAACATACATTTTAGTGTGCAAATTGGGTACAAACGTACAATCTAGTGTGCAACATACATTTTAGTGTGCAAATTGGGTACAAACGTACAATCTAGTGTGCAACATACATTTTAGTGTGCAAATTGGGTACAAACGTACAATTTAGTGTGCAAATAGCAATTTAGTTTGCAAATTGGGTACAAACATACAATCTAGTGTGCAAATAGCAATTTAGTTTGCAAATTGGGTACAAACGTACAATCTAGTGTGCAAACATACAATTTTAGTGTGCAGTTGAGCACAAATGTATAATTTCGGTATACAAAATACAATTTTGGGGATTTGAGACAAATTTTTCCGAAAAACAAAGTACTTCATGTACAAAAGGCTCGTTTGTCTCTGAGTTACTCCGTAATTTGCTATATGGGTGTATTGATTGATTGATTGATTTGTGTTTTACAGCACTTTAGCGGCACTAAGTGGCTATCTCGTGCTTCACAGGTTGATAATTTAACAGAGGAATGTGTCAGTGCCCGCGCATATATGCACCACACACACCCCGAGGGGATAGGAAAGAGGAGACACAGACCCTTTTAAGTGGGCTAGGGAAGCCTGTGTCCTGCTTTTGGTACTCTTTGGACCAGGCTGATCAGTACATAAGCCGGGGCGGAATTTGTTGACCCTCCAAGCCCCATTTGGAGGGATATATATGGGTGTATAATTAATTGGCAATTTCGGCAGTGGGCCGCTGCTTTTAATTGACTTTTCCCTAGCCTTTTTTGAGTATGTGTCCCTGAAAGAGATTATTTGGTGAGTATCTTAAGTAAACATTTTTCATGTCAACAATTTTTTCTCAACATTTATTTTTTTTTTTTTCAATTCATTTTTCCAACAATTTCTTGGTTACCTAAAGTGTGTTACTTTAAGTAAACCTTAATGTAGTATACAAGTGCTAATGGGTACAAGAACTGTCTTAGTTATCTACCTTGCATTCATGTATATTAATGTACAATTTACAATTTGCAATTTGCGCGTGTATGCACGCATTAATCATCGACTTTTGTGAGAATACCATAGATTTTCATATTATACATCAACAAGTGGCTGTGTATTTTTTTTTTCCTAAATCAATTTTTTCAATACTTTGATAATTTCATTGACAGTGGAGGTGTGTCAGGGATGGGATGTGAATCTCCTCCCTGATGTGCTCATGCAGTGGTGGCCCTTGAGGTGTTAGGTGCCAGATTTTGGCATGTGTCTGTGGCAGTGCCTAGCTTGGTGTCAGTGGACAGTTCAGGGTGGGGGGGGGGGTGGGTCCATAAAAGGAGGGAGTGGCTGGTATTGGAGTATCAGTTCCTCACTGGAAACCTTTGTTGCTACATCATGGCTCACTATCAAGCTATCCTTGAATTGCCTGTGTCACAGGTGATGGTGGTGGGGAGTCCGGCTAGGGCCCGGGTGGAGGCCAACCAGATCCTACACTATGGCTATATAGTAAAAAATCACAGAGAAATCTGTGAGCACGGTGATGTGCTGGTCGGCATGTACTCTTGCCGCTACTTTTTGGGTTCAGTTTTACGTCAGGGGGGCCACTGTGGCCCTCTTGGCCAGGGCCTTGACTAATGTTGGATCCTGGCCCATGGATACTAACCTCGGGCCACGTTAGCGAGTGTTCTGGGACTACCTGATGGCAGTCTCCTTTTTCGATCTTGCTGCGTCTGGGGACCCATCTGTAGCTGCTGAGTACGGACTGGGATCGATGGAGGCCCGGCTTCTAGAGTGGGATCGTGAGCACGGCCACATGTATGGATCGAGCCCCTACCGTCCCGCCATTATTGAGCCTGAGGCTCTGTGGTAAAAACCGACTGACTGAAAACTAGGGTGTAAAAACCCGCCATCCCAAATCCCTTTTCAGGGCCGGCAAATTGTCCGAAAAGTTCTGAATTCTGTCTCTGATATGTTTTCTCCTGGTGGTGGACTGGGGGCAGTCTAGGCTGTGGGCAGTCTAGGCTGTTTCCACAGTCACTGGGGAGGGCTGGTGGTTTAGAAAATTAGCAATAGTCTGCATGTTTGACCTTGCAGTCTCCTCCTGGTGTTCGTCAATAATTATATCTGTTGTATTCTCCAGTGCTGTCATGGTCACCGGGCTGGTGCCACAATCATTCTGGAGAAGCATGGAGTAGTACAGTCCTTTGTTTTTAAGGGCTGGTACGGTACTGAACCTACTGCGCCAAGGTAGGTGTATCACCTGAGGGAGGTGATAAGCAAATTCTCCTCTCTGTGTTGTTATAACTGCTGGTCCATTCCAGGTAAATATAGCTTTAGGTAGTGGGAAGGTTTTAACCACTATATCCTTATAGGTCGGGGCAGCTGCTGATTTAATCTCATCAAATTCATGTGGTATTGGCCTCAAGGGTAGCGCGAAGTTTGAGTCTCCACAATATATTTTAAAATATATTGTGGGATTTGTGTGCTTGGCCACATTTTTCTTGCCACAGTGTGTCTGAGCAAATTTCTTAAGGTACTTCATTATTCTGTAGGCTGAGTAGATGGTCAGGGTGAATAATATAGCAATTATCAGGATGTGGGTTTCCTGAATTGTGAGGAAAGGGGTGTGGGTTTCCTCTGTGGGGGTAAATTTGGTAGGATTCTTATCTGGGAGCGATTTGTGTAGGGGCAGCTCGGTGACTAGTCTAAATTCTTTGCCTGTAGGCAGGTAGGCTACAGTCCCTCCTAGTCTGTACAGTTTGAGTAGTATGTATACTATAAAAATGTGAGCTGATATCCCTAAGATGAGTCCTAAGCTTTGGAAGATTGGATGCTCTGTCACTCGACGTAGGTGTGATTCTATGTAGCGTGTTTCCATTACCTTATCAAGGTTGGAGGCATCATTTAATAATGTTTTGGCAAAGGGCTCTAGATTTAGTTGAGTAATATCATCCATAATTGGATTTTCCTGTAGTTTGTCTAAGGTTCTAGAAAGGTTTACTACTGGGAAATTTGGAAGATTCTCTCTTTCATCTGGTTTGGTTTCAGAAATTTGGTTAAGTGCTGCCATGAATGGTAAATTAATTGTCTTGAGAATGTAATGAAATGATAAGGTTGAGTTACAGGGCAACCTTGTGTTTGGAAGAGAAAATTCTCCTACACTGATTGTGCACCCACAGGGTACACCTATGATTGAGTAGGACTGGGCTTTTCGAGTTTCAGACGTTTTACCATGGCAGTTGATAAAGTAATGGGGTTCATTAGTAGTGACCAGATACTCATCTTCAGAAATGGAAATAGCATGGGTGGTGGGTGCTTGCAGTGGTGAAACTGTAAACTTGCAATGTTCCTTGATCTGTTGAGCCTGGTTAGTAAAAATGGCTACAGGGCATGTAGGCCTGTGCTTATAAATTCTACCATTTACATCTCTGCATACCTTTACTGTAGTACCTTCACATGCCTGCATATCAGCTGAGTCCAATTCGATGAATAATGATTCGTCGTAAGATACTGCTAGGAACTCAGTTGTAGTTTGCAATCTGGTGACTCCTCTGGTCGGGGTCTCCTGTGTGTCTATAGGCATGGGTGATGTAATCATTTGGTACAGTTTGAAGGTAGAGGTAGTAGATTGAATTATAATGTCCAGATGAATATATATATATATATATATATATATATATATATATATATATATATATATATATATATATATATATATATATGGTGAGCTGAGTAAGTGTATGAAGTCAGCTTCTGTGAATAATAGAAATCTAAGTCATTAATTGCAACTTGTGCTCCAGGGTGTGTAATCCTAAGTTTGTTGTTAATGTCAATTAAGTATCTGGCAAGGTCTGAGGGTGGTACTATATCAGGGGTTAGGATTCCTGATGATAGCATCCTCAGGGCTGCATTGGTTCTTTGCAGTGATTGAACTGTATTCATTCTTGCTGCTATAATGATTAATGCATCATTTAATACTTGCATTTTTTCCCTTTGAGTTTTCTCGTGCCTTGAATATGAGTCAAGAGACCTGGACATGTTAGAGGCCCATAGGTTGACGGTGTCACCTATGGTGTTGACGGTACTGTCCAGTACCTTCTTATCTTGGATGTATGCTTTAACAAACTTATCTTGTCTGTCTGTGATCTTTTCAATGAGACTTGCTGCTTCCTGATCTTGTTTAGCAAATTTTCTTAGTATTTCATCTATGTTTTAAGCTGTCCCATAACTTGGTTTACATCTTCTACTGTGGCTAGACCTAGCACACCGCAAAACAGGGGTGCTAAAAAACCCAGTATGGCCTCTCTTTTGGCCTTGTCCAATGTGTTTATGGGGTTGGATAAGAACAATTTGATGGAGGCTAATGTTTCATTTATCTCCTTGTCTGCAATTTCCAGCAAGGTGTCAAGCTCCTTGGCTTGTTGGATAATTTGACGAGAGGTATGATCTTGTAGAGTAGGAGTGGTCAATTGGAGTATTCTATCCCTTATGGATCCTTGGGTAACGGGTGCCCGAGGTATCTTGTAGGGGATAGCTAACAACAGTGTTGTGGTTGTATGTCCATTGACCAATGGTTGAGGGCTAGGTTTGAATACTACTCCTATGTTTTGTCTCACCACAGGTGTATAACCTGTGGTAAGTGGTTCTATAATATATAATAACAGCATAGTTAGCAGTATGGGTGCAACTCTCAGTCTTCCCATGGTGCTTGTGTAAAGCAAGTTTGCTGTTTAAAGTCTTGTCAAATTTGTAGTAATTTGGTGCTGGTAAAGTCTAAGTGTATGTGTAACACTTTAAATGAAGTGGTTCAAACTGTACCTTTGCAAGATTGAGCTGTCTTGGCAATATGTCCGGTAAGTCTATAGAGGTTGACCAGTAAATGGTAAGATCAGGTTGAAGGTGAAGTAGGTGTGTTCTTTATCCTAGTGCAGTCTCTCCTAATGGAGAAGTGAGCTGGCTAATTCCCAAGTGGGGTCCTGTAGACTTGTGTTCCAGACTGCAGCTGGATGAAGACTGATGGTGGGCTATGGTCCACAGTGCTTCTTATGTAGCCTACCTTACCCACAATACCGTGTGTGTTCATATTTGTCTTCTGTCCGGTCCAGTAAGAAAATATTTCAAGACCTTACATATGTTTATGTATATAAAACACATAATGTAGGTACTATATACTGTACCATAAATTATTTTTTTTATTTTTACAAAGTCTGGAGGTAACATAATTATCAGATTCACAAATCACTACTACTACGAGTAATAGGTATCTGAAATTATAGGATGCAAACATAAAAACATTAACATTGATTCAGAATACTCTGATGTATCTTTCAAAGTTTTTATGCAAAATGACTTTAATTCCTGCATTTCCGAATGTTGATATTGGGTATACTGTGTTCTAGGAAAACAAAAAGTTTCTCATTTATGAGTCATATGAATGATTATTCAGTATCTGGTTAGATGTAACATAAATAGTATGATCATTCAGTATTGTGTTTGGATACATCGAATACAATTATTGCCAGACTATTAACCAGGCAACTCGTACACTATTATGTGCCCTATTTGATATAATTGTGTTAATACTATAACTTAGTTACTACCCAGAAGTGTAGCACCTTGTCATAGTCTTGGTGGGGGTAGTGTAGGGGCACGGTTTGTAGTAAGCATCACGTAGGTACAAGTTGGGCAGTTACCGAGTGGGGTGTACACTCGGGTCTGAGAACGGTATGCTGGGGCGAGCGGTGGCAGCACTGCTCTCCGAGCTTCCTACCTTAGACTCGAGAGGTCACCACCCAACCTTAGGCTATATAAGGCCAGGTCGGTAGCTGCCGGAAGGGAGAACCCTCACGGGCTCCGTACGGTCAGTAAGCACTTCCCTCCTCTGGTTATGAGAACTTACCTAGTAACTCATTGTTTGATTGTCTGAAGACCTTGATACGAATACACTTGAACTCGGAAGCCTTTAGTCGGATTGTAAGCAGGATTCTGAATAAACCTTGTTGCCTCTTCTGTACCGGAGATTGTCGTTTGGTAGTTCTTTCCGAATTAGACATACGAACCCCAAGCCAGAATACTTGACCATTACAATATAATCATATTTGCCACTCTCAGCAGCAGTACACCTTATATTACATCACAATCTTATTGTGCTGAACCTGCCAGATGAGTTTGTGGTTTGGATAGTACATTTGGTGTCACCAGGACTGCAATGCGGGGATGCTAGCATGAATTAATGCAGTTACTATGTATCTGTATTGTAATGTTTTTGTACTTTACACCTAATACAATTTCTTTAAATGATACATGGGCAGCTGGTATGTTCTTTGTGCATGCTGAACAATATTCACTACAATAGATAGTTGATTGAACATTACCTTTTATCATTTGAAAGAAACTGGGGATTTAAAGAAATTTGAATACGTCCCAAAAACTATTGATATAACTGGAGTCCATAATAATGTCTCTCCTGAATGTTTAGTGCCTTGGTTCAACGTTTAGTGAGGCACCTGACCAATCATAGATGTCTTCACAGCAGGTTTTCATCTTCTCAGAAGCCAATTGAGCACAATCACAATTAAATCCTTAAGGATGGGATGAATTAGGGGGGTTCCGAGGAAATGGGTATCCGGGAGACAGAAAGATATGAAAGATAAGGCGGGCCAATAGTGAAGGTACTTTTATTTAAGAAATAAGCCATTTTAGAAGCATGAAAATAATGTTGACATAGTGGAATAAACATGGGATAACAGTATTTGTATGTAAGGATTAGGTTCTAACCAGAATCAGTAGAAGGGACCAAAAAGTAACCAAAAACAAATAAGAAATAACATTTAGGAGCTAGTTGACCAGAGTCCATGGATGACTCATGAAGATTCAATGTCTCTAAATAAGACTATGTCCCAGGGTGGAGTCCAAAGTTCAGCAAGGTATCCAAATATCATCGGGGAGCAGAGTCCAGGAGGTGCTGGGTGGAAGAAGCCAGTGTCAAGCGAGTATATCAAGCAGGTGCAGAGCCAGGAGGGGTACGAATTGTCGGGGAGTAGTGGGATACACAGTTCATCCTGGAACCAGAAGGAGAACATTGTATGGTCATCAGCTCACAATGAGAATTTATATTTTCTGGAGGAAATCTACTAGGCCAGGTGCTGTTAGTTTAGACTGTTCTTTGGGGACTTAAGGATTCAATGGGAATCAAATAGATCTACACCGCCTCTACCTAAACCAATACCATCAAGAATTAACCAAATACATACGCCGCCTTGGGCATTGAGATTGCTCTTCCTTACTCAACCTGAATGTTTAAAGGACCATTATTTGGATTATTCATGAAGGTTATGAGAATTTATGTAAAAGCCTGTCAACGATCTGAGATGAAACCAGATGCTCTATTTTTGTGAAGTATATGAATTAATAGGAAGTTATCAGGAAACAACAAGAGTGTTGAGAACCAATTCACTCCGGTGTTAGGAATGGTGTTCAAGGATTGTGAATGGAATATACCAAAATCATTTGTAATGGAATCATCAGGAGTCAGTGCATTTATGATTGAAGTGAAATGACTGGAATGTATATATATATATATATATATATATATATATATATATATATATATATATATATATATATATACATATGTGTGTGTGTGTTATTGTGTGGGTATAAATAAAACTTCAGAGCTGACTTTACCCATTGTGTCTTCTTTTCATATGGGCTTTGAGATTTAGATACTAGTCTTGACCACTTGACGCTAGTAACTTCCCCAATATCCCAGTAAAAGTTAATATCATTTATGCTGGATAACTTGGATGTTAGTACATATCTCTATATTTACAGTGGAACTCATTATGTAACAGGGTAACAAACACACAAAACTCATCAAATTCCTCCACCCTTCTATAGCCCAGGGGTCTGTTACTCCAACATACAAGAGGCGTGATCACCAGTTTCGTGTTTCAGCAATTACGAAAAAAGAGGTATCAGGGTACTTACCACTTTCCATTGAAAATCTGCTCGCAACTCGTGTTCCTATGGTCCAGATTAGTTTATCGCTAAAAAAGAGAAATTGCCTTAACATAAGTGTTAAAAAAAGTGAGGTTAACAACCAAATTCTAGGACAGGTCAGCTAGCAGTCCTAATTTTTTTTCTCTTTAAAAAGAGTATTTTTGAGGGGAAGGGGGGGAAGAAAGATATTTTAGCTATTAAAAGATACCCCTAAGTGGAAAACAATAGAACAAGAAATACATTAAGAAAAAAAAGATAAATTGTTTTTCCAATTTTCAGGTAAATTAGTGAGAATGCAGGAAAGGAGGAGACGTTAACGCTTGGAATATTTTAGTGAAACATAATGACACTAGATGGAAGTATACCTTCCTGATGGTTGTAATAAATGAAATAAGAACACAACACAGTTAAAAATAATTTTATTATTAAATAATAGGCACAACTAGGACGACAGACATGGAGTTAAGTCATTTTTATTACTGTAGTAGTATTTACAAATGATCACAACGTTTCGAACTTAGGCGTTCTTCATCAGGTGATGTAAATTCAATCATTTTTAGTTCTGAGGTAGGGCAAAGAGCAGGCAATTTGACCTGGTTACTATGGTTACTAGTTAGGGTCAAGGTTAGGGTCATATATTACAATCAAGGTCATATGAGGTCAAGGTCACATTTTATGGTTATTTGATATAGAGTCTTGTTCTACATAAGAATACATTAATTCATGTACCGGTAAAGTTAAATAAATCAGTTTTATGCGGTGTCCATATATAAAATTCACATACACATATGAATATCTATAATTACTTAGGGCGGAGAATGCCAACGCGTTCCATGCGTTGGCGCAAGTAACTTCCCATATTTTGATCTATATTGTTGATAGAATAATACAAGTCTTTGAGTACATCCTTTGCCAATACTTGCCAAAAATAATTTTCTTGGAATCTTAAATAATCTTACCTGATGGACAAAACTACCAGTTTTAAGATTTTTAATTTTCTTAAAACTGGTAGTATTGTCCGCCACGTAAGATAATTTATCTTATTTTCTTAAATTAAGAAAGATATTTTTAGCTGTGAAGAGGGTGCCAGCATCTGTTTTACGCCATTGTAATGATACAATGAACGATTTACGACCACAACAAGGTGACGCGGGACTTTTAAAGCAAGAGAAAGTCCTCATTGGCGTCCATATTGTGGAAAGATGCCTCCTCGATTATGAGTACAACTGGCCCGGGGCCCCGCCTTCTTTACAACCATTTGGGCAGGCTTCGTCGGGTTTATCGGAGAAGGGTTCACCCCTTCACAGAATTTACTGAAGTAAAATTTCAGGCGCGCTACAGATTATCAAAAGAAGCAGTAAGACATGTGTTAGATCATTATAAGGCATATCTAAGACATATGAACAGGTACCCCCATGGCGGGCTCTCCGTAGAGGACAAGGTAATTTTTTTAAAGTACTATAAGCATTTATACCTTAACAGTAAATTTATGAAATATATATTGATTCAAAAATTTGAGTTTTTCCCTATAGTACGATAAATACTTTTTTTTACATTTTATTCTTTTCTTTTCAGTTTTGTATTGCGCTAAGATACTTGGCAACAGGGGTGGAAATTTAGTACTGGTTTTGGCCACCAGGGGGCAGTATATGGGTAAAACAATAACAAATATGCTAAAAAAAAAGCTTTAGACCAACTTTTTATAAGGAATCCAGTGGTATTTAGAGCTAATTTTCCATTTTCAGTTGTACACATCAACCTATGTTTGACAAGCAATTACAGCAAAACTACCGAGGATATTTTAGCTCAAGATATCTCATTTCAAAGCCCATGACTTAAACCTTAAAAAGCCATTTCTCCCCAGGAGGAATATTTTCCCTCACCTGGCCACAATTACTCTCTAGTGGGAGATGTGCAAGGTGTGGCCAAATCCACTGTTTCAAGAGCAGTCAGATCGGTGGCCCACTTCCTCTAGGTTGGCCTGACCGACCTATCAACAAATTACGTAACGCGGTGGAATGGCAGCAAGTACATGGTGACCCTAGGGTTTTGGGTGCAATAGACAGGTGGCATATACCCATAAGGACTCCTTCACTTAACGAGGGTGCTTTTGTAAATAGGCATCAGTTACACTCCATTAATGCTATGGTAATAAAATACTTTTTTCCCTGTTGGAAAAAAGAATCTTAAAATGCCAACATACTTTCAGTTAATACAATGATTTCATATACATTAAAATTCTGTTACAACAAAGTGAATTTTGTAGTACCCAAATAAGACACCCTAGAGCCCCTTTCCCTCTATCTAGACTAAGGGGTTCTTGATGGGGGGGTGAGGGCACCAATGTCGCCCAGATACTAGTAGGGCCTATACAAATGCTGTGATGTCCCTCTGTAGACTTGCTCAAGTATTTATTGTTGTTTTTTTTTTCAATTCAATAGAAATGAAATAAAGTAAAAAAATAGAGACTTATTCAAGTGAATCAAGGCTGCACACAACCACCACTGAGGTGTAGGGTTTAGATGCCAACCTGCTGCAACTCAGGTCGGCATCTAACCAGACTTGTGTCAGTGAGGGTAGGGGAAGGGTGACCAGGCAAGAAAAGGGGTGGAGGGGGAATCAGAAGCCCTGTACAAAGACCGTGGCAGGTAGGGGGGCAGGAGTGGAAGCTCTCTACAAAGGCAGTAGCACCCCCCCCCACAGATGTCTCCCACACCTATAGGTAGGCAAGGGAAGTCCTGTATAAAGACTTCCAAAAATAAATTTTGTGTCAGGATTCCTTTGTATCCGAATTCTGGTGCCAAAACTTTTTAATAAAAGGATCATTCTATTATAGAAATGTACGGTAATAATTTGGGAACAAGCATTTTGTTTTTATAACCGAAAATTTTGTTATAACAGGATTTGTTGTAAAGAGATTTATTGTACCAGATACAGGAAAAAAATTTAAGTAAAAATATACCTTAAATAAAGACTTTAATTCTTTTTAGATTGTATGCGACGTTAAGGAACGTTTCGTACACGTAGATGGAAGTTGAGCTGGTTCAACAGGTGATGCTCATGCATATGCCCACAGCCTTATTAACAATGAGGCCGAGCTGGGAAACTTGGATCCATTCTTCTTGTTAGGAGATGGAGGGTAAAGAAATGTTTCATGATGTATCACTTCTCATGAGATATTTTACTGTAAGATGAACTTTATTTTTGATTTAAATTTATTTTTTAAGGTACGGGAACAGGAGGAACTTATTCACTGCTGTCAGAAATCCTGCTAATGATGAGGAAATTGAATACAATCGTTGGCACAGGAGGGCAAGGTCTACTGTAAAGAGGTCATTTGGAGGATTAAAGCAGAGATGGAGGTATTCAACTTTTTACAAACAAAAATTTAAATAAGGTAAAAAAAGAACTAATTGCCTTTCTACAATAGAGAATAAAAAAAATGAAAATTACTTCCTCTACATAAAAGGTATGACCAAATTTTACTGTGCTAAAACTAAATAAACAATAATTACCTACTAATAAAGGCAAATGAGATTAAAATAATTTTTTGTTTTATAAGAACTCTAGATCACCATGGAGGTTACCTGTATCACACCCCGGAAGTTTGTGGCCACATCATAATACCATGCTGCTGCCTACAGAACATTGCTCTCACATATGGGGTTCCCCTCTTGGAGGACGAGGATTATGACTGGTTCCGACCCCATTATAGAGATCCAGGCCAAGAACCAAACCAACCCCCCCCCCCCACGGGCTCAAGACATCAACTTTCTTGACAGAGATAACTTCATCCATGACAGATTTGGATGAAGAGTAAACACGGATAATTGGTTAAAAGAGAGTTAAAATAGTATAACAGTTAGAATGTAAAGGTAGAGATGGGATATATAAAAGGCTTAAACCCCCTATAAGGTTGAGATACGAATACTAACTTATACTACATGAAAGTAATTTTTTTCATCTTTTTATTCTTTCTATTATAAAACAAATTCTATAAAAAAAACTATGCTATGGATAAATTAGGGAAAAATATACTAGGAGAAAGAATGTACATTCTTTACTAGGGGGAAAAATGCAATAAACATTGGATAAAAATAAAGGGAAAAACTAGTTCTACTGTATGTTATTACTTTAATAGAAGTTTTTTCCTTGGGTGGGAAGGGAAAAGAAAATTCTCATATCTTAGGGTAGGTTTATTTGCCCCAAAAGAAAATTCCTCAGAAAACGCTGTTAACGCCCTTTATCCCTTTGGAAGAATATACTACTATTATTATAGATAAGGGAATGATTAGCATCGCTAGGGTGGGAGGTTTTTTATTTTCTAAATCCTAAATTATTTATTATTTGTAAAAACCCATGTAAATTGAAAGGAATAAAAGGGTAATTAATAAGACAAAAAATAACTTTATCATATCTTTAGTTGAAGAACGAAAGTAAAATTTGCCTAATATATAAGGGGCATACATTTTGAATCAAATATATTTCAATACCATAACAGGTTTTCACTTTTTTATTTCAAGGCACTTGTAGAATGTGATCAGATAAAAAAAAACACAATGAAACCAGTTTATCTGAGATAAATTTTATTACCAAACAACATCAAAATTGTTTATTTCCTTTCTGATTTTTTTTAGGCATAAAGAGAATATTTCAGTTTAGTAATCCTGTTTTGATTCCATGGGCCCAGAGTGAAGGGGGAGAGACGTCGCCTTTCATTTCGTAGTGTAGGAGAAGTTCCTTTGAGGCCATCAATCCCTGATAAAAGAAATATTTCTATTTAATAAGGACTTTTACATATGCACTTGGAAATAATGGACTAAAAATATATTACTTGAATTCATTTGAATACTTACCTATGACTACTTCTCTTCCAACATAGTTTTGAAGTTTTAACACTGTTTATTGGCTAATGGAAGCACTACATAAGTAGTTGTTATATTCAGTCGCCAGTTACAAAAAGATAACACATGTTCCAGGGTATAATATATGGTATATGGCATACAGGTGGTTTCCATGAACATATCGCATCATCAGCTTTGTCATAACACATATATTACCAGTTACAGTTCATAATCTGCCTAGTGCCATAAGTATTTCACCTCTTAAGCTCGATTTAAAACCACCCATATTAGGTTTTAGTTGACTTTCAACCGGTAACTGCTCACTTTGAGTTTTCTCTTATTATGACCTCGTAATTCTCTAGGGGGAACCACAACGTTCTCTCCACATTGAGCATATTTATACATATAACATGCTAGTGATTTTTTACGTCTAATACTAAGTGATTCAACTTTACATCTTGTTTAGAGGTCTGCTATATGGACATCTTGGGCATTTCTCACCTTCAAACATGCACGCAGGCAATGGTTTTACACTATATCAATATGATCCACTATTGTTTTAGGTCCTGACTCATGGATAAAACTACAATATTCTAATATAGGTACAATCATTTGTTTGTATATTCTTAAAGAATTTTCAACATCTAGGTACTTAACAATGTTACGCAATTGTTTCAGTTTTGATGTACGTATCCTGTCTATTTTCTTACAGTGTTATTTTCTTACAGTGTTGTTTAAAATTAAGGTCTTTATCAATTATCACCCCCAGATAGTTAAATTTTTCTACATTCGCTAGTACGGTACCTTGCATAGTAATATTACTTTTGTGTATATTTTGTCTTATAGAACTACACCACAGGTTTGTTTTTTTTTAACATTCACTGTAAGAACATTCAATCTACACCAGTTCTCAATTTCATTTACATCATTCTGCATTAATGCGGCCATTATTACGGGATCTTTCCCATTTATTACCAATGCTACATCATCAGCATAAAGGAAGCACTCACAATTTACCACTCTATTAGCAATACTGTTCAGATAGATGTTGAACATCAAAGGCCCCAACACTGTACCCTGAGCCACACCACAATCCATAACCTTTTTACTAGAAAACATTCCATTAACCTTGGTAATCTGGTTTCTATTCATTAAGAAATTTTTTAACCATTTTATACACTTTTCATCACAATTTATATTTCGTAATTTTGTTATCAGTATGTCCAGATTTACAGTATTGAATGCTTTCTTTAGATCCAGGAATAGTATCAACGAGTATTCCTCTCTATTACGAGCTTCCAGTAAGTATTGTACCAACTTGAAAATAGCATCCACAGTCGACCGACATGGCATAAAACCAAATTGATGTTCATTTATAATATTGTTTTCCAACAAGTGACTCATTATTTGTTCATGTACACATTTTTCAATAAGTTTTGAGAAAATATTAGTCATTGTTATCGGTCTCCAATTTGATACATCACTTAATGACCCATCCTTTGGTAATGGTACAACATGTCCTATTTTTAGTACACTTGGTTTATTGCCACTCTCAAATGATTTGTTTACAAAAGTTGGTAATAACATATTCTTACTTAAAAGAAAATCTTTTACTATACAATAAGGTACATTTTCAATACATGAACTCTTGCTTACATCAATTGTTTTAAGGATTTTGTTACAGGTCTCCTTTGTACAATTTTCCAGAGTAACTATATTGTCACATATCATTCCATCATTGACATATGCTATAATCTCGAACCTTTTTGCCAGATCCGAGCCTATATTTATGTAGTAATCATTTATATAATCTGGTAATAGTCTGGTATTTACCATTGTACCTGTATCATCTTTTAAGTTCATAGTGGGTGTAGTGTTATTACCTTTCCATACCATGTTCAATATCTTCCAAAATCATTTCGGGTCCTTCTTATACTTGCATAGTAAATTCATTGTTACATTTTTCCTTTTGCTTTTTAATGTATTGTTAATATCCCTTTTTATCATCTTCACTCTGTCTAGTAGTTGATTTATATGACCCGGTATATATTTTTTAGCTTGTCTAAACAATCTTTTCTTTTTAGCAATTAATCTTCCTACTCGGTCATCATAGAACATATCATTTTCCCGTACCTTATACTGCTTTATAGGATGGTATCTATCCAGGTACTCAACAATATGATATATAATTTCATTATACACATCTCCCTCATTAGAGTCAGGAGGTATACAAGTATCCTAACTAATATCATTTACATAGGCTTGTAATTCAATTTTACTGAAGTTATTCATGTTTCTTGATTTAATTAACTTTATTGGTTTTTTAACCTCTTTAACCATTTTTCTAACAACAAATACTGGGACATGGTCTCCACAAATATCGTTTAAGAGTCCATACTCCTCTACACATGCACAGTTTGTATAATAATGATCTAGTGTTGATTTCCCATATCTATGGAAATATGTTGCTTGTGTTCTTAAAAACTTTAGTCCAGTGTCCCTCAAAAAGTTTGACATTCTTCTAAATTTCATACAGTTCCTACTACGACTGTTTACATTCATGTCACCCATGATCCATATTTCTTTATTTTTATACTTTTCATATGTAACTATGGTATTAATATGGTTGTAACACTCCGCTACATTACCCTTTGGTGGTCTATATACCACCGTTACTACTTTCTGTTTATGCCCAGGGTAGCTTATGATTAGGCATATACATTCTATGTTTTTATTTACCACTGAGAGAGCATTATCAATTTCCACATAGGGCATGTACCTATTGTCTATATAACATGCCACACCTCCTCTTTTACCGCGCCTCCTGTCATTTCTGACCAATGTTTTATCATACATATAAAGTTGACTACTTGGTGTATATGGCTTTAACCAGGTCTCTGTTATACCTATGAAATCAAAACCCTTAAATTCTCGTCTTACATAATTGTATTTATCTTTTAAACTCTGTGCATTAAAGACCAAAAATTTAAAACCATTACCTTCTTGTACAATCTTTGGGTCTTTACTCATTTATAGCTATACGATAGTTCCACCTGTCTCCATCAATCCCTACTTTGAACATACATGATATCATATTAACTAACATATATACAAGTGTAGATGTTGTATTAACACTAGTCATTATAGGGTCCATACAGAGAGAGGCTGAGGTTGACACTTTATACAGTGTGTCCGTAATGTCTATCGGTGGTACAACAGAACCACAAATTAATAGACATTGGCACACATGGTGAAAAAATACACAAAATTTCATATTATTTCAACACATTATTATCAACAAAAGAATCCCTACACCACAACGTTTTAGTACGAAAGGACCGTATAGAATAAGTCCCATATAACATACATATATCATTTATTCATGGGATACTACCACATACATTACTATGTGGTCTAGCCAAAAAGGACGGTCCTATACACCTGTTTGTACTGTTTACTTTTACTCTATTCTATCTCTTTATACACAGATTTATATATCATTCAGGACGGTCCTATACACATGTTAGCACAGTCTACTTTTACTCTATTCAATCTCGTTATACCACAACTTTATATGTCCTCATTGGGTTTTTAGTGGTCCATTCACCTTCATCATACTCTGGGACTTGTTCAGTCTTGTCTGAGTTTTTCAGTTCATGTTCATCATGGAATCTTGATCTCAGCTCCTCCAGTAGCATGCCTAGCATATTTTCTCCTTTGAATGTGTTAGTGTTCAGACTACCATCATTATACCCTACACCTGCGCTCCAGAACATATCAGTCTCACTCTGGATCAAGTTCAACTGATTCGTTTTCCTCAGTAGCTCTCGTAGGAATTTATTCTGGCAGAATTTCTTACTCAGGCACAGTTTCATGATCTTAAGTCTCATTTTTCGCCATCTCAATCCCTTCTTACAACCTTCACCTTCTCTACGTGCACCCATTGCATCACTTGCTTTCATTACTTTCTCAGCAGCCTCAAAGTCACCCATCTCGACACAACCCACCCATTGAAACATCTGTTCCGCTGATCCAAATATGAGACCCTGATGCTCAATTTTTATTTTGTACAAATTACTGAGGTACCATTTATCTCCACAATATACAATGCTGTCCTCAGTTTGTCTCATAAAAAGTTTGCCTATCACATAACCAGATTTTTCACCTTCATTGCTTGTTTTCTCGACATTGGTGTCCTTGGGAGTAGTCTTGTCTTTGGTCATAGGCTTGGCCGCTCCTTTCTCCCTTACCCTTGATGGGTAACCTGCATCTGATGTTAGCTCATTTCTTGGGGGGGGGTTTTCTTCAATACAGTCATGTTCCCTCTGTATTCATTCCCAGACATTCTCTGCAACCGTAGGTTAATAGGAGTTCTGATTGGTGAGGGTTCTTTGTTCCATCCATCCTTCTCTTGTGTATCTTCTCTATTCAAGTCGGGTTGTGGCATATTTGTACCTTTACCAGTCACCTCACTTCTCACTGTATTAGCAACTGCTCTGTTAAGTTCATCACTGGGTATGTATCTTCTTGGTATGGTGCTTGGCTTATAACCATCATATAACACATTGTCTATCAGGATTTTGGTACCCTTGGCCCATGCATTTGCCAACCTATTCTCCCTACAGTTTTTTGCAATGCGTCTGATATACCCTTTAACATGTCGCACTTCAGGATCTTCATCGGGGTTTACATATACAGTGTTATATTTACTTCCAGGCTGTGCCAATATTGATTTAGCACGTAGGCAGGCATCTCTGCGCCATGTTGTTGTGAAACATATCAGTAGTGCCCTGGTTCCTTCATCTCTAGATGTGGTCATACGTCTTACCAGCTTTATTTCTGTCTTGTCCACATCCACACTCATTGCTCTCATTAATGCCATAGTCTCTTGTATGGGGTCTTCATCCTCTGCTTATGGTAGTCCTGTTACTACTAGATTGAACCTTCGAGGTGATTTATACTCCTCATTTATGTTGTATTTAACTGTCGCCGCGTAGCTTGGGTTTATGCTCTTTACATCCCATTCCTGCTTAACAGCTTCAGCAATTGCTTTGGCCTCTTTGGCTATCTCACAAGCTTGTCTAATGTCTTCATGTGCAAGTCTGACCTCTTTACTAGCCTGTAGAGCAATGTCTTTGGTTTTTTTCACCTCACATGCAGTCTGAGTAGCATTAATCTTACTTTCTGCTTCAATCTGCTGTAGACGGTCACTCAATGACTTGTTAGTACCGTCTACTTTTTCTTTTAGCTCATTAAAGTCTCTCTGTGCATCGGCTCTATTCAGTGTCAACAATTTCATCATATCGCTGAAGCCTTTTCTAAGAAAGTTCTTAGAGCCTTTCTTCTTCCTGTTTTCACTCTGGTCATGCTCTTTCATACTAGACTGTACCTTACTGTTATCGTAGTCATCTTCACTATTTGATGTCAACTCACTATCTGAGTCTTCTGTGTAACGCTGTTCATCCATAAATACAGTATCTGGGTCATTGTTGATGATGTGTGCATTATATTCACCTCTACTGCTTATGGTATCCTTCTCCTTAGCTCGTCTCTTGGTTCTGTGTGTCGATGCTTGGTACTTTGGGGATAGGTTGCCGACCAAACCGGCCGTCATAGTTTCTGTATCGACCAAACCGTCCATCGTAGGGCCCACATCATCGCTCGGCGGTCTGGATCTTTTTGTTGCTTTACTGCTGACTTCCTTGATGTGTTTCCGCGGTCTACATCTTCCCCTGGGCTTTATATGCACATTTTGGTCTAAATATGACTCAATTTCAGCCCCTGATGATCTTCTCGATCTGATATTAGGCTGTTTCCTCCTTTGTTGTTGATCCGCCATCTTTGTTTAGCCTAGTAACCGGTCTAGTTTTGCACTACGGATTGGTAGCGACTTGTATTATCGCTCACCTTCACCGATACAGTCCTCACTAAACTGTGATTTCTCCGGTTATACAACTGTTTTATCTCCCAACAGTCCAGTTGTCAATTCTCCGGGTGTTCATATAAGTGTAGTTTCACTCCCATTTTGTTATAACTCTCAGTATATATCTCAAAACATGGTATACAGGACGACGGTGACGGTTACTCTCCTTGCATGGCAGCGGTAGAGTTATAATAGTCCAGTGCCATAAGCTCATCCGGACCCAGAATCATATTAGCTGATATCCTTCCTCCTCCTGTCTGTCTTTGGGCGTTAACTAGGCAAGTGTGCTTGGCTTTCACCTCAGAACAGAATTTACCCACTTTGCGGCGGCATATTTCGGGAGAACGATGGCATTGAGAGGACTTATTAACATACTCTATGAAAAGGGATGAGAATGAAAGACAATAAAAAAAATGGGACAAAATATAAAACAGTATAAATGCAAGAATAAAGATAGATAAAATATTCATTTCCAATACATGTAGATATGAGCTATACCCTACATCATTATATAACAGGAGGAGGTGTTAATGAAGAAAATATAAAATCGATGAAAACTGCGAGTATATAGTAATAAAAATAATTCACAGGAAGAGGGGAAATATATATGCGATAGATGAAATAACTCACCAGCCACCTCCTCCCAAGCCTTGTCCTTCATACGTTTACCTATGGAAGTAATTTTGAATGAGTCCCGTAAAATAGACCTCCGGGCATTTGAATCTAACATCAGGGCATTCCTTTCGGCATAACTCCAATTGGGCTGTCGGGCCATCTCTTTGTCTGGTTGATCTTTCTCTACAGAGGACTCTTGCATCTCTATGTCCTCGGGTATAGTATTAGGACCTTCCTGCACTTGTCGCTGAGCTGCTTTGGCCTACTTGGGTTTAGTCTTCTTTCGGGCAGGACCTTTAGCTTGGCTAGTAGAGGCTCTCTTTCCTATTTTAGAAGGCTGAAAACTAAATTGATCCACTAATTGAATCTATTTATCTTCTTTAAGCCTTATGCGCAACGAGATGAGAAAATTGAGTTTACATGTATAACATAGAACATGAAGTCTTTCTTATTTTTAATGACAGGGTAAAGCTGAAGACCCTCCCGTGTTTCCTCCTCTACGTCCTCCACCTCTACCTCCACGACCTCCACATCCAAATTTAGAAGGGACTTGCGAGGGAATGCCTGGGAATCTAATGGTTTTCTTTGGTGTTTTTTGCCGTGATCTAGTGACTACAGAGAAAATCGGAACTGCCACTGAAGAAAAAAATTCAGAGCTTGAGGCACAGGGTAAAAGGTTAGAAAGTGAGGAATTGTCACAATTTTTTTGTTGTTGATTATTTGCGTTAAAGCCATAATTATGTATTACATTATAAAAACAATGTTAACGCCTGATTTCCTATATTTTTCAGAAGAAAGAAATTAATAAAATATAGGGCAAATATAGTATATTGTAGAGGTACGTATTGTCTAACCGTAGAGTTGGGTACCGTCTGACGTGGCGGGTGAGTCGAGTCATCGGACGTTCCTCAGGTTCCGGATAGGTGGCAGCACCGATCCGGGTCTGTGGGGACATCTGACGACGAACACCTGGGTCCTTATATAAAGCCCAGGGCTCAGCCGCTACGTCAGAGGCCCTCCAGGCCTCCGCACCATGTAGATTATCTCTCCATCCATCTTAGCTGCTTGTTCTATACCATCCGGCAGCCGTGAGTGTACACTAAGAAATAAACTAACCGTTGGCATACACTTGAATTACCGTCTTACTCTTTCTTTCGAATCGTAAGACCCAAACCCCCCAGGTCCGTAAGGCCGCAAGACCCTTACACTGGTGCCGTGACCAGTTAATTCTGGCATACAGCCCGGACGTCATAACGTCCGAACGGCTGGTACATGGGTTAGATAACCTTAGGGAAGCTAACCCAGCAGGGCAAGAAATTGCCCAGGAGAATGGCAATGGATCATTAGTGCTCCAAAACCATTCGAACTCCTAAGATGCGGAATCTGTATCTTGGAGAGATCCCGAACCCCACTATAATGATAGTGAGGAAAATCTACCAGACTCTGTACGACGTGAACAATCCATACAGAGACAGGGTAACTTAATAGGCCAACAATCACTTGTTGACGAGTTAAGTAATTCGATGTTCGAAGTTGGTGGTAGTACTAATCCAGAACATCCGGCACCAATGCCAAAGAGGGTAACATTCGGAGAACTACCTTATAGATTACCCAGACCCGGGCTACCAATATTAGATTACAGCGCTATAGATGGCGACTTAACCTATGCGGTACCGGAAGGTGAGGAATTTAAACGACCGGATGTCCTGTTGTTAAATGAAACTTATGTAACTTTGAACGAGAACCTAAATACCTTGGTCAAAGCTAAAGATGAAGTATTCCATGAAAAACTTCAGCTGGAAGAAGACCTAACTGGCATGCGGAAGGAATTCGAAGCCAGAAGGAGTGAGTACATGAAGGAACTCGAGAATGAAGAATTAAAACTTCAGGAAATGAGAGAGTCATTCAACAAGGAATATGACAATAGACACATTCGCATCCAAACATACATAGATACGAACGATCAACTAAATTTTGATAAGGCAAAATTCGAATCCGAAATATGCCATTATCGGAGCGAGTTGTAGAAATTGAAACTTCAGTGTAGTAAACAAGCTGAAGAATTTGAAACCATCCGGGTAGGCATTATAGCTTACAATAAACAACTGGAAGAAGATAGACAGAAACTCACGAATGAGCTTCAGGAATTGCAGACTACTGCAATAACCTTAGACAAATATGTAGAAGCTGCCCAGTTGACTATAGGTGATATAGATCCAGCTGTGGTGTCTACAATGTTGGGAAAAACATCCAAAGATGCAACCCCAATTAGATACAACCCATTCGTCGATGATGGGGCTGATAAGAATGTAGTTTCCGGAATCTACAAGAAACCGGATAATACCGCAGGTAATGGAACCGCACCTACACCAGCAGCTCCAGTGCTGGATACAATAGGTCCGGCACCACCAATACCAGACCTGAGTCACAAAACTAAAACGACTCGCGATAGTGCTGCCGGAACCAACAATAATACACCCGTAGCACAACCAAGAGTACCGGGTCCAATGAGACATATGTTGACACCACCTTCATATTTCTCCCAACCTGGCCATAGTACACCAGCAGGTCCGAGATTACCGAACCCATCTTCGGGTCCAGGTAATGGTCCTACTGATGGACGTTTTCCAAGACCGAACCCGCCACAAAACAACTTTAATGGCGGAATGTATCAACCGAGAGCATCTTCCTATGGATATAGATATAATTATAATCCATCAGGAAGTGGTAATTATCAAAATGGTAATAACTATAACCAGGGATGGAATCAAAATAATTCTTATCCTAGGTATGCGCCTTCTGGAAACACCAATTATAATGGTGGATGCCCTGGCGGCTCATCCGGAAACTATAATGGTCCACCAGGAGGTAACCCCCCAGGTGGCCCAGGTGGATCTGGATCGGGAGGATCAGGATCAGGAGGAGATGGCAGGAAGCCAAATAGGAGAACTTCCATGCCCGCAGGGATGCAAACCATCTTTGATAGGAGCCAATGTATCCAAAATTTGGGCATTGACTGCTACCGAAAGGGAGCGGATGGCATGGAAGTCATGAACTGGAGCATGCGAGAAGCAGATAGACTACGCGGATGTAATAATCCGGCACGTAGACAGGCACGGATACCCCCTCCATACGATTCTAATGACCCATGGAAGGATAGGTATCAAGCTTTTGTCGACGAAGTCAATTGCAGTGGCTGGACAAAAGAAGAAGCTCTGCCGTATCTGATCTGTTGGTTGAATAAAGGTGGAAAAGTAGCCCTCAATCAATGGAGAGCAGCTTACGGATTATACGGCACCTATGATCAATTGGTAGAATGTGCCGCATACCTATTCGGATCAATCGTTAGAGAAGATCCATGGGTAAGCTTCAAGAAAAGAACGCAGAAACCGAAGGAATCTCACAAGGTCTTTGGTTTGGAGCTACAGGACTTGCTTTCAAAAGCACGTCCAAATTGGGCTCATGATGATGACTGTTATCTACAGGAATTGTTCATACAATTCTATAATGGATTGCGGGATCCGGATCACAAACAAGTTGTTTGGGATTCTTGGAAAGATGACACTTCCTTCAGTGACCTGTTCATAGCAATCGATGGACATGACATGAAGAAACGATTGGTAGGTCTAGGACCTAATCCGGTAAGAGCAGCACCTTTTCAATATGGAGGTACACCTGCTCCGATATATGATACTTCCCAGTTAGCCGCGGTTGATTCGCATGACGCTGATAAGGAGGATGAATATGTCTCGGATGAAAACGGAGAATATATTGGTTAAGTTCAAGTAGCTGGAAAGTATTACCGACAAAAACGGTATAGGAAAATACATTCGAAAGGAAAGGGAGGATCCGCCGCTGGTAAGACAGCTTCCGGATCGAATGTAGCCTCTGCGGCGAAGCCAACTGTGGCAGCCACTGCTACTCCGACTAATGTTATGGAAACCTTAATAGCCGGACTAACAGAAGCTCTAAAAAGACCGAGAGTTGATAAATCTCAGAGGAGATGTTTCAGATGCCAGAAACTGGGGCATTTTGCTCCAGAATGTATGGCTGAGAAACCTGTCCCACGTAAACAGGAAGGTGTCTCTGGAATAAGTACAGAGGAAAACTAGGAAGGGGTCTCCCGAGGGGCAAAGAAGGGGATCCCAGTGACAAATCTTGCCATGATATCACCATCCGTGATGATAGTTCGCATGTAGTAACAAACTCGCCTAACACCGAGGTGGTTGTAGACACCCGGAAGGTTAGGGAAGCTGATATAACAGGTGCCACGGGAGCACAGGGGAAACCCAATATCAGTAACGAGGCAGGCGGCTACGAGTTAGCCAAGGTCTGTGGTGCCCACCTGCCCCCGGGTCATCCTTGTCTGGAATTCCTGAAAGGATGTTTATCGACTCCTGGTGTGAAAAATGACGTTCCGATCCTCACGGACATGCCCTCTGTTCTAAACGGAAGGCGGTGGTATGTTTGCCTCACTGTTAACGGAAGATCTGCCGAATTCCTTGTGGATACGGGAGCTAGCCACTCTTGTATCTCCAGGGGGTTTTACGATCTTATACCAGATGAACATGATACTCTCAAATCAGGAGGAAGTGCTCAGACGGCCGATGGCAGTACTTTGCAAACGTATGGTAGAACTTGTGTGAAACTACAGTTGGATGGTATACATGACTATGTCATGAGCGCCACCGTTGCGGATATAGCAGATGATGGGATACTTGGGTTGGATTTCGCATCCCTGTATGGTGCTGTGTTGGAACCTCAATCAGGAGTGTTGAGTGTGAAATACCCATATCCCGTAAAGGTTAGGTGTGTACTGAGACAAGTGAGCAGTATGGCCAGCGTAGCACACACTGTGCGAATCCCTCCGGGAGTAGCCTGTGATGTGCTTTTAAGAAGTGATCCTGCAATGTGCAATAAGCCTGCAGTGATAGAACCGGATGTAGCTACTCTGTCAAGTATCGGATTAGTATCCGCAGATACTATTGTAGCAAATGCATCATGGTCGGTAGTACCTGTCTCCAATACCGGAAACAGTACTATCTACTTAAAAAAGGGGCAAGTTTTTGGAAACGTGACCCTTTCGGAAACTGTAACGGATAGTAAGAGAAACTTACAAAAGGGTACAGGAGATGATGAAATTTCGGAAGACTTACTCAAGTTGTATGAAGAAACTTCATTAGAAGATCCGGAATACCGGAATGTGTTCTATGAATTGCTCTGTCAGTATAGGAAGAGGAAATAAACAAGATGTTGGAACAGGATGTAATAGTCCCTTCCAATAGTCCATGGAGTAGTCCTGTGTGTATGGTAACAAAGAAAGACGGTACTATCCGCTTTTGCATAGACTACAGGAAGTTGAATGGAGTAACGAAAAAGAATTCGTATCCACTTCCGAGAATAGACGAAACCATTGACTCCCTAGGAGGAAACAGTTGGTTTTGTACCCTAGACTTGCAATCAGGTTATTGGCAAGTGGGAATGAACCCTTCAGATATGGAAAAAACTGCATTTTCGAGTCATATTGGACTATTCCAATATAACGTAATGCCGTTTGGTTTGTGTAATGCACCAGCAACATTTGAAAAAATAAGGGAGACAATTCTAAGTGACTTATTGTGGAAAAAGTGTCTTGTATATCTTGACGATGTCATAGTCTTCGGAAAAACATTCGAAGAGTGTTCTAATAACCTAAAAATGGTATTGGAACGTATTATTTCAAATGGTCTCAAATTGAAACCTAAGAAATGCCACATGTTTAGAAAGTCCATAAACTATTTGGGCCGCATCCTTAGTGATGAAGGAATAAAAGCTGATCCGGAGAAAATCGAATCAGTTACGAATTGGAATAGACCTAAAACACCCAAAGAAGTGAGGTCCTTTTTAGGATTCTGTTCCTATTATAGGGAATTTATTCCGAATTATTCTAGAGTCAGTTATCCATTGCAAGCAATAGCTAACTGGACTCCAGGAAGTACCAAGGAAAAATTTCCTTGGGGGCATGAACAGGAATCTGCTTTTCAAAAGCTAAAGGATCTGTTCACGAGTACTCCAGTATTACAATATCCGAATGAAACGGATCATTTCATACTGGATACGGACGCTAGTAATGACAGCATTGGTGCAGCTCTCTCGCAAGTCCAAAATGGGAGAGAAGTACCAATTGCCTTTGCCAGCAATACACTGAGTAAGACTCAGCGCAATTACTGCACAACCAAAAGAGAGCTGTTAGCAGTAGTTGTATACACCAAGAAGTTCAAACATTTCCTATGGGGAACGAACTTTACATTGCGTACGGATCATTCCTCTTTGAGATGGCTACTGAACTTCCGAGATGCTGAAGGAATGTTAGGCCGATGGTTAGCCCATCTATCAGAATATGGGCTTGAACATCACCAGATTCAGCATAAACCTGGAGTGAAGCATTTGAATGCTGATGCCTTGTCTCGAATACCAATCCGGAAATGTGATAATCCAGATTGTACTGATTGTGGAGCTCATAGGGCAGTGCTAGCAGGGATTCGAAGACCATTCGAACCCCTAGTTGCCAGTGTACTGGATTGGTCTATGGATCACATACGACGTTTCCAGGAAGCTGACTCGATAACTGCGCAGCTATTGCAATTAGTACCAAAGGGTATACGTCCAGTTAGGCCTGAGGTCTCTCTGGAAAACCGAGAAATGAGAAGGTTTCTTGCTCAATGGACTGAGCTTGAAGTCCGGAAAGGCGTGTTATACCGTTGGAAGCCACACAGAGAAAAGAAGACTGATTGCTTTGACACATACTGCACAAGTCACGATTGTCTCCCACATGACATGCAAGAAAGGCATGTTGAATGAGGTTGACACTCTCACATTTGGTTCGTCAACTCCACTTGACATGCGTAATGAAGACAGTTGTCATGATGACATATGTGCCATGTCCCAATGACATGTGCTCTATGTGTCAAATCAAGTTGACATGGATATACATGTCATTTTGTTAGGAAGACTTTTTTCAGTGCATGTAATAATGGTGAGAAAATCATGCAAGTGGTAATACCACATGCCATGAGACATGACATTATGTATTTTTGTCATGGACATCTGACCAGTGGTCATTTTGGAAGGAAACGCTCGTTGGCACGACTTTCCAAAAGATACTACTGGCCTGGCATGACCAGAGACTTGCAAAGATGGGTAATCACCTGTCCAGATTGTTGTAAAAATAAACCCGGACCCGGGATGGGCAAACTTCCCCTATCCCAAGAACTTTTCGGAGTTAGATTCGCAAGAATCGGGGTAGACATCATCAGTGGATTGAACAAAACCGCTAATGATAATACCTGTATGATGGTAGTATGTGATTATTACACAAAATACACTAAAGTATTCCCACTACCGGACCACAAAGCAGTTACTTGTGCCGAAGCCTTTGTAAAAGGTTGGGTACTCGGTTTTGGCGTACCACTAATGTTACATAGTGACCAAGGCAGAGAATTCGAATCAAATCTCTGGTAAGGTATGTGCGAATACTTAGCTATTTGCAAGACTAGAACCAATCCGTATAGGCCACAAAGCGACGGATTGGTAGAAAGGTTCAACAGAACCCTTATCCAAGTTCTAAAGTCGCTTGTAAATGAACATATGGATGACTGGGATGAGCAGTGTCATTTTGTGACACATGCTTATAACAGTACGGTACATTCAAGTACAAATTGTACTCCAAACCTTTTGGTATTCGGAGAGGATTTGATAATGCCTGCCGACTTAGTATTTGGAGTCGTAGGGATGGACCCGGAATTACCTTGCCATGTAGTTTTTGTGGAATGTTTAAGAGACAGATTTAAAAAAGCATATGAGTCTGTCCGGATCGATTTGGAGAAAAGTGCCAAATGGCAGAAAGTTGGATATGATACCGATCTGAAGCATCGGAAATTCCAATCCGGAGATAGAGTTCTCAGACTACATGAACCACTTAGGCACATAAAATTAGCGTCTAATTGGGATGGTCCCTTCACGGTAACCCAAGTTATCAGTGACTGTACCGTAATAATTAAATCCGACCTTGGTCGACTGTATAAGTCAAATGTGGCCAGACTGAGGAAATGGTCTGGGAGGGAGACCTCCACAGAAATGTATGGTGAAGGTTCCGGAAAGATCCTGAACCAGAATCGCATAATAGACCAGGTAAAGAACACTATAGTGAAGCGAGGCCGTGGTAGGCCTAAAAAGTGTTCCGAATCAGTGACACCCACGCCAATACCGACTAAGCGTGGGGGAGTTAAAAAAGTCTCGGCAGGTGAAGACAAAAAGAAGAGGAAAGGTGTCTCCAAGGCTAAGAAACACCTAGAAAAAGCTCTTCAGACTGTCAGGTCCGATAAAGAACTATCCGAGAAGGGGAGATACGTTCGCCGCAGCCCCCGAATTGCCCAGAGGACTGCAGTGACCTAACCTGTATACACAACGAGTGTAATGTTTACATTTAGAGGAACGGATGACAACTGACCCGAAAGGCTTATTTGTCGCCGCTGCATGATGTACCAATGGGTAGTGGACGGATAATCCGGTGGATTTGCTTAAGCTTTCCATAATCTCCACTTAAATCCCCAGACGAGTCATCGGCATGAGCGATAATTACCTAAAAACAATCAGTTTGTTTATGTTCCGCCTGTAGCACGTGCGTTTCCGCATAACGTCACCGTGTCCAGTCTCGGCTGACCTCTCGTGACCTCGCGGGATGCGGGGAAATGACGTCACGAAAGCTGGCCTGTCGCCATATTGTTTTTTGGTAGCGTTTGGGACAGTCAGGTCACCCCTTCTCTCTTGAATTCTACCATCTAGCAAACCCCTTGTGCGCCCTCAGAGTCTGTCTCTCAGTAGGCAGACTCCGTCAGTGTCGGCCCCGGCGCCGTAAAAGCCGGAAAAAGGAGTATTTTACTCCCGTAGGTGATTCCCCGGTCATGGCTGAGGAATCCGTAGCTGCAGCCAAGCTATCCGGTGACCCGGATAAGCTGACTCCGTCCGCAGAAGCTTTTCCGGAAGCTTTGTCACCTGTTACACAGGAAGAGAGCGAGATGATGGACGTGGAGGAATCCACGGATCGCTCGTTCGAGGAGAAGCTGGCTTCATTCTCACTAAATGAGCCAGAGAAACTTTTATCTCCACTCCCAGCCGAGGGATCCGGAGGGGCTGCGAGTGCTGAACCCGCAGCAACTGAGTCCGAAACTACCCAAGTTGACGGACAGAAGGACGAGTGGAAGCCAGCAGTGGCGGAACCTTTTCCAGCTAGCTATGATGGTCGCTACCTGTATGTCCACCCGGAACTGCAGGCACAAGTGACCTACGCGGACGGGACACCAGTCAGGATGGACCCGAAAGTCAGGATAGCTATCGAGGGCGTCATGGCTCCCGAACAGCTGACCAGGACGCCTCCCGAGTGGCTTCGAGACTGGCCGTGGTTCCAACGGGGACTTATGGTAGACGCTGGTTTCCGTGAAACCGTGTATGCAGCTAACCGAGCCTTCGAGCTCGGAGCGTATCCGAAGCCTGACAAATCCCTGTGGAACGTCAAGGCTACGAACATCAACTGGGTAGGCTGTATCTGGGATACCGATGGACAGACCTACCCATGCCCTAGTGCTACCCGGCAGCAATGCCGGACCACTAAGGAATTCAGGGAGGCCGCTGCTAACTTCGAGCAGTGGGATGACGGTTTCTACATAACCGAGCAGGAATTGGTGGATGTCCAGAACAGTTCACTAATCGGATTGGACCGAGCTGCAGCCCTTCGGATGGTTATTGCCCGCCGAATGACTGCCGAAAAGGAGGCCCAGGAAGAGGCTAAGAGAGCTGCGGAAGCACCCGCACCTCCTATCCCCGACCTGAAGCTTTCCACCAGGAGCTCAGCCAGTGCTACACAAGCTACCGGCAGTACTACTACCCCAGTAGAAGCCACGACCTCCAGCACATCCGGAACCCAGGAACCGGAGGAAGACTGGAAGGTCAGTAAGAACCGACGATCCGCTGCTCGGAAGCTCAAGAATCTCCCGGATTCTGCTAGAGCCGAGCCGAAACCCAGCACCTCAACCACTGGTAGTACCGCCATGGAGGTTGAATCGTCTGACGAGGAGTCTGTGCACGAGTCCTCGGTTGAGTATGATGAGAAGGCCACTCCATCAACTCAAACCGAGGCCGAACGTTGGGCTAACGCCAAGTCCGGAATCAAAACCCGGATTCCGACGTGCTTCTCCGATTGTGCCTACGGAGTAAAGAAGGACGGCTCTACCCTCTATGCCTGCCCGGACTCAATCAATAAGAACGATGAGTCAGATGACGAAGATTGGGTGCGTCTTTCGGACGAGGACCCCAATCCGAGCAAGGCCTATCGAGAGATGTGGCTTATGCTTAACCATACCGAAGGGTATTATACCTATACCCAGAGGAGGAAGCTACGTTGGGCTCTAGAGAAGTGGTACGGTGACGACCAGAAGTCCTGTCCCTTCTCTATCTGCCAGGATGCGAGTGATGTCTCGGTCCGGACCTGGAGCACTCCAGCTCGGTTCCAAAGACATCTCGTCGAGACCCACTTCCACCATCACCCGGTTTACATTTGTGATCCGAGTTATGGCAAGAAGGGTAAGAAGTGTACTACTAAGGTGCAATACAGCCGACGTAGTGATCTGGCGAGACACCAGAAGAAATGCCACGCCGAAGGTTTGGAGATGGCTCGGAAGCGTATCATGGAGCTTCACCAGGAACTCATGAAGGAGTTCAATAGCCTGAGCGAGGATGCTTGGTCTAAGGTCCGACCGGGGGACCAAGTCCTCTGCGAAGTTCCGAAGACCAAGGATTCGAAACTCCGAGCGAAGATAGTCCTGACTCCTGGAAAGGGTAAACTGGACATGCACGAGTCTCTCTGGCAGAAATGCGAGGAATCCGGAAAGGATGCAAAGAGAGCTCGTGAAAGGAGCAGAAGAGATCAAAACCGTGGTGGCAACGGTAATGGTCAGAGCACCACTGCTAAGCCAAAAGTCAGAGCAGAGGACCGTTCCAGGTCCCCTCTGGCTAGGCACCCCGCAGAGCAGGCTCAGGGCACTCCGGTGTTCAAGAAGCCCGAACCTGCCGGATACGCTGGAGCCGTATCTAAGCCTGGGAAAGTTAATCCTCGTAACTTTCCGTCCTTAAACCAGGGACCTGGACCTGAGAGCCAGACCTTGGTGGTAGGAAAGGATGGTCGTCTTGTCCCAAAGAAGACCACAGCACCTGCTGCCGCCGGATCTGCATCCGCTCCAGCCGCCCTGCCAGTTACCTTCACCCAGGAGCAGTTGAACATGTACCTGCAAATGGGATTGAAGCAGAACGCGCCCCCTGCCTACTGTGTACCAACGGCAGGCGTGTCCGGAAGCCCCAAACCCGGAAGTGGTCCACAGGCCGCATCGACTCCTCCCAAGGCTGTCGCTGCACCTGCGAAACCAAAGGACGCTATTACCATTAAAACCGGTAATGCGGAAGTTTGGTTTGAGAAATCTCGCCAAGGGGAGGCAGATGTCCAGAAGGCCATCTACACCCACTGGGAGAAGTGTGTCCGTGAGAAGGCCACAGAATTTCATCAGGGACTCCTAAACGACACCCTGTTGTGTATGAAGGAGGTCGCGGATGCTGAAAAGCAGCGCCTCGAGACCTTCATTCGGGACGATGTGAAGGCCCAGGAGGAGGCTGCCGCAGCTGCCCAAGAAAAGGCAGCTATGGACGTGCACGTGCTGGAGAAACGTGTAAAGGAGGAGATTACTCGGAATACCAACTTGAACACTAAGTTCATGAGGGTATTCGGAGTCGACCTGGACGAGTGGGACGGCACTCCCGAGTCGGCTCTAGCTCTTCTTAAGAAGAAGCATGCTAAGAAATCTGCCTAAGCATGCTACGGGTTATTTCCCATAATTTTTTTCTCCACCACCAAATAACCAGATATAGTCTTTACAGGACCCTATAGGTCTGCGAATGTTTTCTTCACTAGTGTATGAACACCTATAGTATGTGTTCCGGGTTCCTCTTATGACCAGCTTATTGTATAATTCAGGCTGTATAACCCTTATTGTACCCTGAATAGTCTATTCGGATTCATAACTTCACCCATGAACAATCCGATAGTAGACTTGCTGCTGTGAGACGTATCCGGATGCCAGTTCCAGACTCCTGCTGTTACCCGTGCTAACCACTTACTAGGATGGACTTTACGATTTACCTGTACAACTCATCTATACTCCCGAATGGACTTATACCAAATACTACTATTACTTCCGGACCAGCCTATATTGGACTATTTTCTACTTATGTCAACTAAACTTAAAACGGATTACGATTCTATACAGTTGACAGAACCGGATCTACAATTCACTTCTACATTCTACACCATTCGGATTTACCTATGAACTTTAGCACTTCTAGAGGATTGCGGGTAGCTGCCCCAAACTCATCTACCGTGTTTCACCCTAATAACTATAGACTCTAGCACGTCCATCCCGTGGTTAGCTGACCACACCTATCATGGAGCATCCGAAAGGCTACAGCAGAAGACTCCAGCAGCAGCTATCATCTTTTCTAAAAATTGTACATGTTTTCAGATGTCTATTTTTCTATAATGTTATTCGTATGTACATATAGACTACATTGGTCACATCATACTATATATTATAATACGGGTATATATATATGTATGTTGAAGCGAATCTTAAGTTACTGTTAATTATTATAATATAAGATCCGATAAACTACACCAGAACTTACTTATTATTGTCCTGCGAGACATATCACATCATAAATATATTAATCTGGTGTTATAAAGATTATTCGGTACACGGTGATATCATATATATCATTACATTCATTACTACACCGTGATTTTTTTCTTTTCAAGTGTATAATACAAATGGTTTTATTCGTACTACTCACGGAATCCTTAACGGATCCATATGTTTATGTCATACAATGATGTTACAAGTTTATATATCATTAGATAGTGTAGTTACTATAACAGTCTTTTTTAAGACTACATAGTCAAATGTGGTATTAATAACTACAAACGCATATGAATGTTATTACTTGATGTATTTAATGTTAACAGTTCCGTTACACATAACTGTTACTATTACATGTATACGAATTATGATACTTATCTTATAATTTATACCGTACACACGGTGTGATGTCCTATGGTATAATAAGCTAATTAACAGTTCCGATACATATAACTGTTATTCATATAATTAATTGGTATCATATTCGAACATTCAACCTTGGCATTTTGTAACTACATACACTATCGAATATATGTATATGACATTCAAATAATATCTAACCTGGTGTTAACGTTATATCTATGGTTGTACCTCTATTACTAATGGTTAAGACATATAGATATGTTGTCCTAGTAATATTACTATAACTATAACACCCTCCTAATGTCTGGGGGAGTGGTGTAGAGGTACGTATTGTCTAACCGTAGAGTTGGGTACCGTCTGACGTGGCGGGTGAGTCGAGTCGTCGGACGTTCCTCAGGTTCCGGATAGGTGGCAGCACCGATCCGGGTCTGTGGGGACATCTGACGACGAACACCTGGGTCCTTATATAAAGCCCAGGGCTCAGCCGCTACGTCAGAGGCCCTCCAGGCCTCCGCACCATATAGATTATCTCTCCATCCATCTTAGCTGCTTGTTCTATACCATCCGGCAGCCGTGAGTGTACACTAAGAAATAAACTAACCGTTGGCATACACTTGAATTACCGTCTTACTATTTCTTTTGAATCGTAAGACCCGAACCCCCCAGGTCCGTAAGGCCGCAAGACCCTTACAATATGTAGGGTATAAAAGAATGGTATTATATATTATCTAAGGTGTAGACAAAAAACAGTAAAATATTTGCAAGATAATATACTACTTACCGTTAGGTGGTGGATTTATGGTTTCCTCTTTATCCAACTCCTCAGAATCTCCTTGTTGCTCAACTCCATTTAAAGCAGAAAGTAAGCTGCAAAAGGCTGAAATACAAGGACACTTACATCAAAAGAAACACATAAATAAAATATAATTTGATATACTTGAAAGGAAAAGAAAAAGATACCAATTTTTTTTTTATTTCATATTAACACTACGTATCTAGTAAAATGTTAAATGACAAGATAGATTTTGATTTTAGAAGATTTAAAGTATTTACCATTTACTGATATGCTATTCTGGTACAGCATTTGGGTCATTTCTGTGGTTATTTTCTCTAGAGATGCAAGTTGTTCTTCATCGCCACATTCAGTCCATCGGTACAATTCTGTGCCTCTTTATATCTGACAACAGCTTTGTGTACTACTTCTAACACGTGAGAAAGACTATCAGCAATACTTGTATTATTATCAACGAGTTTTTTTTATAGATTCCTCTTGTTTTGCCTGATGGGAGCTCATTCCATCAGACATTACATCAGATTGAGCAGAGAGACACTTCTGTATGAGTTCTGCAGTCTGGCTAAACTTTGATTGATTTTCAACAACAACACTCATTATATCTGCCATTTTTGAGTCTCTTTCTTTCTCTGTATGTTCTAAAGTTATGGTTAAATGTCTGACCTGTGTCTGGTGAACCTCTTTACCTAAGTTTTCCTTAGACATAAGGGTACTTTTGGGTTTAAGTTCTTCTTGCAGTTTCTGTATTTGGTCTTTATGCATATCACCCATACGTTCTATATCGCCTTTCAATTTGTCATTCTGAGCAGTTAAATTTGCTATAACTTCGGTGGAAAAAACATCATCTTTCTGAACTCCTATTTCCACTTTTTCTATGTTCTGTTCAAATTGATTCTCTGGTAAAACTGCATGGTCGTCAGGTTCATTACACTTGGGAATATCCTCTACTTCTTGGTTTAAGTCTTGAACAGGATCACTAACTTCCATTTGAACACATGGTGAGTCCCCTATCAAAGTAATTGGAATTGAGTTAACCCAAATATTTTGAAAACTGTAATACCAAATTGCAAATTAGAGGTATAGAAAAGTATAAATGTAATGTTTTAGTTTGTTTTACTTCAGCAAATAAAATTGGGATTCCTTTAAGACAATAAATGTGAGAAGATATGGGAAAATGGGCTAGAGTGCAGGGGATTCTAAGATCCCTTATCCCAGTACATGTGAAAAAAATAATATGTGGCCCAACGGGGAAGAACGTGCCTCCGCGGGGGATTTTTAGTACTGGTTTTGGCCACCAGGGGGCAGAATATGGGTAAAACACTGACAAATATGCTAAAAAAAAGCTTTAGACCAATTTTTTATAAGGAATCCTCTTTATCCAACTCCTCAGAATCTCCTTGTTGCTCAACTCCATTTAAAGCAGAAAGTAAGCTGCAAAAGGCTGAAATACAAGGACACTTACATCAAAAGAAACACATAAATAAAATATAATTTGATATACTTGAAAGGAAAAGAAAAAGATACCAATTTTTTTTTTATTTCATATTAACACTACGTATCTAGTAAAATGTTAAATGACAAGATAGATTTTGATTTTAGAAGATTTAAAGTATTTACCATTTACTGATATGCTATTCTGGTACAGCATTTGGGTCATTTCTGTGGTTATTTTCTCTAGAGATGCAAGTTGTTCTTCATCGCCACATTCAGTCCATCGGTACAATTCTGTGCCTCTTTATATCTGACAACAGCTTTGTGTACTACTTCTAACACGTGAGAAAGACTATCAGCAATACTTGTATTATTATCAACGAGTTTTTTTTATAGATTCCTCTTGTTTTGCCTGATGGGAGCTCATTCCATCAGACATTACATCAGATTGAGCAGAGAGACACTTCTGTATGAGTTCTGCAGTCTGGCTAAACTTTGATTGATTTTCAACAACAACACTCATTATATCTGCCATTTTTGAGTCTCTTTCTTTCTCTGTATGTTCTAAAGTTATGGTTAAATGTCTGACCTGTGTCTGGTGAACCTCTTTACCTAAGTTTTCCTTAGACATAAGGGTACTTTTAGGTTTAAGTTCTTCTTGCAGTTTCTGTATTTGGTCTTTATGCATATCACCCATACGTTCTATATCGCCTTTCAATTTGTCATTCTGAGCAGTTAAATTTGCTATAACTTCGGTGGAAAAAACATCATCTTTCTGAACTCCTATTTCCACTTTTTCTATGTTCTGTTCAAATTGATTCTCTGGTAAAACTGCATGGTCGTCAGGTTCATTACACTTGGGAATATCCTCTACTTCTTGGTTTAAGTCTTGAACAGGATCACTAACTTCCATTTGAACACATGGTGAGTCCCCTATCAAAGTAATTGGAATTGAGTTAACCCAAATATTTTGAAAACTGTAATACCAAATTGCAAATTAGAGGTATAGAAAAGTATAAATGTAATGTTTTAGTTTGTTTTACTTCAGCAAATAAAATTGGGATTCCTTTAAGACAATAAATGTGAGAAGATATGGGAAAATGGGCTAGAGTGCAGGGGATTCTAAGATCCCTTATCCCAGTACATGTGAAAAAAATAATATGTGGCCCAACGGGGAAGAACGTGCCTCCGCGGGGGATTTTTAGTACTGGTTTTGGCCACCAGGGGGCAGAATATGGGTAAAACACTGACAAATATGCTAAAAAAAAGCTTTAGACCAATTTTTTATAAGGAATCCTCTTTATCCAACTCCTCAGAATCTCCTTGTTGCTCAACTCCATTTAAAGCAGAAAGTAAGCTGCAAAAGGCTGAAATACAAGGACACTTACATCAAAAGAAACACATAAATAAAATATAATTTGATATACTTGAAAGGAAAAGAAAAAGATACCAATTTTTTTTTTATTTCATATTAACACTACGTATCTAGTAAAATGTTAAATGACAAGATAGATTTTGATTTTAGAAGATTTAAAGTATTTACCATTTACTGATATGCTATTCTGGTACAGCATTTGGGTCATTTCTGTGGTTATTTTCTCTAGAGATGCAAGTTGTTCTTCATCGCCACATTCAGTCCATCGGTACAATTCTGTGCCTCTTTATATCTGACAACAGCTTTGTGTACTACTTCTAACACGTGAGAAAGACTATCAGCAATACTTGTATTATTATCAACGAGTTTTTTTTATAGATTCCTCTTGTTTTGCCTGATGGGAGCTCATTCCATCAGACATTACATCAGATTGAGCAGAGAGACACTTCTGTATGAGTTCTGCAGTCTGGCTAAACTTTGATTGATTTTCAACAACAACACTCATTATATCTGCCATTTTTGAGTCTCTTTCTTTCTCTGTATGTTCTAAAGTTATGGTTAAATGTCTGACCTGTGTCTGGTGAACCTCTTTACCTAAGTTTTCCTTAGACATAAGGGTACTTTTAGGTTTAAGTTCTTCTTGCAGTTTCTGTATTTGGTCTTTATGCATATCACCCATACGTTCTATATCGCCTTTCAATTTGTCATTCTGAGCAGTTAAATTTGCTATAACTTCGGTGGAAAAAACATCATCTTTCTGAACTCCTATTTCCACTTTTTCTATGTTCTGTTCAAATTGATTCTCTGGTAAAACTGCATGGTCGTCAGGTTCATTACACTTGGGAATATCCTCTACTTCTTGGTTTAAGTCTTGAACAGGATCACTAACTTCCATTTGAACACATGGTGAGTCCCCTATCAAAGTAATTGGAATTGAGTTAACCCAAATATTTTGAAAACTGTAATACCAAATTGCAAATTAGAGGTATAGAAAAGTATAAATGTAATGTTTTAGTTTGTTTTACTTCAGCAAATAAAATTGGGATTCCTTTAAGACAATAAATGTGAGAAGATATGGGAAAATGGGCTAGAGTGCAGGGGATTCTAAGATCCCTTATCCCAGTACATGTGAAAAAAATAATAATTATTTACTATATATCTTACCTTTTGGTAGAGAAGAAGACTCTGGAGCATCTTTAGAATACTTCTTACCTTTCTTCTTAGGAAAATCATCTAAAAAAACAATTTACTTTCTGTATAAGTATTTGATCTGATTCTGAATAAGACGTAAAAATATGGAAAATAAAGTTAAATTATACTATGATAATATAATTTTAACATGTCAGTATGTAATAAAAGCTTACTTTATACATAGAAATCCCTTACATAGATATATAATTCTTTTACTATCTTATCCTATTGTATGTAAGCGTTAACGTTTATATCATTATGAGCGTTAACGAAAGAATAATAGGTAAGAAAAAACTAGATTTTAATTTACCTTTTGATTTTTTCTTTTTGTTTCTTGGCAGGTGACTGGACCTCTGACACCCTGAGAGTTAGGAGAGGCAGAAGACTGCATATCTACATAAAAGACAACATGATATTTTTATAGCAGAAAAATATAGTTAAACTATACACTTATTACATCTTAATGTATACATTTTTTAAGATTGCACCTAAAAGAAACAAAAATTGTTTCTATAACTAATAAAAAGCAGAGGGAAAGAGTCTGTATGAGTAAACATATGTATGTAAAATAAAGAAGCAAATGCCTATAAGAATTACCTGTTAAGGTAGACCGCTTCTTCCCAGATAATTTATCCTTATTCTTGAGGTAGTTTTCATCCCTCCCTCTAAGGTCAACAGAAGGAGTATTACAAGGCCCTTCATATTCCACGTGTATCGCCTTCTTCTTTGGTTTACCTGGTCGTCTCCTAACTAAGAAACAATAACAGTTATTTTAAATAAAAAAAAGAAAATCTAAATTTATTCTTATAAGGGTTATAAAAACATTTTAAGGAATAGCGTTTATATATTTTCAAATTTGAACTTAAGGTCTTAGTATTCTATTTTCTAGGGGGAGTTGCCTTAACGCTAAAAAATAAATAAGTTTTACCTTTTTAGTATTAACCCCATATATAACCTGTCTTTTCAATTAAATACTAAAATCACTCATTGTATTCTTATTTTTGCTTATGTACTTAAAAGGTCCTTTGACAGAGGAATACACATGTGTTTATTATGCCATCACATTAAAATCATGCATAAAAATGGGGAAGAAACATGGAGTAAATCATATTATATATATTAAACTTACCTTTAGAAGGTGTTTTGGGGAGAGACATGGAGGTCTGTGAGTTGTCATCATTCTCCGCATCAGGACCATATTCACTAGTCCAGTCATAGAGGACAGACCTCATACCACTCTCATCTAAACCTGTTTTTGGGTCAGGTCGTCAGAAAGTGTAAGATTTTGCCCTTGAAGGCCCTTAAAAATTAATTTCCTAACTTCTTTATATAACCCTAAGAAATTTGTGAAGGGACATCCCCTCAGCTCAGAAAACCAAAAAATACCGACTTAGGACATCCGGTTCCATTTTTATTGCTTGTTTTGTGTCATGTAACGTCCGGTACCAAAATGCAATAGCAAGGCCAATATGTCTTATTGACTTCAATTATAAAATGGAACAAAATTTGAGTTATGCATGCACAGTAGACTGCCTCTTACATGATGATAAAAGTACCGGACGTTACATAACGTCCGCTACTTTTATCAGAATTATTTCACATAAGCTGTTGTCACATGGAGACAAATGCTGATAGACACACAATTTTTTCAGCAAAGTAGAGGATAATAGGTCCCTTTATATAGGTAATAACAAAAATGTTGAAGCTTAATTTTTTCGATGTAATATAACTGATTTAGATTTAGGTACCAGACGTTACAAATAATAGATTTTCATTTTCAAAGACACATGATGAAAAATTCTCATTCAGTAACATGTCCAAACCTCATGGAAATGATACCTATAATCATATACAATATAAAAAATAACTTTGGGATACTCCAGATGTTCTTTATTCAATACAGGACACTTGTAAAAAATACAAAAAAAGTCAAAAAAGAACAAATTTGGCCATTTTTTTCACTTTGACAGGCTACAAGTCTGTGAGTTTTTGATGCATGACCACAAATCAACATTTTTCTGATAACCCTAAGTGTCCTCTATCAAATGAGTCTATGTAAGACAAGACTGGTTCACAACTTCCTTCTCCAGAGCCATAAGAGTCCAAAATGACCCCAAAAACACAGAATCTACTGCTTTCTGGCGACCTGACCCATTTACAAAACAAAGAAAACGTATATGGCATATTTAGGGCATATTTAGGGCAATGTCATAAGAATATTCATAATAAAAAAGGCATTCACACATCCCCAAACTTTATGGTTCCAGGCAAAATTCGGAGGGCCAAGTTTTAAAACCCACATGAAAATTTCCAAACACAGAGAGAAAATAACCTAAATAAAACATGAAAAAAAAAATTTTATGTAACATTTCATTTACCTTCTATAGTAATTATGTCGTGGTACAGGAGAGCCAGGACAAACGACTTTGACATCATGTTGGTTTTCTTACTCCAATCAATGTGCTGACCCTTTTTCATCTTGTCTAACCTCTGTGTGTTCTTAAAGAAAGATAGCAAGGTCAGAACTAAAAATTACGTTAAAACAAAAATTTTTAATGGAACATACATGTTTTGCAGTATATATAAACATATTTTACCATATATCTTTAGTCTAAGTGATGTAGCTTTAAGGCCTATCCAATACCCTACGTACCTTAACTTTGCATTTATGAGAATAATGCTGTAACTTCCTTCTGCACTGATGCCAGTCTCTCAGATTTATACCCAGGGCATTTACCATTTCTGTGTAATAAGAGTTCAAAATTCCTTTAACGTTGATTATATTTTACAAAGTATACAAAGGTATGTTTACTTTAGACAGTTAAAGCATTGAAGTTCAAATTGAGAGTAGGATACATACTTTGTAATATGTACAACTTTCTAACATCCTAAAAATATATATAAAAACTTTATATACTTACCAAAGCTTTGGGTTAAGCCTTCAGATTTTCTTGTGTCAGTAATTTTCACTTGTTTGTCACATAGTATTTTCCTCCTAGGCATGGCCGCTTCAAAAAGTGCCTCCACTTCAGCATCTGTCCAGTTTTTCTCCCGCATGTCTTCATCATCTCCAGACTCTGAGTCAGAAGGGGATATATAACTTTCTTTACTAACAAATCTGCTTTTAACTCGTTCATTTAGCTGAGGAACTTTGAAATCTGTTAGAAAAAAAAACATTCTCTTTAAATAAATGGGGAAAAGATATTTTGTACTAGTTCTTAATACTTCCTGAAAACCTACAAACTTTAGACAAATGTAAATGTTAAAGTAATACTGTATTCCTTATAAGAACAAAAGGATACAACTTGATTACTTATAGTAGAACAAAATATATTTGTTTAGAAACGTTGGAGGTATATTTCACCTTCTGAAACATTGTTCTTCTTAGAAGAAGATCCCATTTTAGAAGTTGAAGGTTTAGGCTTGGTTAATTTCTTCACCCCAGGTACATGTACATCATCTTCTTCGGTGCATTTGTCGTCATCTTCTTTGTCTTCCTCCTGTTTGTCCTCATTCTCAGAGTCTTCAGGTTGAATCAAAGCCGAGTCCTCCACAGTACCACTTTGTTTATTCCTTTCTAGTCTGATCTTCTTTCTCTCTTTGTCGACATCGAAAGTCTCATCAGCATCTGTGTCGTCAGGGGGAGTGACAATCTGTTCTTGGGTCCCTGATTTGTGGTTCAGACTGTCAATGTGGACTGGGTTTTCGTTGCAGACACCTCGACTACATACCATAATGCCACTAAGTATGTATTTGCTTTTCTTATATGTCATATCAATGACCACAGCCTGTTCATCAATTCTGACAAGCATTAGTGAGGCTCTGGGCCTGCAGTGTAACACTTTGAGTACCATTTGTCATATAGGGGTTTTCGTCACAGATGCCTCAAGATTATGTGGCGGCAACCGTTGGCGTCACCTGGTGTTACCCAGTGGAAGTCTATTACTTTCGGGAGCCTTGTTTTTGTCAAATAAGTGTTCCTTCTGGTTGTTTATCAAAGATTTCCTGAAGATTCTCTTCAAACTCTGACAAATTTTTCTGTCAAAGTTTAGGAATCTGATCAAATTTCTTTTGCAGTCAAAAGATTATACCCCCTAGTACTTGCTGATGTTGTTGGATTTGGTTAAAATGGCCTTAGTTTGATCGAAACAGTATAGCCTGATTGAGTCAGTAAGCCTCTTGGACCAGGGCAGGTACCTGTCATGTTGATTTTGAGTGAAATTAGGCATAGACTCATATTCGTGAGGCGAAAACTCTGGGTGGACAAAATTCATGCTGGCAAGCATCATATTCCACCCTAAGGTCAAAAATGGATTGAAATATGTAGAAATGATGTGCCCCAATTATTCTAAGACATTTGCTTCATGTTCTGTAGATTTTTAGTCAAGATTTGGCAGGTCCCCACCCCCTTTTTGGTAGACTATGATACATTGTTGTTCAATGTCCTGACCCAAAGAATGACATTTCCAGCATATTTATCTAAATTCATTGCACTTTTAGTTTACATCACAGATGCCTCATTCTAACATTCCCCCCACCCCAAAAAATATTATTATAATAAAATATTTTGTGTGCTTTTTTGTGGATCTTTTTTTTGAGTGATGTGGGAGGGCCTTCTTTCTTTTTTTTTCTCAAACACTTTTATTAGGAAGGTACTATTTCTGTGCGTATTCATGAATGAATCCAGTGTCAGCACAATATAATCCATAGATTCGTACTGTAAAGTAGGAAAGGAGTCAAAATATGGTGCTTGAATCCCGTAGAATTTTTATATGAGAAATATGCCTCATATAAGACCACTTGGAAAATATCATTATTTAATACTTGAAGAGCCATAATCTTTCTGGAGCATTGCATTCCATTTCCACTATACCCAGCATTACAATCACATGTGAATGAACCTGCATTGTTTGTACATGATGCATCTATGTGACATGGGGAGGTTGGCACACACTCATCAATATCTATGGTAAAAAAAAAATCTATGAATGATAAAGCAGTTCAATTAGGCTTGGAAGGTACTATTTATGTACATTTCCATCATGAGTCCAATGTTAACACAATGTAATTGACATATTACTACTGTAGAGGAGGAAAGAAGGGAAAATGTGCCGTATAAATCATATTTCTACATTAAATGATACCTGAGGTATTGACTTTTAGAGGTATTTCTCTCAGCTGATTTGGAAATTTAACACTTTTTTTAAGGAAATTAACAATAAAAAGCATGCATGCGGCCTTTTCTAACTGATATGGGGATGTAAGTGGCCTACGACTTCAGTATGGCTATTATTGAGAAATGTAAAAAAAAAGTAAAAAAGCCACATTTTTCTTGTTACCTCAAGTATGACCATCCAAAGTTGGTTGTTTTAACACAAAGTATAATCAATGTTTCAATGGTGGAAATGCCCATCTGTACATGATGGCGGTCAGGCTCCAACTTCCCACAGATCCTCACATAAGAGACTGGACACAGGTGACTGGTGCTGCCACTATCAGCAGTGGGATCAGATCTCAGCTTGTCCTACTGTTAATGACTACACCACCTGACTTGCTCTATTAAGGGAAAGGCATACACTCTCATGATGCAATACAAGCACTAAAATATTATTGAATATTTGAAGAGCCATAATCTTACCAGTGCATTCTATTCCGTTCCCAGTATATCCAGCATTACAATCACATGTGAATGAACCTGGGTTGTTGGTACAAGTTGCATCTGGGTCACATGGAGAGTTCATGCACTCATTTATGTCTGTGGTAAAATAAGCAAAAGTGATATCAGTCTGGATTGAATTTCTAAGGTAACACTTGAAAGGTTAAGGGTGACCTAACTTACCAGTACATTTAAATCCATTTCTGTTGAATCCATCATTACAGGTACAGATAAATGAATGGATAGTTTGAACAAGTTGCATCTGGGTCACATGGAGAGGTCACACATTTATTAAGAGAGTAATGAATGGGCTAATACGATACACTGAACGATGTGCCCGTTAGCCCATTTCTTACTGTCTTTATTACACGATTAATCAATAAAAAATCAATAGATAATCAATAGAATATCAATAAATAAAGTTGAAAACAAAAATTCTTCCCCTCCCCAGGACGCGAAGCCTGCCATGACAGCTCCTGGTGGCATTCTAACCAATAGACCATCGGTACACACACCTCGGCACCCGGCAGCCGTTGGTTTGCTTTGGACATGAAAAAGAAAGATTCGCCCAGACCAGGACTCGTCCCGCCTACCTCTAGAAGCTGAGCGCAATGCGCAAACCACCAGACCACTGGGTCACACACCTCGGTGCCCGGCTTGGCTTGGTTTGAACGTGTCCAGCAGTCGTCGATAATCATAATGCTATTTTAACCTTGCGCATGTGAGAGATGTTGTGGGGGGTCATAGCCATATCAATCACTTATAGAGACTTGGTTCTAACCAAGCATTTCTCGTCAGTCCCTGACCACTCCTAGGAGTGCCGATATCCAGGATATCAGCACTCCTAAGACCTGCAATATTGACAGGTATCAGAATGGGAATATCTAGAAAAAGCACCCAAAATCACAGAGGTCATGTAATAACAATTGTTATCCTGGATATCGGCACTCCTAGGAGTGCTGATATCCAGGATGTCAGCACTCCTTACATGTCCTATGTCACATGTGACATGTTCTAACATGTCATATGTTACATGTTAAAACCCACGAAATTTTCATTGCCAGGGTAGGGGTTGAACCTGCAGTCTCCTGATCCCAAATCCAACTCCCTATGCAGTGCGCCACAGGGACTGATGAGAAGTAGTTGGGTAGAACCAGGTCTTGATATGATACAAAGCCTGGGGAGGCTTCTGCCATAACCGGGATGACTGCGGGACGGGTTCAAACCAAACCATGCCAAGCCATGCGCCGAGTTGTGAGATCCGGTGGTCTATTGGTTAGCGCATTGCACTCAGCTGCTAGAGGTAGGCGGAACAAGTCCCGGTCTCAGCGAACATTTTTTTTTTTCGCATTCAGACCAAACCAGCAGCTGCCGGGTGCCGAGGTGTGTGTACTGATGGTCTATTGGTTAGAATAAGGTTAGAATAGCATTATAATTATAGAGGACTGCAGAACGCGTTCAGACCAAACCAACTGCTGCCGGGTGCGTTCAGTGTATCGTAGAATCCTACGATACACTGAATTCGGTGCCCGTTAGCCCCTTCATTACTCTCTTACAATTGTAGGTTTATAAGTGTTGAAAGTTAGGGTAGGCAAAATTAAAGAATTTGTTCAAAGTTTTTTTTTACTTTTTGGATATTAACATTATATTCTTTTGTCTTGGGGAAATGATTTCTCTGAATCTACACCACAAAATTGACCTGGTTGGGTATTTCTCCTAATTCTACTCAGAAATGCCCATAGAATTAACAAAAGCCAGTCTACATCCAAACCATACCCATTCTTGTTATTCTTTTGATATATGGAGGAAACTTGTTTGTATGATATACCATTTTATTGTTCCATAAATTCTAACATATTTTGTATTAATCAAAGAAATATCTATGAAATTAATACATAGGTTGGTTCTAAGAGCTATAAGAGCGCTCAAACTTTGTATAAGAGCGTTCATGCCCCACTGCACACCAGCCACAGTCAGTTAGACAGAGTTTATGACATCAAAGGCTCCGACCTAATGGTTCACTGCACAATATAATAAAAATGAGGGTCTCAGTGTGCGACCTCATGGTTCAATGCACAAATTAATAACTTGTAAGTGAATGCAACCGGCCGTCACGGGTGCCTGAGCACCGCTGACGCCGTCATGAGTGTCTGAGCACTCTAAGGACTGAACAATGGGTTACATAAGCACGACGCCATAACCTTCCGGTCGCTCTAGCGTCGCTCCTGAGCGACCTAGGTCAAATATCAAAAATTCTATGGAAAGCCCATAATTAGACGGTCAGAATGAGCCCAAGATCAAGGCGGAACTCCCAGTATTAAGGAAGTTATGCCATGGAGACTGAAAGGAGCTCCGAGTGCACCACAGACAAACCGGCGCGAATTACGCGCCTATCCAGCGGGCATTATAAACTTGGCATATTCAACTCCGCGCATGCCCAAAATGGCGGTTATAAACGCATAAACGGCCGAGATATGAGGGTCTAAAGATGCAGAACCGACCAAGACAATGGGGGCCATAGCGGCGTCCATGGGGGTCCTTTGTCCCCCTGTGACACTTGAAAGGGTCCCCTCAAACAATTGTAGAGTTAGGCAGATGCTGCTGGCTCCAGTCAGTCTGGAGGTGCTTTTCCAAGATTTGCTACAAATAGCCTGTCTGCACCTCCAGGAAGACACATCACCAAGAACCGCTCTAGAGGTAACATCTCCAGTCATCTCCTGCTACCTGCTATACCACTGCACTATGGTGAAACTATGCTAGACAGGCATTGGTTTCTTACCATTAGTGGCCAGAGGCTATCTTCTTCAAGACTTCCACCAGAGGGTAAAGTTATCCATTATTACATTATTCCTCTAAGCAGCAGGTCAGGAGCTAGGTGTGGGAACCCACCTAGAAGTATGCTGGACACTGTATTATTATTACCTCACAGGTGGAGTGGAACTGAACATTATACTTTATAAATTACTGTATGTTTACTGTATGTGCAAATTACCTACATACTAACTACTGTATGATTGATATTTCTTACATGTTGCCTAAAGCTGAATAAACCAGTGACAACTGGAAATAACATTATTTTATTATGAGCCTGATGTATTTACTCCATACACCACTAGTCATATGATATTTCTCATATGACAACTTGATCATGCCAAACTCTACCATGACAAAGTGGTGGAGAACATCCTACTAAGATCCCATCTCTCACAGGCTCATAGAAATTAAAGCTGGTAACACAACTAGGAACAATCATACACACAGTAAAAATTAAAGCTGGTAACACAACTAGGACCAGTCATACACACAGTAAATTAAAGCTGGTACCACAACTAAGAACAATCATGCACACAGTAAATTGAAGCTGGTACCGCATACACACAGTAAGACCCACTCCACCCACCCAGTGACCTTGACCTTGACACCATACCCACCAAGGTCACCAGTGAGATCTCCCACACATCAGTGAGATCTCCCACACACCAGTGAGATCTCCCACACATCAGTGAGATCTCCCACATACCAGTGAGATCTCCCACATACCAGTGAGATCCCCCACACATCAGTGAGATCTCCCACACATCAGTAAGATCTCCCACACATCGATGAGATCTCCCACACATCAGTGAGATCTCCCACACATCAATGAGATCTCTCACACAACAGTAAGATCTCTCATATATCAGTGAGGTCTCCCAAAACGTCAGTGAGGTCTCCCAAGACGTCAGTGAGGTCTCCCAAACGTCAGTGAGGTCTCCCAAACGTCAGAGAGGTCTCCCAAACGTCAGTGAGGTCTCCCACACGTCAGTGAGGTCTCCCACACGTCAGAGAGGTCTCCCACACGTCAGTGAGGTCTCCCACACGTCAGTGAGGTCTCCCACACGTCAGTGAGGTCTCCCACACGTCAGTGAGGTCCACCACACACATCAAGGCCTTATCAGTCAAGCTGGCAGAACAACACACAAAGACCTTACGTAGTCAGGGCCTGTTGAAGAGGTCTCCCTCCCACCAAGATCTAGGAGGCCCGCAGGAGGCAAACCAGCCTCCAATACAACAGACCCACACTCAGTAGACCCCACACCACCCACCCTGTCTACTCAGGGAACAACCAGTTCTCAGAGATCCAACATTTCCCAGGGATCTCTACAGGACGCCCAACTCACGCTATCTACCTCAGGGGAAGAAGGATCTGCCTCAGGGGGTGGATCCACACCCTCATCTAGATCCTCCACCCCAGCTCCAGCCTTTGACAGCCACTCCTCCAGAGACACCTCCCCCACACCCTCCATCATGGACACCGATGAAGGCCCCCAACCTAATCAGACAGCTGAGAAGATAAGGGCCTATGAGAAGGCCATCCAAGATGCAGTTACTGCCCTAGAGACCAACAAGTCCCAGCAGGAGGAAAGGGAGAGGATCCTCAACCAACAACTGGCAGAGAGGAATGCAGCAATAGATGCTCAACAGAAGGCCATGGAAGATCAGCGGAAGTCCCTAGAGAGACAACAACAACAGATAGCAGATCTCATGAAGATGGTATCATCCCAGACCCCACAACCTCACACACCTGCCATCACACCTGTTGTCACACCATCTGCCTCTGGATCCAAAGATGACATCATAATCTCCATGGTGTCCAACATGACCAAGCTCATAGACAATAAACAGCAGGACGACAGAAAGATCAGGATACATGAGGTAACAAAACCCAAAACCTTTTCACACCCATCACCACTCATGTCAACAGCATTATTCATTGATCACAAATTCCCAGAATATCTGAAGGATAAGTACAAAGTGACAGACAGTGACACCATGGTAACATATTTACCCAAGTACCTCGAAGGACAAGCACTAGCTTGGTTTGAATCCTTCAGGGAGAGTGCCACACCTGATATGTTGACATGGACCAATGTAGTGAATAAATTAAAAGAGTATTTTGCTACTCGAGACAATATAATCTCAAGGACTGCACTCCGTGCACAAAAGATAGATGAACCTGTTCTAGACTATGCATGCCATCTCAGGAAAGTGTGCAATGCCCAACGCCAGAATGATGAAACCCTAAGCAAGGCATTTACCCAAGGCATGAGGCCCTGGATCTCTATAGCTCTTGAGAACAAGAAAATAGACTCTTTTGACCAAGCCCTAGACCTAGCCCTAGAGGTTGAGACCCAAGAGAGATCTAGGAAGGTAAGGGATGCAGAAACCAACCCACAGCCTACTAAGAAAAAGGTCCAGGAAATCAGCACTAGTTCAGATGAAGATGTTAACCTAATGTCTAGTGCCCATGTAAGGCAACAGGAAGCTAAGGTTGCATCAAGAGACCCTACCGGTAGATACAGAGGAAATAACTATGACCCCAACTACCAATCCAATAGAGGTAGAGGTAGAGGGGGCAACAACAACAACCGGGGGGGTCACAACAGTAGGAAAGACAACAGCTCTTCCAACTCCAACAATGGTAACTCTTCATACAGTGATAGGAGAGACAGAACCCCAAGTAATGGCAGATCCTATAATAATCAAGGATCCAACAGTAGGAGCCAGAGTCCACATAGGAACTACAACTCTGGATCCTACAACAACAGTGGATCCTACAACAACAGCCAGGGGTCAAACAACTCTGGATCCTATAGTCAAGGATCCAACAGTAGGGGCCAGAGTCCACATAGGAACTACAACAGTGGATCCTACAACAACAATGGCGCCTACAACAATCAGAGATCCAACAACTCCGGTCAATACAGCAACTCTGGTCAATATAACCAGGGTTCCAACCCACGCCAGGAGGATTACAAACCTGACACAAGAGGTTACCAGGGGAACCAACAAAGTAACCCCCAAATACCACCTCATGTGATGGATCAAATCTCCAAACTCCTGGTGGCAAGCATCTCAACCACCCCACAGAACCAGGAAAACTAGGATGTCACAGTGCCGATGGGCCAGTGCACTGTGACACCCCAAAAACAAACAATCAATCAGGATTAACAAAGATCCAACCAGAGACAATTGCTAGTGCAAATCTACCATCTAACAGACAGAGACGTCCATCAGTGATACACATCACCCCACCAGATTCATCATCAAAGGATACAGGTGAGAGTACCAAGCTTTCTATTGTACTTCTTCAAAATGGCTGTATCAATGCAAATCTATATGATGTTTCAGATGTACAATGTTTGGTTGATACAGGTGCTACTATCACCTGTGTCAGACAATCATTCCTCATGGATCTCCAAAAGAGATTCCATATCCAACTGAGGAAATCAAAAATCAACATCCACTTGGCAGATGGATCGGTGTGTCATGTTAGACATTCAGCCATGCTGAACTTTAGAATCCAAGGTGTCAGATTCCAATACCAATTTGCTGTAATACCCAACCTCACACAGCCCATTGTACTCGGCACAGATTTCTTAAGCACTACAAAATCTCAAATTGAATTTAATGTTGATCCTGAACAAATTCTCAAACCCATTAGGGCAGTGAGGGATTTTACCATCCCTCCATTCTCTGAACTTGCAGTATTGGGTAAGGTCACATCTACTCAATCACTGCAAGGGAAAACTGGAGTAGTAGATAACCTCCAAAGAAATAACAATGCCCCATATCTAGTTCAAAGGGCAGCAGTAACCCCCAGGGAAAATAACAAACATCCCCTAGTGTTACTCAACACCAGCAGGCGCCCACATAAAATCAAAAAGGGTGCCATCATAGCTCTATTTCAGGAAGTCAAGGAATCTGATTTAGAGAAACCTCAACAGGTGTCAGACACAACCCCACACACTGATCAATCCATCTCAGCCATACGGCCTGAGGATGTAACTCAATTCAGTGACACAGACTCAGACTGTGAGTCCACATATGCTGACCCTGAACCCAACTCAATCAGACTCTCTGAAATAGCTGCTATACATAGTGAGGCACATGACCTCGAGCCAGAATTGGAAGAGAATGTTCCACCAAAATCTGTGCTCACATCCAAAGATCAGCATGATAGATTAAAATCACTGCTGACCAAGTATGATGATGTATTTGTAGGAAAAGATGGAGACATTGGTGCCACACACCTGTATACACACTCAATACATGTAAAACCTGAGGCAGTACCATGTCATTTCCTACCATATAGACAAACACCAGAAAAACAGGCCGCAATAGGGGAAGAGTGTGAAAGGCTAGTACAACAGGGCATTCTGAGAGAATGTGCCGAGGGCCCCTGGGCCTCCAGATCCTTTTTAGTACAAAAATCATCGGGAGGCCATCGGCTCGTCACAGATTTTCGTTATTTGAACCAGAACACGATAAATCAAGCCTTATCTACACCCCGGGCCGATGACACTCTAGACATGATAGGGTCACTCAGACCAAGAGTATTCAGTAAGCTAGATGCCCAACAGGGATTTTTTCAAATTCCTATAAGACAGGAGGATCAGCATAAAACCGCATTCATAGCAAATGACAAAAAATATGTCTATGAAAGGATGCCGATGGGTTTAGCAACGGCACCGGCAGGATTCTGCCATCTAGTCACATTAATTCTGAACAAACTCAAGTACAAATGTGCCCTACCATACCTAGATGACATATTGGTATTATCACCATCAATCGAACAACACTTCCATGACCTGGAAGATGTGTTCAACAGCCTAAGAGTTGGTAAACTCAAACTGAAGAAATCAAAATGTGAATACTTCATAGACAGAATAGACTTCTTGGGAATGAGAGTCACACCCATGGGACTACAACCATCTCCCACAAAGGTGGAGTCAATCAAAACCTTCCCAACACCAAAATCAGTCAAAAATGTCCGATCCTTCACAGGCCTATGCCAATACTTCAAAAAGTTTATCAAAGGTTATGCCCAAATTGCTAGACCATTGTATGATCTACAGACACATCTCAAAGCATTTGTCTGGACAGAAGAGGCAGATAATGCTTTCAAAACATTAAAGCATGCCCTCTGTACCAATGCTCTTCTCAGATATCCAAACTATGAGAAAGAGTTCAGTTTGGCAACTGATGCTTCCAATGTGAGTTTAGGAGCTGTACTCTCACAGAGAGATAATGAAGGAGTGCTCAGACCAGTAGCCTTTGCAGGTAGAACCCTCTCAAAACATGAGAGAAATTACAATACCACAGAGAGAGAACTACTGGGAGTAGTGTATGGAGTATTACACTTCAGACACTATCTAGAGACCAGACACTTCCAATTATACACAGACCATGCAGCCCTAATCCCGCTACTAACCAATACAGGACTCACACATAGATGGGCCAGATGGGCTCTAGACATACAACAATTTTCATTCACCATCCAACACGTGAAAGGTGATGATAACACACCACCAGATGCTATGTCTAGAAGAGAATACCCAGATTCTGGACCCATGACTAACCCTCCACCCCCACCAAGGAGAGTTAGAGCAGCCAGTAGAACCAAGTTTGCAAAAGTAACAAAGAAAGTACCATTCAAAAGGGATGATCCACCCAACACCATTGAAAGGCCAGAGACACCCATTAGGGGTATCTTGAAGCAATCTACACACTATGTGTTTTGCCACTGTGAGAGAGAATACTCACAACTCTTTCCAGATAATGACTTCGAGCCTATTGAATTCTCATCACTCAATCAGATGCTGAAGGCAACTCCTAAGGAGCCACCCTTCACCCCACCTGACTCAGATGATGAAGATCCAGAAGACACAATATATGCTATTACTCAAGCAACTTCTAAATCAGTCAGATTCTTTGAACCAATGCAGGGAGAGGAAACATCAAACCATTTGTGTCCTATGACCACACGCTCAAAGACTAGAGAAATGATTCAGGAGGGCACACCAAAACCCCCCACACAATCACAAACTATTCTAAATGAGAAAAAGGTCACAGGAAACAAACCTACCAAAACCCCACCTGCCAGGAAAAATGTCACAAAAGACACTGCATCTACTAAGTCAAAGAACTCTGAGACAAAGAAGAATGACAAAAAGCAAATTGTGCCTTTAAAGAAAAAGGTTGCCACTCCCACCAAGGCGAGAATAGGCCCTCCAAAGGAGCCTACACACCAAAACAAGAGTGACACACCCCAACAAAAGGCACAAGATAGGCCAATAGTCGATGAAAAAGAAAAAGAAAGAGACAGAATAAAACAACATGTGCTAGATATAAATCAACTACTGGATCAGATTCCCGACACATCCATCTCAGGTACAAACCTTGGCTTGGAACAAAGGAAAGACAAGGACCTATTGCCCCTCATACAGTATCTTGAGGATGGGACCTTGCCTGCACCAAAAGCACAAGGAAATAGAATCATCAACCAAGGCCAGACATACACCTTGGTAAATGGTACATTAGTCCATATATGCCCCATAAATTGGAGAAAAACCAATACTGTACCACTTCAAATTGTTATACCACAGCAATGGGTAACAAGTACACTTCAGTATTTCCATGACTCACCTACCGGCGGCCATCTTGGTTCGAGTAGGATGCTGTCAGCACTCCGACCTAGGGTATATTGGAAGTCTATGCTAGCAGACACAACAAAATATGTTTCCACCTGCCACACATGCCTCACAGCAAAAAGGCAAGTACACTCACACAAAACACCAATGACAGTGAGAGAGTACATGACTTCACCAATGAAGTTCCTAAACCTAGATGCGGTGGGACCACTTCCCACAACTGCCAGGGGAAACAAACATATACAAGTCTGCATAGATTATGCTACCAGATATGCAACAGCTTGGGCTACTACTGACTTAAAAGCTGAGACAACAGCAGCAGAGTTCTACAAGAATATAATTTGTCATCATGGAACACCAGCCACTCTTCAAACAGACAATGGAACATGTTATACAGGTGCAAAGTTCACAAAGTTAACTAAACACCTCAAGATCAAACATAAATTCTCCTCACCATACAGGCCACAATCAAATGGGCTTGTAGAGAGATTCAATGCTAGCATAGGCACAGCACTCAGAGCATTCTGCTCAAAGCACCAAAACAATTGGGATTCATTTATTGAACCCATAACCTTTGCATTAAACAACACCGAATCCCAAACCACAGGATTCACCCCTTTCTTCCTACTCCATGGAAGAAACCCAGCCACCCCAATGGACTTAGGGCTGGGAATACAGGAAGACATATCCACAGTAGCAGACCATGTAGCTAACATGATAACAAATCAAGATACCTCTAGGAGGAAAGCTATAGAAAGGGTCGCCAAGCTACAAAAGGAAAGAAAGGATAGATATGATAAGAAACTTACACCACAGGAAATCAAGGTCACCGACATGGTGTACCTAAACATACCAAGAATCCTGACCAATACAGAGTGTAAGAAACTTCAACCCCTTTTTATGGGACCATATGTTGTAGTAGATAGACCTAGCTTGACAAGTGCCAAACTCAAAAACTTGGACACCAATCTATTGGTGGCCAGACCAGTGCACATAGACAGACTGAAAAAGGTTGTGGCTGTCAGAAATAATGAATTTGCACACAGGCTTATTCCACATGAGGCCAAATACTACAGCAAAATTGTAAGGAACAAAAATGATATCACCCTTACAAGAGAAACCACAGGCATAGGCCCTATCAAGCCTAGGCCTGCACACCACATACTAAGAAAGACATCTAGGTGTGGTGCAGTTTCAAGAAATTAGAAACAAGATTGAGATACCAAAAGTCATAAGATTTTCAAAATGTATTACAAATTCTCTTCATCCACACATAAGACATGTGTGACTGATAATGAATTACTATGTATATAAAGCCAATCAAATTTGTAAATATATCAGTAGGTTATTGCCTCTGAAAGGGTCAAAGACTGGGACCCCCCAAGTAAAGCAGACATGAAGTCTAAGAAGAGTAAGGGTAACACAATGGAGTGTCTAAAGCCTAATCCCCACATGAAAGAGCGCGCTATGCCAACACAGCAGTCTATAGAGATCAATTGACCTTATAAGCTACACTCAGACAACTGTCTAGACGGTCATGAATGGCTGTCCTGGATGACAGGAGGAGCTAATTACCAGTACACAGAGTACACAATAGACCCCCACAGTTGCAGACACTGGAGATCAAGGCCTTGACTCCAGAGAAACAATACCAGGCCCACAATGGATGTGGGTAGGGTAGGCTACATAAGAAGCACTGTGGACCATAGCCCACCATCAGTCTTCATCCAGCTGCAGTCTGGAACACAAGTCTACAGGACCCCACTTGGGAATTAGCCAGCCCACTTCTCCATTAGGAGAGACTGCACTAGGATAAAGAACACACCTACTTCACCTTCAACCTGACCTTACCATTTACTGGTCAATCTCTATAGACTCACCGGACATATTGCCAAGACAGCTCAATCTTGCAAAGGTACAGTTTGAACCACTTCATTTAAAGTGTTACACCATACACTTAGACTTTACCAGCACCAAATCATTACAAATTTGACAAGACTTTAAACAGCAAACTTGCTTTACACAAGCACCATGGGGACACTAAGAGTTTCACCCATACTGCTAACTATGCTGTTATTATATACTATTGAACCACTTACTGCAGGTTATACACCTGTGGTAAAACAAAACATAGGAGTAGTATTCAAACCTAGCCCTCAACCATTGGTCAATGGACATACAACCACAACACTATTGTTAGCTATCCCCTACAAGATACCTCGGGCACCCGTTACCCAAGGATCCATAAGGGATAGAATACTCCATTTGACCACTCCTACTCTACAAGATCATACCTCTGGCCAAATTATCCAACAAGCTAAGGAGCTAGACACCTTGCTGGAAATTGCAGACAAGGAGATAAATGAAACACTAGCCTCCATCAAATTGTTCTTATCCAACCCCATAAACACATTGGACAAGGCCAAAAGAGAGGCCATACTGGGTTTTCTAGCACCCCTGTTTCGCGGTGTGCTAGGTCTAGCCACAGTAGAAGATGTAAACCAAGTAATGGGACAGCTCAAGAACATAGATGAAATACTAAGAAAATTTGCTAAACAGGATCAGGAAGCAGCTAATCTCATTGAAAAGATCACAGACAGACAAGATAAGTTTGTTAAAGCATACATCCAAGATAAGAAGGTACTGGACAGCACAATCAACACCATAGGTGACACCGTCAACCTGTGGGCCTCTGACATGTCCAGGTCACTTGACTCATATTCAAGGCACGAGAAAACTCAAAGGGAAAAAAAATGCAAGTATTAAATGATGCACTAATTATCATAGCAGCAAGAATGAATACAGTTCAATCACTGCAAAGGACAAATGCAGCCCTGAGGATGCTATCATCAGGGATCCTAACCCCTGATATAGTGCCACCCTCAGACCTTGCTAGATATCTAATTGACATTAATAACAAACTTAGGATTACACACCCTGGAGCACAAGTCGCAATTAATGACTTAGATTTCTATTATTCACAGAAGCTGACCTCATACACTTACTCAGCTCACCATATATATATTCATCTGGACATTATAATTCAATCTACCACCTCAACCTTCAAACTATACCAAATGATTACATCACCCATGCCTATAGACACACAGGAGACCCCCACCAGAGGAGTCACCAAGTTGCAAACCACAACTGAGTTTCTAGCAGTATCTTACGACGAATCATTATTCATCGAATTGGACTCAGCAGATATGCAGGCATGTGAAGGTACTACAGTAAAAGTATGCAGAGATGTAAATGGTAGAATCCATAAACACAGGCCTACATGCCCTGTAGCCATTTTTACTAACCAGGCTCAACAGATTAAGGAACATTGCAAGTTTACAGTTTCACCACTGCAAGCACCTACCACCCATGCTATTTCCATTTCTGAAGATGAGTATCTGGTCACTACTAATGAACCCCATTACTTTATCAACTGCCATGGTAAAACGTCTGAAACTCGGAAGGCCCAGTCCTACTCAATCATTGGTGTACCCTGTGGGTGCACGATCAGTGTAGGAGAATTTTCTCTTCCAAACACAAGGTTGCCCTGTAACTCAACCTTATCATTTCATTACATTCTCAAGACAATTAATTTACCATTCATGGCAGCACTTAACAAAATTTCTGAAACCAAACCAGATGAAAGAGAGAATCTTCCAAATTTCCCAGTAGTAAACCTTTCTAGAACCTTGGAAAAACTACAGGAAAATCCAATCATGGATGATATTACTCAACTAAATTTAGAGCCCTTTGCCAAAACAGTATTAGAAGATGCCTCCAACCTTAATAAGGAAATGGAAACGCGTTACGAGGAATCATACCTACGTCGAGTTACAGAGCATCCAATCTTCCAAAGCTTAGCACTCATCCTAGGGATATCAGCTCACATTTTTATAGTATACATACTACTCAAATTATACAGACTAGGAGGGACTGTAGCCTACCTGCCTACAGCCAAAGCATTCAGACTAGTCACCGAGCTGCCCCTACACAAATTGCTCCCAGATAAGAATCCTACCAAATTAACCCCTACAGAGGAAACCCACACCCCCTTCCTCACAATTCAGGAAACCCACACCCTGATAATTGCTATATTATTCACCCTGACCATCTACTCAGCCTACAGAATAATGAAGTACCTTAAGAAATTTGCACAGACACACTGTGGCAAGAAAAATGTGGCCAAGCGCACAAACCCCACAATATATTTTAAAATATATTGTGGAGACTCAAACTTCGCGCTACCCTTGAGGCCAATACCACACGAATTTGATGAGATTAAGTCAGCAGCTGCCCCTACCTATAAGGATATAGTGGTTAAAACCTTCCCACTACCTAAGGCTATATTTACCTGGAATGGACCAGCAGTTATAACAACACAGAGAGGAGAATTTGCTTATCACCTCCCTCAGGTGATACACCTACCTTGGCGCACTAGGTTCAGTACTATACCAGCCCTTAAAAACAAAGGACTGTACTACTCCATGCTTCTCCAGAATGATTGTGGCACCAGCCCGGTGACCATGACAGCACTGGAAAATACAACAGATATAATTATTGACGAACAACAGGAGGAGACCGCAAGGTCAAACATGCAGACTATTGCTAATTTTCTAAACCACCAGCCCTCCCCGGTGACTGTGGAAACAGCCTAGACTGCCCACAGCCTAGGCTGCCCCCAGTCCACCACCAGGAGACAACACATCAGAGACAGTATTCAGAACTTTTCGGACAATTTGCCGGCCCTAAAAAGGGCCTTTGGGATGGCGGGTTTTTACACCCTAGGTTTCAGTCAGTCGGGATCCTACCACAGATCCTCGGGTTCAACATCAATGGGAGAGTCCGGGGCCGAGTCCGAGCCATACATATGGCCGTGATCCTGCTCCCACTCAGCGAGCCGGGCCTCCAGCATCCCCAGTCCATACTCGGCAGCCGTGGATGGATTCCCGGATGCCGCAAGATCGAGGAGGGATGCCGCCAACAAATAATCCCATAGCACTCGCTCCCGCGGCCCTAGGTTATAATCCATGGGCCAGAAACCCATATTGCCCAAGGCCCTAGTCAGAAGGGCCACAGTGGCCCCCCGACGCAAGGCTGAGCCCAGGAAATAATGGCAGGAGTAATTACAGACCATCACATCACCATGCTCAATGATCTCTTTGAAATTACTCACTATGTACCCATAATGGATGGTCTGGTTAGACTCAACCAGGGCCCTAGCTGGACTCCCCACCTCCATCACCTGGGGGACAGACAGAGCAAAGAGAGCTTGTAGGTGACTTCCAGAGAGGAACTGATGCTCCAATACCAGCCACACACTCCTTAAATGGACACACACACACCCCCCCCCCACCCTGAACTGTCCACTGACACCAAGCTAGGCACTGCCACAGACACATGCCAAAATCTGGCACCTAACACCTCAAGTGCCACCACTGCATGAGCACACCAGGGAGGAGACTCACATCTCACTCCTGACACACCTCCACTGTCAATGAAATTATCAAAGTATTAGAAAAAAATTATATACACAGCCACTTGTTGATGTATAATATGAAAATCTATGGTATTCTCACAAAAATCAATGATTAATGCGCACATATACGCGCAAAATTGCGAAATTGCAAATTACAAATTGTAAAATTGTACAAATCTAACATTAATATACATGAATGCAGGTAGATAACTAAGACAGTTTTTGTACCCACTAGCACTTGTATACTATGCCAAGGTTTACTTAAAGTAACACACTTTAGGTATCCAAGAAAATTGTTGGAAAAATGAAAAAAAAAAAAAAAAAAAAATTTGTTGAGAAAATTGTTGACATAAAACATGTTTACTTAAGATACTCACCAAATAAATCTCTTTCAGGGACACATACTCAAAAGGCTAGGGGAATAGTCAATTAAGCAGCGGCCCACTGCCGAAATTGCCAATTAATACACCCATATAGCAAAATCAATGAGTAACACAGAGACAAACAAGCCTATTGTACATGAAGTACTTTGTTTTTCCGGCCCTCGGAAAAATTTGTCTCAAATCCCATAAATTGAATAGTGTAATCTAGATTGTACGTTTGTACCCAATTTGCACACTAAAATTGTATGTTTGCACACCAGATTGTACGCTCGTACCCAATTTGCACACTAAAATTGTAGATTTGCACACCAGATTGTACGCTTGTACCCAATTTGCACACTAAAATTGTATGTTTGCACACCAGATTGTACGCTCGTACCCAATTTGCACACTAAAATTGTATGTTTGCACACTAGATTGTAAGTTGTATCCAATTTACATTTGAATTATATGTTGCACATTATACTGTATGTCTGTACCCAATTCATACACTGAAGTCAGATTTTTAGAAAATCAACATTTCTATGTGTATCCAAGCTGTACGCAAAATTATATTTGTACATACAGAAACTATCAATTGAACGCAAAATTATACATTGGCATACTAAAATTGCCAAATGCACGCGAAATTATATATTTGCACACTAAAATTGCCAAATATACGCGAAAATTATATATTTGCACACTCAAATTGCCAAATGTACGCAAAAATTATATATTTGCACACTAAAATTGCCAAATATACGCGAAAATTATATATTTGCACACTCAAATTGCCAAATGTACGCAAAAATTATATATTTGCATACTGAAATTGTCAATTGAACGCAATTACACGCGAAATTGTAAATTTGCACACTAAAATTGTCATTTATGTTCAATTTGCACGCTAAATTGAACATTAAATGCCAAAATTGCACACTATTTGCCAAATTGTATGTTGTACATAAAAATGGAAAATTGTACCCAAAATTGACGTTACATAAGCAAATAAGCTATGGTATGGTAAGATATAGAAACTCGGAAATGTACTTATACCCAGGAGAAAATTGTTTATACTGACAAAGCTCTACCACAAAAATTGCATTTGAAGCACTCCCCATTACTTCAAATCCTCTTACAAAACAGTATATAACTCCAAAATAAGGTAAAAATTGTATAAATTGTACATTCCCTCGGCGAAATGACGGAGTTTCGCATTCTTTCGGGGGAGAGGGAGTATTCTATGATATACCATTTTATTGTTCCATAAATTCTAACATATTTTGTATTAATCAAAGAAATATCTATGAAATTAATACATAGGTTGGTTCTAAGAGCTATAAGAGCGCTCAAACTTTGTATAAGAGCGTTCATGCCCCACTGCACACCAGCCACAGTCAGTTAGACAGAGTTTATGACATCAAAGGCTCCGACCTAATGGTTCACTGCACAATATAATAAAAATGAGGGTCTCAGTGTGCGACCTCATGGTTCAATGCACAAATTAATAACTTGTAAGTGAATGCAACCGGCCGTCACGGGTGCCTGAGCACCGCTGACGCCGTCATGAGTGTCTGAGCACTCTAAGGACTGAACAATGGGTTACATAAGCACGACGCCATAACCTTCCGGTCGCTCTAGCGTCGCTCCTGAGCGACCTAGGTCAAATATCAAAAATTCTATGGAAAGCCCATAATTAGACGGTCAGAATGAGCCCAAGATCAAGGCGGAACTCCCAGTATTAAGGAAGTTATGCCATGGAGACTGAAAGGAGCTCCGAGTGCACCACAGACAAACCGGCGCGAATTACGCGCCTATCCAGCGGGCATTATAAACTTGGCATATTCAACTCCGCGCATGCCCAAAATGGCGGTTATAAACGCATAAACGGCCGAGATATGAGGGTCTAAAGATGCAGAACCGACCAAGACAATGGGGGCCATAGCGGCGTCCATGGGGGTCCTTTGTCCCCCTGTGACACTTGAAAGGGTCCCCTCAAACAATTGTAGAGTTAGGCAGATGCTGCTGGCTCCAGTCAGTCTGGAGGTGCTTTTCCAAGATTTGCTACAAATAGCCTGTCTGCACCTCCAGGAAGACACATCACCAAGAACCGCTCTAGAGGTAACATCTCCAGTCATCTCCTGCTACCTGCTATACCACTGCACTATGGTGAAACTATGCTAGACAGGCATTGGTTTCTTACCATTAGTGGCCAGAGGCTATCTTCTTCAAGACTTCCACCAGAGGGTAAAGTTATCCATTATTACATTATTCCTCTAAGCAGCAGGTCAGGAGCTAGGTGTGGGAACCCACCTAGAAGTATGCTGGACACTGTATTATTATTACCTCACAGGTGGAGTGGAACTGAACATTATACTTTATAAATTACTGTATGTTTACTGTATGTGCAAATTACCTACATACTAACTACTGTATGATTGATATTTCTTACATGTTGCCTAAAGCTGAATAAACCAGTGACAACTGGAAATAACACTATTTATAAGAGCCTTGAGATAATTACACTATATACCACTAGTCTTATGATATTTCTCATATGACAACTTGATCATGCCAATCACTAGTATGACATTTGCAAGTGTGTGATTATATAAACAAATAAAAACACACACGAAAATAAAACAATAGGTATTGGTTTTAAGATAGGAAACAGAATATACATCCTACCACATGCATCGTTGTCAGCAGTGATATCTTGGCCTGGTATTATGGTGAAACCAGAGCAGATGTCAATGACCTTCCCACCTGGAAGCTTCTGTTTAGGGAACCGAGGACAAGTAACCTGGATCCCTGGTACAAAGTGATGGTACAGTGCATGTTGATTATGACAGTTCCTATTGTAGAGCATTTAGGCAAAGCCATTCCCTGTCAGGGCGTGCAGAAACTGAAGCTCATTCTGCAAGGCCCCCATTTCTAATTTGATATCATCAAAATAACTTATATCCCTTCTCCAAAAAGTGATTTTTAGGAGACTGTCACCAGAAGTAATGTGAACTAGATACAGAGATGCACATTGAAGTGTCTCCACTCGCAGTTTCTTTACCTGTGCATTTGTTCTTGTTCCAACTCAGCCTCTGGCCTTTTTGGGAACAACAAAAGACCCATGTGTGAAGAAACTGGTCACTTTACCGTGCACCTCTGTCTATGTATTGTACATTATTTGCAGTGGGTGTGAATCAAAGAGGATCATGTTAAAATGAATCTGAAATATCATTTAATCTCTCTACTTTAATTTAAGGTTAAACAAAACTTTTGTGATGAAGTCACAGACTTTAATATTCTAGGAAATGTGGCTTTCCTTTGTGGCATTCATTGATTAGACAAAGGGGTTGTTATATTGAACCTCAATACTTACGTTTCGCTTTAAATATAGGATGTCTGACTGTACACTGATATAGGTCCTGGTGAATGTTAGTGAAGTGAGATGCATACATGGTATGTAGTAGAAAGGCGGTTAACACCATCAGTAGACTCGTAGTATGCATGATAAGGATGAGATAGTGGAAGATAGCAGAGGAAGAAGCGCCTCAACTTGGTGGACAGTTAAGTAGATTTGTCTTTAGGGTTTGTCACTTGTTGATATCTACCTATAATCAATGCAATACAATACAGAAGGATAAATTAATGAAACACCTCACAATAGAAATAACTGCTTCTTGATCATTAATTAATGAACAAAAAAAAATAATGAACACCATCGAAATTGATCCTTGAAATACAAATTAAAATATCTTATAACTAATGATCACAAATTTCGATTGTACAGTTCATTGGCTCAGTTTGGGCAGATCCTGGGTTTCCAGTTCGGGCCACAGTGGGCAGCCCTAAATGGGCAAACTGACTTGAGACTATTGGTCTTCTGATAGATATCATCCTCAGCCAAAGGTGTGGGCCACATTGGGTTACCCGATTCAGGCACAGATCAGTTTTTAAATGGGCAACCACATTGGGCACAGGCTGGTTTGGAAATGGGCATTCCAAAATGGGCAAATATCTGTTTCAAGACAAGTTATCCAATCTGCGCTGAGAGTGGGTTTGGATAGGCCAAAATCACCCTTAGCTTTTTTGGTGATTTGACACCAGGTGTCCCATCGATGTCACATACAGAGTTTTATTCCCCATACAGAATTGATTCTTTCAAATATAGAAGAAGTGAATGTGCTTCTAAATAGGATAATAAGTAACAATGTTCAAATTTTATCATAGTTTGGAAATCCTTAGATATTCCCTTTAAAATGTGCAAATCAAGGTCATTCTAAAGTGACTACACCATTCCTACTGCTGTGAATGTGGTATAAGGATCAACCATGCTACGTACAGGCACAGGCCGGGAGGCGTGGCGCAGTCGGTAGCGCGTCCACTCACGGGCCGTAAGGTCGTGGGTTCGGTTACCGGCCCGGCCGGAGCACAGTGGTGGTTCCAAACGTCGCCGTAAGGTGTCGTTTGAGTTCCTCCCTGCTCTGGCTAGGCTGTGCTGGAAAGTCTCTCAGCGGTCATGGCAGACAAATGACTTAAAACAGGCCTGTCCATCTCTCACTATGCCTATGTAGTGACGGATGTTAAAGAACCATTGCCTCGGTAAATGTGTAGGGGCGTGCTTTCTATCTTCCCATAGATTCGGTCGCCATCATCCCCCCTCCCCATTAGACTAGGGTCCGGGCAACAACGCCACAAGGGTAATCTCACTTCGGTGTGGATACAACCCGCGGGACCTCTCACCCTTGAGTGTCGGCTGTAAGGAAGGCACGAGGTGAGATAAAAATTCAATCAATCAATCGTACAGGCACTAGAGTTAAAGAGCTCTGATATATGCTTCTACATGGTGCATCTATGAAGAGAGGCACTAAATGAGTCAGTATGTTACTAGACTCAAGGTGATCATGACTTGTCTAGGCCTATAGAGTGCAAACTGATATATCTACTATACTGATGCGATGGAATAGAGTATCACTGGGTATTGGTATAGTTGGTAAGAGGGGGGGTCATATTCAATAATTAAATTCTTTTGAATTTTCATTTAAAAATATGGCCATATTGGGGAGTCCAGCTTTGGCCACACCAGAAACCCATATTGAACTCACTCTGAGACCACATTCATGAGCCCACTTTCAAACTGATCTGTGCCCAAATTGGTTAGCCCAGTGTGGCCCGCATACATCATCAATTTTGACAACACTCCAACGTCACCCCTGGGAAAGAAATGTCAGACAAATATTTGAAATAGTAAAATTCTTATAGAAATGTGAAAAAGAATTATTAAAAAAAGACAGCCACTTTATGATAGGCTTTAAGTGATAAAGACTGGGCAATAGGCACTGTGTCAACATATACAATGAGGTTGTTAATCCTACACTTACATACACAGCAGTAGGAGGGTTGTCAGTCTGTAGATACATCAGCAATTTGACACTACCCTAGGTCACACATATGAATATCCCCATAGGGGTCGGTGGTCAGGGCTGATGCGGTAAGGCTCTAAACCTGCATAGCATTCAACAGGTGGCCGATGGTCTTCAGCCCATCTTGACCCCAGAGCAACTATATGATTGGGCAACATTCTGGGTATTATTACACTCTTTGTATCCAACAGGGATGTTGAGTCCCAGCTTCTCAGGCTAGAGCAATGGTACATGTCAGCGCAAGTTTACAATACCTGGTTGTAGGAGCCACCACAGCTTCATTCCTATCAAGAGGAGGGAGCTGTGAATGAGCAAAATATCTAGTGAAGATACTCCACAACTGTGCATATGTCACACAAGATGCAGGATACCAGTTACACTGAAAACCTAGAAGTTCTGAAACTAGTCAGCGGTGACCACTTTAGGTCCTCAAGTTGACAATACCTAAAACTACAACTTTAGGTAGTCAAAATGACGACTTTAAGTCATCATCCTGACGACCTGAGTCATCAATATGACGACTCTGTACTGTCAGTATTGTCATCCTGATGACTCAGGTTGTCAGGATGACGACCTAAAGTCGTCATTTTGACTACCTAAAGCTGTAGTTTTAGGTATCGTTAACTTGAGGACCTAAAGTGGTCACTGCTGACTAGTTTCGGATCTTCTATGTTTTCAGTGCACACGTGTTCTGACTAGAGTGAAAATTAGCCACACTGGTGGTAAAAAGTATTTTCTGCCACCCATGCCCTTGGATGAATTTATAACAGTTTCAACACTGCAAGAAACATTTCTCCGAAGCTAAAGTTTCTCCCTTTCAGACTGGGAATGTTTAACGGCACTGCTTAAGGGGTTGGGGGGCCTAGGGTACTCTTATATCTTCATTGTACAAAACCCTTCAGTGCTGCCCTGCAAAGTGACTCCTGCTGCCACCTGTCGTTAATTGGTGTCCTGCAACCTCAGATCCAGTATATATATATATATATATATATATATATATATATATATATATTTATATATATATATATATTTATATATATGGGTGTTATAATTATCTGGGTACAAGTTGTTATAATGGTATATATGTGTAGCAGTTCTGCTACTATATATGGGTGTGCTACACTGGGACTCACATAGGGGGCAGGCCTGCATAGTCTCATCTAGGTCACCTGTCCCCCGAGGTAGCAGTCTCTGGCACCCAACTGTATCACTACTACAGTCTGGGGGTTCTCATACCAGGCACTTTGACCACTTGTGGGCAGTGCCATTTGTTGCACTGGGTAGGAATTAGTGGGAGCTATGTTTTTCCTTCTAATTATACAGTATGCGCATACAGTACTTCCCTTGCAGCAGGGCAGAGTTCTGCCCTTTATACAAGCCTTTCAGATGTATCCAAAATATCTTTATGAAAGAGAGAGTATGGCATCTTTCTCTCATTTTTGTATACACTAAAATGTAAATGGGCTTCTTCTAAAAAACTAAAACACACTTTGACGTTTTAAAATTTAGCAGCCTATTCTATGTAGTTCATTGAAATACTGGACAATTGACATAGATGTATTGTATAAGGTTTTCAAATCCTCACAAGACACAAAAATCAATATTTGAAGACATTCAGCTTTATTATCACTACTGAAAGTTTGAGTGGAAAACAGTACATGGGACTTGAATATTGCTCATTTACTACTGTTCCTTGGTGTTGAAACCCCTTGGGCCTACATCCAGGCATGTTTGAGTGGATGAAAGGGGGAAAATAAAAAATAACATACCTGTTCTCATCGATGGATCTTCAAAATTCAAAGACCTATAGCTATCTCAGAGCTCCCCCAATCCCACCAGAGTGATAGAAGGGAATAATGGGGAGATGATATAGAAAAACTTCACCTCGATTTTCCTGGTCCTATCAGGTGCAGTAGGGGCGTATCCTTGTGTATAATACGCGCCTCATGCGCAGGGTATTACAGTATAAACAGTATTTCCATAGATATAAAAAAAAAATGATGAAAATTTCTTTAAAATATGAAAGATTCTTAAAAATATGGAAAAATTGTTTAGGAATTTTCTAAATAAAAAAAAGTGCAGGGTTGCTCGGATCAGCATGTAAAATTCATCTAATTTCAACTACATGCAAATAAATGTAGGAAACAAATGCTTTAGGAAGGCATAAGAAGAAATGTCATAGAATTTTCATCTACATCTTGAGGGTAAAAGATTGTCAAATATCAGTTAAAAAAACAGCAGAAAATTCACATATATGTGTGATCCACAAAGGAGGGTAAATTCACATAAATTCATACATGATTGGTAAAAGAAGAGTTAATTTTCAGCATTGACCCACATGAAATAGATTGAGACAACAATGATTTATGTCTTTATTAGATGTATAGTGTACAATACTGTTATCTGTTTCCATGGAGTATTAATTGACCTCATTCAGAAAGACGAATTTTAAGGGGCTCTCAAGCCATAAAGTATATGGATTCTTGGAGGGACTGAAACATTCAAAATTTCAAAATACATTAAATCAAATGGAGACGAGAATGAAGGGGGTGTACATTCCTCAAATTCCAATTACACTCGACCTTTGGAGACAAGAATCAAGGCGCTATATATTTCAAATAAGTGCATAAATATGATCCTTGATCCTTTGAGACAAAAATCCAGGGATTATACATTTCTTAAATTATAGTTACAATCAGATTATTTAGATTCAGGTTCTTTGGAGCTGCTCATTCCCTATCATGTGTTTACCCAACAGTTGATTATCTGGTATGTACTGGTCATCTGAAATATGATAAGTAATATTTAATTTTTCTTATATGCTGTATATATGGTTGAATTTTCGAGCCCTCCCCCTCAACAATTCATACCTGCTTATTGCTCCTGAGGAGGGGGTGGGGGTCAGGGATTTGAGTATGTATGCAGGGGGATCATCCCGGGTCATACCAATGAGTATATGGTTCAACAGGTAAGTGGGGAGGGTCAAATTCTGGCCAGAAAATGTGTATGTAACTATTGGATCATCTCCTTCCACATGTCACCCACAGAGTGAATACAGACCACAGACCATCATCACTTGTATGTGTGTCTGGGTGTACTTTCATCAAAAACCTGTTAGTGTTAAAAGTGACTAGAAAGTCTAGAAGGTATGCTAGGGGTCGAATGATGGGAATGTTATGCTATATCTAAACTACTGGATACCATAGCTAATACCCTGCATATTAAACACCCCTAGATATCTAGATATGCTAGAGAAATTCTAAATGTAATAACTTTTGCTCTAATCAATCTCAAAACTCAAAAACCTATGGATAGCTAAGACGTCCCCCGATGGCCCTCCCTGGTCAAGGGGTTGAGAAAATTCTGGCCCTCCTCCCTCAAACAAGTCACCTACCTGTACATCATGTCTGAAATCACCTCCATGCTGCTGGCAAATAAACAACAATCTCTGTCCCTATGCCCCTTGTACAGAATTGGGGCCAGAGTGGTTTCTCCGGGATCCTGAAGATTGCCAGGGTGGCTACCCCAAGTGATCTCAGTTCTAGATATGAGTCTGGCCAGACGCTCTCACACGCCTGCGGCCATGAGAGTTGACTGGCCCGCGCGAGGCTGCCCAGGTAGTCACCACACACACAACAAGAAGGCCACCATATAGTTTGGTTGGTTCCCAGTTTTTTTTTTCTGGGAATCGTCTAGGAATTTGCCTTGAAATTGAAGTACCATGCCACCAAAAGGCACCCCAGGAACTGTAGGACATGGTGGTACAAGCATGTGCCCCCAACAGGCAAGAAGTGTAGCTTTGACCCAGCTAACCTCTCAGCTATGTATTGCTTTAGCCCCCTCTTAAAATAAGGATTCTGAAGAGTGCAAACGGAATAGATTCCACTGAAATCATAAAAGTGTGCCCCTCGCAGGTATATATAAACAACCTTTTGCACCCGATATGTGGCAGCATTAACTGAATAACCACAAAATTTCCCCACACTTAAATATCTTTTGTATTCTAAATATAATAAGATCTATATGACACAGGGTTATTCAGTGAAGGCTCGAGAAAAGGGATTAGCCTCCTAGGGGGCTAGACTCATATACCCTATATATCCATAGAATATTAAAACATCCAAGGGAAGAAGGGTCCTGGGAAAAGGGCCTCTTTTGGGGAGAGAAGAGAAAAAAAGGGGTTTGGAGTCTTTTTTGGGTGATACATATGTGTCTTAACTTCAATTTACCTCACATTTTAAGGCACGCCGCAGGCGCCCTAGGAATAGCCCCCTAGGGGGCTAAACTTGTAGTATATATAGACACAGCACCTCCAATGCCACCCTATATATCCATAGAATATTAAAACATCCAAGGGAAGCAGGGTCTGAGGAAAAGGCCCTCTTTTGGGGAGAGAGGAGAGAAAAAGGGGCTTGGAGTCTTTTTAGGGTAATACATATGTGTGTTTACTTCAATTTACCTCATATTTTAAGGCGCACTGCAGGCGCCTGGGGAAAAGCCCCCTAGGGGGCTTAACTCGTAGTACAGTATGCTAGTGGAGGGGGCTAAACCCCTCAACGGTTATATATGTCGCTCTTTAGGTTGACGTGTAGAAGTGTTTAAATGTTAGTTTACACTATCCCTGCTAACACATTTTCTTAAACAGTGCTTCCATTTAGGGTGTCTAAGACCGGAAAGAGGTCATTATTTTATTTCTACATGATACGGTTTAGCCCCCTTCTATTTGTTTTTGTGGTGCACGCCTCGGCCTCACTCTGAAAACTGGTAGATTATACCTGGCTGTCTATCAATCTTTTATTGATAGGTTTGTTGGCCGGTTTGTTTACATGAAGTTACAGTGTAGAAGCTTGTATATGTGTGTGATAGACCGGCCACTACACCTGCTCACTCACAACATGAGTACCACATGCCCTTGCCGCCCTTGCCCCTTCGCGCCCCTTCACTACAGGGGCCGCCCCACTCCTTCTCCCCCCACATCCCTTCCCAGGCACCCCCTCCCCCCTATGTTACCTGGAAAATATGGCACTGATTGTATTAGGGTACTGAAGTAATGGGAGGTGGGAGGAGGAGGAATGGAATTTTCCTGCCGGTTTGGCGCCTTACTGAAACTGCACCCACAAAGGATGTACATTTCATTTAAATGCAACACTCTTGGGCCTTACTGCATGACCCCTGGACAAGCTCTCTGGGCCAGATCCTTTATCTTCACGTGTTCACAGGTATGCAGACACATGTAAACACATGTAAACAAAAACAACAAAGGAATACCTGTGCCGTCTCTCATGCTGCTGCCCTATACCGCCTATTGGAGCTTGGGCTTATGTTTTGATTGTGGACATTTCCCTATTTTTTTCGGCTTTGAGATGGATGCAGCCCATTTCTTTCAAATATTCTCCACCTTGTTTTTCTTATTACACTGAACAAAGTAGAAGCCATTGCATACCAAATGCCTTTTGGTGCTGGTGACATTCATTATGCAAGGGATGCACTATTCAAGGTTGATATATGAAATGCCTCATGATATCAGAGAAGGCTTCATGAAGAGGCAGCGTACTATGCATCACAGTAATGGTATATCTAATAGCATGTGGAGTGACATGGCTGTAGATGGCACATGAGGCTTTGGTACAGATTAGAAGGGATAATTGGTGCTACTCCAAAACCTAAGAAATATCTGAAACAAAACAACTTCAGCAAATTCAACATAAACAAGAGATAATACCAAGAATCAAATTATACTCAAAAGACAAACAAGTGCTACAAGACAAGCTTGAATCAACTCTCTTAACATTAAACATTATGATGGCCTCACAGTCCCAGGAATAACCTCTCTCAGACTATCCTGATCCAGGACGTTGCTACATAACATGACACGTCCTGTGGTGCAGTGTGTTTGGTGACCAGGAGGACACATATACACATGGGGCTCGTTGGGTGTCTCCCCACCCCAATGTTAGAGGGGGATACACAAAACGTTCCACTTCTTTTTTTTTTCTTGCTAAATTTACATCTGTAAGTTTGATTTCTTTTGGCATTTTCCTCCATATCTTGTTAACAATGATGGTCTTAAATGCATTAATGCATCATTCTAAGTTTATATGTGGCTTACCTAGCCCAGAGGCTTAAGTATTCCAGCATTGAACAGTATGTAAGTGCCTTGTTGTATCTGCACCACCTTCATGGATACACTCCAGTCAATGCTACCAACTCTATGGCCAAACAGTCTATGTTAGGAGCCAAGTGTAAGCTGGGTTATTCACCTGTACAGGCTATGCCTTTTGAGCCTACACTTCTCCTCCAATTCTACAAGCATCTGGACATGTCAATGTCCTTTCAATTATGTTGGTGGACTGCAGCCATTACTGCCTTTCAAGGCCTTTTACGCAGGGCACATGTAACAAGTTCCTCTCAAGCTATTTGTCTACAAGATGTATCATTTCATGATTGGGGACTACTCCTGACCTTGCCTCGCACAAAGACAATTCAATATGATGAGCGGGTGCTTGAAATCCCGTTCAGTATCATACCAGGATCGCCTTTATGTATCACCTCCTATGTTCGCCGTCTCATTGACCAGACTGGGTTAGGGGCAGGTCAGGAAGTCTTTCAGTACTGGGAGCGAGGCCACTTACGACCAATAACATATTCACCCTTTGCCACTGAACTCCATTGGCTGTCAGAATTGTGTGGTATTGTGGGCAAAGTGTCCCGCCATTCCCTCTGCAGAGGCGAAGCATCGTTCTTGTTCTCGATTGGTTGGAATCTTTTAGACATTAAATCCTGAGGCAATTGGCAAAGTCTTGCTATATTATTTTATGTGGATCAACATGGTAAAAGGTACGCCCACGCACCCCCTCATGGGCGTACCTTTTACCGTGTTGATCCACATATCTTGTTGATAGCCTGGATCAGAAAGTGTCGAAAGACAAGGTTGCAACCTCCTTTCTTTGTGTTTGTGTTTATTTTATATTTTTCCTTACACTAGGACAATTGTCTTGGAGGTTTTGGGCGTGACAAACTCTATTTACTGTTTGGGTCTATTTCCTTAGTTAAGTATAGCGGTTCATGTATGGGTGTTATAATTATCTCAGTACAAGTTATTATAACGGTATATATGTGTAGCGGTTCTGCTACTATATATGTGTGTGCTACCCTGGGACTTACATAGGGGGCAGGTCTGCATAGTCTCATCTAGGTCACCTGACCCCCAGGTAGCCACCACACACACAAGAAGGCCACCATATTGTTTGATTGGTGCCAAGTTTTTTTCTTTTGTGTGTTTTCCTTAATAAATTAAGAGTGTTAAGAGCACCAATTGTGACAAACTATATTTACTGTTTGGTTTTATTTCCTTAGTTAAGTATAGCGGTTCACATATGACCAATAGCCATGGATCATCGTCAAGTAGGTTGGCATGGGGTGCCAAAAATACCTAGCAGTAGAATTTATTCCTTTTGCATACATAAACTATAAGTGTTGGTTCATAGACCCCATATGTGAGGGAAGGTTAAATATGTAAACTATGTTTATGCCAGCCTGGCCAAGTGAGGTATGTCAAAATCTATATGGTTACATCTACGACCTTACCCCTATGCAGATATACATAAAATAACCTTGTTCCACAGTTATTATACCCCCATGATTGTTAATAATATTTAAGTCAACACCCCAAGCATAAGGGAAATTCACTTTTCTTGTGCATTTTTGGCCATTTATGCTATTTTGGGCTTCAGAGACAAAAACGTTACTTGGAAAAAGTCCTTGCAGAAACTATCATGCTTCTTTCCAGTTTGCACCACTCCTTGAAAAGGGGACATAGGCAATATATTTTATCATTAACAGATAGCATTTTCCCTAAGCTTGACACTGATATATAGATTTAAGGGTCTGGGACTGAGATCTGGAGGCCATTTCTCAATGTACTACGACTACACACAGCCACTATGATTTAAAAATGCCAAGAATAAGCCAGGCTATCGTAGGAACTGCCCTACGACTGCTCACTACGATTAGCAGCTATGCAGTAATTGCATGAGGTTCAGTAGGGCAGTCGTACTGGTGCAGACATTAGGGACTACTAGTGCATGGTACTGTTATGGCCAAGTTATTAGGTTCTCACTACGATTTAAAGGGCAGCAGTCGTAGTGTGTTAAGAAATGGCCTCCTGGTAAGTAAAACTGATGGAAATGGGTCGTAGACGTGACCATACAATCACTGCAGACAGACAACATATAGAGAAAAATGCTTATATAATTGATTCATATGCCTTTGCTTTAACATGTAGAGTCTGTTTAGAACCCAAGCCTCTGTTTTCTCCTATAAAGGCGGGATTAGCTTGTTTTGATAGACTAAATGTTGCAGGTCTTAGGCTAATGTCTTGCATGTTCATCAAAAACCCCTGTTTTTATGACTTTCTTAGTGATAGGTTAACGGAATACACATGTATAGTGCCCACTTTGGGTGGTACATTACCCTAGGCTTAAGTGCCATTGACTGCAACATAAGGGTGGGGCCCATGCAGGTCTGGGTGAGAGGATTATACTCAGTTGTAGACGTGACCATGCGGTCGTTGACGTGACCACGTGGTCGTAGACGTGACCACGCCTATACTTTTCCCATGATAACTCTGGTACTATGCGGAATTTTTTTACCAAACTTACAGGGATTACTGCTGTATCATAGAGGTATAAGTCCCACATAATAAGGATAGTTAACTATAAAACCCCTATATGTTATGGCTACATGTATGGTTGTAGACGTGACCAGACATAACTACCCCAAAATCAGATCATAGCCCCTGGGCCATACAGTTCTAGAGGTAGGTTCATTTTTTATGTGGAATAGATGGGTACATGTAAGGGCTCTGTATAGTAAATTGTATTAGTCCTTGTGCCTTGTATTTTCTATAGTGTAATGGAACCTGAAAAAGGTCGTAGATGTGACCACTCACCAATTACACAAAATGTTTTATCCATCCAGTCACCACATATGACAGTGCATGGACCCCTAATCATTACAAAAAATTCTCTACCCTAGGGAAAAAATTAGTTCCTCATTTGTAGCCCAGAAAACACCCTTTTCGGATGTTCTGACCTCTGTAGCTCACTTATCATGCATCATCACAGATAGGTAAAACCATGGTTCCCCTTGAATACATAGATAACACAGCTTTATCTCTCATATTGTTATATTTATTGAATGGAAGGCAAAGACAAACCAATTGACGACGATCTGTGACTATTAGTCATATATATATATATATATATATATATATATATATATATATATATATATATATTACACAGCACGGGGACACCTAGTGAGGAGAAGTGGAACTACAGTGAACAAGTGCCATCCACCTGTGAGCCCAACATGACTCAGTATTCTGCACCACACTGCTTTAATTCCCACTTATTACACAATCTCTGTGATTCTGAGTGCTTTTCCTGGATATTCCCATGCACATACCTGTCGATATTGCATGGCATGATGCATGTATCATGACTTTTGTAAGATGTGAGATTATCCAAGGATAACAGGCATCCAGTGCAGTTATCCATGGATAATCAGCACATTTTAGAAGTATGGGAGAAAATTATAAAAGCGTACTCCTCCATTGGATATTCGAACCCAGGCCGCCATGTTCAAAAGCGAGAGTCTTACCTCTAGACCAACTGGCTATGGTGCACAGAAGGTTAATAGTTGAAACCATCCGGCCCGGCTCGATGAATGGTCATGAAACGCAAAGGTGCGTGTGTGTTATCAACGGATAATTATACTCGGACTGTGCCCTCGTTTAATTATCCGTTGATAACACACATGCTTCATGAATTAGGGTAAAATTGGGTAGTATCGCGCATGCTGTAGTATCGTGCATATGTATTTCATTATGTATATTAACAAAGATATTTGAGATATTTCAACATTTCTTTTTCCAATAAGTAGGCATGTTCCTTCTGCTTTTATTTCAGTACAGTTTCTGAACCTGCACTGCATGTGTTTTTTCAGAACAAAACATATACTTATAGGTGTCTCAGTTGTCATTTCTACTGCATAATTTACAAGTGAATTCTCATAGAGAACAATGTTAATTAGATTAAGGGTTGTATCGAACATATCTTGATGTAGTATCGCACACATCTTATAGGATACTAAATTAAAACTTAAAACCAAAGTAAGATGAAGGAAATAAGTGAGTTGGTACCTATGGAAGTGATGCAACACATGTATAATTTTGACAACCCAACCCCCAAGCTGAGAGGTGTGACAGCAGTCACCCTGAGCCTTGTTGTTTCACACCTAAATCACAGCTAAAGGTGTGAATGCATGTGCGTGATATAAGCCCTATGGGAAAACACAGTACATTTGGGTTATATCGTGGATTGCGCGATATAACCTAAAGGGCCACGATATAACCCAAACAATTACATAGTCTTCAGTACCCCCATCTCTCACCATGCGGCAGACCAAACAGTGCAGTTTCCCATGGGTGGTGAGCGTGACTGAGGTCCATATATGTACACGTCATAACATCGATTCCCAGTCTACTGTACCTTATGCAGGGTGGCATATTTTGGTTGTATCGTGTCTTGGTGCGCGATACTACCCAATTTTACCCTATCCATTAATTACTTGTTCAATGTGCACATTGATTGAATGATGTGGCTACATTGAATAGTGTTACCTTTATTTACATGATATATTCTGATACATACAGATGAAGGAGAAATGAGAAACCCATAATGACATATTGACTCATTTAGCAGTTGGTTGTCTGAAATGCTAAAGTTAGCCTACTTGGAGTGCATCTACACACCTGAAGCAGGGAGAACAGTTCTCACAGCCTCTGGGCTAAGATCTAAGATATTCGCACCACAGAGCCATTCAGGCCCCTGGTGGTAGCTGCCTACACTAGACTACTGTTTCCTTTGCCATCCTGTAGGTGGCAGGATGATTTAATTTCAATGATATGACCTTTATTGTGAATATTATGTTAATGTCCTACATATTATGTAGCCAAGTCTTCTTCCTTCATGCATTTTTCATTGCCTTACATATAAAGTAGAATATATTTTTAGCCCCTACTGTACCCACCATGCATTTGAGTCTGTGGGCCAGACCTCTGCATGGAGAGTTACATAATCGCCAACCGAGACGGAGAGACGACCACCCATATGATCAGAACCAACCACGATATGACAACCAAGACAGACACGAAAGAAGAGATGACCGCCACCGACACTACAGACACGACTACCACTAGGACATAGGCCAACCCCCCTACACCAACGGAAAAAGACCCAGAACATCCACCAACCAACATACACCACATTACAACCCACACACGACACGCGACAAAACCAAAGCACATGACAAATACCTAAAAATCCTCTACAGCAACGCCAACGGCATTACCACAAAAAAACACAGCCTATCCACAATACTAAACATGACAAAAACCGACATAGCCATCATAGCAGAGACCAGGACAACAAAACCACCGAAAATAGAAGGCTACACATGGTACCACAGGCCAAGAAAAAACCGCACAGGCGGTGGTGTTGGACTCCTAATTGCTGACAACCTCTACCCAAGCACAAAAGAACTCTTGATACCCGATCATGATGATCACGAGATCACCTGGATAGAAGTCGATACACGTCCAAACCCCCTCTACATAGCAGCATACTACGGACCCCAGGAAAAAATCCTAACAGAAGAAGTACTAAGACAATACCAGACAATAGCCTCATCAACAATCCGACTCCGCCAAAAAGGAGAGGTAATACTCATAGGCGACTTCAATGCAAAAATCAAGATAGAACACCCCAACTACAGACAGGAGGAAAACAGAAATGGCAAACTCCTAACCAACCTGATGACCCAACTTGGAATGCGCCCACTTAACACCAACGAAAATTGTATACACTGGACAAGAGAAAACCGCAGGAACAATGACGAAAAGTCAATAATAGACTTCATCCTCATGGAAGAAAGAGTAATGAAAACAATACAGAACGCCACGGTCGACAAAAGCGGAGACCTCACCCTACAAGGGAAAAACCCAACTGACCACAACACCATAACCTTTGAAATACCCTCAAAAATACCCAGGCCACCCACAACCACAAGGAAAGTATGGAAAAAAGGCACCCCTCAACAATGGTCAATGTTCAACACCCTTATGGAGCACACACCACCGCACATACGCAGTAACTACACAAGCCTAACCACAACTATCAAAGAAAACCTGCACAGGGCAATAGGGAAAGCAACTATAAAGCTACGCAGAAATAAACCTGAGACAAAACAACAGAGATTAGGCAGAGTAAAGGTAAAAGCAGCAAAAAAAAGATATCAGAAAGCAATAAGAGACAAGGAATCTCTGGACAAAATCACCAAGAGGAGAGACGACTTCCACAAGCTCCAGAAAGAGACCATAGACCTATATTCAACAGAAGAGAAAAACCGTATAACAACCGTAGCAAAAAAGATGACAAATGAGGGAGGCACAAAATCCAACCACTTCTGGAAAACAAGAAAAAGGCTGCTTAAACCAAATTCAGACAACACCCCAGACATACTCGACGAACTCAACAACATCCTGAAATGCCCCGACAAAGCTAAAGAACACGTAGCCTCCTACTACGAGAACCTCTACAGACCAAGACCCCCAAGAGAAGAATGCCTAACCGACAACAAGGCCATCCTAGACCGCAACAAAGCAAGACGCTCAGCCAACCCAGATACCCTTGAACCCTTCACCCTACAAGAACTCAACAAAACCATCAGCAAACTACACAGGAACAAAGCCAATGGACCCGACAATATACCCAACAGCATCTTCATAGAAGCCAACCGTAACACCCGCGAAATATACCTAGATGCACTCAACAAAATCGCAAGGGACAAAGACATCCCACCAGAATGGAGCAGAGGCGAAGTAATAAGCATCTACAAGGGTAAAGGAAAGAAGGGCAAATGCAGTAACGAAAGAGGCATAACCCTCTCTAGCAACGCTGGAAAAGTATTTGAAAGAATGCTTAACACTAGAATCTTAAAGCAAGTAAGAGTAACACCAGCCCAAGGAGGAGGCAGGAAAGGCCAAGCAACAGTTGACCACATACTAAAACTCAAGGAAACCATCAGAATCAACAAAAGCCACAATAAACCAACATACATCTCATTTCTAGACGTCACAAAGGCATATGACAAAGCATGGCTAGAAGGAATCATGGATGTAATGGCATCAAACGGCTGCGCCCTTGACACATGGCTACTCACCGAAAAACTCAACAAAAACCTGACGGCCACTATCAAAACAAAACACGGCCCAACACGACCGATAGCCATAAACGACAGCATAAGACAAGGAGGAGTACTAGCAGTGACACAGTATGCCTTACTAATGGATGAAATAGCAAAGAAAATTAACAACCTGAAACAAGCAGGAGAAATCACAGTGGATGAATACACAAGATGCCTGCTTTGGGTAGACGATGTAGCTATTGTATCAAACAATATCCAAGACCAACACACAGTGCTAAAGATAACAGAAAAAGTCTCAAACACCCTAAGAGTAGTATTCGGCAAAGACAAATCAAAAATACTACAAATTGGAACAGCGACTAACCCTGACAACCCCAAAATCAACGACATGGAAATAGAGAAAACAGACAAATACAAGTACCTGGGCGAAACGCTCAACTCAAAGAATAACCTAGACGACCATATAGACACGATAAAGAATAAAGCAGAGGGAGCCCTACAAACGGTCCTATACATAGCGGGCAATGAAAACTACAACAACATAGAGCTTGAAACTATCTGGAAACTCGTGGAGACCTGCATCATCCCGACAATAACCTACGGTGCTGAAACATGGAACACAAGGAAAAAAGACACTGATGCCCTCAACTAAATCCTAGACAACCAACTAAAAAGAATCCTACGACTACCCCAAGCAACCCCAAGGGAATGCATATATGATGAGCTTAGAATCCTTGACATAGAACACAGAATCCTAGAACTACAGGTCAACTACCTGACCAAAATAACTAAATCCCAAGGCGAAGAGATTACAATAGCAAACACGAGAGCAAGACCGACCTCATGGATACAGAAGACCAAAAAAGCATCCGAAGAACTCCAAACCCCGATCAACATACTGACAGACCTACCCACCACCAAGCGCAAAACGACCATAAAGAAAGCAGTGAAGGCAAAACAAGCACTCTGCATGAAAACAACCGGCGTAAAAAAAAGCAAGTTCAATTACCTGACTGAAAACAAAAGGAAATACAGCTGCGAATCTCATGACTACCTGACCAAACTAACTAAAGAACAAGCAAGGAGAATCTTCATGGCCAGAACCAGAATGATAAGAGCGAAAGATAACTACAGGAAAATGCACCACACACAAGAGTGTAGGGGGTGTGGCCACACTCCAGAAACCCAACAACACCTACTAGAAACGTGCCCAACCATACATAACAACCAAGACTCCACAACCCAAATCAAACTAGAAGACATCTTCACTGACAACCTAACCCTACTTAAGAGGACAGCATCCAAACTAGACATGATAGAAAAACAACTCAACATATGGGAAAATGCATAGCCGCCCTACCCCCAGGGAGCACCCTGGTTACCCAGGGAAGATGCACGTAGTATAGTATAGTATAGTAGGTCCCACATGGGTGCAGCTCGTACACCAAAGTGATCAGCTCAATTATTAGGCCCACACAATTCATTTTCAACATGGGGAGAGGAGGGACTCGATTATGGTAAGTAAAATCTTTCATTTCATGGATAGTCTGTCATAGGTCGGTCCTTTGAATGTGTTTAACGACACCTCTCCCACCTCAGAGGTACCGGACATTCCCGGTATGGGTTCTCCCGGTCTCAGTCCTTCCAAAACTGCAAGAATTTCTCAAATATTCCTGTTAGAACCAGAGATATGATCCATTCCATGAATCCCTAGAAAGTGGCAATGGAGTCAATGTGGGGTCCCGTGTGTGGGGTAGGGTGGGGCAAAGACTATACTTTGATCTGTGCATGGGGGGGGGGGCACTTGCGCAAAGCCTAAGGGACGGGGGGGGGGTGGTACCACTGATGAAGGGAAATTTGCCACTCTCATACAGGGGTGTGAAATCTCTTACTATTAAAGGGACGACTCATTTATTGCCAGGTGGGGGGGGGGGCTTGTTAGATATAGGGGGATCATTTTGAAAAAGAGAAAAGAGCCCCTTGGTGGGGGGGAACAAAATCCAATCAACCTTCACATTCAGGGGGGCAGTCATTATTTATCAACAGGGGGTGGTGAGTTTGAGGGGGGACGTAAATATTTCAGACCCCTCCTGAGGGGGAGGGCTAAGCAAATTTTGACCCCTCTTCAGGGGGGGCTAAAAAAGTACCCTCTTTTTAGCAAAAAAAGCCCACACACTACTATAGATCAAAGAGGGGCGCAAAAATTCTCCACGCCTCTGGCAGGGGGGCGCAACAATCTTTTTACTGCTGTCATGTGTCCACGCGGAAAACCACCACCACCCCCTTGATAAATAATAACCACTCCCCAAATATTGGGTTATTCAAATACCCATCCAAACACATTCTTTACCCCCCCCCCAAACCATCCCCTCCCCACTGTTAAAAAATGAAATTGGGATTTGGCTTAGAGGTTATGCCAAAAGTTCTGTTTCGGCCGTTGTTGTTTATTTCTCCCCGCCCAAAAATGTCTTCTTATTGTAATGGAGAGGGTGTGACACGGGACCACACAAGGGACATGGGACCGTACGAGGACTGGACACGGCACCACGCAGGAACGGTGAAACAATGGACCACATGGTTAGGGTTAGACATGTGTCCATGTGGGGAAGGTTGGACACTGGACAACACTGGGAGGGATGTAATTGGAACTACGGGGGAGGGTTGGACACGGTATCACATATGGAGGGTTGGTCACAGGATAACTTGGGGAGGATTGAACACTGGATTACAGAGGAGGGTTGGACACTGGATCACAAGGGGCTTGGACACAGACCCCACGAGGGTTGAATGCCAGACCACAAAAGGGCTGGACACAGACCCCAGGGGGAGGGTTGGACACCAGAAATGGGAAGGGGTGGTTCAGGGGACGTCAACAGGGTGGTCAATAGTAGAAGGACAGGGTGGTTCATGTGACATCTGGACAACCATGAAATGACCCATTGGTTCCCTCACCTCCCCACACCTTTCCCTTTAGGTTTGGTGGTTAAGCACCTCCCCCCCTCCACCTATCCATCCCTCCGGTCCATCCTGTAAGGTGCCCCTGAGGTCATCCCAGGGTACGTTATTAGGTCCTGTGTTCCACCAAAGTTTTCTGAATTTGAAGTCATATGTGGGCAGACGAGGGGAAGGGCCCTCCCTGCGGGATTTTTAGTACTGGATTTGGCCACTGGGGGAGCTACAGAGGCTAAGAATGTAAAAAATAGACCAAAAATTGCCCTTATGTAATTTTTCACACAGAAAAAGATGGTTTCGTCAAAAACGTTCTATTTCCTGGTACTTCCTGTACATTTGAAATGTAGATGAAACGTTTTGAATCCAAAACAAGGCCTAAATAATGGTTCTCAGTGAAATGTGTTGCCATGGCAACCAGAATTATATTCCAAAAGAGTGAAAAAAGCATTAAGATACTTCTAGATCTAAAGCTATGCCCAAATGTATTGAAAGGTTTGGTCATTTTTCAATCGATTATTCAAATCAGTATGCTAATTAGATGCCTAATTTAAATAAAACAATGAATGATAGAGCTTCTTGGCTGTATTGATATAGATATGTCACTCCATTTTGTGGAGTAAAATCTCTGGAACTAGAAGGGCTATCTGCTATGTGATACCTCATTTTAAAGCTGATAACATCAATTTCAAATTTCATATTTTACCTCGGAGGACCCTTTCCCCTCATTTGTTCACATATGACATACTTTTCTACACAGCATACATTTCGTTTTATATATTCATAAAGGGCATGCTAATTATGCTGAATAAGGTATATTTGATTGATTAGCTCACAGGCAAGCTTTGATTCAATACCAATACCAAAAATTGTCACATCTGTTAATTTTCACCATATTTTTCATCCAGAAAGTCAATAAAATGTTTTATTGTCTTTTCTTCTACCTACAGACGAAAAGACAAAAAGAAATCCTTCTGTCGTATTACAATGCCGGTATGAAGAATTCTCTCTGGAAGAATCCCCACCCGCTTATCTGCATGGCTGATCGGTATATATTGAAATTCTTACATCTACAGTAAAAGCTGATATGGATTGTTATTTGATATTTCATGATTTACATTTAATATTTTGCATTTTGGAACGATTTGCATTTGTCCCAGAAAGGGCCAAAAGCAAGCTGCATTCTAGCCATTTTTCTTATGATCTTTGGTGGCAGTTGGGAGTGGTCATTTTTTAACAACAGGGGAGACGTGTGCAATCACTATCTCTGTAAACGACAACTATCTGAAGTACTGCATTTAGAGGCTGTCTGCATGAACCACCCAACCACTATCTGTAAAAACTAACACTATCCAGGTTAGGGCAATCTATACATTTTCACAACCTTTTCATATATTGTGGTACCTGTGAAATATGGCATGTACCCTAGATATGGCAGGTACTGCCAAATATGGCGTATGTCCCTAATTACAGCATGTTTCCCTTGCAAAATATGGCATGTACACTACATATGGCAGGTACAGCCAAATATGGCATAAGCTCCTAAATGCTCAATGTCCCCCTTGCAAAATAAAACATGTACCCTAGATGTTGTAGGTACTGCCAAAAATGGCATATGCCCCCAGATTTAGCAGATGATATGGCAGCTATGGATTATTTAATAATGTTTATATCAAATGATTGAGTATTTCTTTCTAATGCACCAAATTAGATACCTGAGAACCTGTATGGATGTAGATAGAACATTAGCCTAGCAAATGTTACTTTCAGATTTGACCACAAATTATGATTAATACACCACAAATTGCCTACACTTTTGGATTTCAGAAACTTACCCAGATTTCCATCACAAAAGCTGAACTTACAGAATGATGATCGATATCATAATGAATGAAATATACAAAAATATGTAGGTCTATGAATGATCTTTAAAACACAAATGTTTCCGAGTAAAGGCTAGATGATCATTACATAAATGTTGAGATACTAAAAGTGAAAGATAAATAGCCACGTCGAAATATAGAGGTGTAGTTAATATAGTTACATCATGTGCTTAACTACAACCTAGTACAGAATGTAACAGATAATAACTCGCTCTGATTAACACAGAGTGAAATATGTTTCTATAGATAAAGCTATATAGGTACCCCTTCTGTTATACACAGTAGATCAAGTCTCATTCTATACAGGTTATAGTCTAGAGCCAAATGTGGAAAAGAGGCTTAGTAAAGAGGTGTGAGGCATTTTCGGGTAGAAATGTTTTCAGAGTTGAATTAGGGTAATTTGAGCGTGCCGAATTCAAATCTGTCATATGCCCACACCTAATCCTTTGGCATATGCCCCAAATCCAAGATGGCCGCCACCGAGGCATATTTTCCCTCCAGATTTTAGGATTCTTGCTGGGAAATATGCCTTGGTGGCAGCCATCTTGGATTCGGGGCATATGCCAAAGGATTAGGTGTGGGCATACGACAGATTTGAAATCGGCACGCTCAAATTACCCTAATTCAACTCTGAAAACATTTCTACCCAAAAATGCTTCAACCTTTCACATATTCTGAATACGGGCCCTGACTACATCCTATGCCAGAGGTATGCACCAAGGCGCAGAGACACCCAAACCCCCCATACCCAGCAAACCACACAACCCCCGCACACACATCCAGACAGACAAACACACTGACAATGCCCTACTTTCAAGTCTCCAGTGAATTTTTACGGTCCCCAGTTAATAGGTGACCTTCCAAGTCCCACATTTCCGGCAGAAGCAGGAACCTGACAAGAAAGTAGCCTTGATTCCCTTCAAAACGCACCTAAGATCAAGTTGATCGGACCAGCGGTTGCTAATATATTGAGTTTTAAATATTTCACCGGAAGAATTGTAGGAAGTATCGTAAAAGAGTCCCTATTCAAAATGTTAGACTATCGGTTCTCTAATGGGCGTGGAGACTAGATAATGGCTAAGTGGGCATAAGTTCTTGCACCTACATGATGCAGGCTTCATTTGCGCACTGTGGGACTATTTGGGAAAAAGTGCCTCCGCTGCGTGATGGGGCACGTAAAAGCATTGTTTTTGCTCTAACTCGTGAACCGTTGCACTTAGAGACACGGGAGTGGGTGCAAATCGATGCTTATTGCAAAAGCTATCAGCCTGATTTCTGTTGGGGAGAAAAGGAGTTGAAATGAAGCATGTCAACCTACCCTCTCTCCGTGAAACAAATGCAAGCATGCTCATACCAAGAGACACCCCCCACACACTATAGTCTAGAGCCAAATGTGGAAAAGAGGCTTAGTAAAGAGGTGTGAGGCATTTTCGGGTAGAAATGTTTTCAGAGTTGAATTAGGGTAATTTGAGCGTGCCGAATTCAAATCTGTCATATGCCCACACCTAATCCTTTGGCATATGCCCCAAATCCAAGATGGCCGCCACCGAGGCATATTTTCCCTCCAGATTTTAGGATTCTTGCTGGGAAATATGCCTTGGTGGCAGCCATCTTGGATTCGGGGCATATGCCAAAGGATTAGGTGTGGGCATACGACAGATTTGAAATCAGCACGCTCAAATTACCCTAATTCAACTCTGAAAACATTTCTACTCAAAAGACAAACAAGTGCTACAAGACAAGCTTGAATCGACCCTCTTAACATTAAACATTATGATGGCCTCGCAGTCCCAGGAATAACCTGTCTCAGACCATCCTGATCCAGGACGTTCCTACATTACATCACACGTTTTGGGTGGTGTGTGTTTGGTGACCAGGAGGACACATAAACACATTGGGCTAGTTGGGTGTCTCCCCACCCCAAGGTTAGAGGGGAATACACAAAACTTTCCACTTCTGCTAACTCTACATCTGTAAGTTTGATTTTTGTAAGACTTGCATTTCTGAAATCAGCAGAAAATTCTACATAGGAATCAACCTTCAAACCTTTTGGTCACAAAAACAAAAGTAAAAAGTCTGGGCTCTTGGACTATAAGTGCGCTTGTAAGAAGACACCACCATGTCCAGTACGTCTAGGTAGCGATATGTGCGCTTGTGTGTGAAATAGCACCACAGCTTCTCCTTCAGACTTCTATTCAAATGCTCCACTAGACTAGATTTGATGTTGTCGTTTTGGCTGGTGAAAAAGCTCTATTTCTTTCCTCTTGAGGTGATCTTGGATGGTCTTGTGAGAAATTCTTTCCCCTTGTCTGTATGAACGGAGCGCATATGTCTCGGCAGTCATTTCCTTTGAACGCCTCGCTGACAGCTGCGCCGACTTTGGATTTGACAGGAGCCGCCCACGTGCACCTGGAGAAATGGACCGGAACCCGTCATTGTGAGACGCTAAAGCTTGTTTATTTTTAGTGTAGGCGTAGATCCCAAGGCGTCTCGGATGAAAGCTGAGTTTCGACAGCGGAAATGGTGTTTCTGGAGTTTGGTGATGCTGGTGAAACTAGAGGGTTCTTTGACGTCGGTGTACTTAGCCACCACTAGTCTCTTTTATTTTTCCTTCATGGTCAGTTTCTTAGTCCTTGCCATCTCGGTGAGTCGGAGTTGGAGCACACTTGGTGACTGCATCCTTTCTTTTTCTTGCTTTGATTACTCGTCCTGATGGAGGAAGGGCGAGGTGTAGCAGGCGATTTCCTGCTGGAAGTCGGAGTTTTGTACACGTCGTCGCCGTCGTAGTCGACGTCCTTAGGATGAGAGGGGGCGGCGCCGACGAGGGGAGTGGCGTCCTCGTAGTAGAAGTAGGCGTCGTCGTCGTCACCGTTTTCCTCTTCCTCGTTGGAACATGTTCGTTTCCTCCCTCTGCCGGTCGGATTTTTGCAGTCTCTTAAACAGCTTGGTGGTGGCGTTGCATTTTCTCTGTGGAACTTGCTTGAGCAACACCTCAAGGAGAGAAGTCCGGGGGGTCGGTGGTGGTACAAGAGCAGATGCAGGAATCGTGTGATTGTTTGGATTTGCGAGAAAGAATTGTAACCTATTCAACAACCTCTAGTGGCTATGTATCATGAGTTCAATGCAACTTTTGAGTTTGTCCCGTTCCCAACCACTTTTACATTTGGACTACTCCAAATCACGATAAATTTTGATATCTTAGGTTTTTATTGGCCCAGGAGGTTGTGTTAGTTGTGCCCTTTCAGAAGATGTATGATTTACCCTATTGCTTTGTTATTCTTTTGTTAAAAGGGGGCAATACATGTCCCAAATTCCATGTTTTTCATCATATTCCTCTTTTCAGTGATATAAAAAACCAATGCTAATCCACTATATGTAAGTGTTTTTGTGTTCATATTTATGTCTATACCATTGGCTATCATTTTAACCTATGGGCATGTTTTAGTAAGCAATCTGGTCAACATGGTATAGGTATATATCGGAAAATAGCAAAGTCCCATTCCCAACCACTTTTTAAAAGAGTCTTTAAAAATGAATGCTTCCCACCATATTTCTAATAATGATTTTCCTGAAGCTACAATAGTTGTACTATAAGTGAAATCCATATGTCTCTGAAGCAATGCCCAATCTTTCCTAGCCTCTGTCTCCTTATTTATCCATTCTCAGGATCTTCTAAACTTACCATGGTGCTTATGTCCCGTTCCCAACCACAAAAAAATTAAGATAGTAGTATCTCCATAGTTTTCATATTTAACTGTTTGCATAATATGCACAATTTAGCCCTATTTGAGCCCTAAAAGAAAATTTAATATAGAGCTTTTCTGGTCATTCATTTCTCTGCAACCCTTCATCAGTCACCACATGTGTCCTGTTCCCAACCACTTTTGTCCTGTTCCCAACCACTTCTTATAAGACACCATTGTTCAGTTCTACAATGCATTAAACTCACTCTAAGGCACATATTCCATCCCCTTTGTTCTCCCATCCACTCATAACATAAAAATAAAAAAAATGCCAGTCATTGTAATGATAATGTCCTGTTCCCAACCACTTGTGTCCTGTTCCCAACCATTTTTTTTCAAATGTAACATTATTCAATCATAACTCTTGTGAGACTCAATCGCAATTACCTATCCCTTCACCTCGGTCGTCCCATTCACTCATGACATAGTATTGTCTTAGTATAATGAAGTAAATCACAGTCACTGTAATGATAGCATCTCATTCCGAACCACATTCTGTGTCCCATTCCAAACCACTTTATTCTTGAAAGTGACATTAAGTTGTACACCTCAATCACCAGCACCAATCCTATGGCTACTGTCCCCCCGTCCACTGATTGCATAGAATTATGTCAATTTATTGAATTACTCCTAGTCACTGTAATGATTATATTTTGTTCCCCATTACTCATGTCCCATTCCCAACCACTTATGTCCTGTTCCCAACCACTTCTTTAAAGAAAAGTAACATTACTCAGTTTTTGTCATTCATGAACCTCACTCACAAGCACCTGTTCCTTTAGCCCCGTCCCTCCTTTAGCTCAGCACATGGAATTACATCAATATGATGAATAGACCCCAGTCAGTATAATGATAATGTCCTGTTCCCAACCACTTCTTGTCCCGTTCCCAACCATATTTTAAATGTGACTTTGTACAGTTCTACCACACATGAAAATCACTTACCACTGGCCATATCCTTTCCCCTTCCTTCATACTAACTCATGACAAATTTCTTACTATGTATCCTTTAGAATTTCACCCACATATATGTATATACTGATCATATCCTGCTCCCAATCACCTTTGTCCCGTTCCCAACCACTTTACATGGTTGAGTATATTGAAATTTATGAAAACATCTTTGTGGATATGGTTCTCACCTAGGATAACAATTTAAGGGGAAGGTTTTGCAGTATCCCTGGGACCAAAAGTATTACTCTGGCCCTATTTGTTTACCTTGTACAAAATTTCAAAGTTTAGTATAAATTCTTGCAAAAAAAGGGGTGAAAATTCAAATTTAGGGAAGCTGGGGTCTTAAATCCCTAATGAGATAAGTGGAAAGGATGTTACAGCTATGAAGTATGTTTATGACCAAATAATTTTCCACAGAAAATGTATAGAAGGTTTGGATATTAAAGACTATCTATGAGGACAAAATAAAGTGGTTGGGAACGGGACAGAATGGAGTACCATATGTCTGAAGAGGTGCCATGCGGGAAACTAAATTCTCATGGGGGAAACTAAATTCTTGGGAAGATGTCTGTGTTGTGAAGTGTTTGAAATTTGCTTGTTTGTTTTTATGAATTCCCTTTTCTGAGTAAAGGCTAGATAACCATTACATAAATGTTGAGATACTAAAAAAGTGAAAGATGAACAGCCAGGTCAATATAGAGGTGCAGTAAACACAGTCACATCATGTACTTAACTACAACCTAGTACAGAATGTAACATATAATAACTCGCTCTGATTAACACAGCGTCAAATAATATTTCTGTAGATGAAGCTATATAGTTACCCCTTCTGTTATACACAGTAGATCGAGTCTCATTCTATACAGGTTAATTACCCTGGGTTAATTACCAGACTATACCTTCGGTCACAAATCATAGAAAGTGTGCATATAGGGCCTTACATGTCATTTCACCTATATATGTATATACTGATCATATCCTGCTCCCAATCACCTTGGTCCCGTTCCCAACCACTTTACATGGTTGAGTATATTGAAAATTATGAAAACATCTTTATGGATATGGTTCTCACCCAGGATAACAATTTAAGGGGAAGGTTTTGCAGTACCCCTGGGACCAAAAGTATTACTCTGGCCCTATTTGTTTACCTTGTACAAAATTTCAAAGTTTAGTATAAATTCTTGCAAAAAAAGGGGTGAAAATTCAAATTTAGGGAGCCTGGGGTCTTAAATCCCTTATGAGATAAGTGGAAAGGATGTTACAGCCATGAAGTATGTTCATGACCAAATAATTTTCCACAGAAAATGTATAGAAGGTTTGGATATTAAAGACTATCTATGAGGACAAAACAAAAGTGGTTGGGAACAGGACTGAATGGGGTACCATATGTCTGAAGAGGTGCCATGGGGGGAGTGCACATATTTAAGAAAAAACAACTTTGTATGGTCATCCATCAATAAATATAGTTTACTCATACAGATGGATTTAAGCCTACTACAGTTTTAGGTCTAACCGCTTCCCGATCCCTATGGATCCAAAAGTTGCATCAAACTCATGATACAGAGCCTAGTATTTCAGCATTTTTTCGCGCGATTTCAAAGTGGGGTCGTTTAACACTAGGTCCAAGTCCCTGTAGATAAACTGTAGAACCTGGTGTAATGTGGCGTTGGGATGAAGACCTTGTTCTGCCTGTCTGTAGTAATAAGCCATATTGGAGGGTGGGGATATGGCAGTGGCAAAAGAGGAGGGGCTCTTGTTTTTACACTCATCAGCAGCAGCAGCAGCAGCAGCAGCCGCAACAGCAGTACCACCAGCAGGAGCAGCACCAGCAGCAGCTGTTGGGACATCAGGTGGTCCTCGTAATTTCGAGAGTGACTTAAGATCTATGAGAGCCAGGCGCTTGTAGTGTTGCTCCTCGGGGTCCGTCATCATCGAGGCAAATGCGGTGGTGAGGTGTCAAATGAGGAGCTCTATATACAGAGAACGCTTTTTATAAGAGGTAAGGCCAGACCCATCAGAGCCGGAATGAGGAAACCACCCTTTTGAACCAAGACGTTTCTCCTTCTTTTGATGGTGGTAGCTTTTTTGCTCACCGTCCTCAACACGTCAGCAGATTCTTGAAGACTTTCCAGTTGGTTCTCGGTGAGTGGAATGTTTCCCTCCAGTAAATTCTGACAGATTTTACTCAACGTCGTTATCAAATCGTCTCTTCCAGAGCCTTTTAATTGCTCACAATCCTCCGTAAACAACTTTGCCAGCTGTTTAAGGGTGCTGTAATGTCTTCTGAGTCGATGAGTAGTCATTACTTTCTCTTTCACTTTTTCTCTAGCGGAACGAACACGATCTGATTGTCTATGGACGTCAGGGAGGAGCGTATTCTCAGGTCGTCCGGTGTTGTCTGCTTGAAGTCCAGAAGCAGGTATGAGTGAGGACACCTTAGTGCATGGGTAAATATTCTGGAGAGGGCTGCCGCCTTGGAGGGAAACACCTGACGAGACAGAGCACCTATTTGTCCCATGTCGCAAGGGTTCTTAAAAATGATCATGTAGTGAGCGTTCAGACTCATAGTTCTAAATTAGGGTGATTTCTGGAACAGGTTCTGAGTGATGTATATGACGCTCATGTTCCAGTGATGGGAATATTTGGTGAAGATGTCAGCTACCACTTGCTGGTTGGAACTGCTCATCAGATTGTCCAATATCAGTAGAGTGTGTGATCGAGGCGCAGTCGATTCTTCTTCTTTTTCTTCTCCCGCTATGTCTTCTTTGCTAGGAAGAACTTCTCTGAATTCCACTCCGTAGTCTTTTTGTATTTTTTCAAAGAGCAGCTGCCACTCGCCGTAATGGTAAAAGACCTTTTCTACCGGCGGTGTGACCAAATTGCTAACATCACTCAGAAATCGATTCACCAAACGATATTTTCCACAACCAGACGGACCACTGATGATGCAACTGAAGGGACCTTGTAGTCTGGGATCAAAATCTATTTCGGTAAAGGTTGTAATTTTACTACTCAACATTTTTCAGCAGTAGTTATGGGGTTGTAGTAGTAGTAGTAGTAGTAGTAGTAGTAGTAGTATTACTACTATTACTTTTGCAAAAATGGTGTTACATAGATGGGTATTAATTTTGATAATTCACAATAGATAACACTTTAAATATCATTTCATGTATAAATTGATATTAATATATCATAACTTATTGTGTTATTGTATGTAAATACTTTGCCAGAACTTTTTTATTCCACTGATAAGTAAATACTTTGCCAGAAGTCATATCATTGACAAATGGGATTAATATTCGCAAAATATTAATTACATTACTACACTTAAATTTTTAATGTGATATTATTACCACAATAATCAATATTTTCTCCTCAAGTTGTCTTGTCTTGTATTGTCTCTGTAAACTAGTTCTATATTTATTACTACATAGTATTAAAATATGTATTTGATTAAATACAGGTGGCCAACTAAAAATAATTTATTAAGAGGCAGCCGTTTTGTCATAATAATAACTTTATTTCATTATTTTAATTAGCTCAATATATTATATAAAATATGTTTCATAATCTAGGTTATTTATATCGAAGAGTACGGAAATTGTATTTACAACTTTACATGTACATATGTGAACTTTATTATGGCAAGTAAATTTTTCTTGAATCTTGAGTCTTGAAATCTTGTAGTAGTAGTAGTAGTAGTAGCAGCAGCAGCAGCAGCAGCAGCAGTAGTAGTAAAAGAAGTGGTGGTGATCTCTACTACTACGGTCATGGTGTTCCTCAGTTGAACGCTTGATGACGAGTGGTTGTCAGGAAAGAGTGGTAGCGAGTTTATTTCTATCTTGTTACTTTTTACGACACCCGATAACATCACCGTCTCTCATATTTTTTTTCTCTTGTTATGCAATATATTTTATTTTCACTCAATTTTATACATGTCATATTTCCATAAAAAAAATAGAGTCTGATAAAAAATTATTTCTAAAAAAATAGAAATAAAAAAGGGGGCAATCTTTTTTTCTCTTTGAGCAAAGCTTGTGGCTTTGCCTTTTTCTTTAACTATTTGGGCAAAGCTTGTTGCTTTGCCTTTTTCCTCTCCTCTTTAACACAACTGTATCCAAAAAGGTATCAGGGGTTACAGCACAGTGGCAACAAACACAATCTTGAATGTAATCTTGAAAGTAGTATGTCCCCTTATTCTTCAATTCGTCCTCATTGTAATAGGCCAGATAACAGGTGATGACTTCGAAACGATTCCAGATCGTGTTTTCATCGGCCACCACGCACACCCACCGAGTGGGAGCGCAGTTACCCCCAAATAACCAATGTCCTCGTCGAATCTTTTCATTGCGCTTATTCTCACCATATTTGAACACCCTTTACTGTCATGAAATGCCCAACGAGTGGGTGCACTGAGGGTGGTTATCAAACAGTAATGGAGTAAATTCCTTTCTTTAAAGACAGCGTTCGGCCATACCTCTATTTTTTCCTTTTTTACTACTTCTTCTCCTGCTTTTGCTGGTGCTACTGCTGCTGCTTCTACTGCTTCTGCTACTGCTGCTACTGCTGCTGAAGAAGAGTCGCTACTTCTTCTTCTACTGCTACTACTACTACTACTCCTTTCCCTGGTGGTGTTTCTTCTTTTTCTGCTCCAACTGCTTTCCCTATTTCTATCACTACTATTACTTTTGGTATTACTGCTGCTGATACTGGCGCTGCAACTTAATTTGTTTTTCATTAAATTATTCATCGCCTTAAAAGAGACATGAGACTGAAAATATGTGCCAATCTGTACGTTGAGATAAGAAAATAGATAAGGTTTCCCTAACCGTTTTTTTCAAATCTCGCTCCATCTCAAGGGGAATATTTCAACAAAAAAAAAGTGAAAATAAAATAAAAGCTCAAAAAGAAAATAATAAAGAGAGTGATGGACTCGAATTTCCTCCTAGAGTGTAGGTGGTAAACAGGTGGCAAGGTATCTACAGCGACGGTGGTGGTGGCAGCAAGCAGCAAGCAAAAAGCAGTGGTATAGAAGCAGTGGTGGTGGTGTCAAAAGAGACAGCGAATGTGTTCTGCTCTTCCAATAAAAATCAGGGCTCCTTATATAGTTGAGAGAATCATATAATCCCGTTTTCACCTGGATCCTTTCACCCCACATCAAGGGGACAAAAATGCTTTTGGAACAAGGGTATCAGATGGGATAAACAGGTGTAACAACTGTAGTAATTACCTTAATGCGACTTACATGTATAAGGGGATTATGGCTCGTTAGGAGATTAAGACGTTCAAAGTCTGTATACAAAAACTACAGGGGGTGGTTAACAGTAGGGGGAAAATATAATCTTGTAACAGAGAAGTCAAAGTGTTTTAATTGGATCACTCACTAGCCAAGGTGTGGGGTGCGCAGCAGCAGCAGCAGCGCGTGTGGCCCCAAAAATTGGTGGACAGATGCACACCTCCCCGCATACCTACCTACTGTAATACCTCGCGTATAAGGTATGCCCCCAACTTGAGGGAATGCTGTAAAGTGTAAAGTGCCATTTTTATTCTTTTTTTTTTTTGACATTTGAGTAGTGATTTATAGTAACCCATACCTATAAGGTACACCCTTGAACTTAAGGGGGTCACACCTAGCCTAAGATGCAAAGTACTACGGCACCTACCTACCTACCTACCTGTCTATGCATCACAGGAAAATACCCCAGGGCGCGTGTCTGCCACTCTGTCTGTGACTGCAAAGGTGGACAAGTGGTAAGTAGATTAAGTCTAACAAAATCAACAAGTTAATCCCCCTTCCTCCTGCTCCTCTTGTCACCATGAGACAACACTCTGATGATCTAAGTTAAACCCTCCTGCAGTGAACGGTGGGTGACAAACAGATACCCTACAGAGGAAGAATCTCTGTGACTATGTGAATCACAGCCTTTAAGTCTTTTATCTTTCCCTCTGGGACCGACCACACTTAATGATCTAAGGGATCCGTTTCTACAGCAAATGGCAGGTGAAAATCAAAACAGACAGATACCCTACTGAGTGAAGGTCTCTGTGAAAATCGGATTAAAACTCTTTTAAGTCTTTGATCAATTTAAAACCACAGTTGAGAGGCTTATCTCGGACGGGTACATAAGGGAGAGTGAAATTTTGTTCTCTCACACTTTCTCTGCCACCTTCATCATGGAAACACCGACCTCTCTACAGACTACTACACCATCACCATATTCCCCCACGGATATCGAGGTCCTTGCTGATCAGTTCACAGGTGACGCTAACAACGAATTTTATTTCGATCCGTACGGATGGTTGGACACTGCTGGTGGTGGTGGTGGTGCTGCTGCTGCTGGTGCTGCTGGTGCTGCTGATGATGCTGCTGCTGCTGCTCACACCTAAATCCATAGACATCGCAGCTCTGGCTAAATACGCTGAGGGGGGTAAAAAATATCTTGGATGCTGTACAAGATTGCATGTTATTACGACCCCGTCGCCCATGCATATAGCTCTTCTGTCTGGAATCTCTAACGTTCAAGATACTACCTCACCTACTTGTATTTCTTAAAAGGATAATATGTGCACTTGCAAACCGTTTTACACATGGGATATTATGAATGCAACAGATGTGCTGTTCTTAAAGCACCGTTGTTAAAACAAAATGTTCATAAAGGACTCATTTCTAATCAGACATTCTATTCGTTGAAAGAGTGTTTCAAAGATGTTTTCTGGAGAGGGACCAATGTCTTCACAGATAGATTGATAGGACTATATAAATTTCACAATCAGAAAACCTGTCCTTTCATCAAAAGGCGGTATACGTTAGAATCTACTGACGCTTTAATAATTCTTCTCGAGGAAAACTCAGACTTTTTTACGGGATATGTGTTGTCATAACTCTGAGAGAATATTCAACACCTTCTGTCAAGAGTGTTTAGATTGTGTGCTCTGTAGAGAGTTTCATTTTGAAAATATACAGAACGCCCTACTGAGAAGCGTCATGTCCGCACAAACTGAATGGCATAGTTGGTATTATACTTCAGCGGATTTCTATTGTAATTTAGATGAATTTTGGACAGGGGGTATGACTCACACCATTCCTTCATTTCGAAAGAACGCTTGCATGAAAACCATATACAAAGATTACACTATGTACAGCCTGAATTATGATTAAAGATGAATGTATATACTTGTATTTATATTTTTGATAAAATAAACTATAAAAAAAAGGTGAAATGCATTTGATATATCTAATTTAGATAATTAGCCACGCCCCTTTGTTTACAAACAAAGGACCACATGGCTGCACCACGTGTTGTTGTTTACAAACAAGGGGTCACGTGACTACACTAATTCCCAAATTAGGTCATGTTACCATGGTAACCAGAATGCTAGTAACATATTACTGTATTAATCAAAGAATATATAAGAAATTAATACATTGTATGTCCATATGAGCATTCATGCCCCACTGCACACCAGCTATGTCAAATATACATAAGTTCTAACACCAAAGGAACCGACCTCATGGTCCACTCCACAATATGATGATTTAATGGTCAAAGCAGACTGACCTAATGGTTCACTGAACACAAACAATAGTGTATATAATGTTCTAAAGTAAATGCAACCGACTGTCATGGGAGGCTGAGCACCACTGACGCTGTCATGGGTGTCTGAGCACCAAAGACTGAACAATAGGTTACATAAGTAACAACACCATAACATTCCGGTCGCTCTAGCATCGCTCCAGACCAATCCAGGTCAAATATGAAGGCAATTATGTAACCGCCATAATTAGACAATCAAAATGAGCCCAAGATCAAGGCCCAACTTCCATTATTAAGGAAGTTATGCAACCGGGACTGTTTCAACCTTTGAATGCGCTACAGACAAACCAGCGCAAGTTACGCGCCCGGAAAGCAAGAAGTAGAATTTTGATATATTCAACTCTGCGCATGCACAATATGAAGGTTGTAGACACAGAAACGACCGAGTTATGAGGGTCGGAACATGCCAAACTGACCGAGACAATGGGGTCCTAGGTGGGTTCCCACAGCTAGGACCATCCTGGACAGTGAATTATTATTATCAGTATTATTACACAGGTGGAGTGGAACAGAACTTTATATTTTTTAAATAACTGTATAATTACTGTGTGTGGAAATTACCTGCATATTAACATTTGTATTACTGATACATAACATGTTCTGCCTAAGCTGAATAAACCAGTGATAACTGGAATAGCACTAATAAGAGCTTGATATTCTTACTCTCTATATACCACTAGTCATATGATATTTCTCATATGACAACTTAATCATGCACAAATACTAGTATGACAAAGTGGTGGAGAACATCCTACTAAGATCCCAAATTACACAAACTCTTATCAGTCAAGCTGGCAGAACAACACACAAAAACTTTACATATTCAGGAACCTGCTGAGGAGGTCTCCCTTCCCCCTAGATCTAGGAGACCCACCAGGGGCAACTCAGCCTCCAATACAGCAGACTCACACACAGTAAACCCCACTTCACCCACCCTGTCTACTCAGGGACCAATCAGTTCTCAGGGATCCAACAGTTCTCAGGGATCCCTACGGGATGCCCAACTCACGCTATCTACCTCTGAGGAAGAAGGATCTGCCCCAGGGGGTGGATCCACACCCTCATCTAGATCTTCCACCCCAGCACCTGCCTTTGATAGCCACACCTCCAGAGACACATCTCCTACACCCTCCACCATGGACACCGATGAAGGCCCTCAACCTAATCAGACAGCTGAGAAGATAAGGGCCTATAAGAAGGCCATCCAAGATGCAGTTACTGCCCTAGAGACCAACAAGTCCCAGCAGCAGGAGAGGGAGAGGATCCTCAGTCAACAATTGACAGAGAGGAATGCAGCGATAGACACCCAGCAGAAGGCCATGGAAGACCAACAGAAGGCCATGGAAGACCAGCGGAAGGCCCTAGATAGGCAGCAACAACAGATAGCAGATCTCATGAAGTTGGTATCAACCCAGACCTCACAGCCTCCCACACCCACCACCACACCTATCGTCACACCATCTGCATCTGGATCCAAGGATGATGTCATGATCTCCATGATGTCCAACATGACCAAGATCCTAGACAGACACTCAACACGACAGGAAGATCAGGCAACATGAGGTAACCAAACCCAAAACTTTTTCTCACCCATCACCACTCATGTCAACAGCACTATTTATTGATCACAAATTCCCAGAGTATCTGAAGGACAAGTATAAAGTAACAGACAGTGACACCATGGTAACATATTTACCCAAGTACCTTGAAGGACAAGCATTGGCTTGGTTTGAATCCTTCAAGGAAAGTGCCACACCTGATAAGTTGACATGGACCAATGTAGTACATGAACTAAAAGAGTAATTTGCTACTCGAGACAATGTCATCTCCAGGACTGCACTCTGTTCCCCAAAGGCAGATGAACCTATCCTAGACTATGCATGCCATCTCAGAAAAGTGTGTAATGCCCAACGCCTAGAGGATGAAACCTTACTCAGAACATTTACCCAAGGCATGAGGCCCTGGATCTCTGTAGCTATTGAAAACAAGAAAATAGACTCTTTTGACCAAGCCCTAGACCTAGCTTTAGAGGTTGAAACCCAAGTTAAATCTAGGAAAGTAAGGGATGGGGAGTCTAACCCACAGTCTACTAAGGGAAAGGTCCAGGAAGTCACCACTAGTTCAGAGGAAGAAGATGTTAACCTAATGTGCCCATGTAAGGCAGCAGGAAGCTAAGGTTGTCTCCAAGGACCCTACCCGTAGATATAGAGGAAATAACTATGACCCCAACTACCGCCCCAATAGAGGTAGAGGTAGGGGGGGGTAACAGCAACAACTGGGGGGGGGTCACAACAGTAGAAAAGACAACAGCTCATCCAACTCCAACAATAGTAACTCTTTATACATTGATAGGAGAGATAGAACTCCAAGTAATGGCAGATCATATAACTAAGGATCCAACAGCAGGAGCCATAGTCCACATAGGAACTACAACAGTGGATCCTACAACAACAATGGTTCCTACAACTGCCAGGGTTCCAACAACTCTGGTCGCTACAACAACAACAATGGATCCTACTCCAACCAGGGATCCAGCAACTCTGGTTCCTACAACAATCTGGGATCCAACAACTCTGGATCCTACAATAACCAGGGTTCCAACAACTCTGGTCACTACAGCAACTCTGGTCAATACAACCAGGGTCCAACTCACATCAGGAGGATTACAAACCCAACACAAGAGGTTACCAGGGGAACCAGCAGAGTAACCCCCACATACCACTTAACGTGATGGATCAAATCTCCAAGCTTCTGGTGGCAAACATCACAGCCACCCCATAGAACCAGGAAAACTAGGATGTCACAGTGCCGATGGGCCAGTACACTGTGACACCCCAAATACAAACAATCACTCAGGATTAACAAACATTCAACCAGAGACAATTGCTAGTGCCAATCTACCATCTAACAGACAGAGACGTCCATCAGTGATACACATCACCCAACCAGATTCATCATCAAAGATACAAGCTTTTTATTGTACTTCTTCAAAATGACTGTATCAATGCAAATCTTTATGATGTTTCAGATGTACAATGGTTGGTTGATACAGGTGCTACTATCACCTGTGTCAGACAGGCATTCCTCATGGATCTCCAAAAGAGATTCCATTTCCAACTAAGGAAGTCAAAAATCAATATCCATTTGGCAGATGGATCAGTGTGTCATGTTAGACATTCAGCTATGCTGAATTTTAGAGTCCAAGGTGTCAGATTCCAATACCAATTTGCTGTAATTCCCAACCTCACACAGCCCATTGTTCCTAAGGACTACAAAATCTCAAATTGAATTCAATATTGATCCTGAACAAATTCTCAAACCCATTAGGGCAGTGAGGGATTTTACCATCCCTCCATTCCCTGAACTTGCAGTATTGGGTAAAGTCACATCTACTCAATCACTGCAAGGCAAAACTGGAGTAGTAGATAACCTCGAGAGAAATAACAATGCCCCATATCTAGTTCAAAGGGCAGCAGTAACCCCTAGGAAAAAACAATGAACAACCCCTAGTGTTACTCAACACCAGCAGGCGCCCACATAAAATCAAAAAGGGTGCCATCATAGCTCTATTTCAGGAAGTCAATGAATCTGATTTAGAAAAACCCCAACAGGTGTCAGACACTACCCCACACACTGATCAATCCATCTCAGCCATACGGCCTGAGGATGAACCTCCATTCAGTGACACAGACTCAGACTGTGAGTCTACATATGCTGACCCTGAACCTAACGCAATCAATCTCTCCGAAATAGCAGCTATACATAGTGAGGCACATGACCTCGAGCCAGGAATTGGAAGAGAATGTTCCACCAAAATCTGTGCTCACATCAAAAGATCAGCATGATAGGTTAGAATCACTGCTGACCAAATATGATGATATATTTGTAGAAGAAAATGGAGACATTGGTGCCACACACCTGTATACCCACTCTATGCATGTAAAGCCTGAAGCAGTACCATGTCATTTCCTACCATATAGGCAAACACCAGAAAAACAGGCCGCAATAGGGGAAGAATGTGAAAGGCTAGTACAGCAGGGCATTCTCAGAGAATGTGCTGAGGCCCCCTGGGCATCCAGATCCTTTTTAGTACAAAAAGCATCAGGAGGCCATAGGCTCGTAACAGATTTTCTTCATTTGAACCAAAATACAATCGATCAACCCTTATCTACACCCCAGGCCGATAACACTCTAGACATGATAGGGTCACTCAGACCAAGAGTATTCAGTAAGCTAGATGCCCAACAGGGATTTTTTCAAATGCCTATAAGAGAGGAGGACCAGCACAAAACCGCATTCATAGCAAATGACAAAAAATATGTCTACCAAAAGATGCGGATGGGACTTGCTACGGCCCCTGCAGGATTCTGCCATCTAGTAACATTGATTCTGAACAAACTCAAATACAAATGTGCCCTACTATACCTAAATGACATATTGGTATTATCACCATCCATCGAACAACACTTCCATGACCTGGAAGATGTTTTCAACAGCTTAAGAGTTGGTAAACTCAAATTGAAGAAATCAAAATGTGAATACTTCATAGACAGAATAGACTTCTTGGGAATGAGAGTCACACCCATGGGACTACAACCATCTCCCACAAAGGTGGAATCAATCAAAACTTTCCCAACACCAAAATCAGTCAAAAATGTCAGATCTTTCACAGGACTATGCCAATACTTCAAAAAGTTTATCAAAGATTATGCCCAAATTGCTAGACCATTGTACGATCTACAAACACATCTCAAAGCATTTGTCTGGACAGAGGATGCAGATAATGCTTCCAAAGCATTAAAGCATGCCCTCTGTACCAATGCTCTTCTCAGATATCCAAACTATGAGAAAGAGTTCAGTTTGGCAACTGATGCTTCCAATGTGAGTTTAGGAGCTGTACTCTCACAGAGAGATAATGAAGGAGTGCTCAGACCAGTAGCCTTTGCAGGTAGAACCCTCTCTAAACATGAGAGAAATTACCATACCACAGAGAGAGAGAACTACTGGGAGTAGTGTATGGAGTATTACACTTCAGACACTACCTAGAAACTAGACACTTCCAATTATATACAGACCATGCAGCCCTAATTCCACTATTGACCAATACAGGACTCACACATCTATAGATGGGCTCTAGACATACAACAATTCTCATTCACCATTCAACATGTGAAGGGTGATGATAACACACCACCAGATGCTATGTCTAGAAGAGAATACCCAGATTCTGGACCTATGACTAACCCTCCACCCCAACCAAGGAGAGTTAGAGCAGCCAGTAGAACCAAGTTTGCAAAAGTAACAAAGAAAGTGCCATTCAAAAGGGATGATCCACCCAACACCATTGAAAAACCAGAGACACCCATTAGGGGTATCTTGAAACAATCTACAAACTATGTGTTTTGCCATTGTGAGAGAGAATACTCACAACTCTTTCCAGATAATGCCTCAAGCCTATTGAATTCTCATCACTCAATCAGATGCTAAAGGCAACTCCTAAGGCGCCACCCTTCACCCCACCTGACTCAGATGATGAAGATTCGGAAGACACATTGTATGCTAATACTCAAGCAACTTCCAAATCAGTCAGATTCTTTGAATCAATGCAGGGAGAGGAAACATCAAACCATTTGTGTCCTATGACCACACTCTCAAAGACTGTAATCTACTTTTGGGTCAATCCTATATTTAGTCTACGGCGTCGCGAGGGGAGGAGACGCTGGTCAATTAACATTGGTAATGGAGCTTTTTGGACGCTAGGCGGCTATATATAGAAATAACTGCTAGGTCTCGATGTATGTGATTAATATGGTTTGTCTAAACTCTAGACTGTACACTATTATTGGAGAGGAACATAAGTAGAGGTATATCGTTGTAAATTTATATTATATATTTTTGGAGTCGATGAAATTAGGTTTACTACAAACCAGTCAATCTTTAGCCTTACTTATACCTCAAATGAGCACAATGCTCTTAGTAGGTGGCACGAGATGCCTATACCTACATGTATTACTTTATATTATGATTAACCACCTGTATAACGAGGAAGCGGGCACACTCTGGGTAAATGGTAAGGGATGATTACTACAATGGAGATGGGAGGAGAGAATTTATCATTTCTCACTTGAATACATGTAGTCTAAACTCTAAGATTGAAACGTTGAGAATATATATGGGTGAAAGAAATGATGCAGTCATTGGGATCTCTGAAAGTTGGTTAGAGGAAGGCATGGATAATGGGTTAGTACACATGAATGGATATAACTTCGAAAGGTTGGATAGGGATTGGGGAAACAAATCCTGTGGTGGGGTTGCAATGTACATAAGAAATGATCTAATATATTCAGCTACGGCCTATGATCACCTTAACATAAGTTCAAATGATATTGAAGTACAATGGATTGAAATTATAAGAATTGGTAAAAAGAATATAGTGATAGCTAATGTATACAGACCTCCTGACGGAGATAAGGCAGAGTTTGTGGATTGCATACACTCACTGATTGATAGAGCAAATCTCAGACGTAAAGACCTGATTGTTATGGGTGACTTCAACATAGATTTTCTAAATACTAAAATAGTTGCAACAAAACTGATGAAAATTTGTCTTAACACTTTAGGCCTAAAACAAATAATTAAGGAACATACTAGAGTCAAAGAAGAAACTAAGACCTGTATTGATTGGGTCATAACAAATACTACAAAACAATTTGAACCCATGATTAGGAAATGGAATATTAGTGACCATTATATGGTTGGTATATCCTTTACTGATCAAGCAGTGTGTGCAACAAAAACTGAATTCTTTGGACGTACCTATAGACGCTACAACCCTGGATTGTTCAAGGAATACATAAGAAATGCCAACTGGGGACCGTATGAGGGTAGTAATTGTGTAAATGCAAGATGGTCATACATTCAAAAAATTATAATGACAGAATTGGATAAAATGTGTCCTATTAAGAAATATATTGTCAAAAAAGAGAGAGCCCCCTGGGTAACAGACTACATATTAGAACTAATTAAAGACAAGGATACTGCACTAAAAAAGGCAGTGGCATCAAAAAATATTGCTGATTGGACTATTGCTAAGAATTTAAGAAATAATTGCATTTTGAAAAGGACTGTATGGTGCCTGACGAGGAAACACCTAATTTTGTAAATGATTTTTTTCTAAATATTGGTCCTAATCTAGCCAGTGAGATGAATACACCGTGGTCTTATGACGGTATAGAAGTGGATAGCAAATTAGATCATGTTTTTACCAATGAGGATGAAATAACAAAACTTGTAAAGGACATAGATATTAGTAAATCTTCTTGTATTGATAACATTTCCTCGAGAGTATTGAAAGACGCCTTGATGGCAATACCTGAGAGGATTGCTGATCTATTTAACTTATCATTGGTATCTGGTATCATACCTGCTGCTTGGAAGACGGGCACTATTGTACCATTACAAAAAGAAGGGGACAAGACAAATGTTTCTAATCTGAGACCAGTTACATTACTTCCAATCATTGGTAAACTTTTGGAAAAAGTAGTGAATAATAGACTAATGAATTACTTGGAAAATAATAATATTTTGGATGATAGACAGAATGGATTCAGGCCGGGACACTCTACAATTGGTACGGTTGCCTACTTTTCAGATGAAATTTATAAGGGTATTAATAACGGACTTTATACCATTTCCACCTTTGTTGACCTGAAAAAAGCTTTCGATACTGTAAATCATTCTATACTTTTAGAAAAATTGAAGAAAATTGGTATCGGAGGACAACTTAGAATTTGGCTTAAGGATTATCTGAATGAAAGGAGACAAAGGTCAATGGTAAATGGATTAATGTCTAATGAGGGTGTAGTAGCTTGCGGTGTGCCACAGGGCTCTATACTTGGTCCTACTCTATTCTTGATATATGTGAATGACTTGGCAAGGGCTATAAAGAACTGTTCAGTTTTCCTATATGCTGATGATACTGTGGTCTCCATACAAGGTGATAAACTTCAACAAATGACTGATATCCTCCAAGATGATTTGAAGGCCCTAAAAAATTGGTTTAACAAAAATCAACTAACTTTGAATGCTAAAAAAACAAATTATATGATTTTTGGGTTGAGACCCTGGCTGAAAAAAATTGAAAACCATACACTGTTATTTGACAACGTACAAATAGAAAGGGTATTAAGTTTCAGATACCTTGGAGTTTATCTAGATCCAGTGCTAAATTTTAATAAGCATGCTGAAGAAATGTGTCGCAAAATGCTACATAAGGTATTGATGTTATCCAAGCTCAGACCTTTTCTTGATAATAACTCACTACTAAAAATTTATAAAGCGATGGTACTACCATATGCAGACTACGGTGATATATTATACGATGTGGCAGGATCATATATACTGGACAAACTGCAGGTTACACAGAATAAGGCCCTAAGAAGGGCAATGGGCTTGGAAAACAGGTATCCTACGAATTTATTACATCAGCAAGCAATGATAGTCCCATTAGCTCCTCGTAGAGAAATGCACCTACTGAATTTTATGTACAAACAGCAAGTTAATGTCTCAATATTAAATAATAGAGAAATAAGTACTAGGACCCATGATGCGAATGTCTTCCTAACTATCAAACCAAAATATGAAACTTCTAAGAAAAGTGTTATGTATAGGGGTGCAATGGCTTGGAATGCACTCCCCACAGCAACAAGAAATATTACATCATACGAAAAATTCCAATTAAATCAAAAGAAATGCCTAGGAAGGGTATTCTTTGGCTAAGGTACCACCATAATGTATATCTCCTACTCATCTCATGTTGTATTTATGTTATTATAATGTTGTCTAAAATATCCAGTATCAGGGGTTACATATGATAAAAAAATTAGGGGTGCCCGCCCCATAACCTCATATACAGGATATGCCTAACGATACCACACATCGAGAGGTTAAGTACACCAATTGACAGAGATTGTATTGTCTATGTAGTTTAATGTAACAAAATAATTAAGTGAATTGTGTTGAGAATACTACGAATTGTATTAATATAGCATACCATGATTTACTTTATTGTTATACATATATATTATTTGAAATTATGAAAATAAGCTGGTTGCAAGGAATACTTTTCAAGCTGAACAAGCTTTTTTCTATTGTAACCAGGATAATATAAAATAAACGGGCTGGTGCTTTGCATCATTACCCATACTCAAAAAAAAACTAGAGAAATGATTCAGGAGGGCACACCAAAGCCCCCCACACAATCACAAACTACTCTAAATGAGAAAAAGGTCACAGGAAACAAACCTACCAAAACTCCACCTGCCAGGAAGAATGTCACAAAAGACACTGCATCTAATAAATCAAAGAACTCAGAGAGACAGAAGAATGACAATAAGCAAAATGTGCCTTTAAAGAAAAAGGTTGCCACTCCCACCAGGGCAAGATTAGGCCCTTCGAAGGAGCCTACACACCACAACAAGGGTGACACACCCCAACAAAAGGCACAAGATAGGCCAATAGTCAATGAGAAAGAAAAAGAAAGAGAGAGAATACAACAACATGTGCTAGATATAAATCAATTGCTGGATCAGATTCCCGATACATCTGAGGCACAAACTTTGGCTTAGAACAAAGGAAGGACAAGGAACTATTGCCCCTCATACAATATTTTGAGGATGGGACCTTGCCTGCACCAAAAGCACAAGGAAATAGAATCATCAACCAAGGCCAGACATACACCTTGGTAAATGGAACATTAGTCCATATATGCCCCATAAATTGGAGAAAAACCAATACTGTACCACTTCAAATTGTTATACAACAGCAATGGGTAACAAGTACACTACAGTATTTCCATGACTCACCTACTGGTGGCCATCTTGCCTCAAGTAGGATGATGTCAGCACTCCAAACTAGGGTATATTGGAAGTCCATGCTAGCAGACACAACCAAATATGTTTCCACCTGCCACACTTGCCTCACAGCAAAAAGGCAAGTACACTCACACAAAACACCAATGACGGTGTGAGATTACATGGCTTCATCGATGAAGTTCCTGAACCTCGATGCAGTGGGACCACTTCCCACAACTGCCAGGGGAAACAAACATATACAAGTCTGCATAGATTATGCTACCAGATATGCAACAGCTTTGGCTACTACTGACTTAAAAGCTGAAAAAACAGCAGCAGAGTTCTACAAGAATATAATTTGTCATCATGGAACACCAGCCACTCTCCAAACAGACAAAGGAACGTGTTTTACAGGTGCAAAGTTCACAAAGTTAACTAAACACCTCAAGATCAAACATAAATTCTCCTCACCATACAGGCCTCAAAGTAATGGACTTGTAGAGAGATTCAATGCTAGCATCGGCACAGCGCTCAGAGCTTTCTGCTCAAAGCATCAAAACAATTGGGATTCATTTATTGAACCCACAACCTTTGCATTAAACAACACCGAATCCCAAACCACAGGATTCACCCCTTTCTTCCTACTCCATGGAAGAAACCCAGGCACCCAAATTGACTTAGGGCTGGGAATACAGGAAGACATATCCACTGTAGCAGACCATGTAGCTAACATGATAACAAATCAAGATACCTATAGAAGGAAAGCTATACAAAGGGTCGCCAAGCTACAAAAGGAAAGGAAGGAAAGATATGATAAGAAACTTACACCACAGGAAATCAAGGTCACCGACATGGTGTACCTCAACATACCAAGAATGCTGACCAACACAGAGTGTAAGAAGCTTCAACCCCTTCTTATGGGACCATATGTTGTAGTAGACAGACCTAGTTTGACAAGTGCCAAACTCACAAACTTGGACACCAATCTACTGGGGGCCAGACCTGTACACATAGACAGACTGAAAAAGGTTGTGGCTGTCAGAAACAATCAATTTGCACACAGGCTTTTTCCACATGAAGCCAAATACTACAACAAAATTGTAAGGAACAAAAATGATATCACCCTTACAAGAGAAACCACAGGTAAAGGCCCTATTAAGCCTAGGCCTGCACACCACATGTTAAGAAAAACATCTAACTGTGGTGCAGTTTCAAGAAATTAGAAACATATTGATATACCTAAAGAACATAAGATTTTCAAAATTTATTACAAATTCTTTTCAACCACACATAAGCATGTGTGACTGAAATTGGATTAACTATATATATAAAGCCATCAAATTTGTAGAAATATCAGTAGGTTATTACCACTTAAAGGTCAAAAACTGGGACCCTCCAAGTAAAGCAGACATAGAGTCTAAGAAGAGTTAGGGTAACACAATGAAGTGTCTAAAGCCTAATCCCCACATGAAAGAGCGCGCTATACCAACATAGCAGTCTATAGAGATCAATTGACCTTATAAGCTACCCTCAGACAACTGTCTAGACGGTCATGAATGGCTGTCCTGGATGACAGGAGGAGCTAATTACCAGTACACAGATTACACAATAGACCCCCACAGTTGCAGACACTGGAGATCAATGCATTGACTCCAGAGAAACAATACCAGGCTCACAATGGATGTGGGTAGGGTAGGCTACATAAGAAGCACTGTGGACCATAGCCCACCATCAGTCCTCATCCAGCTGCAGTCTGGAACACAAGTCTACAGGACCCCACTTGGGAACTAGCCAGCCCACTTCTCCATTAGGAGAGACTGCACTAGGATAAAGAACACACCTACTTCACCTTCAACCTGACCTTACGATTTATTAGTCAATCTCTATAGACTCACCAGACATATTGCCAAGACAGCTCAATCTTGCAAAGGTACAGTTTGAACCACTTCATATAAAGTGTTACACCATACACTTAGACTTTACCAGCACCAAAATACTACAAATTTGACAAGACTTTAAACAGCAAATTTTGCTTTACACAAGCACCATGGGAAGACTGAGAGTTGCACCCATACTGCTAACTATGCTGTTAATATACATCATAGAACCACTTGCTGCAGGCTATACCCCTGTGGTGAGACAAAACATAGGAGTAGTATTCAAACCTAGCCCTCATACCACCACAACACTGTTGCTAGCTATTCCCTACAAGATACCTCGGGCACCCGTTACCCAAGGATCCATAAGGGATAGAATACTCCAGTTGACCACTCCTACTCTACAAGATCACACCTCTGGTCAAATTATCCAACAAGCCAAGGGGCTTGATACCTTGCTGGAAATTGCAGACAAGGAGATAAATGAAACCTTAGCCTCTATCAAATTGTTTTTATCCAACCCCATAAACACATCGGACAAGGCCAAAAGAGAGGCCATACTGGGTTTTCTAGCACCCCTGTTTCGCGGTGCACTAGGTCTAGCCACAGTAGAAGATGTAAACCAAGTTATGGGACAGCTTAAGAACAACGATGACATATTAAGGAAATTTGCTAAAGATCACAGACAGACAAGATAAGTTTGTTAAAGCATACATCCAAGATAAGAAGGTACTGGACAGTACCATCAACACCATAGGTGACACCGTCAACCTATGGGCCTCTAACATGTCCAGGTCTCTTGACTCATATTCAAGGCACGAGAAAACTCAGAGGGAGAAAATGCAAGTATTAAATGATGCATTAATCATCATAGCAGCAAGAATGAATACAGTTCAATCACTGCAGAGAACCAATGCAGCCCTGAGGATGCTATCATCAGGAATCCTAACCCCTGATATAGTACCACCCTGAGACCTTGCTAGATACTTAATTGACATTAACAACAAACTTAGGATTACACACCCTGGAGCACAAGTTGCAATTAATGACTTAGATTTCTATTATTCTCAGAAGCTGACCTCATACACCTACTCAGCTCACCATATATATATATATTCATCTGGACATTATAATTCAATCTACTACCTCTACCTTCAAACTATACCAAATGATTACATCAGCCATGCCTATAGACACACAGGAGACCCCCACCAGAGGAGTCACCAGATTGCAAACCACAGCTGAGTTCTTAGCAGTATCTTACGACGAATCATTATTCATCGAATTGGACTCAGCTGACATGCAGGCATGTGAAGGTACTACAGTAAAGGTATGCAGAGATGTAAATTGTAGAATTTATAAGCACAGGTCTACATGCCCTGTAGCCATTTTTACTAACCAGGCTCAACAGATTAAGGAACATTGCAAGTTTAAGTTTCACCACTGCAAGCACCTACCACCCATGCTATTTCTATTTCTGAAGATGAGTATCTGGTCACTACTAATGAACCCCATTACTTTATCAACTGCCATGGTAAAACGTCTGAAACTCGAAAAGCCCAGTCCTACTCAATCATAAGTGTACCCTGTGGGTGCACAATCAGTGTAGGAGAATTTTCTCTTCCAAACACAAGGTTGCCCTGTAACTCAACCTTATCATTTCATTACATTCTTAAGACAATTAATTTACCATTCATGGCAGCACCTAACCAGATTTCTGAAACTAAACCAGATGAAAGAGAGAATCTTCCAAATTTCCCAGTAGTAAACCTTTCTAGGACCTTAGACAAACTACAGGAAAATCCAATCATGGATGATATTCCTCAACTAAATCCAGAGCCCTTTGCCAAAACAGTATTAAAAGATGCTTCCAGCCTTGATCAGGCAATGGAAACACGTTACTTAGAATCACACCTACATAGAGTTACAGAGCATCCAATCTTCCAAAGCTTAGGACTCATCTACTCAGAGTTACAGAGCATCCAATCTTCCAAAGCTTAGGACTCATTTACTCAGCCTACAGAAAAATGAAGTACCTTAAGAAATTTGCACAGACATACTGTGGTAAGAAAAACATGGCCAAGCGCACAAACCCACAATATATTTTAAAATATATTGTGGAGACTCAAACTTCGCGCTACCCTTGAGGCCAATACCATATGAATTTGATGAGAATAAATAAGCAGCTGCCCCAACTTATAAGGATATAGTGGTTAAAACCTTCCCACTACCTAAGGCTATATTTACCTGGAATGGACCAGCAGTTATAACAACACAGAGAGGAGAATTAGCTTATCACCTCCCTCAGGTGATACACCTAACTTGGCGCACTAGGTTCAGCACCATACCAGCCCTTAAAAACAAAGGACTGTACTACTCCATGCTTCTCCAGAATAATTGTGGCACCAGCCCGGTGACCATGACAGCACTGAAAAATACAACAGATATAATTATTGATGAACAACAGGAGGAGACCACAAGGTCAAACATGCAGACCATTGCTAATTTTCTAAACCACCAGCCCTCCCCGGTGACTGTGGAAACAGCCTAGACTGCCCACAGCCTAGACTGCCCCTAGTCCACCACCAGGTGATACTATACCAGGAGACAGATTTCAGAACTTTTCGGACAATTGGCTGGCCCTGAAAAGGGCCTTTTTGGTATTGGATTTTAACACCCAGGGTCAGACAGCACGATTTCAGCAGAGAGCCTCGGGCTCCACAACAGCAGGACAGCAGGGGCTTGATCCATAGAGATGGCCATGATCTCGATCCCACTCGTTCAAGTGGGCCTCTAACGATTCCAAGGCATACTCCGTCGCACCAAAGAAGTCCCCAGACACGGTGAAATCAAGTAAACAGACGGCCATGAGATAATCCCATAGGACTTGCTCACGCGGCCCGAGATTGAAATTCATGGGCCAGGAACCTAAATTTGTAAGGGCCCTGGCCAAGAGGGCCAAAGTGGCCCCCTGGCGCAAAGCGGAGTCCAGAAAGTACCGGCAATGGTACATGCTGACAATAATATCTCCATGACCACAGATTTCCCTGTAGTTCCTTATAAGGTACCCAAAATGAAGGGCTTGGTTAGCCTCCACCCTGGTCCTAGCCAAACTGCCCACTGTCATCACCTAAGATACAGGCAAGTCAAAAATTGCTTGATGATGAGCCATGGTGTACTAGGTAAGAACTACAGTGAAACACTGATACCCAAAACCAGCCACTCCCTCCTTTTATGGACCCACCCATCACCCAGAACTGTCCACTGACACCAGGCTGGGCACTGCCACAGCCACATGTCAAAATCTGGCACCTAACACCTCAAAGTGCCACCACTGCATGAGCACATCAAGGCGAGATTAGACATCTCACACCTGACACACCTCCACTGTCAATGAAATTATCTAAGTATTGAAAATTGGTTTAGAAAAAAAAATATATACACGGCCACTTGTTGATGTATAATATGAAAATCTATGGTATTCTCACAAAATCTTGATGATTAATGTGCACATGCACACGCAAAATTGTACTAAGTAATTTAGAAATTGTACAAATCTAAATAATATACATGAATGCAAGGTAGATAACTAAGACAGTTTTTGTACCACATTAGCACTTGTATACTATACCAAGGTTTACTTAAAGCAACACACTTTAGGTAACCAAGAAATTGTTGAAAATGAATTGTGTGAAAAGTATAAGAAAAATCTTATACACAAAACAAAATTGAATATATATTCAAATGACTCGCGAAAAATGTTGAAATGTTATTACTAAGATACTCACCAAATAATCTTTTTCAGAGACATGTACTCAAGAAGCATCCCGGTGGTATGCTCCTTAAATGCTAGGGAAAAGTCAATTAAAGCAGCGGCCCACTGTCGAAATTGCCAATTAATACACCCATATAGCAAAATTATAGAGTAACTCAAAGACAAACAAGTCTATTGTACATAAAGTACTCCGTTTTTCCGGCCCTCGGAAAAATTTGTCTCAAGAAATCCCAAAAATTGTATTTCGCGTACCAAAATTGTACATTTGTACTCAAGTACACGAGAATTTGTATGTTCGCACACTAAATGGTACATTTGTACTCAATTGCACACTAAATTGTAAGTTTGCACACTAAAGTGTACATTTGTACCCAATTACACGCGAAATTGTATGTTTGCACACTAAATTGTACATTTTACCCAATTACACGCGAAATTTATGTTCGCACACTAAATAGTACATTTGTACTCAAATTACCCGTGAAATTGTATGTTTGCACACCAGATTGTACGTTTGTACCCAATAGCACGCTAAATTGTATGTTTGCATACTAAATTGTACCTTTGTACCCAATTGCACGCTAAATTGTAAGTTTGCACACTAGATTGTACGTTAGTACCAAACTTGTACGCCAAATTTGTATATTATTCACCAAAATTGTATGTTGTACATAAATTTGTATTTTTGTACCCCAAAATTGAAAATGTATAGGCAGATACACCAATTTACATAAGGAATGAGGCAACTTCAAAGCCATATTGTAAGTCAAGCACACTTAAGTCTGTTTGGCATCCAAAACCAGAAAGTTGCACAATTTATGGTCAAATAACTAGAATTAAGGAAACGTATTTTTACCCAAAAGAAAAAAAAGGGAAAAAAAAGGATGTTATACATGTGAGCCAGCAAGCAGAAATGGGGGTTCCTGCGGGATTTAGTACCTGTTTTAGCCACCAAGTGGCACTACTATGGGCTAGAATAGGAAAAATATGCCTAAAACTGATAAAGGCTACTTTTTTATGGACAATCCAATGATTTTTTTTTTAAACATTCTATTTTTTGGGGAAAGGGTCCATATTTGGCATTAAAAAGAATGTTTTTGGGCCAAAATAGGTATTTTTGTTGATTTCTGTTGCCATGGAAACATTATTTTCATTCTAAATAAGAAAATCGATGATCCCATTTGAAGGAACATTTTACAAGGTCCACTATGGTGTAAACAGAATGAAAATACCATTTCTACATCGAAAGTTATGGGCAAAAGAATGAAAATTCATGCTTATTTAGCTAATTAGCATAAATTATGCTAATTACAGATGTATCTCATGACCAATGGGACTTATGGCTTATTGACATTCAAGATATGGTCATACCTACCCATATTAAGCAAGCCATTCCTCCAAAACTAACAGGAGTATCTTCTCATGCAATATATCACTGTAAAGCTAGTGATCTGAATTTTAAAGTTGACTTCTAGCATGGAGCACCCTTTCTCCTTGCCTCTACACACATACTGACAAAGCTCTACCACAAAATTTGTATTTGAAGCACTCCCTATTACTTCAAATCCTCTTACATACGATATGTAACTACAAATAAGGTAAAAATATATTGTACATTCCCTCTGCGAAATGACGGAGTTTCGCCCTTCTTTGGGGGAGGGGGAGTATTCTATCATATACCATTTTAATATTCCAATAAGCTTAACATATTACTGTATTAATCAAAGAATATATAAGAAATTAATACATTGTATGTCAATATGAGTGTTCATGCCCCACTGCACACCAGCTATGTCAAATTTACATAAGTTATAACACCAAAGGAACTGACCTCATGGTCCACTGCACAATATAATGATTTAATGGTCAAAGCAGACCGACCCAATGGTTCACTGAACACAAACAATAGTGTATATAATGTTCTAAAGTGAATGCAACCTACTGTCATGGGTGGCTGAGCACCACTGATGCCGTCATGGGTGTCTGAGCACCAAAGACTGAACAATAGGTCACATAAGTAACAACGTCATAACCTTTCGGTCACTCTAGCGTCGCTCCAGACCAACTCAAGTCAAATATGAAGGCAGCTATGTAACTGCCATAATTAGACGGTCAAAATGAACCCAAGATCAAGGCCCAACTTCCATTATTAAGGAAGTTATGTAACTGGGACTGATTTAACCTTTGAATGCGCTACAGACAAACCAGCTCAAGTTACGCACCCTGAAAGCAGGGAGTGGAATTCTGACATATTCAACTCTGGGCATGCACAATATGAAGGTTGTAGACGCAGAAACAATCGAGTTATGAGGGTCGGAACATGCCAAACCGACCGAGACAATGGGGGACGCAGCGGTGTCCATGGGGGTCCTTTGTGTGCTCACTGAGACATGAAAGACTACCCTCTAACAACCAGAGACTAAGGCAGATGCCACTGGCTCCAGTCAGTCTTAGGGGCCAAGCCAGGAAGTGGTACTTATACACCTGGCAAGCACCTCTAGAAATCAGAATCTCCAGAACCACCACTGAGGTAACATCTCCAGTCCAGCTCTCCTACTGCCTGCTATAGCTCTGCACTATGCTGGGTTAGACTATGCCAGGCAGGCATAGGACTACACCCCTCTAGTGGCCAGAGGCTATCTTCCACCAGTCAACTAACAGAGGGTAAAGTTACACATTTATATTATCCCTCTAAGCAGCAGGTCAGGAGGTAGGTGTGGGAACCCACCTAGGACCATACTGGACAGTGCATTATTATTATCATTATTATTACACATGACATTAAAATGATATATTATGATAGAGCTATGGGTCTTCACAAAGACATTGATGGCATATAGGCTATATATAACAAGCTTCCTGGCCTCCATTCATGTTTGGTGTTCAGGGGAACAAACCAAAATCAGTCCTACAGAATACTCTGAAAGTAGAGATGTCAATAATACAATAAAATGCTGATGGAACTTTCATTTTGATGGATGCGCTGTAATTTAGGTCAGACAACTGGTTTTGCACAGAATTACCTAGACCTGTTCTGACATTATCTTTTAGGATACCTTAATACCAGTGAACTTTTACCCTATATTAGATAGATATGATAAGGATGACAGTATAGAGGAAGCTGCTAGAAGTGGGAGGGAAAAATCTCCAGTGAGTTTACACCCACTACAATTCCACCACCAAAAATAGCAGTGACTATAAGTAACAAGAAGTTGTAAACCTGCTTTTACAAGACCTTAGAGCTCACAAAGATGATATGTCCTGTAAGCTAGTTCTCAGAGGAATTAAATCTGTCCCTGTTGAACTAAAATTCAGGTGTTGTAAAGGAAAGTAACACAGACACAATCATTATCCAGTAAGTTGTGCCAGTCAGAGGTCCTAGATTGCGTATTGTTGCAGATGACACTGATGTTTTTGTACTTTATTTTCCATGGATACTTTGATAGCAAGGTGGTAATGGTGTCACCAATTGAAGAATGGGTGGTGATTGATATCAGTACCAGTGTACAGGGCACTCTCATATTCCATCATACCTATTTTGCTTGCAACCCAGTGGCATTATTGGATATGATACTGTAGGTCCCTACTCAGGTATGGGACAGTACAAAGTTGTAAAGCTACTGATGTCCAGCAAGGACTCCCTTAGCACAAATGGAGTTAAATGTTTCCCCGGATGATGTCTTCCAAAAGGCATCCCAGTTTTTATAGGTCTGAATCAATGTCAAAATGCCACATCTATTATGAAGCCTCTATGGGTCACAGAAACTAAAACGCCTGCCCCCAACTAATGGGCCCTATAGGATAAATGTTGGTAGAGCTCATTTTCATGAAGCTGCATGGAAACATGCCAATGAAATTCAGTGAGTTTTAAAGTCTTAAGTTTGTTACACTCACACGACTCGCATGTGTCCTGACTCATGTTTGTATTGCGGGCCAATTCCTGGTGAATATTTCCTCACCCTCCAGTATAGTGCATATTATCGGAGGAATAGTCACTCCGTCCAGAGATTCGCGTCGACAGGTTATTACACAGGTTAGAGACTTCATGATAGCAGTGGTGAGTAGATCCGGTGATCTTTGAGAAACCGCTGGAGAAGTCAACTCTCCCTGCATCTCCCCCTCCTCCTCCTTTTCCTCTGTTTCTGCCAAGTGCTGGGTCTCAAAATAATCAGTATGACTGCAATCATGTGTGTCTACGTCAGCTGTAGTTGCATCAGCACAGACTTCTCAAATGTAAGGGTGATAATGATCAGCATCAGCATCAGCATTAGCATCACCATCAGCAGCATCAGCAGCAGCAGGAGAAGCAGCAGCAGCAGTAGTAGCACCTGCATCAGCAGCAACAGCAGCAGCAGCAGCGGGGGCATAAAACATTGGTGTCCAGTAAGGAGGTGTATGAAACCCAACGTCAACAGTAGCGCCATCGTTATCAGCAGCAGCACCAGCAGCAGTAGCAGCAGTAGCAGTAGCAGCACCAGCACCAGCACCAGCAGAAGTAACACCACCACCAGCTACACCACGTGGGTTGTAAGCAGGAGCAGCTGCAGTAGCATCATCTTCAGCAGCAGGAGAAGACAATGAACTCTTGTTGGTCCTTCTCATCTTCCTCAAGAGCTTTAGCTTAGTCGGTCTTCTACTCATGGTGAGGGTTGCAAAGAGAGTGTGAGTGAATGAAATTTTCTCCCTCCCTTATATACTCCTCTAAAGATAAGTCGCTTAGTGCAGTTTAAATAGATGAAAGGTGGCTTTGACGTCTCTTAGAAAAGAGGTTTAATCCTGTAGTCACAGAAGAGACCCTCGCTCGGTAGGACCCCTATAAATCCAATTTCACCTGTACTCCACAGGGGAAATAAACAATAGGAGAATCCGGATAAAAAACTTTACTCCTTTCTTAGATCATCAAAGGGTAGGTGAAAAAAATTCCAGCAGGATCAAAGTCGGCTTTTGATATCTTTTAGAAAAGAGCTCTAATCCTATGATCACAGAGATCCTCACTCGGTAGGGTATCTATAAATCTAATCTCACCTGCCCTCCACAGGCGAACCAAACCGTAGGAGAATTCAGATGAAAGTTTGTCTAAATAGGATTAGAAAACTTCAAAGAGTAGTTGGTCACAATTACACACCCCCTGTTAACAAGGGGAGGAGTAAAATTTAAGGAAGCTCATAATACCTTAAAGAGCAAGCCTGCCTTACACCTGTAAAGCGGATTAAGCTAATTATCACAGTTTTAACTCCCTGTAATCCCACCAAAATACAGTTATCACAATACCTTACCACCTGTTTTATGTCAAGAGATCTAAAAGAAAAGTCGCTACACAGAATGAAAGCAATCACCCCTAATCCCACCAAATACACTTGTCACAGTGTCATTCCTCCTGTTTGATGTTAACAAATTCAAAAGGCTCATGCTGATAAGCTGCTACACAGAAAGGTAAAGGTGGTGGGGTGTATCCAGCTGGATTAGATCACCCTATATAAAGCACCCCAATTTCTCTTGGAAGGATATATCACTGCTGACAACTAGGACTACCGTGCCTACCGCCACTTCCTTTACCATCACCAGCACCACCTACCCGCCGGCTCTCTGCCTACCTGCCCTCCTACCGACCTTCATCAAGTGATTTCTGAAGTTTTTGCAGATGAGATGAGTCTTAAAAATACTTGCTTCCTATCTTGCTCTGACGTATGTGAAGTGAGTGTACAGGATGACGGTATCACGTGTGAAATGAATTTTACATATAGTGATCGTTTGCTTCATGAAATAGGAAGGCAGTTAGTTTGATCTTGGAAGAAATTGGGAATCTACTTTGACATCGGCTATGATCGTCTGCAGGAGATGGTCATTATCAATACAGTGCAGGATATATGTATGGAGATGTTCCAAACTTGGTGATCTAAAACTATGCCTCATGCCAGATGGGGAGAACTCCACCATGCCTACATGAGTGTTCATCAACAAGATCTGTGCTTCAGTCACAGAACTTTTTCAAGACGTTCAAATTGGATTACAACAACCCCGACCAGTTTTTAATGGAGAGGTACTTTGTCACCATGTCTGAATCTCAATCCAGGGAGGGGAAAGATATGGGGACGTATTTAGACTTGACGTCTGAAAAGCTAAACAGTATTGCTCAACAACCGGAGCAAGATATGTCTCTCCATGCCTTCAGAGTGTTGAAAATGTGGCAAGCTAAACCCAGCAGTACACATCATCAGTTCATTCGAGTGCTGATGGATGACATGAGGAGGTTTGACATGGCCAGATATATATTGCTTCACGTTGAAAACAAAGAAAAAGAGATAAGACATGGAGGGTAATTGTAGAAGGGCATGGTGTATTATGTAAAGGAGGCGGAGGTGTGCACCACAGGAATCAGATCTTAAGTCGCTACACAGGAAAGTGGTGGAGACAGAGAGTATGCAACACACCTATATAAACCACTCACGTCACGTCTCTGGTGTCTCATTTACCACTTCACCTACCACTGGTACGTCCACACTCGACACAGCTACTACCACCGTCGTCACTGCTCCCATCATGTTACCTACTTACCTACCTAGGAGAATGGTCAAGTGTGTATGTTTCGTTGATTTATCAAGGAGACTCAACACTTTTGACACAATTATGTGGAATAAACCCCGTCCTTTCACAGAGAAACTCGCCGCCCCCTGATTCTTTTACATCGGAGGTAAGGACGTTATTCAATGCTACCAATGTGGAGTAGCTATACACACATGGTTAAAAAGTGATGACGTCGCCGTGGAACATTTCAGACATTCTCCTACCTGCCCGATGGCCTCGGAAGGTAAGTCCACAGAGCAAAATTTTGCTCACGGAAATGGTGAAGAAATTGAACTCTCTGGACAACGAGTTGCAGCTTTTCAGAATAAGGCGTGGAGGAGTTTTTCCTTTTGGACAAATGTCTTCTGTGTTTTCTGACGCTGCAGCGTCAGAGGACACAGTAGATAAATGAGAAACAACATATATACATCAGACACCACCGTGAATTTACCAGGGACAACATATATGAACCGGACAAAGACCTCCCACAATGTATCACGATTCATGTATAGATAAGACACCAAGGTAGTTTGTATGTAAGCTTGTATTCACCGACTTGTAAATACAATTAAAATGTGTACTGTTCCATGTGTGGGTTCTATCGTATTCCTATGCTATATTCAACTGATATGTAGAGAGTGTGGACTTGTAGTTAATGACATGTAAATATAATTGCTCGAAAATGAAAAAAATGAAATGAAATTATGACAAATTAAAGTGGAATGTGTACTACTCCATATGTGAGTTTTTGTATTTCTATTTAATATTTAACTACCTTATGTAAATTTTATTTTTAGTAAACCCGCCCCTTGGGTTTGGCGGGTTTCCCAAAAAAAGGGCCCCCCAAAAGGCCCCCCCAAAGGCCTCCCAACCCCAAGGGCCCCCCAAATATTTCCCAGTTTTTTTCAGTTTGTTTTTTTTTGGCAAGCTCTCAGCTTGGCTTTTTTTATTTATATAAAAATATCTCACTATAGTCACACCCTCATCTACATAATAAACCACACCTCTTTATGCTAATGTAAGTATTGCTATTTCGAGATACACCTTAATATCGAGACAACCATATTATCGAAGCAATAACTAGTCAGTTCGAGTAGGTTTCAGAATCACTTTATTACAGTACTTGTTACAGAAAGACTCTGAACACGTTTCAACCTTTCGTTTGCCTATAGTCTATACCCCGAAGGAGGTAAAGCTCTCGTTATGACATTCGTTGGGCCGTTCGAGAGACTAGACCAGTCTACCAGCCCGGTAGCTCTGCGAGTCCCCCGATCGTAGGAGGACGGCGGAATATATACCCCTTGTCATGGTTGATTAGTTCTGCGCTGAGCGCCCTCTGGTCTGCCTCCCATACTACACCGCCCGAGACCATGTGTGGTGCCCTCTTACGAGTAGCATAGGAGACGCTCCCAAAGAGCGCCTATCCTACTACGATACGGTACATGGTAATAGTCTCAAATACATTCAGTCCTCGATGCATAGCAAACACAATTCCCTACACTATCCCCCTCCAGATAACACTAGGGGAAAAATGGTGATAGATACAGTAATGATTTTACCATAGTTTAACTATACAATTCACCTAGGGAATCGAGACCATAACGAGATATTACTAATACATACACACAATCATTGTGATTACTCATAAGAAACCCAACATATCAGTTCTAAAAAGAACTCATACACAGATCATGTAACCTTGATTAAAAATATCATGAGCTTCCTCGTAAAGCTCTCATATCATTAATAGACAGTCAAATACAAGGTTCAACATGAATTTGGTACATATTGGTATGGTTAAAGTTAATAACAACATAGTTATAACACAGAGTACAACCTGCCTGACCTCGAGAGACCTACTTCATTCAGCCTCCGTTGGAAAGATCAGGGTAGTCCATATTCTACCTCCAGGGTTGACACTGAAGAGGTTTCCAATGGGTCTCCTGAGTATTAAATATATCGAAGCTCAGCTTCGAAGTAACAAAATGTATATAGTCCACAACCTATATATCGGGCCTCCCTAGCCCACTTAAAAGGGTCTATATCTCCTCTTTCCTATCCCCTCAGGATGTGTGTGGTGCACATATGCATGGGCACTGACCTGTGAAGCACGGGATAGCCACTTAGTGCCGCTAAAGTGCTGTAAAACACAAATCAATCAATCAATCACAACCTATATCCACGCACCAGGTTGTATATAAGTGATCTCGTTTGTAAAGTGAGAATCACATGAAAAATCAACAAATGGTCTTTATAAGACGTAAACACATATTATCCAATAGAGGGGTCCATACTCCTGGACGGTGGTGCAGCGAGCCAGAAGATTAATTCCTCTTCGAGATGAACACATAGGTAAGTTCGTCGAAACAAACCATCAAGTAAGTCCAATGTATATTGTAGTATCAACAAGGTAAGTCCAGATTCGTAATGTTTATAGTAGTATTCGGATGACATCCGTCTGGTAATGGTATGTTGGCATATTTCAGGTTATTATCTCAACAGCTCAGCTTTAGGTAGCCCTCGAGGTAACGGTTGGTATCCAGTGGTCTTCAATTAGCATGTATTATATATACAATGCTTCGATAGAGCTTTGGTGGACGTGGTATGTACGAACACATAACAATCATCCTCCATTCATTCCTTCGAACTAAAAAAAAATTAATCCGAGTCCTCCAAGTCTTTTAACCATTCTCATAACTGAGAAGACTGGCCATTCCACTCATCAAAAGTGTGACCCTTGAAGCACATCTCAAACTTGAAGCTAAGTTGGTCCAAGATGGATCTTTCTTTTGCAACTCTAACCTCCCAGTATTCTTCCTTTTTCCGGGCCTCTTTTTCACGTTTGTCGGCCTGTTCGACTTTCTCGCGAAGACTTTCTTCCTCCTGTTGGTAGAGATGACCCTTTTCAGCGTCATGGATGTTACCAACACAAGCCAGAGTATTCTAGACAACTGTATCCCCGAAGACTTCAAGAGCTTTAGAGAATTTCTCTTGCCAGTTCTTAACTAGCCTATCCTGTATTTCGAAACTGACAAGGTTATCAGGATTAAAATACTTTACTGGGGGTAGCTCTACAACCTTTGCTCCCAGAGGGATCTTGGGTTGCTTCGAGGTAGAAGCCTTTGTAAGAGGCTTCTTACTCTTCCCGGAAAGCACTGTTTGGCTCTCAGGGCCACTAGGTGGCAATGTCGGGAAGTGTTCCGCCGAGGAAGATGACAGGCTCCCGACAGGTACTTTTGAGCTGGGGCTTTGACTCCAATCAGTTTTCTTGGAATCGAAAGTCACTGGATTCGACTTTGGTTCAACTTTCTGGAGGACTGTTGTACCACCTAGTACATACACAGGTCCACCTTTGTCAACCCCAGACCTCTTCTTCGAAATACCATAGGCATTCTTTTTCGTCCGCATTCCTTTTCGAGGGATTGGCAGCCTTATCCCACTCTTTCATATCCTCGTAATAGGCTTTCTGCAAGTTCAGTTGGTCTGTCACATAGGAAACTACATATCGAGCTCTCAATTTTTACCATTGACATACTCGCCAACGGATTCCTTTAGTTTCGGGACATCAGTCTCGGAACCCTCCTCCGCTACTATAGCATCTTTGGTCATGAATCCGGCCATCAGCTCACTGTGGATCTTGTTCACCCGATGAATAGCGTCCTCGAACCTATTCCCGTGACAGGCGTTCATGTGGCGGACCATATTCGAGCGACGCACGGTCATAAGTCCGTCGCGACACTTAGCGCTTTGCTCGAACCTCTCGTCGGAGACACATTCATACACCCCATGGTGATGGTAGTGCACCTTGTAGAGATGTCTCATGAACTGGTCTTTCCAAGGCCATGTCTTCGGAACTCCCTCGCTTACCTGCTCATCGTGACAAGAAGTAAACAAGCATCGCTTCGTTTCTTTATACTTGACAAAGACCCACTTTAGTTTTAGTTTCTGGTCTTTTAAGTATTAAGCTTTGTCCATTTTCACGACTTTATTGAACCAGTCTCAATAGCATTGGAAAACTGACGACTCCTCGTTGGATCCGCGAAGCCACTGCTCATCATCCTCCGTGTTGTCGGGATAGATAGCAGGCGGAGCACAATGTCTCTTTTCATCCATGCGACAATCCTTGAAGCTCATAGGTTTAAACCTACTGAACTTCGACAAGGCATTGGCGAAGATGATTTTATCGTTTTCCGATGGTGGTTCCTTCTCCCATTCTTTATCTGACTCGTCAGCGTCAAAACTTTCTTGACTTCATCAAGCCTCTTCTGATGCTCCGCGGCTGAGGCTAATGCCTGGTCTTGGAGCTTCTTCTCCTTTGCTTCTTTAGCTGCTAGCTTTTTCTCTTTCTGCGACATAGTTTTCTTGCCGCTCTTTTTCAGGATTGGTTTCTCATCTTTAGGAGAATCCTCTTTTGTATCGACCTTAGGTTTCGGGACTTTAGGTGTCGAAGAAGCCGATGGTTTCTTCCTCATTCGAGATACCATTTTAGTGTCACTGACACTCTCTGCCTGGTCAACTTTCATGTCGCTCTCCGCCTCCTTTGCACTTTGCGGGAGGGACTGAACCGTTACTGTGGACACCGGTTTCGGGGTGGGCACGACCATTTCGGCTGCTTCCTGTACTATCTTGGCGAACCACGCATGTTGGGATGAGCCGAGAGCACATCCACCATACGTTTTCAGCCAAAACATCTTGCAATTGTCAAACTCCTGAGGAGTTAGTCTATTCAAAATGGTATTACGCAATTCTGTATCCATTTCATCATCTGGATTGAAGCTTTTGCAAACATTTAAGGGGGCCGATTCTGTAGCCTTGACACTCGAAGAAGCTGATTGGTCAGCTGCTTTGACCTTTGTCAACCTAGTCATGATACTAAGACGCTTAAAAATCTCACCTCAACCTTAGGAGTCTCGGTGTAAGATTGACCGAACGATTCGAACTCCTCCTCAGAGTCGTCCTTGACGTTGATCTCGGGTTCATTCTGAGCATCTGAAATGCTCAGAGTGCCTACCCCCAAGAGATCGTCTTCCTCTTGACGTACCGGTTAGACCGTGTTGCCTGAACTAGAAGGCGACACATCGGCTCCGTTCTGTGCTCCTTCGTGCCTGCTATGGGAGGGGGTACTATCCCCACCACCGCTTGCGAGAGTCAGTTGAACCTCCCGCTCGGTCATGGTCCCGTTAGGGTAGTGTTATTGACTCGAGAGCCAACCGACACACCTTGTGCATATGGAGGTTCACAAGGGTTTAACGTTAATTAATCTTTTCTTTCGAGAGGCACTGAAAAAAACACTAAAAAAAACAATGCGCACGTCTGATTGGCACCAAGCCAAGTCGCAAAGTGGCGGGATCCACGTCTCCTGCTATCATTCAAAAACGATGCGCATGCGCAGTTATGCGCATTACTTTAACCTTACGTCTTGACCCCGTTTTGATAATGAGGTCACTTGACCCAGTTCCCACTACACTTTTCCCGCCATTCTCTTTCGGGGTAGCGCGTCGTTCCGCTAGTTAACTGGTCCCTTCAGTCTTCAGCTAACGGACTCGTAAGCGTGCTTAAACCTGTCTCATAAGGATTCAACAAACATTATGCTACATGGTGTTTCGGGACTGATCCCAATCACACCATAAACCAAGTCGGCCGGCATAATGATATCTTCTGCAAAAACCAACAAGTTCAGTGTGCAATTAGATGAAGCATGTACTGTATTGTTCTATGTATGTACAACAAATTCACATTGATCATCCCAATCGTCCATATGACCAATTTTTTTTATTTTTTTTGGACTCGTTCATTGCATCAATGAACTGTTATGTTCATTTAAGTGAAGCTATAGAGCAGACCAAGTTTTATTAGATTTTTCAACAAATTAAGGAACAGCAACTACAAAACACAAAACATGACAATAGTCAATTTGTACAAGATCAACAACATTGGAGAGTTTAGGAGCTGGTCGACTGATCATAGTAACATACACACATGAATTTTTGTTATAAGATAGTATAAGATATAATGTACTGGTATAGTAGCTAAGGTTTACATAACATTTGACATTCATGTTAGTGTATTAGGCAGTAACATAATGGTAATTAGGATTCAACACAATTTTCTGGAAGCGGCGCAGTAACTACACCTGCTTCATATACTAGTTGTAACCAATTTTCAATTTCTGCCTCAAATTATCTATCTTCAGTATTTCAGTTTTAAATTTGACTTTAGTGGTGGCTTTCTGGATGTTCTCAGGTAGGACCGTCCAGAGTGCCACCCCTCTATACCATGGAGATCTCTTGTAATGCCTGGAAAACAATTTTATTTTGGGACCGTGTATTATGTGCATGTGGCCTTTGCTCTATATCTTTAGATTTTTTGTACATCAGACACAATAGAAGCATATCAAACCTTTTTTCCAATAGAGTTATATTACACAGCATATGTAATTCTTTAACATTGTATTTTCTAATGTTGCATTTTAGACATATCCTTAAGGCTCTATTTTGTAAGCGTTGTAAAGCTTTCAAACCTTCCTCATTACAGCTAGTTGAAATGAAGGAACAATATTCTATAATTGGTCTTATTGTACTACAATATATCTTACACTCTGATCTTAAGTCAGAAATTTTCTTAATTTGGCAAAACGAAATAATTTATTACATACATTTCTTTTAACTATTTTAATTTGCTTGTCAAAGCTCAGTTTGCTATCAATGTGGACTCCCAAATAAGGGAAGAAGGTCACTGTTTGAACAGTACTCTCATTGAATTCTATTTTTGGATCAGGACAGTACTTTAATTTAAATGCATAAATTTGGTCTTATTTGGATTTACTGTTAGTCTGTTTTCTAGAACCCATGCTTTGAAACGTTGAACATCATTATACATCATATTCCTAATGGTCTCCAAGTCTTTTGCAGCACAATAGATTACTATATCATCAGCATACAATTTTATCTTACACGATTGCAACACATTAACAACATCATCTATATATAAAACAAACAACAGGGGGCCCAGAACTGAGCCTTGTGGTACACCATACTTTATACATTTCTTTTTAGATATTTTATTACCATAACTCGTTCTCTGTTGCCTGTTTTCTAAATAACTTTTGAACCACATAAAATTTGTCCTACTTAGCCCAAGCTTACTAAGTTTGACCAGCAATTTTGAGTGAATTACACTATCAAAGGCTTTAGTGAAATCAATGAAAAGGGCCCCTGTTATGTACCCATTATTTCTATTCTCAAACAATTCATTTACGAGATCAAAGGTAGCATCACCTGTTCCAGTACCTTTTTTATAACCATATTGATTGTCACAAAAGGTGTTAGAAATCATACTTTCACTTAAATGATAATACATAATTTTTTCAATAATCTTTGATGGCATTGGTAGGAGGGAAATAGGCCTCCAGCTTTTGACCTGTGATAAATCTCCATCCTTAGGTAATGGTTTTACTAGGGCAGAGGCCCAGTCTCTTGGAAAAAATACCTTTATCTAAACTAGTCTGAATCAGGTGGGTAGATTGATGTATTAGGCATAGCAATGCACATTGTAATATATCACCCCTTATGCCTTCAATCCCAGATGATTTATTTTTGTCTATTTCTTTTATAGCGTAATGAACATCCCATTTATTCACCTTAATGTTTGTTTCAGTGAAGTTTCCATTTATGAGTACATTTTCAATACTTTGATCATTATCAAGTTAACATTGATCATCACCAACCGCTGCAATATTACAAAAGTACTCATTCACATACTCACATGCTACATCAGGAGCCTGTTTTTCCCTATCATGCGGACGTCCGTATATCAAATAGGGACCTCCGTATGTGCTTAAAAGAAAAATTCTGTATTTCCCTATGTATACGGACTTTTAGCCTCTACATGCGGACCTCTGTTTTTCCTTATCTTACAGACTTTCAGAAAACCGCTGAAACGCCGTATGTAGGGCCTCAAATACCTACAGGGGGTACCCCCCTTGTATGTTAAAAAAACGCTTACGGACCACCGTATGTTACATATGGACCCCCGCATAGGTCCGTATGTTTCCGCGTCTTGTTTGTTCAGCCGTATGTGGGGTCATGACATATGACCTTGACCCGGAAGTTTTTATTTCTTTGTTTCGGCAGTTCATTCTAACTTGCTCAGTGGTGCTCGCTCTCACCAAGATTGCTCAGTGGTGCTCGCTCTCACCAAGATGAGGATAGGATGGATCCAGAGAAGCAAGAGAGAATACTTCAAGCATGTTGACCCCCTCTCCTTTTTCACGGACAAGAAGTTTGTCCAGAGGTATCGTCTTCCTAAACCAGTTGTCAGGATTTTGATAGACAGGTTCGTCGACACAAGAGAAATCAAAGTCCTAAGGGGCAAGCATGCTGTACCCTACAGGATCAGAGTAAGTCTCCTTATCCCTGAACTATAATTCTCCTATACATCTATTTATACAAATGGCATTGCACACACCTGTTCTAAAGAGGTTGTTCTGCCTATCTGCAGTCTATTTTCTCCTTTCTTAGGCCCATCTTGGGTCTACCATATCCCCCTTCATTCTATTTTCCGCAGAACCATACTGATAGCAAAATCCATTGAAAATAATTTGACTTCAGCTAATTTTACTTTATTTGTTTTTACTTCATAGTTCTGTGTGGCTTTGAGGTACTTCACCACAGGAGCAACCTACCAGACTATCGGGGACTGTCACGGGGTCAGCAAGAGCGTGGTGAGTAAGTCTGTGGTAGACGTGGCTGAATACTTCAGGACACACATCACAGAGTATGTGGAATGGCCGGACTCTTTTGATGAGAAAAATGCCAAAGCCACTGCCTTCTACAAGAAAACAAAGAAACCAAAGTGCTTCGGTCTGGTGGATGGAACCCACGTTCCCATTATGTGCCCCAAAGGTGTGATAAACGACGAGAATCAGTACTATTGCTATAAGGGGTACTACAGCATCAATGTTATGGTAAGTTAAATATAATTCTTTCTTGTCTTCCTTTTCATTTGGTTTCTTTCTATCAAAGTTCCATTCATAAAGAAAAAGATATAAAGTTTATCTTCTTTTCTTCCTTCTTTTCTCTCCTGTTATTTAACTTAAATGTCTTAAGTTCAAACTTTTTTTTCTTCTCTTCTTTACACGTTGTCCCTTTTTTTCTAGATCATCGCAGACTATGACGGGATCATATTTCACGTGAATGCAGCGAACCCGGGAAGCTCCAATGATATATATGTAATGAATGGGTCGCAGGTTAAATTCCTAGGAGAGAGGGGGGACTTCCAAGGATACTATTTACTGGGGGACTCTGGGTAAGTAGTGATTAAAGAACAATTCTCTCTCTCTTGGTTTTTCTCAAATAAAATAGAAACAGGTTTTTCCTTTATTTCAAAAATATAAATGTGATATTCCTCTTGAATACAACAAATTATCCGATAACTTTATTTATGAAAGTCATTCATATATTTCTTCCTTTAAAAATAAAACGATTTCTTTAAGGTACGTCCTGACAGACTATGTCCTCACCCCTATAAAGTATGAGAAAACGCAAGCAGACATAGACTTCAACAAATGGCACAGGAAGACTCGTTCTTCAGTCGAGAGAACCATCGGTATCCTAAAACAGCGCTGGAGGTAAGGCTTAAAATATTTTTGCTTCTTATATATATCCATAAACCATATGTAATTTCTACCGTAACATTTAAAGCCCCCTCATGTTCACCTTTTAAATAAGATGTGTTATATTTTTTTTAACCAGGTGTCTAGACAGCAGTGGGGGCTACTTGTTCCATTGCCCTCCCACAGCTGCGGCTATAATAGAGTCATGTGTTGCCCTGCACAACTGCGCCAAAGCGGCAAAGGTTCCTCTTCTCCCAGACTCCTTAGACAGAGACAGGTTCAAGAGGATAAGGCCCCCTGTTCCTCAACCTGAGCAAAGGACTCTGGCTGAGCGTATAGCCTTCAAGAACCTGCGGTCTTCTTTCGTCCAGAAACACTTCAGCTCAGAAGACAAAGAGACTGAAAATATGCCACAGGTGGGAAAGAATCCCGAGGTTCAAGACCAGAGAGAAGACGCAGGTGACCCCAGCCAGTTCAACAGTAATCCAGATCTTCCTTTCCTTATTCAACAGGTGAACAGAGTCATGGAGCAATTCTTTCAGGATCAGAATCAGTTATAACTCTTAAGATGTATAAGGACACATCTATTTTATGTTATTGTACATATGTATAGAGTAAATATTGTGTATTTATTAGCCGACAAAGAAGGTCTCAGTGTGAATTAAAATAATTAAATTCTTTGTATATCCATAACAATAAATTTCAAACCTTGTTATCATGTAAGAAGGCACTTATTTGGCTTTACTTGAATATTTGAAACCACTAAGTCAAGACATAACTTAATCTCTATGTTAGGAGGAAGCATCCTTCCTTGTGGTTCTAATGGTTTTATTATACGGATGTACCTTTTAGATTTAACCTGAAGTCCCTATGTTATCTACTTCTTAGATATAGACTTCCATATGTACGTGTGTATATATAAGTATCAAGTACTGATTTCTTTTGAATATCTCCACTGTTCTTCAGTTTCCTTTTATTTCTTGGATATAAGTGAAACACTCTCATGTTCAGCACATACGGACATATACCACATGAACTATGAATCATTTCTGTCATCCTATAGTCAGAACAATCAACAGCATGGAAACAGCAAAGTCTTAAACCTTCTATTCATTACTTTCCTTAATATTCTTTAACAAAGGGCCTTGTACATTCTTTTTCTAATTATTACAGAAACAAGTTCTCCAACTGAACCTGTTTTTTTCTATTACATGTTAGATATTTAACTCGATGCTTAACAAGTCTAAGAGAATTTGTCTTTAGTTCTGCAGTCTTAAAAGTAACTAGACACAAACAATTCTCCTCTCTTTATGTATTAAAAGACAGTCCTGTATGTGACTGGAAAACATTAATCTTTGGTGTTTTTGTCTTCTTGATTCCAGAATGACACATGTTCATTAAGACTTATATATTATCCCGGTATTTCTGTGTTGCTTTACGTGCCCTGGAAGACCTTTTCAGAGGGACACGTTTCTTTTTATCTTCTCCGTAGTCCTTCTCTGAAGCCGACACTGAAGCTTCTGTGTCTGCTTTAGACTGGGTGTCGATGTCCTTGGGGATGACAACATTTTTTGCCGCATCTTGATGATCTTCCTGTACGTCTGTAGCCACTATAACAAAATCGTCGCTTTTTAAGACACTAAACTGAGGAAGCCCTTTGTCTTGAGGACTTATACAGTTGATAGCTGCATATGAAACGAAACATAATTCTTCAGTATAATTTTTTCCTACACAAAGCATGAACTAAATATTTCAGTTTTATTCTCAACCTCATAGAATTTATTTATTTCGGTCTATCTGAAATAAGATACTTTATTTGTTATCTTTTTTTCGGATCTCCTTACCTTCACCAGGTATAGCCAACTTCATCTTAGACGTTTCCTCTTCAAAGAAAAAACCAGGGTTAATGTGGCTCTCGGTCTGATATGTGGGCGGTTTCCCGTCTTATAAAGGAAAATACAAAAACCAAAAATTAGAATAAAAGAGAGTGAATAAAATCTTACATACATCTTTCTATGTGAAAATGTTTACCCATCTGAAAAACATGCAAATCCCCAACAATGTTTTGCGTTCTTTTCCTCTAAGGACTGGATGAGCGTGTACAGTTATCTGAACTTACCAGTGGGAGGTTGTGGATGGGTAAGGAAAGCAGATAAACCGGAAGGGTCTACTTCTGAGGGATGTATCTGATTCCCTAATGTGTGCATGCAATAAAAGTGAGAGCCTCCTGTCAAACACCTAGGCGATAGTTATCATATCAGTTTGGCTTTTGTCAGGCTCTATGTCGATCTTTTTTCTTTCCTTTAACTGATTTAGACTTAACATGTTCAAAGAAAAGTGGAACTCTCAGTTATTTTAATACAGAGGGTCCACCTTGATACTGCCTTCAGGAAACTCAGTTATTAGAGGAAAATAGGATACATTAAAATTATGTGCAATAATAAAATACAACGTCAAAGAAAGATTTGAGTCTATTTTCTGTACCTTGTCTCTCTTCTGTCTGTAGAGAAGCCTGAGTGTCAGGCTCTTGGGATGCACTGCCCTCCCCCTGTGGCTCCGCTGCTGCATCATCTACTTCTATAGCAGGAGAATTAACCATAGTTTCTTTTGTTTCTTGCCCTGAGGACTGCTCCGGTAAGTGTGGAACGGGAGGAGAGGGTACAGGAAATTCTTTAACATCTCGTGGGGGAGACTCGTCCGGACCTTCAGCGACTGCTTGAGGAGGGGACGCTACAGGAGATTCTGTCTCTTCATCAGGGTCCTGACGGTTCATGTTTCCATGCGTTTTAACGATGGGACGACCGACTGAATAAAGACATGAAAAATAAATTTCCTTCTTTATTTTTAAGCAGTAGGTTATAAGAACATACCCATAACGATTGCCTGTATGTTAAGGTTATGTGTCCCTTTTTTATACACATATTCACATCAATAAAAAATTTAATTATTCCTGTCGTCTTACGCATGTGTTATTTAATGAAAAAAATGATATCAATGAAAGCTATACTGAAACTAATATATTTATTAGTCAATTTATACTCACGTTCTATTAAAGTCCTGGCTATAGTTTCCCTATTGAGCTTCTCCTGAAGGTCAGCCAGCTTCTCGAGGTTGGCCACTACCCTGTCTAGAACTCTCTCTGTGTTGTCAACCAGCTGCAAAGAAGTATTATTATAAAGATTAAGGGCCTTTTGAGTAGAAGCCAATTGCTTCATACTTTCAGACACCCGGGCAAAGCTGTCTGCTACAGAAACAATACCAAGAGATATTTTACTCTGAGCTTCTTCTACAGCTTTTGTGTGGTTCCCTAAGGACTCAGTCATGGCATTCACACTTTGCACTATTTTCACTTGCTTGGACAGTAAATTGTCTATCAGTTTATCATTTATAACCTCTACTCCTTCGACTGTCTCCTTTTGGTTATGCAGGAAAGCAGCGGACATTTTTTTTAATGTATCAGAAGACACTTTAGAAGTCTCCTCAAGTTTTTCGATAAATAAATTTGTATTCGTCGTGATATTTCCCGCTGACTCTACAACCTTCTGAGAGAAATTGTCATAAGAAGAAGTAATCTTTTTGTTGGAAATAACCAGTTCCTGCGTTGCATATCTCATATCCTCAGATATTTTCACTGCAGACTCAGCCAGAGCCTCGTGAGTCTTTTTTAATTCCAGGGTGATAGGGTTGGGATTTTCCACAGGAGTATGCCCAGTCCCCCTTTTATGTGTAATAAACTCCACACTACCAACTCCTTCGTCCTCTAAGTCAGATGGGATAGGAGAAGAGGGGATGTCAATTAAAGGTTTATCTTGTCCATCTTTCTTTTCCTTCTTTTTAGAACCAAACAGTTTTTTTCTTGAAGAAGTGTCACTTTTTCTGGAAATTTCTTCTAAAACAGAGACGTTACGAGGGGAGTCAAAATCTTGCTTGGCCTGCAGGCGTGGAGAGGTTCTGCGTGGACCAGGAGGGACAGGCTTATCCTTGGTTTTAGCTACAGTTTTCTTCTTGGCAGAGGGTTGTTTCTTCTCTTTGCCTTCTATCCTAGAAGGAGTACTGGTAAAAAATTCATCTGCATCTGCTTTAGCGTCTTCTTGCTTTTTAGAGGCGGCAATTAGTTCCTGCACCTCTTCCTCAGTATACAGCTTTACCCTCTTAAAGGGATTCCGTAAGTCATCATCGTTTGTCCTTTTTGTGTTATAAGGCAAATCCAAGGCTTGTTCTAAGTCATCATCCTTGTCTAGATAAGGTTCATTGTCATTTAACAAGCCTGAGAAGGAGTCTGCCCTCCTTCTTATCCTTCCTTGGGGGAGAGGAACACAGTCTTGGTCTTGGGTATCTTCTTGTGGTGGTTCATTGCCTAAAGAATGCTGCTCTGTCAACCTTGACATAGAGGGATGTTTACCTGTCCCTGAGGTAGAGGGCTTAGGAACTGTCCCTGAGGTAGAGGGCTTAGGAACTGTCCCTGAGGTAGAGGGCTTAGGAACTGTCCCTGAGGTAGAGGGCTTAGGAACTGTCCCTGAGGTAGAGGGCTTAGGACCTGTCCCTGAGGTAGAGGGCTTAGGATGTGTCCCTGAGGTAGAGGGCTTAGGATGTGTCCCGGAGGTAGAGGGCTTCGGACCTGAGCTAGCAGTAGATGGACTAACAAAGTTCTTTTCATGAGAGGCTTTACTTAGGTTCCTTTCTTTGATCTCATTAACCTTCTTCAGAAGGGTATCCCTGTCTTTATCTTTTTTCTCATCCAGTAACTGTCAGCTACTTTTTTGATATTTCGGGACACTGGGAGTGCCCTTCATCTCCTTTTCTAAGGTAAGCTTTCTGTTAAAAGAGTTGCATATTTTCAACACATGAGAAGTGGATACCCGGGGCTGTAAAGTAGTAGCGCGGGCAGGGGCAGGGTGATGAGAAACCGGTTCCCTCTCAAAGTTCTGGGTGAGGTCAGTGGAAGCTTCAGCTTCTTCAGCATGGTCCACCTCCACTTCACTCTCTGTTTCTCCTCCCTGAGTGCTACGTGTTTCCTCTGTGTCTGCACAAGAAGCATTTTCACTTTCACCTTCCTCGAGCACCGGAACTGAAAACATAAAATAAATTCAATGTTAATAATTAGGTCAATTAATATGTGGTATGTCAGGTCCGCATGTGTAGTATAAAGTAAATAACGTAAAAAGTAAGGTTTCTTTCTCTTTAAACAAAATAAGTACATAGGTCAGAATATAATAAGGTTCTAGCATGGAAAGAAGCTGTAAGATACCCACCTCCATCTATGCTCTGGAGCATCTGGCCCTGCACTGTTGCCGCAAGGGAATCGGATGGCATTTTCATGCTCTCATAGTCCACACGTGTAGATCTATATGGGTCATAACATGACCACTCTATATCTCTCTGCGATGGGTCTCCGCCCTTCAGATCTGGAGGCTGCATTCCTTTGATTCCTAAGAATATATTATTTAATAATCCAATAAAAAATACATCAAAAAAAAGTAAATTGGACAGTAGATATGAAAACATATCCATATATTCACTTGAAATGTGTTAAAGTTGGACCAACATATACAACTTACATAAGAGACAGGAGACATGATATATTATTACATTTTTCCACCTACTGTCCGAGTCCAATTTATTAACAAAATAATACTGTAAGATGACATATATTTTTATTTCTGACAGTGAATAAGAATATTACAACCAAGAGATGCTCACCTAGTATTACCTCTGTGCCACAGAAGTCACATGCTGCCTGCTCAAGGTCAGTCAGGAAATGTTTGTCATCCTTCTGGCCACTCCCCGTCTTATATATCGAGTCTATGTTCTGACGCTGCAATGAAAAAAAAAATAGATAAGAGACTAAATTATTATGTCTTACAGGAAAATTAACAAAAAGCATTAAAAGATAGGTCACAAAATTTATTAGAAGATGAATTATACACATGTCCGCATATAAAATAAATAAAAAGTAAAAATATATGTACCTTGTGCTTGGCGTCTTGACAGAAGTATGTTACTTTAGATTTACACCCATCCCCATCTTTGTCCTGGCCGCCGTTAGCATTCACGTAATCTTTAAATACAAAAGGATGGGAAAAGTTAGATTTTAATTTGAAGATGAATGAAAAACACAAGTAGAATACAGATTTGGGTCTAAATGAGGACGTTTTATTTAGTCTATTGGATTAGTTATAGAATAATTCTATGTGACACATATAGGTAACATGCACATGTCAGAGGTAGGTATAAGATTTATATGTCTTCGTGTGATAAGTGTCTACATGTATTTAAGCAAAGAAAAAAATTTATTTTACCTGGGAGTTCCTCCCAAGCCAGTTTCTTGAGGGTTATTCCATCGGCATAGCATTTGAATTTCCCTTTTAACACAGGCTTAAGATGGTTTGCCCCGTGTATCAGAGCCCGGGTCTCGTCGGTCTTCCAGTGAAGAGACTTCTTGCATGGAGATTTCCTGGTTTCGGTTCTGCTCCCCTGGGAAGACATGTAAGAGGGAGCTTCTTCTTGCTCTCCTTCCTGTTTGGTAGAAGTACTGTCAACAGAGGTTGAAAGGCCTATTTTACTGCTGCCTTCTGAGAGAGCACTTAAAAAAGAGGCGGCCAAAGAAGTGAAATCAGTTTTTCCGGTAACTTTTCCTCTGCCTCGGCCCCTCCCCCTTCCCCTTCCTCTGGAGCCTCCTCTGGATCCTCTGCCAGGAGGAACATAGGTAGGGTCCTTGATCTTTTCTTTCTTAGGGTCAAAAGAGGGCCTTAGAGAAGAAGCAGGAGACACTGGAGGAAAGTGTGAGGGATGCTCGGAACTTGGGGCCTTCCCTTTTTGTCTTTTGGAGGAAAGGTCTGTTTTATTCTGAAGGTTCACAGCTTTCATCAGACATGCTGTCATGTAGGAAATAGCTTGCTGTCCTGCGTCCCCAAGAAACATTTCAGGTGAGATAAAGTCAGCATCGTCTTCCTCTTTTCCCTAGAAAAATTAATTCAGTATAAATGAGTGTGAACTTATTTACTTTTAATCACTAAATAAATTAACTTTAAATCAGTATTGACTTAAGAAAGTGTTGCTATCCAAACACAGAACTTGTAGGGCATACACGAGGGGTGGGCACGCTGCCCAGGGTGCCCGCCCGTGGGTAAAAAGACCTAAAAGGTTAAGATATAGGACTACCATATGCTTCGTTCTAACAGGTATAAAAAACAGAAACACAGATTGACGTCTACAAGGACCAGAGTGACAGCAGAGGGTGCCGGTGAAGCTATCATATCAAGCGATAACTGAAGAACTGTCCCCCCTCCCGGACTATGAGGAGAGACCCTTACCCCCTTTGCCTTCCCACAGCCTTTGGGCTTTGAGTTACAGCGAGATTTGAAAGAAAACATCAATTTCCTTACCTGAAAGAACGACATTTCGACGCGTGTTATGAAATCTTCACTATTGCAAATGGCGACAGGAAGTGACGTCGGACAGTGAGGAAAGGGAATCCCCGGGGGTTTCCCGGTATGTGAGGTATTTCACATGAGATGCGGACACATACGGACTAGTGTTAAAACATACGGAGGGATACGGAGGGGTACATGCAGACGTCCGAAAGTATTCCGCCCTATGTGTCCGCATGTTCTTATGAAAAGGAAAAAAGATATGGACGGGTGGCGGAACACATTTTTTATCTTATTTTAATTAAGACCCACAGGAAAGCCATATGTATTTGTCCGTATGTTATTATATTTTTAAACATAGGGAAAAACAAGGCCCAGAAGCAATATCAATCCCTGTCTCATGGTGTTTCATATCGGGGTATATAATGGATTTATTATTCTTAAACATGTCATTAATATGCTTCCAGAACCTATTAGGATTTCCATTACATTCATGTAACTCTTGCATTACTCCTCCAATTTGATTTGCTTTAATCTTTTTTCTTATTTTCCTTCTGCAGTCTTTGATAGCCTGTTTCTCCGTTGTACCCTTGTTAACACTATATAATCCTAACCATCCTTCCCTTTCAAATACTTAATCCATTACTTCATCATCAATCCAAGATTTATGAGTTTTCTTGATTTGACGTTCAACATAAGGATGATATTTGTTCAGATATTGGTTTATAGCATTTCCCATAATAAATCTAGATTATCTTTAATATCAAAATATGTTTTCCAATCACAGGCATTTAAAAAATCTTTGAAATTATCTTCTGAAAAACTTCTATAATTTCTTCCCTTAAGTGCTGGTTCCACAGACCTAAATCGGTCGGATTAGCACTAATCCGACCGATTTTTTTCTATACTTTTGATATATTATAAATCGTCGGATTAGGGCTATTCCGACCGATTGTATGGCTGTGGAACCAACGTTTTATACACTGATTTTTCATATGTAAAATTGTTATTCCCTCTGCAAACATAAACAGGCACATGATCTGAAATCAAAGCCGAAATAGTACCTGAATCTATAACATTAAGGCTATTGGTAATTACATTATCAATACAGGTTCCACTGAAGGGTCGGGTTATTGGTTTTAAGCATTGGATCAAAGTCCTATTGAACCTTTCCACCATGCCATCACTCTGTGGCCTGTATGGATTGGTCCTTGTCTTACTTATGGCAAGGTAATGACACATTTCTGACCAGATGGAAGATTTGAATTCCCTTCCATGGTCTGAGTGTAACATAAAAGGTGCCCCGAATTGAAGTATCCAGCCCTTAACCAGTGCTATTGCACACGTCTTGGCCTGGTAGTTCGGTAGGGGGAACACTTTTGTGTGCTTTGTGTATTAATCCGGCACTAATATCATACATGTGTTACCATTTATGGTTGTTTTGAAACCAGTAATGATATCGAGAGCAATTCGTGCAAATCTTACACCAAACAATTCTTGTAGCAGAGGACTTTTACCTTTCCCCATACCTCGTTTGTTCAGACAACACTGTGGGCATGTCTTAATCTATCTTTCGAGATCCTTAGACATTCCAGGCCAGTAGTATCTCTGCTCGAGTGAACGCTTCTTACCGAAATGACCACTGGTTGAATGTCCATGGCAAAAGAACATAACATCCCGTCTCATTGCAGAAGGCATTACTATTTGTAGTATCCTTCGCCTTTCTGGTCTAATTTTCCATCTACACAATAAACCATCCTGAATGAATAATTCGGACCATTGTGAGAGGAATAGCCTCAGTTCTCTGTTTTCCAATGAGATTTCCAGTCTCGTTGGACATTTACCTTTCTCAACCAATTCTTTTAGGCGTGCTAGAGTTGGGTCTGCATCTTGAAACTTCAATATCCATTCAGGAGTCCACTGTAGAAGGTTCTGTGCCAAAACAGGATCTACAGGGGGTCCCAAGCTGGCGATAACAGCCTCGTGAGCACCACAGTCACCACATTCGAGCCTGCCACACTTCCGAATAGGTTTTCTGCTCAAACTATCAGCATTTATATGTTGATTGCCTGGCCTATGCTGGATATGGCTGTTCTTCAGCCCGAATTCACTTAGATGTGCTAGCCATCTTTTTTTTTTTTGGACTTGCTCATTGCATCAATGAACTGTTATGTTCATTTAAGTGAAGCTATAGAGCAGACCAAGTTTTATTAGATCTTTCAACAACAAATTAAGGAACAGCAACTACAAAACACAAAACATGACAATAGTCAATTTGTACAAGATCAACAACATTGGAGAGTTCAGGAGCTGGTCGACTGATCATAGTAACATACACACATGCATTTTTGTTATAAGATAGTATAAGATATAATGTACTGGTATAGTAGCTAAGGTTTACATAACATTTGACATCATGTTAGTGTATTAGGCAGTAATTACACCTGCTTCATATACTAGTTGTAACCAATTTTCAATTTCTGCCTCAAATTATCTATCTTCAGTATTTCAGTTTTAAATTTGACTTTAGTGGTGGCTTTCTGGATGTTCTCAGGTAGGACATTCCAGAGCGCCACCCCTCTATACCATGGAGATCTCTTGTAATGCCTGGAAATTTTTCTTGGTAATTCAAAAACAATTTTATTTTGTGACCGTGTATTATGTGCATGTGGCCTTTGCTCTATATCTTTAGATTTTTTGTACATCAGACACAATAGAAGCATATCAAACCTTTTTTCCAATAGAGTGTATCACACAGCATATGTAATTCTTTAACATTGTATTTTCTAATGTTGCATTTTAGACATATCCTTAAGGCTCTATTTTGTAAGCGTTGTAAAGCTTTCAAACCTCCCTCATTACAGCTAGTTGAAATGAAGGAACAATATTCTATAATTGGTCTTATTGTACTACAATATATCTTTACACTTTGATCTTGAGTCAGAAATTTTCTTAATTTGGCAAAACAAAATAATTTATTAAATACATTTCTTTTAACTATTTTAATTTGCTTGTCAAAGCTCAGTTTGCTATCAATGTGGACTCCCAAATAAGGGAAGAAGGTCACTGTTTGAACAGTACTCTCATTGAATTCTATTTTTGGGTCAGGACAGTACTTTAATTTAAATGCATAAATTTGGTCTTATTTGGATTTACTGTTAGTCTGTTTTCTAGAACCCATGCTTTGAAACGTTGAACATCATTATACATCATATTCTTAATGGTCTCTGAGTCCTTTGCAGCACAATAGATTACTATATCATCAGCATACAATTTTATCTTACACGATTGCAACACATTAACAACATCATCTATATATAAAACAAACAACAGGGGGCCCAGAACTGAGCCTTGTGGTACACCATACTTTATACATTTCTTTTTAGATATTTTATTACCATAACTCTTTCTCTGTTGCCTGTTTTCTAAATAACTTTTGAACCACATAAAATTTGTCCTACTTAGCCCAAGCTTACTAAGTTTGACCAGCAATTTTGAGTGAATTACACTATCAAAGGCTTTAGTGAAATCAATGAAAAGGGCCCCTGTTATGTACCCATTATTTCTATTCTCAAACAATTCATTTACGAGATCAAAGGTAGCATCACCTGTTCCAGTACCTTTTTTATAACCATATTGATTGTCACAAAAGGTGTTATTTCTTTTCATACTTTCACTTAAATGATAATACATAATTTTTTCAATAATCTTTGATGGCATTGGTAGGAGGGAAATAGGCCTCCAGTTTTTGACCTGTGATAAATCTCCATCCTTAGGTAATGGTTTTACTAGGGCAGAGGCCCAGTCTCTGGGAAAAATACCTTTATCTAAACTAGTCTAAATCAGGTGGGTAGATTGATGTATTAGGCATAGCAATGCACATTGTAATATATCACCCCTTATGCCTTCAATCCCAGATGATTTATTTTTGTCTATTTCTTTTATAGCGTAATGACATTCCATTTATTCACCTTAATGTTTGCTTCAGTGAAGTTTCCATTTATGAGTACATTTTCAATACTTTGATCATTATCAAGTTTACATTGATCATCACCAACCGCTGCAATATGTAGCTCCCTTCCAATATTACAAAAGTACTCATTCACATACTCACATGCTACATCAGAAGCAATATCAATCCCTGTCTCATGGTGTTTCATATCGGGGTATATAATGGATTTATTATTCTTAAACATGTCATTTATATGCTTCCAGAACCTCTTAGGATTTCCATTACATTCATGTAACTCTTGCATTACTCCTCCAATTTGATTTGCTTTAATCTTTTTTCTTATTTTCCTTCTGCAGTCTTTGATAGCCTGTTTCTCCGTTATACCCTTGTTAACACTATATAATCTTAACTATCCTTCCCTTTCAAATACTAAATCCATTACTTCATCATCAATCCAAGATTTATGAGTTTTCTTGATTTGACGTTCAACATAAGGATGATATTTGTTCAGATATTGGTTTATAGGAGTTACAAGCATTTCCCATAATAAATCTGGATTATCTTTAATATCAAAATATGTTTTCCAATCACAGGCATTTAAAAAATCTTTGAAATTATCTTCTGAAAAATTTCTATAATCCCTTCCCTTATACACCGATTTTTCATATGTAAAATTGTTATGCCCTCTGCAAACATAAACAGGCACATGATCTGAAATCAAAGCCGAAATAGTACCTGAATCTATAACATTAAGGCTATTGGTAATTACATTATCAATACAGGTTTCACTGAAGGGTCGGGTTATTTCATTTATCAGAATTTTCCAACCAATATCTTTACACAAGGATCTGAAGCTTTCACAACCCACATCAGTATCATCATACATATTTAAGTTTATGTCACCTAAGATCCATGTCTCATGTCTACTTTTATTACCGTTAAATTCAAAACCTGCAATTTTCCTTAAAAACGCAATAAAATTAGGGACATTTATATTAGGAATTCTGTATATAGAGATAAGAAATATATCTTTCTCACCAGGCACACATAACATACACGCTATACTTTCATAATCAATTGTTTGAACAGTGAATTCAGGTATGATCTTAATGTATTGACCTAAACTAGATTTCACACTGAGACCCACACCTCCACAATTTTTACCTATTCTGTCTTGTCTATATAATAACCTATCATCTTTATTTATCAAACCCTCAGGAGACCCTGGTTTTAGCCAGGTCTCACATAAGCAGACAATGTCACTCCTATCTAATATCTTATATACCTCACTATACTTGTCTTCAAAGCTCCTACAATTAATAGAAGAGAAAACCAGCCCCCTCTTCTCTCCGAATTTGCTAATCAAACAGACCATGAGTTGAATACAGTAATAGAAAACGAAAAATGTACACAAATGATATTTAATAACAAGACAAATAAACAATGAAATCAAATCAATATGTACATAAATAATACAGTGTATTCCTTTCCACAAAATTAACCTCGTGGAAGAGGAGACTGGTCTGTGAGCCTACTTAATTTCAGCTATACACAGCACAGAGGAAAACCCACCCACCCTAATTATAGTTATAGGACTTTGTTTTATTATGATTGGGTATCGCAAGGGTTGATGGGATTTTTGGATAGATATAGAAGACAAATATATTTTGTTTAATAAAAATTAAGAAAAGAAAGAATGAGATTAAGAATGTTTCATACAGAGTATCAAGATATCATAGTACAAGATAAGTGTATTGATAATAATAAAAAAAAAAAATAATAATAATCATTCCTTCCGCTTCCTTGAAATTGAGCAACCATTTCAAGGATGAGTGATCGGCTCGAAGAGTAAAATTCCCTCCATAGAGGAAATGTTTAAACTTCTTCATGTAAACCATTACTGCCAACAACTCTCGTTTAGTGGTACAGTAATTCCTTTGAGCCTTATTAAGGCTATTGCTCGCAAAAGCTATTGGAACCTCGAAACCATCTTGCACTTATGACAATGCTGCTCCAATAGATTGATTACTTGAGTCTGTATCCAAAATGAAATGACCAGTTTCATTTGGATACTTCAGCACTGGTGTTTCCTTAAACAAATGTTTCAATTCCTCGAAAGCTACGTCGTGATCATTATTCCAAGGGAATGGATCTAGAGCCTTATTCGGAGTCCAATGTGCAATTGATTGTAAAGGATACCCTATTCTCGAAAAGCCTGGGATAAAGTCCCTATAATAGGAACAGAATCCCAGGAACGACCGTACATCTTTCGGGCTTTTTGGTCTTTCCCAATCAGAAACTGCCTTCAGCTTATCGGGATCTGCTTTAATACCATCCGTACTAATTATTCTCCCTAAATAAACCATTGATTTCTGAAATAATGTACACTTTTTCGGTTTTAGTTTTAATCCATTGCGTTGAATTCATTCTAAAACCAATTTGAGATTGGTAGAACATTCTTCAAATGTCTTACCAAAAACTATCACATTGTCAAGATATACCAAGCAGCTTTTCCATAAGAGATCATTCAGGACTGACTCCATCATGGCCTCGATAGTTGCCGGTGCATTGCATTATCCAAAAGGCATTAATTCAAATTGGTACAACCCCATATGACTAGTGAACACAGTTTTTTCTTTATCCTCCTCTCTCATAGCAATTTGCCAATAGCCTGACTCCAAGTCCAGACTACAGAACCATTCATTTCCACCCAAAGAATCTAAGGTTTCATCTATTCGAGGTAGGGGATAAGCATTCTTTTTGGTGATACCATTTAGGGCTCAACAAATCAGTTTGGAGAATGTGTGCCTATTGGGCACAAGTTAAAAAAAAAACGTTGTGCCCAGCAGGCAAGCTCTCTGCCCAACACCTTTGCTTTCTCTACTCAAAATTACATATTTCAATAAATGGGAAAGTAGTATTAAGACAATGAAAGAACACAGAGATAACTTCTGCAGTGTAGAAGAATAGTGGAATAAGCATATGCCTCCAAGTCAATAAACAAAGGGTTGTCAACTTGAAATTTATTTTGTGCCCAGAGAATTATTTTTGAGTCACGGGCATTGGGCACAGGGATTTGTCGAGCCCTGCCATTGAGTTTTCTGTAATCGACACAGAATCTCATAGTACCATCCTTCTTTGTAACCATTTGTACAGGACTAGACCATGGACTAGTACTTGGAATGATTACACCATCATTTAACATCGATTCAATATGCTCCTCCACCAATTTCTTCCTCGATAGGGGCAATCTCCTATAAGGCATTTTAAAAGGTGGGGCATCTCCCGCTTCAATTCGGTGTTAGACTTTTTCAATACGGCCCAAGGGTTCACCTGCCGATTTAAAAGCTTTGCTATACTTTCGAAGTAGTAATCGTATTTCCTCAGCCTGTTCCTCTGAACATAACTCGGAAGATTCAACTAATCTCTCGAGAGCTTCAGGTAATACGCCCACCTCAGCTATAGTCAAGTCTTTCTTAAGATCCATAGCACTTACAGTTGCTTCCGCAGCTGTAACAGCGGTCTCTTGATACTTTGGTAAATACTTAACTTCCTTTCCTGGATTCGAAATGGGTATCACTGTCCATGATCCATTCGAAACCAAGGCGTCGATAGAAACTAAACCTACACTGGCAAGATACTCTGTATCAGGCTCAACCACGGACTCGATACCACTTAACTTCAGATTACTCCTCACGAGTACATCACATGCAGTTCCTGCAGGTATTTTCACCGTTTGTGCCACTGTTGCTATCGAAGAGATCTGTCGTAAGACACATTGTGCTTTAACCCTGTAAGGTTGATCTATCATTAGAACACCAGTATTGGGGTTAAGAATAGCATCGTAAAGGGAAGCAAAATCCAAGCTACTATCCCGTCATCAGCTATGTCCGCAATCGAAGGTGAGAAAATAAATTCCCTTTTACCTACTTCTAATGGAACAAAAGTTGGTCCATACGTTTGCATCTGGGTACCGTCGGCCAAGCAAACCTGGACCTTCGAAGAGAAGTTTTCAGTCTTACCGGGCAATGCATTGTAAAGTCTAGAGCTGATAAAGGAGTGACTAGCTCCCATATCAACTAAAAACTCAGCAATGCGTCCTAGCACAAATACAGCCAAGTACCAGCATCTTCCCCCCAACGGAGAAGGATCTACTGTGAACCGTTTAAAATCTTAAGTGATACCGAGGTCCAATCCCTGTTTCTTTAGGTATTCGAAACATGGATGACTCGGGGAGAGTTGAGCACCCGCAGCTCTCAAGACTTCCTTAAGCTTGACTCCCTCTTCACTCGAGCTTTCGAATCGACCATCATCTATAGTCAACGATTTTCCCTTCTCGAGGGTGCTAGTCTCTCTTTCAGTGGGTTGCTCCTGTCAAGCTATTACAGCACTAGCCATCTTTACCACTCTAGATCTCTCCGCATCACTTGTATGGGGAAGTTCCACTTCCGGGGTCACTTGGTCGCCTTTCAAAGCAAGGTTTTTTCAGCCGGGCATTCCATTGCGAAATGTCCCTTTTCTTGACATCTGTAGCAAGTTTTGATACTCTTGTCTACTTTTGGTCTATTTCTAGTATGTTCCTTCCGTTTCTTAGTTAGAGATTCAGTGATCTCTTTTACTAGCTTTTCAACCATATCTTTATCGGACTCCAGATTAAGAGGTTCTGCAGACTTCTTTCCCTCGACAGGGGCTTTCTGGTCTGGTTTATCATTATTACACCGCCAGTTTTGGTATCCCCTCGACTGGAAACGAGCTGCAATGACATTCATGTCAGAATCGTCAGTATAGTAGACCTCTTTATCCACGGGATTTTCTTCCTCGAAATATTCCAGGACAAACATTGGGTTGGCTCTAGCTTGTGGCACCTTCCCTGCCATCAAGGTTTTCTTTTTATTGTGGTTATCTATAGCTTTGAAGAGGTCATTCAAAGAACTATCATTCTTCCAGCTATCATATACCACTTGCTGTACCGACAGATCCTTTAGTCCCGAAGCAAATTGCACAAACAATTCCTCCATAAAGAATTCGTCATCCATTGGCATTTGAGGATGCACCTTCCTCAATAGGCTTTGTAGAGCCAATCCATATAGCTTGAGAGACTCTCCTGGCTTTTGAGTATGTTTTCTAAATTCTACTTGTGGGTCTGTATGTCCCACTGTACCGAAAACATAGCTGGCGCACTCTATTAACTGCAAGAAAGATCCACTAGGGCATTCTTCAGTCCCCTCATCAAGAGCTACTTTTCGTACTCCCTCTCAAAGACATTTACAGAGTTGAGGAAGAGCTTCCACATCACTCCAACCACTGATTTCATGTCATCCATGAAACCCGCTAACCATTCCAGCCAAGGTATGTCAACCTTGTATGGTTTTGGCTGTGAAGCAACTCTTCGAGCCGCATTAGTCTACTTTTTGATGGAACGAGCAAGTTTTTACACTTCTCTCAACAACATCAAACCTGTCAGACCATTGAGAGATTGTATCCAATCCTAAGCCAACTATTGCTGGGTTAGTGTTGTAAAAATCACTCACTCTGGGACTCAAACTAGACCTTCGATGTGGTTGTATTTGGTCTCGGAGAGTAACGAGCTCCACTAACTGTTCCATTCGCATATTGGTTCTACGAGTAGCAGAGGAGGCGCTCCCGAAGAGCGCCTATCCTACTATGATATGGTACATGGTAATAGTCTCGAATACATTCAGGCCTCGATGCATAGCAAACACGATTCCCTACACTAATAAGGTCAAATAACTACTTGCTTGCATACAGCTGATGGTATGATGTGTGGACAGCCAACCAATCAGAGGTCTCCATTTTGGCAAAAAATTTTAAAATAGAGTCACGTAACCAAATTTGTCAAATTTCCCACCAAAATGACGACCTCTGATTGGTCCATTCAAATTAGGGTCATGTAACCTTATTTGCATAATAGAGGTCACGTGACCTAAACAGCGAACCAATCAGAGGGCACCATTTTGGCGGCACACCACAGGGGGTTTGGGTCACGTGACCATTTTGAATTTCCCGCCAAAACGGAGGGTTCTGATTGGTCCATTTTGGTGCCACACCAAGGGGGGTCTAGGTCACGTGACCCCCCATTTGAATTTCCTGCCAAAAGGGAGGCCGCTGATTGGCTGCATCCCCAGTGAGTAATATCCTTAGATTAGCTATAGTCCCGTTCCAATACATTATATACTACTGATAATCAATAGAATATCAATAAGTTCAATTTGAAAAAAAGATTCTTCACCTCCCTATGGGACTCGAAGCCTGGTATAGTGTGTGTACACACAAGGTTTGACAGCTTGCACTGCGAAAAAGATGAACCAGACCTGGACGCAAACGCCTGTACCTAGGGTTAGGAGCGCGACCCGCTAACCAATATACTATCAGTACACACACCTTGCCACCCGGCAGCTGCTAGTTTGGTTTGAAAGCATCCAGCAGTACCGTATATCCTTGTGTAAAGGCCTGGTCAATTTGCCACTTAGTAAGGAGGTTTAGGTAGTAGGTAGTACTAATACAAACCCAGGCATTTACAAGGGGAAATATGGTATGTCACTGCCTTGGCTATGGGTCAGGCAGCTCTGGACCTTGTTTCAATAGATTCTACGACAAGTTCAGCCAGCTACGACTGGAGATGGGCCAAATCTTACCAGCTGATCTTAGAATTTTGGCCATAGGTATCAAATAGCTGGCTACATTTCTGGGTGATCGTACTGCCTACTGGCTAAATAGCCACCAGAGCAGTGACATAATAAGGGGTGCTTGTATGATAGCCCTCTTTGTGAATAATTAGTGGGTAGTCTTAGCTGCTGCCCTCTGCACTCTTTGGCTCAAATGTAGCCAATCTGTGCTCTTTGCTGTGTAATCATATAAGTATTCTCTATTTATAGACTAATGATCCAAAAGGTCTTGACCCCAGAGGTCAATGAGCCTTCCTATATAAAGCATCCCTGACCTCAATTATCCTCTGAGAGATTGCCTATGCATTGATTTTTGCAAGATTATTTCAAGGAATTGTGTTGTACATTATATATATATGGGCTCCTAGAAGAAATAAGCAGTATGCAGAATCATGACCATTGACCTTATTTAAAACTATGATCCATTTTCATTAGAATTGACCATGTGTGTGACCGTGTAACAAGGTGGGATCAACTTTGTATAGTTAGGGATGAGTCGTTTATTGCCAGGTGGTGAATTTTAGTGGATTGGCAGATTTTTTTACGACAAAAATGATTGCTACCTCCCTAAGAACTGACTTAGCAAAATGACCCCCTCAAAAATCAGATACACACGTGGAATGATGCATTGTGATATTTGAATTGGCCATATTTAGTTTTGACCTCCCCCCTCCCAGTGTGAACGTTTATTGGGTTTCGCACCCCCCCCCCCGCCAAAATTACCCCCCTTTATTTAACAAGGCCCCCCCACCTGGCAATAAATGACTCGACCCTTACTGCAGGCCTATGCTCATTTGAACACACGAGTGCATAATAGACCATGAAGGAGGTATGACTGGTTACTATGGAGCCAATAGTTGCTCCTACGACTGGGTGCTATGACTTCATAATGGTGGGTATTGAGTCAGTAGTCAGAATAGATAGCAGCTACTATTTTGAGGCCTGTACTGTAGCTCATTATGTTTACACTCACTGGTATGTAGTCATATCTTATACCTCCCACTAAAATTTGAGGTCATCCTGTCGTGGAACCTATTGAAACACGATCCTGGCCACTATAGTGTTCTCCTAACCAAAGTCTAGTGCAACTATTCTCGTCAGTCCCTGTGGCGCAATGCATAGGGAGTTGGATTTGGGATCATTAGGGTATGGGTTCGACCCCTGCCCTTGGTAATAAAATTATCATAGGTTTTAACATGTGACATATGACATGTAAGGCATGCAACATCGACAGATATCAATATGGGAATATCCACAAAAAGATCCCAAAATCACAAAAGTCGTGTAATAAAGGAGGATATTATGGCTTATCTAACGATTTTGGCTTGGACAGTCCTTTTTTCTTATAACTCACGGTTCATTATCTAGCCATAACGCACTTTTAGACCTTTTGTTCATCTTCAAGAAGGTGCTGGTTTCAACCTAGACATGTTAATAAATTGGCGAAGTATACAAAGTCAACTACACCATTGATTTCCTGTTAAAACCGTTCAGGGTTCAACGAGGAATCGATCCCCGGCCGCTGTGGCAGGAGACAAGCTTGCTGTCCACTATACCAAGCTGACTGGTGGTAGAAACCACTGCACATGGAGGATTTGAAAAAGTTTTCCAACATATCTGATGTTTACACACCTCCATAGCATAGAATCCAATAGTGGAAGGTGGAGTTCTTAACAGAAAAACATCCTTAGATATCCTAGATGAACATGCCATGCCTAATTTCTCCATTTTCTTTGAAATAAATAAGAATCCAATGATTTTCATAGCGATACGTCTGGGCACCCGCCATTGCGGCTTGCTGACCTTTGACCCATAAGTGTGTCACATGCCAACATCCGGTCTAATTTTACAGTGTCAACACGGCCAGGCTTGGTTTTTGGTTCGATTTATAAAGAATCTGTTGGCTTTTGGACTCTATAGAGACCAGAATGGCAATGAAACATGGCGGGAATAATCCGCGGCACCATGTAGTAAAGAATAGATAGGTTAAAAGGTTAATATCATAACATTTTAACGTAAGAAATTGATTATCCACATTCCAGGGCCCTGCGGCGAAGCGGCCCGGCAATATGGACAAGAAATCACAGGAACACTTCCGCTGACAACATGGCGAGGAGTATTTCTATCGCTCGGCCGAACAAAATGTCTTCTCCTGCGGGTCATGGAAAATTGAAGCATAGACATTCAATATTCCGCTCCCCGCTGTGCGGGTCGTGGAATATTGAACCATAGACCCACACGTGCTGTCTCAAAACATTGATTAAACGCTACTTATACCATGGTTATGGCTGATTTGCATATTTTTGCGTTCAAGTTTAATGATACAAGGAGTTCATGTATCCAGGCTATAAAGAACGATGTTGACACTAAACCAAAACATACCATGTCAGCGAGTTGACCCGTATCCTTTATCATAGCGGACAGTGGGCTGCGCGTCTCCACCATAGTGTCAACATCCCCTGCCACACTGCAGTCCTGCCATCTGAGACAAAGCCACGGTGAAACGGACCATCGTATTTTCACCATTTTGAGGGAATATAGCCTTAAAATCATCATTGAAACATGGAAATAATAAGAAGAAGACCTACTTATTGTAGTGTGAACCCAAGGAGGCACCAAATTCTCTATAAATGGTGGAAATTGAATGTTATTGTTGGCAGACCACACAGAGTATTGACAAACAAGAAATCCAATATGGTGGAATGGCTTCCTCATTGTCTGCCCCAACTCGCATCAGAATTCATTGATTTTCAAGGTAAATACTTAACATAGAGGTTTATAGTTGAAACCATGGTATAAAGACCATAATGTAAGCTTTATTGATCCACTCGTGGATGAATAAAGCTTATAACCTCTAATTAGTCTTAACCAGAAAATCATGCTGATTCATGTATGCAAAGAGCACTGTCTACATGTCCAGAACTTCCAGTAAACAAGGAGTGAGTGACATTAATGCTGCAACAAACTGGCTACTGTCTAGCAGGCATGATTGTAAGTCTTCTCTGTTACAAGCAATTACAAGTTTATGTCATGAGCACTGGTAGTACACTAAGTTTATGCGGAGAGTGTATTATTAGGATATTTTTTATATATTTATACTTGTAGAACACCCTTTACTAGTCCAAAACGTCTAGGCTACAACTTGAATACTGCTAGATTTGGACTCCCCCCACGTGACCTATGGCATTACCCTTAAAGATTGCCCTACAAGTTCATATCTTAACCTCCCTAATTAGGTAGTGTATTACATACCAGCGCCTGCGGCGCTGCTCGCACGAAAAGAAGTGGCGCCACCACGTGCCAAAAGCATTGCAACTCCTACCGTTGCAACTCTGTACTTGTCAACAACTTCTACTGTTTTCTAATTCACTAGGTCACTTTCGCTGGTTGCTATCAGATAGAGTGTGAGTGGCCAACTACAGGAACATCCCATGTCAAAGCCAATGACTTCTGGGATAGCCGTTTTGCATAAGTAGTGCAATTATACTCCACCTGGCCCTGTAACCCATTGTTCCAACTGTAGGTTTATTTCCACATTCTACAGTTGGGAGGGCCAGCAGGGGGTTTTATGAATTAGGTCAGTTCTGGCAGGAGGGTTTGTTAATTGGGTCAGGTCTGGGAGGAGGTTTTGTGAAACAGGCCAAGTTTAGCAGGAGGTTTTATGAATAAGGTCATTTCTGAAGAGCAGATAAAATTCTTGAGAAAATACTTTCCCCTTTGTCTAGACGCCAGGCGGGACGGCTTAGAAGTTAAGTGTTATGGAAGCATACCTGTCCCTGTAAATCGATGAGGTTGATTATCTATGCAGATGTTGTAGAAGTGCCGTCATAAGAGAAATGTCCAGACGCCGGGCGGAACGGCTTAGAAGTTAAGTGTTATGGAGCATACCTGATTACATAGAGAGGCGAGATTCGATACCGATAAAGGCTACATAGCCGATGTTCCTGTACCCTGTCATCTGTTACCACAAGATTATTGAGATGGTTGTTTATTGCTAGTATCGAGAAAGAGGGACACCCAGGCCGCTAAGTCATCCGGTGGTTGTAAATAAGGTGGGAGGAGTGTAATGGAGACGGTTATACGAGTACGGCGGGGATGGACGGCGAGTCCGGCGTGAGATCCAGGTGTTAGTGCGTGAAGCCGACACCGGGGGGCGCCCCCGGAGGGTAGAAGCGGCCTTATTTGGAAAGGGGGGCGTGGCTTACGGTGTGACGTCACGGGTCTGGATGGTAGTATATAAGAAGATGCGGAACGGAAGCCGGGGGGTTAGTGAACTCGAAGCTCAACAGAGCAGACGTACGGGGGTGAGGCCAGTAGCCGAAGGCAGATCTGCCAGAGTGTGAGCAGTGTAGCCGTCCGCCGGAAGAGCTGAAGTGAGCTGGGTGTTCCGATATATAGAGTTATAAGTGATGATCGATGTCCTAAGCCTAAGGGCAGGCCGGGGTGTGGCCTTTGAATAAAGAATCACAGTAGTCTTCGAACCTTACTTGGCGTCAGCCTCATTTTATTACACTATAATATATATAGGCATCCCTATTCCCTCTTTATATGCACCCAGCCACAGATCCAGGATCTGGGAAAGGAGAGGGCGCGGTTCAAAAGGAGGTGGCACACCCCCTATTTTTGAGCAAATTTGGACAAAGGTGATAAATCTTTTTACTAGGTGATAACTATGACTGATGATGATGTAACAACTGTGATACAATAACTCATGTGATCATGTTACGAATTGAATCAATCAATAAGCTGTATATACATTCTTTTAAGAAATCTGATTTTGTTAACACTGTTCTACATTTATTACACTGTTCTTCATACTTTCAACAAATGTAGTCATACACAAGAGTCTTTAAATGATAATATACTGTACTTGTAACTTGATATGGATGTATTATATAATCGCTTATCATGTAGGGTGTAAAGACGCATATATGATTAGTCATTGTACATGGGTACTACCTCAAACATCTATGATCAACCTCAAACCCACAGCCTAGTATACTGTTCCATAAATAATTACACACTATCAAAACCTGATATATTCAAATACCATGTTAGCACCATATTGATTTAGCTACTAATCATTTTTCATTATCTTGTTTCTTGAAATTACTAACAAGAGGGGTACCTAGCATCAGCAACGCTGACATACCCTCCTTACTTGTTTGGCAATGTATTTCTTATTTCTACATCAATAATAAGTAGCAGGTAACATGAAACACATCACACATACCATACCCTGTATGAGTGTATTTGAAACATGAATAACAACTGTATGGAACCCGACATAAGTTGACGAGAATGCTTGTACCTGTTTTGAATTACCATGCCAAATAAAGTTAAATTGTTCCTTAAATTGTTCCAGGAGTAAGGCCACAAGACTATAGCTGTATAGTCAGCATGGCCGAACGTGTTATGAACCACGGTCACTGCTACAAGAAGTAGCACACAGACATGGGCCTTCAGGCCAAGCTAGAAAAGTTTCCGGGACTCCAGAACATGATATTAAAATTTTCATTTTCCTAGTTTCATATTATATGAAATTTAAAGAATTCTATAGAATGCGCCCTGTTCCATGCATGCATATTCGACTTATGTTTATAATGCCCAATACAAGTATTTAAGATAAAAGCAGATTACCAATTCCTCTTGAATCTAGATCTACTGGACATGTTACCTGGGTTATAATTCTATCTGTTAGTTGCCTCCTCAACTGTAGGCATCACGAAGGTAGTATAGTAAGGATATGCTATGTACCAATGCAAAGACTAATTATCATACTTATTTCAAGTGGCTATGGGAATGGCTTAACTCCCATATACAATGGCGTCATCAGTGTAAACATAAAAGAGAAGTCTATTTTAAATCTATGTTCGTCTTCACACAAGCAGTTCCATTCAAGTGTGGCTGTATATAGTCTGGATGATGTGGGGGATGACACTAAGGGGCACCCCATAAAGATAATTTGTTCTGCTAATTATTCATCTGATGGGCCTATAGGTGATGATATCCGCTTGGATGTTCAGCTCTCATCTTTGGGTAATTTGAGATATTCGCGATGGCTGCCCGAACACTACCGAAAACTTGAGATGTCTGGTTCTCTTCAACATAGAAAGATAAATAAGAAGAAGAGCCAGTAGGAAGGAAGCACAACAAATTTAAACAAAGAATTAGAGAGAATAACTAGGTTTTGTTTCCACTAGTTTTGTGAAAGTGAACCTTTGTATAATATATACATAACACATATGAGACCCTTTTAACTTGGATAAACCTGCATATATCTGACAAAATCACATTTTTCCTATGCTGGAGCCATGTCAAGTCCCTTTAAGGTTAAAGGTCCCTATCGTGCAGACTGGCAAATGCATATGTGACATAATCTGCGAAAAGGGACCTTAGTGCAAGGGGCAGTAGGGTCCCTTCTCCCAGTATTATATCACAATTGGCCCATGTTAAGCCCCGAAGCAGGTGAAATAGACTGGTGACGTCCCTCCTGCCAAGTAATGCTCTACAGGTGGACCATATCCGGCGTACAGCTATCTGGCAAGAAGGATGCCAAATTTAAGCGCCTAGTAACTGTTGGCGTCGGAGAGGGGCCTTTTTAAGCCTTTATGGGCCGCTAATGCAGTTCAACGTACCTTAAAGGGTTAATTGATAGAGATTTCCTCAATCTTAACCCTTCGAGGAAGATCCCTCATGAGTTATCTGTTCATGGGGGTAGCCTCTAAGGAAGTAATGTTCCTAGAAGGAAGTCCTATTTGCAATTACTTAGCAAATCATATACCTATCATAGTGAGGATCGACTATAGACATAGAGTCGATGGTAGGCCTCCCATGGTATCGACTATATATAACTGATGCTAGGCTTAAATGGTTAATATCTAGCAAATGACCTCTAGCTAGCTATAGTACATTTTCCCCAACTGCACACATGGCGTGTAGGTTAACAAAAATGTCAAGCTCTAAAACATTTTTATAGGAAAAGCAAGTAAGTAAGATATTTCTTGATGTTTAGGTCCTGGAGAAACTAGTGACCCCATGTGAGAGGTAGGGGAACTAACTTTGACACAGAAGTGAAGGAATGCCATTAAATAGTATTCCTCATGATGTATAAGGAATGCTGATGTGAAGCGACTTTAATGCATTATAAGCACCTTTTACTTCCTCCCCAAAATTAGAGTCAGTTTTATTCATTCTCAACAATATAATTACTCGCTAGTTCTAAACTGTAGTAACCCCCTGAGCGGGTTGGGAGTTAAGTGAGTTTACCTGTTCTCAGTGCAAAAAAAAAAAAAAGAATCCTGTGCGCTACCAAGGTTAAAATGAAGTGTTTGATATTGATCTACTTAGGGAACGTTCAACAATTACGTCACTGCTTAGGGGGTGGGGTTGGGATCTTTGGCTTCCTCTATATGCTCCATATACAAAAACAGTGACAAGGAGGTGGCTGGGTTCTGAAAAATGCCTAAATAACAGTGACGTAATTGTTGAATGTTCCCTTAATTCCACCACTTGATTCCTTTGTATTGCTTTAGGGGGGAGAGGCTAGGTGAATTTGAAACATCATTATTGTTTTGTTTTTTTTTAACTGGAATATGACACTAAGGCCACACTCATCAGAGAAAACAACTTAGGCAGCAAAAGCGGGTTTACCCCCTTGGGTGCCGGACTAAGTAGGGTTGTTGCTTTTTTTCTAGTTCTACTAGTGCTCAGAGTTTATCTTGGTTCCTAATTCACACAAGATATTTTCAATACCATTATCACCACTACCTGCATTACCTTCAGCCCTCATGTGCGGGTGTGGAAGGGGGAGGTTATCTAAGGGGGTTGGGGTTTAAAAAGGCAATTGTTGTGATTTCCTTCATTTTTGGACCTAATTTCATAGTTTGGACTGTCCAAGAGAGCAACCGGCAAATTTGCGATTTCAACACCCCGTCTATATTACAAGAGGAAACTGTACCCACAAGTAAGTGAATAAGTGGCAGTATGAATTGTAATAACTGAAATTTTAGTTATCACCACGTAAAAAAAAGAATGGTGAGGGCCAATGGTCTATTGTGTCAGTTGTAGTTTTCCTATGCTAACAGTTTGCAATTATTTTCCTTTAAATTAATAAAGAAGAAAACTCCCCCCTACAGGGATTAACTATCCTAGTTGTGCCCCCCCCCCGTCCAGACCTCTTGCCTTACGCAAACCCTCTTGCTAAGTCCCTGCCACATGTAGGTTCTATGACTTCGTTGGGCAAGGCAATATAGGGGTGGGGACTTCTTACGGCACTACTGGCACTCCTGTGACCGTGATCCTCACTAAGACATCAATAGGCCTATTGCTTACTGTGTTGCTAATTGACGTGATGTTGAGCCAATAATGATGACAACATCGTTCATCAAACATATTCTCTCAGGAGGGTTTAGGCCAAAAAAAAAGAAATCTTGGTTTCAAGTAACATGACTTGAAAAGGTAGGGTTGGCAGGTCGGATTTTTTTTTTTTTTTTTTTTTACATATGTATAAAGTGATAAAAATTCTTCAACGTAAAAAAAAAATGTTTGTTTTTTTTGTCCTGTTTTGCTAGACTCGGTCTGGTCACTGGAAATACAACTTTTCTTTTTTTTGCCTTACTTGAAAACTTTTGGGCAAAATATGATATGACCAATCTTACATGAACGGTAGCCCAGCAAACACAGCTCAACATGGCAACACAACTGAGTCATGGTTACAGTACGAGAGAAGTGACATTATAAGCAGAGTGACGTTGTTGCTTGCAGGATGTCGCCACCGTGAAAAATGTCTCCAGCATTCTCCCAACAAACTTTGCAGCCTTTAAATGGTATGGGTGCTAGATTGAAACAACTGCTAGGACAGTGATAAACTATGCTTTATCTCAAAACAAATAGTTTTTTTTTCTTTAAAAGGAAGAAACCATGATAATATCCCTCTCCTCTCATAGAAATTGAACGATCAACAACCCTAATGATACTGCCCCTACATTTTAGCACTATTATTAATGCAAAGTGTACCTTGAATTTCCACGGAAACATTTCTCATGGAGCAATGAATATGATATCCTCGTTTCACACCATTTCGAGAGAAAAGTCAATAAAATTATAATCATTATTGCAAGGGAAAGCTTCATTATAGCCATTCATTAAACTGGTAGACGCATAATGGTTACCAAACACATGTAAGACATCTTCAATCATCTGAAGTTTGAGTCTGCCTTATAGGTGAGGATTTTATACTGAACAGTACTACTAAGATAAGATGGGGCTAATACACAAGATGGTGCCAGCATTTATAATTGGCACAGATCTGTGGTGAGCTTAGAGTGTTATCTCAAGGGCGATCAAATAAAGTAATGTTTGTCCTTGAATTCAAATCTCAGTGTCAGAAACAAAAGGCATACTTACTCAATAGAAAACAGCTAGGGATCTGCCTATATGGTCCTTATAATGGTTCTTATAAGAGAAATGATTCTTATGCAGCAAAATGTTCTTATGCAACAAACAGTCCTTAAGCAACAAAAATTAAGGTTCTTATGTGACAAGACATTACAAAAAATTTATCTCACGTAGCAAATTTTGTAAAACCTGGCTAAAACTGTTTTTATACAGCAAACCTGTCAAATATCACCTTTTGGGAATTGCTTGATTGGACACCAATTTTATAACAAACATAAAGGTGCCTGCATGAGATAAAGATACACTGCAAAAATTGTGTTTAAATTTTTAAGCATGTTTAAACCTAAAACATTTAGGTCACCTAGGTGTCTCATTAACTACACATTCAGGAAATAAACACTTTTATTCCAAATTACATAAACATTTTTGATAAACATATTTAGATGTTTAGAGTTTAAACATATTGAATACTAGGTGTTTAGATTTAAACATCAATATGTTTAGACACCTGCATGTTACATAAACACCAGGTAGCAGCACTACCTTTGAACCGACTATCTGCACACAACCACAATTAATTATTATAAATGCCCCCAAATCCCATATTGATCTTGGTTTCATTTCATAGAAGGTCAAGAGAATAGAAATGACAATAGAGAAATGATTAAATTCGCCCTACACCACCATCAGTGTGATAACTGATGTGTAGTAAATTGGAACCAGCATATTTTCAATGCATTTTCTAAGTTTAAGGTATTTGGGGTTAGAATATTATTTTTCACCAACAATTTAACATACTTCCAATATTCCTATACATAAGTGTAACATATGTATTTGAATCTGGGACTAGCTCATATTTTTCCCTTTTGCGACTTATCCCTCACTTTGTAAGGATGGGTCACCTTTATTACTACCATGTGCATTCTGGTTAACCATTTAAGAGCAGCATAATTCATTGAAGCTCCTGTGAAAGCGTGAAATTAATTCTCAAGTGGCTCATTGACAAGTTCGTTGCACTAGAACCATTAGCTACATAAGAACCCTTTGCTGCATAAGAACTTTTTGCTGCATAAGAACCATTTGCTGTATAAGAACTTTTTGCTGCATAAGAACCATTTGCTGTATAAGAACCATTAGTTTTATAAGAACCATAAATTTGCTGTATAAGGACTGTTTGTCTCATGACGCATTAAGGCCCAACAATCCAACTTCAACTCTTCCTGGGCGACAACATTACATTATAGACACACTGGGGCTTATTTCAACATCACTTATGACCTAAAAGTGCATGACGAATATACTCAGAAGTGGACTCAAGGTTTTGGTTTTGGGCCAAATTTGGTGTAGACATAGTCACGATCACATCATCAAATGATATATAATTCGTAATTAGTCCAATGGAAGAGTAGATAATTTTACAGGTGCCTGTGGTGCTTGGATTATGGCCAAAAATACTACTGGAATCTTGTACACATATGAAAAAAAGTATTGACACAAAGAAATGGTTTGATTGTGTAGATCACTTTATTTCTGCAGTGTATTATCAAATAAGTTAGAATTTTCACCAACAAGGCAGAACTCAAATAAGTTGTGTTAATGATGCTGTATTAATTCTAGGTATTGATATGATTTACCTGCACTTGAATTCATGTATTTGGGTGTTGACTTCCATGTTGACCATCGCTCTTTCATCCTTTGTGCATTATCTATTTAAGTATTCCTCTGCCTACTTGTAAGTAACTTGTTCTAGAAACCTAGACTTCCTTGCCAGTCTGTTATTTGTCAAGAATAACAAAAAAGGTGATACAAACATTTAATGTCATTGATGTGGTTCCAAAAAGATGTAATCGCATCAGAAAGTTCTAGACTATATAATTGATTTCTATTACTGTTACAATTTTTTGTTGACTTATCCTTTTTTGGTTACTATTTTTCGTATCTAACTAATGGGAAGATGGCATTTGAGCTAAGCTGGGGTGTCCTCCTTGTTTTCTGTGCTAGTACATTTGCCATCATATTGATTGAATTGGCCGTCATTTGAAAATTGAAAACAAAATCATATCTTAAGTAAAAGTTTTTAGTGATTTTGAATTGTAATATGTTTGATTGTATGATCAACTGTTTCAAAATGAAGGAGCACAGGTGATGTCACACTGATATGGTATATTGCTTTTGTTATGGGCAAATGAAATCAAATCGTTCCCCAAGGGTCTTAAAACTTTATGAAAATATCTGACCAAAGTTATATCTTTCAACGTTCAGTCAAATTGCAGTGACTGGTGAAGTATGTTATAAAGTACACACATGGACAAAGTCTGGTTTCAAAAACTGTGCCAACTGCATGTGAGGTTATTATATACTGTAGCAGATAAGATTGTACCTAGAGCTATGAAATAAAGACTATAGAACTAGCATGTGAATTTTAATCCTGTGTATAGACATATACAAAGACAGTTTCATCAAAGTTCCTTCATGGGTCTATTCCAGTATGACAATCACTCGTACTTCTTAGAGTTGTGTGGTGACTGTGGAGCCTGGGGAGCTTGTCTCAGCATGTCTGCACTTGACCATCACCAGAACAAAGCTGCCGCTAATGGACCCAACACTCACTTTATAATGCGCACTGGATTTAAGGTGCCCCCTTGGTGGGCTCCATGCTGCTGTTCCGTTCGGCTGTGCCATCCATCTCCACAGCCACCACATTACTATCACAATTGAGGATACTACTCTTTGTGCCAAATTCATCAGTCATAAACATTAATGGTGCACACTCTGCTGTCACTTGTATCCATTCCAGGAGAATGTTTCACATATATAAACACCCAACATTTCACCTCACAGAAACCTTTGTAGCGGATTCTGGTTAAACCGCCATCTTCCATCTTCCCGATAACTTCCGAGCTTCTGCCGACATAAATGTATTCCCCTGAGGCAGTTGTGGGTACCTGCTCATTGCTAATAGATACACTAAGGTAAAGGCTGGTGGTGTATGTAATGTTGATGTAGAAGTGTTGTCTGCAGTGGTAGTAGCCTTGGAAAAAAAAATTCATTACTCAGTATTAGAAGTAGCTGTTAAATTTGAATTTCAATTCAAACAATGCAGATAATATAACTTCAGGTAATTAGCATATAGTGCATGTGTCTACATCACAGCTCATCTAAAAGTCACTAGTTGCCAATAAAATCAAACACTTTTTTCACTCTTTCTTAGTTTAAAATTAAGAGGACATGAATTCAGAGTATGTAGTCTTTGTAGTGTCAATACTTCTCCAATACAAATAGATTGTAAATGACTTACCAACGTGAGGTTTGATACCAGTCTTTTCGGTCGGGTCCCAAGGTATCTGGAGAGTAAATGGCTTCCAGCCCATCATTTTATGCAGATGAATGCAGGTGGTGTCACTATTATCATAAAGAGCCCTCTGATTCAACTGACTGCTGAAACCTATACTGGGCAGAGTGACATCTGAAATAATAAAAAGAAAAGATATCAAAAACCTGCTTTTATTTCTTTAAATGGATTGTAGTTCTGGTTCAAAGGCCAAATGGTAACTATAATGCAGTGGGGTATATTCTTCTATGTGGTTGTTGTAAAGCACAACATGCCACATATTACAAGTTATCACAAAGGTATGTGTTGGATGAAGTACTAAACCAAAAAGTAAAGGAACATGTTCTGGAGTAACAAGAGTGTTTTGTATTCATAAATGTAGAACTGTCAAGAAGCTTTGTTACTCCCTGGCAATGATATAATCCTTGAGTGTTGACATGATACATTACATTTTAATAACATCACCTGATGAAGGCTACACCCTAAGCTGAAACGTTGTGATCATTATAATTGATATGGTTCAATAAAAACTACTTGAACTCAAGCTTTGTTGTCATAGTTGTGTCTATTATATATATATATATATATATATATATATATATATATATATATATATATATATATATATATATATATAATTTTAATAACATAATTGTAAACTCAAGACATGATGTAAAACTTACCATTGATATCTGCATAGATTTCCACCTCACAGAGGGTGAGAATACCTGTACCAACAAGTGCAACTGCCACATGGTTCCCTTCAATGGGATTCTCACATGTGTAGTACTTGCGGCGTGGCGATGGGACCGTGCAGTAGTGAACACAGACTTCATAATCCGACTCTACAAATGACATAGCTGCAGCCGCAAGGTTTCTAACATAGATCTTGAAGTTATTCAAACGCTCCGCTGTTAATTTTTTAAGAGAAACATGTCAGAATATTTATACCACCACACTATTATAATCACAATTATAATATTTCACTTATTAATTCTATGTTACAAATTTGAACATCCTGTTGCTCTCAGGTTAATTATCTTTCACATATTGGTTTGCCTGCAGGCCTTACTCTTTTACCCTTTAAGACCCACTTTTGAATTGATGCATCCACTAAAGACTACTCCACTCACAAGGACTGCATTCATATTTAAATTCATATGAATATAAAAGCAGCTCCGAAGGTCAATATCAGAATTTTAACTCAACTGCATGGGTCTAAGTGATGAGGATATAATCTGCCTTAAAATGGTATACATGGAAGATGCTGCTTATATGTGAGATTTCATCTTTCTGCACCTCATAGAATCTGCCCAGCTATACTTCATAGGTAAGGATAATTATCATATTTATTATCTTTACCAGAATGTCCAGATCTTACCCTAGCTGGTCTAAAATCACAGAAGGTGTGCAAATGGGAATTTTGGTGAAAGTCAGCCCCCTACACTTAGGATTTTGATTTTTCCCCAATTTTTTTTGGGTCATATTTTTGGGCTCAATGAGTTCTTGATGTTATATATGGGTTTTAGTGGATCAATATCAATATTCTGGGCTCCAGGGGGTTGAACATACCTAAAATTGACCCCTTTCAGCTTGGAAAATCAATAAAATCGACAAATTTCATCATTTTTTGTAGAATCAGGACTAGGTATGTGTCTGTCCACTTTTATTATGTAAATTATAGAGTCTTGGGGTGAAATAGAAGCAAAAATTATGTTCCTGGTCGGATTTTTTCTATTATTCTGGAGCATTTTACTTTTTGTAAAGTGGTCTGTCCAGGCGATAATTTGGTCACTTGGCCTCCCCCCATTAAATAACTAAAAGTGAAATGGGTTCAATTATGCCTTAAAAGATTTGCTACATATTGGGGGTAAAGTATGTTGAAAACAAAATTTGATTTCCTCCAAAAACTTCACTGTGAGGGGGCAATAAGTGATTTTCCTTGAAAATCCCCCTTTTTCCTTGTCCGGGCGAAAAATCATGTTCCTTTCCCTCCTGTGTAGGATTAACACATTTAACTATCCTAACTAAGTCAGTTATTTACCCCCTACAAATACCTAAGTGCCCAATATATAGGCCAATGGATTACTCTCCATCCTTTGCAGTAGCAGAGATGGGAAGTGCTATTTTGTCCGGGCGAAATCGTGTCCGGGCGAATGACCATTGAATAACATGCCATGTTGAGGGGTTGATTTCCTACAGAAATTAAAAAGTTATCTTAATGAAAATAACAGCTCTAGACCATTTAGACCTGTAGATTACAGAAATCACATTGTTATGTATGTCAGATGTGTCTTTTATATCATGAAATGAGTGTACTTATGATAAATGTTTGTAGGGATTCTTGGCATATGTCCGGGCGAATGACATTTGAGTAATAATTCATGTCAAGGGCTTGATTTTCTACAGAAACAATTGTCATATTACCATGACAATCTCAGATCTAGACCATTTTGACCTGTAGATCATGAAAATAACATGTTTCTTTATGTCAGATGTGACCTTATTATCGTAAAATGAGAATACTTTTAACGGTTTTTATCATGATTCTGCCTACATTTCTTGTCCTCACACAAAATTCAATATTCCTGCCCCTCCTCTGCACAATAGGGATATTCAAATATCCTAACTATGCCTGTTATTTACCCCTTACATATACCTTAGTACTCAATGTATGGGACAATTGATTGCTGCTAAACCTTTGCAGTATCAGGGATGGGAAGTGCTTTTTTGTCCAGGTGAAATTGTGTCCGGGCGAGTGACCATTGAGTAACATGCCATGTTGAGGGTTTGATTTCCTACAGAAATAATCATTTTATCTCATTGAAGATCACAGATCTGGACCATCTTGAGCAGTAGATGATGGAATTCACATTGTTATCTGTGTCAGCTGATTCCTTTCTATCATAAAATGAGCCTACTTTTAATGGAATTTGATCACAATTCTGAACATAATGTCCAGGCGAGTGATGAACTACAAGGTATTTTGAACAGAAATTACAGATTTTTCCCCCATCAAAACTATATACCACCTGAAAGTACATGCCATGGGCATTGTATTTCATATAATCAATAGTTCCTACCATAGTCTGTTCAGCTTTTATATAAAACAGAAAGAAATGAATATCTTAGAATCTGAGATTTACTTGAATTCCAGGCTAGGCCCTATAGGAAAATGACCTGAGGGAAAGGCAAAAAGCCTGTTACGTCTGACTACAATACTCCCAACCCAACTATTAGACCCAGTACTACAAGCAAAATCATAATAACAGTGGACCAGAAGCATATCATAGGTCATTTTGAATCAATAAAGGGAAAATACCCCGAATGGTCACTCGGGAGGACATCGTTTCCAGGTAGATAGGTCCTGGGCATTGCCATAGCAACGGTTTTCATATTTAACTCATAATATTTCATGTGCAGTTACCCCAAGACCTATACACTATCCACAAAAAATATTTTTGAGATACTACATGATTTTTTCTCAGACCTCTCAAAACTCCACCAAGGCCTATTTGCACACTTTCTATGATTTTTGACCAGCTGTGCCTTAGAGGAGGCTGCTTAACTACTGTGCATTGATCGACTCTTTTGAGAGGTACAGTTTTCTACTACGGTAGTATATTAACATAAAAAACAACTTACGACAGCAGTTGAGTCTGTTGGTTATAGCGACTCCGGTTATAATGGCGGTTTGTCCAAGGTTGACCAACCACCATGATTTAGAATGGGTGCTTGTGTGTGTACAGGGGTAGCCTGCAGCTTCATACACTGTCTCATCATCTCCGTCTAATGCCTTGTAAGAATCGCCACTGTAAACGAATATAATGGTACTGGCAATCTTTTCTTGACTTATTAGTCAAATATTTAGCAGATATAGTGAGGTTTACTCATCTAAAGCCCTATGGACATGGGAACTGTGTGTACAGTGTCTTTGGATACTCAGGGATAATGCATATGCAAAGTAGCCACGTGGATTAGGTGGATTGTGTTGGTGCAAGTGAGACTGGGGACTTTGGTCGGTACCTTACCCTAGCTAATAGAGAGAACAGGGTCTAGGTGCAGTCTAGTTTCTTGCAAATGGCTGACATAATGAATTTGAACCTGGGGTATTGGAGGTATGATGTCACAGCTTGTCAATAACAATGCCTATACATCAACTTACTTCCAACCAACAGAAATTTGGTAGGAGTTCGATCCACGTCCCTTTCCTAAGTTCAGTTGTCCTAACGGTCCTTGCAATTCAGGCTTTATACATGTCCATTTCTCTGGCTGAAACACTGTTATTAGATTTGAAGCAATTAACTCTAAGTCAAATTACAATATTACAAACAGCTTATTCCAGGATCTATTCTGAGTATAAGTTGCACATTATATGCAAGGTCTAGAGAGCCAAATTCTTGCGATAAACCTTGTCGTAAAAGAATTTTGGGCTCAACTCTCATCCTTTCAAAAGTTATCCGAGCCCTAAAAAATTCTCGGACCCTTCAAGCCTGTGGGCGATGATATGCTGAGCCCGGAATGTGACCTAGGCAATGTGACCTAGGCTCCCTATTTAGGTAAATACAAAGAGGACATCCATACTTATAATAAGATAAGCTAGTTATTACTCCATGTTACTTTACACAGCTAATAAAGCCTAAAGTCAGTATGGAATTACTTCATAAAAATTAACCTTGTTCTGCATAGACCTCCAATTCACAGACTCTGAGATTCGAGACTTCCTGTCTGTAGACAAGGACATATCGCCCAACTAGTGTCCTCTCACACTGAACGTACATAGTCTCAAACGGCACCATACTAACAGGACGGGGGATACATGGTTCATAGCCAGATGTCAATGGGTTAAATGTGTCAGCGTCAAATGTGTTTCCTACTAGGATTCGGTATTTAATTGTTGCTGAAAAATAAGAGGATTTAAAGGTTTTCTTCTGCTTGCAAATCACTTAGATATTGATATTCTGAAATTTACACAGGCATTTTTATTAGATAAAGATGTAGAAAAGGATTCACTATGGCACTTGTGGAGTATATTTCATTTACAATCAGATAGAAATGTCAATCTACTATGTATGGGCATGCTTCCTTTAGTTAATTTGAACACCATGTGTCTATGTATGCCAACAGAAAGATAGTAGTCCTTTAGATCACACGGGGACAGGAATGGATGTAATTGGTAAAATTAGTACAATTAGTAAATAGAAGGATGGCCCAAGCCAATAACTACTGTAATGGGTTCCTTTCTCCTCTTATTCGATTGGACAGACAAGTCAACAAGAGGAGGATTCGGGTGTATGCAAACAGGGTTTTATTTCGGTTCGAATAACACAGGCACGGCTACCCGGAGGTAGCTCGGAGAGATTGTATGAGATTCTTTGTACTAGGTTGGAGAACTTCGTACGGCGATGGTCTCATTACTCTGACCCGGCGACCGGGTGGCTGACTCACCCACCGTGCCAAAGGACCATAACGTAATGTACATATGTATACCTCTACACTACCCCCACTAGATAAAACTCGGGGGATAAATAAACTATTTAACCAACAATGGGGTTATGCTATAGTTATATCTATCATATAATAGAGGTTATTAACGTTATGGATATGTGTCTTCAGACGACAATATGTGAACATATATATAACCGGATAGAAGTGATATTAAATCATATATCACATAGTAACAATAGGTTTACATCCGGAATGGGAAAATACATTACAATACAATATTTAATTGTCATACTCCCAATTAGGCCTAGCTTTACTGAGCAGGTCCTGTAGTTCCAGCCCAAAGACTTTATGTGACTCCCTGGGTTTCTGTGTCAATCTCTTGAATGTGATCCAAGGATCTTCCCGGACAATAGAACCGAATAGGTAGCAGGCACACTCTAACAATTCGTTGTAGGTACCTTCTATCCCATATTCTTTTCTCCATCTGTTCAGGGCTACTTTACCTCCCTTACTAAGCCAGCAGACTAAATATGGTAATGCTTCGTCTTTAGTCCATCTGCTACAATTCACCTCGCCTACAAAGATTTGGTAACTATCTTTCCAAGGTTCATTCGGATCGTATGGCGGAGGTATCCGTCCCATACGACGCGCAGGATTAGAACAACCCCTGAGCAGATTGGCTTCCTTCAGGCTCCAATCCATTACTTCGACCACATCGGCTCCTTTACGATAGCAGTCGATTCCTAATCCCTGAATGCATTTACTAATATCAAAAATTTCTTGCATTCCGGGAGACATGGAAGAACGCCTATTCATTTTCTTAGGCTTTCCTCCGTCTCCTTGATTAGCACCATAAGGAGTATTACCTCCTCCTCCTGGTCCTCCCGGTGGGTATCCTCCACCTCCGGATCCTCCCGGTGGATATCTTCCACCTCCGGATCCTCCTGGTGGATATCCTCCACCACCGGATCCTCCCGGTGGATATCTTCCACCTCCGGATCCTCCCGGTGGGTATCTTCCACCACCGGATCCTCCTGATGGATATCTTCCACCTCCGGATCCTCCTGATGGATATCCTCCACCTCCGTCATAGCCTTGGCTGCGGCCTTGCCCAAAATAATTTAAATTTTGGGTATTGGTATAACCGGTATTATTACCGTCATAGCCGTAGCTAGTCGCTTGGTGTCTCCTGAAACCATGGGAGTCACCGGCCGGAGGTTGACCACCATCGGCATACGTTCCTGTATGTGGGCTTTGTGCATTTTGCACACCTACATAAGTTGGACAAGATGGAGCATTCTGATAATGACCATCAGGCAATGTATTTCTTGGCGGGGGATGTGATGTACTTGATCCGGGACCAGGGGTGGGTTTCGGGGGGTCAGGTTGTCTCGGGTTATTATTCCGATTCCCGTCTTGTTTACCCGAACCACTGTTCTTTGAATCAGAAGGATCACCTGCTCCGCCAGCAGCTGTATTCGTCAAGAAAGGTATTTGAGGTACTGGTGGGGCTCTCACATTGTTTCCGGGTAGAGTAGAATGGGAATCACCTTTAGTGGGTGCTCCTGCTACTTTAATTGTGGAATCTACTCCATTCGGCGGTTTATTGGGATTATAAATACCGCCTGCTACATGTTTATCAGCCCCATCGGTTACGAAAGGATTATACCGAGTGGGGCCGGCAACAGGTGTCGCACTTTGCGATCCTACAGCATCATCATTATCTACTGTAGTTCCTGCCTGTAAACGACTAGCTAATTGTACGATTATTGTATCGTCTAATGGGCCAATTGCTTGTTGGGTTTGTTCTACATAGTCACCCAATGCCGCTGCAGTATTTTAAATCCTGCAGTTCGAGTAGATATTCATCCCGATCATTCATCAATTGTTCATTGTATCGGAGGATACCTATCCGGACAGTTTCGTTATCTTCAGCCTGTTTAACACAACATTCTTTCAGGCGTTCGTATTCTGCCTGCAGCAATTCTTTTGCACTCAGAAATTGGGTTTCTTCTTCATGCAGTCGCTGCTTCAGAGTTTGTTTTTCATTTTCAAACTCAGCTCTCATATCTCGGAGGTTTTCCAAAATATCCTCTTTCTCTTCGAATGCTTCATCCTTAGCTCTTGCTATCAGGTTAAGCGTCTCGTTCATAGCCAGATATTGCTGGTTCATTTCATCCATTTCCCGATTGTATTTATCATGATCCGGAACGGTGAAAGTAACATTCCCAGTGGTAATCGCACTACAATCAAGTGGTGGTAATTGCCCTGGGACATCGTAAGGAAGCTGACCAAAGGTTACCTTCCTTGGCATAGGAGCCGGATGGTTTGGGTCATGGCTTCCTCCAGTTTCGAACAAAGAATCTGCCAATTCTAAATTGACAGAGTAATGTTGGTTGACACGTTCAACCCGGTGTTTCACCAGGATTGATTCCGGGACATTCTCCCCACTATCTGCGTAGTGAGGTATCGTGTCCCTCCATTGCTGGTCCCTGGAGGGCGCATAAAAATGCGCTGATTCCTCCCGGGTCTCATCCGGATTGGCGTTATACGCCAATCTCGTACCCGCCTGTTCGGACACTATGTGTCCGGGCTATACATTTTCACCGAACCCACTGGTCACGGCACCAGTGTAATGAGTTCCTTTCTCCTCTTATTCGATTGGACAGACAAGTCAACAAGAGGAGGATTCGGGTGTATGCAAACAGGGTTTTATTTCGGTTCGATTAACACAGGCACGGCTACCCGGAGGTAGCTCGGAGAGATTGTATGAGATACCGGATTCTTTGTACTAGGTTGGAGAACTTCGTACGGCGATGGTCTCATTACTCTGACGCGGCGACTGAGCCCTGTCCTCCTCTTATAGGTAGGGACAGTGGCGCCCCCCCCCCCGTGCTTCTCTCACACCACCCGAACAGATGCTGCCACCTATCCGGGAAGTGGAGGGCGAAGCCCGGGTGGCTGACTCGTCCACCAAAGGACCATAACGTAATGTACATATGTATACCTCTACACTACATTAATTAATTTACTAAATAGAACGATGCCCCAAGACAGTGACATCTATACATAACTATTAATTGTAGATGTAAATATATACAAACAAATAAAATAAAACATACCTCCATTTCTAGTGATAGCAGTGAAGACAATGGTACTGACTGGCAGTCTGTCATTCAGGTCAACAACTAACCAGGGATTCTCTATATTCAATGTGTCCATGCAATTTGCTGTAAAAAATGACATTTTGCCTCAGTGTGACCCTTATCACACTGAATTAATCAAGCTAAAACAAACATGGTGTGTTCCATCAACATAGACTGCCATTAGAATGAATGTCATTTCTTAACATGCTATGACTGCTCACCTGCAAATCGTAGCGGGGGCCCTGAATTTAAAGACATACCAGTCTAGTATTAGCAGTCATTCTGTGACTGCAGTTCTACAACAACCCTACCTATCATACCCTATGTAATGACTATACTGTCAATGGATCGCTACTTGTCATGAAGTGAGGTAACAGGAGTCCAGACAATTCAGTTGATGATCCAGCTTTATTGTAAGATTGGCATGAGAGTATTCAATACAGTGTAACAGTATGGGACTCACCAGTCTGACCAAGCTATATTCTGGGGCCAAGGCACCTGAGTGTCGTAGGGTCTAGGTTTGGAGAAGAATAAGATACCCTGAGTTGGTTCTGCCTGTTTATAAAGGGGGGCTAACTCAGTGTTACTCATGTGCTATTTTATAGAAGTGCATGGTGACTCAGTCCGGGGATGAGTAGCTCAGTCTCTCTCTGGTTAGATCCAGTCTAATCCAGAGTAGGAGGAGGGAGCTGCTCTCAGCATTGAGTCACCTGTGCAGGTAAGGCTAAAAATAGTGTGTGATATCATGTCTTCCAGTGGGGATCTACAGGTGGGGCCTTGGGGTGCTCACTGGAGGAGGACGGGGGTGAGTGAGTCACTCACCCTGTCAGGTTAAAAATAGGGTAGCCTTGGTTTCTATTGGGGGTGGAGCTTGGTCAGCTTGGTTTGAATATATTGCTGATAATTATAATACATAGAATAGTCCATTGACAATACTTAAGTGTTATCCTGACATTAAAATTTTGGGTTTCAAATCGTAGTGGTTGTGTGCAGTCGTAGAACCTTTGGAAATAGCCTCCAGCAGGAAAGTGCTCAACTTACCCTAACAAGCGCTTTCTAATGGATAGACACAAGAGTCAATGCATTGGGAAATGTGCTGTGTGTTTCTGAAATAGCCTCCAGCAGGAAAGTGCCAAACTTACCCTAACAAGCGCTTTCTAATGGATAGACACAAGAGTCAATGCATTGGGAAATGTGCTGTGTGTTTCAGAAATAGCCTCCAGCAGGAAAGTGCCAAACTTACCGTAACAAGCCCTTTCTAATGGATAGACACAAGAGTCAATGCATTGAGAAATGTGCTGTCTGTTTTGATTCTAGCATCCTTTATACCTATATATTGCATTAGACCTTAAGCCGTGTGTCCACAGGGTGACAGAATTGGTGAGCGACAGAATTTCTAACAACAAAACCACTTTTTTCGTGCATTTCAGATCACAAAACCACTTTTTTCGTCCATTCCTAATGATAAAAATCAAACATGTTAGATATTAACGTCGGCAATGGACAACAAGAGTGCTTTTGTCATTGGGAATTGTTTCGCTCACCAGTTCTGTCGCCCTGTGGAGACATGGCTATAGAGTTGGAAGTGAACAGAGATCATGTTTAACATATACCATTGTCAAGTAACTTACCGTCATATTCAGCACAATTTCCATTGACAGTCAGACTAATAGGCCTACTGCTGGTGTGGCTTGAGGCAAATGTTGTCGCACCAAGTGCCTTGTTCAGTACTTTGTTGTCAACATAACATTGGGGATCTGAAATGTGATTAAAGTTGACATATGAGACTCTCAGATTATAGCTTAGTTGTGGAAATTCAACCAGGTTTGATCAATGGGGACGAGGAGTTAATAAATCTCAGTACAAAGTTTTGATGTTATTTTCCCAGGAAATCATCTCATGTAAGGAGATAACTGTTTACCCTACAGGTTGTTTCATTTCAAAGTTTAATTTCTGAACAAAGTGAAATGAAATAGAAAAGAAAGAAGTTAAAAAAAACAACAATGCAATTGACTTCAGGATTCACAAGTCATCTATGGAGGTCTGATTAAGTTGATAATAGATAATCCAACCCCATTTGATTTCAAAATTGCATATGTCTAAGTGCATCATTTGACCGGAAAACACGTTTTCTTTTGGTGTTTTTTTTAGAAATCACCATCCTGGTGCAATATTACAGCTTGGGTTGGTAATAGGTAATCATTACTATGTAACTGAAGCTGGAAGCAGTCATGTACTAAGCATCATAACAACTTAGTAAGGTGTAAGTTAATACACTAATACACCATGGTACTACCTTTTCACCCTGTAAATATTTTAGTCTCCAAGGCCAAAACATATGATTATTCATGCCATTCATGATTTTTTTATACTGTTTGTCTCAGGCTTATAGTACTTCTCCTACTGTTAAATATGGTTTATGGTTGGTGCACAGTGGTAAGAAATCAATAATGTCATTTATTTACAAGGCTGTGCATGTAACTACACCAATTTTACTTCCTGCAAGCCCATTCTATCTACTTTCATCCACCCTTTTATTTCAAGTTGAATACTGAAGCTCTATAGTTTTAATCAAGGAACCACATATTTCATCCCCCATGCAATAATCCTACCCTGTATCTTACAGCCAGTTGTTTCATCCTTAACAGGCCAAATAGCTCTGACTAAATATTTATGCCAAATAAATGAAATTTGGAACATATCTCAATTAAAGAACATGAGATAAATGTAATGGCTCACTCGAAATGGTCCACTTTGTGAGATAACCCTCACTCAAACCACTTATCTTGAACCTTTACCATTATATTTCAATGATTATTTTGATGGGATATCAAATCAGTGTTCAAGATTCATTTCTGTGTGGTATCTCATGTAGGTATCTAAGGAGGCCTTCTGGTAACTTTTGGATGTATATGGTATTAGGCCAAAAAAATATTGTTAAGTTTCCGGTAACATGGTCCAAAAGGTTAAGGTAGGTAGGTCGAATAATCAAACGAACCATCCAAAACATGAAAGGCTTGGGTAGAAATTTTGGATTTTCTTTATTTGGATACAAGCAAATGACCAAAATTATTTTGAATATGAAAATAATGTGATAAAATTGTGAAAAGTGTAATAAAATTATGAAAAATCTTGCAATGAAATATGAAATATTTCTTCAAAATATCTGCCCCCTTTTGCTGAGGTAGGTTGGGTGACCGGAAACCAAACTTCTTTTTCTTTTTGCCTAAGTAGATGTTGATCCTGTCAAGGCACATATTGACTGTGGCAGATCGGATGTTGATTATTCAATCAGAATCAGATTCTTATAAACCCAAATTCAACCACTTTAGATGGCATGCATAGTAAAGTATAATAAAACAACACTTACTTGCTAGACAGCCTGATACCAAAACCGTGATAACTGCGAGACCACTGATGTTAGGCATGTTTCAGGAGTTTCTTCTGGATTATTTGAACCTTAAGATTGACCTACAAGAATGCCACTGCTATAATCAATTGTTACCATAAGTGAATTTTAGTAAAAATCACATTTTGGGCTTTTGTTGTTTTTCATCGATGATATTATCGTATTTTTAGTACAGGCTTATACTGCCTCCCGTTTTCAATAATGTTCTAGTGTCACCTCACATTATACCTCAGTGATCGCATAGAAAAATGTATGGGAACTAAGAGGATACGACAGGGGAAATAACAAGATTTACTACATCTGACATGGGCTTTTCTTGAAAATCAATGAGTGACTTGGCGATGCACCATTAAGATCCACACCACTAGATCAGTCCATACATGTATCTATAGTTTATTTAGGGAATAATGCACGGGGCATGGCTGTGGGAGTGATCTAGACTCCCACAGTCTAGAGCCTATAAGGCCCCTCGATGTCTCAATACAGTCTAGAGCACGGCGCCAGCCATGACCAAGTGCATTATTCCCATTATAACACAGAAAAATAACCTGTCAGCCACCAGACAACACTTGAATATCAATTATGAAGTCTAAATGTAAGATGAAGTTGACCTCCTGTGCTGGGAGTGCACTATCTATCTAGATAATGCACAGTCAATCAGCCAATCAGAACGCAGCATTCTGGATAATGCACTCTGGCTTTGCCCAGCAGTGTTATAACAAAGAAGAATGACAAATGTGTCAAAACTTGTGACACAATACGGGAAAAGGTAACATTATGGGATTTGTGCTATGTGCAGAATCAAGGAGGCAAAACCAAGTGAAATATGTTTGCAATTTTTCTTCTTATTTCTCAGAAACTTTGAGCAGGTCTTTGGGACATATATATCATTGTACCTAGCCCTGACAGTACCTTTGTAGGTAAATTGACAGGAACTGTGACCTTTGCTAATTTAGGAATATCTAACTGACCCAAGCAAGCAGTTGTTCAAGATGATATAGATGGACCCATTAACCCCTAGCAATTTGAATTGGAATGAGGAGGTCATGGGGATCATTTTGATATGCTACTTCCAAAATTGGACAAATAGAAGTGGACTAACATCCCCCATCAATGTATGAGGATGCAGTATGTTTTGCTTTTATTGGCCACCTAGTGGCCAAAAATGACACTAATCCCCGTAATGTTACGTTTTCCCAAGTTGTGTCACACTTTATGATAAGATCTCCGTAACTCTTGTAATAAATTAGCACACAAAATTAGCCAAAATAATGGGCATGATGCACATGTACCCATTGTGGAAAATGGGTAAGGAAGTAAACTTACCTTTTCCCATCCACCTGGCATGAGGTACAGCAGCTCAGTGGTATAGCATCCTTGCTGGTTTGGATGCAAATCTGCAGATCAAATTAAAAATTCATCCTACTTGTCAAACCGGCTCAGTGGAACGTGAAGAAATGTAAATAAAATATATGACCGATGGGCATGATGCACCCCCCTGCATTATAGCGTCCCTTAAAGGTTAACATTTCTCCTGTTTAATACCAACCTTCCCCCAATTTTGAAAGGGTGGTGAAAAGAAAAATACCTGCCTCCTACACGAGACACTGACTTTACTAAAGCAGATGATCTGTTCATTCTATTAATTTTGGAAAGTGTTGTGTTGTTTTGCAGCGTACAGTGTGGGCTGTCAGGTACACAGCAAAATGTACTGTGTACTCTCTCATAGACATAACATTTTATTTTAGCAGCAAAGCAAAAATGATTTCACCATTTATTTGATTAATCAATCAATAAATAGAGAATTGAGACAAACATCTATACGTTCGTAAAAATACATTGGATGTAGATCACAGCCTTGTGACGATTTATGCCATAGACACATCGCCATGGTCATAAATTTGTTGACAACTATTAAATATTTAAAGGTCATACAAAGAACGCGTTAAAACAAATAAAGGCGCCTTGTGCACCTGATAGGTGGGAGGGGGGCAGGATTTTGTAGAATCTTCCCATTTGAAGCTCTACTCCACCCCTGAACACTGGTACATGTATATCAGGCTGTGTGTGCGGGGGTAAGCTCTTAAGGCCTGAATCCACTGCCCACGGCCGGACTTTCTGAGGGTTTCATCCTTTCCATTAATCATTCATTTCTATGGGGAAAAAGCAGATGGAGTGACATGGACAGATCATCTGTGTGCAGTGGATGCGGCCCTATAGATGCCCATAGGTTGTTGAATTTTGAATCTCCATCCATTTGAACAGCACTAACATCATTTTTCATTTTCATATCCACAAAGTCGGGGTAAGTCTTACATGATGACCACGCTTTATATATGGCACACTAGGGTATAAAAGCATGGGCTGCGCCTTATACACAGGACATTTTTTTAAAGGTTGACCTTACGGTAGAAAAAAAACCTTTTTAAAGAAAAAAATCACCTAAAATCCAAGTTACCTTTTCACTTGTATTGTCAACGAACCATTACAAGTGGGTGAAGTGATAAACACTGAATCCAGAGAAGTTCATTTGATCATCATTATTGCACAGCTGACATGAGTGTTCATACAGGTGGTAACAATGATACACTCACCAACCTCTGTCCCTGAGCCTATAGCTCAACCTGTCGTAGGTTCTGATATGAGGTATAGGTATGGGTGTGAAGGCATGTAGAGATACTGGGAGCTGCTCATGCGGCGTATTATATACTCAGCTGAGCAGCTCAGGGTATGATAAAGCCTGCTCTCCGTCAGGTGCAACATTGGATGTTGCAGTACCAGGCCGAGAGCAGCTCGCCACGTGGACCAATGAGGGACAAGGGCATATTGTGGGATAAATTAATAAAGGTGTAGAATAATGATAATACCCAGAATTATCCATTAACAGTATGACCAACAAATAAAAATAATGAGGTTAAGTGCTCTTTTTATTATCTTACATGTTTCGCCAAGAGCCTTCATCATAAAAAAAAAACATGGGACATTATGGAATAAGATTAAGCATTGGCCGCACCTTATACATTGGACATTACGGTATAAGACTAACATGGGCGTATTCAACAAGCTGTCACATAGTCCATGGCACATGTGGCATTTTCCCAACATCTATTAATTTTTATGTACAGGTTTATCAAGAGATGCCTGTTCATGGGCGTATTTCACAAGATGTCACACAGTCAGCGACCAGGGTTTGGTTCCCCTCGAGAGTAGACTCTTTACACCGAACACTACAAAAGCATAAAAATCTGCTTATTAAGATTAATGGAATGGTTGCCAAGGCAAGCAGGAACAGGCATATTGGCCAATTTTTCATGACAAATGTTTAGAATACCTTCCAAATATGGGATATCTCTAATGGAAATGGAGTGTTTTAAATGAGACCATTAAATTCTACATCAAAAATTATCTTAAGGTATTTTCATCATCATTTTAGAGTGATTCTGCCACTCGAATGCCCCCTTGTGGCCAAATGAGGAATTAAAAATCCCCCGCAGAGGGGTGTTCTCCATTGTTGAGTGACAATTTTCTCTTTGTCAACAGAGGGTGGTCAGATTTTGCACAGATCTGAGAAAGGTGTTAGGATCCTACCAGTTTGATCAATGACACCTATCCCCCACCCCCATGCCAGAGGCAAAACAGTTTGAAGTATAGTGGTACGTGGGCTTTAGCACCAAAATTAAACGAGATTTCCTTTTTATACCTTCCAACAGGGTTAATAGAGTTTAGATTCCTCGGAATTTTTGACCAAGCGTTTAGAACCTTCCGGGACTCAGCGGCGGATCAAGGATCTCGAAAGGGTGGGGGAGGGCCCTGCATTTAATATCATATTTTGGCTAAATTTTGCGGTCAAAAGAGGCAATTAAACTAAAATACTGGCAAAAAGTAGGTGGCGAATGCCCCACAAACCCGTCTAAATCCACCACTGGGGCTAAGGGCCTGCTTCACATATTAGGCATGATAAAATGTATTAAGTTAGTGTTGTTTACCAATCCTTGATCAAAAGCTTCCCAATGTTGATTGAAGTTTATGTGCCATATAGGATACCCACCGGTACTCAATACATAATGGGATGCCTCACGTAGGCAAAATGTTGGTGCGGAGGTTAAACCTGTACTAGCAAAGATATCACATGATATTCTGTGTGGTAAGAAACAGGAATCAATACAATGTATATACACATGCAAAGGGTGCCAATCTTTGCTCCCCCCCACCCACAAACACACACACACCCACACCTCTATTGCTATCACATTACCACATAGCGGAACTAATACAGACAATAAACTCATACAGTGAACTGGCGTGTCACAAGGAGGAAAGCCATTAAAGTTTAACTTGGCTGCTCAAAGAGCCTGTTACAATATATATATATATATATATATATATATATATATATACCATCTACTCCGTCGGTGAATATCGCCTCTCCGTATTTACGCTTGGGGGTAAGCCTTGCTATGTGTCTCGACCAGCGCGTAACCCGGACTGACTGTCGGAGAAACACAACCACTATATATACGCTTACCATTTCACCGACGCTGGCACCGTTTGGCGCGGTGCCAGCGCCGGGAAACACTCCCCCGAGCACCGCCAGGGTTGCTCGCTCCTAACGTTACTCCGGGATCGGCGGGTTCCACGCCCCCATGCCAGGATGGTTTCGCTTCCACCGCCTCCCCCTCGGTCTACGCCACACTCTCCCCAGCTAATCAACAACTTACGGGGTAGAAGTGCCAAAATACCCTCCTGCGGATGGGTGTCTAATTTTGAATAAAACTATTACACCGGTCCCCTAGGTGTCTCTGTTATTAATAGTATACACAAGGGAAAAAGGACATAGTCATACAGTGATAAGATAAACTAGCCCGCTCCTGCGAGTGGCTTCAAACATAGTAAACTGACTGCCGTCCCCTATGCAGTATATAGTAACAACAACTTGGTAACATGCCTTTACACAATAATACGACGTCAACTGGTAGTGGTCTGTAGATACCCTGCTGCTTCAACTCCCCGAGTAGTCCCACAGCTCCGGCAGTGACCTCCTCCGCCGCCCCGTCGGTGACCCATCAGACGCCTCCACCGGCGTCCTCCATCGCAGCCTGCAGCTCCTCGGCCGTCCTCCGACTGCAACACAAGGTGAGTAGCCCCTTTTAGTATCATCTCCCACCTTCCATGCTTCGTCTTGTTGTGTCCCCCTAGCGTTAGGTGAGGTTCCCCCGAGGACTTAGGCCCCCTACCGACCTGTACTGGTCCGTCCGCAGAAGCTTCCTCCGCCTCCCTCTCCGCCTGTACTGGCCACCGTCCCGCCCCCCTTCTCCGACAGCAACAATCCTGACCCGGTAGCATCTCCGCACCTTCCCCTATACTGGGGAGGGCCCTCCTCCCTTCCTTGGAACCGCGAAAGGTTGACTTACCCTACTGTTTAGCGGACTGGTGTTCCCCGGGGCTGCCTCTTGCCATCTCCCCTTCCTTCTCCTCCTCCTTCTCCGTCTGCTTCCCCCGAGGCCAAGCCTGACCGCACCGAGCGCACAAACCGGACGGTGTGGCATCACCATACCGGGTTCTAGTCACTTGCACTAGCTCGTAATCTCCGTTGGGTAAGCTTTGTATGGCGGCTGACATGATCCCTCCAGGCACCACTTTAAGGTCAGGCCCCATGGTCACCGGCTGGCGCAGCCTTGTTGCATACTCCCTCAAAGCTGCCGGCCCGGTGAAGTCGTTGTGCCAGGGCATGGAGGCTTCTGCACACTCCTCCTCTCCTCCTCGGCCACCGTCTCTACTTGGAGTAGAAATTCCCCCTTGGGTGACTTAATAACCAGCCCATCCATGCCCACAGTAACAGTTCGGGGGTGGCGTACCAGACGGGGGGATGTGGCTTCCGCATGTCCTCTCTCCCCCGACGGTTTGGCCCGATCCTCCCCTGCCCTCCTCCGTGCTCCCGCAGGCGGAGTCTGCATAAGTAGTTCCTCTGTGCTCCGCCGACTCGCTCCCCCCACCCCAGGAGATATAAACACCTCTTCCATAAGGTCACTGAGTCCACTCTCCTCTCCTATCACCTTCTTCTTCTGGGAGGACTTACCCCTCTTCTTGTCTTTCTTTGGTGCTGTAGCGGCCCTCCTCTCCGCCTCCTCCTGCACCTGTCTCTCCTGCTCTAGTTTAAGTTGGCGGGCCCGCTCCGCCTCCTCCTCCCTCTGAATTCTGGCCTGCTCCTCTCTCCTCCTACTTTCTTCCTCCGCCTTCTTTTTCCTCCCCTCAGCCATGACTTCTCTGAATTTCTTTTCCAGTTCGGGGCATCCCTTTACCAAGGGGGGAATATCAACTTCCTCCTCACCAGGATTTTCCCCGTTGGGGGTCTTAGTAGCCTGGGGGAGATCCACTCCTTTGGGATCTCTGTCCTCCACCTTAGCTGGCGATTGGGGGATGGTCTCTGTTTCAACTAGCGTCGGCTTGGGTCTATCCTCCGACAGTTGGTACGGCGGGGGTTTGTCTGGGCTGCTATCCAAGCCCCCTGTTATCTGAAAGGAGTTTTCTTTAGTAGGGGACGAGTCAGCTTCCTCCGCACTGTTGGCCCCTGATACATCCTCATACTCCTTCGTCTTAATAAGCGATCGGGGAATAGGTTCCCCAGCTATTATAGCTTCATATTCTCTCTCTATGCTTGGTATGTCCAATTTTTCCACCGGCAGGTCCCTCTCCAATCTATTTAATGTCTTAGTAGGTGTCTCGGCCCCTTGGCCGAATTTTTCCATGATTCTATCTAGTACAAAACGGAGCTTTCTGTCCTCCTCTTGGGACAGCAGGTATTTCCCCGACTCCTCCTCCCGCTTGTCCACCAGACTCCCTTCCCCTTTTTTCTCGTCTTCCCTTTCCACTGCTGAGTCTTTGCGGGGTGATTTTCTAGGTCGTTTCTCCGGCGCACCTCCCTCCCCCTCCAGAGGCCGCTTGGCCCCCTTCCCCGCACTTCTGGTCACCACCCCGGTGTCAGGGAGGCCCTCCCTCTCAGTGGGGCTGGGTAGCCCGACCAGACCCTCCAGAAAGCGAGAGGCCTTAGCGACCTCCTCCTCATCTTCTGAGCCCAGACGGATCCCTGGTGATAGTAGTGACGATATGGTTGATGCCGGGGTCGCCCCGCCCCGTCCCTCGGCTGAAGTTCCGGGCTTGGCCACGTCCCCCGCCTCTCCTTCCCCGGTGGTGCTCCCCTGAGCCGATCCGGCGGCAGCCTCCCCGGTCTCGCTTGGAGTGTCCTTGGCCAGCCCCACAGGTAATAATTTGGCTTCCCCCGGTGGGCTCCACGGCCACATCTCCCGGTGGCCACGCTGGACGTGCCGGAGTAAGTCAGAGAGTCTATCCTTGGATACCATATGTTCACACCCGGGGCACTGGTAGCCCGGTTGATATTCACTGTGCGAGTTCAGGTGCCGGGTCATAGCATACTTGGTCTTAAACGCCCACCTCTTCGTCCCCCGTGGGTCCAGTCTGCACTTCTCACATCGGAAGCGGGGCACCTCCACCCCGTTCACTGTCTCCATTGGCAGAGGTTTCTCTTGCTGCTTAGGTCCCATGATCAGGTATTCTGGTGTCGGCCAAAAACTAGTCGGAATTGACAGTCCCCACCCTGCTCCGTCGTATTTATGGGCCCCCCGGCCATCACTCTGCCCTCTTGGGGCACCGCCCTCCCCCTCCTGTCGACCAATCAGGGGCGGGTCCTTCTTCGGCGCACGTGCGTTCTCAGCTCCTCTTGCAGCGGACCTGCTCTCATCTTTCCCACGGTTATTCCCCTTCTCCGCCTGGGGCCCGTGGGAACCTGCCTCTTGGCGTTTCCGGTCCCCCTCCGACCTCCTATGCTCCGAGCTGCTTCTCTCCGAGTGGTGCTTCTCGGAGCTCTGCTTTGCCGACCCTGCCCGCCTCCTATCCCCACTCCTGCCCTTTTGTCTGTCATCGTCTCTCCGGCGACGGCTCCCCGACCTGCTTGAAGATGAGTGTGGAGGGGACCTGCCAGCCCTCTCCCTCCTCCGTCTGTCCTCGCTTCTGCTGGAGCGTTCCTTCTCTTTCTGGGTTCTATTGGCTGTAGACTTATCCTCCCCAGCTCTGGAAGTACTTCCCGGTAGGTGACCTCCGTTCCCGCTTTCTGTTATACGCTTCTCCTCCCTCCTGAACTGTTTCTTTTCTTCTCTAAAACTTTCTTTGAGAACCACACGCCTGTTATCGTCTGCCATGGTCACCCGAAGTTCGTTACAATTTAAACTTGTGACGTCACCGGCGGGCTGGTTCCTAGGAGACGGGTCAACCGGTGGGAGATGTTCCTCCCCAGGGGGCAGCACCCCTACGGCGCACCTCCCTATAGGGGGCGCCCCCTCACCTCCTGCGGGGTTCCCGCTAGCTGTGGCAGGGGGTCCCACCCTCGGTGGCCGATGCCTCGTGCGTTCTCCCTGAGCTCTCCCCTCCTCTCTCCTCTCATTCCGCAGGTTTTCCTGTTGAGCTTCTTCCAACATTTCAAAGATCCTCCACTTTTCCTCATGCTTAGCTATCACCCTCAGCCTCTCGGGGTCACGCCGGGCCGCCTCCCACACCGCCTCCTTTTCCGCGTTGCGAGCCATCCTAGCCTCAGACGCCCCGGGGTCCTCCCCCTCCACTGGGCTCTCCGGGTCATACGCCGGCAGATCATCCAAAGGGGGCTCATCATTAGGAGCATATCCCATCCAGTGAGACATAGCTGCCTGCTTCTCCCTCCCCAGGAAGCTGGAGTACCAGTCGTTGCAGTTTGGGGGACAACCCTCTTTTCTTTAGGGGATGATAGTAGAAGACCTTCTCTCCTACCCCTATCTCCCCCGCCTTAGCTCGAGCGTCGTAGTTGCGTCTCTGCCTCTCCACCGACTTCCCCAAAGTTTCTCTGGCTACTTGATAGGCTTTGGTCATGAAGAGTTGCAGCTCCGCCGGGTAACCCCCCTCCCCTCTTGGTTGGGCCAACGGGTATATCAGGTCCAGGGGCACCACTGTCTCCCTACCCAACATCATGGCGTTAGGCGACAGCCCGGTGGTTGAGTGTGCGGAGGAGCGATAAGCTGCCATAACAAATGGGAGCTGCCTGTCCCAGTCTCGTTGATCTGAGGCTACCACTGTTGCCAATAGCATCTCAATGGTCCTGTTGGCTCTCTCCACCATCCCATCACTTTGTGGGCGGAAGGTACAGGTCCTGGTTTGGCGCACTCCCAGCAGGGCGATGATTTCTCTGAATAGCCCCGACTGGAAGTTCTTCCCTTGGTCGGTGTGGATCTCCACCGGCGCCCCCAGCCGACAGACGAACTCCTCCACGAACTTCCGAGCTACCGTCGGTGCCTCCTGATTAGGAATAGCATACGCCTCCGCCCACTTGGTGAAGTAATCCGCCGCCACTAGGATGAACCGGTTCCCCGCACTAGACGGTGGCAGGGGACCCATTACGTCCAGTGCCATCCTCTGAAGGGGCAGCCCGGCCCTTACATGCCCCATGTTAGCCCTGTGTGGGGCCGGTGGAGGCTTCCTCCGGGCACAGGGTTCACACTGAGAGCACCACAGGATTACGTCCCGCCGAAAGTCAGGCCAATAATATCCCCCCTGCAGGCGGCGTAACGTCCTATTCTGACCCAGGTGGCCCGCCAACGGTTCCCCGTGCACCGTCCTCAGCACCTCCTCTCTTTCACCGGCGGGGACCGCGATTTGGAAACACCTTTGCCCTGCTCGCGTCTCCCACCAACGCCCTAGAACCCCTTTTTCTTTGGTTAGCCGGCCTAGCTGTGCAAACCAGGCCCTAGTTTCATAGTCCCAGCCTCGGCGCTCACTCTCATCAGGTAAGTCATTGGTAGCCATCCATCCTGCAACTTTACTAATCATTTTGTCTTTCTTTTGCAGCTCCTCCCAGGATTCGGCCGCTGGAACATCAGGACCCTCCACCGTCGGCGTATCCACCCCCGCCCGCGCAGACCGTTGTGATCGCGTTACTACCCGGCAGAATGTGGCCTCTTCCTCCTCCTCCCTCCCACACTGGGAGCAGGGTCGCCGGGAGAGACCATCCGCGTTCCCATGGAGCCTCCCCGGACGGTGGTGGATGATAATGTCGTATGTGCTGATTATCTGAAGCCACCTGGCTAGTTGCCCCTCCGGTTCTTTGAAGTCTAGCAGCCACCTAAGAGAGGCATGGTCGGTTCTAACCACCACAGGCCGCCCCACCAGATAATGACGGAATTTCCGGAGCCCAAAAACAATGGCCAGCAGTTCCCTTCGTGTCACACAGTAATTTCTCTCGGGTTTAGTTAGGGTGCGGCTGCCGTACGCTAGGACCCTTTCACCGCCCTCCTGCTCCTGACCTAGCACCACCCCCAGCCCTGTATCACTGGCGTCGGTGTCCATGACCAGCTGGCCATCAGGTCGGGGAAAAGCCAAGATGGGGGCCTTGGTTAGTCGGTCCTTTAGCTTTGCGAAGGCCTCCTCACAGTCGGGGGTCCACTTGAACGTCCTGCCCTTCTCCGCCAGAGCGCTCAAAGGCTTTGCTATGGAGGAGAATTCGGGTACAAACGCCCTGTAATATCCTGCTAGTCCCAGGAAGCTGCGGACCTCCGACACTCCCGTCGGCGTGGGCCAGGACTCCACAGCTTCTATCTTCTCCGGGTCAGTGCCTACCCCCGCTTGACTCACTACGTGGCCCAGAAAAAGGACTCTCCGCCGCGCCAATTGACACTTAGAAGGTTTAATCTTGAGCCCCGCCCCTTCCAGTCTCTCCAACACTTCCCCCAATCGGTGCAGGTGTTCACTGAAGGTGCTAGAGAACACTACGATGTCATCCAGGTAGACTAAGCAGGTTCTCCATTGGAGGCCACGCATGGCTACTTCCATAACACGCTCAAAGGTGCCGGGAGCGTTACAGAGACCAAAGGGCATTCTCCTAAATTGGTACAAGCCTCGGTGGGTAGAGAAGGCTGTCTTTTCTTGGTCCTCCTCCTCTATATCCAATTGCCAATAACCACTGGCTAGATCCATGGAGGAAAACCAGGCCGCTCCGGCCATGGTGTCGAGGCAATCCTCCACCCGGGGAAGAGGATAGGCATCCTTCACTGTGGCAGCGTTTAATTTCCTATAATCGACGCAAAATCTCATAGTCCCATCTTTCTTCTTTACCAGCACAACGGGTGAGGCCCACGGACTGATAGATTCTTCTATTATCTCCGCCTCCAGCATCTTGTCCACTTCTTCTCCGACCAACTCCCGTCTGTGAGGGGCTAACCGCCTGGGAGGCTGTTTTATCGGGGGGTGGCTGCCGGTATCAATGCGGTGCTTGGCGAGCGTGGAATGGCCTCTGTCGTCTTTTCCCACCTGGAATGCCCCCAGATACTTCCGGAGCAGCTCCGCCAACTCCCTCCGGCGGTGAGGCTCAGTGCCCTCTACCAAATCAGCTATTACCGTCTCCTTCTCCGACTCCCCTGGACCCTCTACCATTCTACACCACTGTCCTCCTCCTTGGGCATGTTTCCTCTGGTCTATTCTTTGTAAGGCTCCCAGTGTCATCTCCCGGTAGATGATGACTGGCTCCCTTCCGGGGTTGAGGACCCTAACCCACGCCTCCCCTTTCTGCGGTCGCAACAGACTCCGCCCTACCAGAAATGGCGGTTCTCCTTTATGGCCAGCCAGGCCCTCTACCAGCCCTTCCTCCCCCTCGTCCCACGGCCCGTCCACCGCCCCTTCCAGTATGGTTTCTTCTCCGGCGGCGAGGACTGCAGCTCTCACACTCACAATGCGGCAGAGGTGGTCTTCCTTAGTCCATACTAACCGTTCCCTGGCCACGTCAATCACCATACCATTATCTCGGAGGAAGGCAGCCCCCAGTATCCCTTCCGTGCCTATGTCACCGATGACGAAGACGACCTCCGTCGCCCTTCCCCCCAGCGTCAGTTGTGTAGAAATTTCCCCTTTTAGTGCCATGGGCCTGCCATCCACCGCATACACAGTTTCCCTGGTGGGTCTTTCTCTCCCTTTTCTTCCGTGCCTGTGCCACCATCCTTCGGAGAGTAGGTTAAGCGATGCCCCGGTATCCACCAGTAGTTGCACCGACGCCCCTTCAAGCTCCCCTTCTACTATCAATCCGCCTCCGCCTCTCTCCTTCCTTCCCTGTACTATATTACGGGGGCCATGTTCACCGACCTGTACCCGGCCCTGGGTAGAGGTCGATATTAGTTTTCCGCCGGCGCTCCTTCCCTCTTCTGTACGGGCCTGTCTTCGCCCCTCCTACTCCTAAGGGGGCACTCCCTTTTGAAGTGACCCTCCTGCCCGCAGCCAAAGCAGGCTGTACTGCTCTTCTTCTTCCTTTCCTCCGGAGGGGCCTGCCCCAGCTTCTTTACTAATTGCTCCACTAATTCAGCCATCCGATCCATTTTGTCGGTGTTAGTCTTAAGATGTTCATTGACTGACGCGTCGGCCGCCCTCATCTTGTTGTGATTAGCCTGCTCCACCGCCAGATAAGCCTCGGCTCCGACGGCCATCATCACCGCCATTTGTAAGTCCTTTGGCTGGGACTGGTAGACCCACTGCCTCAGGGGATTACTCAGGCAGAGTAAAAACCTGTCCAGTGCCAATGTGTCGGTCGTACGGGCGTCAGCCTCCGGGTAGGCTAGCCGTGTATACTTCATCAAGTCCTCTTGGAGTTCCTGTAACCCCTCCCCCGGCCTCCTAGTCCTTGTCCGGAGAACCGCCTTATACGTCTCCTCCTGGTTAGTGGGCTCGAACCTCTCCACTAGGGCCCTCCGAAGTTCGGCATAACCCTCTTCCGTGGCCGGTTTCCGCCCAGTCAACAGACGACGTGCCGCCCCCGTCAAGCTCAGGCCCAAAAACATTCCTGCCTCTGCCGGACTCCAACCGTTGACTTTGACGCATAGATCAAAATGGTTAAGGTAATCAGCCAAGTCCGTTGTACCGTCATATTTAGTGGGCTTCACAAGAGGTTTACCTTTGGAACCTCCTTCCCCGTCAGCTCCCCCATTTCCTCTCAACTTCTCCAACGGCTTCCAACTTCCTTCTCCGCCAAGGCCCTCTACCGGCGGTGCCCGGGACGCCATCTCACCCTTCCTGTCCAAGTTTCTCACCTCCTCCTTCAACGTTTTCGGTAGGTGTCCTCTCTGTTTATCCTGTTTACATAACAGCTCCTCCGCCGGCCTATCTGTTCCTTTACGTCTGATAGTTACTTCCTCGTCCACTACTTCCAAGAGTGTTCCTCTCACCCCTAGTGCCTCCACCCCTTCCAGATCACCAAAGTCCGGTTCCTCTATCAACGGATCCATTTTCTTGTGCGTGGGCTCGAACCACCGCTGTCACCAATGTAGCGCTCCGAACCCCTGTTGTCTTTGCTCTATGAAAAGGACCACGAAGACTCCGTCAACTAGGATATCAACACTGTTTATTGCCTGGCTTCTGGCCACACCATTTACTCCGTCGGTGAATATCGCCTCTCCGTATTTACGCTTGGGGGTAAGCCTTGCTATGTGTCTCGACCAGCGCGTAACCCGGACTGACTGTCGGAGAAACACAACCACTATATATACGCTTACCATTTCACCGACGCTGGCACCGTTTGGCGCGGTGCCAGCGCCGGGAAACACTCCCCCGAGCACCGCCAGGGTTGCTCGCTCCTAACGTGACTCCGGGATCGGCGGGTTCCACGCCCCCATGCCAGGATGGTTTCGCTTCCACCGCCTCCCCCTCGGTCTACGCCACACTATATATATATATATATATATATATATATATATATATATATATATATATATATTTATACATTGAGAACTATGTTTATCATACAGTCATGGCCTCTTCATATTGAGAGTATCCACCTGATTTTTCATCAAGATACCATGAAATAATTTTCTAGACTAAAGAGGGCATATTCTGGCTAGCTGAATACATTGTTGGAACTTTTGAAATGCACCCCTTGTGTATACACCTAAATGGTTAACATATGTGGTCTCCATGTGTTTTACTTCAATGTAAACCCTGTCTCCAGTTTGACTGGAGGTAGACATGTATACATCACTATTAGACCACTACAAAGGTCTGGTGCGATTGTATCAGTCATCCCGGCACCTGTTTTAATATCCCTGACGATAGCATAGGCCTTATAGGCCTGAAATAGCTACTATGCTTTCGTCAGAGATATTGAAATATGCCCCTGGGCAACTTAAGCATTACTCTGCTACATGGCCTATAAAAGGATTTTTATGCATGTATTCTTAACCCAAAACCTGTTGGCATCTAAAAAAAACACCCACGTCTAACATAAAACTAAGCAAAAACTCCTGCTCTCTACCTGAACTATGGCCTTTCTTAGCTACCCCCTGCTCGCCTCAAAGTCTACGGGCATTTTTCTTCTTTCCCCCAACCCGGAAATAGTCCATCTCATAAACTCCCGGACCCCCAGTACAACCAATCCAAAACTATACTGTCCTCATCGTTCATCTAAATCTACTCATACTGGCTTACTCATTAACTGACAACTTTTTGTTGAGCTCTATAATCTTCCTTAAATTATGATCCTAACTCTTTTCTTTCTTCCTTCTTCTAATTTGTATGCAATACCATGACATGTATATAATAATACGTTGTCCTACCTAGAGCTAAAGCCAAGAATATGATGTAAATATGTGTACCCATAACCCCCCCCACCCGGCCACACACACACACACACACACACACACACACACACACACACACACACACACCTCTATTGCTATCACATTACCACCTAGCAGAACTAATACAGACATTAAACTTATGCAGTGAACTGCCATATAAATAGGGGGAAAGCCAAAAAACTATTTACTTGGCTGCACATGGAGCCTGTGACAAAATACTAATACATTGAGAACTATATTTATCATACAGTCATGGTCTCTTCATATTGAGAGTATCCACCTGACTTTTCATCAAGATATCATGAAATACTCTCCAAGGGCAATGAGCGCTAGATGCAGTGTTAGAACATATGAAACGCATCCTCTATCACTGTACCTAAATGGTAACATGATAAGACTATGTGGTCTCCATCTCTGTTACTTCAATGTAAACCCTGTCTCCAGTTTGACTGGAGGTAGACATGCTACATCGCTATTAAAGCACCACAAAGGTGTGGTAGGGACCTTATTTGGTGAGAGTAATGTTTACAGTGAGATTGTATCAGTTATCCTGGGGCCTGTTTCAATATCCCTGAAGACAACATTGGCCTTAAATGCCTATTATAGGAACTATGTTGCTGTCAGTAATATTGAAATAAACCCTTGGCCAATTAGAACAACCTCTGCTATCAGAACTGTATTTAAAAAGCATTCTTATGTAAACTGATTACACCTATAAATTTAGTTTCTGATGGATGATGCATTAATGCATTCAACATCACTCAAGAACCTCGTGCATGGCTCAAGCTTTCATCCACTGTTATAAAATATTGTCATTCTGTATGGGTCAGACCAGGGGCCTTATTCTGCTTCTATAGAAGGTCTTTTGTCGGCAGAATGCTATCTTGGAAATAGGAGACTAAAAAGAGAATAGTATTGTGATCCAAAGAAGAATATTGCAATTTTTAATTGTTATAAAACACTTAGATTTAGAAGCCAATTTGAATATAAACACCATTAACAATAAACCTATTCTAATTAGAAATATAAATGTTTATTTGCGTTGATGTGATCACACTGAAAAGATAAGGCTTAAAAAGGTACTCTGTAGTGATCACTTTTTGTCATCTTATTGATGGTCCCGAGGGGGAGTACCCCGTGATCTTTAAGGTGATCACATGTGATCACCCTGGGTGATCACTACAGAGTACCTGTCTGAACTGTTTAGAGAATGGTTTGTGAATGGTTACGTTGTCATTAATTAAGATTTTTGCATAAATTTGCATAATCATCCCCTTCCCTCCCCACAACCAAGCATCCATTGAGGGCACTTACAGCTGACTTATGATGCCTTGGTGAGGCATACATGTAGTTGTTTGTATGAGGAATATTAGCCATTCCCCATGGTTATAATTATGGTTTGAGTGACCAAAGAGGTGTGAATCATTTAACATGCTTTCGTCTTTGATAATTTTGACCAAATGACTTTTTTGATCAATTAACATTCCCTTGTGATGAAATTTTTCACATCATTCATCTTATAGACACTGATGATCAAGAGTATTGTAGATAAAAAAAAATCAGTAGCTTACATAGTGAGCATTGCATATCCTATTGTTGTATACTAGGGGCCCCTGGTGGTAAAAAATTTCATCAAAGTGATGACCTTGGCTGATCATCATGATTACCTTAGGTCATCAATAGGGAAAGAAGACCTTAACTCATCAATAGTGATCACCTTAATAGAATCCTATATTTTCAGTGCAGTTTTGCAGGCAAAGGTTTTATGGGCTGACGGTAGGATACATGATATGAATAGGTCACAAATCATAAAACGTGTGCATATGGGGCCCTACATGTCATTCGCCCAGACATGTGCCCAGAAAAGGAATTCTTATAAGTATGCTTCTTTTACAATAGCAAGGACACATCTGATTTAAATGATAATGTGATTTTCTTAATCTACAGGTCAAAATAGTCTGGACCTGAGATTTTCATGGAGGTATGAAGATTGTTTCTGTAGAAAATTAAGCCCTCAACATGGCTTGTAACTCAAAATGTCATTCTCCCAAACACAATTTCGCCCAGACAATTTTGGTCATTTTGGGCACATTTTACCCCCCTGGAGCCCAAAATATGCATATGGGACCATCAAAACCCATATGTAACATGAAGATCTCATCCAGCCTGACACTTTGAGCCAAAGAAATAAAGGGGGAAACTAAAATTCGAAGAGTAGGGGCTGGAATACCTCCAAATTCGTCATATGCAAACCTTCTATGATTTCCGACCAATAGCACTTGAAAGGATTATTCAAAAATGATCCTTTCAAATTGGTCTTTTTATACACAAATGATCTAGTTCTTCCTGAGAAGTTCTGAATATGGTCCCAGGGGATCATTTCTTGACACACTACAACTGGACCCCTCAAGTCATATCGAAAATACCACATCAATGCCACATGAACTTACAGTTGTACGGGTGGGCACGATTATATATAGTACCTTAAGAAATGGCCTGCATAACAATTCATAAAGTGTTATCTCTGATCTTAGAAGGTGATCGTATGATTAGAAAATGAAGACTGAAAATGCCCTAAAATATTCCCAAATTTCCCGAGCCCTACAGCCCCAAGAGCCTGATCCAGGTATTTTACAACCCAATACCCATGTATGGGGGCCCTTCCCCGCCCCCTCCCATCTTCATACACGTTCCCCTGCCCCTGTTGCGGAGGTCTACTGCAGCTTGTAGAGCCTTCCTGAGCATCGGTTTCTGTCCTTTATGTAAATTTCTTTATGTAGTATAATTAATCGTAAGGTATGGGTGCATATATAGTGTCACATGACTACCTCAATGATTCAATACAGCTAAATCACATGAGGAAAGAAAAGTAACAGTGACTCATCTATGTGTCTAAGAAAGTTCAGCTAGCTCCGAAATGGGTTTTTGGCAGGGACAAAAAAAAGGTTTGTTTCCAGTTACCTGTCTGAACCTAGCAAAACAGGGCCAATTACTTTTTTTTTCTTTAGAACAGGACCATAGTACCATTAGAGATACAAAAATTACAGACTATACATTTTTTAAAGATCTCTATCCGCTGATCAAGCCAATATGCCAGTGTCCATATTATACTTTTTATTTATTTGGCTTAGGCCATGTTCAGTAGCGGATCCAGGGGGTCGACTGGGGAGCGCGTGCCCCTCATAGACACCCTAAAAATTAGCCCTTGGTTAAAATTCTTAACTATAGGGAATGTGGTGCCGAAACCTGGCTGTGCCCTTTCTACACCAAATTTTCTAACCTGCCCCTAGTGACCATCCCTTCTGGATCCGCCTCTGATGTTGTTATGATAACTTGGACTCGGAATTTGGGTGGCCAGTGGTAAAGAAAAACGGTGCCTTGTAGGTTAGGAAGTAGTCATAATTTATCGAAAGGGGGTTTCAGTCAAATTTTTTGTGCCCCCCGTGTGGAAGATTTTTGCGCCCCTCTTTGAACTATAGTAGCAGGCTGACTTTTTTTGCTAAAAAGGGACTAAACTTTTTCTGCCCCCCCCCTACCCTGAAGAGCGGTCAAAATCTTTATGCCCTCCCCCCCCCCCAGGAGGGGTCCAAAATTGTTACGCCTCCCTCAAACCCACCATCCCCCTGTTGATAAATAATGACAACTCCCTGATATATTGTTGGAGCAGAACGCTCTAAACAACAGGCGGAGATCGGTCGAATGGTAGGTAAGATGGACAATATCTCAAAAATAGTATCAAGACCTTGTCAAAGCCAACCGATACGTTTGATGCCCCGTGCCATGGTTTGAGTGATGTGATCGATCAGTTTTCGACTCCCATCCCTTCACAACAACATGTTGACCCGCCTAAGTATAGAGACATCAGATTCGAGGCCTCACAAGTTAGTAAGGCTGGATCTGGTAATACTGCGGAGGTAAATCATAGACGTTCAGATAATGCTTGATAATACCTCAATCGGGCACGAACCAGCTCGAACTAGGTCAGTGGAGTGCCCGACATTTACATGGAAAGATGATTGGCTCAGGTGGTATCATGGTTTCAATCATGTCCGTTGAGTAAATGTCTGGACCTCGAGCATGGCATTAGCTCAACTCCTCATGTTACTCCAAAATGGCCCAGCAGCAGATACTTTGTGGCTATGGGAAGAACATGGTGACGGGACCCTCAAAGGGCCTGTAGATATGGTAACGGAAGCCATGACTTCAAGCCTTCAGGACCCTATAGTCAGTTTGGAGAAGAGACACCAAGGCAAGAACGAAAGCATCAGAGCTTATGGCTTTGTTTTACGACGACTTGCCGGTGATGCCTATCCAGGTGTGGACTTCTCGGTTGAATGGCTAATAACCAAATTCAACCAGTTGTTCATAGGAGGGTTGTACAACACTGAATTGCAACAAGATGTGTTGCAAGAGTGCCGCACATACATGTCTCTAAAGGACACCATGGAGTTGGCAGATGAGTTAAGATAAGGATATCTATAATTTTTCTTTAACCATTTAAAGGCCACTGATGCATTAATGCATCATGTCCATTGGTCGTCATCATATATATAGATTCAGCCCTGGTGAGTAACTCACAAGGGCTACCGGCCCTATGGGGTTGATACAGTTCCAGAGGGTCGGCATGATACAAGATTATAAAAAGTATCAAAGAAAAAAAAACTGGTTCCTACACTCAGTAGCTAAAGCGTAATCTGGATTAATTTTGGATAAAAGTCATATTGGTAAAAAAAATAGGCTAATTGGGTCAAATTGGGAAAGTTGGGTGAAAGAAGGTCATAAGGAGTCGAGATAACTAAAATGAGTCAAAATAGGTCAAATAGGTTCAAAATAGGTCAAATTGGTTCAAAATAGATCAGATTAATCAAATATGATTCAATTTCATTAGAAAACTAGCTCAAAATCGGACAAAGTAGGTCAAACTGGGAAAAAGTAGATCAAAATTATTCATCAAATGAATTCAAAATAAGACAAATTGGATCAAATTTAAATAAAAATATTAAGATGGCTGGAAATAGGTCAATTATATAGATAAAATAAGGTCATGTTGGGTCAAAATGGGACAAATTAGATTAAATTAGGCCCAATTTGACTTGATTTCATCTAATTGGCCTATTTTCGACCATTTATAATCTTATTTGTCCCAATTTGACGTATTTTGACCTCACTTGATCCGTTTTCAACCTATTTGACCCAATTTGTCTTATTTTGACCTCATTTAATGCATTTGCATCAATATTTTGCATTTTGGAATGATTTGAATATGACCTCATTTTGATGCATTTGCATTTTGGTTTTGGACTATCTTTTTCTGTGAAAGGCAACTCTTTGTTCAAGCTTCATTTTGACCCTTCTTGGCCACTGTAGCAATCTAGGGTATGAATGATTATACACATACTCCGCAAGAGCAATGTTGATGCAGATAGCATAAGAGCCAATGAGATGTGTCTTTGATGCAGATAGCGGCTGTTTTACGTCATTTTTACACAGATAGTGATTGGATGGTCAGCCTCTAACTGCAGTACTACAGATAGCGGTCGTTTACACAGATAGCGGTTGTGTAAGGGGTGGTGGTTTTGGAGGGAGGGGCAAAAAAATTCAGACCCCTCTTTGGGGGAGGGGAAACAAATTTCACCCTTTCTTAGTGAAATAGCCTGCGCATTGCTATAGCACAAAGGGGAAGGGGGAAAAAATTCCCGACCCCTCCGAGGGGGAGGGCCAAAAGAAATTAAATTTGATGTGCCCGCCTGAGAACCTATACCACCCCTCCCCTGATGTGAAAAACTTACCACTCCCTTATGAAGTTTTCATTTAAAAAAGAAAAATTGTAACTCGTGGATTCTGATAAAAATGATCTCCCTTTTTTTCATAACTTAAAAGGATCTCCCTGTTTCTATGACAAGCATATAAATGTTTCTTTTCATCAATTTACCTAAAAGAAAACATGTATGGGGGGGGGTTACGTTCTTCCCAATGGCTGAGAAAAAAGTGAGGGGGCCGTCTCCTAAATGCCCAGTGAAAAGACCAGCCTTAACCTATCCTATGTAAAGGGTCCTTTCCAAATTCGATATTGTATATGCGGATAGAGGATGGTAGGAAGCCATTTCTTTTCCTTTTCTGTGTGTTCAACTTCAAAGGAAATAACGATATAAAGGTAAAATTGCTAAAACGAAACCCTCAACCTAGGCTTATCTCCTCTACACTACTCCTGACTACATCTACCTCTCCCCCACCTCCTGTGTCTCTCCTCCAGGAGTCAGCTGTGAACGCGTCCTCGTCGCTTAGCAACGAGGTCACGTGATTACAAATGGCGGCGTCCAGAGAACGCTGGCGGGACGCCCGGGTAGCGAGTGGAGACAGGTAGAGCCCAGGGTACCGTTATAAGTACAGGTAGGTGGGGGTCTGGATATTACCATTATATGTCTAATTTTAGCAGGATAATACGATCTATCTGTACTTATTTTACATTGTAAGTTAGTAAGTGAGGGGTAGAGTGCTCCAGGTGGGAGTAAAGTCTGTGCAGTGTGACATGTGAATGGGTTACTCCAGTGTATGGGACGAGGATCCAACACAGGGTGCATGGTTTGGCACAGTGTTTATGTTTATGTTGATACTCCAGTACACAGGAGGAGGCCTGCCCCTCCCTGTGTGTGACTGTACAACACATACAGCAGGTAGTATATACATGTAATACATGTACCTACATGATATTTGTATAGCCTAAACTAGGCCTACTGGCAAGTGCTAGGGCCTATAAAAGTTTATATGTAGGTTACCTTCTCATATTTAGGTATATTGTATACAGTTTAACAGCTGACATATAAAATTCAAGAAACATTTTGATACCGGGTCTGATGAATACAATTATGTAGGTTTACACTTAAATAGCTTGGCATGGTGGTATAGAGGTACAATTGTATCATATAGATGCATAAGCGGGTTGGTTAAAAAAAAAAAACAGGACGCACATGTATATATAGGTCCTCCATAAACAAAAGAGGAGGGGGAGAAAAGTACAATTATTTCTGGCAGTTCGACATCTTAATAGTCCTATAGAAAATCGCTCATATGAAGTTCTGAGCTTTTGTCAATCTTACTAGAATTTGCCTTGAAACTTATATTAGGAAAAAAGCCCCTACTGCGGTAGGAATTCAAGATATACGTTGGTAAAAGACGTAAATTGTGAATTGATTGCTTCATCAAATGGTATGTTAGTGTCAATCACAAACGGAATGTAGTCCCTTATACATGTATATATTATATTTTGGCATAGATTATTTAAAAGACAAACCATAATGATATAGATAGGATAGGTCACCTACTAAGTGTACAACATTTGCGATAACATACCAACGTTATGAAGCTAAAACAATATGTGTATTCAAATGTTCATCTCTTTAAGAGCCGCATAGTAAAATTAATTGACCATGCCCATTCACCACCATAATAAATGAAAGCAGGTCTGATGAGTTCCAGTGTTCTATTGGTGCACTGCAGTGATGGCATCCATAAGGAGTTGATTTACACATTAAGGATGGGAATAACGCACTGATTCAGTGGGGAAGGGTGAATTATGTCAAGGTGAATATAGTAGTTCCATAGAGAAAGCACTGAACCCCCGTATTGCACCCCTGCGTTAAATAACCCGCAGGAAATCCGCACGATGATGTCATAGGTCCACCGCGCATGCGCAGCATTTTTGAAACGTAAACATTCAATATGGCGGCGGTCAGGATTTCGCGATGACGATGGGTAAATAAGGGTTTAATTTCAATCTTATTGATGAAATATTGATTAATTATCAACCCAAACACCTTGACATAAATCTGTGAGATTGTGGTGGTTGAAGAATACTTTTTCAAATGCATAAGTTCAAGAACTTGTCAAAACCGTAGTTCATACAATGTCGTATAGGCCTACCTGGCACACATTTTTATGATCCTTCCATAAACCTTTGAGTTATGCAAGCTATCTCAAATCATTCAGCAATCATGTCGACCCTTTGCTGCTTTGGTGACGTTATAGGGTTACATAGCTTGATGCATAAACAGAGTCCAAGAGAGTGAAGTCGCCCGGGCCTCATTCATGCATCATGGCGACCAATAGGCGTGATGTCCTAATGCTATATACAGGATAAAGGTTTATATAAGCACGAGTATTATAGTTATTGCGCCTCTTAGTCCGATACATGGGACATTGAATTTGTACTGACAGTAACTACCATTGTTTTTTTGTTGTTGTTCTGTACATTTAGGGCACACGGTGCTAATTTACTGAGGTTAAATAGAAGTTCACAGCAGCACTTCAGTATATTTACTATGCCCTACCTTAGTGCTTGCCATAGTAAATACTATAGTTTTACTCTGGTCTTCTTTTTAACTGGGCTGGCCTAGGGTTTAACATGAAACATGTAAACCTTGGGAAGGGTTTATGTAAGGGGATTCCTGGATTAACCCTTTAAGGACCGCAAAGTACTTAACCTACTCTGTCCCATTGGTTTTCATGATGCATGAATGCAGCCCTGGCGGGCACATAATTTCATAGGGCTGCTTTTATGCATCATGCTCACTCTGTGAGATTGATACACCTCCAGGTGGTGGGCACGATACATTGGCGCATCCTGATGCATTGGGAATATGAGTCTGGAAGCAATATGCTGCCTTCACATGATTTCTAACATGTTGGGGTAGAATTATACGCAGTAAGGTATGGTACGCTGTTGCTTGTGGCATGAACTATAGCTAATTTGTAAGTGAAGGGCTATGAATGCGATGTAATCTTTTACATGCCATAAACACATGTGGGTTTAAACCATATAATCGTAAAAGAATACACTAATTCTTTTATCTACAATGTAGTAATTTGTTCCCAAATTATGAACGAAAAATACAATTTTGACACTTTTAAATAAAGCCATTGGGTACCTCCTTTGGGGAAAAGGGCAGTTTTGCTGGATAGGAGCAGCACAAGTTGGGTTTGCATGGCATTCTGCTTTCCGCTCAGACATGTTAAGCTTTATAATGTAAATAGCATGTAGCCTGTTTCTATAGCTCTTTGTATGGGACCACAGTGGGCTACAAACTGGCCGGGGGGGGGGACCTATGAGAACTAACATGTCTGGGTGTATGAATAGCCCAGCATACTTCTCATGAGGGGGTGGCTGATTTTGGTTATATTATCGTCTAGAAATCGCAATTTTCTATTTTGGAATTTTCCATAGGAGTGTAGCCATCTTTGATTAAGTCCCACATTGGTCACCTGTTATTTGACAGAACATTACATGACCAATGGATCGAAAAGCAGGGAACAAAAGCCAGAATTTCAACCAACAATTGCTAACACATTGCTATCTACTGGCTATACAGATTGGGTCCTCTTAATAAAGTGGGACTAGTTTAGAAGCAATAAGTCCTTCATTCTGTTCAAATTTCATCCTACTTTATTTCCAGCTACAATGACTCAGGATCGGTTGTTCGTGGCCATCTTTGGTGTAATAATATTTGGAGGCAGTGTGCTCATCATCCTCGGCTCCATCATTGTGTGGGTGGTACGCATTGTGAGGGCACATAGAGCGGCCCACAGTCAGTAGGCACAAAGTAAGACATATTGCTCATTATATTGTTCAAATAATTTTTATCTACCTAAGGGAGTGATAATTTCTTAACAACAGGAGGGGGGCTGGTGGGTTTGAGGGGGGGGGTCAGAATTTGTTCAACACCTTGACCGGGGGGTCAGAATTTTTCAACCCCCTCTGATGGGGGGAGGTAAAAATAATTTCACCTGTTTTCAATTTTACCCCTTGAGAGGGGGGTCAATTTTCTTTTCGTGCGTCCTCTAGCAAACCGACCAGCCCCCCCCCCCCCCCGTTGTTAAAAAATCCCTTCCACTCTTCATCACTCTGTGTCTGTGTCTGTGTGGCTCTCTCTCTCTCTCTCTCTCTCTCTCTCTCTGACTCTCTCTCTCTCCTTCTCTCTCTATGTCACCCTCTCTTTTATCCCTCTTTACCTCAATTTCCCTCATGGCAACCCTCTCCCCTGGCCCGCAGTCCTCCGTATCCCTGTCCCTATCCCTCTGTCCGTCTCTCTGTCTCTTTCTGTCTCTGTCTCTCTGTCTCTCTGTCTCTCTCTCTCTCTCTCTCTCTCTCTCTCTCTCTCTCTTTCATTCCTTCCCCTTCTCTCTTCACCTCGTTTCTTTTCTGAGCCCCCCCCCCCTCCTCTAACCCCTAGAAACTTTCCAACTTCCTAGTATTATCTGTCCTATGTAGTTTTATTTATCTCTACACGAGTATAATACCAGACAAGTTATTTAGAACAACACAAAGTAATAAATCTTTGCAATATTCCAATTCGTATTCACGCCTAATAATCTATCAATGCCTCATCAATCACTCCATTTCCTCTCATACTACAGACCTGCAGTTATGGTGTCCTTGGATCGATACCAAATCAATAACCCTCAGTGATGTGCTCCTACCTTCTGCATCCTCTCCCACCTTACCCCCATGCAGTCAAGTGTACCAAGACCCAAGCTGGCCCCCTTTTTGATACTACTCACAGTCATCGCTGGCATCTAGGCATTATGGTTAAAGTAGTTTCGACCTACTGGCTACTATAGTGGGTACATGTAGGCAGGTACCGTGCGTAGGAATACCCCCATGATTTGAGGCACTACAATGCCATAAGAAGAGAGTCACATTCCCTAGCATGTGTTTCTCTAGGAGATTGACCAGGGCCAGCACACAGAAACCACAACGACACAGCCAGTACTGCCAGGTGAGGCAAAGGGACACAGTGTGTTTTAGGATCAGCTTGGATTACCTGCACATACCACTATATAGGGATGTTTTCCCTTATGGTTGGATGATTATTTCTGTGACACCTACATGCATTGTTGTGGAATAATAAGCCGGTGATCCACCACAGCGAATCATAGTCATGAAAGCGGAAACAAAGTCCAAATACAACGGAATGGTCAAACAGAGGAACAGTTTATTATGCGAAATAGGTGCTGCAATAGATGTCAATTTGCATGTATTGGAAAGATTTAACATTTGAAAATTATCATCACAAGCTCTCAGTTTTGGATCCCTGGTTTTCCACTAAGCCAGCAGTGTCGTGAATAATTACTCCACTCAAGAAGAGGCAGGAAATGGCCATAAAAATACCTGAAACAAAATTTGATATAAAAGAGATGTAATTGGCTATAGCAAAACTGCAATTATAACAACGCGAAGGTATTGGAGACCCAGTTTCTAAATGTCAATTATAGAGGAGGTAACTCTGCCACTGAGACCAATCTTAATCTGGCTTCATACTAATGTTTGACCATGGTCAGTGGCCAAGTAATGGTGATTTACATTTGGCTTGGACAGGTTACAACTTACAAATCCTACAGGCCACATACATGTATATTGGCCCATAAGCATGGATCTAAATCATTATAGCTCTGGGCAGTGCACACTGCACACTCTTAGTGGCATAGTGCATGGACATTTACAACTTTACACACTGCATTACTAGAACATAACCTCTATCTAGCCTTATCAAGTCTACATTAACCGCATTGGCCATGTGATTTATCTATAAGAGCTGGAATGAGGATAATGGAAATGTGGACTGTCCTTTAAATACATCTAACAGGCAGGGGATACATGCCTGTATATGACGATAAGCATCAATTGAGTCATACAAAGTATTGAACTTAAAGTCCCTCTCCTCAGTGGCACCTCTATCTAGTCCACAGTTTTGAACAAATCTGTGTTTAAAATGCACCTTACATTGTTCCTCCATCATCTTAGAAAATAGGATATATCTGTAAGTTCACATGACCAGATACAAGACTCATCTCATGGATATTACCTAGTGTCTCACGGCCATCTCTCTACAATGGATATGTTACACAGCCAAAAGCCCATGTATATGACAAATGGTAGTAGTAATCACCATATACAGTCTAACTCACAACACAACTCACTAGGGGCAGCACTGTCTATGGAGGATCTACTGGCGTCCATGAGTGCCCACCTGGGAGGTGGGGATCGCAGGGGACAAGGGACTTCCGGTGGCGCTCTGGGGACTTCTGGTCCGTCCCCGCGCTGCTCCTCCCCTATTGTCGCCCTGCCTCCACCATTACCTCATCGTCCTGCTGGTGGTATAGAAGCGCAGGTGAGTTATGACACAAACATTGTTTAGCCTCCAATTAGTGAGGGTACCGTAATGGCCCGTTTAAGCACCAATGTCTCAAATAAACACCTGTCTCAAATAAGCGCCGGGTTTGTAGGGGTATTAGAATTAATCTTAAGCACTAAAACAAGTATTCTAATTAGCGCCTGTCTCGTATAAGTGCCGGGGTACAAGGGGATTGAAATTAATGAGCGCCTGGGTGCTTATATACGGGCCACTTCGGCCATGGGCGAAAAACTAGTCTCAACCACATTCTCAGTGTAGTCCCCTCTAGTAGTAGACAGGGTGTGACAGTCAGCAAAGTCCCCGGTCTCCCCTGTGTGTACACAACCCAACCAATCCACATGGCTACTTTGAATATGCATTATTCCTACGGATCCAACTGGTTGAATTATAGCATAACAAATGGGTGTGCCTTATTCATTAAATATCACCATACTTTCTTTAGTCTCACTAGATTGGAAAATGTCTGTTTCTCTAAAAATGGCCTCTGTGAGGTTTATTCCAGAACAAGAACAGTATTTAATGAGGACTTACATTTAAAATTCAGTCTGAGCTTTTGTCAATCAGATTATATTTTAATCATCTTGGTGGGAGAGTCTGATACAATCACCCCTCTAAGGACTGCATTTGATTTAGGTCTCTATATTAAGAGACTCTGCATTAAGTCTCTATATAATCATGCTCCTTCATGCATCATTTCTTCAATGGGGAGTTACTTGTCAGTGCTATATAAGTGCATTACATAAGTGCATCACATGTGAACCCTTCAAGAGTGTATCAACGTCATGGGGTGGTATGATATATGGATACAGTATTAGTGAGCTATTCTGGCCAGGGCTTCACAATACTATAGCCCAGAGAGCTGACCAAGGAGCATGCATTAAAATACTACACCGTCCCAAAAGGATTAAAAAACAGTCACCTTATGGTCTTCGATTTGGATTCCTTGTTGGGTCAAAGACATAATTCCCCAATACCAAGCCATATGCCCGCTTCAATTCACAATGCTATATTCTATAAGCTAACTGTAGGTCAACATCTGACATATGCTGCGCAGGCAATACCTGTGAAAGCTGATTGAGATTGGATAGCACTGTATGTATCACATGATGATTTAATGCCTGATGCACAAATGCAACCCTGCAGGGCAAGTAGATTAACCAGCGCACTTGGGAGAGAAACATCAAAAACTTTTAAACAATGGGTTTAAACATAGAAATTAATTACCAGTAATCGTGAAAACACAAGAAAGACTTTGGCAAAAGTGGAGGTGCTCCATCAGAGCTACAAAAGGGCTTTGCAGTTCTCTGAGAGTTAAGGAGTATACTCGGTATACCTCGATCTCTGCAGTTCAAGATTTCATGATAAGTGTATATAAAACCAAATAATATGCACAAATTTAGACCAAATGTAGGTAAAGTCTAGTAATAGTATTTTACATGAAAGGTTGGAATTTTGGTTTGTACATTACCATCGTAGCTTTCATTTAGGCAATAGTTTCACGAGAATTCAAACTAGCAACATTCACTTTCCTTTGAGCAAAAACACTTTCAAGTTATGATATATGTTAAAAGTACCAAAGGCAACCTATTTGGTTCTTTACTACCAAGTATGGGTCAAGAAATCTTGGAATTACTCAAGTATTTTCAGTGCCTACAATAACCGATTTCAGTTACAATTAAAGTAGCTTTTTTTAAACTCAAATTACATCCCTCTTCAGTCATAATCCAACTGTTTCTTTTTCCTATAACCATTAGCCCAACATGCGGTAGCAGCACCTAATCCTCAATATAATAATACCCTCAGGCCTAACACTAACATCGACACACCTTCAAAGGCTGATTAATTTTTCACAGTAAGGCGCTAGGCCTATTAACAAGCAGAATTAGGCCTAAGGCAGCAGGCCTAGACAGATCTGGAGGGCGTTGCGCATAGGGGAAATGTTAGTTTTGCCTAAGAAGTGCCTCACCTGCAGCAATCACTTTTTTCAGTCCTGACTTTTTCTTTTCATGTTGCACAGACATGCTCATCTCAGTCAGGTATGAGCACATTTCAATGGAGATGATAGCTACTCAAAACTAGAGCACTAGAAGGAGAGTCACAAAGTAAGGTACCTGCTTGTGCAATACACATTATTTTCAAACAAGGCAGGTGGCTTTTCAGTCTAATGTGGTGAGTATAAGTTGAATGTGGAGCAAAGTGTGACCTTGTAATGTGAGATGGTACCTATTCTGTGCTCTCTTTAGCTTATGTGCAACAGCCTCCTGTTTTCTGCACCATTGGTTTGTGCTAGGCTGGACTTTCCTCCCAAGTACTAGGATCTACATTTAGGCTTTGGGTGTGTTGTTGGCATGTGTCCAGCATGCCTGCGGCTTTCTTACCACCAGTGAATGGTATGTAGGATATTGAGTTATTTAACCCTTTAGGGACACAGTGTGGTGTAATTCATTATGCCTATTGGTCACCCTAATGCATTACAGCGTTGGCCAGTATATGCATTATGCATATATATGCATGAATGCATGAATGCATAATGGAGATGGTCTACTCCTAAATGCTGTATTCTTCATCACGACGACCAATGGGCATGGGGCATTACTGCATGGTTCTTAAAGGATCAAAATCTTCATAATACATTTTACAGTTTCATGTTCCACGTCTTCCATAGTTGTCATGATGTGATCAGGAAGACCAAGGGTCATTACTGCGGTACGCAATGACTTACAGGCATACTTAACTCTTAAGTACTGCAAAGAGCATAGAGACTTTAGTCATTATGTTCATGGATGCAGCCATATCGAATCTATTTAGGGGAAAAGGGCGTATGCACCATACTTTGGTTTATGCGACTACACTGCAAAAATGGTGTTTAGATCCTAAACACAATTCTAAACATATTGTTGCAACGTTTTTGTAATCACATTAATTTCCTAAACATGTTTAGCCAAACAATGTGCTTAGCTCAAGTGTTTAGAGATGTAGGTGTTTAGGTTAAAACTTTGTGTTTAGATATCTAGGAATTTTTGTGTTTAGGTGTTTATGAATTTTTGTGTTTAGATGTTTAAATGATTTGATGGAGAGTTAAGGTTTGCAGACATGTATGCATTAAAAAAAAGAGATATATTTTATTTGTTTTCTCATTAACTGGGAAGATATTAGCAGGTATTTACTTGTCAAAGTCTCCAAAGATGTCAGCCACAGCTATATACATGTACATGTATTACACACTGCATCAGAATGAGAGACTTGAGAAAGTACAACAGCTTGGCAGGAAGGATATTGCCTTATCTATTCCAGAATAACATCAAATGGGTGTCAGTCATGGAGCTTATTGATTATTTTATGCTAATGTTGGTGGCGTAAGGTGAATCTAGTAAATTTTCTATTGCCCTTTCTATTCACATGACATTCTATGAAATGAAACCATGATAAACATGGGATTTGAGGACATTTGTCACAACAATTGATTGTAACTTTGTGCAGACAGCCCATTCAAAGGTAGTGCTGCTACCTGGTGTGGATTCAACATCCAAGTATCTAAACATATTGATGTTTAAATCTAAACACCTATTATTCAACTGTTTCAACTCTAAACATCTAAACATGTTTAGCATAAATGTTTATGTAGTTAGAATAAAAGTGTTCATTTCCTAAATGTCTAGTTGATGAGACACCTAACTGACCTATATGTTTAGGTTTTAAACGTGTTTAGACTAAACATGTTTAAAATCTAAACACCATTTTTGCAGTGTACTCAACGATACACATTGACTATGGCCTTTTCCAAATTGTATGCCTTATGCCGAGTAATAAGGATCAATGAAGGGATTAAAGATCATAATGTATCAATAATGAATATGCTAATAAAAATCTTATTGAACTTGAATACCAAAATTATAAATTTGATACAGCCCAATAGTGCAGCCATGATTCAATAGTAATACCTGTAACGCTGATGCTACGTGCCACCTAGTGGAGCTTGGGCTATTGGCCACTAGCTGGTCTGGAGCTGGTTCCGGCAACACACACTGATAACAACTGATAAGATGGGACCAGCATATCCCTGGAAGTGAGTGTTAACCAGGGTACCACCAGGGTAACCACCATGGTATTTGTTATCAGTGGGTTTTACCTCAACCAGCGAAATTCAAAATGGCGGCTCCATTAGGCTTCCATACTGAGTCCTATAGAATGCTGCAGTAGCGGATCATGGTGCTTCGCGCGTGACGTCTGATAGAATTTGCAAATATTGATCAACATTTTTTATATCTGTGACAACTCTTGGACAGTATCAAAGATTGCATAAAACCTACATCACTTTAAGGGCTGCTAATACATTAATTAATGCATCATGCAAATTGGCCGTCACGATGCACGAATGCAGCCCTGGTGATTAATTTGCCATGGCTGCATTCATGCATCATAATGACCTTGCTGGATTCATACCGGTACATCCCTGGAGGGTCGGCATGATATGTTCCAATGAAGTGCTGGTGAGCAGACTCATTAGGACTTCATTGGTGTATCATAACGACCAATGAGCATGATGCACTGCATCAGCGGTCACAGTGAGGGCTAGCATCAACTATAGTCGACACCATGCTAGGCCTAGCGTCGACTATAGTTGACACGCATTATATAGGATCTGTATAGGAAATGAAAATAGGCTTGTCCTCTAGGAACTATACTTTTTTCAGAGGCCGTCCTCATGGCCAGGGCAACCATTTTTGCTCTGCCCTTAAAGGGTTAAAGGGCTGAGGCATTACAGGGTTGAGATACCTTTTTAGACCTATTAACACAGTCGCCATAACGGAGTAGTGGATCCTTGGCTTCAGCGGCGAGTATATATAGTACATTAGTCTGTACAGTACCTTTGAGTTCCTCAATGTGCATCACAATGCCATTTAACCTACCATAATACCAATCATATTAAAAGGTGCAGCTTATACGTGGGGATGGATCCCCATTGTGCCTTATAAGTTTGCCCAAAGTTGGGGGACACCTTGTAGGCTGTGATATCATACTATAGAATACCATGTAGTATTAATCTACTCAAAATCAAGGCCACCTTTCTAGCTCCCTATCAAGAAAAGCTTTCATGATAAGGGTTTATGGCTGCAAGGTTTTAATGTATTTGACATATGACATAGCAGAAGCTAGCATGAATTATTACATATACTCGTTATATTGTACTATTAAGGACCCAATAAAACACTTAAAAAATACCATCTCTGTAATTTAAGGTAGGTCACAAAGCTGGTCAGGTATAAAGACCACATTGTAACTCCACCTGCGCCATAATTATATGGATTCTTCTTCAACTCAGGGTGCATCCTGTACACAGGGTGCGCCTTATGTTTGGGGTATTAGGGTACATCCTTAAGACATCATGCTGTCATGAAAGGGCTTAAATACCATTCTTAGACCTATCCACACAGAGTACTATATACACCTGTAATCTGTCTGAGTAAGGTAAGAGGTTGGCAGGTGTGGAGTTGTATCTGCTGGCAGAGGCTCAGCCCCTCACCTGCCCAGCTTAAGCTGAGAGCTATACATAATTTATACCCCATGGGATATTTCCCTGTGCTTGCCCTACTTCTACATGCAATATAACCAAGGTTGATTGTCTCTCTTAGGCTAAACTATAACTCATTCATAGTGTTTTGTTTAGAAGTATTGAGCATGGAGCGAAAACAATTAAGCAATCAAAAATAGAGAATTCAAACTTAGAATGTGATAATTTGAATAAACGACAATATGAAGGGGAAATATGACCAAACAAATTTATGAGCAAGTAATAATTAAATTCGAACAGGTTGAATGCATTAGTGAAACCTGTTTTCTGAAAATGTATCTAAAAGGTTTAACATGATGTAATCATTCATGGTACCTCCGTATCCCAAGAAAGCTTAGTTTAAATAGTTTAGACCTTAGCATCTTACTTTTCGATAGCCACATTACTGTGATGTGTGACTGGTTAACAAAGTTGAGAAAGGAAAGATAGCAGTAAAATAAGAATTTCAATTAAATCAAACCAAAGATCCAACGAAAATAGTAGGCTTTAATAAATTGCCAGTATGGCATTGATAATGATTGTTTCAGCCTACATATCCTAGGAGTACATTCTGTCTATTTCTCCTCATTGTGTCCAGGATTTCAATTATGTACATATTTGATATACTCTATAGAATAAAGCTTTGAAAATCAGGATCGTGTTTCAATAGTTTCCACGACAGGTTCAGCCAGCTACGACTGGAGATGGGTCAAATCTTAGCAAGTGATCTTAGGATTTTGGCCTTGGTGACTAAATAGCTGGCTACATTACTGGGTGATCGTACTGCCTGCTGGCTAAATAGCCACCACAGCAGTGCTTCAATGAGGGACCCTGGTATGACAACCCTCTGTGTGAATAATTAGTGGGTAGCCTTAGCTGCTGCCCTCTGCACTCCTTTGCTCAAATGTATGCAATCTGGGTTCTTCACACCACTACCTATAACCCTGTGGCCAGCGCCTTTGACTCTGGGATGGCAGGTTTTTTTTCTAAAGAATAAAATATCATTTGGCAAAGTTGTGGTGTTTCACCTAAGAATTGAGCATTACTTCCACACATGGGCCAACTATGTAGTTACTAGTATGCAGTGGTGTACATAGAACACTAGGCCTTACAAAGCTGTCATGCCTGTCATACCTAACCCTCATCCACCATGGCTTTCTAATAATATTACAAAGGATTTCACACCTAGCTGACACCTCAGCCCTACTATTAAGAAAGAATAACAGCATACATTGTTTTAGATACAATTAGGTCATTAGATATAGATCTATCAGATGTAATCTGAAAGGGAATTACGTAGAACAATTATACATCATCATGTCTTCCTAAATCCACCTAAAACTGCCCCCACCAGGCCCCTATTCAAGGCCCGGCCCCTATTTGACACCGATTTGACAGCCTTCCTACCCCGACCCCTATTCAAGGGAGGCTGCTATTCAAGGCCCGGCTCCTATATGAGACATTATGGTAGTTACTGCAGCCCTATGTTCATTTGAACACAGGAGTACATACTAGACCATGAAGGAGGTATGACTGGTCACTATGTGGCCAATAGTGGCCCCTACGACTGGGTGCTATGACTTCATAGTGGTGTGTATTGAGCCAGTAGTTGAATAAATAGCAGCTGCTATTTTGAGGCCTCTACTGGAGCTCACTATGTAGTCAATGGTATGGAGTCATTTTTTACACCTCCCACTACGATTTGACGGTGTCCAGTCGTGGAAACTATTGAAACATGATCCAGATGTGTAAAAATCTAATATAAATTTTTTTTTAATTCTATTTGTAGTTAAATGCTAGTGACCTTCCACTCCCAAGTGGATTTCATGATGAGGACCCAGAAGTAATGGAGGTCAATGGTGAACATCCACGACTTCAAAGCAGCTTTTATACAAAGCTAAGAGAAAAATACCCTCGTGCATTTCAAAGACGGTCCAGTATCTCCTCAGATACAACAAGTGTGTATAGTGATTTAGGCAGTCGACCGCCATCCAGAACAATGTCCCCAATGCCAAAAGGGCAATTCATACTGAATTCAGCATCTGGAAGACAAGTGGCTTCAAACAGTGAAAGCAATGGTGCTTCAGGAGAAGGACTTCCTCCAAGAGCTCCAATAAGCTCTCGCAGGATTATGAGTCACTCTGAGTTTAAACAAGAGTCCAGACATATAAACGAAGACTTAACAATAAGTGGTTCAACACCCTCAAAACAAAAGTCAGACTTGCCAATTAGTCCGAATTTAGATCATTCATTAACGACATATCAAATACAAGGACATTTGCAGCAAGACTTGAATCGAACACTCACCCCAGAGCCATCCATGTTGAACAAATCAATGTCTCTACGAGAAAGACTCCACAAAAACAAAGCCACATTGAAGTCTTTGCTATCAGAAGAAAATAACCCTCTCAGGAAACGACGATTACGGACTCCGACCAACTTCAACAAGTCATTTGAGAGTGATGTAACTCTAGATAGTGACTTGAACTCAACTTTAGAAAACAATAACAACAAGCTCTTACAAACTTACCCAAACAGAAATGGCTTGTTACAAATGCAAACTTTATCTGAGGAGAAAGTCGTCGGGGTAAATTCAAACAAGAACTCTTCTCCTAAGGATTTACGACATCTGCCGATGAGGCGCAGTGAAGAACTGCAACCAAAATCCCCTCAGATCCATACTGAGATGCAGTATGATGGAGTTAAGTATTACAACAGCCCTGATTCCTCACATGACAGTGCTGTAGATATGGACACAGCCTCTGTACAGTCTAGTCCAGGTTCCTCTGATACCCAGCTGACTGTTATACCTCACTTCAGCCACTCACCGGGGAACCAGCACCATCATAGCAACCACACTGCCACTAATGGCAGTTCGCAGAACTACAGGTCTAGTGACGTCAGAAGTAGGAGTCAGGACAGTCACCATGACTACCAATTGACATCAGTAGGACCAAACAGAGGTAGGAAAATATTGCATAGAGTGACTTGATAACCGCATCATGCGGGTTGTGAGGGATTCATCCCCACACTTCACAGGTTAAGAGAATAGATTGTAGTAAAATCCACCCATCCCCAATTTTCTGGTTGTTCCACCTTGGCTGACTGTTTAACACACATAATCGTCAACCAAGTATAATTTCTTTGCCTTATTATGATGGTTCAAATATCTATACTAGGCTTATCTTAGAGGCTTAGTCTACCTTTGCCTTCAAGAACCTCTTTGCCTGTAGATTCAAAGGCTTGCCAATTCAAGTGTTATCATAAGAAAAGTAGTAGCTGCTCTGATCTTCTCTTTTTCCAAAAGTAGGTGTTGAAGTGCTTTACTTTGGTCTGTTAGAATTAGATAAGCATTATCCCTTTCAGGGCCTCTTACATTTAGAAGTTGCATGTGTTTCTAAATTGTTAAAACTTCATAACAATGTGAACACTTAATTCTATTAAACAGACTCAGACGTAGATTCAGGTATAGCTCATGGTTCCACCAGTGGCTGGACAGCCAGACGGAGCAGAGACCGGGTTGACTCGTCCTCATCCTCCACTGAGAATGAACCCGAATTGGAGCACCTCTATGCCTCTAACAGGTAGGTTACTGGCTTTCACTATCTATTTTCCATTTACATTGCTAATTGGGTGTAGTCATTAAGTACATATAGTCAGTTCGTGCCTGATGGTAGCAAAGCAGAGAGCAATGGAATGGGTCAAAAGCCTGTTGGTCCACCAGTCCAGAACTCACTAATCCCCCTAGATACAAATACCCAAAGGAAATCACCCACAGACCCAACACCAATAGAGCAAGATCCCAGAAACTCATTTCTGCTCAGACAGGTTACAGGAGGACTTAGAGTAAGGTTTTGCTGGCTGAGTCCTTATAGGTCTTTTGGCCTTTTTTCTGGTATTGCCTTTGGTATGATGAACATGCAAATGAACTAAGTGTATTTAACAGTGGCGGATCCAGGACTTTGAGAAAGAGGGAGCGCGCCCCTTGTGTAAGACCAAATTGGCGGTAAAAAGGCAAATAAACTTTTAACTACTAGCTCCCGTGCCCCCACCTCAATCCGCCACTTCCACTGTATGGTTTCTTATATCTTATATCCGGTTCCTTAGCTGATAATACTGATTAATTGTTAGGAAAATTCATAATTTGACATCGTGCAAAATGGATGTGTGTATTTTCCCCATCCACCTAGAATGTATAGGCTACATGATGGAATTGTTAACCCTTTAGATTGCTTAGTGCGTTAGTGTGCCCTGGTCCTTAATTCCCAGGATGAATCAATGACGACCTGGTGAGTAACTCAACAGGACTGCGTACTACGGAGCCCTGGAGAGGACATCTGTTTTCTACATATTTCCATCTGAAGTTCGTTTTCACAAGTTAAATTTTCGTTTTCGCAAGTTTTATTTTCGTTTCGGCAAGTTTTATTTTATTTTCCGCAAGTTTTATTTTCGTTTTCACAACTTATACTTGTGTCTCCACAACTTAATAGTTTTTCTTTGTGTATAGTCAATTGTGAATGTTAAGTTGTTGAAACAAAATATAAAGTTGCGTAAACAAAATGTTTACTTGCGGAAACAAAATATCACTAGCGGAAACAAAAAAGTAAAAAGTTGCGGAAACAAGAAAATAAAAAGTTGCGGAAACGAAAGTAAAACTTGCGGAAACAAAAATAAAACTTGCAGAAAATAAAACTTGTGGAAACGAAAACTTGTGGAAAGAAACTCTAGAAAAAAAGTCGGTAGAAAACCGATGTCCTTTCCAGGGCTCCGTATTTCGCATATATACCAATTATGCATTGTTCAGGAGTTTATCAACCAATTATGGTAAGCCAAATACATCAAGGTAGGTCACCGGTAATGCATCATGACGAGAAAAGAAAATTGTTTAATCAGGGCACTCCCTAATCAAGGCTCTTCCTAAAGGGATGTGGACAGTGGGAGAGAGTTGTTGACATATTTTGGTGATGTCAGGCATACTGGGTTTGCTTTATATGTGTTAAATCCTGAAAACATTCATCCTACAGTCTCACCAGGACCTCATGGCTGTAAACCTTGCATGTATATAGCACTGTCAATTACAATCGCCAATGAGCGAAAGGATTCGGGGAATCTGGGGCTGAGAGGGTTTTAACTTATGAGCTTTTCTGTAAAGGCATACAATATATAGTTGCAGACTGGTATCGAGACGGTGAAATGTAGGAGTATGGATGTAAGAGTGAAGGGGCAATGGATGGATAGTGAAAGGAGAAATATGTGAAGTAAGAAAGAAGAAGGGAAGGATAATGAGGGAGGAGTGGGGTTGTAGGGAAGAGGAATGGATGAGGGAAGAGAGGGATAATGGATGATGAGAGAGGAGGGATAAGTAAGAGAGGAGGGGAGGATTAAGGGAGAAAGGAGAATATGTAGGCAGGAGAGTCAGGAAGAAGGAAGTCGTTATAACCAAGTGATGGAAATCTGAATGGGAATGGGCGATGCTTGCATCATAAACCCCCTGCACTTATAGTGCCCTGCTAAATTCGAGCGATAGTATTCATACCTGGGTTCGGTCCTTTCTGGACCAAATGTTTACACGTCTTTCCCTTCCCAATTCGGTGTGGCCATTTATCGAAACAGGGTTATTTGACTTTTCCACCAGAAGCTTTTGCATGAAGTATACTACACCTGATATCATATCCTGGATATACCCACTGTGTTAATGTAATACATAAACTTGTCATTCCGAACTTGCAGGTTAGGCTAGATATGTAGGCTAGTGCCCAAAGTTAAGAGAGAGTTAGAGTATCTGACTGCCAACACTCATACTGCTGAGGGCCACCTTAATGGATCTATACAACTTTTCTATGGTCTACTATAGTGTTATGATTGTTATATATAGAAAGCAGAGTGTTACAATTGGCACCAGAGCAGCAATGGACTCCCTGATGTGACAATAAGAACTCACATGTTCTTTTATACCATACACAAAGGACTAATACATATGGGATATGTTGACAGTCTTATGTATGGGGCATAGAATTATACTGACTCAGAACTATCTAGGGGACACTACTTGGATATGATTGTGATTTGCATGTCTAAATTGGAAAAGAATAAGGGTCTGCCAGTGCAATAAATCAGTCTGAAAGATTAAAAACTGATAAAATATACAGAGACACCAATTGACCCCGCAGGGTCTCATGTGTCTCAAGGAATTAAAAGATAATCTTCATAACCAGGAAAGGACTTGGTCTATATAATAGTGCACAAAGCCTTGGTTGAGAAGCAAAGCTTACGCCCAGGGAATATTACAGCTTTCATTCTGTGATTCATGCCAGAAATTCTCCTGATATATTGCACTTGTATAAAAATGCAGCGAGTAAATTCTAGTGTTGTTCAGAAATGGTAGCAACAGACATATCACGGAAATACCAGTGATATCTGGATAGTCTTATCTTAATTCGACGTGACTTTCTTATCTATAGTAATCACCACGTACAATTGGCAGTGTCCCAATAGCAGACAATATGAGAGTCTATGTATACAGACTGTATTCAATTCATCCTATACATTCACTGCTATATCATACATGAGCTATTCAGTTGGCACACTTTATAACATGGTGAATGTAAAAGGACATAGGAACCTATACTATACATACATCAGGATGAATGTTTATGTGACCCACAAAGGTTATCTTGGAAGGATAACAGAAATATGAATGAGCCATGCTGTCTAATCTGACACTAAACAAGACCTAAGACCTTGCCATACATATATAATGTACACTCATAGCTTAAACATATAATACATGCAATTTAGCATTACTATCATATGTGTCATCAGAAATTGCAGAGTAAATTCTGTGTCAGATCTAGGAGAATAATCACAACAATACATGTAGTAAAGGTAGAGTCAAGTCAGTTTAGACATAATCTCTGCCTGATCGGGGAGAATTTGTGGTCAGCACTCAACCTTAGTGTGTCCCACAGCCACTTAGTCCTATACGACCCTAGTACTGAGTTGATGGTCCTTTATGGCCGTGGAACCATTCAATGCTGAGGCCTGCCTGGACATGCCTCTCCTAACCAAGTTCAAGTGAGTTATTAATTGTAGGGTGACAAGCAACCAGGGGGGAGGGAGATGAAAGGAGGGAGAGAGGATTTGATAAGAGAGTAAATGAGGAAATGAGAGAGAGAGAGAGAGAGAGAGAGAGAGAGAGAGAGAGAGAGAGAGAGATATGAAGGACGGAAAGTGAAACAAGAGTTTTTATATGCCATATATCAATGAAATAAAACCAATCACATAGTCTTTCCACATTGCGTTGATGAAACGGCCTTTTTTTAAATTTTGTTTTTGAATTTTCGTCTTCTCCCCAAAGAGGGTACTACAAAAAGAACTCAATTGGACAAATGAAACCCTCATTTAGTATAGTTCTACTTATTCATATGTTCATTTGGATATAAAATCATATCATTTTGTTCTTCATTTTTCAGAGTTCAAAGTGGTCAAAGGCTGGGTGCGCTCAGTCCTCAGGAGATCCGAACAGCATCCCGGACCCGCCAACAACAAGGATCATCATCCACCAAGAATGGTCCCCTCAAGGCTGACCACACCATCCACCCACCGCCAGGGGGACAGAGAAACAGGTAAGCCTATATATATGAGATTGCGATCAGTAGCGCCAGAGCGATGGGGGAAGCATCCCTCATACCTTTTATGGATGGCCGTATAAATTATATAAGAAATAATCAAAATTTACACCCCGATTCCAACACTTTTTTGGCTGCTCTGCCCCCACTGGCAATAAATGCATGTATTTGTGGTACCATCTATATTAAGCATGTGCACTGAGACACCTTTTCTATAAAACATTTGATATTTATATATATGTAGAACTACTTTCAAATTAAGTCTATTTTTGGGACCTAACCATGGCCGGTAGTTTGATGTGGTCTTGGACTTGAGTTATCAAAATATGATTGAATTTAGCACGTATTTTCATCTCAACACCCAACACTCATTTGAGGCCTGCATAGTAAATCTTCTACACACTTCTTTTCTACCCATATTTTCAATCCTCACATACATTTTTATTTCCTTAGAGATGAGCAGCGGAATAATCCCTGGCTTCATCCAGGCCACTCACAGAAGTCAGCTTCAACACAGGACCTCAGTCAGGACCGTTCTTCTCGAGTTCGATTTGAAGATGACTCTTCTGTTGGAAACCAACCTCTTAGCCAACACCAAAGGGCAATGTCCCAGCCAGAGCTGAGTATGGGAGAACAATCACAGCCTAATCCTCCTCCTGAGTTTAATATTCCCTCAGGATGTAGAGCCCGCAAGCTCCGAGGTGCTCGGAAATCCATAGAAAACCTTAGCTCAGGATCAGCAACGCAGGATAGTGGTGCAACAAAACCACAGCCCCTTGGTAACCAGCAACACCCCCCTAGCAATGAAGAAGAACCCCTTAGCAATCAACAGTATCCAAATAGCTATCAACACCAGCCACTTAGAAACAAACAAAGACCCCTTAGCAACCAACAACAGACACTTACTAAGGGGGCTAGAGCCGTTGGACTGCCCCCAAGTGGTAGGCAGGAAGACTTAAAGACCAGGATGCAAAGACTGCGGTCTCGAAGTATGAGTCCAGACCAGACCCTCCAAACTGCCAATACTGTACCGGAGGTCCAAGTGAGTGCCACCTTACCCATTAATCGTTTAGATGAGCTTATAGAGCAAGCACCATCCATAGTTTCCTACCCTGAAGATGCCCAGTCATATCTAAGTGGCACCTTATCTTCTGAGGATGACCTTCATAATGAGGTCGCACAGTTCAATGGCTTCAATGATGCCTGGACTAACGCTTTATCTGTGAAAAAGTCCAAAAAGCCTTGGAAGAGAAACAAGGGGAAATATAACCCGAGTGACAGTACAGAACTATTTAAGTCTGAATTGGTGAATAAACCAAAGAAAGCACCACGGCCAAGTGAAACATACACTGATGTCACATACTCAAAAGGATGGTTGAAGGATGGTCTCCAAGAGCGACCAGCCAGTTGTACTGCTGAGATAGGGCGTCCTGGTAAAAGAACCGAGGGCCACCAAAAACTCCATAGGCAAAATACATATGAGGAGGTGGGTTATGTCCAAGAAGGACAGCAAACGACTGAGAATCCTTATGAAGAAGTACAATTTGACCAAAACCAAATGGCCTCCAAGCAGGGTGAGTACAATTACATACCTTTGATATTCATACAATCTGTTTAGGGTTACTGGTTTTGTTTAATTTGCATAATAGATAGGGGTCTCCTGAGTTAAAGTGAAATTTCTTTTCTGGGCCCGAAAATACTGGGTCCAGGAGGGTGTTGCTCCTATAGTAAAAGGAAGAGCTGGCTAAAAATGCCCTTGTTTCCAGTCCTTTCTTTTCATGTAGCTATAACTTGTCCCTTTTGTTGCTCACAAGTGGTCATTCAAGTACGGTGCTAAAAAAGGGGGATTTGAGTAGGTACCTAATTTGGAGAAGTCAGTCAGTATAATAAACTATAGAGCATGTGACATGAGTAGGTACCTGGTAGTGCAGCTCTCTCTATTTTAAACAAGGCAGGTGACTTTTCAGACTAATGTGGTGAGTGCAAGTACTTCCGTGACGCAGTGCACGACTTGTTTAGAAAAGAGGGCACATACTCACAGCTCTTTTTACAATAGGAGCAACACCCTCCAGATTTTACTGATATTTTGTTTGAAGATAAAACTGTCTACCTAGCTGCACTTGTCTCAAAAGGTTTTCATGAAACACCGCTGATTTGACCATTGCCACGACAGTTTACAGACTTAATGTAGTGGGTTTTAGGCATAAGAGTAATCTATTCCTAAAAATGTAATGATTGTCACTCACAGGTCTAGACACTAATGCTGGTCTGGATCAAAAAGGCTACTAGATTTTCACAGATACATATATACCCCATAGAGGACTGTGGCCCAGGTTGCCAAAGTCCAAAATTCTTATTAGTGTCTACCCCCTAATATATGATGAGGAATTTGAAGTGAGTACCATAGAAATACATAAATGTCACAAAAAATTCATTGTTCCTTCCTTTCAGATGGTGATCTATACTCAGTCCCACACAAGCCTCCAAAACCAAAGTCAGTGAGACCCTCTGTGACGTCACACGATGAGAGTATGAGCCAGGAAGAGGCGCCACCAGTACCAGATAGAGGGTACACCAGGTAAGTACAATTTGTATGAACACATAAAAGCTTTTAAGTGAGGCAGGTGCCCTTTAAATGTCTTAATAATGAAGTATGGTGTCAAGATCATTTGTCACCCTGGGAAGATGATTTCTATATTTCTGGCTCTGAAAGGGATCAATGATGCTTCCTAATCGGAAAACAAGCGACCACGCCTACACCTACAAAAACACCCTTTCCTGTCGTTATTCTTTCTTTTTTTTTGTAAATACTAACTTGGCTCTGTGGACAGAAGGGCACTTTTGCTTAAAAAGTGATACTTGCGACCCTCAAAATTTGCCCATAATTTTCCATCATGATGTGCTAGGAGCAAAAAGAAAGGTAATATTCGGAGCAGTATATTACTAAACATAAATATATGCATATTTAATGTGATTCAAACCTTACCTTCTTCCCCACAGTGATCTGGAAAGGTACAAGGACCTGAGTGGGTCTAGGACATCACTGTCTGGTAAAATGGACAGTTTCCGGAAGGCGGCAAAAACCAAGTGGTCAGCATTACGGCGAGCGGTCAGTCTAGAACGAGTTGACAAGGGTGAGCCAGAAGAACCCTCAGAGGGTGCAACCCTGAAGAAGAGTCCATCTTTGCAGTCACTTGCAAAGAGGTTTAGTCTAAAGAAGAAGGATAAGACAAATACATCAGACACAGAAGGCGGTGTACCTCCAAGCCCAAACCCTTCATGGAGGTGAGTGCCGTAGTAACCTTTTGAAAATATATTGGTTATTGGGATTTTTACGTGCATATTTGGTGTTCTTTTCCCACAGTGGTAATTTAAGCAGAACATTGCATCTCAAGATTCTACAATCGCATCCCCTCAAACCATACCAAAGTTCCCATTACCCTAACACAAATATTAGCAGTGGGCCGTGTAAGTGCATTTACTTTGAGATATAATTATGATCTTCTGAACTGAAGATCACTAACAGACCTAAAAATTGCCAACAGTGTTTCCATTTGAAATATTTGTTTTTCCAGATCTTCTTTCCGGTCGTCCTTCTCCCTTGGCCGCTCAAGGCGTAGTGGATCTATGATCTCACTCCCAACATCTGTCGATGCTCCTCAGAACTTCAGGCCAATCGGAAAGTTAAAACAATTGAATCGGGATGGGACGCAAATACTGGAACTTGTCAGGCCACCACATGGACCGTTTGGCTTTTACATAGCCAGAGGTAACGTCAACTATGGAGGAGGTAGGTCTTATTTTTTGACAATTTAGAATTGAAAAGTGTTATTCCTTAATTTCTCTCATTTTGGTCAAAGTTTAGCATAATTAGAAGTGATGAGCAATTATTACAACCTCTATACAGAATATATCATATTCAAACCTACATTCTTAATTGAGGTGAACCTAGGATATCAAGATGTCATCATCAGCTCACAGTTTTATCGTGTTATCATGATTATCATTTTTTGGGTTTCCGTCATTGAATAACCCTTTGGTCTCATTGAACTACAGGTAGAAGAAATTCTAAAGGTTGTATCCTTATTGGTATATCATACCTGCATGCCATCATGTACATTTCTTCACAATCGCCAAAAATGGCTGCGAATTCCAGGCTTATTCAGGGGCACCACTGGTTATGTACAATGAGTTTGGGTGTGGGTATGGTTGAGTAAATTGACATTGCTTTGTAATAATTGTCATTGAGGTGGTGGCTTGAGAAAAAGAAAATATGAACCTGTGAACATAGCCCCCTTCCTTCTCTATTCCTCTTTCTGTCTTTCCTCTCTCTCTCTCTCTCTCTCTCTCTCTCTCTCTCTCTCTCTCTCTCTCTCTCTCTCTCTATCTATCTATCTATCTATCTATCTATCTCTCTCTCTCTCTCTCTCTCTCTCTCTCTCTCCTCCAGTATCAAGCTCTTTGTCTCTCCTTGGAGTTGGAAAAATTATTGATACTTTGAACTTGGGTCAAGAAGATTTAGATCTTATAATCTGCCTCATTATTCCCAGCAGGTCCCTAAAACTTTAAATGATTGAAGTGATAATCTAGCCATTCCCATGATATACATCTAACCATCATGACCCTACACCATAATAAGAACACAAGAATGAAATCAGATAAAGTTGATGCAAGTGTCTGTTGCATTCCAAACCCACATTTATAAAATTTATGATATCAACTTAATTACATATATGTAATTCTTCCCATTGCATATTTTCAGGTGTCTTTGTGTCGCGACTCAGTGATGGTTTACCAGAGCACTTCTTCGCAGGGTTGATGGGAGTAGGAGATGAGATATTAGAGATTAATTGTCAGCTTGTGACTAACCTCACATTGGATGAAGTATATGCCATGATGGCTGAGCGTCACCATTTGCTGATTAAGACACTACCATATGCTGCGCGCAAGGACACATGACAGCGGGACAATTTAATAACTGTATCATGATGACGCTATAGGAAATAAAAAAGAGATGAGGCCTAATACAGTGTCATCAATAGGAATCCAGAGCAACATTTAGAACCCATAAGAACATTACCTTTCACATATTAGCAGATGAAGTGACTTCCCAAATATGAAGCCATTATGTGAACACAAGATAGCAAGTCACCAAAGGATAATACCTGATTTGGTAAGAGATGAATAAGCAAAAACTGGTGAAGGATAGTTTAGGAGCACATACTATAGATGCATAACAGACAACATATGATATACCTTAAGTATATGGCATAACATGTGTGGGCACCTGATGACATTGCCATATTTGGCAAGTGCTATGTGGACAATTGAAGACATTGCCTTATTTGGCAAGAGCTATGTGGACAATTGAAGACATTACCTTATTCTGTTATTTGGCAAGAACTGTGTAGTCACTTGAACATATTAATGTTACATTTTGGTGATAACTGTTTGGACACCTGCAGGCATTGCCTTATTTGGCAAAAAAAGTTGACTGTTTCAACTTACAGCCAAAAGGAAAGTGTAAAAGGCAACATGTCAAAGCCAATTTCTTTTTAAAAAAAAACAAAAAAAAACAGAAGTGTTTGATGAACTCAAAACAAACTATTGTAAAGATGTGTTGAAATGTGAAAACATTGCCATATTTGGCAAATATGACTTTGTGTTGAATCGATAGTTGAAGACACATGCACACTGATGCATAAAAAAATTATGGCTAGGTGCCAGGAGGGTCTTGCCAAAAAGGAAACGTGAACCAAAAAAGAAAACGTGCACGTTTTTGTATTGCTAAAAGATTGTTTGGATAATCATTTAGATGAAACGTGCACATCTTTTGACTTCTCAAAAAGAGTTTTCCATGCATTCTGCTGTAATCTTTTTGTCAATACTATGAAAACGAGTTAGGCCATACACGTTTTCCTCAGTACTCTCTGAGAAAGTTTACAGAGGTTCTTCCTCGTCTTCTTTTGGCAAGACCCTCCTGATCACTGCAACAGATTGCCCGACTGCAATTAACGAGTGTCATTCCTGAATTTCACAAAAACTACAAATACCCAATACTATAATATTGACTTGGTGATAAATGTAATTAAGTCTGCGGAAAGATCACCTTATTTTGCAAAAGGGTAGAAACACTTGAGAACATTGCCCAATGTGACAAAATATGTGTCAACACTAAAGAACATTGTCTAATATGACAAAATGTGTGAGAACACTAAAGAACATTGCCTGATATGGCAAAATGTGTGAGAACACTAAAGAGCATTGCCCAATATGGTAAAATTCACTGCCCCCTGGGAGGCAAGAAACACCAAAGTTATAATGATTTTGTACCACATTATCTCTGTTTATACAATGATAATCAAACGTAGTCAATTCTATATGCGCCATTATTTTGCCTCAAACTTGATGTTTACTTGTCATCAAGCCTTTAGAGCCAACTCAATGTAGCCTCGATAACTTGCCAGTTTCAAATCCAAACATCAATCTGGGCATAGAAATGTCAGTATGATGTACCCAACGCAGAAGCAGAAATAATCTGCTGCAATTGTTTTGCAGCGAAGGCTGGTATAAATGAGCATCAACTCTTCACTCAAAAAATATAGGATCGCTAGTTTTAATTTGTCTAAACTATATTAGAGGACTCTAGCTATCCTATATTTTTCAACTGTGAGGCACTGTGCTAATCTTAAAGAGTTCATACATTGGCTGATTATGTAGATTTTATAAATGTGCACAAGTACCCTTATATACTTGATAACAATGGTGCAGAATAACTCACAATTATATTGTGCTAGAAAAGCTCAATTTTTGTACATTTGTTTTTGACCAGCTTTGACACAAAGAGTGTATTGAAACTATAAGAGGTTCTCTACTAATGTGGTGCTATGACTGTGAATATAGTGATTAATGTCTACCTTGATATGAAATACACCAAAATACTTATTTTGGACATTATATTTCTATGTAAAGTTCAAATTCTACTGTTTTGTAACATGACTTATTTATATAAACCTGTGCAGATGTAAATTGTGCATGTGTGCAAAGAAAGGCGCTATTTATCCAATATTTTATTTCTTTGGGCTTATCTGTTAAAAACAAATAATATATGTAGAGAGTCAATATTATTCACCATTCAACTTTCACAAATTTGGACAGGGTCACAGAAAATATCAACTCCATCTTCAGGGAGATTATGGGAATTGCATCATTATTTTTTTTTGTCAGGAAACAAAACTCATTTAGGCAAAAGACAGTATTTTCAAGTTACATGAAATGTAGTCATGAGTCATGAGTCATGGCGACAACCTTAAATTGTGAGCTATGAACTACTAAATCAACCAAACAAGCTGCCCTAAAATAACCTAAAATCTAGGAAAAAGAAAAATGAAAGGATTGGCCTCATTGTTCTACAGGTATGTTCGGTCAAAGGGGGGGGGGGTCCCCCTTTAATCATTTAATTAAAAACAGTTCCAGCAGGCCCAATCCGTTATACCCACCCAAGGCAGCAGTGGTCAGTCAAAAACAGGGTCATGCCATCAAATTATAAAACAATGCTTCCATTCTATTTTGAATCTTAATCATACATGTCGATAATATACTACTATATAATCTCTATAATTATGTTAATCAAAATGAACTTATAAATATAGGAATGGACCTTGTATTTTGATCAGGCTTTATTATATTGGCAAAAGTGATTAACCCAGCGTACATGTGCCTTTTTTAGAATGAAAGGCGCTTTCTTGGGTACTCCATGCAGCATAAGTTTTTTATGAACTTTTATTAAATTAGCATATCAAAAAGAATCATACATACATCCTATACTCTGTCATCATTTGTAACTTTCTGTTATTATCAATTTGTGATATGCTGACTATAGCTAAGTAGACTATATAAAAGTGTTGACTCATGTAAGTGCTAGGCTCGAATAAGGCCAGGCTGCTCTTGTTTAAGTTATGTGAGTATGGAGTGTTAAATGCGTAGGTCTAGAGAGCACCATTTACAAAGGAGTAATTCATGACAAAGTGATGATTTATCACTTAATCACCAAATAAAGAAAACATTTTGTATCCAAAATAATGCTTGTGTTTCACCATTTATCATGAACATTTGTGGGGCATATAAATAATATTCACTACATGTTATAATAGAAGGAGAATTATTATGTTAAACAGTATACAGGTGTATATGTGAATAAGATGTACCATCAAGAAGGAAATACCTGGTTGACAACAGAACACCTTCGACATTTTCCCTCATTTAGTTAAAAACAAACCAAGATAGCTCTGGATCCCCAAAGTCAACATGGCAACATAGGCCTCTTTTGGGCACATGAAGTGACTGAGGATATGGACATAATTTCCTTTTTTAATTCGACAGAGAGACATGACGATTTCCTAAATCAATAAGGGGACATAGCTATTTCTTGGAATTGACAAAGGGATGTAGCTATTTCTTAGAATTAACAAAGGTGGCTATTTCTTAGAATAGACATAGGATATTTCCCAGCCACGGAGGACTCTCCATAAAGGGCGCGGTCAAAGGAGGAACTAAGCCAGGGGTCATCTGTTGGGGAAATGAGAAAACAGGGGACCAGTTTTGACCATAACAGTATGATCCTGTTAGCGAAATGGTGCAGTACTAGTACCCCCAAGTGAGTGGTTGAAGAAATAATATTACATGTTATCAGTATATAAAATGAGTTGGGAAGGCTTCATATTACTAGTCATTAAAAGCCTTTATGGGGGTTACACCAAACATGACATGCATCAAAGACAAATAAAATTTCGATTGATAAGAGCTTTGTTGGAGCTTTCAGAACAACTTTAATAGCAGCTAGAGTAGGGTGGATTTCTCTATTCACATATCTTTGTGTGCATCTAAACTGGTTTAGACAAAAAGGGGAAATTAGCTATGTTATAGTTGTAACATAAGTTAAGATGGATGGCGGGTTTTGTTCGTTTAGCATTTGGACACCAGGGGTCTCTGTGTTACATTGGCATATGGATGAACGAAATATGCAAAATAGAGGAAGGCTTGGCTTGGATTTGAACCCTGGGTCATGTGAGAGTAAGGCAGGGACCTTACCAATGGGCCATGGGGACTGCTGTGCATATCCACCAAGTAAATGCTATATGATCCATCTGTCACTATTCTACCCATATCCTGACATTTGTTATTTCAATCATCCAAAACATTAGAAATATGCCTGGGACCATATATATCAATATTGTATCTACTGGAAAGATATGCTTGCAATCTAAGTGCTGTCAAAGAAGTTTTAGAAATATCTAATTACTTTTGGACATGAATCTGGGGATTTATGTCACAAATCACTATATTATCCTATATAGGGTTGAATCTTCTGTATCTCAAAAATATGCACGAGACCTCCACATTATTTTTGCATAATATGCAAAGTACATACCATTTAGGGATTCTGGAGGGAATATGGCGAATATCTAATTACTCTTATTCTATACCTGCCAGCCACCTTAACTGGTAATATTGTAGTATTTTGGAATTTTACCACACATTTTCAACTTCAGAGGCAAGAATGCTGGTTCAGTTCAGTGGTGTGCCACCAGTTAGCAGTTTTTTAGTTTCTCTCACTTTGTCCCCTGGGCCCCGGGGAAATTGCGATTTTATTCTCATGACTGCAGGGCAAGCTTCTGTCTTTACTCACTAGATGGTACCACATCCTAGCTGAAAAGTGTGAAGTTGTCCAATTCAGAATAATATGTGCAGGGTCCGTCTTAGCTGAATTCACTTTAATCACATCTATTAAAGGGGTTCAGGGGCAGAGCCCTTGATAGAGTAGAAAATCTTATTTGAAAAACGGGAGTTTGGGGGCACAACTCTGATAAAGAGCCTTGCTCAAACCATAGCCAGCAAATAGCACCCAGAATGGCAATAATATTCGCACAAGACGGGGGCCTAGTTTTGTCACATAGTTCTGTCTGTCTGTATCTCTCCAAACTCTCTTCTGGTGGTCTTTGTGGTACAGTGCTACACTCAGGCGACTGTATAGGGAACTAAATGCCACCTGTACTCGGCTAGGGTTGGTTGGTTAAATGGTTTATTGGCCAACAATCTTAGTACATAAGCAAATGTCAATGACCATGGAATATGACATTTGCCAAGGGGAATGCGATGCAAAAATATTCCATGGGAGTTGACATTTGCATTTATGTCATGGCCCTACAGGGTTAATTTGCTTTAAAATAGAGAAACACAGCTCAGATCTGTTCAGAATCCAAGATGGCAGACACCCATTGAATACGGCCACATTGTATTCCATCCCCCCATTGAATATGGCATGTCCAGTACTGTTCTATAGTAACGGTCATATCTGCCATGAGATAAATACATTAAGCTTTTCATTAATCAGCCCTATGGGCAATACGGTACAAAACCAGTCATCAGCGGAGTATGCCATAATAATTAGGGTTCTGTGGAGTTCTATTTCTGGGTGAGTGGGGATCAAACAGACCTAGTCTGGGGTGCTGCTTGCACGTAGGCGAATCTATATATAGTTCCGAGGTAGAGAGTAGCTCAATTGAGACTGGGCAGTCAGGTTCCAGGTCTGCGATCCCTTGCCATGCAATATCTCATTCAAGGTGAGAACATGCATGATCACTGTGGGGATAGAGATCTCCATAAAACGCTTTACAGATCTCGATTCGGCTGAGCTATAACTCCTTTTCTACCCTTTCAAATTGAAAATTTTGTGGTTTAAGACAACATGTATACACTGTGGGAACTATTTTTGTTGTCATATTGATGCATTGATTGAAAAAAATGAAAATACCCTACTCAAAAAAGTGATCTCCATAAAGTGCATGCATAAACACATGCATATATAGGCCCCACTTACAGTTTCACCTAATATATCATATCTCTGCAATAAGAAGGAATTCTAGAGTTGGGAACCGCAGCTACTGATATGCTATTATTGAAGAAGTTTCCTCCATATTGAGAATGCCTCATGAGGTGTCACGGTACTAATAGGGCCAAGGACGTTAAGATTCCCCCCCATCTTCCACCATAAAACTGAAGTCAATCTTGATTTTTTTAGCATGGTCAACCATAACGGAGTCAGATCCGTTTTTGCACCAGTTGCCATGGAAACCACCATGTTGAATAAATTAAATGATACAGGCACCCCTGACAAGTCACAAATGTGACCTTGGACCCCTCTCTGACAAAATAGGTTTCCATGGTGACCAAAATTTTTTTACAACTTTTTCCCCCCAAATCGTTACCTTTCTTCTGGTACCAAAATTATTAATCTGCGATAAAAATAAGGTCCCCTGGCACTGATTATACCAAGCAAAACACTGTTTTTAGTTGGGACTATTTAGCTGTCCTAGGCTTACCAGGGTGGATAACTACCTTGACACCATGAGTGTGACTCTCAATGAAGTGGTGTAGCAAATCTGTGGCATTCTCTTCTGAATACGTACAGTAATAGAATGTATATGCTGCCATGCCTATAATAGAAAAAGTGAGTGAGTGAGTAATAGATGCTGAATGCCATTTTGACAGCTAAGGTCATATTCATGTTGATTATATTACATGTTTCCACAGGTTGCACCACACACATAGAGTGGACAGAAAAAATAAGACTTAGACCTTATAAGTGGACTAGGGAACACCTTTACTAATGGCTATTCACACCAAATCTATATATGTATGCTTATAGTGATAATGATTTCAATGTAACAAGGAGAAATTATATTTCTGGTTAAGTACATTTATACTTTGCATAGGCAGAACAAATGTCTCACTGATAGCAACACCTTCCATATTGAAGATAAACCAGGTCCAAGTACACAGAGGTCCCTTGTGTTGAATCATATAGGGTCAAAGGGAAGACACCCTTTATTATCATATCATTGTATTTAGCCTAGCAGGAGGATATACAGAAAACAGTGAAAACAGAAATATATATATATATATATATATATATATATATATATATATATATATATATATATATATGGGTGGGGCTCAAGAAAATGTCCATTATGCAAATTTATCGTGTTTTCTTTAATAACTCTGTAATAAGATCATTTCAGGTGATATGAACAGCATGGTTACAAAGATCTCAATGAGTACTTATGTAATAACTAAGGAATAAATTATATTTTTCCTGTTATTTTCTGAATTTACCCATATTTTGCTTGAAAAATACCAAAAAATCCATGTCCCCTGAGAAAAAATGATTTTCATTCAATTTTTTTCTCTATTCACATTGTATTAACCCATTTTGCAATTAATACAACATATTTTAGAGACCCTTCTGTACATCACCGTGAATTTTCAAGAAAATTTTCAACTTTTTTCATTATCTGATGAAAATCTTTAAAAATAGAGTTTTTCTCATAAAATCATGTTTTTATTTAAAAAATGTGTTATCTATATGAATAGAATGTGTTTGAGGTAGTTTTTTGACAGTATGTAGAAGTCTGACACCCACATATTGGAGCATATATGCAAAAATCTGAATATTTCACTGTTTTCTCTCCATAAATGAGGGCCAAAGAGGGGTAGAAAAATGACCCTTTTAAGGCTATTTTCTTTGGGGAATAATTTATTATATAAATATAAGGCATATAAAGATGAAATTCAGTTGACACTGTGTGTGGTGGGGGCCTTGAAAGGATCTTGCCATTTGATTCCGGAAATTCCACTTCAAAGTATTATAAAAGACAGAAAATTGAAAATGTTACGTTCATCAGATTTATGTTACGTTCATCAGATTCACATGGATGATTTACCTCTAATTTGCCTAATTCTTCAATAATAGTTAAAACAAATATCAATAGGGTACCCAAGTAGTGAACTGCACCAGCTAGTGTAAGAATTTTTTCAATGTAGATTATTGTTTTGCTGTAATAGGAATGCAATCATAAATGTTACGTTCATCAGATTTATGTTACGTTCATCGGATTTATGTTACGTTCATCAGATTTTTGGTGTTACGTTCATCAGACTGTTACGTTCATCGGATAAACTGATGATAGCATATGTATGGCATAAATCATCCATGAAGAAAATTTTAAACAACCAGTAAACCTGAGAAAATCAACCTAATCAGCATAGGATATGAATTTTCCAGATAGATATATTCTTTAAGGAGATATTTCATGATTTTCCCCAAAAATGTTACATTCATCGGATTCAGGCTAATGACTTATCAAAGATAAAATCCTTTATAATGCATAAGTAGATCAAAGAAATATCTTTAGGTATAGCTAATAAAAGTGAATACAATCATTTACAATTGTCAGTTAGTGGAACATTGTTCAATTTTATATTTTTTTGTTGTTTACAAGAATTTTTAAATGAACTTAGAGCAAATCCATCATTTTCTCAATTTACCTGATATTTTAAGCATGACACAAGATATGTGGAAATGAAGGAAAAATTTATATATGATATTCTGTGCATAGAAGAGATACATCTCTACCAGGTTCCAGTGAATATATATCATGGTATATTGTTTGAAAATCATTTTTCCACAATTTTATCTCATTTAATCAAATCTGATGAACGTAACACCCCTCTTAATGCTTAAAATATATGCATTTTGAGCTAAAAAATAGAAAATGATGGAAAAATCCCAACTTCACAATATTTAGCATTCTCATGGCTTATCACCTCCTCCACAGACATGTAAAACTATAGAAGTCTAAGGGTAATTAAAAAAATTGATCATTTTTTCTCAAAATTGGACATTTTCTGGAGCCCCACCCATATATATATATATATATATATATATATATATATATATATATATATATATATCACTACAGTTATTGTTCTACAAAGTGCAAGGGAAATACAAATCATGTAAAAGTCAGTTAGATTTCTACAACAATCCATAACACATTCTATATGATTTTATTCAGTGATGCATATCCAAAAAATAGAAAAGATGTTTACAGAGCCCTTACCTAGTTGCAAGCTTCTGGTGCTTTATGGAGATCACCTGAAAACAATATAGTTGGCACATTGTGAAAGTATGCTTTACAGTATATCAATAGACAATACATGCATTAAGTGCTCTAGGCACATATATGACAATGTTATGACATGGGAAGCATTACTACTTGGTCTAATTACAAGTTTCATGAAAGTTGACAATGCATGATGCACAAAGTCAAGAGGGAAACTCACTAAAATGCTCCTCTCCTGGTAGACCTGGAGTCTATGTTCCTGGAATGTGCAGGTAAAACTTAGGACAATATGACCGCTTCACGGAGATCATCAGTAAAAATAGCCTTTCGCTTTGAGGTACATCGCAGAAATGCTTTACGGTACATCAGTTGCAATGCTAAAGTATAGGAGGCCCCAAAGTTGCTCAACCGAATCGAGATCTGTAAATGCTTTACGGAGATCGCTATCCCCACAGTGATCATGCATGTTCTCACCTTGAACGAGATATTGCATGGCAAGGGATCGCAGACCTGGCACCTGGCTGCCCAGTCTCAATTAAAGTTGGTATATCCGCTAAAAAGACAGATTTGAAAATTGGTGGAAACACATCTAGTGCCTCAACATAAAGTGTCTAATCACAACACACTACACTTCACTGGATGGCCCTTGACATTGCTGCTCACCACAGCACCACCTTTTGGCTACTCTAACAGGCTTTGTGTAGTGTTTAGTACACCTTGAGGATTAGGGCTGGATATTCATTCACAGCACACAGGCTCCCTCTATATGAAATCAGACACACTTGATTTAAAACTAGGATAGGAATAAATGCAGGGCATAGATTTTCATTGTTTTGGAGCAGAAATATTTCATATTATCACTAGATATTTTAACACATTATTTAGAATGTTGATTAGATGGCATTTGATGAGAAATCCCACATTTCATACCATGACAGCGGATATGCCCACTTTAAGCTACTCTATACCCTTAGCTCAATTCAGCCCCTACCTAATTGCATCGGTAACTACTTGGACCTCACACCTCTAGGTGTTAAGGCTCCACACCTACAGTGAGATGTCCATGCCGCAGTTTACACTGAAAAGCCCAGCAATGACTTTGATGTAGCATTGTTCAAATAATACCGCACATCAAAAGGATGCATATGGCAATAACTGCAGAGCGGCCATTGGACGACTGAGACATTACCTCAGGTAGACAGGCAGCTGCTAGTTAATCGTCTACCTGAGGTAGACAAGAAAGACCGAACAATCAAAGGTCAGCAGCCACCAGCAGTTACTATAAGTCATTATGGCAAAGGGCTCACTGCTAGTGTATTATGTTGTAAAACACTGATATCTCAGTCTTTGGGCAGAGTTATCCTATGTTACCTGAGGTAGATAAGTGATGCCTTCTCTACCTCAGGTAGACAGATGATCTGTACCTCAGGTAAACAAAGTATGTCTTCTCTACCTCAGGTAGATAAGGGATCTCTACCAGAGGTAGGCTGCCAACCACTTGTCTTCTTCAGGTAGACTAGCAACCATTTGTCTATCTCAGGTAGAATGGCAACCACTTATCTACCTCAGGTAGGTAGATAAATGCCTGTCTACCTCAGGTAGACTTTGACCTTCCTTGTCTATCTAAGGTAGATTAGCAACCTCTTATCTACCTGGGGTAGGCTGCTGCCCATCTAATTTAGGTAGACTAGCAACCACTTATCTACCTCGGGTAGACAGCTGCTTGTCTACCTCAGGTAAACTTTGACGTCCCGTGTCAGGTAGATTAGGAACTAGTTGTCTACACCAGATAGACTATGAGCTGCTTGTCTCCCTCAGGTAGGCTAGGAACTCACCTGTCTACCTCAGGTAGACAACTGCTTATCTACCTCAGGTAGATTATGTCCAATTCTCATGAGTTCTATAGAAGAAAGCAAGCCCCAGACTGGGATAGGTTGATTCTATTGTCTACCTCAGGTAGACTACTAAATCAGCTTCTGCACATCTACCTGAGGTGAAGTCTCAGTCGTCCAATGGCCGCTCTGCACAGTAGCCTCAACATTGGATGAAGATTTTAGCTCCACCTTGTGGGACACCCCCTGATTTATAAAGCAGCCGCCTGTCCTTTGTGTTTGTTACTCCTTGAAACGTTAATTGGGGGAAAATAACCAAGATAATATATCATATCCGCTTTCCACTGAAAGATTTTTGAAAACTTTATTCATTTCCTGAGCCAAATTGGTAAAAAAAAAAATGTACCCCTGTTGATCGATCCCGCCGAACTGGCCCCAACACCTTTCCCCAAAAGAAAATACCCTTTTCTCACTAACCTGTAAGCACGTGGTAACCAGGGATTATTCATATATTTGGAATAGCCCAGAAGGGGGGGGGGGGTTACCGTGACACATAAATGACCATTATCAATCTAAGTAAAAGGTTTTGAGAAAATGCATATGTCATGTAGAGGAAAAAGATGCTATAACAATGAAATCAAGTGTTAATCGTTATGTGGGAGCAGATTTCACAAGTAGTGTCAATACAATACAGTCTGAATAAAGACAAGAAACCTGAGGCACGACGGTGTATCTGGTAAGTCCTGCTGGCGAGGGGGCAGTGCTGATGCACTGTACCTACCATCGTAATAAAACTTAGTAAAGATAAATACACAGTTAAAAAGAATGTTGTTGAAATAACGACGGAATCCTCATCCCAAAGTTGCCAGAAATCCATTGTTATTTCCACAGAGATGTCATTATTATTTTCACAGAGATTCCTTCTACCACCGTACTGCCACCTGGGGCTTTTTACTGTTGATATACAAAAACAGAATGTAGTATATGAGGACTGAGATGATACTGCTACAGTAACGTTGCTACGTAAAAAGCAGAAATTAGCTGCTTATAAGATTTGTTTTGTGTTTAGTTTAATTTCCTTAGGTATGGGGTGGACTTCTTGTCTACCATGACCATGTTTCTATTATCTTTATTGTACTATGTAATTTGTTCCTTGTTCTTTGTGCTTTGGTCATCACGAAAAACTTATTGTAACGAATATGATTGCTATGGCCAATAAAAACCTTTCAAATTCAAACTCTTGTAAAGACTACACTGGCCCCCTGCTATATAATCATGGTGGTTCAATGTTCAGTTTTACAAGTAGTCCTGGCAGATTCAACAGTTATTTTTTACAGTGTAGTTCATTATGTTGCTGTCTGCTTCAATCCTATAGATAGGGGCAGTGCTAATGCACTGTGTATGCCTATACGTCATATACTGACGCAGCTATATCAGGAATAACAATATCAATGAGAAGAATTATAGTGATAATAATGATAATGGCATGGGGTTATTTGTGTACAAGTACCTGTACCTACGGCTACGGAAGTGGCCCGGTTAGGCACCTGGGCGCTATATATAATTAATTTCACTACCTCTGAAGGCCCTAATTCGAATGAGGCACTTATTTGAATATTGGTGTTAGTGCTTAAGATTGTTTCCAATACCCTTATTCCTCGGTGTTTATTTGAGGCAGGCGCTTATTTGAGACCCTGATGCTTAAACAGGCCATTACAATACAACTTTGTAGTGCCGGCATGGTGCCTAGTCCAATCACTGCAGTATCCCATTATCAACAGGTGTCTATGACATTAGCCTAGTGTGCGTCATATATAAAGTATGACGCACATGTCATTGCATGTGAGCAGCAACATTTGCGCATTTGCGTTGTTTCAAAGAAAAAACAACTACATATTATTGCATCATCAATTCAATAGGCCCACAACCAAGATTTAAACAACTTATGCTGGGCACAGAACATTAAATCAACATTGACACCTGGTTGTTTGTGTTGATCAGCACTTTATCAATTATGTAAATTTCAATGTTGATTCAACGTTGACATGTCAACTCAGAATCACCTCACAACTATCAATGTTGAAACAACATTGAAATAACATTAGATCAGTATAGAGACACAAACGTTGATTCAACAGTGATGGTGGTACTCAGACGATTCACAATTGAATTGATAATGTTGTGTCAACTTCCAAATTCAAACTTGTTTCAACCCTCAATCAACTGTTTATATGCAAAGATGCATGATAGTTCCAAGCACTTTCTTTTATGAAAGTTACTCATTGCAGACCTAAAGTAGCCTCATTTACAAAGGAAAGTGGTCACATAGACAACATAACCCTTTCATATTGACAGATTATAATATGTTCAAAATGACGACCTAAAGTCGGCAATTTGATCATCTAATGCAACAGGTTTAGATATTGTCAAACTTATACCCATAGTCCACCAGGCCTCTGTCTCTGTATGGTCGATTGAGCCATACAAGTCCTATATAGAATCTGGCGACAGAGGCCTAGTGGACTATGGGTATAATACCATAGTCCACTGGGCCTCTTCGGCCGACTTTTGTTTAGGAAATGTATGGCCACAGTTGGCCGAAGAGACCCAGTGGACTATGGGTATAAGGACATAAAGTTGTCTGCATTAACTAGTTCTGGACCTGTCAGTGCATTTATAGCATGTAGGGAATTATATAGACACAGCTTGGTTTGTGTATATCGCAGTAGTGTCAGCCATAAGGTAAACATTTGATTTGGTGGCCCATACGGGATCACTTACAGAGTCTAATTGGGGAGAGAAATCCACTGCATGGGAGTAATTGAGGGCAGGACACAACATAAATAGTTGAGCCCAATCCCAATGACAAGGTGTACCAACCAGGCACACACATGAAAGCATTGAGTCAGTACATACTTTTGTTGCAGAGGGCAATCCTTTTGAAAATTTGTTAACTGTGAACTCAAACTATAAGTTGCTCTACAGCTCTGGAGCTTAATTCAAAAGATCCTGGGATCCCAACCCCAGCGATCTTAGTGTAGGCACATATCATAAGACCTGGCTGGTCTACCCTATGTAATGCAGTGGTTGCAGGCCTGTCCAGAATAGCTAGTCCTGGATCGTGTTTCAATAGTTTCCACGACTGGACACCCTCAAATCATAGTGGGAGGTGTAAGAAATGACTCCATACCAGTGACTACATAGTGAGCTCCAGTACAGGCCTCAAAATAGCAGCTGCTATTTATTCAACTACTGGCTCAATACACACCTCTATGAAGTCATAGCACCCAGTCATAGGAGCCACTATTGGCTACATAGTGACCAGTCATACCTCCTTCATGGTCTAGTATGCACTCCTGAGTTCAAATGAGCATAGGGCTGCAGTAACTACCATAATGTCTCATATAGGAGTCGGGCTTCGAATAGCAGCCTCCCTTGAATAGGGGCCGGGGTAGGAGGGCTGTCAAATCAGGGGCCAGGCCTTGAATAGGGGCCTGGTGGGGCCAGTTTTAGGTGGTTTTTAGGAAGACAACCGAGACCCCCCAGCCCAAATGATGTATAATTGTTCTAGATAATTCCCTTTCAAATCACATATGATAGATCTATATCTAATGACCTAATTGTATTGAAAATGCTCTGTTATTCTTTCTTAATAGTAGGGCTGAGGTGTTAGCTAGGTGTGATATCCTTTGTAATTTTATTAGAAAGCCATGGTGGGTGAGGGTTGGGTATGACAGGCATGACAGCTTTGTAAGGCCTAGTGCTCTATCTACACCACTGCATACTAGTAACTACATAGTTGGCCCATGTGTGGACGTAATGCTCAATTCTTTTCCACATGATATTTTATTCTTTAGGAAAAAAAATGCCATCCCAGAGCCAAAGGCACTGGCCACAGGGTTATAGGTAGTAGTGTAAAGAGCCCAGATTGGGTACATTTGAGCAAAGGAGTGCAGAGGGCAGCAGCTAAGGCTACCCACTAATCATTCACATTGAGGGTTGTCATACCAGGATCCCTTATTGAGTCACTGCTGTGGTGGCTATTTAGCCAGCAGGCAGTACGATCACCCAGTAATGTAGCCAGCTATTTAGTCACCAAGGCCAAAATCCTAAGATCACCTGCTAAGATTTGACCCATCTCCAGTCATAGCTGGCTGAACCTGTCGTGGAAACTATTGAAACACGATCCAGGGATCACTTCACTATTCCATTTCCACCACTAAGATCACTGCGATCTTAGTGAAAGAAATGCATAGTGGTTTCACCAGGGTACAAGAGCACTTACAGGGAACACTCCTGATTGAAAGAGTGAATAACCTGCTGCATACATAAAGAGGGGAGGGAGGACATTTGCTGAGTGTCCTTGAGGGCTCTTAGGGCTACTCATGCGTTAAGTGCACTGTAAGGTAATTCTTCCCTTCTCTCTCTTTGTCCTGGGGGGAGGGCACAATGCTTCTAATAGGCAAGCACAAATCATACATTCATGGGAACAATTCTTGAATACTGTATGGGGGTCAACTGCACCCTGTGCTCTTTTGTTAGCCCATATGGGGACAGGGAACGATGGTATAAGCACTCTTGTGAAGAAGAGTGACTCCACAGCTATTCCTTTATTTTGGGACTCTTACCCCTGTGCCTAGTCAGTACTTCTAGGAATAGTGTAGGAGGGCTGAGGCTAAGATCGATGCGATCTTAGTGCTGGCTAGGATATGTGAACCCAGTCAACTCTTAAGATCGCTTAATAGGATAAGGCTGATTTATTCCTAAGATCGCTGGGGTCGTGATCCCAGGATCTTTTGAATTAAGCTCCTGAACAAGATATCACAGCTGAATACTCAGGCTAGGAATCATCCCCTTGGTTAGTAACAGGTTAGTAATCCAGACTACCAGCTGCCTGCAACAATTCTTACTTGTGCAAGGCATCTTAATCTGATGAACTGCTCAATACATTTCAAAGTAGAGTCTACTTCATAGCATTCACTCTCTCCCTGCAAAAGTGAGTTTTTCTGAGATGCATGAGCCCCCCCCCCCCATCCTTTTTCATTCTTGTCTACTGTCAGGTAGAATGGCCGGAGGCTTCTCCCATGATTACAGAAAGCCTAATTCCGTTTACATTGTTATGGAGAGTCAGAATTTGTAGTTGGAAACTCACATCTGTAAATGGCTTCACCCTGTTCCCATATATTGTACCTACGTACCCGGTAGTCATTCCAGCCCCGTTCTGTTAGAACATATATATCCGGGGCCTGTCGGTATCGTACCGGCTTCAAGAGTTCATCATCATCGGTAGTCAAGCAGCCAACTGAATTATTTATATAATGAGTACTGCCTATAGTAATGCTAGGTCTTATAATTCTATTTACCATTTTGGCTACTAGCCAAACACTTTTATTATATGTAAAAATAGTTAACTTTTAGACTAAAATTACGTTCCATTTTAATGTCTCCAGAATTTGAGGAAAAAAAGATGACGGCAGCCTTCTCAAAATTACATGTTCAGAACAGTATAGCGAACTTTGAAAACCTGGCATTAGCAAAATTGTGCTGGCTTCACCATTGGCGATTTGGTGAGTGTCTGACATTATAAATGCCTGACTGAATAGCAATAATTACTGGTGGCAGAATTAAGGAGTGGAGGTGCAAAAGTAATGGCTAAGGCTTTAGGTAAAGAAAAAGTAACAATCTATATATGAAAGCGGATAACCATCATTTTATTAAATCTACCTGTAATTAGCAATTGCCTATGTTGAATTCAACTCCTTGACAGTTGGAACCTTTATTAGCAACAACAAGGTAACTAAATGATTCATTTAAATCCAAATAGCATGCACCATGCATTGGGTAATGTTTGTGACTGCAGCGAATACCAAAACAAAGCTATACTGTGATGCACAATTGCAGTCTCGGTTGTTAACTTGCCATGGCGAAATTCAAGCATCATGTCGACCCTATGGGGCTGATACAGTCACGTAGGGTTGGCATGATGCTCCAATGAGTTTTGAAAAATGTTTGAAAAAATGTTTATGGTCAACCGAATTACTACATCAGCCAGGAACAATAATATCCTGACAAAAGTCATAGATAAACTATAAGGGAGTAAGTCAGCACTTCATCGGTGCATCATGACGACCAATGTGTATGATGCACTCCTGCGTCAGCGGACCTTAAAGGGTTAAGGTGCGGATCCACTGCCGCGAGTTACTTGCGAATTGTACTCATGCGTGTCTTATCGCAGAGCAGTCGCAAATATCAAAAGTTTTTGATTTCTGCAAATGTCCTCGCAGGTCGCGCAAACTTCGCATGTACGTTGTCGCAGCAGCTGATCCACTAGTGGAATATTATCTGCGAGAACACACGCACGAGTACAATTCGCAAGAAATTCGCGGCAGTGGATCCCTAGCTTTAATGATGTTCTACAAGATATCAGTGCAGGTGGTTGCATGTTGAGGGGGGGGGGGGTTCTGCGGAAGCTGTCGAGACCAGTCTCGACAGGTAAAATGATAGACCACATAATTATAGAGTGGTTTGTGGGATATATAACTGTGAGGCCATGTTGGATAGCTAAAACCTAAAATGTTTCTCTCCTATACTGCCTGCAGCTATGAAGAATTAATTGAAGGCAGCAAGGCGAACCAACTATGGTAGTGAACACAAGAAAATGGCGCGAAGAATTCAACAATGAATATTGACAAAATTATGGCAATTTCACCAAATATAATGAGGAATACACTTTAAAATTCGTGGATCCAGCATTTTGAAAGGCCGAGGACGCGCCCCCTGTAAAGGGCCTATTTCAGGCTAAATTTGGTTTGTAAGATATGCAAATAAATTCCTAATTAGAGGCACAAAGGATGGGCCGTGCACCCCCATCTTAAGCCGCAACTGTAAACTGTTGGATACTGTGATAGCTCATGATATTGAAGAACATTGGATTTCACATCAACTACAGAGATAATTACTGTCTCCTTTTTCATTTCATTTTATTCCACTGTATTTTGTCATTATTTCCTTCCTGATAGTTTGTGTTGAATAACTGTGAAGGGAATATCAAAATGTGTGTGGATATAGAGTTATAGTATGACTGAGCTTAAAATGACTTTATAGTCAGGTACGTCTGAGCCTGAATCAATACCATTGGATATAGGCCATTTAATTCCAATTAGATAGGTTAGAGACTTTTTCAGGGAAAAAATCTTTGGATTTCCAGGGGTAAAAAATAAATCCAGTTTCGGGGGGAAAATTTCTTAGTGGGCAGAGGTGAAGAAATATCCATAAAAGAAATCAATTAAAAGTCATGTTCTTAATGAGTAGTAAATATCCGGGAAATCAATGAATTCTAGATGTTTGTATATCATCATGGACATTTTAAACCCTGAAGTAGCCAGAGGTTAAACGTTTTTCTTTTTTTTTTTTTAGGAAAAGCCAAAAATCTCAGCAGGGGATCCGTAATCCAAGTCATGTCTACCCTTTAGTCCTTTGGCTCTTTGTAAGGGCCGCCAATGCATTAATGCATCATGTCCATTGGTCGCCACGATGCTTGAATGCAAGTTGCTCACCATGCCTGCATTCATGCATCATGTTGACTCTAAGTGATTGATACACTCCCGAAGGGTTAGCCTGATGCCCCAATGATGAACTGGTGAGTAGAATCACGGCACTTCATTGGTGCATCATAACGACCGATGGACAATCTTGCATTAGGCCAAAAAAATATTGTTTGTTTCCAGTAACATGACCTTAAAAGGTAGGGTTGGTAAGTCGGATTTGATTTTTTATTTTTTTTTTTTTACATATGTATAGGAAATGTTAGGGCACATGTCAATGGACATTCTTTGATTCCATTGCAAAATAATGATGGAAAAAGTTGACGACTGTGAATGGGAAGAATATAAAAAGGAAAATGGGTGGAAAAAATATAAAATCCCCAAAAAAGTATGAAAGCTTTCTATAGATTAACAAAAAAAAATCCTAAAAGAAAATGACAAAATTCTTTAGGGTCCAAAAGAAGTTTGGTTCTTTTTTGGCCCTGCTGTGTACAGTGTTGTAGGGTCAGTCGGGTTACTGGAGACACAACTTAGCAAATGTTAATAGGCCTATAGACACTGTAAAAAGGTAGCAATGAATTTGCTCCTTTGAATGGAAACAGTAAAATAGAAAAAAAAAAAAAACAAGTGGAGAAATGGCACAGCTTGTGCTTTGTCTTTAACCCCCCTAGGGGCTGCTGATACATGGATGCATCATCCCATTGGTCGTCATGATGCACCTCTGGGAGTACATGTATCAATCCTGGTGAGAAGTCTCGCCAGCACTTCATTGGTGCATCATGACGACTAATGGGCATGATGTATAAATGCATCAGTGGCCTTTAAAGGGTTAAAGCTCAGTCCCATGATGCCTGCGTCATACCGCATAAGGCCCTGTCAGCTACACCTGCATGTGGCCATATCGTAGTGTCCAGAACAAATCATTAGCAGCAATAGTTTGCTTCTACAGCCACCGGTGTTACAAACCATCAAGAGGTCAGTTCCCACAGAGCAGTCATAGAGAGCAGAACACCATCAACCACACCTCCTCTTGCACTTGAGAAAATGACTATCTCAAGATCTGACCAACATGCACGGATACCCAGCACTGTCATCTATAAATTTATTCCAGGTTTTCACTAAGCTGCCTCCACCCCTAGCATCTCCCGAGTGAGTGGTTAAGGAATTAATCTACTGATGGACATAAGGATAGTCAACTAAACTAATCTAAACATTTGGCAATTCCGTTAAAGACTTTTGAGAGGAAACTGATTTAGGACTATATACAGAAAGCTCTGAGAATGTCAGCTTTCTCAGGAGTCCCAAAGCTATTTCTTTTGCTGTTGTCCCTATTTGTGGCAACAACTGAAAGCACTCAACATGGCCGACTCAGAGACATGTCTCAGGGGAGAAGAGATGCTCTTTGGGAATTACACGCCTCTAATGGATCATCAAGAATAGCACAAAGAGAATTTATCACTAGTGACCAGCAAACCCATGCCCTAGTAGAGTCCACCACGGTGGTCTACAAAGGCAATTTCACTGATGGAAATAACCATGCTGGCAACAAGGATAAAGCAGTTGAGGACCAGAAAAACATCCCCAAGAAATCTAAACCAGGCTTGTTCAAAAGGGCGGTTGACAAAATGTGGTGGCTTCGTCTCTTGTTAATCATCATCGGTCTAGTCTGTAACAGCTTTTCATCCATCGTCCTCTGCCATCGGTTACTGAGATGCGTCTCGGTTAACGTGCTCACACAAGGACTGACTTTAGCCAACATGTGCCTCCTTCTCACCCTCCTGGCCACCACCAACTGGGCGGGCTGGAAGATCGACTTCTCCTGCAGACCCTTGGTGTTCTTCCTGAGAGTGGGCATCACCTGGAGCACCCTCATGATGGCCGCTGTCTCCGTGGATCGCTTCATTGCTGTTACTCAACCACTCAGGCGCCAAGTACTCTGCAGGCGCAAGTGGGCTGTTCTGGTGAGTAGAACTTTCTGTCATGCAGATCGAGATGTTAATGGACGTTTTATGGGTCTTCCACTGTGTTAGTTTTTTTGCCATACGATCGACTGGCCGATACCATACCTTTACTACATTAGAAATCATCAGATCAGCATTGGTCGGTCAGATTTTGGGCCAGTGGAATACCCACTTTATGCTAATGGGCCAGTGGAATACCCACTTTATGCTAATGAATTCCATATATAAATATCATCTATGCCAATACTCACTTGAGATTTCAAGGTTTTTGTCATGCAAGGAACACGCAGAAAGAACCACGCAGAAAGAGTGTCTCTCAGTGTGGCTTTTTTTCTTAGATTTCAAAACTACTGCCGACATAACTATACGGAAGACTTCTATTTTGGCTTCTTTATAATTAGGGATTTGGGAATTTGACATGGCTACCAACGATACAGGGATATAGACCATTACAATACTGGCATTTAGGCATTTAAATTTGACATTTTAACAGGGCTTGTTTTGTCATAATGATGTCGAGAATCAAATTATGATGGATATTAATTGGCACATTTTTAAAGACTGATAACTTGTTAACTACATGCAATATCATTTCTTTCTGAGAGTAGGCTACCAGGGCGTGATAGCGATAGGGCGGCCAGTACCTTTACCCATGGCACTCCCAGAACCAGTGTAGAAAAAAGAATTCTGGAGCTCAGAAGGGCCCAAATGCCAGAGACCTTTTCACATTTCATCACTTTTGACATTGGGTATTGGTATAATAAGAAAACTTAGGAATGAGAACGTTTCAGATATGAATAAAAACGTACATAAATTTTTTTCTTCACCTCATATATAGAAAAAGGTGGACAATCCTTTAAGCTTAGCTAATATAGGAGTGCATCTTGCTCATTGGTCGTCATGATGCAGCAATGAGGTGATAATGAGTCTGCTCACCAGTTCGTTATTGGAGCACCCATGAAGTCCTGACGAATCTGCTCACCAGCACATTCTTGGAGCATCATACCAACCCTTGGGGACTGTGTCAACTCAGTAGGGTCGGCATGATGCACCAATGTATAGCTCTGGCAAGTCCCACATCAGGGCTGCATTCATGCATCATGACGACCAAAGGACATGCTGCATCAATGCATTAGCGGCCCTGCAAGGGTTAATGACGCAGGCACCTCAATTAGCCCTGTGTTGGTTTATTAATTAGTTGGTTGCCTCAGCTACTTCAGCTACAGAAAAAAAATGTCATATTCAAGGATGCTTGAAATTTTGATTTTGATACAGTGCTCATACGTAATAATGACATAATTGCATACTTAAGTAAATACGTTTTATCAGGTCTTACCTTTGCCAAACTCAGTTCAATTCAGGAGTCTAGAATCATCCTTAAACGTGTAAAATGTCCTAGCAAAGGCTTTCTTTAAAATAATCATATGCCAAATCGTAGTACAATGTATTGAAGACTATTTTTCCTAACAAAACATGTTAGAACATTATAGTACAGAAGAGCATATGTGACCCATCCTAACAAAGTGGTACTGAAGTCGCACATGTAGAAGCCTAGATATAGGCTTCTCAAGTGGTATAGTGTAAAAAATATCAGATTTTTAAAAATTGATATTTTATCATTTTTCTAACATATAGGTAGATATCTTTCAGAATCCTTGCCTACTAAAATGAATGTAAGCCTCCAATGCTGAAAAAAAACATAGCTATAGTTTTCTTGGTTATATAGAATTACACAGGAATTATACAGGATTCATAAATTATTATATATATTTAATATGTTATTTATCTCAGTTTAATCTATTTTTAATTGATATGACTGAATTTACCAGCAGAAGATCCACAGAGGTACACCTAGTTCAAATATGCAAGTGTTATATACCAAATGAAAGCTCTTGATGAGCTGTAAATGAATATACCAATAACTAAACATTTTCTATGTGCGACTTCCGTACCATTTTGTAAGGATAAGTTGTCTGCTACAACATATTAGAGTATTTTTTTAATACTTTCCTTCAATACAAAACATTTCAGAACATTGTCACAGGAACATTTCTACACCACATCAGATCAGATTGTCCTGCTCTGATAAAGAGCTGGTTCCACACAGTCTGTCGGCTCCATTCTTTGCTTATCCAACCAATATTTATGTAGTAAATGTTTGGGGGAAAAATCGTTGGATTTGCAGAAAATGGAGCCAACCGCCACTGTGGAACCAGCCCTTAATATGTATTCCTACTATCCACGAATATGTATGGCCCAATATGCATATGAATATCTTGTAATGATTGTACTTAGGATAATGACATGTAGATATCAATTTATAAATGTACCTGGGTTAATATACATATAGATACCGTGCCATAGCAGATATCACTGACATTTTGAAGGGCCATTTTTATTGCCCACATCAGTACATTTTTGGGGTCCCCTGACAGAAAACTGGCATCTGCAGGGAAAGCCTCTTTTTACTACACTCATAAATACGCTTTGACAGTGCTGAGATATTACCATATACCAACCAAAACAACTTAATTACAATGAAATCAGCTTGTGTACAAATCGTATAAGGCGGACATGTTGTTTGCATCACACTTTATCCCCTTTAAGTCTACAGAACCAAAGTTACCAGCAGCTTTTGCTGTAAATTAACACTGTTACTCCTAACAGTGAGAGGTGTAAGATAATGTAAAAAACTGTGATATTGCCCATGCATTTCTCCCAGGTTAAGAAACGTGAAAAAACTAAAGTTTACGTTACATTAAAATGCCTTCAAAAACATTTTTGAACGTAATAAAAACGTGTTTTTTTTGTTTGTTTTTTTACAAACGTCTTTTACCGAAACTTATTCCAAACGTTCACAAACGTTAAAAATACGTTTTGTAATAAGTGGGTCAATTATATCTTATCTTCTACAATGTGGTCTATCTGACCAAATGTTTCAAACAGACCTGCAGTGTATGTAATTTGATTATATTCCACTGGTGATTAAGTAGCTCTTTTTTTCCATTGTAATCTTAAAGGGGCCCTGGCATGGTAATGCATGCCAGCATTAAAAAGTCATGTGACCACCCCTTGACCAATCAGAGCGCCACGATTTTTCTGCTGGTTCCCGCGATTTTATGATCACTCTTTGAACCAGTACCCATGTTGTTAGTTTGCGGTGCTAGCCCCTAAGTAGACGAAATTTTCTCAGTAGACTTTTTATTTGATTATTACGTTTAGGTGACTGCTTTCCTACTCCTGATAAGTGTTCTGGATGCAACTATCCAGATGCTCATTGTACAAGATCAGGTAAGGCTCTTTACCATACAGTAACATACCATGTAAATAGAGAGTTTTAGCAGCCCTGACGTGAACATATCCGTACTGCGTAACCAGGCAACCATGTGCATTACGTCATCAAGTCGTGTGCAGCCTAACAGAGCTACGTACGTCCATGACGTAGCAAAGTACTTAGATACGTTCATTACCTACGTAGCTCCATAGTGGGGCTGCGTGTACGGATACGTCTACGTTGGCTTTGCTAAAACTATTACGTTCATATAGATGTGTAGGGGCCAGCTCTGGCTGTAAGTCCATGGCGGTAGGCCATCTGCCCCGTTCCGGTTGCACCAGCCCTCAGGGGCTGGTCAGCCGGTATAAGCTGCCCCCCTTGTGTATTATACCGATCCAGATGTAGGTGGAAGGTAGAGAACGTCAGGTCTGGGGAAGTAGCTCAGAGGAAGAGCTTCCGCCTGCAGGTTGGAGGGTCCCGGGTTCGACTCCCGGTTTCTCCAAGACGTTTTCCGCCGACCTCTACACTGGTGGAGAAACCGAGTTGGTCCTGACCCGTGTGAGGGGGGACTACGAGAACTCGGTACCTGGGCTGGTATGACACGAATGACGATTCAATTTGCTAGTACTGGGGAGACTTGGAAACAGGTGGCCGGTATGCAACTCAGTACTAGTCCCGGGTATCTGGTACCTATAGGGTACTGAACCCTATATTGAATCTGGTAGGGAGGAGTGTAGGGGCCAGCTCTGCCGTAAGGCCAGCAGCCCCGTTTCTGGAGATCCCAGCCCCCAGGGGCTGGCATCCGGTGGTAGCTCCCCCCTACGTGTGTGTCATACCAATCCAGGTGTAGGTGCCTGGAACGGTATAATACAGATACGCTTCGACCCTGGCAGTACTGTGAACTGGTAGGTCAACTGGGAAGTCAGGAGTGCCTCACACTGCTTGATAAAGCCCAATCGATCTGGTTGGGAGGAATGCTTGGTGCTGGTTGGCCATGGTTGAAGCTGGTTGGGAGGAGTGTAGGGGCCAGCTCTGGCTGTAAGTCCATGGCGGTAGGCCATCTGCCCCGTTCCGGTTGCACCAGCCCTCAGGGGCTGGTCAGCGGGTATAAGCTGCCCCCCTTGTGTATTATACCGATCCAGATGTAGGTGGAAGGTAGAGAACGTCAGGTCTGGGGAAGTAGCTCAGAGGAAGAGCTTCCGCCTGCAGGTTGGAGGGTCCCGGGTTCGACTCCCGGTTTCTCCAAGATGTTTTCCGCCGACCTCTACAGATGTATACTATAGTGGCACATTAGGGTGCATCTGTGCACAGAAGTCTCTAGTGTTTTTGTGTGCACTGATCAATATATTTCAACCCAAGTTTTGCTATGTGGTTATGAGTGGATATCTAAATTTTAAACACCCTTCTACCCTATGCTAAAACTAGGGCTGCCCAATATGGAGGTCCTTATTTCCCTCCATATTACTACTGAATGGGGAAAAAACAGGCCCCAGACTGATCACAATACGTTCTGCATATTGTTTTTAGAGCTACACTCACACCTAGAGAGCCACATTCAAACATCAAGACAATTCTCCTGCCCTTTAAGAATATTGTTGTGTTGCACAGATCTGCTTCAGAGTGGATCGACTGATTTGTGTTCAACATGTGCTTTTGGTGTGGCCCAAAGTGGGCCTAGATATCATAAAATAATCAGGATATTCCTCCTTTTGTCGTACAGTTTGAATCTGATATTGACGATGCACTGTAAAAAAAAAACGCTGTCGAAATAGTGTCGTCCGAAAGTTCCCAGAGATCTGTTATTGTCACAGATATTACTTTCACATTTGTGTACCACTTTACTGCCATCTGGGGCTTCTTGATTAACACTACACTGGTTCAATTCTTTACAATTCATTTCGGCTGTTCAGTGTTACGAGGAACCCCGGTGGATTCAACAGTTATTTTTGATAGTGTGTATTTATTGTGTGCTTGTGTAGGATAGAAGATTGGGACTTGGAGTGATCCCTGGATGTCAGCCGTTAATTGACCATTTGAAGATGCAGGAGATTTACTATGTACTCCACTGCATCTTCATCTACGTCATCCCATGGCTGATCGTCTGTACCTTAAACATCTCAATCATCAACTCCCTCCGACTACAGCGTAATCAGTGGAAAAACAACTCAACTACAAAGTGTGTTGGCGAATTCAGGTTAGTAGTTGAGGAAATTCGAAATCTATGTAGATGACTTCTGCATGACATGCTAAAATTGGAATGGTTGTCCTGTAATGTTTAGGTTCTCTATTATTATAGTACATAGCTATTGATTGCACTGCTCATGATGACTTGGCCCAGTTTGACTACTCTGTAAAAAAAAAAATGTCTTCGAATTAACAACAGAATCCTTGTCGCAAAGCTGGCAGAGATCCGTCACTATTTTCACAGAGATTCCTTGTGCACCACCGTACTGCCACCTGAGGCTTCTTGTATGAACTAAACTATAGTGGTTCACTATTCACTTTTATGAGGATCCCTGGAAGATTCAACATTTATCAAAAATAACGATGAAATCCTTGCCCCAAAGAGATTCCTTGTACCACTATACTGCCACCTGGGGGTTCTTGTAAAACCTACACTGAAAATATAGGATTCTATTAAGGTGATCACTATTGATGAGTTAAGGTCTTCTTTCCCTATTGATGACCTAAGGTAATCATGATGATCAGCCAAGGTCATCACTTTGATGAAATTTTTTACCACCAGGGGCCCCTAGTATACAACAATAGGATATGCAATGCTCACTATGTAAGCTACTGATTTTTTTTATCTACAATACTCTTGATCATCAGTGTCTATAAGATGAATGATGTGAAAAATTTCATCACAAGGGAATGTTAATTGATCAAAAAAGTCATTTGGTCAAAATTATCAAAGACGAAAGCATGTTAAATGATTCACACCTCTTTGGTCACTCAAACCATAATTATAACCATGGGGAATGGCTAATATTCCTCATACAAACAACTACATGTATGCCTCACCAAGGCATCATAAGTCAGCTGTAAGTGCCCTCAATGGATGCTTGGTTGTGGGGAGGGAAGGGGATGATTATGCAAATTTATGCAAAAATCTTAATTAATGACAACGTAACCATTCACAAACCATTCTCTAAACAGTTCAGACAGGTACTCTGTAGTGATCACACAGGGTGATCACATGTGATCACCTTAAAGATCACGGGGTACTCCCCCTCGTTACCATCAATAAGATGACAAAAAGTGATCACTACAGAGTACCTTTTTAAGCCTTATCTTTTCAGTGTACACCAGTTGATTGCAATACAATTACAGTGGTTCACTATTCAGTTTTACAAGGATCTCTGGTAGAATAATTCAACAGTTATTGTTTACTATGTGATTTAGTAATGTGTGCATTATCTGTTTAATTTATAGGGTAAATGTGAGTCTGGTTGTGATCTGCATCGGCTACGCCCTCTTCTGTCTGCCCGATGTCATCTTCATGTTCCTTCACAGCCGCGTGCACCTTCAGCTCACCCTGCCCTCTGTTGGAGGTGTCGGTATTAAGATCGATTTCCAGGTCGCGCTACGAGAGTTTGGTAACTACTGCTACATTGTGCAGTCAATAATCTCCCCTGTGGCCCTCCTCAGTGTTGGCTCAATGTACAGACAGGTCATTGGTGCAATATTCTGCAAACCTCGCAATGGCCAGCTTGGGAATGCCTCAATTGAGTTATCGACAAAACACCCTTCTTCGCCCACCTACCAAAGCCCCTGTGCTATCAAAATTGAATCGACCAAGCATACCTTCAGATATCCATCTCTAGAGGAAGCATAAAACCCCTGGGGAAGGGGACTTAATCTACGAGTGTACCTTACCTCAAGATATTTGAACTCATCAGGTTGAAGACCTAAGGTCCTCAGGCGGTGTTAAAAGAGGTACAGACAGGGGGCAGCCCCTTACAGGGAGTAACATCCCTCAGTCTACCTCTCCTCACTATGAGTCTATGATATATGTTGACAATATGTAACTACCTCAAAAGGTGGCAGGTATGTGCTATTTGTGTTTGATGATCTGGCTTTCAGCTTTGAACTGAAGGTCTTAACTGCTGAGGACTTTAGCTGTTCAAGTTGATGATACCCAAATCTACAGCTTTGGGAAGTCAGATTTAGGACCAAAGGTAGTCACCACCAAGGTTTTTGTGGGGCCCTTATACCACAAACAGCCCTTAGGCCTCAAACAGGTATCCGTTTCAGGCCTAAGGGCAACCATGGGCCCTTATGCCATAAATGTGTCACTAAATCCCAAATGCCCTTACACCATAAACACCCTTATGCCACAAATGCCCTTATGCAAGAAACACCCTAATGTCCTGTCCTATGGAAATATTACACTTATACAAAGCAAAGATAGAGGTAATTTTAATCTCATAATTTTGGCTAAATTCTAGGGTAAAAAAAGTTAGGTAAACTCTTAAGTACAGGAAAAAAAAGGGGGGCGTGCCCCCGCGCCCCCTCTAAATCCGCCACTGCAAATACTAGGCCTACTCTTCTTATGAAGGGTAACCACAGAACATAAGGCATAAAGGCATTTGTGGTTTAAGGGTGTTTGTGGTATAAGGGCATTTTTGGCATAAGGGTGTTTGCGGTGTAAGGATGTTTGTGCTTTAGTGTCACATTTGTGGCATAATGGCCCATGGTTGCCCTTACAGCTCAAGTGGATACCTGTTTAAGGTCTATTACACTGTTAAAAAATTCCGTAGATTTTAAAGAGAAACATTGTTAAATTTTACGGGGTTTCACGGTTATTTCTATTACAATGAAACACCCTTAGATTAAGTGATTTTACCGTGAATCTGTGTAAAACACTACGGAAAAGTACTGTTATTTCGTACACGGTGAATCTTTGTCTTTTTGGAGGTTTCATATCTTCCCACTAGGTGGCCTCGGGGCTCACTTTGAGACTTTCTTCAATGTCCCAGACCCTAAACAGATCAAATTGTTGCAAAATTCACAAAGTATACACTTTGGTTTATGTACCATGTTATCAAAATGCAAGTCTTTCTTGTAGTTTCATAGATTTGAGATATTCAAAAAATAATCCGTCTTTGTGTAGCAAAGGAGAGTAGCAGGGATATCATAAACACCCGTTATGTGGTAATAGAAAATAATACATAGGCATACCACTGCAGTTTTTAATCAATCACAATTCTGAGGTAATCTTTGTTCTTAAATTGTTACTCAAAAGTTATGAAGGCCATTATGTGCCTCTCAAGGACTCATTTATAATCATAATGATTATGATGTCCTCCCACTAGGATGTCTAGATGAACTGCATATGCAACCAAACCATACATAAAGACCGCATCCATTTTGGATATACAGTGGAATTTCTAGAATGCCAGAGGATGAATATTCATATGAAAAATTAATGGTGTATAGCATTGAAACCAAAACAATCTGTAATTAATTACCCTTAGGCATTGTTTAGAAATAACAGAGAAATTCCCTAAATATTACGGTGACTTTGAAAAAACGGTGACCATTAAAAAAACGGTGAAAGATTGGCATCCATTGTTGCCAATGATTCTTCGTTTTTTCTATGGAAAATTTTTAACAGTGTAGGGCTGTTTGGGGTAGAAGGGCCTGACAGTTGTCACTCTTGCAACATTATCTAATCAGTTTGACTACCTTGGATGAGTGTGTGGGATTTGGTGTAGACCGTCAGTCGGACGACCCTCGGGAGTTTAGTGAAACTGCCAAACTACCTCACCCTAAATACTTGCAAATTCCTTCAAGAATATACCCCCTAGGTTTGTAGATTTTGTTATTTTGGAAGTCTGTTTTTCTTCCTAACCTGTGGATTAGCTTTGGGTGAAAAAAAGGTTTGTGAAAAAGGTTTTCAACTATTTTAACATTATAAAAATATTTTATGTTACGTTTTTTACTTCCGAACTATCTTTTAACCTAAAATGATAAGATTTTACAGAACATTGAAATAACGTTTTGAGTACATGTTTTGACGTTTTACTGATGTTAATAACAAACACTTTTGCCTTTTAGGAAGTGCATCCCATATGTAGATGGGTAATAGGCACCTTTTGGAAAACCTTTTTTAGAGGGGGGAAACGCTCCCTTAAAATTCTATGGCTCACACCCCCTATGGTCCTAGCTCGCATGTAGCAAGCCTATTTGGGGGCCAATTCAGTTTTTGCTCAGATAGGCTGTTCAAAGTGGGCAAGATTACACTTCATGTTTTTAGGTTTGGCAAATGGTAGGTTTACAGTCAGAGCTACCTCATACCTAGCGCCATCTAACGGAGCTAGTAGGCACCTGCCTGACCCTGAACCTGGCACTCTGCAAGCATATGTTTCAAACTGCAAAAAAAAATACAACGCATGCTTAAAGAGTGAGCAGTATTTCTGGTTCCATTTCCTCTGACATAAAGAGGTGCATGGTGGTAGTTATATAGTTTAGTACCACTATGCCTTGCTGCGTCCTCTACGTTGGTACCCTGAGAGTTTTTACCTTAAGTGACCTCCCGGTGCGACTAAAGCCACAGGCATTTGACAAGAAAACACAAAGTTGGTTCTTCAGAACTATTTCAACTTTGACCCCTTTCTAGTTAGCACCCGTCTGTCTTTTATCCTAATTCTGAGGACTGCATTTAAATAGGCTTAACCTGCAGGGTCCCTAGATTCTGAAGATCAGTATCTTTACTGGGTATAGTCTTTAGGCCATAGTATTACGTATTTGTGTTGTCTGAAATTAATCTATTAATGTTAAATCTTTAGGCAATATAACGTTGAAAAACAGCTGTGGAGTATTATTGGAAATATGAATCTTCTGTCCGCTCTAAGCCGCAGTAGAACATAATACTGTGAAGGTAGCTTACATTATTCAGGCTTAGTACACTTTATCTGTACCCCATACTCATATTTGATTCATTCATTATTGAGTAGACTGCTATAGTTGTGTTACATGATTGGCATGCCAACTGTCCTGTTTCATCATTACACTTCTCATATAAAAAAAAGCAACTCTGACTCCACATTTGGAAACCATTCCGAAATGTTCCTAAACTCATCAAAAAAGTAGTTACACAAAAGAGGACATGCTTTTTCGTACTCCTCCACCCGTAGTAACTTGTCAAATAACATTTGCTCACCTTTTTTGGTGGGTTAATTGAATCTACCTGTATAGAGAAGCTATATGATCTCCCTCCCCCCTCTGGCGCTTCCTGACGCTAAAAGTGGCTGACATGTCAACAAATTAGCGTAAGGTGATGAACCCTCCTAGAGCTGCATCGGGTATCTTCAAAATGTCGCGAAATACTGTAAACGTAATAATCGCACCTGTGCTTATATGGTATGATGGGGTTCTCTGGGGTTTGTGCTTGGAGAAGGTATATCATCTTTTTCCTCTGTTAACCTGGTGATGGCAGGTAGATAATTGTATTAGTTGATATGATTATAGTATCCCTATCTGTCAAAAAAGTGGAGGATTGCCACTAATTCAATCATTGCAGGAGGGTTTTATAGAGCACTCATAGTTCTGCATGTAACATACTTTGGACTGCCATGAGTATCAACATCAGCATGAGAAGATACCTATCTTGTAAACATGAGTAAAGTTGAGGCCATCTTGACTTGATAATATTTTAGTGAAAGTGCACAAAAATGTTGTTTTCCTTTACCATTTCTGTGCCTAAAGGGGAGTCTAAGCTTACTTTTTTGGCCTCTTGTAACTGTATTGTTAAATGTACTTTATTATCATATTCATACTGCTTATCAAATATTGTTGTAGTGTCACGCTTATGATTGATAACATTGTCCCTATCTATCAACAGGTGTCATGAATTCAAATTATCTTTGTATGTATTATTTCAAATATATCAGCTCTCAGCTTCTGAATACAGCATATCTATGCCTCGGTTATGCTAGTAATATTGCTTCATTTTAAATATGTTTATTTCTATTTCTATATACATGTTGGAGGTAGAATAATAATAAGTATTGCATAGAAGAAAGCAGGATTTCCAGTTTTACATATACTGTAAACATGTCAAAATAATGACGGAATCCTCGTCCCAAAGTTGCCAGAGATCCATTGTTTTTTTCACAGAGATTCCTTGTACCACCATACTGCCACCTGGGGCTTCTTGTAAAAACTACACTGGTTCACTGCAATAAAATTATGGTGGTTAATTGTTCAGTTTTACGAGGATCTCTGGTAGATTCAACAGTAATTTTTACCGTGTAGCCTATAGAAAGGCAGAAAGAAAAATGAATATTGGGTTTGAAGCAATGAGTAAGTGATTCATGTGCATTTGTTGTTATATCTATCAGTGGTCTAATAACACAAGATGTTGTTGAGTATTGGTATAAGAAGTACAAAGTCCCTCCTTTTATTTACACAGGACGACATGGCAGCCTGGACTGTTTCCACAAATACCCACCTCATCTTTTAAGTATGGCCCTTGTGTACGTAAAACTCTGTTCTAAATCAGAATGTTTGTTTTACAAAATGTATTTAGATATAAAACTGTGCAACCTGAGAGGGGTGCAATTCGAGAATCGCCTAAACTGAGCCAGGGGCACTTTCAGAATTGTACCATGGTGTTCCACATTCCAAGTCCCACATCACCGACTCTGCCATGAAACAAAATTTCCACACCGCACAATGGTTTACTAAATATGTGATCTAAATGATAATGTAAATCCATTGAGTGACAATTTTATAATGTAGTTATTGGTGGTTTTGAGGTTAGTATTTATCACTGAGATATCCAAGTTCTACAGCCTCTCCTCTCCATTAACATTGAATTCTAATTGTTATCTTGTGTTTCTCGATATTGCATCGAGCCTACATTATTATATTGTCATGTATATTTTGTTTCATATGACTATGATATGCTACGCTTATTTTAATTGGTTTGACTCTATTACTTGTATATTAGTTTGTAATCTTTATCTGAAAAGTTGGTGTTAAATGATTAAATAGAACGTTGATCTAGAATATTATTTTTCAATGAGCAGATGAAATTTTTATTTGAGATGGGCAGATAGAATACTGCTTCAGGATGAACAGATGGAAATTTTGTTTGTAATGAGTAGGTGGAAACTATTGTTGTTACATGTACTTGATTGACTTTAATTTACATATGTGACAGGATCTGCGAAAAGGGCCCTTAGTGCAGGGTGCTACAAGGTCCCTATTCTCAGTACACATCACATATGAAGGTGATCTACTCCAAATGTTGGTTTAAAATGATGAGATGGAAAACCGTAGTGGCCTGCTTAAGTGCCGGGTTTCTGAATGAGCGCCAGTCTTGAAGATAAGCACATGGGGTATACAGAAGCATCGAAATTGGGAAATACACTATAATTTTATTCTTGAATTAGCACCGGTTTTGAATAAAAGCCGCGGATCGAGGTAAATTGACATTTATAAGCCTGTATGCTTAAGCAAGTGTTCCACCAAAAGCCAATTTATTTTAGTCGGATTTTGATCAGATTTGAGAGAAATGATGGTTCAAAATTCACAATTTTTTACGGTAGATTCCCGATGTATTTCTCCACGATTCCAGCAAAATCTTTTTTTTTCTAATTTGACCGGAAGTGGGCGGAAAAGCAAGGGGAAGATGGCCGATTAGCTCCCGATTCAAAATCGGGAATAAATGAGCTTTGGTGGAAAACCCGCTCTTTATACCGGTCACCATATTGTACTAATTTGAAACAATGCGGCATGTGGAATCAGCATAATTAGTACTGGTCTGGACTCAGTTGGTAGCACCTGTTGGTTGAGATACAACAGACAGAGAAAATTAGGGGACTCATGCTTATAGAGGATTGTGTATTTTATAGAAGTCACTTGAAATTGATCCGTCCTTTCATGAAGATCACAGCATGTATTTAATTTTATGTGTTCATATGATGTTATTTGGAATAAAAATGTTCAAAGCAAATGCATATGAGTGTGTTAGTGTTATTCATGATGCAATATCATTGGAATAAGTCTCGGCCTATGACCTCAGCTTATATAAGAGATATTGTCTCAAGGCTACTAGGAGTTTATTATATATGCACCCGTACATGTATGCATGAATTCATAATTATACTTGTACATTGTGTAGTTGAGGAAATGTCTTGTGCCATACATTTTGTTTAGTCTGGACTAGGATGAGAAATGGTGTAGTGCCAGACCTGATAATACATTTATAAGGCACGCATGCACCAACATGCATTCTACCCTGGTCCCTGTGCAGCGTCAGCGATGGTCAATTCTCATGAAAATGGATCATGTCTGAGAAGGGTAAAAATTGCAGATAGTGATTGAATAATCCAGGTGTTTACCGTTCAGGAGAATTCATTGCCAAAGTTGAGAATATTAACTCTAATTTGAACATATAAGACGTGTCAAGTGTGCCATCCCTTGTGCTCGATTTTCGTGAGAATTGACCAGCTACTGGGGCTGTGGTGGGAGTAGGATTGTGTGAGCACCGAGAACCCACACTATAGGATCAGTACACTGTAGACCTATGGGCGTTCCGTACCTCCACAATACCCACAGGGAACAGAGTCAGTATGTAGGTCACTCTACCCACGGAACGACGGGAGACTGGGGTCAGGGAGGTCCAATACACATTGAACTTCAATCAGATCCTTATCTGTACTAGACTGTAGGGGGAGGGGAGGCAAGGTGTGTGATTGTAATACACATCTTAGATCAATCAGATTCATATCTAGATCAAAGGGGGTCTTTAAAGTAATTAAATCATTAGTTGGAATACACAACCAGTGTGACCCCAGTATCCCGTCCTTCCGTCGGTAGAGTGACCTACATACAGACTCTGTTCCCTGTGGGTATTGTGGAGGTACGGAACGCCCATAGGTCTACAGTGTATAGGATCAGCAGCACCACCAATACTAGATTATGTAATGTTTTCACTGGTACCATGAAGGCATCCAGTGCTAACCAAACTCACAGTCAATATAACCACAGCTACATATGGGTTAAGTATATTTAGAGTGGGAAAGCATATGCAGTCTACAACTATGACTTGAACTAAGATCTAGGAAAGTGAATATTCTCTCTCTCCATAATCAGCTGGACACTTTCCATATCTACACACATATGGGAACAGGTACATGCAGTAGTACGGAGTGCTAAAATACTCTAGAAGGAACACCTTGGATTAACTGCGATCAACCATGTATAGGCTAACCTAACTCCAAGAAAGATGGATATCTGATATTAGACAACCAAGGTGAGATTGATTGATTGATTTGTGTTTTACAGCACTTTAGCGGCACTAAGTGGCTATCCCGTGCTTCACAGGTTGATAATTTAACAGAGGAATGTGTCAGTGCCCGCGCATATGTGCACCACACACATCCTGAGGGGATAGGAAAGAGGAGATATAGACCCTTTTAAGTGGGCTAGGGAAGCCCGAACCAAGGTGAGTGTTAGAGGCAAATCATTATTACGTATTAGAGTGGATTTTTATTTTATAGTAATTGTAAAGTTTAACTTTTGTCTATCAATGGGGCTGTTAAGGATTCCAAGTGAACTTGCTGGACAATACTCTGAAATTTGGCATACGGGCTCATTTTTACCCCCTCTTTCGATCTAGATGAGGAACCAACAAGAATTTTCCTCCGAATCCCTGAAATCCAAAATGGCCGCCAAATTGGGCATATATTTTCAATATGATTTTCTAAATTCCTTATTTATCATCAATAGAATTGGGCATGCAATATCCCAAAATTATGGTATTCACCCCTCTTTCAATCTAGAAGGGGAACAAAATAAGTTTCCTCCCCCCCCCCAAAAAAAAAAAAAAAAATCAAGATAGCTGTCACTTGGGCATTAATTTTCACATTTTTACTCAAAAATCCTTATTAATCATTACAAGTTATCATGTAATACCTCACTGCTTTTAATCTTGAAGAGGAACCAATACAAAGCAAATCAAGCATTATTTTATCATGAGGGTTACCCCAGTGCTGCAAACTGGGTTACAAAAGGCCTGCCCTGTCGGCTACATGCCAAAGTCCCGCATAGATGCCTTATTCCAAATTACCCAAATTCGAAAAACTCCTATTACCACCCTAATAAAAATAAAATGTATAACAAACTCCAACCAAATTCCAAATTTCCCACATTTTCTTCTTACCACATGAATTCCAAACCAACACTCCATCTTATTTTTTCTCCTACTACAGGTTTTTTTATTTTTTGTTCGGTGTGACGGTCTACTCCGACTAAAACACCTGTCCCCTTCAACGCTTCGTGCTTGGGGGGCTTCAAACAAAAAAAAACAAAAACATGAGGGTTCATTTTCACGAGGCAGTTTAACACAATTCCAATATCCAATTGGCAGTCATGTTGGATTTCGGGGGGTTTGGATGAAAATAAGATTTTATGTCAAATTTCAGAGTATTGTCCAGCGGGTTCACTTCACATGCTAAATTGAACATAACAACTCCCACTATATCCCCCTGCCCGACGCCTAGTCTACCACCGCGGCACGTTCACTATAAGGGGTATGTTTTAGAATGAATAACGATCATCAAATGGCCCTACGACCACCACTCTCAGAGAAAATAGGCCTCCCAAACGATCTTGTACAATGCAAATCATATAAGGTGATAGTACAAATGAAGAGTTTGGTTCCAAAATGCAACAAATCCATTCCAGATCTTCAGCATGTCCGAGTTGTAGTGCTTTCCTGAAGTCAATGTTAGTGTTTTAGTGATACAATCTCTAATCTATAGACTTTTGAAATATTTTCCTCTTTTAAAAAAAGAACAGGTTTGTTGCTTTTGGGAAAAATAGTCCTAAACAATTTACAAAAACACTATTTGTACTACAGCTGTAGATAGTCTGAGACCTTAGCCAGGAATCTGAGCGATTTTCTGATGTGAATCTGAATAAATCAATGACCATTTAAGAAGAAATCATACATTGGTGATTGTCTAATTGAACAATAAGTCCAATATTGTTCATCCTTTTGAAACACACCCTTGGTGGTCTTCAACCTGAGTATATATCAAAATGGACAATCCTAAGTCGTCAAAATGAGGACTTTCAGGATCAGTCAAATTTCATAATGACAACAGACGTGCTGTTCTCTTCCCGTCTAAAGGTCTTATTCCACTTCAGTCAAACTTGCAAAAAGTCACAAAAAGTTGAATGAAAAAGTCAGCTTTGAGTAACTTTTCCCCTCTTTCTGTGACTAAAAAAGTGAAATCCTCACTTTTCCAGTCAGCTGTCTCAAACTTTCAAAGACTTTTCCTTTTATATGATTCCATTTAGACCTTTTCATTCAAATTTGACTGAAAAAGTCAATTTTTTCAAACTTTTTAGTAGACTGATGGTCAGTGGAAGCAGTTTTCCAGTTAAAGTCAAACTTTTCCCGTGACTTTTTGACTTTTCGCCAAATATTACTTTTTTTCAATATTTCAGAAAGTCAATTTTTTAAGTCAGATTTTGTCACTTCAGGTCTGACTTTTGACTTTTTCAGGGGGTCAAAAAAATGTTACCCCCTTGGGAGGGGGATCACAAATTCTTTTGCGTGTCTGCGCGCAACCCCACCAACCCCCTGTTGTTAAAAATGATTACTCCCTAATAAAGAAGTTAAAACAGACCAATACACACTAACGACAATGCGACCCATGTGGGGGCCGTAAAACACATCCTTAGAATACATGAGGTCTGAGTTACCCCTCGCACCCACTTGTGCGCTGGATGCTGGTCGGGCAGCAGGAGCAGGGTGGGTCTCCCTGACCAGGCCACAATGCTGAGTCAATGGGGGAAGAATTTCATAGTCGACTTTGAATGGGTAATTTTAGCAATATTGCCTTGAAAAATTATGATAGTGTGGGTATGAACACCTTGTTGGCTGGTGTTTAAAATAAACTCATTATGATTTATAGAAATAGGAGATATTGGTCTGTGTATGATGCACACACTGACCCACATAGCTGAGACCGTGAGTGCATGGTATGTTGTCCACTGACCACCCTGCACCTCCCGGGTGAGCAGGGGCTGACCATACCCGTGCTACACAGTGACCCACCATGGCTTCCAGTAGAACGCCCCCTACCGGAGATATCCCCGGCTTTGGGTGCCTGCTGGAGTAACTCGGACCTCATGTATGGCCTACCAGGAGTCTAACGGCATACTTGAGTGGTAAGTATCTGTGCTAAGGATGGTCGCGTTGACTGATGTGCAGTTTATGGCTCTGAAAATGATGACCCTTGGCCATCACATAGGGAGACCAGTAATGATTATATCCCCGAAATATGGTCCCTCGTCAAGAACGGGTTATATCATTTTCAGAAGTATATAAATATATATATATATATATATAGAGAGAGAGAGACAGACAGACAGACAGACAGACAGAGACAGACAGACAGAGACAGATAGAGACAGAGACAGACAGACAAGACAGACAGACAGACAAACAGACACAGACAGACAGACAGACACAGACAGACAGACACAGACAGACAGACACAGACAGACAGACACAGACAGACAGCCCGACAGGCTGACAGACACGCAGACACACAGCCCGACAGACGAGAGTTACGTTGTGGGGAAAAATTTGGTCTGGGCACTGTGGGGTTGGGTAATGGGTACAATCGATCATTGTGGGGTGCACATGTACATATGTACATTATTGGGTTAAAATGTCTGAATATAGTGGGGTCATATTGTTATTCAGGAATATATTTCATCAAATAGCAAAACAAGAAAGTAGCTTTGATGGCCTTCGAAACGCACCTAAGATCAAGTTGATCGGACCAGCGGTTGCTGAGATATTTAGTTTTGAAAGTTTTAGCGGAAGTATCGTAAAAGAGTCCCTATTCAAAATGCTAGTTTCTGGCTGTGCTATTGGGGGGTGGAGACTGGATCATGGCTCAGTGGGCATTAACTCTTGCACCTACATGATGCAGGCTTCACCTGCTCACTGTAGGACTATTTGAGAAAAAGTGCCTCCGCTGCGTGATGGGGCCAGTCAAAGAATTGTTTGTTTCTGCTCTAACCCGTGAACCGTTGCACTTAGAGACATGGGACCGGGTGCAAATCGCAGCTTATCGCAAGGGCTACCAGGCACTCTTCAAATTGGAATTAACTGTCTCAGTTACTGAATGCATGGGGTGCAATCATCTGTTGTTTTGGGGTTACTGTGTCTGAATATGTGGGGTGCAATGTCTGTCGCTATGGGGTTATTATGTCTGTGCATGTGGGGTGTTATGTCTGTCGTTATGGGGTCATTGCGTCTGAACATGTGGGGTGCAATGTGTATTACTCACTAGGGGGCAGTAGGTGGTGATACTGTCTGTAATATGCACAGACTAATGGGGTCTGTCTGACAGACAGGATCATTGTGGGGTTGTACCACGATCTTTTCACATGCACCCCACAAGGTCATTTTGAACCATTTTAAGGACATTGCTTGTGGGGTTAACCCCACAAGCAAAAAATGACCCCACAACGTAGCGTTGTACTTATAAAAACCCCACAGTGTAGCTCTAGTAAACACACAGACAGATAGACACAGACAGACACAGACAGACACACACACACACACACACACACACACACACACTGTACAGATCCCTTATTCAAAGGAGATGCCTGTAACAGGACTCAATATCGTAGGTCTACTATATGCTACAAGCAGTACTTGGCTTATCTGACATGGCCCCCAGCCACCTCCAAACAGTAACATTGCACTATATTCATAGGCTCTATCCCAGACTGTACCTACCGTAGTTCAGTCTGGGCTAGTCTGAGACTCTGGCCATGAGAAGATGCATCAGATGATAAGAGGCATTCACTCTCAGTGAATAATTCATGAGGTAGGGGGTAGAGGTTGGCCGTAGGTGCATGGTTACTGTCACTTGGTACTGTAACGTGAGGGCTGGGGATCAACACTCAATACTACACAAGGTCAGAATTTACTGCTATTCACCCTTTAAGGATCGCTATTTAATGCATTAATGCATGATGCCCATTAGTCATCATGATGCATGAATGCAAGTGACTAACCAGAAATACATTTATGCATCATGCTGACCGTCGAATTTAATACACTCCTGTAGGGTTGGTATGATGCACTATTGAAGTACTGGTGAGTAGACTCACCAGCACTTCATTGGTGCATCATGACAACCAAAAGGCATGATGCACTCCAGCATCATGCCCATTGGTTGTCTTGTGGACCCTATTGGCCACTATAGCTGGTCTTGAGCTGGTTCCGGCGACACACACTGCTAAGAACTGATAAGATGGGACCAGCATGTCCCTGGAAGTGGGTGTTAACCAGGGACAAGGTACCCATCATGGTATGTCTTATCAGTGGGGTTTAGCTCAACCAGCAAAATTCAAGATGGTGGCTCCACTAGGCCTCCATACAGAGTCCTATACGGCACATGGCTATTGTATTATTGACCAATGGGAGGCATCCCTGGCATAAACTGCGGAGTCGGGGGCTGAAGGTGTTAGTCATAGTGGAGTCGGGGTCTAATGGCGGGCCCCAGCTGATAATGGCTATGTGAGCTATAGAACTAATACTGTTATATATGGAGGGTCAGCATGATGATCCAATGAAGTGCTAGTGAACAGTCTCACCATTGGTGCATCCTGATGACCAATGGGCATGATGCACTTCTTTATCAGCGGCACCTAAAGGGGTCCGTTACAGTTGGTATACGTTTTCTTTTCACATTTGCTATAGACTCATATCTGTGTTATCCCCTGAGGATTTCTCTTTCTGTCGATGGATGAGGTAGCAGCAGGATCTTCCCATGGTCATGAACTTTATAACAACCTAGAGGGATACATTAGTGATCAATGTCATAATGCCCTTCATTCGGTGTACACTTTTAGGGTGCATTGCATAAGTTTACATATATTTGTTTAAAAATGAACTCGGTTGGTAACTAAGGACATCGGATCAGATCGGGCACATCAAACATATTTGATGTTTGACGGTTGGATGTTGGATTGGACTCTCCTGCAGACGCCCCCGTCCTCATGATCAGCCAACCTGGTTGGCTCCATCTGCGGTCCCCTTTAGTAACTTCGAAAAAAGTGCAACCCATGCAATCCGATAATCTACTACGATCTCCATTTCACACCTTGTGCAAACTTCAAACACCCCCTTTTGTTATAAACATGGAGCTGATTTCTCCTATGTTATTGTATTGCTTGAGGATGTAATTTGTTTTGTTAATGCATATAATTTAAACACTTTTATTCTCTTCATCTGATTTCAGGTATTCCTAAACATCATCGACACCATCTTGGAGCCGATACACAACAAATATAACCATACAATGTCTCTCAGACGGTTCTTCATCCGCCACCGCCGATTCCAGTTCCGGTTTGGGATCCTACTGGTGGGTATCCTGTGCATCGGACTGCTTTGGATGACAATGCATTCCACAATGTCCGATACAGGAAGTCCCGGTTCGCAGGAAGTAGCTAGTCAAGTAGAGGTGGATCTGTTGAACCCGGCCATTGCTGGTGTCTTCCATGCCATGTTGCAGGAACACCTCAGACAGCAGAAAGAGCTGCAGCAGCAGGGGGAGGCAATCCCCTTCCACCCAGAACTGGACATCCGCCAAGCACGTCCCCCACCACAGGAACAGGAGGCCGGAGTGGGACGGGGTGCAAGGGAAGGCGATATTGTTATAACCAAGGAGGAGCAGGACTACTGGGCCCCACACCGCCAACCCCCACAGGTTATCCCTGGTACACAGAGCGTCGTCAGTGTCAACACTACAGTGAAGTTACATGGTGTTCGGCGTGTTGGCACTAGTTCACATGGGGAGTACCTCCATATGTTACGGGCACTCATGTTTCGAGTCCGCCCACCAGATTCAGACTACAATATCAATGCGTCCCTGTCAGATCGCATCCCTTTGGACCGTATGGTGCCTGATAGCCGGCAGGAGGGCTGTAAGGGCATCCAGCATGATCTTTCTGGCCTGCCAGATGTCAGTGTTATCATCCCCTTCTACAATGAACCATTGAGTATGCTGTTGCGTACCATGCACAGCGTCATCAATAGCTCCCCGCCATCCCTACTCAGGGAGGTGATTCTTGTTGATGATGCCAGCACGGCTACAGACCTTGGTGTGCCCTTGGAAAAGTACTTGTCTCTGGTCCCAAAGGTATGCGTTGTGTTTTACTAGTGTCCTTACATTTAACTAAATTATTTTTAGGTGCATATGTAGGTACCTAAAGAGATTATTGGTTGTATTTTGATATAGATTCGCCAACATAGAAGTATTGGAAATGGTCATGAATCCCATGTACATACAATATGAATGTGAAACTAGTTTAGTATGTCAGAGAAACAGTGTTTATTATTCTATACCATAACCCACTTGGCAAAAAAAACACGTTTTATCAACGTTTGCAAATGTTTTTAATTTGGTTTGGGTAAAAACATTTTTAAAAACGTTTTATTACGCTGAAAAAAAACAACCAAATAAAGACGTTTCTTTACATTAAGAAAAACTTTTTTTCACCTGAAATATAAAACGTTTTATAGGAATTTCAATAAAAGGTTTTTGAGTACATGTTTTTGGATGTTAACAAAAATCCTTTGGCAAACTTAGGAACCAAATAAAACGTTTTAACGTTAAAAAATGTTTTTCTACCAAGTGGGAAGGCTCTTTGAAAGAAAAGAAGCTTAAATTGAATGTTTTTGTTCCATTTTCATTCCATATTTTTCAAAATCTCACCAAATGGAATTATTTCAAAAGAGAACCAAATTATAGAAGAAAAATGCTCCAAAAGGACACCCTGAACACCTCCCTTAATTACTTTTAATCTTATTCTTTGATAGGTACTTTTGGTGCGAAACTCGCTGAGGTTGGGGTTGATCAAGACCCGGCAGCTGGGGGTGCGGCTCACGAGTGGGGAAGTGTTGGTGTTTCTGGATGCGCACACAGAGGCAAATGTTAACTGGTTACCACCATTACTAGATGAGATCATTAAGAACAGGAGGACCATCGTGCAGCCTGTCGTAGACAACATCAGCCCAGACACACTGAAATATGGAACAACGCGCATGGGCTCCTTTGTCCGCTCGTCATTCACCTGGGATCTTAGGTAAAGTGTGACCATACGATTACAGGCATTTTTAATTGGGAACATGCACGACTCCCTTTTAGCCTGAAGTCAAATATTTTTGAGTTTATTTGCTCTTATAAACCCAAGTTGATAATATTTTCAGATTGGGTAATGTCTCTTTTGTCATTTCTTGAGGTTTATTTCCATATTGCCTGTGGCCCCATGTAGATGATATGAGCCGTTCCCATGAGGAAAATGTATTTATCACTATGTCCATGCTAATTAGAGATCAGGTTTGGACACCTCTATGTAAGTAGTCCTGGGGAATTAGTCATCCAATGTAAGATGACGTATAAATGAATTATGAGTCAGTTGAATCAAAATAACTGCATCTTCAGATTGACATTTAATTATTTCATGAATGGTGTAGCATTTCTATGGCTAGAACATAGACGTAAAGTCTTTCTTCATTCCCTCCATGGGACCTGACATGTATTCAAAATGTAATTCCGTATTGAAAAAGAAAAATCAACAAAACAACAACAAAAACAATTTCCCCACTTTAGTTTTCACCTTGTACGGTTTACTACAGAATCGATCTGTCTAAAGGGCTGCTTCCACTTTGTCGGGCGGGTCCATTTTCTGCTAATCCGACAATATTTTTCCATACATTTGCTATATAAGAATTGGTCGAATAAGCAAAAATGGACGCTGTGGAACCAGCCCTTGATAAAGAATACTTGAATATTCACAATACGTTCTATGATGCATTAGCATTCTTCTAAGCACTGTCCAGCCACAAGGACATCAGAGGCGTGCATTAGAGTCCATTGTCCTTCAAAGTGAACAGTTACTAAGGCAAAAGGGATGTCAAATTGCATTTGTCAGGAGGTATTAATGAAAGGATGGGATAAGTGCCCAAGTACTAGCTCACATGGCATGTCTGCTGTGAATAAATGTAACCCATGCCCACCTATTCTGGAAACTAGTGATTCCCAACCCCATCCTCTTACTCTACTCTAAAATCCTGTGTTGAAGCAGCGGCTTATAGACCAGTTCAGGTACAATTTTAAAAATGGAGGGAGGGAGGTACGAGGAGAGGGGGGGGGGCTTGATATTTATCTAAGGCTTCCACAACCCCTTCCGTTGACAGGGAAGTCTGCAGAACCCCTAGCAACGTGTAGTCTCTTTTTTTAAACTTAAAAATCCATTGATTAGAAAAGAATGGTAAATAGGTTTGTTGGCAAGTCGTCTTCTGACCACCATAGCATTAGTTCATTATGCAGACCCTACAAGAGTGTATCATCCCACTTGGCAAAGAATCGTATTTTCAACATTTGCAAACGTTTTTCTTAGGTTTGGGTGAAACCCGTTTTTAAAAAAACAATTTATAACGTTGAAATTTTCAACCAAATAAAAACGTTTGTTTCTTTTAAAAAATGTTTTGTTTGTTAAACTTAGTAACCAAAGAAAAACGTTTTTGACGTCAAAAACGTTTTCATGCCAAGTGGGATAAGAATTACCTGTATCATGGTCAGGGCTGTAGTCATGCATCAGTGATCATAACACATATCAAATCACCGTCCCAAAAGGCTTTAAAACCAAGCATGGTGAATGGTAACAAATAAATCAACTACATGATAATCATGTATGGTTAGAGCCCCACAGCTCTGACTTAATCTGCCACTGTTACACAGTGTAGATCGATATGCACAGAAAAAAAAATAAGTCCCAAATGTTAGTCACATACGAGTCGAATTGTCTAACTTTCTAGCTAGTTAGTCAAAACGCCGTCTTTAAACGTCCCTTTTTTTTCTTGGTCGAATATGACTAACCATTAGACAAATTGGCCAAATTGCCTTGGCTTGCCTGATTTTGACTAGGATTCCTTGGTTGTTTTGACTAAGTACACTACTTGATATTTTTACTTCAATTCAACTGGTGATTGTGTTAAGCTCTATGTAGGATTCACACCTGACAGATCAAAGTCTCCTCATTGAGGAAATGCCTCACACCATATTCATTTAGAACCCCTGAGCCAAAGTAATCTGGGTTTCCAACAAAGAAGCAAATTCAAATGTGGATATTGTATTTATCTAGATTACCACAGAACAGGTGTTCCTCTCTGACTACCTATTTCATTTGACAAGGCATCAACCTATTTGGTACATTTGGCCAAGTGTAATGTAAGATTGAATTTTGAAAGCCTCAAATACATGTCGTTTCTGACATTCAAAGAGACTTTATCATAATTACTGAGAGTTTTCTCTATATTTCAGGTTGGTTTGGACAAGATTGCCAGCTTATGAAGCAGCCAGGCAGGAACACCCGTGGTCCCCATTCCGCACCCCGATTCTTGTTGGTTGTGCCATCGCTGTCGATCGGGCATTCTTTGAGTCCATTGGTGGCTTTGATCCTGAAATGAATATATGGGGAGGGGAGAACTTTGAGGTGCCTTTCCGGACATGGATGTGTGGGGGGCAGGTATTAACAGTGCCTTGCTCCAGAGTGGGACACACTTTCCGCAAGTTACCATACCTCAATATTGGAGATGCCCCTACACAGATTGAAGGGAACCTACTTCGTACAGCTGAACTCTGGATGGGGTCTTATAAAGGATTAGCTTATGGGGCCATATCGGAAGAGTATAAATTGAACCCAGGTGACTTCCGGTCACTCTGGCAGAGACAGAGTGAGCTGGAGCAACTCGGACTGCAATGTCGCAACTTTGACTGGTTCCTACAGACTTTGGTACCAGAAATCCCCCTTCCACCGGATGGAGTCGAGCTATTTGGGGAGATTGGTAATTTCCGTTGGACATCATGTTTGGCTGTCATCAGTGACAACGGTGCGCTTGACCTTACTGTGACTTGCTACATGGCGCGCATGTTACCGGAGAACTATTTCCTGTTAGATAAGCAGGGTCGGCTAATGCATGCGGGGACAAGGCGCTGTGTCACTTACGACAAGGCGACCAGTCTCCTCTATATCCACTCATGTGAGGGTGATGGCCACGATGTGGCGCGGTGGGAGTTCCGCCGTACGCAAACCCGAGCAGGTATGTTAGTGCTGCCCTCAGGTGGAAGGCGGCAGGACCTATGTCTCACACAAACCGGGGATCTCCCTGTGGGGAGGCGCCTTCTGCACATGCGTGGCTGTAGAGACAACTGGACGTCACAGCTGTGGCTCTGGACGTATGACTTTAATTTAGAGCGTGTGCGTGACCACAGCAGGTGACCAATATCCACAGTGTAGGATTTAATGAGATGGGACAACGTTATTAAATAAGCATATTACATGTGATATAAGTGGTGAAACTGACAGCCATTGTCTCAGAATCTTGCACACAGGTTGAGTTTCTGGTACATCTTGAATGGATAATAGTCTCACAGAGCTGAGAATATTATGCAGGGAAAAAACAAAGAGGCAGTGGTTTAAATCACTGTATGTGAAACTAAAAAGAATAACGCCTAAATGCCTTAATTCTGTCAGAGAAGAGCAAAAGACTTGTTAAAGGGGCCCTGGCATGGTAATGCATGCCAGCATTGAAAAGTCACGTGACCACCCCTTGACCAATCAGAGCACCACGATTTTTCCGCTGGTTCCCACGATTTTATGATCACTCTTTGAACCGGTACCCATGTTGTTAGTTTGCGGTGCTAGCCCCCCTTTAATATTCAAGAGCAGGCAATGAGTCCAGAAATTTACTTGGAAATAAACCCTTTTTTTCTGAGAGCAAACCCCTCTTTTTATTCCTCTCCTCATTATTACACTTACCATAGTAGTTACCCACTTGGCAAAAAAAAATTTAACGTTCAACAAACATTCCATGTAATACCGAGCCCCTAATAGGACATACCAAAAATATTTTTTACCCAAAAAATTATTCTTGTGGGTACAGGAGCAATTCTTGCGGGTACTGTGCAATTCTTGCAGGCACATGAACAGTATTTATGGATACAGGAACAATTCTTTTGATGCCCAGAAACAATTTTCGTGGGCACAAGAATTAATGTTTCTGTACCCACAAAAATTCTTTTTGTGTCCGCAAGAATAGTATTTGAGAAAATTACTTTTTGCATGTTCTTCAATTTTAAACCCTCAAAATGTAAGAGTCCCTGTGCCCGCAGGAATCTACTTCTATCCACAAGAATCTTCCAGTACCAGCAGAAATCTCCCAGTACCCATAGGAATCTTCCAGTACCTGCAGGAACCTTCCTGTATCTACAGGAATCTTCCAGTACCTGCAGGAACCTTCTAGTACCTGCAGGAACCTTCCTGTATCCACAAGAATCTTCCAGTACCTGCAGGAACCTTCCAGTACCTGCAGGAACCTTCCTGTATCCACAAGAATCTTCCGGTACCTGCAGGAACCTTCCAGTACCCATAGGAATCTTCCAGTACCTGCAGGAACCTTCCTGTATCAACAGGAATCTTCCAGTACCTCCAGAAACCTTCCTGTATCTACAGGAATCTTCCAGTATCAACAGGAATCTTCCAGTACCTCCAGAAACCTTCCTGTATCTACAGGAATCTTCCAGTACCTCCAGGAACCTTCCTGTATCTACAGGAATCTTCCAGTACCTGCAGGAATCTTCCAGTACCCGCAGGAACCTTCCTGTATCTGCAGGAATCTTCCAGTACCTGCAGGAACCTTCCTGTATCTACAGGAATCTTCCAGTACCTGCAGGAACCTTCCTGTATCTACAGGAATCTTCCAGTACCTGCAGGAATCTTCCTCTATCTGCAGGAATCTTCCAGTACCTGCAGGAACCTTCCTTTATCTACAGGAATCTTCTAGTACCTGCAGGAATCTTCCTCTATCTGCAGGAATCTTCCAGTACCTGCAGGAATCTTCCAGTACCCGCAGGAATCTTCCTCTATCTGCAGGAATCTTCCTGAATCCACAGGAATCTTCCTGTATCCGCAGGAATATTTTTTGCATGAAGAAAAATCTTTATGGTATGTCCTATTAGGGGCTCCGTAATACAACATTTGCAAGTTTTTCAAATATTTGTTTTGAAAACAGAGCTCAAAACATGTTCACAAAAACGATTTTTGGCGTTCTATGAATGTTTTACTTGTGGGTTTAAACATAAAGTGTTAAAAATACGTTTTTACCAAGTTGGTATATAGCTTGTTCAAAGATTCGGTTTCAGGATTAACCTTATAAGTATCCACTTTTTTCAGATTCCAATTACGTACGGGACAATTCTGTATTGGTTTATAATTGTATTGATGATACCTACTTGACAAATAAAACCATAAATGTTTTTAAACGTTGTTGAACGTTTGGAAGAGTTTTGGGTATAGATGACCGTTTGTACAACCGTTTTTATTATATCAAAAAGAGTTCTTATATCGCTGAAAAAGAAAACATGTATTTTAACATTTGTAAAAAAACGTTTTTAATATCAAAATAAAACGTTTTTATTTAATATTAACGTTTTTAAGTGCACAACAGAGAGACAACTACGCATATCTATCTAGTACCGTAGAGGCCTGTTTAAGCGCCCCGGCGCTTATAGATTTCAACCTGGCTGTACCCCCGGCCTTTATTCAAGACCGGCGCCCATACAAGACTTAGTTTTTAGTGTATATATCAATTTCAATGTTACTGCACCCCTGGCGCTTATTCAAGACCGGCGCTCATTCAAAGGCCTGGCACTTATATATAGGCTACTACGGTATCTGTAGAAAGTGTCTTCCACTGCAGAGCTGCCACCTGCTGTCTCCTAGATGTATTAAGACCTAGGAATGTAACTTTTCAACACCAGAATCCCTGTTATTCTGACTGTTTAAGTCTAAACATCTAAACGTATTTAGTATCAGTCTGTAGAGTTGAAGCGTATTAAACCCAAACAAATAAGCGACCAAGCCAAATTTTTATACCTTAAACATGTTTAGACCTAAATGTGTGGAAGGGGAGTGGGTTACTCAGTTCACCCCTAAATTGCCTGCTGGGAACGGGGCATTATTGTAATCATTACATTACTGCAGGTCAACAGTTCCAAATCTCTTCTATTTTTTAGGAAAATTTGAATCTCATAGCAAATCAGTAATGCGTAATTAGAACCATGAAAAATTGTAATTTGACTAAAAATTTGACAAAAGAAGCCAAACGCATATATCTGCACAGTTGCTGAATATTCTGTTTTGCATTTGCTTCTCTCTCTCTCTCTCTCTCTCTCTCTCTCTCTCTCTCTCTCTCTCACTCTCTCTCTTTCTCTCTCTCTCTCTCCATCCTTTAAATTGGATTAGTCACTCTATATTGGGAAACAGAGTCCCAAAGTTGCCATAGATCTCTCGGTATTTTCACAGAGTTCCTTGTACATTTTTCTAACACCATACTCCCGCATGGAGCTTCTTGTAAAAACTACAGTAGTTCATCACTATACCATTACGGTGGTTTACAGTTCATTTTATGAAGATCCCTTGTGGATTCAATAACTATTTTCTACAGTGTGGTATACAGTTATCATATACCATTTTATTATTCCATAAATTGTAACATATTTTGTATTAATCAAAGAATATCTAAGAAATTAATACATAGGTTGGTTCTAAGAGCTATAAGAGCGCTCAAACTTTGTATAAGAGCGTTCATGCCCCACTGCACACCAAACCAAGTCAGTTAGACAAAGTTTATGACATCAAAGGGTCCGACCTAATGGTTCACTGCACAATATAATAAAAATGAGGGTCTCAGTGTGCGACCTCATGGTTCAGTGCACAAACTAATAACTTGTAAGTGAATGCAAACGGCCGTTAGGGGTGCCTGGGCACCACAGACGCCGTCATGAGTGTCTGAGCATCCTAATGACTGAACAATGGGTTACATAAGCACGACGCCATAACCTTCCGGTCGCTCTAGCGTCGCTCCTGAGCGACCTAGGTCAAATATCAAAGCAGTTATGGAAAGCCCATAATTAGACGGTCAAAATGAGCCCAAGATCAAGGCGGAACTCCCATTATTAAGGAAGTTACGCCATGGAGACTGAATCGACCTCCGAGTGCACTACAGACGAATCGGCGCGAGTTACGCGCCTATCCAGCGGGCAGTTTAAACTTGGCATATTCAACTCCGCGCATGCGCAAAATGGCGGTTGTAGCTGCGTAAACGACCGAGATATGAGGGTCTGAAGTTACAGAACCGACCAAGACAAAGGGGGACACAGCGGCGCCCATGGGGGTCCTTTGTGGACCCAGTGACACATGAAAGCCTCCCCTCAAACAATTGCAGAGTTAGGCAGATGCTACTGGCCCCAGTCAGTCTGGAGGTGCTTTTCCAAGATTTGCTACAAATAGCCTGTCTGCACCTCCAAGAGGACATCACCAAGAACCGCTCTAGAGGTAACATCTCCAGTCATCTCCTGCTACCTGCTATACCACTGCACTATGGTGAAACTATGCTAGACAGGCATTGGTTTCCTACCATTAGTGGCCAGAGGCTATCTTCTTCAAGACTTCCACCAGAGGGTAAAGTTACTCATTATTACACTATTCCTCTAAGCAGCAGGTCAGGAGCTAGGTGTGGGAACCCACCTAGAACTATGCTGGACACTGTATTATTAATACCTCACAGGTGGAGTGGAACTGAACATTATACTTTATAAATTATTGTATGTTTACTGTATGTGCAAATTACCTACATACTAACTACTGTATGATTGATATTTCTTACATGTTGCCTAAAGCTGAATAAACCAGTGACAACTGGAAATAACACTATTTATAAGAGCCTTGAGATAATTACACTATATACCACTAGTCTTATGATATTCCTCATATGACAACTTGATCATGCCAATTACTAGTATGACAAAGTGGTGGAGAACATCCTACTAAGATCCCATCTCTCACAGGCTCATAAAAATTAAAGCTGGTAACACAACTAAGAACAATCATGCACACAGTAAATTAAAGCTGGTACCGCAACTAAGAACAATCATGCACACAGTAAATTAAAGCTGGTACCGCAACTAAGAACAATCATGCACACAGTAAATTAAAGCTGGTACCGCATACACACAGTAAACCCCACTCCACCCACCCAGTGACCTTAACCTTGACACCATGCCCACCAAGGTCACCAGTGAGAGCTCCCACATACCAGTGAGATCTCCCACACATCAGTGAGATCTCCCACACATCAGTGAGATCTCCCACACATCAATGAGATCTCCCACACATCAGTGAGATCCCACACACATCAATGAGATCTCCCACACATCAATGAGATCTCTCACACAACAGTAAAGATCTCCCATATATCAGTGAGGTCTCCCAAAACGTCAGTGAGGTCTCCCAAAACGTCAGTGAGGTCCCCCAAACGTCAGTGAGGTCTCCCAAACGTCAGTGAGGTCTCCCACACGTCAGAGAGGTCTCCCACACGTCAGAGAGGTCTCCCACACGTCAGAGAGGTCTCCCACACGTCAGAGAGGTCTCCCACACGTCAGTGAGGTCTCCCAAACGTCAGTGAGGTCTCCCAAACGTCAGTGAGGTCTCCCACACGTCAGTGAGGTCTCCCACACGTCAGTGAGGTCTCCCACACGTCAGTGAGGTCTCCCACACATCAGTGAGATCTCCCACATACCAGTGAGATCTCCCACATACCAGTGAGATCTCCCACACATCAACGAGATCTCCCACACATCAGTGAGATCTCCCACACATCAATGAGATCTCCCACACATCAGCGAGATCTCCCACACATCAATGAGGTCTCCCACACATCGATGAGATCTCTCACACAACAGTAAGATCTCCCACACATCAGTGAGATCTCCCACACATCAATGAGATCTCCCACACGATCAGTGAGATCTCCCACATATCAGTGAGGTCTCCCACACGCCAGTGAGGTCTCCCACACATCAATGAGATCTCCCACACGACAGTGAGATCTCCCACATATCAGTGAGATCTCCCACATACCAGTGAGATCTCCCACATACCAGTGTGATCTCCAACATGTCAGTGATACCTACAACACACCAGTGATCCCACACCTTCCACCATGGCCGACGCTGATGAAGGTCCTCAACCCAATCAGGCGGCTGAGAAGATAAGGGCCTATGAGAAGACCATCCAAGATGCAGTTACTGCCCTAGAAGCAAACAGAGCCCAACAAGATGCTCATGCCCTTGCCTCAAAGGAAAGGGAGAGGATCCTCAGTCAACAATTGGATGACCATCGGAAGGCCCTAGAACAGGCACAACAACAGATCGCAGATCTCATGAAGATGGTATCATCCCAGACCTCACAGCCTCCCACACCCACCACCACACCTATTGTCACACCATCCGCCTCTGGATCCAAGGAGGATGTCATGATCTCCATGATGTCCAACATGACCAGGATCCTAGACAGACAACAACACGACGACAGGAAGATCAGGCAACACGAGGTAACCAAACCCAAAACTTTTTCTCACCCATCACCACTCATGCCAACAGCACTATTTATTGATCACAAATTCCCAGAGTATCTGAAGGACAGGTACAAATTAACAGACAGTGACACCATGGTAACATATTTACCCAAGTACCTTGAAGGACAAGCATTGGCTTGGTTTGAAACCTTCAAGGAAAGTGCCACACCTGATAAGTTGACATGGTCCAATGTAGTACATGAACTAAAAGAGTATTTTGCTACTCAAGACAATATTATCTCCAGGACTGCACTCCGTGCACAAGAGATAGATGAACCTGTATCTGATTATGCAATGTATCTCAGAAAAGCGTGTAATGCCCAATGCCTAAAGGACGACACCTTATTTAAAACATTCATCCAAGGCATGAGGCCCTGGATCTCTGTAGCTCTTGAGAACAAGAAAATAGACTCTTTTAACCAAGCCCTAGACCTAGCCTTAGAGGTTGAGACCCAAGAAAGATCTAGGAAAACAAGGGATGCAGAGTCTAACCCACAGCCTACTAAGAAAAAGGTCCAGGAAATCACCACTAGTTCAGATGAAGATGTTAACCTAATGTCTAGTGCCAATGTAAGGCAACAGGAAGCTAAGGCTATATCCAAAGACCCTACCGGTAGATATAGAGGAAATAACTATGACCCCAACTACCAATCCAACAGAGGTAGAGGTAGGGGGGGCAACAGCAACAACCGGGGGGGTCACAACAGTAGGAAAGACAACAGCTCTTCCAACTCCAACAATGGTAACTCTTCATACAGTGATAGGAGAGACAGAACCCCAAGTAATGGCAGATCCTATAATAATCAGGGATCCAACAGTAGGAGCCATAGTCCACATAGGAACTACGACTCTGGATCCTACAACAACAATGGTTCCTACAACAACAGCCAGGGTTCAAACAACTCCGGATCCTATAATCAAGGATCCAACAGTAGAAGCCATAGTCCACATAGAAACTACAACAGTGGATCCTACAATAACAACAATGGTGCCTACAACAAACAGGGATCCAACAACTCTGGATCCTACAGCAACCAGGGTTCTAATAACTCTGGGCAATACAGCAACTCTGGTCAATATAACCAGGGTTTCAACCCACATCAGGAGGATCACAAACCTAACACAAGAGGCTACCAGGGGAACCAACACAGTAACCCCCAAACAATACCTCAAGTGATGGATCAACTCTCCAAGCTCCTGGTCGCAAGCATCGCAACCACCCCACAGAACCAGGAAAACTAGGATGTCACAGTGCCGATGGGCCAGTGCACTGTGACACCCCAAATACAAACAATCAATCAGGATTAACAAAGATCCAACCAGAAACAATTGCTAGTGCCAATCTACCATCTAACAGACAGAGACGTCCATCAGTGATACACATCACCCCACCAGATTCATCATCAAAGGATACAGGTGAGAGTACCAAGCTTTCTATTGTACTTCTTCAAAATGGCTGTATCAATGCAAATCTATATGATGTTTCAGATGTACAATGTTTGGTTGATACAGGTGCTACTATCACCTGTGTCAGACAATCATTCCTCATGGACCTCCAAAAGAGATTCCATATCCAACTGAGGAAATCTAAAATTAACATCCATTTGGCAGATGGATCGGTGTGTCATGTTAGACATTCAGCTATGCTGAACTTTAGAATCCAAGGTGTCAGATTCCAATACCAATTTGCTGTAATTCCCAACCTCACACAGCCCGTTGTTCTCGGCACAGATTTCTTAAGCACTACAAAATCTCAAATTGAATTTAATGTTGATCCTGAACAAATTCTCAAACCCATTAGGGCAGTGAGGGATTTTACCATCCCTCCATTCTCTGAACTTGCAGTATTGGGTAAGGTCACATCTACTCAATCACTGCAAGGGAAAACTGGAGTAGTAGATAACCTCCAAAGAAATAACAATGCCCCATATCTAGTTCAAAGGGCAGCAGTAACCCCCAGGGAAAATAACAAACATCCCCTAGTGTTACTCAACACCAGCAGGCGCCCACATAAAATCAAAAAGGGTGCCATCATAGCTCTATTTCAGGAAGTCAAGGAATCTGACTTAGAAACACCTCAACAGGTGTCAGACACTACCCCACACACTGATCAATCCATCTCAGCCATACGGCCTGAGGATGTGACTCAATTCAGTGACACAGACTCAGACTGTGAGTCCACATATGCTGACCCTGAACCCAACTCAATCAGACTCTCTGAAATAGCTGCTATACATAGTGAGGCACATGACCTCGAGCCAGAATTGGAAGAGAATGTTCCACCAAAATCTGTGCTCACATCCAAAGATCAGCATGATAGATTAGGATCACTGCTGACCAAGTATGAGGATGTATTTGTAGGAAAAGATGGAGATATTGGTGCTACACACCTGTATACACACTCAATACATGTAAAACCTGAGGCAGTACCATGTCATTTCCTACCATATAGACAAACACCAGAAAAACAGGCCGCAATAGGGGAAGAGTGTGAAAGGCTAGTACAACAGGGCATTCTGAGAGAATGTGCTGAAGGCCCCTGGGCCTCCAGATCCTTTTTAGTACAAAAATCATCGGGAGGCCATCGGCTCGTCACAGATTTTCGTTATTTGAACCAGAACACGATAAATCAAGCCTTGTCTACACCCCGGGCCGATGACACTCTAGACATGATAGGGTCACTCAGACCAAGAGTATTCAGTAAGCTAGATGCCCAACAGGGATTTTTTCAAATTCCTATAAGACAGGAGGATCAGCATAAAACCGCATTCATAGCAAATGACAAAAAATATGTCTATGAAAGGATGCCGATGGGTTTAGCGACGGCACCGGCGGGATTCTGCCATCTAGTCACATTGATTCTGAACAAACTCAAGTACAAATGTGCCCTACCATACCTAGATGACATATTGGTATTATCACCATCAATCGAACAACACTTCCATGACCTGGAAGATGTATTCAACAGCCTAAGAGTTGGTAAACTCAAACTGAAGAAATCAAAATGTGAATACTTCATAGACAGAATAGACTTCTTGGGAATGAGAGTCACACCCAAGGGACTGCAACCATCTCCCACAAAGGTGGAATCAATCAAAACCTTCCCAACACCAAAATCAGTCAAAAATGTCCGATCCTTCACAGGCCTATGCCAATACTTCAAAAAGTTTATCAAAGGTTATGCCCAAATTGCTAGACCACTGTATGATCTACAGACACATCTCAAAGCATTTGTCTGGACAGAAGAGGCAGATAATGCTTTCAAAACATTAAAGCATGCCCTCTGTACCAATGCTCTTCTCAGATATCCAAACTATGAGAAAGAGTTCAGTTTGGCAACTGATGCTTCCAATGTGAGCTTAGGAGCTGTACTCTCACAGAGAGATAATGAAGGAGTGCTCAGACCAGTAGCCTTTGCAGGTAGAACCCTCTCCAAACATGAGAGAAATTACAATACCACAGAGAGAGAACTACTGGGAGTAGTGTATGGAGTATTACACTTCAGGCACTATCTAGAGACTAGACACTTCCAATTATACACAGACCATGCAGCGCTAATCCCACTATTAACCAATACAGGACTCACACATAGATGGGCCAGATGGGCTCTAGACATACAACAATTTTCATTCACCATCCAACACGTGAAAGGTGATGATAACACACCACCAGATGCTATGTCTAGAAGAGAATACCCAGATTCTGGACCCATGACTAACCCTCCACCCCCACCAAGGAGAGTTAGAGCAGCCAGTAGAACCAAGTTTGCAAAAGTAACAAAGAAAGTACCATTCAAAAGGGATGATCCACCCAACACCATTGAAAGGCCAGAGACACCCATTAGGGGTATCTTGAAGCAATCTACACACTATGTGTTTTGCCACTGTGAGAGAGAATACTCACAACTCTTTCCAGATAATGACTTCGAGCCTATTGAATTCTCATCACTCAATCAGATAGTGAAGGCAACTCCTAAGGAGCCACCCTTCACCCCACCTGACTCAGATGATGAAGATTCAGAAGACACAATATATGCTATTACTCAAGCAACTTCTAAATCAGTCAGATTCTTTGAACCAATGCAGGGAGGGGAAACATCAAACCATTTGTGTCCTATGACCACACGCTCAAAGACTAGAGAAATGATTCAGGAGCGCACACCAAAACCCCCCACACAATCACAAACTATTCTAAATGAGAAAAAGGTCACAGGAAACAAACCTACCAAAACCCCACCTGCCAGGAAAAATGTCACAAAAGACACTGCATCTACTAAGTCAAAGAACTCTGAGACAAAGAAGAATGACAAAAAGCAAATTGTGCCTTTAAAGAAAAAGGTTGCCACTCCCATCAAGGCGAGAATAGGCCCTCCAAAGGAGCCTACACACCAAAACAAGAGTGACACACCCCAACAAAAGGCACAAGATAGGCCAATAGTCGATGAAAAAGAAAAAGAAAGAGACAGAATAAAACAACATGTGCTAGATATAAATCAACTACTGGATCAGATTCCCGACACATCCATCTCAGGTACAAACCTTGGCTTGGAACAAAGGAAAGACAAGGACCTATTGCCCCTCATACAGTATCTTGAGGATGGGACCTTGCCTGCACCAAAAGCACAAGGAAATAGAATCATCAACCAAGGCCAGACATACACCTTGGTAAATGGTACATTAGTCCATATATGCCCCATAAATTGGAGAAAAACCAATACTGTACCACTTCAAATTGTTATACCACAGCAATGGGTAACAAGTGCACTACAGTATTTCCATGACTCACCTACTGGCGGCCATCTTGGTTCAAGTAGGATGCTGTCAGCACTCCGACCTAGGGTATATTGGAAGTCTATGCTAGCAGACACAACAAAATATGTTTCCACCTGCCACACATGCCTCACAGCAAAAAGGCAAGTACACTCACACAAAACACCAATGACAGTGAGAGAGTACATGACTTCACCAATGAAGTTCCTAAACCTAGACGCGGTGGGACCACTTCCCACAACTGCCAGGGGAAACAAACATATACAAGTCTGCATAGATTATGCTACCAGATATGCAACAGCTTGGGCTACTACTGACTTAAAAGCTGAAACAACAGCAGCAGAGTTCTACAAGAATATAATTTGTCATCATGGAACACCAGCCACTCTTCAAACAGACAATGGGACATGTTATACAGGTGCAAAGTTCACAAAGTTAACTAAACACCTCAAGATCAAACATAAATTCTCCTCACCATACAGGCCACAATCAAATGGGCTTGTAGAGAGATTCAATGCTAGCATAGGCACAGCGCTCAGAGCATTCTGCTCAAAGCACCAAAACAATTGGGATTCATTTATTGAACCCATAACCTTTGCATTAAACAACACTGAATCCCAAACCACAGGATTCACCCCTTTCTTCCTACTCCATGGAAGAAACCCAGCCACCCCAATGGACTTAGGGCTGGGAATACAGGAAGACATATCCACCGTAGCAGACCATGTAGCTAACATGATAACAAATCAAGATACCTCTAGGAGGAAAGCTATAGAAAGGGTCGCCAAGCTACAAAAGGAAAGGAAGGATAGATATGATAAGAAACTTACACCACAGGAAATCAAGGTCACCGACATGGTGTACCTAAACATACCAAGAATCCTGACCAACACAGAGTGTAAGAAACTTCAACCCCTTTTTATGGGACCATATGTTGTAGTGGATAGACCTAGTTTGACAAGTGCCAAACTCAAAAACTTGGACACCAATCTATTGGTGGCCAGACCAGTGCACATAGACAGACTGAAAAAGGTTGTGGCTGTCAGAAACAATGAATTTGCACACAGGCTTATTCCACATGAAGCCAAATACTACAACAAAATTGTAAGGAACAAAAATGATATCACCCTTACAAGAGAAACCACAGGCATAGGCCCTATCAAGCCTAGGCCTGCACACCACATACTAAGAAAAACATCTAGGTGTGGTGCAGTTTCAAGAAATTAAAAACAGATTGAGATACCAAAAGAACATAAGATTTTCAAAATGTATTACAAATTCTCTTCATCCACACATAAGACATGTGTGACTGATAATGAATTACTTATATGTATATAAAGCCAATCAAATTTGTAAATATATCAGTAGGTTATTGCCTCTGAAAGGGTCAAAGACTGGGACCCCCCAAGTAAAGCAGACATGAAGTCTAAGAAGAGTAAGGGTAACACAATGGAGTGTCTAAAGCCTAATCCCCACATGAAAGAGCGCGCTATGCCAACACAGCAGTCTATAGAGATCAATTGACCTTATAAGCTACACTCAGACAACTGTCTAGACGGTCATGAATGGCTGTCCTGGATGACAGGAGGAGCTAATTACCAGTACACAGATTATACAATAGAGCCCCACAGTTGCAGACACTGGAGATTAGGTGCACTGACTCCAGAGAAACAATACCATGCCCACAATGGATGTGGGTAGGGTAGGCTACATAAGAAGCACTGTGGACCATAGCCCACCATCAGTCTTCATCCAGCTGCAGTCTGGAACTCAAGTCTACAGGACCCCACTTGGGAATTAGCCAGCCCACTTCTCCATTAGGAGAGACTGCACTAGGATAAAGAACACACCTACTTCACCTTTAACCTGACCTCACCATTTACTGGTCAATCTCTATAGACTCACTGGACATATTGCCAAGACAGCTCAATCTTGCAAAGGTACAGTTTGAACCACTTCATTTAAAGTGTTACACCATACACTTAGACTTTACCAGCACCAAATCACTACAAATTTGACAAGACTTTAACAACAGCAAACTTGCTTTACACAAGCACCATGGGGAGACTGAGAGTTTCACCCATACTGCTTACTATGCTGTTATTATATACTATAGAACCACTTACTGCAGGTTATACACCTGTGGTGAGACAAAACATAGGAGTAGTATTCAAACCCAACCCTCAACCATTGGTCAATGGACATACAACCACAACACTGTTGTTAGCTATCCCCTACAAGATACCTCGGGCACCCGTTACCCAAGAATCCATAAGGGATAGAATACTCCAATTGACCACTCCTACTCTACAAGATCATACCTCTGGTCAAATTATCCAACAAGCCAAAGAGCTTGACACCTTGCTGGAAATTGCAGACAAGGAGATAAATGAAACATTAGCCTCCATCAAATTGTTCCTATCCAACCCCATAAACACATTGGACAAGGCCAAAAGAGAGGCCATACTGGGTTTTCTAGCACCCCTGTTTCGCGGTGTGCTAGGTCTAGCCACAGTGGAAGATGTGAACCAAGTAATGGGACAGCTCAAAAACATAGATGAAATACTAAGAAAATTTGCTAAACAAGATCAGGAAGCAGCTAGTCTCATTGAAAAGATCACAGACAGACAAGATAAGTTTGTTAAAGCATACATCCAAGATAAGAAGGTACTGGACAGCACAATCAACACCATAGGTGACACCGTCAACCTGTGGGCCTCTAACATGTCCAGGTCACTTGACTCATATTCAAGGCACGAGAAAACTCAAAGGGAAAAAATGCAAGTATTAAATGATGCATTAATTATCATAGCAGCAAGAATGAATACAGTTCAATCACTGCAAAGGACAAATGCAGCCCTGAGGATGCTATCATCAGGAATCCTAACCCCTGATATAGTACCACCCTCAGACCTTGCTAGATACTTAATTGACATTAATAACAAACTTAGGATTACACACCCTGGAGCACAAGTCGCAATTAATGACTTAGATTTCTATTATTCACAGAAGCTGACCTCATACACTTACTCAGCTCACCATATATATATTCATCTGGACATTATAATTCAATCTACCACCTCTACCTTCAAACTGTACCAAATGATTACATCACCCATGCCTATAGACACACAGGAGACCCCCACCAGAGGAGTCACCAAATTACAAACCACAACTGAGTTTCTAGCAGTATCTTACGACGAATCATTATTCATCGAATTGGACTCAGCAGATATGCAGGCATGTGAAGGTACTACAGTAAAGGTATGCAGAGATGTAAATGGTAGAATTTATAAACACAGGCCTACATGCCCTGTAGCCATTTTTACTAACCAGGCTCAACAGATTAAGGAACATTGCAAGTTTACAGTTTCGCCACTGCAAGCACCTACCACCCATGCTATTTCCATTTCTGAAGATGAGTATCTGGTCACTACTAATGAACCCCATTACTTTATCAACTGCCATGGTAAAACGTCTGAAACTCGAAAAGCCCAGTCCTACTCAATCATAGGTGTACCCTGTGGGTGCACAATCAGTGTAGGAGAATTTTCTCTTCCAAACACAAGGTTGCCCTGTAACTCAACCTTATTATTTCATTACATTCTCAAGACAATTAATTTACCATTCATGGCAGCACTTAACCAAATTTCTGAAACCAAACCAGATGAAAGAGAGAATCTTCCAAATTTCCCAGTAGTAAACCTTTCTAGAACCTTAGAAAAACTACAGGAAAATCCAATCATGGATGATATTACCCAACTAAATTTAGAGCCCTTGCCAAAACATTATTAAAAGATGCCTCCAACCTTGATAAGGCAATGGAAACGCGCTACGAGGAATCATACCTACGTCGAGTTACAGAGCATCCAATCTTCCAAAGCTTAGGACTCATTCTAGGGATATCAGCTCACATTTTTATAGTATACATACTACTCAAATTATACAGACTAGGAGGGACTGTAGCCTACCTGCCTACAGCCAAAGCATTCAGACTAGTCACCGAGCTGCCCCTACACAAATTGCTCCCAGATAAGAATCCTACCAAATTAACCCCTACAGAGGAAACCCACACCCCTTTTCTCACAATTCAGGAAACCCACACCCTGATAATTGCTATATTATTCACCCTGACCATCTACTCAGCCTACAGAATAATGAAGTACCTTAAGAAATTTGCACAGACACACTGTGGCAAGAAAAATGTGGCCAAGCGCACAAATCCCACAATATATTTTAAAATATATTGTGGAGACTCAAACTTCGCGCTACTCTTGAGGCCAATACCACATGAATTTGATGAGATTAAATCAGCAGCTGCCCCGACCTATAAGGATATAGTGGTTAAAACCTTCCCACTACCTAAGGCTATATTTACCTGGAATGGACCAGCAGTTATAACAACACAGAGAGGAGAATTTGCTTATCACCTCCCTCAGGTGATACACCTACCTTGGCGCACTAGGTTCAGTACCATACCAGCCCTTAAAAACAAAGGACTGTACTACTCCATGCTTCTCCAGAACGATTGTGGCACCAGCCCGGTGACCATGACAGCACTGGAAAATATAACAGATATAATTATTGACGAACACCAGGAGGAGACCGCAAGGTCAAACATGCAGACTATTGCTAATTTTCTAAACCACCAGCCCTCCCCGGTGACTGTGGAAACAGCCTAGGCTGCCCACAGCCTAGACTGCCCCCAGTCCACCACCAGGAGATACTGAGATGACACATCTCACACATGACACACACCTCCACTGTCAAATGAAATTATCAAAGTATTAGAAAAAAAAAAAAAATTTATATACACAGCCACTTGTTGATGTATAATATGAAAATCTATGGTATTCTCACAAAATCGATGATTAATGCGCGCATATACGCGCAAAATTGCGAAATTGCAAATTACAAATTGTAAAATTGTACAAATCTAACATTAATATACATGAATGCAGGTAGATAACTAAGACAGTTTTTGTACCCACTAGCACTTGTATACTATGCCAAGGTTTACTTAAAGTAAGACACTTTAGGTATCTAGATTGTACGCTTGTACCCTAAAATTGTATGTTTGCACACCAGATTGTACGCTTGTACCCAATTTGCACACTAAAATTGTATATTTGCACACCAGATTGTACGCTTGTACCCAATTTGCACACTAAAATTGTATGTTTGCACACCAGATTGTACGTTTGTACCCAATTTGCACACCAAAAATTGTATGTTTGCACACTAGATCGTAAGTTTGTATCCAATTTACACACTTGAATTGTATGTTGCACATTATACTGTATGTCTGTACCCAAGTGATACACAAAAAAATCAGGTTTTTACAAAACTCACATTTTTATGTATAACCAAGCTGTACACAAAATTATACATGTCCATACAGAAATTATCATTTGAACGCAAAATTATATGTTGGCATACTAAAATTATGAATTAAACGCGAAATTGTATATTTGCATACTAAATTGCCAAATGTACGCGAAATTATATATTTGCACACTAAAATTGCCAAATATACGCGAAAATTATATATTTGCACACTTAAATTGCCAAATGTACGCAAAAATTATATATTTGCATACTGAAATTGTCAATTGAACGCAATTACACGCGAAATTGTAAATTTGCACACTAAAATTGTCATTGATGTTCAATTTGCACGCTAACTGGAACATTGAATGCCAAAATTGCACACTATTTGCCAAATTGTATGTTGTACATAGAAATGGAAAATTGTACCCAAAATTGATGTTACATAAGCAAATAAGCTCAGGTATGGTAAGATATAGAAACTCGGAAATGTACTTATACCCAGGAGAAAATTGTTTATACTGACAAAGCTCTACCACAAAAATTGCATTTGAAGCACTCCCCATTACTTCAAATCCTCTTACAAACAGTATATAACTCCAAAATAAGGTAAAAATTGTATAAATTGTACATTCCCTCGGCGAAATGACGGAGTTTCGCATTCTCTCGGGGGAGAGGGAGTATTCTATCATATACCATTTTATTATTCCATAAATTGTAACATATTTTGTATTAATCAAAGAATATCTAAGAAATTAATACATAGGTTGGTTCTAAGAGCTATAAGAGCGCTCAAACTTTGTATAAGAGCGTTCATGCCCCACTGCACACCAAACCAAGTCAGTTAGACAAAGTTTATGACATCAAAGGGTCCGACCTAATGGTTCACTGCACAATATAATAAAAATGAGGGTCTCAGTGTGCGACCTCATGGTTCAGTGCACAAACTAATAACTTGTAAGTGAATGCAAACGGCCGTTAGGGGTGCCTGGGCACCACAGACGCCGTCATGAGTGTCTGAGCATCCTAATGACTGAACAATGGGTTACATAAGCACGACGCCATAACCTTCCGGTCGCTCTAGCGTCGCTCCTGAGCGACCTAGGTCAAATATCAAAGCAGTTATGGAAAGCCCATAATTAGACGGTCAAAATGAGCCCAAGATCAAGGCGGAACTCCCATTATTAAGGAAGTTACGCCATGGAGACTGAATCGACCTCCGAGTGCACTACAGACGAACCGGCGCGAGTTACGCGCCTATCCAGCGGGCAGTTTAAACTTGGCATATTCAACTCCGCGCATGCGCAAAATGGCGGTTGTAGCTGCGTAAACGATCGAGATATGAGGGTCTGAAGTTACAGAACCGACCAAGACAAAGGGGGACACAGCGGCGCCCATGGGGGTCCTTTGTGGACCCAGTGACACATGAAAGCCTCCCCTCAAACAATTGCAGAGTTAGGCAGATGCTACTGGCCCCAGTCAGTCTGGAGGTGCTTTTCCAAGATTTGCTACAAATAGCCTGTCTGCACCTCCAAGAGGACATCACCAAGAACCGCTCTAGAGGTAACATCTCCAGTCATCTCCTGCTACCTGCTATACCACTGCACTATGGTGAAACTATGCTAGACAGGCATTGGTTTCCTACCATTAGTGGCCAGAGGCTATCTTCTTCAAGACTTCCACCAGAGGGTAAAGTTACTCATTATTACACTATTCCTCTAAGCAGCAGGTCAGGAGCTAGGTGTGGGAACCCACCTAGAACTATGCTGGACACTGTATTATTAATACCTCACAGGTGGAGTGGAACTGAACATTATACTTTATAAATTATTGTATGTTTACTGTATGTGCAAATTACCTACATACTAACTACTGTATGATTGATATTTCTTACATGTTGCCTAAAGCTGAATAAACCAGTGACAACTGGAAATAACACTATTTATAAGAGCCTTGAGATAATTACACTATATACCACTAGTCTTATGATATTCCTCATATGACAACTTGATCATGCCAATTACTAGTATGACACAGTCAACCCTCATTTCCTCGACCCTCGAAATTCTCTCTCTCTTTCTCTCTCTCTCTCTCTCTCTCTCTCTCTCTCTCTCTCTCTCTCTCTCTCTCTCTCTCTCCCTCTGCCAATTACTACATGTACTACATAATACATTACCTTAACTATGATGCATAATTCATAAAATGTACAAAACATGACATACCATCTCAAAGTTGATCATACGTTGAATCTCATCGGGGACCTCCATGGAACTGTGCCCCAGAAAGAGTTCATCCTATAGATTTAGCATGAGAGCCCACATGTTGTATTGCAGCTCTTTTGAAATCTGCACACAGTCTCTCTCTATGCTATACTTACACATAGTGCCCTCTCACATTACTAGCTAGACACAGCACCCCTCTCATACCACTAATATAAATATATCCTTTCAGTATATTACTTACATTCAGAGCACCTTTCACTTACACTACTTACACACCTTTCACTGCACTACTTAAATTCAGAGCACCTTTCCCTATACACTACTTACACACAGAGCACCTTACACTATACAACTTACACACAGAGCACCTTTAATTATACTACTTATACAAACAGAGCACCTTTCGTTATACTACCTATACATACAGAGCACCTTTCACTATCCTACTTACATACAGAGCACCTTTCACTATACTTGATTAAAAAAAATGTATTTTCAACATTTGCAAACTTCTAAGTCTTCTTTATCCTTAGCTTCGTCCGCCAAGCTGTATGAGAGATTGACAGCAAATATCACTCATTCAGTTGTAAACCTTGGCCTAAACTCACCACACGACACAAAATGGTGGGCCCCCCACAGACAGGCCAGGTTGTCATGGTAACTGGAGGTTCTGGGTTCCTGGGCCAGCATATTGTCAAGCTCCTCCAGGAGAGGGCTGACCATGTTAAAGAGGTCCGTGTCTTTGACACTAAGCCCTTCATCAAACAACTGGGTAAGGAACAAATATTCAAACGTTTGTTGGAATAAAATTTCACATACCTAGACCACATATCCCATAGTTTATTAAGAATCACTAAAACTTTAAATGAAATCTGTTGAACTATAGGATTGCTTGTTGTAGGTAGTATTACAAATATTAGATTAAGTTTATGTACCACTCATCATCTGGCAAAGAATTGGGCTGCTTGTGGGACACAACCTGGATTTTACCCTATAAGTTTAAAGTCCTATGTCAGTAATGAATAACTTACCCCAGACTACCTCTCTAATGGGGACCTCTCACTAAATCTAAATACTGAACACAAACAGCATATGTTTCAATATACAAATTACCTCATATGGCAGAATATGAGGAGAAGAAGCGATTGATAAGCCTGGTGGTGACTTGTGCAATGCAGCAGCAGTGACATCTGCAGTGGAGGGAGTGGACACCGTCATCCACACAGCAGTACTCGTCAGCTCTGGTACCTTCCCTGACATGGAAGGAATGGAAAAGTTGTGTTCCATAAGAAAATGGGTATTTCCCCTTTTGACCTTGACATACATAGGCAAAGTGTCATAACAGTGGGTTACAACCCTTAGGGATGATCCATAAACTATATCACGCTGGAGAAGGCGGGGATGTTGGTTAAAGTGATGAGGGTTCAATTCAATTCAATAAATACTTATTCATTCCAAATGAAATATTACAATTATTAATGTCTTTCAACTTTTTCATAATAATTTTCCATACCATTAAATAAGGTCAATCATATTTATTACATATACACAATGGAACGAAATTATCTTATTATATCATTTAGCTTAGATTTAATATAACATAAATACCTATATAATTATATACAATTAATATACAATAAACATCTAACCTTACACGACAGTACAATAACACACAGACATGACAGAATGCAAACTTGAATATCAGAAGGAAACACATTGAGAATGGCAAAAAGCATGACATGGGGGTGGAGGGTGTTAAAAAAAACCAAACTTTGCATGTCATACTTTATGGATCAGCCATCAGCCACCATGCAGATGAGACAAAAATACTTCACTCAGTGCCACCCAGATGGCCTCATTCTGAAAGCAAAATCAACAAATTTTGATCAGTTCACAGGCTACAGAATATGATAGCATCTTACTTCCATCGATATTATCTACAATGAAGAGAAATATAGACATATTGTTCACAATTTGAAGGCTGATCAATATAAATATTCTGATAATTGCACCAGGTGAATGTCATTCAGGCGTTAAGTCTATGTCCACCTTGCAGGTAGACTTTAGGAAAATTTCAAAAATAATGATGCAAGTTCTATTTAGTCTTCTGTAGCACCGTTTCTCTGCTGTCAATTTCTCTAAATCACAAATGGTGGAATGCAGTTTAATAGCTTAGGCCATCTAATTCTGATAACTTGGATTACCTGTAGGCTTTTTCATCTAAAACTTTGGTCGGCTAGAGGGGGAAAAAGCTCACATTTGCTCCTGTCTGACAGCCAAAATGCACCACCGCCGGGAGACAAAAAAAAAGAAGCCCATGGCAATACCATATTTTTGGCTAATTTAGTAAAAAGTTTTTGGGGACATACATAATTCTTTTGGTCAGATTCTCCTAAAATCCCATCGGCCAGGGGCAAAAAAAAATTCTTTTTTTTTACTTTTGCCAAAAATCACGTCGCCGGGTCCGTAATCCAAGTTATTAGAATAAAACGGCCTTACAGGGAAACTATGACTTAATTAAATCATGTCATAACTTTTTGGCTTAACTCTTACACTCATAGACACCACCATACAAGTGTGTAGGCTATATGAACCCAGTGGGCACAGAACATTGACTTAGTGTAGACAACTGGTTGGCAATGTTGATGAATGTCTTGTCAATGTTGATTAGCATGTTGGCAATGCTGATTTAGCATTCAATTTCAATGTTGTCAATCATCGCATAGTTTACATCTAGTTATCAGTAGACTTATGAACATTGAAGAATATTGCTCTCAATTAAACATTGGTTCAAAATTGACTTTATTTCATTTAAATCAAAGTAGAGCATACATGTGGAATCAGCACTAATGTGTCAATTTTATTATTTTGAGTACTTTAAAAATTTAACCACATTTCAACCTTGCATAATCGGTCACCAAATTTAATCAACAATATATCAACATTGATTTAACTGAAGTGTACCCACAGGGAAGGCGTTGATATCAGAATAAGTGGGGTATGTCTTATACATGGGTTATTGCAGTAGAATATACAAAATAAAAGTGATATAAGCACTATCCCGATTTTGTGACTGAACACAATGTCTGTTTTTATCCTACAACAGGTATATCCCATACTCCATGATATATAGCTTTCTGTGGCCAACAGAGAAGATCCTGCAACTGTTAAAACCATTACAGAAACTGGAACTGCCAACCCAGCTCTGCAGTATCATCTATATTAACAGGAACCTCTACTTCAGTCATGACAAAGCACTCAATGAGCTAAGCTATGCTCACTTTTATTTATGTGTAGAATCCATATCATGAATTCGAGTATTGATACCAGAGGACGCCACTGTAACGCAGCGTACCCTTTTATCACTGGGGCAATTATTACCCCATTCACCTCTCCAGCACCGGAGTAACAACATGGCAGTAAGCCCTTATGTTGTTGTGAATCAGAATTCTTCTTTTTTTTTTTTACTTAATAAAGGGCAGTCATCTTTGTGACAAGGCCCATGTCCAATATATAACTATCTGGGTCTTGTCTTGTCTTCCTCATACATTCAATATGAAGAGTCTATCAAGAAGTCCAAGCCGTATACGCTCAACTTCAGGTAGAAGAAGGCAAACAAGACCCCAGGGAAGGTGGTCAGAAAGCTACTATCAGTGTGCAGATATAGATTCACCAATTATGATTATCAGCCACATTAGCCCTATCTTGGACAGGAAGCAATTAGATGCTGTGGGGCAAATCAGAAAAATATCAGATTCCATAGAAGGGCATTACTTTAGGAATCCGTCCAAATGATTGTATGTTAGAAGGATGTTATCCTTCTTAAATGTCCTCCTGACATAATTATAAAGAAAACCTGTTCATCATAATAATCATATTTCTCTACATTTCTACAGGCTATTTTACATCATGACGGATTTCCCACCAAGGCGTCATGGCCGCCCTTGAAACAAATTCACGTGAATTCACCAGTAAAATCACGTGTTGAACTGGTGTCGTTCCCGTGAATTCCCGTGAATTTTACACGTGAAATCACGGGATTTTGTGAGCAGAAATTCACCTGATATCACGGGATCACGTGAAATGACAGTAAATTCATGTGATATCACGGGAATATTGAAAATACTTTTGCAAATAACCCCCACTTCTAACCTCAATTTAAGATTTGAAATCGATAGTTTGTATTCCTATGATGAGACTTTCCTCATTGTATTTGTCTTTGATATAGATCTAGCCTTGAAACGCCATCATTTCGATTGATAGATTCTGAGGAATATAGAGATTCACACAAAACTAGACACATTGACTTATATTTTGATTTGAGCCTTTATTTGGGTAGTAAATACATCTAGAATGGGGGCAATAAATGGGGAAGGTGGATGGCGCCCATAGGCTAAAAGTAGCTAAATTTTTGCCAGAATTTTCTAATTACTTTCTCTTTCTAATAGTACAAAGAAAGCAGTCTTATAAACTAGCATAGGGTCCAATGCTAGTTTATGAGATATTTATCTATGAATCTACCATAGGGTTATACAGTGTTTTGCCATAATTTGCATGGAATCTCATTAAAAAGTAGCTAATTTTTTGGCTTACTTTCCCAGAATATTTTCATCAACTTTCTGTACCCAGAAAATATATTACCATCATGTGGTCCCATGCACTTTTGAATTGTTTTTCCACATTGAAAATCTCCTGAAAATAATAGAATTACATCATGCAGGCTAAATACTGCTCATAAACCCCCACACAGCCAGCTGGCTTTGTGGCCTAACTAGTTAGTGTGCCTGGTGTAGACACAGAAGATTGAGAGTTCACCTCAGCTTCATGGGCCTGCTATGATTTTGTATAGTCGTTCACTAGCCATAGAGAAGTACACATGTGCAGAAACCTGCACAGAGAACATGATTGGCATTAGAGCCATCTACCTTAAAAAAGCCAGCATCAGCATATTGAATGAGTGAGTGAGTAATAGATGTTTAACGCCATTTCGACAGCTAAGGTCATATTCATGGCGAGAACTACATTACACAATTTCACAGAGGAATGTGTGGGTGCCCGCGCATATGTGCACCACACACATCTGAGGGGATAGGAAAGAGGAGAAATAGACCCTTTTAAGTGGGCTAGGGAGGCCCGGCATATTGAATAGAGTAAGCTCCACTGCAATGAAAATATTCAGGTTTTTCATCACACATATAGTCTCGAACAGGTAAACAGGATTGGTGCCTAGCCCGTGCTAGATTTATTTTCTAATTTTGCCACAAGGGAGCACAAAGGAGCAAAAGAAAATCAAGGAACCCATTTGTTAGAAAGTTCCATGGTTTACTATGGTGAAGGCAGAAAGAACATACCATTCTTACACCAGAAGTTATAATGAAATAAATGGATGTATTTCAAGGCCAAATAGAGCTAGAACATATTGAGATTGGGGATATGGTTATAAATACTCATGGGTTCATATCTAGCAAGCTATTTCTCTCAAACTATCAGGAGTATTTTCTTATGCAATATAACACTGAAAGGTGTGATCTCAATTTGATAATTGATTTTTAACATGGAAAACCATTTACCCTTACATCTACACTGCTATTACTACCATACATTCTTACATAGAGGATTTGAAGTTCTAGTCTTGGCCACCAGGGGGCAGGAACATAGCATAAAATGCCTTTGCAATATTATACTGTAATACACCATGTATATGGCATGTCTTATATGCAAGAATTGCCCTTTGGTGCATCTTCTAGATGCAGCAAAACTGGGAGTACATTTTCTCTCTGGGAGTAAATTTTCCCCCAAAGTCTCTGCAATATTCCCCCATCCACATTCAGTGGTAAAGGTGGGTGAAGGAAGCACTGGGATGGCTATCGGTTCTTGAATTTTGAAGATCCATTGATTAGAATAAAATATACAACATTTACATATCCTTTTATCATATTAGAAAGGTCTGGGTGTGCCTTAAATGTGGGGTGCACCTTATAGACAGGGTATTGTAACTACATTTTCTTTTGTTTAGAATTCAAAACTGCATGTCTGAATCTTTTTATTCAAATCTACCAAAAAAGGCATGATGAATCCAGGAATCAACAATGCAAGCCTCTCAAAGTTTGGTTTCCCTAAATAGCCATACTTAATGTATCTTAATTCTGACAGAACATCTATGACAGCAATAAAAATATCATATGGGTGGCACCACTGTGCTGTTTTTCAGCCAGCCCTCTTCTCTGGAGTACCTCTCTTAATATGTGCTATCTAGCAGATTTCATCAAGCTCCTGTGTTGCAATTGACTACCTGCATAAAGAAAACAAAAGTACATGCCCGTGAGTTAAAGTGAATGTGTGGGTAGTAGTTATTTCAAGTGGAACATGAATCAGGGGCATAGGAAAAGGGGCACCAGCCTCAATTATAAAGGAAGTTTATCTGGGCCCCTCAAAATTTGCAAAGTATTCAAAATAAATTTAAATTAAACAAAAATTACTTTTCTACACAAATTCAAATGACCAATGCATGAGACCACTGATAAAAATTCCACTTATCTTAAAACAAGTCATCTAAATAATATTTTTGGGAAAGTTTTAGTTTAAATCAGTTTTATTATGGAATGATAACAAATTAATCTACTACATGAATATCAATTTGTAAATTGGGTAGAATGACTTCTATATAATAAACCTCATTAGTGTATTACAAATTATTGGATAATAGATTGTTTTTGTGTGTCTTTGATACTAACAGTGAATGACAGCATTTGCTTTTCATATTGATTTTCATCCATATGTCGTTGCCTCAGTGCAACAAGGTTGTATCTGCATATTTCAAGTTTTGCAGGAGAGGGAAAAGAGGGGTTGCAATCTGTCTATATTTCAGACAAACACATTCTATGATAGTATAGCTTAATAACAGGGTTAGTAAAAACCGTTTGGATGATGAAAAAATGTTGACAAACATCAAAAAACGTTTTATGGTAGCCAAATTAAAAAAAAAGAAAATCGAAATGTTCCCAAAATATTTGTATAGATGTGTACAGGCAAGGAGAAAGGGTGCTCCATGCTAGAATCAGCTTTAAAATTCAGATCACTAGCTTTACAGTGATATATTGCATGAGAAGATACTCCCGTTAGTTTTGGAGGAATGGCTTGCTAAATATGGGTAGGTATGACCATTTTGTGAATGTCAATAAGCCATAAGTCCCATTGGTCATGAGATACATCTGTAATTAGCATAATTTATGCTAATTAGCTAAATAAGCATAAATTTTCATTCTTTTGCCCATAACTTTCGATGTAGAAATGGTATTTTCATTCTGTTTACACCATAGTGGACCTTATGAAATGTTCCTTCAAATGGGATCATCGATTTTCTTATTTAGAATGAAAATAATGTTTCCATGGCAACAGAAACCAACAAAAATGCCTATTTTGGCCCAAAAACATTCTTTTTAATGCCAAATATGGACCCTTTCCCCCAAAAATAGAATGTTTTATAAAAAAATCATTGGATTGTCCATAAAAAAGTAGCCTATAGCAGTTTTAGGCATATTTTTCATATTCTAGCCCATAGTAGTGCCCCCTGGTGGCTAAAACAGGTACTAAATCCTGCAGGAACCCTCATTTCTGCTTGCTGGCTCACAGATGTTCTTACATTCCCTGGCATAAAATAGAACCCAAGACCTCTTGATATAGAGTCAAATGTGTTACCACTTGGACTATATATATGTTGATACTTCATTCATTACAAAGATATGCTTATAATCTAAGTGCTCAGGAAGTTATGAAAAAATCTGTCAACTTTTGGATATGAATATGGGGAATAATGTGACAAATTACTGCATAATCCTATATAATATTAAAGGTTCGGTATCTCAAAAATATGAATGGGCCCCCCACCGGCAGTAAGCTACAAGCCTATCCATTCCTCCAGCACTAGCTGACCCCTCCTTCTTCCCATAGTCCAAGGGAAATGAATCTGTTTACATGTGTTAAGTATGGACTATAGGTTGCAGTTATTATATGTACAAGTGACAAGTAATCAGGGATGGACTATAGTTTGGCATCATATAAATTTTGATGGCCATGCATCAAATGCATCAACTCACCAACCTGAACCACTACATCCCAACTCACCAACCATTACATCCCTTGAAGGACCACTAATGCATTAATGCATCATGCCCATCGGTCATCATGATGCTACATTCATGCATCATGACGACCATATGAGTTGATACACACACTGCAAAAGGGTCGGCATAATGCTCCAATTAAGTGTTGGAGAGCATGCAGACTCTAATCCCACCTTACCAACCACTAAAATATAGAACCAGCCTGTACATAGCAGTGTGCGATGCCTACCCCGGTACTGCTGACTGTCCAGGATCACCTTGTGCTAAAACTCTAACCCACATTAACAATTACTAAAATAAACATGTATACATATAAACCCAGCCTGTAAAATAGCAGTGTGTGACACCTACCAATGACTATCCAGGATCGCCTTGTGTTAAATAACTAAAACCCAAAACCACCAATCACTCTGTATGTACCTGAAGTGACCTGGGATGTGTAAAAATAGACACCAGTAAACAGAACAACGGCTGTGTAGGTATTACCAGTCTGCAACATGTGTATTTGTAGCAGTAACTGCTCCAAATATAACAATACTATGTGACTGGGCTCCTAATATGGGAATGACTTGCTTGTTTTCCATTCTAAGACTCCAATTAACCAATGCCATGTCACTTTGTACTCCTAATATGCACTTCATACATTGGTGCATCATGATGTCCAATGGACATGATGCATTAATGCATCAGAGGCCCTTGAAGGGTTAAGAGGTGTGTGCGGCCCTACTGTGGAGGAGGGGGTATGAGAGCTGTCAAAGTCGTGACCATTAGGGTGTGTTACAGTTAGGCCTCTGTGATGTCACAGGTTGGTTAGCTGCAGGCAGACATTGGCAACACATGGTTAGGTGACTACACCATGAGTAGAAGCTCCTCAATATATTAGAATATATTAGATAGGATATTGTTAGATGACTATATGGAATGCTCCTATGATTGGTATGTAAATTACATGATTTAACATGTACAACAAGAGATTAAGATCTAATTGCAATGTGTGTATAGTTTTCAGGTAAGTGCATCCTAGTCATCTTACCCAAAGGTCAACTTAATGCATTGGTTTGTTTGCCCAAAAAGACCCATATATATTAACAATCAGTAACTGTAACACATCCTATGAAGGGCCAAGTGGGGGGAGGGCAGGTCCTGTGTGTGTGTCTCAGTGCTATGGTCACATGACCAGTTCTGAAGGCCAGGTGTACGAGTCAAGCTGACCTGTTCACAGTTTGTTAGATGTGCTTGATACTACGGATAGCATTATTACATAGCTGTAATGGTTAAAGGCTATGGGCCACAAAAACCAAAAAAAAATCTAGGACTTTGCCAAGCATGTTGTAGAAATTCATTGTTTCTCCATACTATCAACCATTCAGTGATCATGGTCACTGAATAGCAATTATTCTTTGCTGGGTTTTCACTGCTTGGGATATCAGAAAAAATCATTGGCAAATATGTGCATACATGTCAAATAACAATTTTAGAGAACCTTTGAAAATTTTGAAAAAATCATATAGTGTAGAACATGTTGTCCTCTTGAACCACTTAGTAGGATGTTGCCTCCACGTCTTCATTGGTCCAACTTCATGCACCTATAAAGACAAATGGTATATCCATTACTCACTAGGTTATGCCAAACCAAACAGAAGGAGGTAGGTGTGGACATAGAGGGAGGTGGGTGTGGACATAGAGGGATATGAGAGTGGACACAGAGGGAGGTGGGTGTGGACACAGAGAGCTTTGGGTGTGGACATAGTGGGGATGGGTAGGAAGATAGAGGGAGGGCAGGTGTGGACACAGAGGGAGATGGGTGTGGATACAGAGGGAGGTGGGTGTAGACACAGAGGAAAATGGGTGTGGACATAGAGGGAGGTGGGTGTGGACACAGAAGGAGGTGGGTACAGTGGCCCACAAGGGTCAAATTGAAGTTGGAGCAAAGAGTTAACTTTCACAAAAAAAAGTTAAAGTCCAAAAGCAAAATCAATGTTCAAAGTCAATTTCATTTCATTGCTGTCAAGCTGTCAAGGTGTCAACTCATGAATGCAAACCCCCTTGTGACAGGTATCTTTTGGCTTTGCATGGTACACTCTATATCTTTCTATATGTCTATACCAGCAACTACTGGGTAGCTATTGGTTCCCTCACACAATAACTGATGGTTCCATACCAAGTAGCTGCTGGTTCCAGCATTCCATAACTGGTGGTTCCCACCCACTGTAACTGGTGTTTCCACACCAATCAGCTACTGATACTGGATCCCATACCAAGTAGCTGCTGGTTCCCACACCCAGCACTTGGTAGTCCCATACACATTAGTTGCTGTTTCCTGTACCCAGTACATGCTGGTTCCCACATACAGTAGCTACTGCTTCCCACATCAGGTAGCTGCTGGTTCCCATATAAACTGGTTCCTAACCCAAGTAGTTGCTGGATCCCACACCCTTGCTGGTTCTTGTACCCAATACCTGCTGGCTTTCACATAGAGTAACTGGTAGTGGTTCCCACATCCATTAGGTGCTGGTTCCTGCACTCACTACCTGCTGGTTGCCAAATAGAGTGCCTGCTGGTTCCCACATCAGGTAGCTGCTAGTTCTGAAAACAGTAGCTGTTGGTTCCCATACAGTAGCTACTTGTTCCCATATCCAGTAGCTGCTGGTTCCGATATAGAGTAGCTACCGGTTCCCATACCTAGTAGCAAAAGAGTGATCTGGATAAATTCTGGATGAAAAAGGTCATATAAGTCAAAAATGGGCAAATTGGGAAAGTTGTGTGAAACTAGGTCATAAGCAGTCAAGATAGTTAAAATTTGTCGAAATAGGTCAAATTGGTTCCAAGTAGGTAAAATTGAATGAAATTAGGTCAGACTAGGATAAGTTATGTCAAATTGGTTGAAAATGGGTCAATCAGGTCAAATTCTATCAAATTAGGTCAACAGTGGTAAGAATAGATCACATTGGTCAAAATTAGGTCCAGTAGGTCAAGTCAAATATGGCGAAAATAAGTCAATTTGGTTAAAGGTGGGTCAAGGAGGTTAAATCTAGTCAAATATGGTAAAAGTAGGTCAAATTGGTCAAAGGTAGGTCAGTAGGTAAAATCAGGCTAAGATAGGTCAAATTAGGTCAAATAATGGTGAAAATAGGTAAAATTGTTCAAAAGAGGTCAATTAGGTAAGGATAGTTCAAATTAGGTCAAATATCTTAAAATAGGTCGAATCAGTCAAAAGTAGCATGATTAGGTCAAAGTAGGTTAGAATGGGTCATACTAGGTCAAATATAGTCAAAGTAGGTCAGATTGGTCAAAAATAGTCATAGTCGACCTTATTTTGACAAATTTCGACATAATTTGACCTAAATGACCTACTTTTACCTATTTCCAGCATATTTGACCTTACTTCACCTATCATACCCTGCATTTTGACAAAATTGACCTACTTTTGACCAATTTGATCTATTTCAACCATATTTGATCTATCCTGACCTTATTGGACCTAATTGACCTACTTTTGATCAATATGACCTGTTTTCACTATATATGACCTTAATTGACCCATCCTAACCAAATTGACCTACTTTTGACCAATTCGACCTATTTTCACTATGTTTGACCTAATTTGATTTACTTTGACCTTATCGACCTATTTCTGACCAATTTGACTGGTTTTCACCATATTTGACCTAATTTGACCTATCCTACCCTTATTGACCTACTTTTTACCAATTAGACCTATTTTCACCCTATTTGACTTAATTTGAACTATCCTGACATTATTTATCTTTTTTTGACCAATTTGACCTAATTTCACCATATTTACTCTAATTTGTCCTATCCTACCCTATTTGACCTGCTTTTCACCAATTTGACATATTTTTCCAGCATATTTGACCTAATTTGACCTATCCTACCCTTATCGACCTACTTTTTATCAATTAGACCTAATTTCACCCTATTTGACTTAATTTCAATTATCCTGACATTATTTATCTACTTTTGACCAATTTGACCTAATTTCGCCATATTTACTCTAATTTGTCCTATCCTACCTATTTGACCTGTTTTTTACCAATTTGACATATTTTTCCAGCATATTTGACCTAATTTGACCTATCCTACCCTTATCGACCTACTTTTTATCAATTAGACCTAATTTCACCCTATTTGACTTAATTTCACCTATCCTGACCTTATTGACCTACTTTTGACCAATTTGACCTATTTTCACCATATTTACTCTAATTTGTCCTATCCTACCCTAATTGACCTGCTTTTGACCAATTTGGCCTATTTTCACCATATTTGACATAATTTGACCTATGCTACCCGAATAGACATACTTTTGACCAATTTGACCTATTTTCACCAAATTTACTCTAATTTGTCCTATCCTACCCTAATTGACCTGCTTTTGACCAATTTGGCCTATTTTCACCATATTTGACATAATTTGACCTATGCTACCCGAATAGACATACTTTTGACCAATATGACCTATTTTCAACATATTTGACCTAATTTGACCTATCCTGACCCAATTGACTTATTTTGACAGCTACTCTTTTAAGAACTCGCAATTACCTGATGTAGGAACCAGCAGGCACTCTATTTGGGAACCAGCAGGAAGTGGGTGCAGGAACCAGCACCTAATGGATGTGGGAACCACTACCAGCTACTCTATGTGAAAGCCAGCAGGTACTGGGTGCAAGAACCAGCAAGGGTGTGGGATCCAGCAGCTACTTGGGTTAGGAACCATTTTATATGGAACCAGCAGCTACTGGATGTGGGAACCAGCATGTACTGGGTACAGGAAACAGCAACTAATGTGCATGGGAACCACCAAGTGCTGGGTGTGGGAACCGGCAGCTACTTGGTATGGGATCCAATGCCAGTAGCGGATAGGTGTGGAACCGCAGTTACAGTGGGTGGGAACCACCAGTTACAGGATGCTGGAACCACCAACTACTTGGTGTGGAACCATCAGTTATTGTGTGAGGGAACCGATAGCTACCCAGTAGTTGCTGGTATAAACATTGTTCATATAGAAAGACATAGAGTGCACCATGCAATGCTAAAATATACCTGTCACAAGTTGGTTTTCATGAGTTGACACCTTGACAGTTTGACAGCAATGAAATGAAATTGACTTTGAACATTGATATTGGTTTCGGACTCTAACTTTTTTTGTGAAAGTCAACTCTTTACTTCAACTTCAATTTGACCCTTGTGGGCCACTGTAGAGAGGGGGGTGTGGACATGAGGGAGGTGGGTGTGGACACAGAGGGAGGTGGGTGTGTATATAGAGGGAGGTGTGTGTGCACTTAGAGGGGATGTGGACATAGAGAGGATGTGGATGTGTGAGGGGGTGCATGTGGACATGAGGCATGTAAGTGTATGTGGATAAAAGGGAATGTATGTACATAGATGGATGTGAGTGTGGACACATATATACAGACATGTAAATATACTGGGACAGAAGGGGAATCTGACCATGAGTGTTGCAATCTACAACAACCCTGCATACAAGTAAAGTCACCTTCTGCTAGGTGCTTGTGTGAGTTACCCAAATTAGGCTGGCTGGGAATGGGTACACTGTATAAGAGGTAAGGTAATCAGTACACAAGGTGGGCCCACTATGACCTGGATTGGGAAAGGGTCTGACTGCCTCTCACACTTAGTTGTATAGTAGTAGTATGCAGCTGCAATAAGGAGGGCTATTTCTGAACACAGCCAGTGGCCACACAATTACATGTATAGGTTTGCAATCATGCCTTCAGATGTACAATATCACATATTATTGCAAATAAAGATCCAGTCAAGTACTTAGGATTTCTTTTATGGATCATTGCAAATGCTGGTAAAAAAATGGTGACCTTTGCATGTCATAATGAATAGAAAATGGTGAAAAATGGCAAATTTATGCTTACCCACTGTTACCCTCAGTTTTTGGAGACAGGTCTTGTGTGTAGGTGAGCCAGGTGGAAATGACAGCTGAGGTGGGGCAGTGTAGCCCAAACTGGTTGGTCCTGTTGGTGTTTGGGAGTGCTCAGTAGGTATCAGCAGGGGGTGAGGGGGCACAGGGGTGGTTCTATTTCCATCTGATATGTCACATTCATTTTTCAAATCATACTCAAATATGTTCTCGACGGACACATGCCATAACATGGTATTTATGTGTTAATAGTCCATTAAATATCACATAGTTATAGTCCATTAAATATCACATAGTTCATAGTGAGTCTATACATGAGGTGTGATGGACCTAGGCATAAACCTGTTACAGTGTATTTTCAATGGATGGAACTATGGCATGCATCCCATATGAAGGAAGTCTGGTGTAAATTTGAGATTTCCCCAAATATTTTCCCCCAAAAATGACACAAAAGAGAGTCAGAAAAGTTTTCCATGTGAGTATCTTGATGCTCATTTTTGAGAAGATTAATTCTTGACACTCAGCAATGATTGCTGGTCTCATATAAGTACCAGTGGTTAGTGGGGGTGCGGAGGTGTTAAAATAACTCTTCAGCACTAAAATTTCATAAGTACCTGTCTTGGATATAGACCAGGGGTAAAGACCAAACCAAATGTCTGGGTATTTATTTAGTACAGTGAATAAGGCACAGTGAGATTTTGGGCGCTTTTACACGGTTAAGTAGACAGCACAGACAGTGTTAAATGATGCCAGTATATTTTTCATGGGAGGCTGAGTTTAGATATGCTTTTACATTCACCCATTTATGCCCCAGAAATCCCCCTCCCCATCTGACTAAAATGACCTGTTCTCTAAGTGTGTACCACAGGTGGTTTGCCTGCACCCTACAACCTTGATAGTCTAAATTTAGCTGACTCTTTACTTAGTGCCCGTAAACAACTTAGCATGCCCTATAATCATTGAGTGCCTATTTGCCAGGCCTCTAAATGCTACCTAACTCTTAAAGGTCTGCTGATGCAGTAGTGTAATGTGCCCATTGGCTGGCATGTTTTACCGATGAAGACTTGGGGAGTTTGCTTGCCAGCACTTCATTGGGGCATCATGCTGATCTTCCCAAAGCGTAAGCATGACGCTTGAATGTAGCCCTGGCTGCATTAATGCATCATGACAACCAAAATGCATTAATGCATTAGGGTTAGCCCTTAAAGGGTTTAACTCTGTTCAAGACATGTCTAGCAAACATGCACATTTAGTGAGATATCAATAAGGGTCATAATTATTAGAACGGGAGAGTGAGTGAGTAATAAATGTTTAACGCCATTTCGACAACTGAGGTCATATTCATGGCGAGAACTACATTACACATCTTCACAGATGAATGTGTCAGTGCCCATGCATATGTGCACCACACACATATTACAATGGGACACATAATATTATGATTCAATCAACTTTATGTATCAATTTTGTCAGTAGCTTAAGTCAATCAATTTTCCTTTTTTTTGGGGGGGGGGGCAAGGCTCTCCCTCTTTTTTTTCTGCCTCGCTCTCTTTCTATTTTGCTCTCTTTCTCTCTCTTCCCTCCCTCTATTGCCTTCCTCTCTTTCTCCCATTTCCCTCTCCCTTTCTCTCTCTCTCCTTTCCCTCTCCCTCTCTCTCTCTCACTCTCTCTCTCTTTCTCTCTTTATATCTATCTCTCTTGCTCTCTCTGTGCCTCTCTTGCCCTCTCATTTCTTTCCATCTCACTCCCTCTCTCTGTTCTTTGGACCAAACCAGGATTCCATGCTCACACAGAGGCCCCTGGTGGACTGTGGCATCTTCACTTTATGCTGAAGAATCAGACTTATGTGTATAAATCTCACTAGAGGGCCCTGTTAAAAACTGGGGAAGATCAGGGTAATTCACGGGATTGTAGGTACTATTCCCAGGATCTTCCCGCGAATATGTGCTCACAGATTCACCAGTCGTTCACGGGTTTTTCCCGTGTCTTGTTTCGAGGGCGTTGACTAAATGTTGACTAAAAGGGATTTGATACACTTGACATGTCTTCCATATCTTCCATATCTGCTAAATAAAGAGATTTGTGAAAGCTGGTTACCTAACATCATTATTCTTTTGTTCATAGATTCTAAGTACAAATCTTATTTGATTTCACCCCACCCATAAGGTGCACGAAGACTTTGGAGGTTCTTTAAGGCACACATAGGCTTAGTTTTATGCATAAGCCGTGCTTTATACACTATAATGGGGCCCCATGTATAGTCTACCCACCCATCAAGGGTTTCCAAAGAAAATATACGTAACACTGAATCGAAAAGTAGGGTTGGGTGCCTCATTTTTGGCTCATATCATTGTAAATATGAATTGTCATTATTGGAATAATAAAAGATTTTCTCAGGAGCACAGGCCTCTTCTAAAGGATTCTCTAGCCACTTACAAACCAAAAATAGGGGGAACACCTTTTTTTTTTTTACTTAAATCATCAGGAATATGAATTTTCATTAGGGGAAATAAAAAAAAAAAGGTTTGTAGTTGAAAAGATTGTAGTTGAAACTACATGTGTTCCCTGTGTATGTTCTAGAATGTCTAGTTGTGGTTATTTGGGATGAGTAACCACCCCCGTCCCCCGTAGATTGATTGAGTAATGGGAATCTGGGGCCAGGAGGGCGAAATATTCTCTGGGTACTACCAAACCAAAAATGGGGGTGGACACCTTATACTTTACTTAAAATTCCAAAACTCAAATTGTCATTTGGGGAAATAGAAAAAAAAAATCGGAGTTTCAAAGCCGTTTCCTGGGTATTTCCTGGAAGTTCTATAGTGGTATACTCGGGAGGACAGGCCTCTTTGAGAGAGTTTTCTGGACGCCAGGAAACCAAAAATGGAGTTAGAGACCTTGTTATTGGCTTATATCATCGTGGACATTATTTGCTCTTGTAGAAAATTAGTACAGCTTACATAGCTCAAGCTATTTCTTAGGTGTTAACATTTATGTTTACTGCTTCTTTAGCTTCTCTTGATTTGATTTGATTTTGATTTTTGCCAAAGCAGCTCATTAGGACCTTATAGTTATGCCTCACCGGCCCCATCGCAGACACTGTGTGTAAGGAGAACTGCATTATAGCCATATAGTTATCATTGACGCAAGTTTCATGAACGTCACCTTAGCACGGCGAGGGTGTAACCATAATCTTATGAACAGCATCATTCATGTATGAATAAATGCACTTCGGCAGCATCCCAAGATGGCTTTGGAAGTTAATCTGTTTGTCTCTCTCCTTCACATCAATCTGCTATAGGTTATGGGCCCAGATTCTGATGTAGATTGATGTAAAATGACAAGACTGGATATCCACATCTGAAGCCATCAGGTAGTTACATATCTCAATATTGTAACTAAGATCTAACACTTGATTCAGTGTGTTTTGTAATCACAGAATGAAATCACCTCATTGGCTGCAATACTGGTGGGAGTGTAGTGAATGTGACACCTGAAAGGAGGGTAAATATGACTGCTGTTTTGAGAGGGAAAGACATGAGATGAAATTTGGTCTGAAGGTCGTCACCAATGACCCAGGGGGAACCCTGGGCCAGAATTTACCTACCAAAATTTACATCAAATCAACTTCCATTTATAATGATGGAATCCAAGAAGTCTCTAGCAAAGCCGACATTTCACCAGCGGGTGCAGATGCAGGGGAGGTTCCCGTCCAGAGAGTTTATGATTAGAAAAAATACATATTTTTGGCAGATTTATAAGGTTCTAAAATGAGTATATAACCAGAGATCTAAAGTCCTCTGGTACTTCCACGGGTTCACCTGGGGTTGGAGCCTCGGGTACACAACGTTATGAAGTTATTGGACTCCTCTCGAAGGATTCGTCAAGCAAAGTCCTTTAGAGACGGCCTATAGCCGTGTATTTCTACGGAAAAACACCAACCAGCAGCAGTAATGGTGGTGTGGCAACCACGAGTTTGCCCCAGATTAAACTAGGACAAACAAAGATGGTGTCAAGTCTTGCGTCTTCTTTGTGTTCAAAACTTCATTCTTCTTTGGATGCATTCTAGGCCGACCTCTAGGACCTTTCTCCGGAGTTACCCTCACTTCAAATGTCCTACTCAGCCTTGGTTGTTGATAACCACATTCTCTCTCAGCTCCATAGCTGAAGCTTCTCAACATGGGTTTTGATTTCTCTACCCGCATTGTCATCCTACTATTCGCCAGCTATCTATGACTGCTATTGGTATTATTACATAACAATTATGATTATTGATATTAATATGTGATATTAGATTATCATATATCATAAATTCATTATAACCACAAGGATGGTAAATAGTCCACAATAAGGACAAATACTCGTTATAACAATAATATATTATTGATACTTGTATATATTATGATTTATTATATGAAACATGTAACAGATGGAATATGGACTTTATTAATCCATCATTAAGGCTGGCGCCATGGCACCAGCGTAATTCTATGAAAGCCAAAGGATTATACCCTCATAAAACTCCAAGCATTAAGCTCTACCTTTACCTTATTACTAAATATGGACATATATACATAAAACTTTTGTCAGAAAGCAACAACAGCTTTCGCACCTCAATGAATTATATACTTACCATATATGGGTATGTATATAAAAACTTTAAACCAAAAGGTAGGAGTTTGTGAAAGCTCCTGTTGTACCAATCAGCATCCATGTTATATTATTATGTAATACTCCCCACCAATGAAGTGCCATTTTTAATATGTGTAAATTATTACCTATCGGTCACCATGGAGACCTGTGTTGCTCCAGGGCTGGGATATAAGCCCTGGGACAACCACTGGTGATCATCAGTTGCATTCAGTTGTAACACCAGTAACATCAGTCGCCTCCAGGTGGTCAATATTGATATACTTATTCAATAAACCACATACACTTTAAGATTACGCCTTAGTTGGACTCTGATCGTTTATATAGTGGCACTTCCATGCCCACAGTATAGCAATCTGTCATGATCAGGGTACTCTCCAAGATAATGCTTTTAATTTCAAAAGGACCTTCCCAATGAGTTACCAATTTGTACCTCTCAAGGGGTTCATAAATTGTCAAAACTTTATCCCCTACATTAAAGTGTCTTCGTTGTACACTTGTATCATAACCTACTCTCTGCCATTTCACATTCTTCAGTAGTCCATTTCTAACAACTTTGTATGCCTGTTTGAATCGATCACGTAGTGATTCTACAAACAGCACTGTACACGGGGCCTCCGGATTGATCCCTACCACCCCATACACCAAGTCGGCTCTCATTATAATGTCTTCACCAAAAACCAAAAGGTTTGGTGTACAATTAGTAGACAAATGAACAGTGTACTTATAGACGTGTACCACGAATTCACACTGTATTGTTGTAAATACAAATAAAATAATCATTTATTACTTTTTTGGAAACAATTTTTTTTTTAAATATGAGGAAGATAGGCAGATGATTGTGGATGGCTTAGAACGATTGAAAATTTTATGTAGATATTGATGGACGTTTTCAAAACCTAAAAAATACATATTTTTGGTAGATTTACAAGGTTCTAAAATCAATGTCACTAAACGACCATATTAAGAATGTCTGTTACACGTCGGTTAGGCCTAAAAAAAATGATTGTAAGTTTCCGGTGACATGGTCCGAAAAGTTGAGGTAGGTAGGTCGGATTTTTTTTTTTTAATTTTTTTTTTAACTAAACGCTATTTTGGCCTATATATTCCATTGTTATTATTGATAATTGAGTCATGGAGAATCGATTTTTCTATCACACCAGCACAAAACCTAAGAGTATTTGGCAAGAACGTTAGCTTCTATACTTGAACACAAGTGATCCTAAAAATATTAGAAATATTATATCAATGTGCAAAAATTAAGAAAAAATATGAAAAATCAAAATCAATATATGAAAATTTCCTTGAAAAAAATCTGAGGTCGGCCCCTTTAGGCTGAAGTAGGTCGGCTGACCGGAAACAAAACTTTTTTTTTTGGCCTTATCCCATATGGGGTCAAATAGAATCAAAAGGGGTCAATAGGGTCATATGTGGCCATATGATGTACAGAAAATTTCAATATTATGGCAAGCCCTAGCTTCGTTAGTATTCATCATATAAAGATTCTAAGGTCACCTACCCCCTAAATCATTTTTTTCCTATTCCAAATGATTAAAGTGCAAAATCCAACACCTGCTACATGAAGCATTTATAAGAAAGTACAGATATATTATGCACATTTTATTCCTCTATTTTCTGTATATAATATTATGTTGTTGCGTCTTAAGGGCACCATGTGTGTATATATATATATATATATATATATATATATATATATATATATATATATATATATATATATATATATATATATTGTATATAACAAGATCAAATTTCGTTGTGAAAACCACATAGCTTTGTTGAAATAAAAATCAAATCATGTACACTTTATTATATCCATAAATTGTAGCATATGATTATATCGAAAGTATATAATATGAATATATGATATATATAAATGTATCTATCAGAGAGTCCAGGCTCCATCGCCAACAGTAGCTCTATTGGCCAAGAACTTCTGTTCTGGGATAGACTATGCCCCTCCAGGCATAGGACTGCCCCATGCCCATAGTAGCCAGGGGCTCTGCCCAACTTAAGCAATGGACTTTATAATTGCTCTCTTATCATTATACACAGGAGCATGAGTATGGAAAACCCACATAGTAACTTTATTGTTAACACTTGCTAGCATATCGTTATGAGCTGTTATGTAAGTTTTTTTCTACATTTCACCTTGCATGTAACTACTTATGTGGAACATATTGATTACAAAAATATCACTTTACTGTCAGCTTGAATAAACCAGTTTCACTGGAACCTTTGGTGAGTCGGGTCTTCCTTAAACATTAGCTCATATGATAATTCTCATGTGACATGTGCATGCACCATGAAGGCATTTCTCAAGATGGTACGACTGTCTACAGCCACTATGATTTGAAACCCGTAATATTAGAGTGGGTGATCATATGTAATGCCCTATGAATGCTAGGTACGATAGAGTTTGGTAGGGCAGTCATACCAATGCAATCATTAGTCACTGCTTGATGCAGGGCTGTAATGGCATCAGAGTAAGGGATCCCACTACGATTTTGACGGGGCCTAGTCATACCATCTTGAGAAATGCCTTCCAGGAGTATATCATAATTATGGACTGTGTATTAGGACTGTATTATTGTGATAGGAACCACTATGAAAAACCTTTTATTACATGTATTGATTGCTTTACATTAGTTGTCATACGATATTTGTGTTGCCTTTAATAAGCTCTACAGAATGTTTCTAAGGGGATATAGGACCTCTAAGGGGTAGTGATTTGATCTAACACATACCCAATATTTTCCCAACTGTTTCAGCATTTCAGGGAGGTCTTTGAATTTTGGAGATCCACTCATTACACTGAAAACCTGGAAGAGCCAAAACTAGTCAGTGGTGACGACTTTAGGTCCTCAGGTTAACAATACCTAAAACAACTACCTCAGGTGGTCAAAATGACGACTTTTAAACAGAGTCATCATACTGACGACTTAGGTCATCAGGTTGACATTATTTGACCACCTAAGGTAGTTTTAATTCTTTTTGCAGTATTATCAAAATTGCTAAGCTGGAGCTACTTGAGTTACCCATAGGCCTAAATCAGTTAGGACCAAACAAACATATTCTCCCCTTAACACATCCACCAGATTCTATGGTGTTGTGGAAACATGTCCGCCTAGCATGTAGAAGATCCCAGTTTCGAATCCCACCCATGCTACTTGTCCTTTTTTAAATTTTTGCTATATCATAGTGATCTACCTGATATGTAACCAAAACATCCCTTGTGGTTAATAAGCTACATTCAATACTTGCACAGAAACATGTACAGTCAACATATTTGGCATACCCACCATCCACCTTAATTTGTATCTACCAGTTCTACATACAACAGGCATGGGATAGATGAAATATCCAAGATTACTTTGGCATACCCGACATCCACCTTAATTTGTATTTACCAGTTCTACATACAACCGGCATGGGATAGATGAAATATCCAAGATTATTCCACATTCTCCTCCTTTAGTAGAAATAATCATGTGGAATAGGTCCATCATGAGTCCAAAAACATTCCTCCCTTAATGTTGAAATACTTTCTCAATGGATTATGTGCAAATCAAAAGAATGGCCTGTTTCACCTTCAAATATCCCAGATTTTGGATTATATCAGGAAGAATCTCATATATTGGGCAACTGTCACTTTTCTTTAAGGGCGGGAAAATAAAAGAGCTGTACAATATGCATCTCAACCATTTATTTAAGCGTATGTACAATTATAGGCCTTCAATGAAAAAAAAAGAAAAAAAGGATTGGTGAGTCCATCTCCTCTGAACAGGAAACTGAGGAAAAAAGCTAGATTTTGTTCCTTCACTTGCCACTAGGTGCCATACCTGTGCCATAAATGACTCCTGCAGTATGGTGGGTATGACATTTGTGACTTGGGGTAATCTGTCCTCTGCCAGGGGTCTGTTATAATACCAGGCGAAGGTGTGTTCTCTACTCCACCCTGCAGACACCATGATACCATTAATAGGGGAATTTTGTCTGGCTACAGCACTTGTTGCTGCATGTCTCAAGCTATAGGGACCAAAGTCAGAGTCAATGCCTGACTCTGTAAGGGTAAGCCTTACCAACCTGGAGGTGGTCTCAGGACTTGCCCTTTTTACCGGTTGTTTGATGGTACCAAATACCTAAGGATATGCTGACTGTGGTTCATCTTTGTTCATGTATACCCGTAGGTGTGCATAGACACACAGTCTCTCATCCTTAAATTTATCAAACCTGAGGATGACAGGTTTGTCTTAGGATAGTTTGATTTCAGTTTTTGAGAATACTTAATGCCCACTGGCGCACAGTATTATCCTTGTAGTCTCTGGCCTGTTGCCAATAAGAACAATACCATGGTCCTCCTGGTCAGTTTATCCAGCATCAGGTCTGCTATCCAACCCCAGCTGGTCATGTGGTTAAATACCTGCATGGGATCCCAAGTGGTCTCATATGTTTCTCATGGGGGTCTTTCTAATCCTACCCCTTTAAAGAACCTAGAAATTTCTGGGTGTTTCCTAGTGGCATGCCTTCCAGCCGGATAAAACATGACAAGAAAGACCGTGTGGTATTGAAGGTACTATATCTCACATTTGTATCGAACATGTGTACTAGGAAGTCAATACATTGTTTTAGGGATGGTTTTATCAAATCAACGTCATTTTCTTCCACGTATAATTGGTTCATTTCTTAGCTGCTGTTTCGTAGGCCGATTTTGTGTATTACATGCTCTGTCAGTGTATTGGAGGTGTTGTGTTCATATCCTCCTTAGAGTGGGATGGCGATCAACCTCATCCTGTTTGCCATCTGGCCATTGCCTGTCCACCTGAGGGAGTTGCTGTTGACTGGGAAGATTAGCCTTTTCTGGTACCCTTTTAGCAGTGTTAACGTTGGGAACCAGGGTTGTGTCCTCCAGTCTGGTGCTATGAGTTGCACACAGCGAAATCTTGTGTGTAAAAGTGTCATTTTTTGTGAAATTTCCATAACATTTTGGTAAATTTGTGAAAATTTTGTAATATTTCCATAGAATGTTGCATTTCTTTCGTTTTGTGAAAAGAATACATAGGTTAAAACCGTGTTTTAAGGAAAAATCTTGTGTGTAAAAAGTGGAAATTCTGTAAGATTATTGTAGCATTTCTGCTGAAATAAGGAAATTCTTGTGGGTAAAAAGTGGAAATTTAGGTAAATTTCTTTCATTTTGTAGAAAGAATACCTAGGTTAAATGTGTGTGTGTGTCAATTTGGAAAATTGGAAATTTCGAAATTTCCACTTGATTGTTGGGTCCTATATGAGACATTGTGGTGTGTATATATTAGTTTTGTGTCACACTTTTGGGTGTTCCTAGTTTTGTAGCTGGTGAAGTAGGTTTATAAATTAATCCTGGTGGGAAAATGTTATGATAAGGGTAAGCGTGCTATGGTAGGGTGCAGCATGTAAAAGGTTAATTGGAACATGTAAATAGGATAAGAGTGACTCACTACAAATATAATCACTCTGCTCACACTGACCAGTCACATGGGTTTTGTTTACCAAGTGACCAAGCCTGCATTTAATCAAAGCACATCGTTTCCTGGAAGTTCTTCTCACACTGACTCTCTACTCTACACGCCGAGCTCATCTCATTACTGACTCTCCACTCTACACAGCACGCTCTCTGACTGTCCATATACTGTATCTACTACTACATTGTACTTAATCCAGGATTTAACATCAAGGATACAACATACAACACTTTGGAACTTTATTTGCATCTACATTTTAAACTACTTCACTGTGTACACATTGGTGGAGATCCCTTCAAAATTTTAGCAAAAATTAGTTCCTTTTAAACCTGTAGGCTTTTACACTACTCACTCACATTAGGATTAATTTATAAACCTACTTTACCAGGTGTAGCATGCAAACAGGATGGGGTGTAAAATATTAGTTTTCAACATGCTGCCAATTTTTACATTTTGTGATAATTTTTTTTATGGATGGACAAAAAGGAGTGTTTGCCATTCTTTATCAAAGGTGCAGTATTGTTTTGAAAGAAACACTATCTAAAATTTAAACTGGGAGGAATAAATGCGTCTGAAGGATGATGTTCAGGACAATACTGCCACAGTTGAAACAGCTTACCTTGTTCTACACCAGCCCTTATGTCTGAAATAAAAACCTCTGTTTCTCTTTTGTGAGAAGTGCTCAGAGGTAGTGAAGCAGGAGTCATGATCAGCTGAGCAGTGAGTGAACTTGTACCATCAATGCTCACAGTGGCAACTCAGTGGTCAGTTTAAGTGTGGGTAATACATACTGGGGAAAAGGACCTAACTAAGATTTAAAGGTAAACTAGGCTAAAGTAGGTAGGTAGGTAAAATAGGATAGGGTGAGTAAAGGAGGAAGCAGGGAGTAAGGGACATCAACTTTCTGATGGAGTTTTTAAATAAGTGACACAACCTAACTGCAGTCCCTCCCCTCTCTGGGGTGGAGAATAGGGGAAAGAGGTAAAACCAGGGTGAAGGGGGTGCACTCTCACACAGCCCACTCACTCACTCACTCAGTGTCCAACGCAAGTCAGCAGTAGCAGCAGCAACTTTGAGGAGCTCACCTCACCATGAGTCAGCAAGGGGATGATAACCAAGAAGAGAGCAAGCCCCCTTCAATTTCATTATGCTCCCTTGTCCATGGACATCAATGACCATGGACAAGTCCATGGATTTACTGAGAAAGCTAGACCTGGATTCTGAGCAGGTTTTGACTACACTCCTGCCTGGTGATGTAGCAGCCCTGGACACAACATTAGGACGGTCAATGCTCCTCAAGTGTACACTGGGACAACTGGGTAACACCCACTTCACTGAAGATACTAGGGGGTTAACATTTAGCCAAGGACCCACTGTGCCTGAAAATGGTCAAGAAATAATCCCTTCTGGCCAAAGATCAAGCAGCCAGACAAACCAGGCATTATTGGAAGCAGGCATGGTTCTAAACCGACTGTTAAAGGATCCTACTAACTCTGCAGTACTAGGTGAGCAGCTGGACAGTGGTGCCAAGGACATGTCCACCTAAAGACACATCATTTGGATTTACTGGCAGCAAAACAAGTAGGGCACAGGGTTACAGGCAGCCCTCTGGGGTTACATGAACAGGTCATCAGTGGACAGAACAGCTTATACAATGGAACCCATATAAATCGTGAAATTAGATCAAATAGTGCCTCTAAAGACTCTCAAGCACAAACTAAAGTTTACATATCGCCATATGCAAAATTGATTAGAAAAAAAGTGTTAACTTTTAGCACCTACATCATAACATTCTCCCACCACAATGTAAAAATGAATAACCAAAGGTAAACTATGTTAAAGTAGGTAGGTAGGTAAAATGGGCTGGGGGGCACTCCTTAAGTATTTTAGCAGCATATTAGAAACATATGGTGCAAGCACACCGCATGCATGGCGACTATAGAAATAAACAAGGTGCAGCTGGCTGCTACAGCAGCTGGCGGTGTGTGTACCTTGTGCAAGACTCGGTTTGTTTCTGTTTTCTTCTGTGGTGAGCATGCCGACCACCTGATCAAATCACATGGTTGGTCTGTTTTTGTTTACGTTTTTTTGTTTTGATCACATGATGATGTCATAGCTCTCAGCCAATCAGAGCTCGAGAAAGTAGGTCACATGACCATATATGGTCACTTCCGGTCTCAAAACTAGGTCACTTCCGGTTCGTAAGAAGGTCAAACGGATTTCAGTAGCTGTAGCTATGCGCTAAGTTTACCCCTATATACTACTGACAGTGATTGGGGTGGAGTCGGCGTACAGTACAGCAATGGTGATCATGTTGGTCATCACGCTACTACTGTCAGCTGTGGAGACGGGGATGGAGATATAAACAAAAAGTCACAGATTTAATGAGACTTTCTTTATAATTTAGCATTTTGCATGAGATGAAGAATACTCATTCATCCCTTTTTAATAATTCAGTGAATAAATCAGAGTAAATTCAACACTTTCTCACACAACCATACATACAAATTGCTCTCTTTGGTCAACCAATAAGACTGCTATTCAACAAATTGTCTGTTCTGTTAAACCTTCCAAGATTTTGCTTTGGCAATGAGAAAATTTCTGAAATACTAAATGGGATGACTAGTAATGACAGTCAACCTATTACTAAGCTATTGGTAGGGTGGTGGAGAGAGGGTTGAGTGAGATTCGACTTAACTTGACTCTCATCGAATGTTGTTGAGGATGTTAGTGTCTGCTATATACTAATAGTTGTTGTTGTTGAGTGGTTAAGCCACCAACTTGTGCCTTGTTACCCTTGAGCTGCTGGTGTCAAATGTGTTGACAATAAAAAATTTAACTGAAACCTGGATAGTGTTCGTCATTGTCTATCAAAAAGTTTCGATATAAAACGATGGGAAACTCTACAGTATTGTGTACTTTTTAAGTGCTTGCAGTACTGATTTACTCCTGTTCCATTGTTGCCAATTTGGCAGTGGCGGATCCAGGATCTGGAAAGGGAGGGGCGCGGCCCAAATGGATTTTGACCAAGTTTTGTGGTCCAAAATGTGTAATTAAACTTTTAAGTACTGGGAAAAAATGGGGTGGGGTGCGCTCGCCCCTGCCCCCCCCCTCTAAATCCGCCACTGGCCAATCAGCCATTATTTCATATATTTATTAACATGTCTCTATGTCCACAACTGATCATGTGACCTATTTAGGTGCTAAATTGAGTGACTCCTAGTGTAGTAGACGTGGTGTACACTATGCTATATCTGTGTAAGAGTATCATTACATGCTCTGGACAGGTCTACATGTATCATAGTTAAACTTTTAACATTGATGTATCTTTTGTAGATTTAAAGTATGAGGGGCCATTAAGATTAACAAAGATGCGTTATAATCAACTAATTTGAAGGAACCGACAGGGTTATATAAAACTTCTTTAATAGTCGTTTTTTGTTTGCTAGAATTACTGTATCTCTTATTAAACTGACCATTTGTGGACAGGTAAGAAGTGAGATATTAGACAGAAAGATTCATTGTAAAGAGAATTTAAGTCATTTGTTTTGTTTTAAATGAAGAATGGGGTCTGGGGACTGTATCTCCCCCAGGAAAATTTTGAATATCAAAAGGCTACATGGGGCATTCTGGTGCTTCTTGAGGATGGTTGATACCTATGTATCCAAATTCTTCCAAGACCACCCTCACCATATAAAAGGTAAAATGGTATCTCATTGGATTTGGGCAAATTAAAAGACAGACCCTGACAGAATAAAATAAACGATTGATGCATTTTGATTCACTTTGGCAAACATTTTCTACTCTCGCTAATGTAGATTTCTATATTGTATCATGCACAAGGGAAGGTAAAGCGTAGGTACCCAGCTAGCACATTACATGCAAACAAAAACATTCAAAACTGGTCATATTGACATAATTATGTACCCAAGAACTATGTCTTTAGGAAATAAACATTTTACATGAGTAAATGTTGACATGGAATATGCATCCTAATTAGGATGTAAAAAAGACATAATGGGTATTTGATGTCATAAGTATATGCTTATCAGGTGCAATCACACACATGTTTTCATATACAAATGTTAAAAAGGTGTGTGCAATTTGACACCAATAATACATCTTGTATTAGTTATTCTATATGTATTATAGTGTATCATCACTCATGTATTATAGTGACACATGAGTGATGTCTATATGACCTTTTAATCTGCCCAACCTCGAGACATTACAGGCTTTTGTTTATTTCTTTTCTCTTTGCTTTTGAGAAATCATGTGTTACCAGTAAGAATATGACACCATTGAAATATCCTTACTTTCAATATGTGCCAACTTTTTCGACCCCTTGACCAGGGAGTGAAAAAAATTTCACTTGTTTTCAGCGAAAAAGCCTGCGTGTTACTATGGGTTATGTCCGTGTGCAACCGACCACCCCCCGCCCCCCGTTGTTAAAAAGTGATCACTCCCTTAGGTGAACTCCGTAAAGCTTAGGAAGCCTGCATCCAAACTCAGGGTGTTTTCTAGATTGTCTAGTGGTGGTTACTCGGGAGGACAGGCCTCCTTTTCTGTGTGCCAAGAAAAATAGAGTTAGACACCTTGTTATTGACCCAAATTATCGTGAAGCTGCTTCCTGAATGATACTTAAAATATATTTACTGCTCCTTTAGCACATCTATGCTATATCCTGCTTTACCATGCTGGATTTGACCTGAGTAGAGTACTTTTTATTCATAATTTTCAGGTATTCATTGTGGATATTGTCATATGCTCCATTCCTTCTCTCCAAAACTTTTGTTTCCTACAAGGAGTGTATATCTGAGCGGTTGGAAGGTATAGGTAATGTCCATGGACAAGGGAGCATAATAAAAATATGATAATATCTGTTGGCTGAACTCTGGGGTGTCCTCAGGTAACAGAGACATAGGGACAAAGATGGAGTCAGGGGTGATGGTTACCATGGCAACAGTAAACTGACACATCTAACATCACCACAGTACTACATGGTCATGTATCAGTTTACATACCTCAATATATAACTACAAGGTAGATACTGAGTATTCTAAATACCACATTTGTACCTACCAAAATTTACATCAAATCAACTTCCATTAAACATGAGGGAAAATAATTGGTCTAAACAGCACCGGTATGTAAAGGGCAGAATATCGATTACTGCATCTCATATCACGTTAACCCTTTAAAGGCTGCTGATGCAAGAGTACATCATGCCCAATGGTCATCATGATGCACCAATGAAGCGCTGGCTGTACTGCTCGCCAGCACTTCATTGGAGCATCATGCTGACCATATGGGATTGATACATAATCCTCCAAGAGGGTCATCATAATGCACCAATGAAGTACTGGCGAGTAGTCTTGCCAGCACTTCATTGGCACATCATGAACACCAATGGGCATGATGCATTAATGCATTAGCAACCCTTAAAGGGTTAATTGGTGCAAATTGGTAACTCAACACCTAGAGCCTCACTCCTCTGGTGGTAGTTAGTAATGAACCGCAAGCTTACTCACTGTTAGTCTATGAGTCATGACAAATGCATTAGCTAAATACCAAAACAGAGATGTTAATTTCCATGGGCAAATGTTGGTAATTAAAGTAATTTTAACATCTGTAATATTTCTGAGAGTCAATAAAAATAGGTTATCAGGAAATGAAACAAGCAATAGTGTCATGTACCTGCATTGTCATATTCCCCTTTTTCCCTACTCTTACAGTCCCTCATTCTTCCACTGCCTCATCCCCCTTACTCCCTCCCCCATCTAGTCCTGCCCATGCTATCCAGTTGGCACCAGCTTTGAGTTTGCCACTGGCTAGTATATCACCTTTGTGGTAAGTGGTCATGTTACAAGATTACCCCCCTCCCCTTCCGCCAACCCCTGCAGTCATCCTTTGCTGTCCATGTTTCCCTGGTTACCAACGGTCCTCTGCCAGGCTGATACTACCGGGGGAGGCTGGCTTCAAAGTAAGTAACAGGTGCCACCTTACAACCCACCCTCTTGAAGCTTGTGGAAGTTGAAAGCCCCCCTTTTCAGTCATAATGGTACCAACAGCCCCCATTTTCAGCCAAAATTGTACCAACAGCCCCCATTTCCAGTCATAATGGCACCTGACCGCCCCTGCTTTTCAGGGTCCCACAGTGATCAGGAGCTACAGCTCCACAGACTTGTGCTGCAGTGGATATCCAAACCATGGTAGAGAAGCCCCCCGGGCATGTTCTCCTGTATAGATCTAAGTCCGGGTCTTGATTAAGCGCCAGGGATCCAGGGGTATCACGATTTAGAATATAACCTCTGATGGTGGGGTGGTCGACTTTAGGTCTATCGTCATGCCTATAGTGGTGGAGTTTACCCTACATGGGTACTAAAGTCTAAATTGTAGAGGCCTCTGAACCTCTGAAAATAGTCGAACCTCTGAGGGTCTGACATCCCAGACATGGATTTGGAGACTCCACAGCTTTTTACATATCTCTATAACCTTCTATTATGAAAAAATAGTTTGGGTATTATGAAAATCGGAAATTCACAAATCAATAAGTGCCCTGGCGCTTATGCAGGCCAATACGGTAATCTCACCGTATGTCACATGACATGTCACATGACTGCATCGAGCAGTCATGTGACTTTCTTGATTGGTCTTCAGGGTCCTTTTTTTCTTTTCAAAACGATTATGAATAAGATATCAGAACATTTCTGATTTTAACATTCCGCACTTTTACACTAATTAAGTCAATGAAGCTCTTTCTATTTGGTTTGTGAAATAATTTCGAGTTTGGTGTAAATGTATGTATACAAATAACATGTATTTATACATATGAAAGGGAATATGCTCTATGTTATAATAAATGCATTTCCAAATTAATTTCATGAATGGCCATTTCTCTATTTTCTGATGATTATTCCTATGGTGATTAGGCAGGCAAAAAAAAATCTAACAATTCCTCAGGTGTCTAGCCAGATTCTCGACTGCTTGAGGCCTAAGGAATCAGGAAAGTGGGATGTCCGCCGAAGTAACCTGCAGATAATCCAGAAAATATCCTAATTAACAGCTTCAGAAATGCAATGTTTATCATTTTTCCATAATGTCAATTTATATTCATGGTGATTTAGGCGAAGCTTCAGGTATCTTAACCCCTCCACGAGGGAACTATTGTAGGCTAAAAGATTTATGTGTCATCAGGAAATATCATTAAAGTGAAGAGCTGATGAAGTGTAATGATGGAAAATTTTGACACCTGTCAATCTATGTATGTTAGAAGAATGGTGCCCCTGCTGGGGTATTTGGTTACAGTGTGAAACGACAGGGAGAGCCGTGAGGTAGCATGCCACCCTGCCACCCTGAGGGTAGAGACCAGGTGGAATTGAGTTGCAAGTTTCATACTGATGGTGTTAGACATTAAAGGGTAGCTGATGCCTTAAACATCCTTCCATCGGTCAATATGGGACATGAATTAAGCTGAGGGAAATCATGTTTTCCAAATGAGGAGCATAAGATAAACTAGATAAACCCATGGTTCAGACTCACATGTTGACATATATTTTCAGGGCATGTCATGTATTACTATCAAGCTGATACACAACTTTGCGGATAATTTGTGATAAGTTGGCTGACAAGTTGAATTTGACGAGTTTAAACCTGATTTTTAGCCTAATGCAGTTATACAGTAGCGGCCCTTGAGGGGCCGACTGCAGAAACCCCAGACTTCATGTGGGGCCAGGGCCAGGTCTCATGTGACCTATCCTTAATTGGTCACATGTCCTGATTAACAACTGCACTATCATTATTCTCAATGACACAGCGGAGAACACACTGGAGTTGCTGTCTCTAGGAAGGGAAGCATACACCTATATCCAAACTGGGACCCACAGATCCATTTGAAGAACATTCCCTGTGCTAGTCACGAATCATTTTGAGGAATCGGGTGTTTGAAATCATTGACTACTCAAAGGTATACCATACATTACAGTTCTGGAGAACCACCAACAGAGAGCAATCTCTTTCCAGCATTGCAGGGAATGCAAATGGGGAGCAAATCTCAAGGGAAGGACATAAGCATGGACAACAAGTCATCAGAGTCCAGTGTCAACATTGAACATCATAGCCAAGAACTGAGGAGGTGCGAAGAAATAAGGCAAAACCCAACATCTAACTCAGGAACCGGGTGCGACCCGAGGGCATCTGCTTCTAGAAGAGGCATAAAGACCTGTTCCTCAGTATATGGTGGCCCACCTTCCATGCCAAGACTAATGACGGTTGTACAGTTTGGTGTTTTCTGTGTGCTTCTGTTTATCCTGCCTGGTCAGACAAGAGCTGTAAGGTCCAACAGGGTTCTTCCAGGCTCAGCCTCTCTACATTACACGACAGCGGGGGAGCGCCGAGAGGACGGCTCTCGCCAGATGCCTGGCGTTTATTCTGGAAAGCTGATAGCTGCAGATGAGGGCTCAACAGGGCCCTCCATCAACACGAGCTTTGTCGACCTGCGCCGACTGGACTTTGGCTGCACACAAGTGGACAACACCGTACACAATGGACTGCAGATCAAATGTAAGCTAGATTTTTATTATCTTTAGGATTGTGGGATCATGTCCATCTCTTGATCTGTTGATAGTCCGCCATACATGGGATCTGGCCAGGCAGTGACTCGGTCAATCCCATACAAATCTATTGTAATATGCTTCAATACAACGTCAGTTATGAGATCCGACCAATATTTACCTGCAATGGGAGTGGCTGGATTGTCAAGGTCTTAGTGTATACCTACTATATATGTACATTAGCACATGTAGAGTCATAACACGATACCTGTGACATGTGGCATGTAGATATTGTCCTCTTCCAACATTCTAAAATGAAAAATATCATTCAATCCTCTATAATACATTTTGCTTTTGGTCACTCAAGAAATTCCCCTGCCCGGACGTACTGTAGTAACTGAGAATGTTCTTCAATGCACTCCTATACATACATCTTAGCATATTATGACCACTAGACATATACCCCTACCACAACGTACCAAAACATTTTGCTTTGAAGGAAATGTTATTCATAACACTCTAAAACGTTTTGGCATAGTATCTCTGCAGAAATATTCCTATCACAACGTTCTAAAAAGTTTTGTATACTTGATTTTCGAGTTTGGTGTAATCCTGGCACAGAAGTCCAGTGTCTTCCTGATTTGAGGAGGAAGGTGGGGGAGCTGAATAGGAGAGGCTTTGGGAGGGGCAGGGTCTCGTGAGGAAACTCTCTGATCACCGCATCATAAGATATACATAAATAACCACCATGTTATGCAATCCATTTGAATTCCTACAGTGATAGTTCCAAATTAGCCACACTCAACATCTTTTTCATTAGGTAAATACAGCAGATGGTACTATAAATGGCAACTATGCCACTTTGCTGCTTCCACAGCGGGTATGGGTTGGACTCCAGTAATTGTAATAGGCACACATATTTGCAATATTCTGCCTTACGTCTGGCTCACCATTTTCTTTCAATATTGATGGTGAGTATATCCACATTATTTTACTGTGTGTAGCTTTGAATTCCAAGGTCTGGAACTCTTTTTTGCATTCAAACAGGTATTTTTGTGAGGGCTGTCTTTGCACTAAGGGTAAACCTACGGAGCCCTTGGAGTGGATGCTGGACATGCCCATGTAAGCAGTGAGGCTACTGGAGCGCCATCTATTGTACTAACCTGGTCAAACAAACGTTATCTATGTAATCTATCTACATGATTATACAGGTGACGCTGGGCCATGCTCAGCAGGGGGTGAGTGGATGTGTCAAGAATATACTCCCTGGGGAGGGGTCTGGTGGCTATGGTAATCATGACACCTGGCAGCATCCATAGAGTTAAGTTTTGTACAAAAAAAACACGTCTTCTCATCTATAGAAATATCTTCATTCTCAAAAATATTTCAAATAAATGATTTCCTAAGTAAAATTAGAAAGTAATGATCACTATGTACATGTGAATCCTGAAGATAAGGGCCAAGTCAGAATTAGTGAAATCTTCCATTCCACTATATACAGCATGGCTTCTATGGCCTGGTCTAATCCGCCATTTCTCTGCACTACTATGAACGTTGCCACCTTTGCTGGAATCTCCCATTTCCCTGTACTACTTTGGCTATTGCAAGTACTGAGAAGAACCGCATATAGCTCACATAGCCATTATCAGCTGGGGGCCGCCATTAGACCCCGACTCCACTATGACTAACACCTTCAGCCCCAACTCCACAGTTTATGCCAGGGATGCCTCCCATTGGTCAATAATACAATAGCCATGTGCCGTATATAAGGGGTATCTTATGCGGCACCCTAAATCATATAAGGAGACAATTACAGTGGCAGATCGAGGATTTGGAAAATGAGGGGGCGCACCCCCTTACATTTTAGAAATTTCCTGGGTACTAATCTTCCAAATGAACTCTTGAAGTTAGTATATCCGAAAATGGGATTTTATAATTAATACTAAAATCTGTCCTATGTGAAAATTTCATAGTAAAACATTAAATAATAATCAATTGTGCTACACGGGATGTATACTGGCTCCAGATAAGGGAACCATTACAATGGTCAAGGGACTTCCTTTAGTGTATTTTTATTAGGTGCAACTTGATTCGTGCCCTGCAAAACATGGACTTTGGGCTTAAATATTGCAATAGGGTTCAAATACAAGGGGAATAAATGAGAACATGGGTGATTTTAGTAGACCTATACGGTAAAGTAATTATGGCCCATGTGAACATCCTGGCACATTTTTGGAGGAGTTTTATTTTTGAAACCCAATCATAGGATATACTATTTTTAAGCACAGGCAAAAAGGACCTCACGCCCCCTCTAAATTCGCCACTGAACTAAGGCTTGATTTTAAGGGGTGTAATACTATCAAGAAGCTTAGATACATAAGCAAATGTCAACGCTCAGTGAATAATTTAGCATCGTATTCCCAGAGGTGCGGGCAGAAGCACCGAGGGGAATACGATGCTAAATTATTCACTGTGAGTTGACATTTGCATTTATGCCAAGGCCTACGGGTTTAAATTGCTTTTAAATAAAGAATTACAACAATATTTACTGATTTTGAAGACGCTGAGTCGTCTCGGTTTGTTTTGATCCGCCATGACACCTTGCTCAACAAAGTAGGTCACGTGATACGGAGCTAGCGCTGCTTTTAGTTTTAATATAAATGTTCCTTGCGCAGGGCAATATCTTCTTTTTTTAACATGGCGCTAATACTTAGATATACCTTAAACAATTCATAACATATTATTTAACTAGTTCAATAATTCTTTTACCGTAAAACTTCTAATAACCATACCTAAATACGAAACAAATTAGCTCTGTATAAATTTCAAAATGGCGCCGCTGAATATGCGAGGATTGTATTCCACCCCCCCCCCCATTGAATACAGCGTTAGTAGTACTAATTTATAGTGTCGTCGATATTAGCCATGGCATTATGTACTATCCTTGATACTATCTCAAGTGAAAAAACCCAACCCAAAAGACATACCAGCTAGGAAAATGCCAAGAAGACGCACATGGGGTTCATTTAAAGTAAGTTTCTTAACTGAGGTATTACCATCGAATTAGTAACCAATCCCTTGCCTATCGTAGCATAAAATGTCCCTCAATATCCTTCTTTTCGCGCACTAGGCTAGTACTAGTCACAGTTTGCCACTCTGGCCTTTGCCCCACCCCAGGAGATCATACTGGCTGTGATTCTGTCTTTCAGAATTAGCCACATGGACAGAACTATAATACTGTGTTATATGGTGTTTGATATGTGTGCAGGCCGGTGAGGGATTGGCCATTTTATAACAATGGTGGAAGGGGGTTTATGGGGGCCATCCATACATGACGTCATGCAAAATTTGACCATTTTTGACCCCCCCTCCCCCCGTCATGCTTTTTGCCAATTTTGTAATGCTGAAGGTACATGGAAATTAATTCAGTCATGCCGGACCTGACCCGCCCCCCTCCCTCCAGCATGGGGAGGGAAGCATTTTTTTTTTAATTGCCAAGATTTGTACCCCGTTGAAAAATTACCCCTTGGGATATGCATAAGAAATTGTTTGGGCCATGAAGAGAGAGAACAAGGTTGTTTTTGAATTAAAGATCTATGATCATTCTAAGTGACAAAAGAAAATTATCCCAAGGGTCAGTGGCTGGGGATTTTGTAGGCTACTTTTATAGTTTCCAACCAGGGGGCAGCACCCCAAATCCTCTCTCTTTTACAGCAAGGCTACCGTAATGGCCCGTTTACGTGCCGGGTCTAAAAAAAGCGCCGGTCTCATATAAGCGCCGGGGGTACAGGGTTACTGATATCATTCTTAAATACTAAAAATATTATTCAAATAAGCGCCTGTCTTGTATAAGCACCAGGGGTACAGTGGGAATGAAATCAATGAGCGCCCGGATGCTGATACGGGCCATTACGGTATTATCATTGCAGAGATAATCTCTCTTTGCATTATTATCATGCTTTAACATAATAATAGCTACAGAAAAACCAACAAGTTCTTTCTTTTTAGAATTTGATCATAAATATCTAAAATATAAACTGTTTAACACATTGGTTCTCTGCTGCCACTTGGTGACACATATAACTCTCCCTGCTACCTAGAGCCAAATGATGGAAACAAGGCCTATGTACCACACAGATCTGTCATTTCTTATCTAGTGTGTTAAGGTCTATGCATAAAGACTGATGTGACCTGAACCTATGCTTCCAGCCATATCCTTTGATAAGAACACCCAGGAGGTGATTATAGTGGAGGAAAATGCTGGTCGTGTCGATGTCCTCCATGGTCACATGTGCCACGTGCAGCGTAACCCGTGTGTAGGCATGCCGGAGTGGAGCAAACTACCCTGTCTTCTATGCAAGTGAGTATTACTAGGATGATTTTGCCAAAGTGGCCTGGTGTCATAATGTCAAGGAGTGTATACCCATATGATACTTAATAGTATTGTTAAGAATGGGAAACTGTCTGATATGATTTACTTATGTGACAAGATCTGTGAAAAGGGCCCTTAGTGCAGGGTGCATTACGGACTGTATTCCCAGTATAATATCACTTATAATGCATACCTTGTGTTTATCATTTACACAAGCCAAAAAGGTGTGTTTTTACATTGCATGGTCTACAATTCTACAATAGGTAAGATTTATTTTTCTTCAAAATTTCATTTTTTCCCTCATCCTCAAAATTGGGCCCTAGTTGGCCAATTCATAGCCATTTAAAAATCCAATTTACATAAAATTATGTTACCTCTTCTATGGTCCAAACTTTTGAATGTCTAAGTTCCTTAATGGACCCCCGACATAAAACTAAACAAACAAAACAATGCATTGACAGACATTGCAATCACTGGATAGAGTCTAACACATGCTAAGATAGATCTAGAATATTCTCATGATTTGTTGCCTTTCTAGAATCGACTCTGATAACGAGGGACTGTTGGGACCCTTTAATGTGTACAACCACACAGTATACTTCATCTATGTCCCAGAACATCTGGATCACCACTCGCAGCTCAAACATCACAAAGTCATCCAGGTGACACACATTACACCTTTTTATCATGGTACTGTAATACCCTGCATATAAGGGCACACCCTGTGTATAAGGTGCACTTAGACTTCAGGGATCTGCTAGATCTGCTAAAATTTGAAATGAAATAACTTTTGTTCTAATCAATTGATTTTCAAAGTTCAAAAATCTGTGGGTAGTTAGGATGTCCCAATGGCCTAGCACCACTTTTGAATCTATGGGAGGCTTTGGAAAGATTTTTCCTTCATTCTTTTCTCATCCTAAGGCACACCAAGGACTTATCTAGTCTTATCAAGCACCCTGTCATCAGATGGGTATAAAGCATTAATACAATATATGGCCCCTGAAGGATTAAATACAAAACAGCATTACCAGGCTCAACTTCACTGCTACATGATTTTCGGGCTAAACTTTTCTTGTGTCCATGATCATTACTAGGCTGCAATTCCCAACTATATGATTTTCTGGCTAAAATGTTATTTGCATTAGGCTTGTGTAAAGATATAACATATGACCTGTCATGTACAGCTACGGATGCTGACAGGCTGTGAGTCCAAGTACCCCATCTACAACCACCTGGATGTCAAGAAGTGCTCCAAGCTGCTCGCCAGCTACACGAGCCGCTCACACCACCTGCAGCCTGCCTCTGACCTCACTGTTATGGAGCTCGGTGACAGCCACATGTTCCTCACACAGGTAAGTTATAGTCCCTTGGGTATCGTGGGCATGTCATGTGCACATGCTGTAGCATATTGGGTTTGGCATTGTCTATCAAATCGCTTTTTAATTTTTCCTCTGTCAAAAGGACATAGGCTAGGGGGCCTTTATGTTTTTAGTCCATATGTGACCAGGCAAGCAAAACACCCCTCTGCAGGCAAATTCGTTATCAAAGTTCATCTCAAGATCTTTAAGATGAGACATCATTGGCTTAAATATTCCCATTAGTTATGTCAGAACCCCTCCTTGAACCTAGGTCGTTATTCATATTTGAAATCGAGGATTAAGCTCTAAATACATAAATAACCATAATAATGTCTAAAAACACAATAAATCAGCCTTTTTCATAACAATATGGTGATTTTTATCATAGATTTTGATCTAGAAGGAATTTTCCATTTCAGTTTTCAGTTTTGGGTTTTTTGGTGAATATCCCTGAAAATTGGCATAAAAATCTGCAAATTTTGATTATTGGAAGGGTTGCCATGGCAACCAGGAAGAGGCATATAGGTTGATTTCTCATGAAAAATGTTCATTTTACCATCCAAATATGGGCCATTTCTACTGAAAATGGTGCAATTTAAATGAGATCAATGAATTCTGCATTGAAAATTAGCTTAACATATTTTTAAAATGATTTTAGAGTAATTTTGTCCCTCAAATGCACCCTGGTGGCCAAATGGTAAATTAAAAATCCCCCGCAGAGGGGTGTTTTACCTTGATGGGTAAAATGATTTTCTCCCTTCCTTCGATTGTTCCCTCTTGGCAAAAAAGGGTGTTTTTGTAATGGTTGAAAAGGGTATGGGTAGAGATATGTTTATAAAAAAATTATTCATCAGAAAATGCTAGAAAAAGTAACTCTAGAAACATTAAAAAATGTTTGCATGTTACATTCTTTCTACGTTTCGGAACCTAGAACAAAACCTTTATTTATAAAACATTAAAAAAACATTTTGACTTTTTTTCAAATTTACAGACCCATGAAAAACATCATTTTATTTCTGATAAGTGGGTGATACCTTTACATTATCCCATAGACTTTTACCACATCCCATGATAACTGCCTATATTTGTCCCATGGTAGGCAAGGACGTACGACTGGGACAACCCTGCAAGGACAAACTATAATCATGTGGGTATGGTTCTAGTTGGCTTCCACAAGGGGTTCCGCCAGGTAGGCTTCAGAGTTCACCTCTTCCACTCAGACAAACTGCCGATGAATTACCTTGACTTCTCCCTCTCCAACATTGGTGGAATAGGTAAGTAAACTGCTAGGGTAGTGTCATTGGCCACAAGTCCTAGTAGGACTGGTCAATTTTAATTCAAAATGAACATTACATATGTATTAGGGAATGATCTGCTCTTTGGGGTTATTTAGTTATAATGAGATTTATTTAATTATAATGAGATATTGAATTAGCCTGATTGGCCAGGTCAGGTTTAAGTGGTATACATAACATACTAAAATCTTCAATGGTAAATAGGTCATTACTTCACTCCCGTCTCTTTCTCACAGCAACCAGACATGATAACATTAGGGTCAGCTACTGACAGATATAAGAGTCCTATTGATAGCTGCTACATAGCCAATGAAGTACAATTAACTTCACCACAGATCTCTGCATAGTTTTCATGAAAATGACTATTGAATTATGTACTGCTTAAGCAACATTGTAGCATACTAAGATATCTAAGTTAAAAGAAAAATTTGTCAATGTCCTAATATATATTGTTTTCATATGAACATTTGTTTTTGCAACAGATGTGTTCATGAACACGGTTTGCTGGTCAGCATTTGACCGTATCCACTGTGGAAAGATGATCGAGCATGGACGCAAACTTGGTAACAAAACAACAGTCGTCCAACCTGGACATGCTCAGACTGTATGCTCTGGTGAGTAGCTGACAGTTTATGCAATATATTGAATTGAATGTGGACCACAAAGCTCAGGCAGCTAATGGGCCAAATTATATATTCCAAAATGTCACCTGAATGGTGTTTGTTTCAGTGACTTTTAATCAAGATGTCAAATTGTTTTTGACAGGACTAAATTGTGACAATGTCATGTGCTCTCCAGTCAGTCCTCCACCATAGCCAATAGCCAATGCTATGTTCGCCAGATTTGACATTCTGATGCCATCTTTTATGTATCGGCCAGAATTTTTAAGGGAGTGGTGGCTAATAGATTGATAAAAATAGATTGCTTTTATGGGGAAATTTTTGAGGTCTTCCACTTTAATTAGACCTGATGATATATTTTTTCCTGTTAGCCATTGGCCAAATTTGGGCCAGATTCTTTTTCAAGTCAAATGGTGCTCTCCCACTAACCCAATGCATGTACGATTCATACACAACAGTACATGATGATTCCAGATGCACCCTGATGCAAAATTACCAATAGCAGAATACCCACTGTATCTTGAAATATACTGATATTTTCATATCACTTTCTCCGTTTATTTTTTACACCCTACTTGAAATACACTGGGAACTGATTATCAGATACAAAAACAGATGATCACCTTTTCTATTACAGGTGAATTCAACAACATCACTACGGGAGTAGCCATTGTGAATGCTAACCAGGTGAAAGATGTGACCCTCATGTTCGGCTGTGTTGGGGACAGGATGAGTGACGGGGGGCTGGGAGTGGCTCATATGGTGGAGCAGGATGGAAAAAAAGAAGTCGAGGTTCATGCAGTGACTGATAGAATAGGTCCCGTGATGGCGAGTTCCATGTTCATAACCCGCAAAGTATCATGCATGACCAGTGCCCCAACTGGACAGTCCCACAGTATTCCGCGTGGCCAGGCTACCTACAACACCCCACATAGCTTTTTGGTAGGCGTACTGGTGGTGGTGTTTGCTCTAACTGCTTTTTGAAATGGGATCCTGTAGATGCCCAATTTCACATCCTATACAAGCAATGCATAGAGCAAACTACCCTCTTCTGGTCTGCTCACATATATGTTGAATGTGTCTGCGTCTATTCTACAATAACTTTCTAACACAAAAACCAGTTAAAATATCAAACTAGACAAATTCTGCTTACTTTCCACAAGCAGTTTGATTTTGTTCCAACGTAATTTATTAGCCTAGTGTTACTGGTTTCAAAAGAATAACCATAACAACACAAACGGCGACATTTAAGTGAATTCCAATTTGCGGCATACCAACTGGGAATAGGGAAATATAAGTGTCTTGTCTAGTCAGTGCAGATTGTACTAAATGGTCTGTCAAAGTTAAAAAAAAATCAATGATTTCAAGTATTCTTTCCTAGCAAACCGGACAATATTTTACAGAGTTTAAGACATTGTTTTAGAAAGATTAAGACTTAATCAGCCGTTGCTGTATGTGTATTATCTAACGCTACATGTTGATATTATTATTTGTGAGGTTAAGATTCAAGAATGTGTACCAGTAGGAGAAAGGCAAGGACTAGAGGTACAAGTTCCCGTACAGGTACAAGAAATGTGGTTGAGATATAATGGTCCTATATTGTATTGCCATACACATTCATATCTAAATCTCCCTGCTATTGTGAATTCCCCCAGCAGTTTATGTACATGGTTTATTGTATTGTATGTGAGAAATGATACATTGACATCCCTGAATGATTGCAGGTAGCCATAGCTTCATTAACTTATTATGTTATTTTGTTAAGTGTTGTGGCAGGTTAAATTGTAAACATCTTATCATGTCAATATTCATTGGAAATCACTCTTATTTTGACATTTTGGAGACTTGTTAATGGTAGACACACCAAGTAGAAGGTCCACATCCAAACCATACTGGCACCTGGTGTGAAGTGTCTACTATCCCTTAGACAAAGTGAACAAATTCTCTCTCAGGCCAAGAGAAAAAGTTGTGTGTTTCAGGTAACCTGACCCTACCTATCAAAACAGGGTGGACCCTAGCCTTTTTTTCTCCAATTTTTCAAAAAAATATTTATTTTTGGGTGTTTTTAACATAAATTCAGTGATCGGTGAGTCACTGTTGTGAGTCACCACGGCGAGTCATGAGGCATTGTAGTAGTTAAAAAAAAAAGAATTAAAAAAGAAAATGACATACCCTACCTAATTTTTTATCAATGTGCTACCTGAAACAAACAATTTATCTGTTTTGGGCCTCAGCTAAGTCAAGTCAGCTTGCCTGGATATATTAGTCAATGTCACTAACATAGTTAGACATTGTTAATCATATTATGTAATAACTAAGATTAATCATTTGTTTTTGCCTAAGTTAGATCAGATTGACCAAGAGTGACTTTTTTCTCTGTAAAGATATGACCATTCAAATAATACTGGTTTCTCGTACCCCTGCTAATATTAAGGTAATGTAAACTAAGATTATCTCGAAATAGTTTTAAAAAAATGGGTGATTGTGTATTATTTACATGGGGAAGTATAATACCTATAATGAAGTTATCCATAGAGATGAAGATATTTATGTTCAATTTTATCTGATTCTATGGCACTGTTATTGGCACCCAAAATAGAACATCATGGTATGATCTATGTCAAGTCTCTCCTCCATTTATGTGTTTGCTAGTATATGCACTCCCAACTATTTTATCGCAAATTAATTTTTATATGAGCAGGCGATGACATTAACTGTAATATTTTGACCCTTATATAGTTCATTCAGAATTTTGTTTTGTCTATACACCTATGTATTGTTAGCTTTCCTATAAAATTGCCACTGTGTTCTGATTATACATGCCATTTTTTTCAAGGAATAATTGTTTGCTATCTTTAGCCAATGGATGGCTAAGCATAGATTCTAATTCATTCTATGTGAAATAAATGTGAAATCCATTGGACTGTTTGTTTATTCTTTGGTCTTGGGTTTACATAGACAAGTCACGTTTGAGAACGTACTCACCCACTCATGTACCAAGGTTTTGAGAAGTTATTCTCAAGTAGTTCTTTTCAGAGAACCAAAATCTGCCAAGGGCCTGTCAGAATTTTGTATATTTATGCTGCTAATGAGCATGTTCTAGTTAGGTGAGAGAAAACTGGTTTGAAGAGGATAAAGTAATCAAAATTGGTCAAAAATATATGGACATACCTTACTTACCTTATTACACGATTTATCAATTAATAGTCAATAAATAATCAATAGAATATCAATAAATTCAAGTTGAAAAAAAAAATTGTTCACCTCCAGTGGCATTCTACTAAGGCCATGTAAAGGTGGACCAGGCCAGGACGCAAACGCCTGTGCCCGACCGTAACCGCGACGCCGTCAGTGGCGGATCCAGGGGGTTGGCCAAGGGGGCCTGGGCCCACCCCCCTCAAAAAAAAAGAGAGAGGGAGAAAGAGGGAAAAAAAGAGGGAAAAGAAAAGTGTAATTTTCTACACTGCCGTTGGCAGTGTAGAAAATGATTTTCACTTGCTTCCACTCTTTCCCTCTTCAAAAACCATTTTGCATGCATGAATTACCCTAAAACCGCATATGTAGCACACCTCATAATATTTAAAGATCTTAAAGCTCAAGATATACTTACATTAGAAACGTCCAGATTTCAAAATAGATTTAATAGTTTAGTAGTTCTACACTATACGGCACATGGCTATTGTATTATTGACCAATGGGAAGCATCCCTGGCATTTACTGCGGAGACGGGGGCTGAAGGTGTTAGTCATAGTGCAGTCGGGGTCTAATGGCGGCCTCCATAGCCTAATGTGCTAATGCCCTATAGGGCAGCAGTGCATTGCACAGTTCTCCCTCCACAGTTCTCATGTACATGTATATCTATTCCGAGGTAGCAGGTTGTCCCATGGGTGCGGCCATTGCTGGGGCTTGTTACCAGCGAGTTCTACTGATAACACCTATCAGATGGGTACCAGTTGGCCCCCGAGAGGACCGCAGTGAAGAGTTGGTGTCATTTCATTGGCTGATAATCAAAACAGCTAAGTCCGTATATGTGTAACTGTAAGGCCATGAGATTTACTGCATCTGGGTCTCTTCTTGGGATTTTAACCTGGCCGGAAGTAGAATGACGTCACACTGGAGACAAACATTCATGCCGCCTCAGTTCCTCAGGGACGTGGTGGGACCATGCTGTCACACACTTCTGACTGTTTTCAGATGAGATCTCATCTGAATAATAATCTTCCATTTAAATTTCCATAAGTTTCAGATGATCTCATCTGAATGTTATTCAAATTCAGATGATTTCTGGCATATGTCCTTAATCGGGGGCTCTGCCCCCGAACCCCCCTTTGGCCGGGCACCCCGGAAACCGTGGCGGCGTCAATATTCGTCTCCACGAAGGGCCAGGTTAATTCTGCAAGAAGTGACCCTTTTGCAGATTTACTTGTGGATGAACCGAAAATAGAATTCCTCTGGGTGGTGAGTAAAACTAGGACTGCCCCCCCCCCCACCCCTGTATCTGCCCCTGCATCTCGGGAATCGATGTGCCTATTCCGAGATAGCAGGTTGTCCCCTGGGGGCAGCCATTGCTGGAGCTTCTTACCAGTAAGTTTTACTGTTAGACCTATCAGATGGGTAGGTTGGCCCCCGAGTGGGCCGCAGTGGATAGTAGGATTATCTCATTGGCTTATAATTAATCCTGCTAAGCCCATATAGCCTGGGTCCATAGTTTGAAGCCCTGGTGGAACGGCCATTGCTTGATCCTGCACCTGGTGAGATAACCACTGATAAGAACCAGCATGATGAGTACAAGGTGTTACATAATGTACCCAAAAGAATCTGCAGGGAATTATCTGATTGGTTAATAATGCATCCCAGGACAAGCCTATATTCTCACTATACAGATACTGAGGTAGTGAAATGCCCAATGGGTGCAGCCATGATAACAGATATAACGTGGGTACCACCTGCCTCCCCCCTCCCCCCAGAGAAGCCTGCAGTGAATAGTTGGGATTTTTGTTTCATCAGCTGATAATTAATCCCGCCAAAGCGGTATACATTGGTGCTCTATATTTTTAAGCTGTCACTCTGTCACGTTGGGAAGGATGGAGCGTCAGTAGACAGTTACTGCAGACAGTTTTATAAGAGCTCCCAATAGGCTGTACATGTACTATTCCCGCTTAGCGGATTCCTTAGTGGGCCGACCCCTGCTGAAGCTGATACCTTGCAAGATAAGGACTGATAACAGCGAGCTGATGGGTACCAGGTGTTACGTAATGCACCCTAAAGAGTCTGCACTGAATGGAAGGAATTTTCTCATTGGTCAATATTGTATCCCGCTAGGTCGGAATAGGGCTAACCCGGGATACATTATCAGCCAATGAGATAACTCCCTCCATTCACTGCAGAATTTTTTGGGTACATTATGTAATACCTGGTACCCAGCATGCGGGGCTGTTATTTGTGCTTGTCTCACCAGGTCCCAGATCAAGTAATGGTGGACCAACTGGACCTCAATACTGAGTCCTATACCCATGTACTATTTTTTTTTTTGGGGGGGGGGGCGTTGAGTGGGGTGTTCGGCTGGGAACCGTAGGTTAAGGTGGCAGGTGGGCATGTGCCACGTAGCGGGGAGAGGGGGGAGGGGCTAAGACTAGGCTTATGCCCCCCCCCCGCCAACAAAACAGGGATGATCCCAATTTTTTATTCTTTATTTTGACTATTTTGGTGAATTTCTAAGAATTTTCTTATTCAATTTCGTCCATTTCCCATATTTCTTTTTGGTATTTTTCATCGATATTTATAGGGCCAATGGGTCTTGAGTCTATAGCTTATAGACCTATTAAAATGCATAGCGCCCGATCTTTTTTTTCTCCTTCCTCATATAGGCCTACCAATAATGTTTTACATAGTTTCATCATAAAATCGACTTCAAGAGGCTATTCAGCTATGAGCCTGCACATTTAATTCTAAAGAACAAAAGGTGGACCAAAAAATGTCCGACCCTTCATGGGGGAAGGAAAATTTTCAAAAATTTTCTGCACACATAAAATCCCCACCCTGTTGTTAAAAGCGAACACAGCTCCCTTAAATGTCAATAAAGTATATGCCCCTCCTCAAAGGCATGAATCCCCCCCCCCCTCCCCCGGGGAGGATATCCGCCCACTACTAGCCTCTAGGCCTACAATAATTGTGCTTAGGGACAAATGGACAAGGGATTTATCATAAGGAAAATACAAGTGTCATTCCCATTTCTTATATAAACCGACATGGGACCTCTCCCCCCCCCCCCACACACACACACACTTTTGCCGATGTCCTACCAGCATTGACCCAATGTTGGCATCTGGCCTATGTCGCCCCAATGTCAAGCCAATGTTGGCAAATTTTTGTGTTACCTGGGCCCCCACTAGGCCTACAGTAGGCTACACCAACTGTCGGTTATAATTTTCTTTTCTTTTTTCCTAATTCCTCCCTTTTCACACCACGGAAAAGATATCTTGCAATGCATGATGCACCCTCCCCCTCCAATCAAATGGGCCGGCCACTGTCATGTCCACAACTTTGCCACAAGTAGGCTATTCAAACTCGAATTAGGCCTAGCCGCAGACAAAACGGAACGAAAATAGAACACTTATGTCTAATCTATACCTGTATATACATGAATTGATCGCCCATTTAAACCTAATGCAATTGGACTCCAGAGTAGGGCCCGGGAGTAGGGCCGACGCCGACTTGCAGCCGACATCGCCCACTCCTTGTCGGAGCGCATGTGACGGACGAGCGGGCACCTGCACACCTACAGACGCTCCCAGAACGCTTGTTGACGCCGTAACCAATGACAACTGTCACGTGTCCAAACGCAAACCATCATGGCGGACGCCAAGATGGGGAACGCCAACCGCGCCACGGTTTTATGTTTGTTTGTATTAATTTGCCTAGTTCTACCCCAAACTGGATACTCATTGTACATCGAGGGAGACCTTGAGACGAGAGAAGTAAGTGGATCTGAGTGTTTTTAGTGTTCAATGTAGATTGTTGTACATAACAGCATACAAAACCCGTTTAGTATTGAAGGTATTCCCATTGGCAATGCCAATGGCAATGCATTCATTGCCTTGGCTGGTACGTCAGTGGTGTATTGACCAGTCACCTTTCAAAATGGATTGACCCTGGGGATTGGCATATCTAGACCCCTGGTCCCTGCACTCAGCATCTAATATAACCCCATGAATATAACACCATGCTTGTTACGGGAATTTCATAACACACCCATACCACGGATTTTTGGGGGGTAAAAAGCACCCCTTTTCCCTTAAATACAAGGAATTTTAGACCTCAAAAATGACCCCTTTTTTGGGAAATCACTGACATGTTTCCAAAACTTCCCCCTATTTCTAAAAGTGCAGACTTTTCAGCACCAACAATGCGCCTATACATGGGTAAAAAGTGACGCTTGTGACACAGGGGTTTTAAAAAGTGATGAACGGCGACACTAGAAAAGGTTCCCAGTACATTGGCATATACGTAAAAAATGACGGAGTGCCGCGCCATCCCTCCTAAAAAGTGACGATGTGACCTTAAAATTTTGAGCACCCATGTATAGGCACAACAATGAACATGTTCCTTCTCCAAAATACACCCCTTTTCTGAAAAAGCTGACTTTGTCCAAAAAACTACCCCCGTATTTTTCATTTTCACGTACCGGTATTTTTCTCTTGAAAAACACCCCTTTTCCCCCAAATCCACAGACATGCAAATTTTGAGAAAATACCCCCCTTTCTCCCTGTTTTTGGTAACGTGCTTGGTGTATTTTTGTATACAGACTGCAGGGACCGGGCCTAGCACAGACTTTTAACAATATGGGTACCGGTACCGGTACCTGACAAAATTTCGTTGATAAATTCACGGAAACCAGCGGAAAATTTGTGACCATCTGATTGGTCGAGGGGTGGTGATGTGACCTTTTAATGCGGGCGTGCATTCGCCATGCCAGGGCCCCTTTAATGTCAGGTGAGGTGCCTGGTGCCTGGAGAGGGGGGGGGGGGGCTTGTTAGATTTTTTGCAGACTGGCAAATTCTTGTCTGACCCCCTCCCCCATCCCCCACCAATAATTATGATCAAAGTTATCATGCCCCCCCCCCAACGGAGGGTTCATTTTTTAACAACGGGGGGGAGGGGGGTTCTAGTGAGTTTGATCAGCCCAGGGGGGGGGGTCAACATTATTTTGTCCGCTCTGAGTGCATTATGCATTGAATTGTTGATATACCCTCTGAGGGGTAAAAATTTTTTTTATCCATTTTCAGTGGAAAAGCCCACACATTAGGGAGTGGTCATTATTTATTAACAGGCTGGGGGGTGGGGTGGTAGCCGGGTTTTTGTGTAGATACATGAAAATCTTTTACGCCCCTACCCCCTTGACAACAGTCAAAATTTTATGTGCTCCCGTGTGGACACACAAAAATATTTTACGCCCCTACCCCCTTGACAGCAGTCAAAATTTTATGTGGTCCCCGCGCCGGAGGCGTGCAGAATTTTCGCGCCCCTATTTGATCTACAGTAGCACGTGGTTGTTTTTTTTGCTTAAAAGAGAGTAAATTTTTTTAGCCTCCCCCTCAAGAGGGGTCAAATCTTTAAGACCCCATATTTAGTTTTGAACCAACATGTCCAAGGAGTTATGGGGCCGGGGCTTCGGTGGACTTTAATAGAGGAGGGAAAAATACAGACTCTCAAATTTTCTTTAAACTCACTGATTTATCAACAACTGTAATTGATAGGCGTATCCCACCCCTCCCACGTTTGTGTCAGATGACCTCTCCCTTGAATAAATTGAGCTGAACCTCTAAAATTGACAGGGTGACAATATGGCAATTTCTTCAAAATAAATTATATGTGACATGCACGAGGACATGCAGCTTTGATTTTGAGTGACTCACTCCCCAGTGCTGCAGTCAGATTTGCAAGAAGAGTCCTAGTATATTGCACATGTATTTATAACATGTGTCTGTATTATTGTTTTGCAGGAATGGGCATTTCTGGGAAGATTTTGCTTCCTTTCAGAAAGAGGGAAGCTGAAATTCGAATTTGAATACCCACAGGTAAGTTCCATTACAGCATAACCTTTTTTTTCTTTTTTTTTCTTTTACATACAATTTATTGTCATTATCATAATTCCATATTCGTTTTCCAAAGCACTAGGACTTAATCATTGATGCTATTACATGATACATGACACCTAATAATTAGCCCCTTTTTTAGATAAAATGTGTTGTTTTTTCGATACAGAAGGATTACGAGCCACAGAACATCCTGCTGTATTTCGACAGTGCAGACCAATGGCCAGCCGTCTACAAATCAGACAAGGTAGGAGAGGTGTTAGGTTGTTTAACAATTTATATTTTGTCCCATGTATTTATTACAGCATAGGGGATTCCACTGCGTCGGTTGTGTAATCTTCACGTATAAGGTGCACACACCTAGATTTTTAGGACAGAAAAATAAAAATGTCATGACTTTTGTTCTACGAAATGAATTTTCAAAATTCAAAAAGCTATGTGTAGCTAGGTACGACAGGACCCCTCTTGACCCCCTATGTCATTTTATGACTTAGGGGGGAGTGTAACCTATCAAAAGAAAGGTCTTGGTGTCCCCCTTGTGGATCCAAGGAGAACCATTATCCTTGCATATAAGACACACCTTATACGCAAAAGATTAAGCTAGTATAGCCAACCAAACAACGTCAATCTTTTACTGTATTGAAAATCATTGCATTATCATCGGTCGGACATATTTCAGGCCAGTGGAATACCCGCTTAACATGTTTGATTTTCATGTTGTTGCTACCTACAGGAAGGATCCCATGGACTGCTCCTTCTATTTCAGGATGGCTCTGAATAATTTCTGGTTCCCCTTCTCCCATATGTATAAGGATGCATTATGTATTTTATAGCCAAAGCCAATATTTGGATTCTTGCTAACTCTAACGTACTGGCAGCTGGAGATCAAGGAGTATATAATTACCTTGGGCTAAAGGTTCATGATTTGTTGGCTTGGGAAGTGTCAAGTCATTTGTGGTGCAACCCAAGCTGTTCATGTGTAAAATCATGTTCTATGATTGGCAATTGTATGTAGTTGTATTTCTATACTTCTATATATATAATTTTTCAGAGTCTTATTGTTCTTCCTCTTGCCACATAATTTTTCATTATTTGTCAAGCCCAAGAGTATGACTTGCTTTATTTATTTCTCTGGTTAAGGGGGGCTTGATGATTTGACGAAATGTTCTGATATGATTAAAAGTGCATTTAAGAGTTACTGTACTAGATTTATTGCAGTTGTGTGCTCTGACACATCTACTCTATCTGTGTATATGCTAAAATTGCGGCTCGGTCCCTCTGGGGATGGTAGGAGCATGCCTCCCCTATATGGGGGGGGGGGGGTTCAAAATTTCATCATGCAGAAACATGGATATAGAAGTGGGAACACCTGGAAATTCCTTCAATCTAAACTAATCTTTTAGGAGTCATTGGGTGGTTTCAAAAGCATCTTTTGGTGTTGTCATTTACAATCCCAATTGCAATTGATATAAAATTTATATTTTAACAGGGTACCTACTAACCAAGTTGTCCCATATCTTCATCTGCCTATTTTCCTACCAATATTTTAGTTGCCTGTCCTTTCTTTTTTCATTATCCACCTTGGCATCTGAATGGTTCAGTAGTTAAGTAGAACTCAGTTGCTATAAGGTTCTCCACAGTTGTGGCAGCAACAGGCAAACCTGTTGCAAATTAACCTTTTTTATTGGTCAGACCCAACTAATGGAGTGTGGAGACAATTACTTCCTCTTCTGGCAGGAGCACACTAAGCTCGGCTGAGTGCCCATTGGTCGTGAATAATTTATTCAGAAGGAAAGTCGATGTGTTGGTTTGGGCACGGTTCCAACATCTGTCTAGGAAAGTCTGAAACATATATATTAGATGGATAAACTTTAGAAAGAAGAGCAGTGAATTATATATTAATGTGTTTTTGGTAATAAGAATACATCACATTGATTCTTGTACAAATTTGATCATTGTGTGGGAAAGCACCTTAGATCTCCTCTCCCAATCAATTTCAGCACCTATTGGATATCATTCATATACTGCACTTTTTTCCGTATCATTCTAGTATTATAAAAAAAAATCTTACCATAAACATAAAAACCTTTGGTTTAGCAATGTGTTGATATATAATTTTTTTTATATGTTAAAAAGCCTTATTGGTATTTTCATTTTTCATCATCATACACGTTTTTGCTTTTCAACTACACTGCAAATCTTTCTACTTTTCTGGAATTTTCCTATCCTGATTAACTTTTTGTATCATAAATCTAGTGTTGAAAAAAAACAAGCCATCTTTTTGTCATTCTTTACTAAGTGTCTGTCCAAAGTCATGTCCTGAACATGTCAATCACAAGGAGTGGTTATTTTATCCACAGAACAAGGCATGTTTAATATGCCTTTGATGATTTCCAAATTTACGTTAACCAAGAACTTATGAAGACTGTCTTACTTCAGAGTTGTGTCAAGAAAGAGGCAATCGTACCGAGGAGTAATAGAATCATCTTAAGTCGGAACTGGTGCCTGGATCATGACTCGCATATTCATTGTTTTGGTGAAAAGAGACTTATTAATGCTCGACCACGCTGGTGGTACATTGCAGCCGCACACTGCAACAACCCCAAAAATAATGTAATCACAAAACATATCACTTTTCCCCCCATCCCCAACATCTTGACTCTAAAGCTGCTCTGCAAGTTGAATTTTTTATCAAGATGGGTGTTAATAACCTTAACATACAAATGCACATAAAAATTCTTATTCCAAAAGTAAAAATATAGAAATTTCATAGAAATTTTAAATCTTTGAAATTTTAATGTTTTATCCCTTACTAGAGTTTTCTGCTTTTAATATTGTCTTTCATATTAGTAATAAGTGCAACACAGTAGGCATTCCTTGGAAGTGATGGAATGGATGAGGATAATTAATGGCATGCTTAACAGTTTGCGTACTTTTCTTACACACATTAACTTGTATAGCAGGTTTGATGAATGTGCTGGGTGGACCAGAGTCCTTCCCTTGTCATGCCACATTGTTTAATAGGTCACATCCCCATTTCATTGGTGTCACTATCTACTGAAACTTTCCCTCTATTTATGAAGTGCTAAGATTCCACAGCTTATCAAGTCATTTTAGATCTAGATCTGTACATATTGTACAGAAGAACTACTCTTTCTTTCCTGCCTTCTTTGCACCCCAATATCACAAATGGTGTCTCCCCCTTTAGACATTAACTTGTATAAAAATATTCATCAGGATTTGACTATTCTTCATATAATATTGTTGTCATACTGCTCTCAGTGTTGCTATTGAAGCATCCCTCCTATGTTGGATATTACTCTATTTATCCAAATGCTTTGGCTCTTTTTTACAACAACAAAAAAAGAGTTGGCATCTGCCTTCCTGTTTTTGTCTTGTTTTTGTACATTGCTACATGGTGGTCCTGGTGGTGAAAAGCTAAAATCTGTGTTTGTTTTGTTTAGCTTTCCAATTCATAGAATTATGTGTACATGATAATTACCAATTAAGAAATGCTTTACCTTGAGCTTTTTTTTCAGATGGTTTATATTGAAAAAAACAACTGTTGATCTCCTTGTTATCCTTTTATATCTTATGCAATAATCAACAGCTTCTCCCAGCAAATGTTTGTAGGCTTTCATTGTGTGATCTTTCATGAGCATACAAACAGGAAACTACCATAATTTCTTCCTGTATAAATGATTGATTGAGAACTTTTGATGTCTTTGGTGTTTCATGCGGTCAGTCATGTGGGCAGAAGGAGTCAGTTCTGGTACCGGGAAATAATCAGATTATCCAGCTGATTCCTCGGGGTAGCTACTCTGGGTGCGTCAATGTCTCCGGGCACTATTTGTGTCGAGGCGGGCGTGGTTTCCGCTCTGTCCGAGAGCGTTGGTGGTTTATTGCCGCCAGTCACTGTAACAGTGTCAGGGTAAGGACGATGACACTCATGTCACTGGAATGTGGTCACCTGTATCAACCTACTGTATTTCATAACGAACTACACAGTGATTTCAATAACCTTCTGGTCTGTTTATAAAAAAATATTGATAACCAGCATGAAGATGTTTATACTATAGAGTATCTCTCTTTTAAGGACAGTCTGAGTCAGAGATGTTTCATTACTGTTAGACCTTAAAGATCATTAGAATTGCTCTGTATCAGAGTACAATCTTTCTCTATTGGAAAAGACAAATAATTCCAAGTCAAGTACTCTGTTTCGAATTGTAACTGGTCACAGTAGATGGAGATATATTGTCCTGTCCACAAAGAACTTCATGCTGTTGTCATAACAAACAGCCATGGTTATTGAAACCGCTTTTGCATGGTCTTGAATTTTTTTGTGCTTGTTTATGTTGTTTTTTTTTTGTTTTTTTTCATTTATTTACATCACTGTTCCAGTTCAGCTCTAGGAGGTAGCATCAAAGCGAGGAAATTTCATAGCAGCACACTTTCCCTCACCATATGTAGCCCTTTGTGACTTCAGTAACCAAAGTATTGGCATGTCCCTAAATGAAATCTAAGCATTTCACCATCACAGACAGTAGCTTAGTGCCATCTGCAGATGGTACAGAACCCTAAAAAAACCAACATGTGGACTTATCCATTTTTGTTGCTTTATCATTAAGTGAAGAGCATTGAAGCAAATATTTTTTTCAATCAATATAAGATATGCTTCTTACAAAGATCCTCCCTCCATTAGCATTGAGCTTTCTCAAAATCCTAACTTGAAAACTTTGAAATAACCCGTAAACAGTTGGTATCAAATCTTTGATACTACAACTATTTGACATAAAACTCCATTTGTTGGTTGTGAGAAGGAAATAGATTTGCAGTTCACTGATGACCTCACAATACTAGTCACTCACATTGGTACAATCTTTGTTTGGCATGCAGTTTCATGTAGTGACACCCGCATGTCTGATGGTATTTGTAGAACTGCTGGCAGAAGGAGGCGGCAGTCCACCCCGAGAACAACCAGATCATTTACCTCTCCATCTTTTTCTCCGGGTCTGGTTGTAAAGTCTTTAACGTGACAGGAACCCCCACATACCATTGCTCTGGAGGCCGTCAGTTTGCCTCCTCACGAGAACGCTGGTGGTATGTCGCAGCCAGCAAATGTGGCTCCTCTAAGGTACTTGTAGTTTGGGATTCTCTTTCCCAATCTCAATTCAAGATCCCGACTAAAAACCAAATGCTCTTTATTTAGGTCTATCAAATGAGTTTTGTTTCTTTCCTATAGCCTAGTTTACTTCTTTCCAGAACTGATTTTTCTGTGAAAATCTCAATTTTGTATTCTGGCTGGTTCACAGCGTCTCTAACACCTAACGCTCAAGAACTAACGATAGCTAAGTTTGCTAATTACTTAGTTAGGTAGAGAATATATAGATAGATATGATTTATACTACCTGGTGTGTGCAGGAGACATTTTGATGACGGCACAGCAATTCAAATCACATCACTGCAGTGCACTCTTACACCAAACAAAAAAAGATTTTGATACCGGGTTTGATAGACCAACACTGCTATAAATAAGTATTGGATGATTTGCATTTGATAGAACGTTTGCTGGCCAGATTGATCTAAATATTTAGTCAGTAGGCTAGGTACAACTATTTTTGAATAAACTAAGTTGACATATTGGGGAAAAGGTTTTTAGGATTCTGTATGCAAGTGAGCAAAATGATTGCAGAATAACAGCCTGAAGCTACAACATCATACATTGTTCAGAGCATATGTCATCAACTTGATAGCAAATTGATAAGAGGTTTATCTATATATAAGACAGTTCATTATAACATGCAAATAAATCTTATTGAAGCATGATGGAATGGATGAGGATAAATATTCAGAAACAGATTTAAAAAAGAAGTCATTGATCAATTTAAAGCTTTTTTTTTTCATAAGATGAGTCAACCTCTTACTCTGGTATGATACATAGTTGTGTAGTTGAACTCAACATTCCCCCACAGTGCTCAGCGGTTCTAATGAAACTGCCACGCACTGATTCCTAGAAAAGGTCGGAGGCTGCCAACATGTGGTATAACCAATGTACCTTCCTGGTGCAGTTTTCCTTTTACCAACAAACAGTCAATACATGGGTACCTCATTACTCGAATCAATAGAACCAATACTTCTCTTTGACGTCTGTATAGACAAGCCTAGATATTTAGCTCTCAGTTTTTGATGTTGGTAACAATCTCAGAGCAGATCCTTTCTGTAAGCAATCTGGGTATGTAATTAGCAATACCATATGTGATTCCAGACCAAGTCATAGCACCATTTCACATTCATCAGGACAAAGCTGGCTAATTATGGGCAGTATGGGTCTGTTCTGGTCTCCTAGCAATACTCAATCTCTAAGTTCTGTGAGTAAAGACATTCCATGTTCTTTTGCGTGGTGTCCACGTTCCCTGAACACATTAGTAGCATTGAGTAGTAAGGGTCAGTGAAGTCAAGAGGATCTATACCCAGTACATAATGAACGTTCAACAATTATGTCACCGACTTTTGGGTATTTTTCAGGACCCACCCACCCCTTTGTCACTGTTTTTGTATGGAACAGCCTTGTCACTGGAACCCAAAGACCCCCCCCCCTGTAAGCAGTGAAATAATTTTTGAACGTTTCCATATTCCATCCAGCCATTCGATTGGCCTTGAAAGTAGATATGTAGGTCTGTGCCAAGTGGGAGCGCCTCCTACCCTTTTGAAAGGATCCAAGGTCAAAATAATTGATCAGCTTCTTGGAATCTGTGTTCTCACACTGCACTGAAATATCAACTTTTATGGGGGACGGTGAGTGTTGTAACTATTATTAGTATATGACTTCGGTCCCCCATTTTATGAGAGAGGGTTAGCAAGAAAAAGGAGTAATCACTCTGATGGCATTTGTGATGAAACTGGTCGTTAGAAGTTCATCAAAATTTAATGAAGTGTACAGAAGTGTTGTCTAATTATGTTGTTTGTTTTTGAGTGAAATCCTGTGGCTCAATTTTGGGTAGTGGAGAGGGGAACTTGAAGTTTGTGGGTTTTTTTTCTATACATTTCCTTAGTAATTGTACAGCAGAATCTAAGAAAGGTGTAGAGCTGAATTTTGGTATGGAAGGGGGGGGGGGATTGATAATAGAAGTGGATCCCGAAAATATGAACAAAATCCTATGGTCAGAACATAGATTTTCTGCCAGTTTTGATATAAATTAGTCTAATAAATAGCAAGACAGCCACTGGTCACGGCATCAAACCCAGACTATTGTTGATGAATTGTCAATAGTGGCAAAGACATTGCATCAGATCTCTGGGTGTTTTGAATGTCGGAGTTCCTCGATGGCCCCCGGACGTAAAACTAAACAAACAAACAAACAAACAAACTGGGTGTTTTGATCACAACCAATGATTAACTCTTTATGGGCTGCATAGTGAGTCATCGTGGTACATGGGTAGCTCTGGGTGTACAGAACCAATGATTAACCCTCTATGGGCTGCATAGTGAGTCATCATGGTACATGGGTAGCTCTGGGTGTACAGAACCAATGATTAACCCTCTATGGGCTGCATAGTGAGTCATCATGGTACATGGGTAGCTCTGTGTGTACAGAACCAATGATTAACCCTCTATGGGCTGCATAGTAAGTCATCATGGTACATGGGTAGCTCTGTGTGTACAGAACCAATGATTAACCCTCTATGGGCTGCATAGTGAGTCATCGTGGTACATGGGTAGCTCTGGGTGTAAAGAACCAATGATTAACCCTCTATGGGCTGCATAGTGAGTCATCATGGTACATGGGTAGCTCTGGGTGTACAGAACCAATGATTAACCCTCTATGGGCTGCATAGTGAGTCATCATGGTACATGGGTAGCTCTGTGTGTACAGAACCAATGATTAACCCTCTATGGGCTGCATAGTAAGTCATCATGGTACATGGGTAGCTCTGTGTGTACAGAACCAATGATTAACCCTCTATGGGCTGCATAGTGAGTCATCATGGTACATGGGTAGCTCTGGGTGTACAGAACCAATGATTAACCCTCTAAGGGCTGCATAGTGAGTCATCATGGTACATGGGTAGCTCTGGGTGTACAGAACCAATGATTAACCCTCTATGGGCTGCATAGTGAGTCATCGTGGTACATGGGTAGCTCTGGGTGTAAAGAACCAATGATTAACCCTCTATGGGCTGCATAGTGAGTCATCATGGTACATGGGTAGCTCTGGGTGTACAGAACCAATGATTAACCCTCTATGGGCTGCATAGTGAGTCATCATGGTACATGGGTAGCTCTTGGTGTAAAGAACCAATGATTAACCCTCTATGGGCTGCATAGTGAGTCATCATGGAACATGGGTAGCTCTGGGTGTACAGAACCAATGATTAACCCTCTATGGGCTGCATAGTGAGTCATCATGGAACATGGGTAGCTCTGGGTGTACAGAACCAATGATTAACCCTCTATGGGCTGCATAGTGAGTCATCATGGAACATGGGTAGCTCTGGGTGTACAGAACCAATGATTAACCCTCTATGGGCTGCATAGTGAGTCATCATGGTACATGGGTAGCTCTGGGTGTACAGAACCAATGATTAACCCTCTATGGGCTGCATAGTGAGTCATCATGGTACATGGGTAGCTCTGGGTGTACAGAACCAATGATTAACCCTCTATGGGCTGCATAGTGAGTCATCGTGGTACATGGGTAGCTCTGGGTGTACAGAACCAATGATTAACCCTCTATGGGCTGCATAGTGAGTCATCGTGGTACATGGGTAGCTCTGGGTGTACAGAACCAATGATTAACCCTCTATGGGCTGCATAGTGAGTCATCGTGGTACATGGGTAGCTCTGGGTGTACAGAACCAATGATTAACCCTCTATGGGCTGCATAGTGAGTCATCGTGGTACATGGGTAGCTCTGGGTGTACAGAACCAATGATTAACCCTCTATGGGCTGCATAGTGAGTCATCGTGGTACATGGGTAGCTCTGGGTGTAAAGAACCAATGATTAACCCTCTATGGGCTGCATAGTGAGTCATCATGGTACATGGGTAGCTCTGGGTGTACAGAACCAATGATTAACCCTCTATGGGCTGCATAGTGAGTCATCATGGTACATGGGTAGCTCTGGGTGTACAGAACCAATGATTAACCCTCTATGGGCTGCATAGTGAGTCATCATGGTACATGGGTAGCTCTGTGTGTACAGAACCAATGATTAACCCTCTATGGGCTGCATCATGCTATAGGTTTTAACAGAATCTGACTACAGTCCCCCATACAAGTAATACTTTGTTACAAATTCTTTCCCTATATCTCTAAATTGCTATCTAGTTAAATTAAAGAATCGATCTCAAATTTCTAGGTTAGAGACAATGAACTACTTATTTTTACCCTATTGTAGGAACAAAGTATCATTATCTGAATGCCCAGTTGATTAACTAAATACATAGCTTGATAATATTGGCTGGATAGTTGGAGACCGACCCTCTAATTAGCAAATCAGTAGGTAAATAGTAGAAGTTTTAAATAGCTGAATATTTGGAGATTTTCTTGCTGGATGAATGTTGAATAGTTAGAGAAGAGCTCCTTTGATGAATGAATAGATCTGTGAATAAATAAGTGGAGACCATCTGATTGGCCGAATTTATCGCTGAACTATGGAAGACAGCTCTTGTCAGCTGATGCAGAATAATTGTAGACAAGCTCTTGGCTTCAGTACCAAACTGATTATTTGGAGATTGTTTTCATGGCTGAATAAGAAATAATAATTTATTGATTGGCTGAGTGCCTAACTGGATAAATAGAAACAAAGCCGAATCGTGGGAAGCTGTCTTACTAGCACATTGCATGGTTGGAGATTATCTAGTTATCTCATTGGCTAAATGGTGTATTATTGGGAGACCTCCCCATTTGTCTCGATTATTTGCTGAATACATTCTTGAATAGTATGAGACTACTCCATACTGTTCACCTTCCTTTCACCTGTCACACAAATCACCCTTAACTATACCTCCTTTTTGTGATAGGAAATAGTATGAAAAGAGTGCATATATGCTTATCTGATAAGGGTCAGTGAGAGGATCAGCCTAGCGTTGTCAGGGTCAATTATCAGGTCTGGATGACCAGTGTAAGTAGCTGCTACAAGTGATTTCATGTTTACTTCTCACTGCAAGTGGATGATTAGGTGTAGACAGCAAATCTATCCCATGTTAAGCAAATCTACCTGTTAAGTACATGGGTTTGGAGTTATGCTGTAATACCTATCTTAGTTATATTTAGTTTCCCAGACAGGTTAGAATCCTAGGGATTAGACTTGGGTGGCTCATATTGTTTTAGACTTTGGAGGCAAAAACATGGACGTGTTTTAGCAGTCGCTGCACAGTATACACAATCACTTTCTCCACCTACCTTGCTTGACATTCTGCAATATGTAGACGATTCCAGATTTCAGAGGCTCAAAGATCTCAGTTTGATAATTACAGCAGACCTACATAATGCAGCTGAGCAGCTTGACTGGCCAAAAAAGGGTTCTTTTTAATTAGGCCACTCCAAAAATAAAACTTGTTTCTCATCACCGCCTTCGTCAGAAAAATCATCATTTGAGATTTTTTTTTTTTTTAAGAGAATTTTACGAGAAAATGTACCCAGAAATTAACCAAAGTAGTCAAAATTTGTATCAAATGAAAGCCTATAGTTCAGGGAATGCAGCTGGCCATCAATAATAGACATTATCACACTTTTATAATGTAAATGATAACATTACTATTAAAATGCAGCTTTTTACACATGGCTGTTTGCGATGTGCCCACAATGCATTCACACCCTCATTAAATGCTACGGCAAAAAAAAAAATAATAAAATCCTCCCTCGTCATTCTTTCCATGGCTTGGTGATGAGAAACAAGTCATATTCTAACAGAAAGAGAAAACACCAAGGATGTCTCCCATAGGTGTCCCTATACTATATGATTAAAACCACCGTGATCAATTACTTCCCCATGCCAGTCCATCTAAGCTGAGGATTAGTCCCTAGAAAAAAAGGTTACTTGGCTCTTCTGAATGATAAATACTGCTTTACTATTAATCTAAACCAGCACAACATAAAGGATCAGATATATGAAAAAATAAAACAGTTTGGAGGAGAAGAAGAGACTATATTGATTTCTTACCATCCTGATATGTACATACAGCATTGGCCACCTAATCAAAATAGGAAGAAAAAGTAAATTCTAGAATCCCTTTTTATGTAAACCATGGAGGAGCCTGTCTTGGCCTAAGCACTGTGTGGCTTTGGGATATTACATAGCCTCATCTGCCTGATGACCCCTCCCTCCCATCCTAATAACACATACACAAACAAACCATACAATATGGGATCAATAGGCGGCCAAGGTTGGTCCGAATTTATCCTCACCAGGCACCCTGATAAGAATAGTAATATCTCCAGATATCTGTTTAAAACAATGGTTCCACTGTGGTTAGTTGGGCAAATTTTTGCCACAGACCAATTTGACAATTTGCCCGCCTGTTGGCAGTGAAAGAAGCGCTTAAAGATGCATTGTTCTTCAATCCACTATAAATATGCCCCTGGTTTTTAATAGGGCCTACAGGTATAGTGAGTAACTCACCAGAGAAAATGGTAAAGAGCAATGCTTGTCATAGTGCAACCTTGCACATTTGGCTTGTACTTTGACATAGGCAGTTCTGCGAATAGGGACTATCTTTGGGGCTGTAACTTATTCAAGTTCTATTAGATATTAAAGGATGTTGTCATAGTTTGAACTGACCCTAGATGTCTGGTTCAAGATAAATGATTGATGATGTCTCAGTTGTTGCCAAAATATCTATGTCAAAGCCTAGCTGCATACTTACCAATGCTGTTTTTATACATCATACTAACCGTATAAGATCTGTTCGCTTGGTCCTGTTAGTTTATAGATATTAATATATATATAGGGGCTATCAGCACCATACATGCCTTTATTAATAAGACAACCATAATAATTAGTTGACAAAGGTATAAGTCAGTAAAATTGAACAATAATGATAACAATAGTAAAAACCAAGGAAACACCTGGCGTGGTGTTACCTGTACAGGTGAGATTGGCCAACTGACGGTTGATTCAAAGTTCCCCCTTATATACTGGAGGACTGTTTACCATGACGTCATTCGATGACATCATAGATATCACTACGCTCTGCAAGTAGTCCCTAACCGTCCGCGGCTAATTGTTTATATATACACGAGTATATAAAGTTCCATATATATATATATATATATATATATATATATATATATATATATATATATCATTAACAGGCATGGACCCCTTGAGGAGGGCTTCCCTAGCCCACTTAAAAGGGTCTATTTCTCCTCTTTCCTATCCCCTCAGATATGTGTGGTGCACATATGTGCGGGCACTGACACATTCCTCTTGTGAAATTGTGTAATGTAGTTCTCGCCATGAATATGTGACCAGGCAATAAAAACACCCCTCTGAAGGGAAATTCATTATCAAAGTTCATCTCAAGATCTTTAAAATGAGACATCATTGGATTAAATATTCCTAATACCGTAAACTCCCGCGTATAAGACGCGTCCTCTACGCCAAACAAATGGCTGGGGGGTCTTATAGGATTTTTTCAAGTTTGGGGTGCGTCTTATACGAGGGGTAATTTTACTATAGAACAGTACTGGATTGACAAAAAATCACCCCTAAGAGGTGCGTCTTATACGCAAAAAATGCTCCTCCCAAGAAGGGGGTGCGTCCTATACGCGCAGCGCGTCTTATACGCGGGAGTTTACGGTACTTATGTCAGAACCCCTCCTTGAACATAGGTCTTTATTCATATCTGAAATCAAGGATTAAGTTCTAAATACATTATAAACCATAATAATGTCTAAAAACACAATAAATCAGCCTTTTTCACAAAATTTATCATAAATTTTGGTCTAGAAGGAATTTTGCATTTCTGTTTTCAGTTTTGGGTTTTTGGTGAGTATCCCATAAAATCTGCAATTTTGATCATTGAAATGGTTGCCATGGCAACCAGGAACAGGCATAAAGGTCGATTTCTCATGAAAAATGTTCATTTTACCATCCAAATATGGGCCATTTCTACTGAAAATGGTGCATTTTAAATAAAACTATTGAATTCTGCATCAAAAATTAGCTTAATGTATTTTTAAAATGATTTTAGAGTAAATTTGCCCCCTAGTGACCAAATGGGGAATTAAAAATCCCCCGCGGAGGGGTTTTCTCCCTTGATGGGTCATATATGACCTTAGTTATCAAAATGCCGTTAAACCTATTACTCACTCACCCCTTGAGGAAACAGGGTTATCCTAGCTAGGACATCTTGCACCCATCAGGTTTATTGAAATGTAAAGTCTGTAATATGTAAGTGATGTGGTATATCTGAACACATCGAGTAGGGATTTGCCCTGTAATGGCAAAATTATTGATCTAGATCCCAAAAGAAATTGACAGGGTGACATGGACCTTTTTGGGCCATGGACGTTTTCTTAGAATCAACAGAAGGACATGGGCTTTTATCAAAATTGTCTCAGGAACTTAGCATTTTCTTAAATTGACATTGGACATAGGGGACCTAAATTCTACTTTTGGTAGTGACATCTTTTTTTTTCTTTTTTTTTTAAAGGATAAATAACTGGAACTGGCTATGCCTTCATTTGGCACTCATGATTCAGAGTCATGCATCACTGCAGTGAGACTCAGCAGCATGATGCAGGGGCGTAGGAAAAGGGGGGGCAGGGGGGCCCGGGCCCCCCAATGATGAGGAGATTCCCTATTTAAGCCTATATAAAAATATAGCAGCCCCCCCCCAACCGAGACCCCCGGGGCCCCCCAATAAAAATTTGTTCCCTACGCCCCTGTGATGTGCACCATAATCGCGCTGCCTTCGGTTATCATGCGATCATCTTGGTCACATACTCGCTACACATCCTATTTCCTCTCTTAACTTCCCCGTCCCCGGGCATCCGCCTCCAGGACCCATTGTCTGTTTGTTCATAGCCTAGGGCTTGATGCTTGCAGCATTGGTCTCAGACACAGGATCGGGTATTTTCAGGTAGCATCTTTTATATAGGCAGTCTGGATAGGCAGTGAATGCCTCAAAGCAGAGCTTTTATTATACAGAAGCGACAACTCATTTATCAACGGCTCATTATCAGCCTGAAGAAGCATATCATGTGCCAAACCAAAGTGCATTCAGACCATGCCTATAGCAAATTAGCCCACTTAGGTGTCACTTTGGCACAGTTTAACTACCGTAATCTCCCGCGTATAAGGCGCGTCTTATACGGGGGGTTTTAGTTCTCATTTAATCCAGAAGGGGGACACCAAGACCTTTCTTTTGATATCTTACATGCCCCCTTGGTCAAAATAGGACAAAATGGGGCCCAGGAGGGCCCAAGGTGGCCCAAGCTACCCATAGATTTTTGAATTTTGAAAATTCATTCAGTAGAACCAAAGTTATGAATTTTTCATTTTTTTGAGAATTTTCCAAAACTCTAGGTGTGCCTTATACGCGGGCTGCGCCTTATACGCGGGAGATTACGGTAAGTCATGAGGGGCTTTGTTAACTATATAAAAGCCCATCTATGTGGACGATACCAGGGTAATTGGTCTGCCTTTCAGCAAACCTGTATGGAAATCGTGTCGTTTTTTTTGTGTGTGTAAAACTGCAGAAGCTGGATGCTTTTGAGCCTCACGAGTCTTCAAGTCTCACAAGTCTAATTGACAAAATGTATGAACAAGTTCTTGATCTCCTCAGCTTGAAAAAAAAAACTGACTCAACAGAGGCTTAGCAAGCACATTTTTATTGGAGGAGGCGTAGGGGTCTCGGTTGAGGGGGCCAACTATACATTGTATAGGCTTTTATAGGGGACCTTCTCACGATGGGGGGGGGGGCTTAAAAGAAACAGTTGCAGAGATCAATTTTTAGTGACATTCAATAGATCAATTATAAAACTCCCCCAGAATCTATGTCTGAGATGGCCACTGACCCCCAACTTAGAACTATGACTGCCCTATACATTGAATACACAAGAATTAATTGACTGCCAGCTGTGAGTATTAAGCCCTGTGCATGGTGCGGAGTAAGCGTTAAGTAACTCAGGTGTGGCTACTGGAGGAGTGGTAACAGGCCTTATATAACCTGGTCCTAATGCTGAAGTACCTGAGTACAACACCTGGGTGGTGGTATATCCACTACACAGCCTCAGGCATATACAAGTCAAACTACAGGTGTAATTCTATATAATAATCATTGAGCGACAGCCATGAACTGCGCATCGCATCTCAGTTGTGATATAATAATGGCCTGTTTTAATGCAGGATTTTTTAAGAAAAAAGTATAGGTCCGGTATAAGCACAGAGTAGGAGAATGGGTTGAATTTAGAATTCTGTCTATTTCTTCTAGGGTAGATCAATTCTAAATGCAAGTAAATCATAAAAAAAAAGAATTAAAAGAGGAATGATAAGTAATAGCGAGCACTTTTTAAAATCAATGTGTGAGATGAGGGCCTAAACATTTGACATAGGGTATTCCTTAAATTTGACAAGAGACCTGATGGTTCTTTTAGATAGAAGTGACAAGGGACATGAGGATCTCTTCTCAGGAGGCCGTTTCACCGTGTTCAATCATCAAACACGGAGGTCTGTCTTTGCAACACGGAGGTCCGTCTTTGCAAAGAAGGATGTCCGTGTTCCGGTTTTAAGGTCCGTATATGAATACCTACTGCCCCCTACCCCCTCCGTATTCAAAATACGGACCCTAAAACCGAAACAGACATCCATCTTTGCAAAGACGGACCTCAGTGTTGCAAAGACGGACGTCCCTGTTTGATGATTAAATGCAGTGAAACGGCTTCCTGAAGGGTCTGGAGTGCCCATCATCGTAATGTTAGAGTTTAAGAAAACAATCTACTCCTTATCCTTAAGAGCTCTATAAAAAGAACACCTCTTTTCATTGTATACATAAAATGAATCAAATATATTGAAACTTCAACCAGCCACAACTTGTAGGTATATGCCAGAGCCTGCAGCTATATATTAGCCATAGCCTCAATGTCTTGACACAGATTGGAGGCGTAGGAAGCAAATTCTAATTGAGGGGGAATGGGGGGGAGCCTCATTGCACCCACAGTGAATTATGGGCTTGAGAGTCTTCACCTGTAAATGCCTGTATAAACTGTACAAAAATAGTCGGGTTTCCCTAGCCCACTTAAAAGGGTCTATTTCTCCTCTTTCCTATTCCCTCGGATGTGTGTGGTGCACATATGCGCGGGCACCGACACATTCCTTTGTGAAATTGTGTAATGTAGTCCTCGCTATGAATATGACCTTAGCTGTCGAAATGGCGTTAAACCTCTATTACTCTCTCACTCACTCACTCACTCACAAAAATAGTTTTTGATGAACTTTAGCTCTTATTTGAAGCCCTGGTTTCCATTTTCCTATTTTACCACCACATTGACCAAATTTAAGAAGTTAACTTTTGCAATACCGTAATCTCCCACGTAGAAGGCGCAGCTCGCGTAGAAGGCGCCCCCCAACTCACAGGGGGGGGGGTGTTTCACGTAGAAGGCGCCCCCCTGAGGGCAGATTTTTGCAGTTTAGTACTGTTCTTTAGTAAAAATACCCCCCTATAAGGCGCACCCCAAACTCAAGTCAATGCCCCTCCCACGTATAAGACCCAGCAGCATTTTGTTTGGCGTAGAAGACGCGCCTTAAACGCGGGAGATTACGGTAGTTCTTTTTTGGGGCCTGGCAAATTTTAGGGGGTGGGGGGCTAGCCTTTTCGCACACCCTTGCTGAGCTTATAGATAAGGTTTTTAACAATGTAAAAAAAATATGCTATAAAGCCTAGGTATGGCGTATCAGATTCCCCTACATCAGTGTGATCATTTATTAACAAGAGGGGGGGGGGGCTGGTGGGTTTGAGGGGAATCATAATTCTTTTAAACCTTCAAAATAATTTCACCTGTTTTCAGCGAAAAAGCCTGTGTGTTACTATAGGTTAAAAGGGTGCATTCGCATGCAATTTTCAGGTCCTTGGGGGGGTCAAAAAAACTTGAATTTGCGCAAACCCACCACCCCCCCTGTTAAAAAAATTATCAGATGACCATTAATAGTGGCAAGTCGGTCATCCAGAGTTCCTTCCCGTTAGATCTCAGCGTGGGGCAGGTGTGTATTGGCACAACGGGTCAGGGCCGGGCCATGGTGTGAGTTACTTGTGTCGGATATTTATTGATTTGGTTCGACCGGTTGCTGAGTCACAGACCAACTCTGGGTTCTGAAGACGGAGCAAAGAGTATGTTGGATTAACACCGAGGCCAAACGCAGTTAGTGATCATTGTCGGAGGATCAACACATACAATAGCACTTGAAGAGCGCCATAATGCCCCAATATCTTTTTACTTTTGTAGGGGTCTATATGAAGGGTCCCTATGTCCTCAGGTAAAGTTAGAAATAAGGTTTCAGTCATAACATGCACATACTCTTATATCTAATGACCACCATGAAGGTTTCATCGCAGAAATTTCATGTTAGAAAATATGTCGTGAAAGCATGATATTATTCAATACATTCACACTAGATAATTTCCAAAAAATCAATCAATTATTCCTGATACAATGATTATGCCGAAAAAAAAAAACAAATTCAGAATTCTTTGTGGATTAATGGCATATTGTCTGAGGTGGACACGGACTATATTGGCATCACCCCCTTAAACTTCTATTTAAATTCAATCAGTAGAGCTTGCTCAGCAGCCATTAATTATTCAATACTAAAAGAAATCAATATCCATTTGGCTCAATCTCAAAATAAAGTGTAGCCCCAGACGTTGCGCCTAGCCCTGCCTTGATATGGAAAAGGAAGTTGCTCTGTTGAACAAGGGTTTTATAGACTAGGTTTCTTCTATATAGACCAGAACTAGATAAGGGGAAAAACAAACAGAAAAAAACTACAAAAACAGGAATACTTAAAGGGATGGACATCAATTCAGGGTGTGCCTTATACACAAGATGTGGTTCGTATGCGAGGTACAGATTTTCCTCACAACAAAATATAGAACCTCAATGCCATAAAACCTCAAAGATATTTCTCATACACAGTTCAAATTTTGATTTGCAAAAAGTTCATTGCAAAAACTGTACAATGATATCAATTCTGTCGATTTGATTAAAGACCGCTTTGTTGTTAATCATACAGGTTTATCAGATTCATGAAGTACGAAAAAGATTTCTAATCTTGGATGAATATTTATCAAGACTTCATAATCATAGTGTCACATCAGGTTAATAAGATTACAAAGCTGATAATAAGATAAATATTCCATAACAGGATTAGACTCTTACGATTATTGCTGAGTGCCAAGATTCACCGGGCCTCCCTAGCCCACTTAAAAGGGTCTATTTCTCCTCTTTCCTATCCCCTCGGGATGTGTGTGGTGCACATATGCGCGGGCACTGACATTGTGTAATGTAATTCTCGCCATGAATATGACCTTAGTTGTCGAAATGGCGTTAAACATCTATTACTCACTCACTCACTCCAAGATTCACTGTCGGTTGGCCGGGAGCAGACTAGTTTAGCATAACGTGACCGGAAACCTTTTCATAATGTAGAATATAGATCACTAAGTAGAGCCAAAAGTTAGATTGGTCAAAGACGTAAAAGCAATCAATCCCTGCATCTTTTATTGTTACTAAGGCAGATAAAGATGTTGCCTCTGACGTATATGTAACAGGAGGGTGTAGGTGAATTTAAGGTCTCAGATATGAGAAAGGGTTCTGCAACTGCAAGGTGCTAGGATGTTTGGGTGAGGGGTTTTCAAGTCCCCACCCCCCTCCCCGAGGAAAATAAACCTATTGTCAAGAAAAATCTGTTGGCACAAGTAGAGTAAAGTAGAGTAGAAATCTTTTTGATACCCTAGTTTGAACCATAGTAATATTGATGGACTTTCCTGAATAAGGCCTCCTGTAAATACTGTGCGTCTTATAGGAGCAGGAAAAGTTGAGGGCAAAATCACCCTTAGGGCTCCCCTAGATTTAAAAGTGAAATGGGCCACATACATGGGCATGTTACCCAAAAGTCTTATTGAAGAGAACAGAAGTTCATTCATTTTGAAATTCACTAGCAGATCCTTAAAGTCTGGGTATACAAGTTGCACATATTACAGTAGTCATAATCTTTTTGGCCCCATCCAGAATCTATCAAATCTCCCATCCACTGAGACTGAATACTAAATGACCACTGTATGAACTTAGGATGATAGCTCAGTTACCTGTCATTCACGTTATACTATTCAATAATAGGCCTGAGGTGTGATCTGTCCATTATCGCCTCAAGAAATGTTGGATAATCTCTTACTTATGTCGATAATTATTATAGAAATTTTAGTTGTGCAAATGTACACCTTATGTAAGTATTCTATAATGATACCAGGTGGGACATTTTTACCTGTGGGGCCAAGTACTTGAGGAGATTCATATAACTTAGAAACTACCAACTATAAACTGAGAAGCTGTCAATGGTAGAAAATCATGTATTCCCCTTTTTTTTACGTTAAAAAAACGTCATATTTGGTCAAGGAGCTTTTGCATCCATGATCAAAGAAACCACCAAAATATACTTCTTTTTTTACCCAAAAGATGTTTCTTCCAGACTAAACTAAGACCTTACAGCGTTGGTTTCACTATTTTTGGTCAGGCTAATTTTTGCTAATCCACCCAATTTTTTCCATACTTTTGCAATATCCTCAATCATCGGATTAGGACAATTCCGACCAATTGTTCACCTGTGGAACCAGTGCTTTAAACTAACTTTGCAATGTTTCTGGAAACTTTGTCAACATACATGTGTGGGTTTTATAACCCAGCCAGTGGTACCAGTCCGTGTACAGGTACTATAGGGATGGGGACTGTACCTTTTGTGTACCTACAACAGTCATGACCTTACCATAGACCCCCACTACTCATACAAAGTCAGCTTAGCTTTGCACCAATACACATATACCACCTCTAAGAACAGGAATTATACCCCCTGTCTCACTGGTCTCCTCCCCTTAGTATTATACTGATTTCTCAGAAGGGATTGATCTAGAACTAGGCCTATAGAGATCCCACTCTTGTGACATTTCAAAATGAGTCTGAAAATGATGCTATGATGTTAAAAATTGTGCATCTATATTGGAAAGATGGCATCATATTAATGTTTTCATGGCCCAAAAACTATTGCCATAAACCCCTATATTCGGTATGCTGACCTAGCCTGTTTATTACATTCAAATTTTCTTAAATTTGATAGTTTTGAATAAATGATTTGAAGAAAGAGTGATTAGGTATAGGTTAAGAAGAGATAATTAATTAGACACGGGACATAATGAGTTAGTGATAGGTTCTGATGGAATATGGGATAGTGAATATTGCCATTGATTGAAATCAACATAGGACACGGGAGACCCTTACCCTTCCAGGCCCCACAGTTCAACCCCCCCGCCACCAAATAAAAAAAAAATCAAAACCGATGAATATTTTGCAGGGTTGGACACTAATATAGTGTAGTAATTTTGTGTAACAACTTTTGTTTATGGGGGGGGGGCTTCCCTAGCCCACTTAAAAGGGTCTACTTCTCATCTTTCCTATCCCCTCAGGATGTGTGTGGTGCACATATGTGTGGACACTGACACATTCCTCTGTGAAATTGTGTAATGTCGTTCTCACCATGAATATGACCTTAGCTGTCGAAATTAGCGTTAAACATCTATTACTCACTCACTTTGTTTATGGGCCGGCAGTTTTCCCGGACATTTATGTCGTAAAGATCAGTGCAACATATAAGATGTAATCAGAAGTTGGTCGGGTTCATTTATATGTGTTTTATGCAATAAGGCCACACCAAAAAAATAAGTTGGTCTATGGATCGCCCTCTCCACATTTTCGGAAATACAAATATATTTTTTCTTTGAAAAAAAATCTTGTCTACGGATTTCGCTCGCTTCAGTTTCTACAAGTTTTCTCTTTGTAATGTTTGGAAAAATTTTAAAAAAATAAATAAAATTTGTTCGCTCGCCTCAATTTCCCAGCAAGGAATCCATTGGACGCCAAAAAATTCTTTTAAAAAAAAAATTTGCTCGCTCGCACCATTTTTTCGAAACCAAAATCCATAGACCAACTTATTTTTTTGGTGTGGTCTAATATAGCCCAAAAAATTAAATAATTCACATCCTCTTTGTAGCATAGGTAGGGTGTGTGTTGTTTTTTTTCCAAATCCAGGATCAGGCCTACTGTAAAGTCTATTTTGAAGGCTAATAATAATCACTACATGCATGTAGTACACTTGGCATTAATCCATTTGTGTGGTGTTACACAATTTGTGTGGTGTTACACAATTTGTGTGGTGTTACACAATGACGTTGGTTGTGTAAGCTACTTTGGCAGCAGAACACCAAACACACATACGTGACAAAGAAAAGCTTTTCATTGGCAAGCTTTTCATGTTATATAAGCTATAATAGTAGAAGTAGCACAGTACAGTTTACCTGAAATGTTTAGACCTAACCTGAAGGAATAAACCTATTTTGTTTAACATATTGGGTTCTATTTCTATTGAAGTCATACGTTCTTAAAAGTCGTGACACATCAAGGGCCCCGAATGGGAGGGGGACTCATCAAAATTTGATTTAAGAAATGTCCAAGCTAAGCCGTCATGTAAAACAGGTCTATAAGCAGAGATGCCAAGTGTCGCTAAGTTTCATAATTTTTTAACTTTGACCCCATTACAGACTATAAGTAGAGATGCCAAGTGTCACTAGGTTTCGTAATTTTTTAATGTTGACCCCATTACGGCCACTTACAGCCATTGCTGTTTCCTCAAGTGAAATTATGATTTTCAGTTTTATTTTTTCAATATCTATAAAGGCAGTTAGAAAAAAATGTCATTTTATATGTAGTCACTGCAAACTATACTAAAATAGGCCTTCCAAATCAATGGGACCTTCGTTAGTTGTGAGCCTCTCTTTGCAATCTATTGATTATTTTAAGTGGGTTTATTGATTGAAACCCATAATATAGATACAAGCACGCTAAAATTCATCCAACTGCCATATGTACATATTATCACCATAAATTGCTCGTGTACAAATTATTCTACAATGATTTAGTATTGTGACAATTTTTGTTACCATTTTCAGCAGATGATGCTACGATTTTGAATGAACAGAATCTGGATAATTAGGATTTATTCTTTGGGGGGAGGGCACAACTTGGCAGGTCAGATATACCGTAAAATTCTCTCGTATAAGCCGCAGCTTATACCAGAACCCAAATCAAATTAAGCTTATAGGATCAGCCCAAAGTCAGGGTGCGGCTTATAGGGGGTATTTAATCTTATAGAACAGTAGAAAACCTTCACTTTCCAAGCCTTGGATGAGACCTATACCTTCTCCCAAAGTCGGGGGTGCGGCTTATACAGGGGATGCGGTTTATATGAGAGAATTAATGGTACATGGGGGTCGGACCATTATCAGCAGTAAAACACTTTTAAACCCATAGTCCATTTGGCCTCATTCACGCCAATGAGCCATACAAATTCTAATGAGGCCTAGTGGACAATTGGTATAGCCCTGGGTAGGACTGAGCTGCAGCATATAAAAAGAAATGTACAAGGTCCTTAATCTAATCTGTCTGTAAAGCTAAAGATTACATAGGCCCATGCCTATACCTGAAAGATATAACCCTTCATTAAGCTGCAGCTTATGGTACGACCAAAACCTACAAGTTGAGGTCTACAGACATTTTCTTTTTAAATTGACAGCTGATATGGTCATTATTGAGACATGACATGGTTTCCAGGGCCCTCAGGTAGTGTCTTTGATTTATATGTAAATAACTATTTATCTTATGTGCTCCATTCTACCACTAAGTTCGGGTTCCTAGGTCATCAAGATCCACTAATGTTGAGAAGGCACCAGAACTGTATTCGTCGAGTGTATGCTTTTGGGAAGATATCACCCATATAATTTACACACATATCCATAGTCACCAGGGCCACATTCATGAATCATGACAATAGGCATGATTCATTACTGCATTTTACAACCCTTGAATGGTTATGGCAGACAGCCAGGTCTGACAGGCTACTATGGCTTAGTTTGTATTGTGTTCCATCTGTAAACCATGCCCTGTGTATATCATATATCCTCATTAACCAAAGCATACCTGCTCCATGATCAAGTGATAGAACTTAACACTTTGTGGGCTGATGTTTTATGCACACACTATTTGTATCCAAGATGCATCAGCAAGGTAGCTCACGAAGGCGTAGGAAGCAAATTTTTATGGGGATGGGGGCTAGTATTGGTTGAGGGGGCCCGCTATTCTTTTATGTAGGCTTATATATGGGACTTTGCCCTTATTGGCCCCCCCCCCCTTACTTTCTCCTCTGCCCCTGTAGCATTGTAACAAAATTATTGCAGTTAACTCCCTGTAGACAAAAGAGTTGGTGGAAAATTACTATTTGCTATTATATTGCTGCATCATGACCAAAAGAGAGAATAAACTTTGGAGCATTATGTTGCCCTTGTTAAAGCTCATATTTGTAACTGCCCATGTTGTCAAGTGCGAATGGAACCAGATCTGCCTGTATTTAGAGATCATATACCTCATTATGACTTTAATGATTTGATCTTGTATCGCAAAGCTTTGCTTATCGGAATGACGAGGTTCACTACCCGGGTAGTTCTTAAAATTGAGCAATGATGTAGGTAGGTATGTATGATAGGGCCACTTGAACAAAAATGTATCATAAAGTTCCCAAATTCATGAGCTATAGTTAATTTGGAAAGGCTCTTACCTACAGCCAGAGACAACAGGAAATATTCAAATATTCGTTGGGTAGTTGAATAGTCCATGTGTAGTCATGAAGATGATGTTTTACAAAATTGATGAGTTCTTTTGCTGCAGTTATCTATAGGAAGCCATTGAATGTTGATGATAGTTGCAAACAAAGAGGAGGGCCTGTGGTTTTAAACACTGATTCAGGAATGTTTGAGAATAGAATTACCTAGACACAGCCATAAACATTCTGTAGAGCAGTAAGTGGGAAATAAATAGACTTGCTTGCTGTGTATCTTGGGCCATTATTGTATTTATTGAAAAAGATCCAGCAATATTCTGCAATATCAATAGAGTAAAATTTTAAGGAAAAGGATTTTTTAAAGGAAAAAGATACTCATGATAGAAAAGCACAGAACAAGTTTTGTTTATGGCAGGTAAGGAGTGAAGGAATGGATAAGCATATGATGAATGCTTTTACGTTGTTACTCTTCAGAAAGTAATAAGACTACCGGATCATAAAACAGGTATTCTCGATATTGATGAAATATGGGAAAATACCACAGGTGCAGTATGAAAGAGGAATATTCAAGGGACACATATTATATATATTTCTTTAGAAAGAAAAAGAGTTATGGATAAGTAGGAAAGTACAATCAGCGAAAGCCTTTCCATCATCAGATGAAACATGCCCTTTGCTGCCTACACCAATGTTGCTGGTAAGAGTGCAAGAAATTGTTAATGATTGAAGTAATCCTGAAGCACCATGTGCAAAAAAAAAATAAGAATGGCAAATTTGATGTGAGAAAATGATTTTAGTGGATATTGTCCAAAGAATAACATAATGTGTTAAATGCAGAGGAATATGAAAATTTGGACTTTTTTGCCATGAGCTGATGTTATGCTTTTCAATATTTAAGCAAGGATTAATTCATAAGTAAGAACATAGATGCCTGCAGTAGCCACTAAGTCTAGACTCCTCTGCTAGCAGTTGATACCATCGCTTTAATACATAGTGTAATTAAGACACTAATAGTTAAGATACATGCCTATGCCTCCTAACACCCACTCAGCATGCTTACTTACAACCACTCTTATTCTTCATTTTGCTATCGTTCACTTCAGTTAAATAATGAGGCATCCCTAGCCCACTTAAAAGGGTATTTTTCTCATCTTTCCTATCCCCTCAGGATGTGTGTGGTGCACATATGTGCGGGTACTGACACATTCCTCTGTAAAATTGTGTAATGTAGTTCTCACCATGAATATGATTTCATATTTTGAAACATACAGCTTTTAGTAAGTCATATCTAATATTCACTCTTTCAATTTACTTCGATTTATACCATTTATCATGCGTCAGTGTCAAACTTGTGCTATATATCTTGATTGAACTTTTCAGGGCCTTAAACTTAAATATAAATTGACGATGACAAATGCCGATGAAGGGGACATCTTCTTCAGACATTTCTCTGCTGATGAATTCTGTGAGTATGAAATTACTTAGACGAAATAGAAACATGAAATATCTGAGTGCTGAAAAGAAATGAGGTTTTCTTTAGTACAGAAAGTCCTTTTATACTGCTTCTTTTTGAAACAAGGTATGAATCTTGTTGAAATATATCAAGTTTGATGAAGTGTAACAACTTTATAAATCTAATAATACAATCCTACTCTGTCATCTGTGCATTAGAAGATAGTAGGAGTGTCATCGATACCTACCAAATCGATACGTCGCGATTTACGAAATCGCGATTTTCGCATCGATAAAACCATTATATCGATACATTCTTTTGTCCCCTAGATGCACAGGATTTGGGCTTTCCAAATTTGAAAGAATTTTGCAAAAATTCTTATTAGAACCGAAGTTGTGATCAAAAGTATATTGTGATTCAAATATATTTTGAATAAGCCATGTCCAACAATTTTTTCTGCACCTTAACATTCAATCAAATAATTCTGTAAAACTTGTCTACAATTTAATGACTAATTTACCTTGTAATTATAGTATTTGTAAAATCCTTTCACTTTTATATAGCTCAAATCATGGTCATTATAGTCTACTTAGCATAGTCGATATATTTGAAATATCAAGACCAAAATGATGATATTCATCATCGATATAAATTGGATGTCAATGACACTCCTAGAAGATAGTCTGATGAAATTCTTGATCAACGTAAATTCTGTTCACAAATGTTATTCTGGTGTAGCTGTAATTGAAGGTACTCTGTTTAAGCCTTTAACATACTAATTTGTGTGAATGACTTCTTAGACATACTGCAGTTAGACATTGGATTTCTATGTCTAACATCTGTCGTGGCAGCCATTTCTATAACAGTGGCATGTAAGTCGGGACTGGACATCTAGTGTTTTGGCATGATTTCTTTATGATTTAATTCATGTAGAGGAAAGGATGTACAGATATGCTTTCCCCTGAAAATAGCCTGGGCAAAACTGTTTTTGTAATAGAAAAATATGTACAGATAAAGAGCTCATCTGATTCAGTGCATAATGTATTCATATCTGTTCATCTTTCACCTCTTCTTTATCTAAGAAAATTCCCCACAGACTGCATAATGACTCTGCGTGTGAAAGACAACATACACATATCTGCATATGTTATATTGACCGTGCATACTTGGTTGCTTCATGTGTTAAAATCGTGTCACATTACTTTTCATGCATGTTTTTCTTTACAGATATATTACAAGTGGACATTGCCTTCCTTCTTTTGTTCTTTGTCATGTTTATCATCAGTATTGTATGTGGAGGTAGGTTGAATTTTTCCAATCTGGTGGCTCTTATTGTGGTTGGGATGGGAGACTTTTTGAAAACCAAAATGTTTACATTAACTTGCCTTAAGAAAGTGACATTTTGACTGTGTACTATTTCACTTTTCCTAACACATTACTTTTGTCATGAAGAAAAGGAACAAACCTAAAGGAAAATTGCTAAAAACCTGTCCTATCTTTTTATTAATTTCAAATACAGCTGTGTCATTCACAGTTGTGTTAAGAGTTGCATTCCTCTGCAGTATAAATGTACATAGGCATGTCCTGACAATGCAATATATTTATGGACAGTCATGTTTTAGGTACACTTGAATCATTTGTGCACAAGTTATGACATACGTTTTTGAGTGTTTTCACACATATTAACCTGTAAATTTTCTATACTTAAAATTTCATATTCACAAATTGAAGCAAAGACACCTTTATAACTTAATTTTGAAGGCCTGGAATACTATTTCACTACTATTCATTACTAGTGTGGTACAACAGAGAGGATCTGGAAAAGGAGGGGGCACGGCCCAAAAGGAGGGGGCGCACCCCCTATTTTTGAGCAGATTTTGGTGTCCAAAATATGTAATCAAACTCTTTAAGTACTTGGAAAAAAGAGGGGTGCGCGTGCCCCTGTGCCTCCCCCCTCTAAATTCGCCACTGATTTTCAGATTTTACAGGTAATTGTTATAACATACAAAATTGTGTCATTACTAAAGGCTGTGTTATCATAATAACTTGGATTACGGGATTTTCAGCTGATATTTTACCAAAAATCTTGAAAAATTTCAGTGGCCAAAGGTTAAAAAAAAAGATACACAAAAATCCCAGTGGCGAATCCGTAATCCAAGTTATTTTAATTAAATAGCCTAATTAACAGGCAGTCATGTAGATAGGTCCTATATCTCAAGTACCGTAATCTCCCGCGTATAAGGCGCACCCCGCGTATAAGGCGCACCTAGAGTTTAGAGATTTGACCCAAAAAATAAAAAAATAATAACTTTTGTTCTACTGAATGGATTTTGAAAATTTAAAAACCTATGTGTTGCATGGACCCCCCAGACCCCCCTGGACCCCATAATTAGCTGATGAGGTTATATGGGAGTGTAAGATATCAAAATGAAGGTCTTGATCTCCCCCTTGCGGCTCCAGGAAGAACTAAAACCTCTCATATAAGACGCGCCTTATACGCGGGAGATTACGGTAAAAGAAAAAAAGACTAACCTTTTAGTATTTGGGGCAGACCATAGTCATTTGAGCACCAGTCCCCTAACACTACGTGAGGGGGTGGGCTTCAAATCTTCAAGCTAAGAAGAAAAAAATGTGAGTTCTATCAATTGTCACAGAATGGATGTTTTTTTCTATAATTTGACAGTTATGCTCCGGAACCGCCAGCTCTTCCATACAACCTACAAGCTATACATGACATCACTGTTTTGTGAAGTATTTTACCTATTCATCATGTGCATAGCTTATGGAAAATTTGCTAATGATGGGCGAGAAGACAGAGGTCTTAAAACATTTGGTAAGTTGAATGAATATTTAAATCTGCATTTCTATGACATGGAGAAAGTTGTGCAAGAATATGTAAACTTACATCATTCACCAGCTTGTTAATTCATGAATAAAAATTGTATAATCACATGTACATTAAGAGCCTCAATAAAATGAAGTATATTAGTAATGTGTAGTGCAGTGTTTAATCTCCCTGCACTTCTCTCACTTAGAGTATACTGGTAGTGTTTCTTCGCAAACTTCAGGGTTCCTTATCTAATACCTTAATGTCTTTCTGATTTGATTTTCCCTTATTTGAAGGCAAATATACCTTTGATTAATCTAAGTGTTTTAATGGTATTTGTTGAAGAGTCTACATGTAATTTAAATATAGGTGATTCAATATGGCAAATTCATCACTTCAGGTCGGATATTTGAGTCAGGGAGTACCTTGTCCTTCCTACTGATGCTTATACTGATGGGTAAAGGCTACACTATCACACGCGGCCGTCTAAGTGCTTGCGGCTCTATAAAGATAGCCGTCTTCATGACCATCTACGTCATCACATATGCTATCCTCTTCATTTATGAAGCTAATGTAAGTAATATTTTTAATGATTAACAAACAAGTAAATTGCAACTTGTTTACACAGGTTACAGCTTTTACAAAATGTTAGCTGCTTTAACAGAAGATTTAGAATAGCTTACAGGGAAATTACAACTGCATAATTTATCAGAATGAGGGTAAAATGTATATTAATACTTGAGAATACATGTACTTTAAAATGTACACGCATTGACTCTTTTGGGCTGAATTTAAAATGTAAATGGTTGAAAATGTGTTTTCCTCGACTTCTATTCCAGTTCTTTGATCCTGGTGAAGTTCTTTATGTTTATGAGTCGCCCCCTGGCTATGGTTTGATCGGTCTGCGACTCCTCGGGTGGATCTGGTTTTGCTATGCTATATTCTTCACATTGAAACATTTCCCAGAGAAAGCTGCCTTCTATTATCCCTTCTTCATCTTCTACACTATATGGTAAGTTTATTCTAATTTTTAATTCTCAAAATTTATCAAAATATTTTCAGGCTTCACAAATAATAATCAGCTAAGACAATAAAAAAGTAGATTGGATGCTGATGAAAAAGTTTTATTTTTCTTTAATTTAATTTTCTTAACATAGTGTGATCCAATAAGGCTTCATTAGAAAATATGAGACAGGACGTGGTTCGTAGCTTGTACAGTATGAATAAAAGAGATTGTTTTCAGTGAAGGGGCCCAGGAGAGTGAGAAAATACTTCTTTTAAATTTCTATCACCTTCTCATCCACTTATATTGATTTTGTTGTCTAATACAAAAACATTAAATTTCCTTACGACACAGGTTCTGGGCAAGCCCAGTTGTCATACTAATTGCCAATTTTGTGATGGACAAATGGGTCAGATCCAAAGTTGTCAACGGGATAAACTTGGCGATAGACTTTTGTGGTTTATTGTACTTCTTGGTGAGTGGTGCAGAAAATAAGTGCTTAAAATAATGTGTGAGAGGTTATATGACTTTATTCAAAACTTGTAGCTGAAAAGGGAGGAATTCTGGTTAATCTAACAGCTATTTCTAGTTGTGATACCTAATAATAGTGATGGTATCTAAAATTATGCTATTCATATAGCTCCAAAGATGGTGAAAATGATCATAAGATAAATTACCTTGTTACTGCAAAAATTACATAATAATTGCCAAAGAAGTCTTTATATAATGATTATTCTAGTTATGCAATATCATCTCCCATCTCTTTACCTTAAACCAGAATTTCCCAAACAGCACAGGATTTTGATGAAGTATATATATAACAGATGATCTGCACTTAGCTTAAATGCACTTCCCAACACACAATCTGATTATTGTAAAAGTGTGTTCCTAGAGCTATGCAAATCACTGTAATTGGCTTCTTTTCAGTAGGCACCACAAGACACAATATATATACAATGCATGCATGTTCCCCCTTTCCTGCTTACCTCCCTTTTCCTGGTTATCCCAAGGCTAAGGAAACTATAAATTGTTTCTTCTTCATAATAGAAAGAGAACCTCAGTTGAAAAACATGATGTGTCAATGTTAAGAAAATTGGAGTGAATTGGTTTCTGAGAGGGTTTGTGGATTAAAAAATGTTAAAAGGATTCTATGTGCTTATGAAAAAAAAAATTTGATAGACTGTTCAGAAGTTTTATAGTGCATATTAAGGCCCTAGTTCCTAAGTTTCCGTGTGCTACCCAGATACACATCCCCGATCACCAGTGTGTGGCATGCCTTCTGTTCAGTGTAAACTGGTTGGTAAATTTCACAGAATAAACAAGAAATCCAATGACCGAATCCTGATAAAGTTTCAAGTAATCTTCGTTAGACAAAATGGTGTGCTGCACCGTTCTGTCAAATATTGCAGCAAATCCATACAAGTTTGACTATCTAGATATTTTCTGTCAAACAGTGTCAGACAACTGAGGAGTTACATTTCTTTTGTTATTTCTGTTATTATAGGATCAGCCCTTGACATGTGGTCAAAATCTTGATATGAATGAGTATAGTTCTTGACTATCTGCTAATTAATTTAGGTTCTGGGCTGGCCCAGCTATCGTTGTCATTGCTTTGCGTGCCCTCAGTCCCTGGTTCCGTATGAAATAGTCCACGGTGTTGAACTATGTGTTACTTCTCTCGCCTATACATTGTTCCTGGTGAGTTAAAGTGACTTTGCCTTGTTTTCCCCCTCTATTAAAAGTTTTTCAAAGGTTTAAGAGATGCATGTTGAGTAAGGTGTATTGCCCATTGCATTTTGTCCAAGCATGGTTTTTAAACCCAACAGTGTTTAGTCCCAACCAGACTGGGAGAGCTTTTTACTAGTTTTTGAAGTCTTTGCCTCATATTTTGTCCCCTCTTTGAAGTCTCTGATGTCCATACATGTGGACACTGACAAGTGAATTCATTCATCAAACTAATGTAGTTTTTTTCATCATGAATTTGACCTTCGTTAGTGAGTATTAAACAACCAATACTCAACAGAGCCAGATCCAGGATTTTGAAATTTGGTGCCCCCATCGAATTCCGACACTGCTCAATTCACTACAAGTTTATGAACCTGCACTCTATTGTTTATAGTATATGTAAACGCTCAAGGACATCGAAATAGACTTCCATCTTGTCTAATGGTCAACTTTTACAACTGCCTTATGCTGAGCACATTGACAGGCGGTCTGTAGGTGGACTTTCTAAACATGCCCTTTCCCTGCTCCTACTGAGGAGATGATAGAAGGTCTTCTTATGAGAGGTTGTTTCAGAAATGCATGGTTCAATGAAAGCTTGCAGCGCTGCCCTGAAAGGTGCTACTAGGTTTCAGTTCTACTGTCTTTCTGTTGTTTTCTTCCATTTGTTTCTTTTTCTTTTGTAAAAGGTGACATGGGAATACAAGAGTGGAATTTATTTAAGAATGTACCACTAAGTTAAAAGAACAGCAAACAAGGCTTTACAATATGGAATAAAGGAAAATTGTGTTATCATTCAAATTCTTGCAGGTTCCTCATTACCCCAATTTTCATCTTAATAGCTCACTTTGCAATCTCAAAATGGGTTAGAGAAAAAGTGATTAATGGAGTAGCGCTGACCATTACTATATGCGCGCACACATTCTTTTTGGTAAGTGTGAGACTAATAAAAGATAGACCGTCGTGAACTAAATGTGTTGAATTCATATCTAAGTGTGTGTTATTAAAATAACTAACAAAAGAATTAACCATAATTTTACAATCCATTCTGAAAATACACCTTTAAGAGGAGTTGGTTAATATATGAAAAGGAGAAATGCAAAAGGAGAAATACAAAAAAAAAAAAAAGATTTGGCTACCTTTATAGAACCTAAGCAAGTGAAATATATTGCAGTTTACATCGTTCGGTGTGACCAACCCATTAATGAGGCGATTCATAGAACTCTCCAGGGATAGTTAATATCATGTTAGTCTTTTCGAGATTTATTGCAAACCTGTTTGTAGAAGCTGTTTTTGGCAATAATGAGTTTTAGTTTATTTGTACTTATCATCATGTGTTACTAATCTACAAAGGTGTTTTCTTCTGAGAAAGGATATCATTATAGTCATAAGAACTGCAATGTTCCAGTTAGTCCTCCCAGTAACCATCAGGTTGTACCATCAGACTACAACATACCCATTTCCCTATGTCTACTTCACTTTTCACCCTTTTTTCATTTCTTTTTTTTTCATTGATAATCAACAGTTCTTTTGGTCTTCCGTAAACTTCCTTGGACACTCTTGAACTTTTTTTGATCAATTAATTATAACATACTCACCAGAGGTATTATAATGATAAGATACCCCCTTTTCTACTTACATTCTGTATTATGTTTCACTTTTCCTTCCCTGTACTGTGGTGTATGTAGTTTTAATTAGATAACTAGATGGTTAGCTTCACTTCCTTAATACCCATGAAGAGCACACAACAATTGAGGTCAATATTTCGCACTATGCATTGTATTGCTAGTTCCGTTTATCAATGCAGACACCCCATATTAGACATAATATTAAAGTGCTCACTTTGTGTACTTTCATATTTACTGACATGATACAAGTTACATAACATAATGATTTATATCAAAGATAAACCTACTTTAGAAGCATAGACCAACATTAGAATAACATGAAAGCTTATAAAGAATTAAAGACATTTATTTGCATTACACATAGAATTTCCCTCAAACAGTATCTATAAATTGAAGTTCTCATTCAGAGATATTGAAGTATTCTCTTCAGATTTATAGTGTGCAACAAACTTTGTCATACATTTTAATTGTTAATGAAATTTTTGTGCTGTACAGTTCCTGACAAGACCCACAGCTGCAAACAAGAACTTCCCGTATCATGTGAGGACTTCACAGGTATGCATCTGTTATTTGATTTTAGTGTCTGTCTTTTTTTTTTTAAATTCTACAAGTTCATTTTCTAGTTTCCTTCCCTAGGCAGAAGGTTAGTGGGACATGACATTTACAAAGCAAATGTTTAGGTTTTTAGTGTTGAAAGAAAGTTTCATTTTGTGTACATACAAACAGTTTTTTAAAAGTGAATGAAATTTATTACTGTACAAGAGGATCAAAGAAGGTTTTCATTTCTTAAGACTCTACAAAATTTAGCCTAGATCATGTTATTTACATCGCATAATCATGAGCTATACTATGAGTCATGGCCATAGATATTTCAGCTGAGAAGATTATTATGGTAGTTCTTTTTTTTCTTTTACATTTTTTTTATGTGGATCAGCATCATCACTGAGTTTAATGCAGTGGATGGTGTAGAAGATATTTTACTGTAGTGTACAATTTCAGAAAAGATATCATTTTTTATGAATTCTGTCATATGAACCCACAAAGGAAAACAGTTCTCAGTTCTTAAATTTTGTTTCAGATTGGGATAATGTCCCCAAATCAAGCTGCAGCTAATGGTGGGATTCCCATGTCAGCATCAAATGAGTCAGAAAGCTTTACACGCTATGCGTATGCTCCCTCTACTCCCGCTGATCCCCCACCTCCATATGGATTGGCCACTGCTAATTTTAGCGAACTCTTCACAGTTTCCAATACACACACATCAAAAGATGTAAGTATATCTTCTCCAATTTTACTCCTTTTCATTTAACTTTCTATGGTCCAGTGCTATAGTCATCATAATTTCTTGTCTAGGTATCTTTGAGTTGTTCTAATGATACCACAGGGTGCCATCAGAAGACAATCTTTCTGACATAAGGGAGAGTGTTTCTCCACTTTTGTAATTCCATATTAGATCTAGCAGATATGCTTCAATAGTTTCTCTGTGTTTCTCTAGTTTTCCTTTTACAGTGAAGAGTAAGGTAGCTATAGAAGTTCAAATAAAAATGCATTAAAAGGGATTTTCTATTGAGTGACCACCCAATAGGAAAAGTAGCAGTATTCAACATAAAGTCATGGTTATTCAGCTTAACAATCCTTGGAGATATAGGTACCAGATCAGGTTTATATGATGGATAGCAGATCATTCACTATTAAAAGTTCATGCTTCTTAGGACAAAATTTTGTTCTAGTTAGACTAAATGACTGTTGTGTTACAACAGGCTCAAATTGAATATGACTATGGTCATGGGCCCCGTTTAGTGACTGATCCTCAGGTAGGCTGTCTCTGCATGCATAATCAGCTATTGCATTCATCTGTAGAAATGTGATGTCAAGTGAGCGTACTTTTATTTTTTTTTTCATGTCACCGGCATGACTAGCAATATGAAAATGTTTGTACAATCCAAACTGGTCCGTTTTTATTCTTTGCATGCATCGTTAGTTTTAGCTGTATACTTCTGCAGTCAATATTTTAAGTTTCTAGGTATATATATTGTGTATCACATTGCACCCTCCCATTTAGAGGATTAATTTACCCCACTTTCATGTAGACACCAGAATTACTAGGATAGTGATAACAGCTTGGACTATAGAGTGTGTTATTCATAGTTCGATCGTTGGCCTTAGTTGATTGATTGATTGATTGATTTGTTTAATGTCCTAAGGTTCTTACACCTCATTGGCCTTAGTATCATAATCCTTTGCAGGGAGGTTTTCCATATTATGACCTATATCATTTCATAATGGCACACCACAGGGGTGGGGTTGGTATATTTTTTGTTTGAGATTCTCAATTTTGAAAATAGCATAGCTTGTTGTTGTATCAACATGAATACCTTGCGTGTGTTCTTTAAGTAATATTTCTTGTTTAAAGGAAAACAAGAATTCTAATTCACGCCCTAATACACAACCTGTAAGTATATAAGCATAGTGATTCCCCGTGTACCAGATAACTTATATGGAACAATCTAAGATGCTTCCTTATTGCAAACTCTGTTTGAAAAGCTTGTGCTTTACAATTAGGATATAGTTATACATGTTACGTTGATCTGGAGGTGATAAGGTATCGATGCGTTCTCCTTTAGCATCCCTTGATCCCATAAAAAGTCATTGATACTTACCAATGTTGTTGCTAGATTAGCAGATCTCAAAAATGCCCAAATAAAATAAGTTGGAGGTGGAGGTGTAGAATAAGCAACTGTTTAGCTGAAAAAGATAAGAGGTTATTAGTTAATATGAATGGAGTCGTATATTACATCTTCCGTCAATTTTGCAGGAGGAAAGGGCACAGTTGTTATCACATAGTAACTGTTTTCCACAAGAAAAATTATTTAGAAAATAAAAGAAATGCTAATGACAATGTTACATATTGCTCATGTAGATCATAAAAAAAGTAAAAACAGATTTATTTTGTTATATTGATTGAGAAATCCCACTCTTCATAAGTGTTGATACAAAAGAGCCATAATGAAGTCCAAGTGTATTGTATTAAAGGGGAAAAACAAAACAAAATCTGTAAGTATTAGGTTGACATGCGCTGAATACTACACAATTTTTTAGGAAATTCCAGATTTCTGAATTTTCAGGTTTGTGCACCTTTCTTTAGAGGAGGTTTTCTGCACCAATGAGAAAGTTGGTCAAGGGATTTTCTTTAATGTACATTTCTATAATACAATATCAAACATGAATAAAGGTGAAAATGTAACTATTTTTTTTCCTTTTCCATCTTTCCTGACAGGGTAATACTAGTTTGTGCATTTCCTCTCTTTTTGGGAGAGGAACTACATGCTGAGCTAATTTTCTTTTGTGAAATTTGAAATCCTTCGACCAACATTTGTGAATGAATATACAAATCCTAACAAATAATTTCTGACCAAAATGAATTTGAATTTGAATTGAGACAGAGATGATGCGGTGTAACATACTCTACTTGTATAACTTAGGTGTTTCTTGTTGAAATTTTCAAAGATAATTCATATTAAATGTGAAAGAGTTGAAGAAGTTTGAAGTTTTAACACTGTTTATTGGCTAATGGAAGCACTACATAAGTAGTTGTTATATTCAGTCGCCAGTTACAAAAAAAAGAGGAGCTACATGTTATAAATATCAATTCTTTGCAAACGGCTTAAGTTAATTTCTTTTGTGTATAAAGACATGGTCTCAGTTGAGAGGATTCAGGCAGCTAAATCGAGAGTTTCATCCCCAAGGTACATAACCTACTAAATCATAAGATCAAGAAAACCAAGGTGCTCCATAGTACCATGAACCACAATGATAAAAAAAGATAGAAAAAAAAATGCTATGCTTAGGAACTTCATGTCACACTACACCAGATAATAACACATCAAATGATAAAGTTAAATATTATTGTTATCATAGTAATTAACAAAACCTCTGTTAAGATGTTTTCTTTTTTACCTGTGAAGCAGCCATTATATAATTAGATGGGGCTGACAAACATCTTTCTTGTAATTCTCCGTCTTGTAAACAACCAAGGGAAGGGAGAGAAGAGGTTCACATGATTCTTTTGTGCCTTAGTCATTGTATTTCCCAAAGAAGACAATTCTACAATAATCAAAAATCCTCCCTTGCACATGTTTTCTTTTCCCGATACATTACTTAAGATACCCCACAAACCCACATTAGAGAGGAGTGTATTGAACCTTTCCTCCTTACCTAATGAATATAATGTATCAATGTGTACCCCAGTAGTTTGTTGGGAAGATTTCATTGGAAATTTTGTTTGATATGCATGTTCGGAAGTAGATGGTATGTGTTTTTCTAGTGTATGCAACTAATTCTGCTTAAGAATAAATGAAATGGTTAATATGATTTGCTCATTTTTGAACATAAACATGAACAAGTATACATTGTAAGTTCTCTCAAACAGGGCTCTTTTGATGCAATGTTTTCTCATTCATATGCAGTTATGAAATATCAGTAATGTTGGACACATTGCTTAGTTTGATGCATACTCATATATAGCCTTCTACATGTCTATGTTGGTACTTTGGTAGCAATAATCTTTATGACAAGTATTGGAGCTTTTAGCATGATGATAAGATGTCATTTGCTTCAGTTGATATACACTAGGCCCAGCTAAACCAGCTTAAATCAGTTTAACCGAAAAACATGACCATACAATGTACATGTATAAAGTGTACATTTTCTTTTTCAGAGTGCAAATGTTGATCGCTTTCCAAGACAGCGCCCAGGAGATAACCCATTCGTTGTTACCAAGTAATGACCCCTTGGTAACGATTATGATCCCATCAGTATGAGATCATCAAGACAAATCTGCTATGAAAGGATACTTTTTAATCAGGTGACAACCATTCTAGAATCTTAAGAACTAGGTTATATCAAAGATATCACATACTTTCCTTATAACACTGTCTTGGCTGTTTGTTCCCAATATTACAGTGAACTTTACCCTTACACTTATATATATGATTCATATTGAAGTGAGTAAATTTACAATAGGTATGCATGCTGTATTTATGGACAGGATTATCAAGGCATGTATTTTTTTACCTGCACTGGTTTTATATTCACTAGTCAATTAGGAAACTATGATCTGAAGATATGAATAGTAAAACCGTGTATGTATATACTGTGTATAAAAAGAATTAGATGGTGATTACATAGAAAGTATACTAGAAGACAAAGTTTTCACTGTACTTTGAGATAGCAAATTCTGGACTGGGTAAATCATTGCTGCCAATAAGATGTGTGTTGCAGTATACATAAAGAGCTCAAAATTAAACTGAATTCCCTCTCAACTATCTAACATTAACCACATGGGCGTTGAACAGATTCTGAGACTTTTCATAGAGGAAGTCAATACTATATCTAAAATACAACTCAGAATATATATTTCATTTGTATGTAAATACCGATAGATATAATGTACCCACTTGCCCAGGAGGTTTGATATAAGCGCATTGCCCTATGGTTATTAAGGATTGCTCTAACAGTGCATGGGGTGCAATGTTTCAAACATGTACCACTGATTCTAGAATATGAAATTGGGACATGGCCAATTCTAGAATGATATTGAACATATATAATAACTGCAGGTCAGTGTAAAAAATGTAAGGTATGTGCATAAAAAAAGGTTCAGTCTAAATGTGTGTGTGTGTGTGTGTATATATATATATATATATATATATATATATATATATATATATATATATATATATATACTCTGTTGACCATGAAATAGAGTAGCAAATTAAGATAATGCTACAACTCACACTCACATGTGAGCAACACCCCCTATCGTGAGACTTAAAAATTACAGGTTTAGTACTGTTCTTTATTGGTAAGTACACATCTATAAGCCACACCCTGCTCCTTTGGGCTGCTCCTTCAAGGTACATATAAGTGGAAGTTTATAGTACTGGCTATTCTTATGATAGGAGATATAATGTACTCTGAAAGTATTCACCATGAAGATGTATCCACAATTATGTATCTGATTATCAAGTAGCTCGGTGTAAACAAAAATGTATATGTATATAGATGTATAAATACCCTCACGGGCTGCAGTATAAATAGTTATATATTTTGCCAAGTATAAAATACAATTTTGATCAGTCTCTCAGCATTCTATGTTCTTCTTCCTAGACATAAATCCTTCTGTATCTTAAAATATGAATACTAGATAAGTTAAAAATTGATTTTAACAAGTTTTGAGATTTTGTGTCTAAACATTATGAGACTGAAAGGTTCTATTTACCATACATCTTTGCAACCCACATAGAACAGAGGGTTTATATACCAGGTAGACTTTGCATGTGAAATGGAAGAATATATTATGTAATAAAGTAGACCAAACTGTAAATATCCAGGTCTGTAAATAATGCAATATGATAAGAATATAGAAATGAATATATGTGTATCCAAGTAGAATATGGCATTGAAAATGTTTGCGTTTGATATTCATCGTGCCGTTGCTCAATGCCATTTGTAATCTGATAAAACAAATAGTGTCAGTTTCTAGGATTAGTATAAGATGTATCATACTAGAAAGTTGTGTGTATGTACCTGTGTCTGAACCATTATATTCTCCATGCTATATAGTTAAAATTACTTAGGAGATGTCGAACTCCGTCCAGAATGGCTAGATGTCAAACTCCGTCCAGGATGGCTAAATGTCGAACTCCATCCAATATTGCACAGAACCAAAATATCAACTGACTGCATACTGATAGTTCTGGTGGGAACAAAAGTTGTCAATACTGATGTATTTTATATAGCTTGGATATAACCATTTACTCATATCTTTCCCTATCATGTATAGATACAAATTCATTCTATGAGATATGTGATATAGAGTAAAATCTTATAGGTTCCAAGTACTGTTGTATATATGAAATAACTACTGTAACCTTCTGCATATAAGCCACACTCATGCACGAACTGCACCCAGAGTTCAGGTCAATCTTATAAACTTGATAATTGGCAATTTAGTACTGTTCTTTAGGGTCAAATACTTATGCATAAGTTGTACCCTTTGGGAATATTCTAACAGTCACAGAAAGCCTCTTATTTGCATATAAAGTGTGGCTTATACACGGGAGTTTACATGTCATAAAATGGTTACTAGGTTATGTAGAAATCAGATTGAGCAATAGTTAACAGACCTAATATTGAGTCACCTCCTCTTTTTATTCCAAATGAAATTAGATCAATTATGATTACATATAACTGGATACATTTAGCAAACATGATATGAAAGGTCCGTAAGGACAGAAATATATTAATCATGATTTAATTCTTTATGGCTGATTAAATGATAAGTAGTCAATATCGGAACACTCCTTCCTCACCTGGTCTGTGATACAAAACCTGTTAACCCTTTAAGGGCCGCTGATGCATTAATGCGTCATGCCCATTGTTTGTCATGATGCGAGAGTACTCACCAGCACTTCATTGGAGTATCTGCCGACCCTCCGGGAGTATATGTATCAACCCTGTAGGGTTGTCATGATGCTCCAATGAAGTGTTAGCGAGCAGTCTCGCCAGCACTTAATTGGTGCATCATGACGACCAATGGGCATGATGCACTCCTACATCAGCAGCCTTTAACCTGTTAAACTTGATTCATTCTACACACTGTTGATAACATTACAGCTGATTTGTATGAATTGAAAAATCTTCCTAATTTGGATTGATGCAGGGATGAAAGTCTTCAAGGAATTCCCTGATTTCAGGGATTTTGAAGTTCCAGGGCCCTATACATTCATATAGAAACCCAGGTTTTTCAAGCGAATATAGGACCATTTCAGGGATTTTCGTGCGCTGTGACTTTCATCCCTGTTTGATGTAAATGTAATGAGTAGAATTTAAGGCTTTTTGTTATCTCTTGCCATAATACGCTGCATATCAGGGACACTTTACGTGTATCATGAGGGGTGCCCCTCAGGCAATGGAGTCCAAGTTACATCAAATTAATGCTGTTCTATGGTTTAGAATACTCGCATATAAGGCACACCGCCAACTTTTATGACTATAAGGCAAAGTACGGGTCCCTCCTTCTGTGTGATCCTTATATGTTGGGTATTATAGTGCTTTTACTTTGCAGACTTTGGTAAATCACAATGAATATTTACAAGTTAGATTTCTTTCCCTCAATTTCAATTTTTATATTTTATTTATAATCATTTAAAGTAGTGCTTTTGATTTACATGGTACTTTAAGGCGCATTCTGGTCTGGGTGTCACACAAGCCTTTGATTTGGCTTATCGCCAATAGTGTGACTAACGATAATTATCTATAAAACTGATTACTTTTGTGTATGGACAAAATGCGATGATAATGAAAATATTATGATATGCATTTAGTATATTTTGTTGTGCTGGTTCTTTTTCCCCTGACAGATGTGTCCCCAGTGCTGGGTTGTCTTGTTCACCCCTCTGTGATCAATAAAGTACTCAATTTCCATTGTGTGCTCTGTGTTGTGTTTGTCTTTTCTAAAGGCACTGAATAAAAATACTGACTCACAGGTCACTGTGCTCATACCATATCAATTCCACATATACACATATAAGGAAAAAATTGTAGTGACAAAGTGCGAGCTTGTCATATGGTGTAGGGGATGCGGGTGACTGATCAGTTAATGCTTGATGGATATATATTAACGAGTGCAGTATATATATATCAACCATATCTCCATAGCTACCATGTCTTAGGTACTGGACCATTGTTACCAGTTGGATCTTTATGTGTGAATAAAGTTATGTTTTCTTCAAAAACTATGGGTCATCATAGTTAAAAGTTTCTAATTTTTTTTCATAGAGGAAGTTTATAAAGTTAGAAAACAATGTAGGCCCATTTCAAGACTGTTTTCATGGATATTGTATTTTTTATGATTTTTTTCAAAATTTTTCACTGGTCTGGGTACTGATGGACATTTTTTGTGTGTGCATAGTATGCATTTTGCCCATAACTGTGTAAAGACTATGCACTGCCAGTGGTTTATTTTACACTCAGAGTATGCTTGAAAGATAGGCTCATGTCATGCCATGTTTATTTTTTATGTCACTAGTCAGAGAAATGAGTAACATGATGGCAAAGTGACTGGTATTTTTCATTATGGGTAATAACATAGAGGCCATTTTGGTGTCCCTCTGACTATTGAATGTGAATCAACTATCAGCAGTGATAGCCCTGGCCCCTTTAAGAGCCAGTTTCCCATGAGAAAGGACGGAAACTGTAACAAGGTCACATCACCTTTGCAACACTGACTGTCTGTGGTTGTTCATTCCAACCCTTGAAAGGCATTGACCCACTGTTGGGATGAGTTCCATGGGATTGGAAGGGATGGCATCCTTGGGACGATGATGTGGGGTGATGTCATGGAATGATGACATGGGGTGATCACTTTGGGTGATCATATGGATGATCAAATGGGTGATCACTTTGGGTGATCACTCAGGTGATCACATGGAATATCACTTTGGGTGATCAGAATTCAGATAATCACTTCAGGTGTTGACATGGATGATCAATGTGGGTGATCACATGGATGATCACTTTAGGTTATTACTTTGGGTGATCATTACAGGTGATCACATGGAATATCACTTTGGGTGATCACTAAAGGTGCTCACTATGGGTGATGATATGGATGATCACTTTGGGTAATCATTTGGATGATCACTTTGGGTGATCACTACAGGTGATCAATTCAATGACCACATGGATGATCATTTTGAGGGTGATCACTTAGATGATCAACTGGATGCTCACTATGGGTGAACACATGGATGATCACTTTGGGTGATGACTACAGGTGATCAATTTGATGATCACTTTGGGGTGACCACTTTGGGGTGATCACTTTGAGGGTGATCACTTCAGCACTCAGGGTGATCACTTGGAAGGAATGATGATGATGTAGCTACCAGCACCCACCACACAGGGAATAAACAGACACTTGCATAGGTAAAACTACTGCCCTTAAATGCTTTGTGTCCATGGTGCTGGGAAGTCATTGGCAAGTAACTCTATAACTGGACTCGTTACTTTTTGGATAAAGAAAAACAACTAAAATAAAAGTTTAAGCAAACGCCTCATTGTTATCTTAAAGCCCTGACATTGGCACAGGTACAGAGGAAATAATCTATGGCTTTTTGAAGTTTAATATCTGCGAACATAACAGATTCTAATAGGTATCACTAGGTATATGTATAGAACCATTTTAACACTCAGTGATTGTAACACTTAGTGTGATAAGTAGAGAACTCAACTGCTTTTACTTTGTTACTATATTGTACATTATACTACATGTGCCATCCATTATCGCCCACATCACTGTAGTCGCCTATAATATATGCAGTAGTACCACATCTTACCACTAGGTGTCATAAAGTCGATGGTTACTAAGTATAAACAGCCAGATGGGACTCCACCTGGGAGCACTACCAACTAGCTACTCACTGAGTTACCATCTAACCAACATGTACCTGTGTACAATAAAGCTATCATCAATTATCCACTAATCGCCAACTTCTTGTTATCACTATGTTCATACAACGGCTATAAGGACCCTATAGCTAGATATAACAGTAGGTGCTGCCTAAAATACCAGATCTGATTTGGATCAGATCTGGTATTTTTCCTCTCCCCTCCTTTGTATCAAGGGTGTCAGTTCTATCCCCTCTAACCAAGGGTAATGGCTTATCTCCTGGCCCTTACATGTATATGTGTCTTTCTATCTGTCCATCTTAAGATGTTTGGGGTGGGCATGATGGGTGTGAATTTCTATAATCAATCCATCCTCTTGTTTTTATATATAATACTTTCTCACTAGGCCCAATGCATCAGATTGTCACAGCCTGAAAATTAGGACCTCAGCACTGCTTTGCTAGCAAGTATTCCTGAATATCATCTTATCTCTGCCAACTCATTGATTACAATAGCACTGCTAGTAAGGGGTATTTCAGGGGCATAGGAAAAGGGGGGGCCAGGGGCCCGGCCCCCCCCCCAATCCCAGAGTATGTGGGGCCTGAATATGTCTGCCCCCCCCCCCAATATTTGTCAAGACCTATGATAAAATGCAAAGATTTCCCCCAAATTTTTCATGAATATGGTAGCAGAATGGAAAAAGGTGGAGCCTGGGCTTAAAATCACAGGCAAAAGTCATCAAAGATATTTTAATACATATATCTTATGTACCCCTGAATAAGTGTCAGCCCACTCTATCCGATGAATTACGATCGGTGTAACAGGGCACCCCTGGGCTTGGCGCTGCCCAGGCCCTCCCAATCAAGATTTTGTTCCTACGCCTCTGTAATTTTAACCTTTGAACCCAGATGTACCCTCCCATGATAGATTTTTAAAACAGAAGGCAGTAACATCATGTTGCTAAGTGTTAATATCTTGACCTCCCCCCCCCCCCCCACCCATTCCTCATTAAATGACTTTCCCCATGAATGTACACCTAGGTTATGGGTGATTGGTTTGACTACCACAAGGTGGGTAGGACTATGGAGTGAACGAGAAGTTTCACCAAAAAATTGCATACCAGGTGGGTAGGAGGTACTCTGGTGCCCTGAGGTATAAACACTCAGGCCACCACCATAGAGGAAGCAACAAGGCACAGTGGGAGTAGACTATATATAACTACCACCATGCCTTGCTTCCAGCCACAGGAACATTAATTGGAACTAAAAATACTGCTCACTCTTCAAGCATAGGTTGTATTTTGCGCAGTCTGAAATGTCTGCTTGCAGAGTATCAAGTTCAGCATCATGCTGGTGTTTACCAGTGTCATCTTATATGATGCTATGTACTAGTGTAGTTAGGATTGAAGATAGTGTGACTAGCACAGGGATGGAACGTAGGTCCAAATGCCCTGTACTCTGGTGCCCTGAGGTATAAACCCTCAGCGTACCACTGTGCAGGAAGCAACAAGGCATAGTGGTCCTAGACTATAGTTAACTCCCACCATGTTCCTAGCTCAGTAACAAGAACAGGAAATGGATCTGCAATTGCTGCTCACTCTTCAAGCATAGGATGCAGCTATGTAGGCTGAAACATACTCTCAGAGTGACAAGCTCAAAGTCATGTTGGTGCTCACTGCCAGCAAATCTGTGTCAACTTTTGTCACGCTGCGCCAGCCTCACCCAATGCGCTCTTAGGACTTGACGCGTGGGTGATCACGGACCATGACAAGATATGACGCATGCGTGAACATCCCAGCCAAATTTTTGAAGTTGAGTCAACATGCGTGAACCTTCACCAACAATGACACATGATGTCATCATGTGTCATCACACATTATCACACACACTGACACATGGGTCATGACACAGTATCACATATATTGACGCACAGACTAATTTGTGGGTGGGGGATAGGCAGTGGGGGGGGGGTTGCAGGTGGTTGTGGATTTCTAATATTTCATAACTTTATTAACATCAATTCAGCTGTTCATGCTGGTTCCCATTGAAGATATCTCTCCTCTGCATGTCATGTGTTGCCCACTTTGCTTGAAAATGAATAGATATTCTGTCAGCTGTGTGAGTTGAATTTTCCTTGTATCAGTCTTGAGAATGCCTGTTGAAATGATAAGAAATGGTCATAAACAAACAGCAGCAATCTAATTTTGACCACCCACTCATATCCAAGTTGATAAACAATGACCACTCCCATATGGCAGCCTGAATCCCCCAGAATTTCCCTGAGCCTTGCTCACATAGAAAGTTCTACATTAATTTGGGATGTTGAGACAAATAGCTGAATTCAGCAACAAGATAGATGTTCAGGGATTGTAGATAATATCAATGTATTACTGTATAAATGCTTATCACATTGGATTTCAAGTCAAATCAATCTAGAACTGTGTGACCACCTACCACAAGATCTGTTCTCCATGGCTGCCTCTGCCTGACTGTTTTGAAAGCAGGAGGAGAACAAAGGAATGGGAGGGAAATTTGAAATGGACCAATCAAAACACAGTATAGTACATAATGTGCCATTGTGCGTGAAGTTCTGTCATGGTGGGTGAGAGTTGGCGAATCTTGATACATGCTCACATCTCACACAGTCTGTCATGCTAATGTTGGACAAAGTATCTTCCCCTATCATCACTCAATACAGAGTTTTTTAACCAGCCTATGAAGAGTTCCTGTATATTTGCTCTAATCAGCTATGACCTAGCTGATCAGTAGACATTAAACCTTCATATCCCATCAAACCAGGACAAACAGATACTTAGATATCATGTAAAACATATGCAATTCCAATTCAGTGCTATGTCCCATAGACAAAACAAATGAGCTATTATATCTAATGTATGCACTAAATCACATATACTTGGCTATCATTATGTTCCTGATTCATATGTATTTCATGCCATGTAAGAAAGGAACTTGCTCTGTGAAACATAAATTCTCATATTGACATTTACTCAATAGGCCCACTCTGCAAAGTACAAGCCATGAGAATCCATACAGTTTCCATAGTCTCTTATTGTTGAAGGCTTAGTGAAGAAATGTCATGCTAGGTGAGAGTTGACAAGTATTTACACATGTTGACATGTGCTCACCCTGGTCCCCTCACATCTTTATTGAAGTAAGTGAAGACATGTGAAGCTGCCTGAGAGTTGACAAGTATTGACGAATGCTCACCCAGTTCCCATCACATCCTTATAAAAATGAGTGAAGACATGTGAGGTTGGGTGAGAGTTGACAAGTATTGACACATGTTGACATTTGCTCACCCAGCAGTTCCCCTCACATCTTTATGGAAATGAGTGAAGACATGTGAAGCTGTGTGAGAGTTGACAAGTATTGACACATGTTGACACTTGCTCACCCAGTTCCCCTCACATCTTTATGGAAATAAGTGAAGACATGTGAAGCGGTGTGAGAGTTGACAATTATTGACACATGTTGACGCATGCTCTCTCAGGTCTTACTGAAGTAAGTGAAGGTTTGTCAAGCTGAGTGAGAGTTGACATTGTATCACACAAAATGACATTATTCGTTATCACTCAATGTTCTCATGACTCATGTTCACTAGGATTTGCTGGGCTAGTGCTATAATATGGCACTTGGTACAAGTGTAATGCCACTGGGTCACTGACCAGAGACTTCTCCTGGTCTCCCTTCTGAGAAGTGCTGCCATCTGGTGGAAATAACATGCAAACTCCAACTTTGGTCAAGCAATGTCCTTTTGCCCGCCATAAACCCTCTTTTGTTGTATTATTAGCTATCAAGTTGAATACTATAGACCAGCTGTTGGTAGATGTAGTGCACACAATGGACAATAGATTCATGTATAGAAGTGTTTAGCCATGTTTCCATTGAATTTCAAATTGGTCATTTCAGAGGATGTGCCCACTTTAAGCTATTGTAGCACAAACCATTTGGTCCAGATAGATCACAAGAGACAAGCAGATTAAATGTAAAACTCTTTATTGAGGTCTAACGATGTTAAATGAAGCCTCAATGTCATATCAAATGTCATAAAATGCAGGTATAAAGTCACCATAGTCTATACTGATAGATGTTCCCTCTCTGAGCTCCAGTCTCTGTCTTCTCCACTTCTACGGAAATGCCCTTTTATAGTATTACCGTAGTAGTCATGTAACCACCCCTTGTGACATCATCATAGTTGAGAGCACTGGTCCGGAGCATGGGAATCCGGAGCATGGGAGTCCTGACCTCAAGAGTCCTGAGACAGCCCCTCAGATATCAGAGGCAGCCTATCGGATGCGAGAGGTTGAGGTTGGGGTTGAGGATGGGTGCTTCAGGAGGGATTCCTAGGCCTCTGTTTGGCTGCTACAATCAATGTCAATCCCCTACTCATTCCCCTACTTCCCTACTTTTACTTCCATGTATTTCACAGTTCAATCCGCTGGAGGTCTATATAGTCTGTGTCAGCAAGACAGGGACTACATCAACTATGCGTGTTCAGCAGCTGAAATAACAAGTTTAGGTGTGTCGACCCCACTTCTTTCTATTTTGTCCAAGCCATGGGATGCCTCAACCTCATTTCTAACCTAAAGCAATCAATATATAGGCAAAAATTTAGATTCTATGCCTGATTTGACCCTAAAGGCTGCTCAGAAATGAAGGTGTTTTCACAAAATCAGGCCAATTTCTGCCCCTATCCGAGGTTTGTAAAGCAGACTTTTATTTTTTGTTATTGCTGCCAAACTGTGAGTTATCATCCACTTTGCACATATGAGGGGTTGGTTTCATTCAGACTTCTCCTGGCTTTCAGCTCAGATAAATTGCTAAGCTGTCAGATGCCTTCCCAAATGTCTTCCAGGGCCATTAATGTAAAAAGAAAATGTCACTATATAATAAAAAAGGTTTAGGAGAATAATTCTGTAGCATGGAGTTTTCAACCCAACTTCCCAGGTAAGGCATCAAAATAAAGTTAAATATATGCCCTATAAGCATACCAGATCTCACAGAGAGATTCTGAAAAGTTTTAGAAATATAGCTAGCAGAAGGAAAAAACTTTAACGATTTCTTTACGCCGCAATAGTGCTTCCTTCTGACACTTTCAAAAGCTGAGGAAGGCCCATTTCGGGGCACATTTAAAAAATTGCCCTGTTTTCCTACACGGCCAGGGAGCCAAATCACTACAGTGTAGGCAATTTTAATGGATTGGTCCCCCATGTTCCAATCACACTCAGGGTCAACCTTAGCATGCAGCGTAGCACTTCTGGCCCCTTTTCCATTCCCCTGTCACTCATGCATTTGCAAAATCAAAGGTTTTACATTGGAACTCTTTTACAATACTTCCAAAACCTATCCTGCTCACCTACACACAAAAAAAAACGTACCTAAGAAAACTTAGTCAAAGTGACTTATTATTCTTACTTAGTACTCATGACTAACAAATGACCAAGGAGGTCTAAGTTTTCTTAGTCATATTGACTACCCAGATCAGTTTCACTCTCTGAGCACTATCTTGAACAGGATATCTGCTGGGAGTTTCAGGCAAGCTAACATATCTTAGTCACTTTCACTAAGAGATCTTAGTAATTTTGACCAAGGTCCATTAGTGAATTTGACTAAGGGATAGACACATGTTACCTTTACACACCATGGATGTCAATATTATGATGATTTTTCAGAAACGACATGTACTTGAGGCTTTCAAAATTCAATCTAACATTACACTTGGCAAAATGTACAGGGGTGGGCAGCTTTAGAAATGTGACAGTGAGCTTTCTAAATCTGCAAGAATTTTGTAAATGTTCCAAATAGAACCAAAGTTATGAGCTTTTCAATATATACACAATATCCCTAAAATATCATGTAGAACACTGACCAAAACAATTCAAAAGAATACTTTCTATACTTCCTTACACTATCTAATGATCAATCTAAAAGAAGCGGTCTTGGAGAAATTTCAAATCCCTATTTGCTCCCTAATCTCCTGGAATGGATACCTGTTCAGATTTTGAAGGAAGACTGAAAATTTTCTTGGAATAATATGCCTCCAAAAATATCAAGATCATAATCAATTTTATATGCAGAATCTGAGGATTCACTTGGAGCAATAAGCCTCCAATAACCTTAAGGTCACATTGATTTTAAAGGCAGAATCTGAAATTTTCTTGTAGCAGTTTGCCACCCAAATCCCTAGAACACACAATGCTTTGAGGTAGAATCAAGTAATTTGGACATATTTGTCTCTAAATCAGTTAAAACACACCAATTTTCATTTACATCAATTTATAACATATGCAATGGGGAGGAGTTTTCCACAAAGATGTTGCAAAACCATTTATTTTAAACATAAAACTTGAGAATCTTCTGACAGAGATTTGCCATCTGTTCCTCTAAAACACCATTAAATGTTTTGAGACTGAATGTGAAAATTTCCTCAAAGTAATCTGCCCATTAAATTCTCTAGGACACAACCTTTAGAGGAAAAGGTTTTTTTTCTTGTTTTTTTTTTTCAGGGAGAGGGGGGATTATGCCTCCCAAAACCCCCAAATTTTGACAAGTAAAAGCTGAAAATTTTCTCAAAGCGATTTGCCCACTAATCCCATTCAATGCATTGCTACACTGATTCGTATGTTTGCTCCAGCACTTCGCAATATGCCCACCCTGATGTACCAAATAGGTTGGTGCCTTGTCAAATGAAATAGGTAATCAGAGAGGAACACCTATTCTGTGGTATTCTAGATAAATACAATATCCACATTTGAATTTGTTTCTTTGTTGGAAACCCAGAGTACTTTGGCTCAGGTGTTCTAAATGAATATGGTGTGAGGCATTTCAAATGCTCCCTCAATGAGGAGACTCTGATCTGTCAGGTGTGAATCCTATATAGAGCTTAACACAATCACTAGTTGAATTGAAGTAAAAATATCAAGAAGTGTACTTAGTCAAAACAACCAAGGAATCCTAGTCAAAATCAGGCAAGCCAAGGCAATTTGACCACTTTGTCTAATGGTTAGTCATATTCGACTAAGAAAAAGAGGGACGTTTCTATTGCTAGAAAGTTAGACGATTCGACTCGTATATGACTAACATTTGGAACTTATTTTTTTCTGTGTACAGCTCAATCACTTCCCCATAAATGTTTCAGATGCGACAGTTCAGGTTCCCCATGAAAAGGTGCCAATTTACCACATTTTGCCGGCCACTTCCGAGGACCATATCTTCAAAAGTAGAGATGCTGCAGCTATCATAAAGAAGCGAAATTTAGTTCTACATCTTCTGTTCACTTGCCATTTCCAAAGGTGACAGTAGTTTTTTTTCTGCAATGGCTGTCAGAGTGTTGAAAGGTAGGGAAAAATCAAACATTTCAGCAAACTTTGGGCATGGTGATATTCAGATCACTGCTGTATGTGGAACAGCTGTGAAATAATCAATGATTTTGTAAAACAAACGGGAAAACTATGTTTCATATAGTCCCTGTCTTAGTGCAATAGACTATAGATGGTTTCAGAATGTTTCCCTATGGCTCCTTATCATGGCAAAACGTTTTAAAACGTTAAAAAACGGTTTGTTGACGTTAAATAAAGTTTTTGACACATGTCGAATTTAAGAAATGGCCATCTAGGCCATAATACTCCAATAACTCACAGATGTCAATCCATGCCAGGGGCGTAGGAAAAGGGGGGGGGCAGGGGGGCCCGCCCCCCAGCCGATCACAGAGGAGGTGGGGCCTGAATATGTCTGGGCCCCCCAAAAAATATGTCAAGCCCCATTATAAAATTTACAAGATTCCCACAGCTCACCACACAAATTGGCAAATTTGTCATTAAGATAGAGAAAACGGCAATATTGTTTCAAGATAAGCCATCAAGGAATAATTTTTTATATAAATCCCATACAGCATTGCATCGACACCAGCACGCTCAAGCCGATAATTCATGGTGGCTGGGGTGGGGGCCCACTGCCCCCCCCCCCCCAATGAAGATTTGCTTCCTACGCCTCTGAATCATGGCTTCTGTGAATAGCATTAGAAAAACAGAGTAACTGTCAGAGATGTTTGAAAGTGTGAGAAATTCACCGACATGGAATGCCTGTCACTAAAAGCCATGTCACGTGTCATTTAAGAAATGGTCATGTCATCCATTGTATTGGGCCTTATTTCATGTGAATAACAATGCCCCATAGAGATAGCATTGAAAGGCGGTACACCACACCCCCAGTGGCGTAACTGAGCTTAACTTGTCTCGATCCACACTGCTGGTCACATTTAGATGCTAAATTATGTGAATTTAGGCAATTTCAAAATCGAAATAATATGAAATAAATACAGAACTAAAATGACCATGGCATACATTCTCATGGAGCCACCCCTCAGGGGGCTGTTTCCCCCAAGAGCTCACAGTGGATCGATGAGAACACGGGCGTGGTCTGGTTACCAGGTTTAGTCTGTGTAGGTGTTATCCATATGCTATAGAAGGGTGAGAAACTAAAGGGAACAGTGCTGCCCTTTACTGTCCAACCCTTCTATAGCGTATGGATAACACCTACACAGACTAAACTTGGTAACCAGTCCACGCCCGTGGATGAGAATGTGTGCCATGGTAATTTTAGTTCTGTGTATTTGTCCTAGCTGCACTAGCTGGTTGGAAGCTGGTTCCGTCGACACACACTGGTAAGAACTGATAAGATAGGACCAGCATGTCCCTGGAAGTGGGTGTTAATCAGGGACAAGGTACCCATCATGGTATGTCTTATCAGTTGGTTCTACCTCAACCAGCGAAATTCAAAATGGCGGCTCCACTAGGCCTCCATACTGAGTCCTATATAGGCCTAGTGTGCTATATACACATATGTGCAGCATGTGTGCAGCACAAACCTGGCGCAAATAGTAAGTTAAACTATATAAGCTCAATGCAGCAAGTTGGGAACCTAAAACTTAGTTTTTCCTGAATTTTCGCTAAGAAATGCTGTAGTTTAGCCAAAAATTATCCGATTTACACAATATTTGCAGCAAATGAAAGATGAAACTCATTGCTTTCAGGCCAGGTAGATGGTATTACATTAATATAGTGTATAGTTTACCACTGAAGTACAAATTATAAATTTAAAAATCATTAGTTTGAAAAAATTGCTGTTTTTCATAGCTCAATAAATAGCTCATAATAGGCCTCACATGCCTAATATGGGGTTCTAATAGCATCCGAATATGGTTTTCAATGGGTCATCAGGTCAAAGCAACAATTGATGATGGAATTTAATAGAAACAAAAAGGTTTTGCACCATGGACCTGTTCACATTGTTCAGGTCTTCAGATATTCTTATCTTGAAAATTATGAAGACATTTAGGCCTACGAGCATGGTGCTTTCCAGCCTGTATGGGACCAACAGAGGGCATTTTGTCAAGTCTAACATGTATTATGAAGAAATGATGCATAGCAAATGATTCTATTTTCATATTTTGTTATGAGTTTGGAGATAGAATTATACACAAGACTTGTCTTCTGCAGCATATGCAAACAAGAAATGCGGTTGTGACCGCGTAAAAAAACGCCTCCCGCCGTTAATGTCGGTATTCAGTAATTTTGTATTGTGAGACCTCATCACATGGGGCAAATGAAATCATCATAGCGCACTCCCGTACCGCTTCGCGGTACCGCCGCTACGCGGCGTGGGAGGCGCTAAAAAAAGTCCCCTCAATGAAGGCATTTTACATGAACAGCTGCCTCCAAAACTGGAAAAAACTCAGGTTCCCAACTTGCTGTATCGAGCTATAGGCCCGTAGTATCTTGGGCTGGATGGATCGAGCCTGGAATTTGTAGGATTTCCCTGGACCACGCCCGGTGCAATAAATGGGCTGCAAGCATGGGGCGGGAATCCGAATGCGCACCTGCGTCCATGGTTACCCGGCGTCCTATTTAGTTCTCACCGCCTACACAAGATGGCGCCATAATGTCAACTTCCGGCCACCGCGCTTCAACACGTGTAAACCCCGTCCCGGCCTCTTCTCCCACCATCACACTCCAAGGTAAATGACTACTGTAGACCTCTCAGAAAACTCTGTATAAATCAAGTAATTTACAGGCTGACGAGCTCTAGATTTTCAGGGTAGAACAGTCAAACCCTTATCTTCTGAGTCTGTCTGCTTTTTAAGTAAAAGTACACAGTATAGAGAAGATTTTCACCCATATTTGTCCCAGTGTTGTTTTCTGACATGTGAATCCAATATGGCAGCCTCCATGCGTTGTACACGAGACCGGTGTCAATAAACGTGTTTACTATGTAACTTACCAGGTCTTGCATGTGACAGTGTTATTCATTGAATCTGTCTGCTTTGCCGCATATTACACTTAATATTGGGTAAATAGTCGAGTTATATCATCAGATGTTTGCTCCAGAGAAAGCCGTCATCCATGTCCGAGGAGCTGTCACTTGACTTCACTGTTCAGTTGTTGACATGTGATGTGTATTGGAAGTCAGCTGTCACCTCTTGTTGCTGTCATTTTCCATTCAAAGTGCAATACTTACAAAAAATCCCAAATAAAGTCTAGGATATTGACCTGTATAGGAAAACCTAATACCATCTGGCTGCCTGATTTAGTGAAAGTGACTGTTCGGGACACTTTTTACAATTCCAATGTAATTTACATGACTCATGAGTGTTCCTCCAGGCCAGCCTGTCTTGACCTGTTGAAGGCTATTCTATTCCAATAAATTAAGTTGATTAAACATTGGCTGTCAGTCACTGTATCAGTGGATGTGACTTCTCATATTAGGCCAGTGGAACTCTCATTGCAGTTTACCGTCCACTGCCCGCATGCCTTTGAAGTGGCCGCATGGAAAATTTTCATTATTCATTATTTCAAAAAATCTGAAAAAATTTCTCCAAAATATATTTGGACATGATAACAATGACCAAAGGGGGGCATATTTGGTATCAAATTGAAGATGTTGACTGCAAGGAATGCAGTCAACATGGTCTCATCTACAACCTCAATGTACCCTTGTTATGTTTAATAGATAATGAATAATGAAAAAATGCCTCATCACTTTTCAAAAAGTCCTGGACGGTAAACTGCAACCTGACTTCCCATGGCCTTAAATACTAGATCGCAGAGGCTCGAACTCTGGGGCCCTTCCCGCATTTAAATATCTGCAGGATTTTAAACAACACCCCACACGTGACTTCTAGTCTAAAACGTAGGCGCTTGTGATTCAGAATTTTTTTATGGGCCATGATTGATTTATGCGGGTGGGGTGGTGTCTGATATTTTGAGGCTATTCTCTAACCAGATGAGCCATGATAATGGGAGTAACTGCATATCCTGTAAAAAGTGACATATTTAACCGTATTAGATTAATACAATGACTGGACTGTTTGTGTTTTGCAGATGCCTGGTGTGTCAGTAAAAGACGTGAACCAACATGAGTTCGTCAGGGAGCTCTCCGCCTTCCTCAAGAGGTGAGTAGAGTTCAACAATCAAAATATCTCAATATCAAAGTGCTACCATATAAAAGCAGCCCCACACCCTTTGATAGTGCGGCTTCTGTGGAGTGGGGACCTTCGTGATACTTGCAGGAAGTAGCAGAATAATTCCACAAGCAAGAAATAAGTTTGTCTGACCCTGCCTATGGAACCAGTTCAATAAAAGAACACTTGCTATTTCAACATGTCATGCTCCGGTAGGTGTTTCTCCCTCACCTGGTCCCGTCCTCACAGTTTGATCATTCATCTCATAGATTCGGTCATCCATAGATGCACTCACTGCTTTGACAATCGACATAAACATATAGACGAGGCTGTCTAGCCTATTTACCGACATGACAGGTATACCCATAGTTGCTCACAGCAGACAGGCATCTAAGAGTGGCTTACTCTTAACTACATTATTAGACTAGACTAACACCAGACCCTTTGAACGTATACTCAGTTTTTGCCTATGTTAAATGGGGATTAATAAGTCATCCAAGCTTTACCAATGATCCAGATAAATTAATGCTTCTCACTCAGAATGTCTTGAGTCCACTTGTCCGGCGGGCGCTGACTCTTACCTAACGGGAGAGTCAGGCTTCCTGCATAGGGCTAATTTGTCAGGTGGCTGGAATTGTAGGACATAATTTTTTTATGTCAATTTCCTCTTAAGGATGGCTTCCTAAGACATGTTTGTTGCCATTTTGTGAGAAACCTTTCATACGGGGGCCCAGATTATTTGGTTCTTGCAAATCTGTTAGCCTTCACATCAAGTTTAGCTGCCACGGTCGGCCATGATGGAAGTGGTTTCAGGTCTCACAACAGAGGTGTTATTCATGAAATAATGTTATTCATGAGAATCTGCGTGGAGAGTGGAGATTGACTTTCTGTCTGGCAGAAAATGCACCTGCTGATAGCTACCTGTTGCAACCCACACAGCATGTGCCAAACCTTGGAAAAAGGTGCGATCTAAAGGTTTCCAACAAAAGACACTCTTCCCACTCACAGACAGCAAAACTAAGGTAGTACTCTTGTCAATATTATAAGCTGATTGTTGGGGATTTGTTTCTGTCAAATGTTATTCTTAGAAACTTGCTGTTTCTAGAGCACCTGCAAGTTTTAGATAGGGCAGTCCCAGCGACTCAGTCCTTAACTGAGTCGCGCACAGTGACTAGAGTCCACCTAGTTTGTCTACCACATTTCACAAGCTATGTTTAACAACCATTACTCCCATAACTTTTCAGGTCTGGCAAGTTAAAGGTCCCTGACTGGGTGGACCTCGTCAAGCTTGGACGCCACAAGGAACTTGCTCCTTACGATGACGACTGGTACTACACACGCGCCGGTATGTATACTTAATATGTTCTGTATATGGAGTGTGCCTTGCTTTCTTGTAGTATACCAGAGTTCTGAAAAAGGGGTGGACTGTTTTGAGATTTTTCATGTTTTGGTTGGGGGGAGGGGGCAGGGGATGAGCGTTTATCACTGTCCGTGGTAATAGTACATTGTTCCGTGCCTGTGTACACTGAGCCTGATGTTAAATGAAAAAAGAACTCTTTGCTTAAGTACCGTAAGTACCAGAATATTGATTTTATGTTATAATTAAATTTCAGTACAAAATGTCTTTTTTACGTTTGCATAGTAAAGTTAGATCCTTTTGACATTTGATGTGTAACCGTCCTGTCTCGTAAGGTACACAGATAGATGTTGGACTAATCAATCGTTCTGTTCTCTTCTTCAGCTGCCATGGCCCGTCACTTGTACATCCGTGCCCCCGCTGGTGTAGGATCCTTCATCAAGATCTACGGAGGTATGTGCCAAGAGTAGGCACTTACCTAATATTTCAAGACTTTATCCCATTAAACCTATCTAATGATCAATGGATGGATCTTGAGAAAAGAAGTGGATTTGCTTTTTAAATGAAGTCTCTATGTCAATTTTAAGTGGAATTACGACCAGTCAAAGGTACCAAATCAGACCCAGAATTCTGCCATAGTTAAGAGTTTAATTTGGATCTAATTTTGTGATCAAGCAAGATGAATCCAAGGTATACTAGATCACTAAAATGATTATTTTGGGCAATTTTCTTTTCAGATAAGCAATATATACCCTCAAGAATGTAAATAATGATACATTTTATCATAATCAAACAATGTAAAAGCAAATTTTTGATGTCATCTTTTCCCTTGAACTGTGCGCTCTGACAGAACCACAGCAGAATATCGTCTTTGCCTCAGGACGTTTGAATGATCATAACTTCCATTTAAATTGACATAATAACTTCATCTGAAAAGCAAAACTACTTATTTTTATCATAGCTATCAATTTCCCACCATATAAAATACATACAATAAGGTCTTAATTGATAGGTAAGTGCCCAACATTGGGGAGGTTGGGATAAGTGTCCAGAGATAATCTCGCCCAAAAAGTTTGCAGGGTCTGTCAAACATACTGCAGCCCCTTAGAAAAAGAAAATGAAAACATTTTCTAGATCATTTTTAACCATAGAACAGGTGGTAACCATTTATTTTTAGGTGCTCAATGATCTTCTCATAATAAAATGGTTCTAAACTTTTAGTTGAACTTTGATGGGGTCAAAGGCAAAATTCCCTACATTCAACCTTGTACAAAAATTAACCATTTTAAAGGTCTAGCCAAGCCTGTTAAAATGAGCCCTTGTTTGTAAAGATCCTCCAGTAAATAGCTTCAGAATAAGCTTGCAAAGACAGGAGAGTTTAACACTACCCAGTTTCAGCTTTATCACAGTTTCACACCTCTCCTGCAGCAGACTCACACAGTGGAGGTATTTCAGTGCCTACCAAGAGAGCTTCTAGTCCGAGCTTCTAGTTAACTCGGAAATAGTAATAGGCACCACCATGGATTAAGACGCTTTTGGGGGTCCCCAAAAAGAGACAGAAATGGCCAAAATAAACCATGAAAGAACTTAAAGTCGACTATTTTCGTATATTGGCAGATCATTGATTAGTTCATCGCTGGTCCCTACTCTATTAAAATGACCTTGAATGCTTGCCAGGAACAGATAAACCAAAAGAGGCTAGACAAATGTATGTACCTTTTTCAAAGACGGCTCGATTTTTCTCTTAAATTTTGAAGAGTTTAAATATTTTGAGGGACCCATATGTAATTAAACTTCTCCCCAGCACATAGATTGATAAACATGGTTGTAAGTAAATGCAAACAACATTTTGAACAAATAATCTCCATCAAGTTTGCATTACAACAGCAGGAAGAACAAATTTAGAATGTTGGCCATTGTTTTCTGGGAAAAAAGAAAGCACCAAAATAGCATTTCCGTAGAGAGATATTTATCTTATAAGGGTGATATGAAAAGAGGATGCACAAAATGTATTACCATCCAAATATCATCTCAAAATGACTTGAAATAGTCGAAATATTCAAACCCTAAATCCTGAAGTGGGGACCTCCGAGAGAATCTGCTTGGAGAGTGATGTTGCTATGCCTTTTTGACGTAACAATGCAACGTCATGTTACATGGTAACGTCAGGTCACTAGGCAACGTCATTGGCGATGTGAAACTGGCCACTATTTCCGAGATCAGTAGGCACATTTTGCTGGGATCAGTAGGCACATTTTGCTGGGATCAGTAGGCACATTTTGCTGGGATCAGTACCGGTTGGCAAACCTTAGTATCACTGATGGTATTGCCCCAAACTCGTATCATAATAAATAATTGAATAAATGTGTGATGTTTCCACAATTCAGGGATTACAAAATGCTGCCTATTATGTACAGAGAGGCGACTCTTTGGGTCACCAATGCTAAAGAATAGACATTCCATAGGGAAACCTTTTTCCAGCCCTTTTGGGTTAGTTAATTAACATCATTCTTCACTCAAATATGGGATTACTTTTTCAGGCAAGAAGCGTAACGGCACAGCTCCCCCTCACTTTGTGGTCGCTTCCTCATCCATTGCCCGTGGAGTACTTAAGAGTCTCGAGGGAATCAAGCTCATCGAGAAGGACCCATCTGGGTAAGTGAGGTCCATTACATTCTGGGTTCAGTGAAATGAATTAATTTTGTCCGGTTGATCTGTTATGGTGCCAAAATACAGCGAAGGGAGTAACTTAGAGATGTTAGAGCTTCAGAGGTTCGTCTATTTTCAGAGGATTAAACTTCACTAAAAATTAGACATTTCAGAGGATTATTCCATCTTGTGATAATACTTTGGATAGAAAGAAATAAATTATACCTAGAAACCCGAATAACATTGTCCTTTCTACTTCTAGAAATTATGAGGATGAGCCTAGTTTAGACCTCAGTAGGTGGAATTAAGCATACCTCGTGCTGCCCTTTAGTCTACCTTTCAGAGGTTAGAGAATCTCTGAAATCTCATTTCAGAGGACATGAATCTAAGCAAGCTACTGATTGGCTGAAATTCTGATGAATCTTTTTTTTAAACTTTCTATCTAAACATGGTCTTGATAGTTTTGAGTGAGGGGAACAGGTTGAAATGAAGAAGAGATGGGTACTTTTAGCATAATACATTGGGAATGGTTGGTTTGCTAATACCCAAAAATTTTCAGAGGTTAAGCCCATACCCAGCTGACATCTCTGGACTAACTTGACCGCATTTCATCAACTATCAAAGGTGTATAACTGATTCAACCTCAAATTTAGTACTGGTAACTCGATAGTAAATTGGCTTTTAAGTTGGCCAGCTATGCTTTATGAAAATGACCTTAGCCTCAAATCGTGACTCGTAATAACCATTACTCACTCACTTGTCAATCATCTTCTTGGGCATCAATATGATGTATTCACTTCACGATAAGAAAAGAATGCGCTTGATGCATTTTTCAGTACATGAGGTATACATTGAATGGCAGTGACGATATAATAATAAGTCTGATCTTATGTGATTGACAACCCTCCGCATATCTGAGCCATCAGTGTTCGGTCCCACTAGTATAGGGCAAACCTGGCCTATCCCCGCATCCGCAGAGCGATCTTGGAGTGGCAGGCTGTGTAGTTTACCTACACTAAGTTGCACCATATCACTGTGTTGGATGTGCCAGATTTTATGTACCGGTCAGGAGTAGGTGGTCTCTGACACAACCATCTCACTAAGAATAGATTTGAATACACATGTTTAGTACCGTAATACCCCACGTGCAAGGCACACCCAGACTTTGTGGACATGAGAGGGAAGGGCTTCCCTAGCCCACTTAAAAGGGACTGTATCTCATCTTTCCTTTCCCCTCGGCTTCCCTAGCCCACTTCAAAGGGTCTATTTCTCATCTTTCCTATCCCCTCAGGATGTGTGTGGTGCACATATTCACGGGCACTGACACATTCCTCTGTGAAATTGTGTAATGTAGTACTCGCCATGAATATGACCTTAGCTGTCGAAATGGCGTTAAACATCTATTACTCACTCACTCACTCACTCCTCCCCCTCAAATGTGTATGGTGCACATATGCACGGGCACTGACACATTCCTCTGTTAAATTGTGTAATGTAGTTCTCGCCATGAATATGACCTTAGCTGTCGAAATGGTGTAAAACATCTATTACTACCGTAAATCCCCGGTCATAAATGAACTTGTATGGTAAAAATCGTACATATTAAAGTAATTTTATTTTCTATTGATTTTTATTGAAATTTGGTAAAAAAAAAATTACTTAAACTTTTTAAAAAAAAAAAAGCGGTCATAAGCTGGGGGGGGGGGTTGGGAAAAATTTAGAAGCCCAACCCTGACTTTTGAAGAATGCAATAAGCCGTACCTAGGTCCTGAAGAAGTTCCCATTCCCCAGTCAAAGTATATATTCAAAACAGCCTAAGCAGCACCATGAGTTCATGTCATCCTAAAAGCCGTACTTTGGGTTTAAAATGGCTTATACGCTAAGTTACGTGGTACGAGCCAGGGTGCCAAATCGAAACAATGCAGTGTTTTATGGCATTCATTATCAGAATGGGATGCCATGTTCAGGTTGAGATGAAAATTATCGTCAAATTTCCTATCAAGGCTTAGTGCATAAAGTCTACCTGTTGATAGAATGAATACTACTCGAAAAGCGAGTTATAAGTAGACACCCTTGGGCCCTGCACTTTCAGTCATTTTGGTGGTGCGAATAAGTTTTTAAAAAAGATGGAAATTTTGTATATAAGAGGCAGAATTACTTAATGAATTTGTATTGCCATTAAAGGAGGAGATGTAGGGGTCTTGCAGGAAAAGGTATTTCATTACACAGTTTTGTAAATTTTGAGAAATTGTCAATATTGTACAGACTCGGTTGGTTGGCAGCCATAAGACACTTTTTTGCCTGCAATAGTGAAGGTATATGATGTTGATCCATGTATCAACTTTCCCGCCTTTTTTGGCAATGTGAGAATAGCGCAGTTTTGAAGGGAGTTATGCGAATAGTGGCTTGGTTGTGCAAATAAACTGGGTAAGGGAGTGCTGATGCAACAGGATGAGTGCACAACTCATCAGGGGTGTGAAATCTCCGCGGAAACGCGGAAATCCGCGGTTTTGATGCTCACAGGGATCATTCCTGAGATCTGTGCAAATCCACTGAGAAAATGAATTACCATTTATATGGGGGGGGGTCTTTTGAATTTTTTCAAATGTATAGATCTATTGTCGTCCAAAATCAGACATTTGAATATCCCGTGGATAGTTCTTAGCCTCTCTGTATGACAGAGGATGGCATGTATATACCATTGAGTATTTAAATGACCTTTATCTTGTGTATAAATGTAAACTGGAAATCATTGCGAAATAGCTTCAGAGGAAATGTATTTTAGGATTTCACACCCCTGACTCATGGGAGCCAATCACAGGCTTTATACTTTTCGAGTTATCAGCAATTGACATTGCTGCATTATTGCCGTTCATTCTTAGGAATGAACGGCTATAGGAGGGGACCCATTCTTAAATACAAGCTCTCATAGTGGTGCTTCCTCGCTCTCCATGTATAATCCTGTCATAGGTACAGTATTGAGTATGCCTATACCTGGATTAAAATCTGCAAATCAGTCAAGCATAGAAGTGGTGGCAGTGGTGGTGTTGGTGGACCTGTTATTGTAGACCCTGGGGACAGAGTGGTGGTAGCCCTGGACACCTCAGGCAGAGCCATGGTATATAGTATATATACCCCCCCCCCACCCATCTCTGAATAGTGGTGGTGGCTGTGCTCCTGTGGTGGCCCCATACCTGCCTGCCACCACCTCCCCCAGCACCATGTGGTTCTCTTCTGCTGGTGGTGCATTTCTCAGCACCACTGACTATTAACCCACTAAAGGCCACCTACATGTATATTTATGTATACATGTACACATAAGTATGATGCACTTTTTTAGGAGTTTTAAGTGGCGTGGCATTGGATTATTTGGAGTCTTGGGACCGTTTTCCATGTGTGTCGGCCGTCTTGGTTTTCGGAAACACAGGGATCCAGGCCATATATGGTCAATTTTGATCTTAAAAAGTTATCAGATGGATGTTAGTGACCATTGGGACACCTCAACTACCCAATTTTATTGTTTGCCATGTGTGTCAGCCATCTTGGTTTTAGGAAAACAGGGATCCAGGTCATTTGTGGTCAATTTTGATCTTGAAATGTTATCAGATGGATATTAGTGACCATTGAAAGACCTCAACTACCTAATTCTATTGTTTTCCATATGTGTCGGCCATCTTTGTTTTAGGATACACAGGGATCCAGGCCATACATGGTCAATTTTGATCTTCAAAAATTATCAGATGGGTGTTAGTGACTATTGGGAGACCTCAACTAGCCTATTTTATTGTTTTCCATGTGTGTCGGCCATCTTTGTTTTAGGAAACACAGGGATCCAGGCCATATATGGTCAATTTCGATCTTCAAAAGTTATCAGATGGATGTTAGTGACCATTGGGGGACCTCAACTACCCAAATTTGTTGTTTTCCATGTGTGTCGGCCATCTTGGTTTCAGGAATCACAGGGATCCAGGTCATATATGGTCAATTTTGATCTTCAAAAGTTATGAGATGGATGTTAGTGACCATTGAAAGACCTCAACTACCTAATTCTTTTTTTTTTTTTTCAATATGTGTCGGCCATCTTGGTTTCAGGAATCACAGGGATCCAGCTCATATATGGTCAATTTTGATCTTCAAAAGTTATGAGATGGATGTTAGTGACCATTGAAAGACCTCAACTACCTAATTCTATTTTTTTTCAATATGTGTCGGCCATCTTTGTTTTAGAAAACACAGGGATCCAGGCCATATATGGTCAACTTTGATTTTCTAAAATTATCAGATGGATGTTAGTGACCATTGGGAGACCTCAACTAGCCTATTTTATTGTTTTCCATGTGTGTCGGCCATCTTTGTTTTAGGAAACACAGGGATCCAGCTCATATATTGTCAATTTTAATCTTCAAAAGTTATCAGATGGATGTTAGTGACCATTGGGACACCCCAACTAGCTAATTTTATTGTTCTCCATATATGTCAGCCATCTTTGTTTTAGGAAACACAGGGATCCAAGCCATATATGGTCAACTTCGATCTTCAAAAGTTATCAGATGGATGTTAGTGACCATTGGGACACCTCAAGTACCTAATTTTATTGTTTTCCATGTGTGTCGGCCATCTTGGTTTTTGGAAACACAGGGATCCAGGTCATATGTGGTCAATTTTGATCTTCAAAAGTTATCAGATGGATGTTAGTGACCATTGGGAGACCTCAACTAGCCTACTTTATTGTTTTCCATGTGTGTCGGCCATCTTTGTTTTAGGATACACAGGGATCCAGGCCATACATGGTCAATTTTGATCTTCAAAAATTATCAGATGGGTGTTAGTGACTATTGGGAGACCTCAACTAGCCTATTTTATTGTTTTCCATGTGTGTCGGCCATCTTTGTTTTAGGAAACACAGGGATCCAGGCCATATATGGTCAATTTCGATCTTCAAAAGTTATCAGATGGATGTTAGTGACCATTGGGGGACCTTAACTACCCAAATTTGTTGTTTTCCATGTGTGTCGGCCATCTTGGTTTCAGGAATCACAGGGATCCAGGTCATATATGGTCAATTTTGATCTTCAAAAGTTATGAGATGGATGTTAGTGACCATTGAAAGACCTCAACTACCTAATTCTTTTTTTTTTTTTCAATATGTGTCGGCCATCTTGGTTTCAGGAATCACAGGGATCCAGCTCATATATGGTCAATTTTGATCTTCAAAAGTTATGAGATGGATGTTAGTGACCATTGAAAGACCTCAACTACCTAATTCTATTTTTTTTCAATATGTGTCGGCCATCTTTGTTTTAGAAAACACAGGGATCCAGGCCATATATGGTCAACTTTGATTTTCTAAAATTATCAGATGGATGTTAGTGACCATTGGGAGACCTCAACTAGCCTATTTTATTGTTTTCCATGTGTGTCGGCCATCTTTGTTTTAGGAAACACAGGGATCCAGCTCATATATTGTCAATTTTAATCTTCAAAAGTTATCAGATGGATGTTAGTGACCATTGGGACACCTCAACTAGCTAATTTTATTGTTCTCCATATATGTCAGCCATCTTTGTTTTAGGAAACACAGGGATCCAAGCCATATATGGTCAACTTCGATCTTCAAAAGTTATCAGATGGATGTTAGTGACCATTGGGACACCTCAAGTACCTAATTTTATTGTTTTCCATGTGTGTCGGCCATCTTGGTTTTTGGAAACACAGGGATCCAGGTCATATGTGGTCAATTTTGATCTTCAAAAGTTATCAGATGGATGTTAGTGACCATTGGGAGACCTCAACTAGCCTACTTTATTGTTTTCCATGTGTGTCGGCCATCTTTGTTTTAGGAAACACAGGGATCCAGGTCATATATGGTCAATTTTGATCTTCAAAAATTATCAGATGGATGTTAGTGACCATTGGGAGACCTAAACTAGCCTATTTTATTGTTTTCCATGTGTGTCGGCCATCTTTGTTTTAGGAAACACAGGGATCCAGCTCATATATTGTCAATTTTAATCTTCAGAAGTTATCAGATGGATGTTAGTGACCATTGGGACACCTCAACTAGCCTATTTTATTGTTCTCCATATATGTCGGCCATCTTTGTTTTAGGAAACACAGGAATCCAGGCCATATATGGTCAATTTCGATCTTCATAAGTTATCAGATGGATGTTAGTGACCATTGGGGGACCTCAACTACCCAATTTTGTTGTTTTCCATGTGTGTCGGCCATCTTGGTTTCAGGAATCACAGGGATCCAGGTCATATATGGTCAATTTTGATCTTCAAAAGTTATGAGATGGATGTTAGTGACCATTGAAAGACCTCAACTACCTAATTCTTTTATTTTTTTCAATATGTGTCGGCCATCTTGGTTTCAGGAATCACAGGGATCCAGGTCATATATCGTCTGGGCTTCCCTAGCCTACTTAAAAGGGTCTATATCTCATCTTTCCTATCCCCTCGGATGTGTGTGGTGCACATATGCGCGGGCACCGACACATTCCTCTGTCAAATTGTGTAATGTCGTTCTTGCCATGAATATGACCTTAGCTGTCGAAATGGCATTAAACACCTATTACTCACTCACTCACTCATATATCGTCAATTTTGATCTTCAAAAGTTATGAGATGGATGTTAGTGACCATTGAAAGACCTCAACTACCTAATTCTTTTTTTTTTTTTTCAATATGTGTCGGCCATCTTTGTTTTAGAGAACTCAGGTATCCAGGCCATATATGGTCAACTTTGATCTTCAAAAATTATCAGATGGATGTTAGTGACCATTGGGAGACCTCAACTAGCCTATTTTATTGTTTTCCATGTGTGTCGGCCATCTTTGTTTTAGGAAACACAGGGATCCAGCTCATATATTGTCAATTTTAATCTTCAAAAGTTATCAGATAGATGTTAGTGACCATTGGGACACCTCAACTACCTAATTCTTTTGTTTTCCTTGTGTGTCGGCCATCTTGGTTTCAGGAATCACAGGGATCCAGGCCATATATGGTCAATTTTGATCTTCAAAAGTTATCAGATGGATGTTAGTGACCATTGGGACACCTCCACTACCTAATTCTTTTGTTTTCCTTGTGTGTCGGCCATCTTGGTTTAAGGAATCACAGGGATCCAGGCCATATATGGTCAATTTTGATCTTCAAAAGTTATCAGATGGATGTTAGTGACCATTGTGACACCACCACCACCAATACCACCACCACACTACTCCCAACCCTCACACACATTCCTTATTTGCATATTTTAATCCAGGCATAGGTTTACTCCATACTATAGCAATGGGGCAGGATTTTACATGGAGAGCGAGGAAGCACCACAATCAGAGCATATATTTAAGTATAGGTCCATTCCAAAGGCCATAGAGTTCATATATAATGATCTTTTTTCCTTGGATCATCATAGGAATATGCACGGCATTACAGCATTGCTGTGTTTACTTTCCTGAAAGTATGTTATAGATTAATAAATTGCAAAACACACAACATATGAAGGGCGTTTAGATTCCGTATTAAAATAATATTTGTTCTGAAAATTTTGATCTACTATCATATTAAAAATGTTGTAAATCAATTCTATACTTCTTAGAACATAATATGAATATGTACGGCATTACAGCTTTGCTGTGTTTAGTTTGCCGAAAAAATGGGATAAATTTCTAATCTGGGAAACGCACTGCAATTTAACTGCTTTTAGAATTGATATTAAATTCAGAATTGATCGTCAAATTTAAATATGAAACCCTAATATCTTGATCATAGATGACAGATCCTAAATTGAATCCTCTCAATTGCATCCTTAACACGAGCCTCTTGATCATAGATCTTAGATTCTAAATTTTCAATTGAATCCTTAACATAATCTCCTAACCATGGACCCCTTGTTTTCATCTCTCTGTGTAACGTGGAGAAAAGCTTTGAAAGTAAAGAACATAAGCCTGTATGATAGATGAAACTCCGACAAAAAAACTCGGGTGGGGAAAGTGGCAGTGACGATATACTGTATGTCTGATCTTATGTGATTGACAACCCTCCGCATATCTGAGCCATCAACATCAATAACTTCCCCATATCATGTTCAAGCACAATAGTTTTTAGGGGCAGGGGAATTTTGAAATTTCTGGTAGCACAAGAAAACGAAACATTAAACTTCATTTTAATAGCCCTCACTGAGTATACCAGGTTTGTTGTGTGAGTAAAATTAGCTGTTCACTTCAACAGCTAACGTCAGGTTTATGGCAAGAAAAACACATTTAGAGATGAATGTGTGTATTAAAAACATTAACATTGGAAACTTAAGGTTAGTAAATGTCACTTTTTGCCTGTCACTAAAAGATTGTCCTGTTTGTTTTTACAGTGGTCGCCGCCTCACCTCCCAGGGCCGCCGTGACTTGGACCGTATCGCACTACAGATCAAACAGAAGACACCCAAGGGCGCCGCCATGCAATAAAATAGAGAGATGTGATAATAAAGGGGTGTAAAACAAAGATTTTTTTTGTTTGTGTTCTATTCAGGGTTGATATTCCGGTTGTGGGTTAGTGAACCGTTTTGTACAGTACTACAATTACAGGAATGTAATTTCACCTACCGTAATCTCCTGCGTATAAGGTGCACCTAGAGTTTTGGAAAATTTTCAAAAAAAAAAATCCATAACTTGGTTCTACTGAATGAATTTTCAAAATTCAAAGACCTATGTGTAACATGGACCCCCTGGGCCCCCATATATCCTATTATGGCTAAGGGGCATGTAACATGTCAAAAGAAAGGTCTTGAGTCCCCCTTTGTGGATGCAATTAGCACTAAAACCCCCCGTATAAGACGTGGGAGATTACGGTACATCTGTAGCATTTCTTATGCGCTTGGTCCGAAAGGTTGACACTCATGATTTTTGCAGATTGAGATAACTTTTTAACATGGGGTGGGGGCGCAGGGCTCGACAAATCCATGTGTCCAGTACCCAGAACAGAAAAATGTGTTCAGCTGAAAAGCTAGGCTTATACTTTTAAAGGGGTTGGGCACATGATATTTTCCTTCTGGACTCAACTGATTTCCTCTTGTTCCAAGTTCATTTGTCAAGCCCTGGGGCGTAATTTTAGGCCGACCAAGTACCAATTAGTCTTAGTTATACAGTCTGATTATGTTTCCTAAAAAGTCACATCCCTGGATCCCAGGTTGTGAAGTTGTCTTTGCCGAACTCTGCAACCTTTTCCAGAAGTAAAATGGGTTTACACCATAGAATTGAATATCTGAATTTTATCATCCTTATCTGACATGAGAACTTGATCGAGATAAAAAAACAAAATGTACCACATAGGAAGATCAGAAGTGTAGGAAATTCCAGAAAATGAATCACGTCCTTCATTGTAAAGAAAACATTGGGGGGGGGGGTGAGGGAATGAACCATATTTGTTGAAGTAAGTGTTCCCACTTGTCATAGAATTAAAAGTTGTCATGGAACTTCTGAAAAAAAAATTTCATGGGAAAAACTGAACATTTATTGCAAAATCCATTGGAGTGGACTTTTTTCCCCCACCACGATTGCAAGAATTTTGCCGGGAGGTCACCCAGTTAATGTCGAAATACAGATAAAAAAAATCATGGGAAGTTTTGATTTTTGTCATGGAATTTGAGTGGGGATTTTATGGGAACCTTTAGCCTTTAATATGTGCAAGGTATGGTAATAACCCTTGTTTCGAGCATGAGAATATGCCTGTAGAAGTGTAAACGCTTGCGCCAGGGGTAATAAAAAATGACGGGACTGACAATTTTAATGGTTCCCAGTACATTGGCATACATGAAAAGTGATGCTCCATCCTTCCTAAAAAGGGACGTCATGACATCCTGAAAATTTTGAACACCCATACAGGCACCAGAATTTATCATCGAATGAGGAGGGGAACACAAATACTCGGACTGATCTTTATAAGGTATTCTGGGAAGAAATTTCTGCAAACTGAGAAGGATTTCTTACGATTTTGATACAAAAAGCTTACCTAAATCCTTGCGCATAAAATGCGGCTTATAGACCAAAATTACATCATGTGAAACCTAGATAGGATCTAGCCCAAGTCAGGGTGCGTCCTGTATGCGAGGATAGCAGTACTAAAATGACCAAAACCTGATCTTAGATGTTATTTAGCTTAATTCAGGGTCCGTCATATACTCGAGGATTTAAGGTACCGTAAACTCCCGCGTATAAGACGCGTCCTCTACACCAAACAAAATGCTGGGGAGTCTTATAGCTTTCTCTCAAGTTGGGGGGGCGTCTTATACGAGGGGTAATTTTTCTATAGAAATGTACTAATCTTACACATTTCAGCCCTAAGAGGTGCGTCTTATACACGAAAATGCATGTGCTGAGTTTGGGGTGCGTCTTATACGGGCAGCGCGTCTTCTACGCGGGAGATTACGGTACTTGTATTTTCTGCAGATCCAACATGTTTGAAATGGCATTCTATAGGGACAAGGTGTTTTACTGGTCACCAGCCATTATCTGAAACACCTTGTATACAATGCATATGAGGCACTTGATTATTTTAAAGCTTTAGGGTGTGGTCATTATTTATCAACAGGGGGGGTGGTGCGTTTGGGGGGGGGGCGTAAAATTTTCAGACCCCTCCCGAGGGGGGGCTAAAAAAATTTTAACCCCTCTAGAGGGGGGGGGCTTAAAAAATTCACCCTCCTTTTAGCAAAAAAGCCTGCGTGCTACTATAGATCAAAGAGGGGCGTGAAAACTCTCTGCGCCTCTGGTGCGGGGGGGCGCAAAAAATTTTGACTGTCGTCGAGTAGGGGGCGTAAAAAATTTCCACGCATCCGCGCGAAAACCCACCCCCCCCCCCCCGTTGATAAATAATGACCACTCCCTTAGTACAAATCTAATGTATTTTCTCCACTTCTATAAGGCGCACCACCAACTTTTGCCACTTCTAAGTGGGAGCAGGATATTACCTTACCGTAAATCCTTCTGTAAAGAACATACCTCATGTATAAAACACCCGGTCATATTCTGGTGATTTTAGTGCTCCACAGTGGAAAATCCCTGAGAATAAGACGCATCCTTAGTTGGGCCAAATACTAAAGCCTGTTTCAAAGTGTCAATTACCCTCGTATACGCCATACCCAGACTTTGGGGCGAAGGTATAAGTGACAATACGCATCTCGGTTCTAGTAAAAGCTGCAGCTTATATGAGAGAATTTGCGGTAAAAGGATGTAGATGACGCTATCCCTGTGTGTAAGCGGCGTCTTATACACAAGGATTTATGGTAGTCTGACTGTTTCCTACTAAATTTTCACTACAGCATGTGAGTCCGCCAGTCCTGTACCTACCCAGTCAAAGAATAACAAATTTTAGTTAACAACAAGCTTCCATTTGCTTTTTGAGAGCTTTTAATCAATCCATAGATTATATAATAAGTTTAAGTTAGTATTGAGTATTTAAAAAGGTTTTTAAATATTCCCAAAACTGCTCCACTTTTTTAACACGTTAAAATTCCATTCAAGTGATTAAGACATAAAAAATTATTTAACTTTTTGAGTATTCAGTTTTATTTGATAGTGGAATGGTCATCTCTTTGTATCGTTGTGTGGAAATCTCTGAGAGCTGCACGTTGGGTGGCACGGATACTGATGTGTGGTCTCCTCTCTTGGATAAGCCTCACTGCACTCTCTGGGTCCAGACCATGTATCTATCAACACAAAAAAATAAATATAAAAAAAATCATCCACAGATGCATTTCAAAATCATAATGGATTCTTTAAAAGATAATTCACAATATTGAACAAAGGATATTGTGAAGACGTGACAGGCATTGCAGAATTCAACTTTTAATATCTGAGACTGAGCGCTCGTCTTTGTGTCGGATGTTGACGTTTGCACGGAGAAATGCAGATGCACCATGCCCATTGGTTGGCATGATGCAGCATTGAAGTGCTGACGAGTGATGAGTCTGCGCGCCAGCACTTCTTTGAAGCAGCATACCAACGATTTGGCAGATATCAATGTAGTAGGGTTAGCATGACGCATCAATGTAGCCCCAATGAGTTACACGTCAGGGGGTGCATTCATACATCATGATGACCAATGGGTAGGATGCATTATTGGCCCTTAAAACCTAAACAGTATGTTTTCTAAACTCACCGTCATGAGGTAGGCAGCTACAATGGTAGCGCTGCGCGTCCTGCCTGCCTTACAGTGTACGTAGACACTGGTTCCTGCATCACGGTGCGCCATCAAGAAGTCAACACCCCGCTTCATGTTCTCACTGCTTGGGGCCGCCACAAGGTCCTGGGTGTCCAGACGCAGCTGGGTCACACCCAGTGACAACCAACCCTGGAAAATTTGTTTTCTTTTTTAATTTATTTATCAATTTGAAGAGACGCTTAGAAAGAGTCCGTTCCAACATTAGACTTGTATATGCCACTTTCCAGGTTTACCAGGAATTCTCGGTTTTTCTATATTGAATAATGTAAATTTCTTGGAAAATAAGTCCAAAAGTGGCGCCTGTGTTAGATGCTTTAATCTAATATTCATATCACTCATGATATACCGTGTACGGGTAATATGTATAATGTATAGAAGAAAGCAGAGATACAGCACACATGATGTAGAAAGCAAATGACTGGAGACTGCGGCTTATCTATAGATCTGATGGGAATCAAACGGTACTTGGGTTAACTCAGTGGGTATCAGAGGCTTACTGCGCCTTATATAAGTTACAGAACCTCCCAAAAGTGGGAATGTGCCTTTAATATGCAGGCTAATATGGCGAATATTATATATGTGCAGCTTTATACAGGTATGAAGTTTTAGTCTAGTGACAATATAAATGAAGAATTTGGTTCTGCCTTACCTCCTTGTCTGGACAGAAAAGTTTGGTCTCATACTCCTCGTTCATGGTAATCACTCCCTTTACATTTTCCTCCTTTGTTAACTGAAAAAAAAAACAGTTAATAATAATTAGATATTTAAATCGTTTTTTTTTGTGTGTGTTATTTTTTTATATTTTTTATTGAAAGTTGGTTATCTGTTGATGCACACCAAAAATACAATAATAAAAAAATTTATCATAGTGGCAAAATTTCGGGTGACGTTCACATATTCCAGAAAGTGTGCAGTATTTAAAAAAACCAAAAAGAAAAAAAATCATTCAGAATGATAAATCTAATAAACTCACCTGTTGGGCGGTGGACATGAAGGGTAGCGCACCCAGTATAACTGTGTCATCAATCCTGTTGTACCACTGTACAAGACCGAGTTTCTCTATCGCTACGTTGTAAAGCAGTGTTGGGTAGAACACCAACCGTGGAAACATGCTGCTGGTAACTGTAAAAGGAAAAGGACTTCACATTAAAGTACCGGTAGTCGTAAAGATCTAATAAACATGTGATATATTCACAAACGTCACTCGCTTAGCCAGTACCTAAGTGGTACTGATACGCCGTAGTACCTTAAATTCTCTCGTATAAGCCGCGGCTTATACCAGAATCCAAATGAAAATATAAGGCTTATAGTTTCAGTTCAAAGAAGGGATGCGGCTTATAGGAGGGTTTATGGTACTATAGAACAGTACTAAAACTACAATTTTCAAGCACCATAAGTGGCTTGTAGCTCCCTCTAAACTCAGGGTGTGACTTATACGAGGGAATTTACGATAGTAGTTGTACCAGTACCCAACCGCTACCGGTAGTACCGGGTTAGGGAGTGGTCACTATTTATCAACGGGGGGCGGGGGGGGGGGTGGTTTTTTTAACCCCCCCCCCCAACGGTAGTCAAAATTGTTTGCCTCCCCCCCCACACCAGAGGTGCAGAGAATTTTCGCACCCCTCTTTGATCTATAATAGCACGCAGGTTTTTTACTAAAAAGAGGACCAGGTGGCAGGTATTAAAATTTTTTGTATCCCCCCTGCCCTGGGGCCCCGGGCAGCCTGCCCCCCCCCCCTCAAGAGGGGTCGAAATTTTGTTAGCCCCCCCCCCCCGCCCTCGGGAGGGGTCTGAATTTTCTAAGCCCTCCCTCAAACCCACCACCCCGCTGTTGATAAATAAAGACCAGTCCCTTAGGCTTAGGCGGGTAGCTGCCAAAATTTGGTAAATACGGTAGGCTACGTACCGGTAGAATCCTAGGTGGGCGATAATACAGAACTTGTCATATAACTAATTAATCAAACATTACACACTTGTGAGTCAAATGTAAGTACATCACTCGCGGTCTTTACTTACATTCCAATACTTCCAACGCGAAAATTAGTGAATAAACCCCATGGAATCATGAAAATAACTTTGACATTTGGAAGTCCTCGCTCTAAGAAAACAAACTTGGTGTCTCACACTAAATTGTAACTCAGAATCATGAGAATGTATATTTATTTGCAGGTTTTAGTCACTCAGCGATACATTAAAAGTTCAGATATTAGATCCTAATAATTTTCTATTGTTACTGGACCATTGACGAATGCACCATGGCTCGAGATCGAGTGTACACTCTGAGGTGTACACTCTGAAGTGTACACTTTCAGGGTTAGAGTAGTTTAATATAGGGAGTGGTCATTTTTTATAAAAAGAATAAAAGGGAGATGGTGGCACACAAATTTTTGACTGCCATCTAGGGGGGGGGGGCTCTAAAAAATTTCCGCGCAACTGTTTGGATGCCAGCTGGGACAATGAAAACATTGGCATTTGGGATTCATAGTGAACCAAATAATCATACTCCAAGCTCTAATAGAACTAGAGACAATTACGCCCTAGAACTATTTTTGCCAAAAATGTCTTTGCATTGAGGCTATTTGCTTTTTTTTTAAAGAACAATTGCGAGTTTGCACTTTGCCAATCCCGTCGGGGAATCCCGACATGCATTTGTACACATCCCCTTCAAAGTGTACACCTGAAAGTGTACACCTCAGAGTGTACACTCGAGCTCGAGCCATGCTTTTATGCCATTGACCTTAAATAGCACAGAGTAAAATAATCAAGGGACACAGTCAGTTGACCTTGACCCTTGTTTCCCCGGCCTGAGTGGACACAAAAATCCAAAATAGTCAAGATGGCAATGCGGGTTTTAGTCGGTTGTAAAAGAGTTATTGACTATGCAGTCAAGGTAAGTTTGTTCTTCATTATATACTGTTATTTACTAATTTAGATCACCGGTAAGTTTATGTCAACAGCACTGGTGAAGACTTAAACTGAAGTTCTGCTACCGGTACTTAACTACTAGACTAGTTTAATACTAATAATAGTAGTACTAGATTTTGTAACCAGGTCCAGGCAAAACTGCTGGTCAGGGGAGGGGCCTGAAGTCTGAAGAATTTCAACTTCTTCTGGCTTGGGGAAGGGGGGGGGGCAACATGTTTTAGATATACTGCCGTTGAAAATAAGCTAGGCAAGGGGACGGGTGTAACCTGCAAGGACAAGTGGGTATAATTGAACTAATGGGGAATACGGTGGGTAGTGTTTGCAAAAGGGTCACTTCTTGCAGATTTAATCTGGCCCTCTGTTTCTCACTCCTTCCGCTAGATGTCGCCTTTACTTCCTTCTTCATCCTCCAGGTGGCTCTTTCCACCCCTTCCGTGTCTCATCAAATAATTATGGTTCCCCTCTCTGTTTCTTTTCTTTACCGTCCACCGCGGTTCCTGGGGTGCCCGGCCAAACGGGGGTTCGATCAAGGATATATGCCAGATCTCATCTGAATTTGAAACTTATGGAAACTTACATGGAAGATTATTATTCAGATGAGATCTCATCTGAAAGGCGGGAAATGTGTTATATAGGCCATGTTAGCTGACTGTAGTTGGGGGGTTATCCGGGGGGATGTGGCCGGATGGGTCTCTCAGGGAATGAAATGTTTATGGGGCGGTATGACGTCAGTCCACTTCCGGCCAGGTAAAAAATTTGAGAAGACGACGAGATGCGTAGTGTTTAATATGCTTGGAGTATTGGCATAATCTCCTAGGCCCGACGTATTTATATCTCTGGAATAATGCACATATATGAATTTATATAAGGAACAAGGTAGTATAAGGAAACTGCATGGAAGGTTGTATGTTGTTGCTGCATGAAATTGGATTGTAAGCATATGCTTTTATTATCTACGGTGAAACAGAATTGTGCCCTAAGAGGTGCGTCTTATATGCGAAACAGCCATTGGCAAGTTAGGGGTGCGTCTTCTACGCGCACCGCGTCTTCTACGCGGGAGATTACGGTAACAAACAGAGTGTGTTCTGGGAGCTTTGGGAGGAAATTAATTGCTCCAAGAAAATTTTGATATTCTATAGGTACATAGAATATTCAGGGGGAATATACCCCAGACTTAAATTGTAAACATTGGTGTTTTCTAGAAGATTGGGGGCAAATTGCCACAAGAAAAATAAAATCAGATTTTTAAGGTCTGGGTACATGTAGATCTTTGTTGATATTCTCTACTGGATTCAGGGGTAAATATGTCCAAATCACTCCTGGAAAGTTCAGATTCTACCTTGAAGCAGTTGTATATTCTAGGGAATTCAGATGGAAAATTGCTACAAGAAAATCTTCAGATTCTGCCACTTTAATGGATGTGATCTAGAGGATTTGGGGGCAGATTGCTCCAAGGAGATTTTCAGATTCTACTTAAAAACATTCATATTGAGCAGAAATACATTCAGGATTGTAATGAGCAAAGATTGCTCCAAGAAAATATAAGCATAACTTTGGTTCGGCCGTTAATACTTATTCTGAAGATCCCTGCAAAGGGAAATAGATCTATGTTAGCTATGCACTCACCGATTTGTTAAACCGGATGGCTTATAATAAATATTCTAGAGCAGATTTCCTGGACAAACCTCTTGTCATTCTGCCATCTCCCAGTCTCAGCGGGAAAACGGGGGAGGTATTTAACTCTCACGGCGGTACAGAGATGAGAGATAAGATTTCTAAGCTAGAGTGTGGTGGGTTTGAAGGGGGGGGGGGGGGGGGAGCGTAAATATTTCAGGCCCCTCCTGAGCCTAAGCCTAAGGCCCGGGGGCCTAAGGGGGGTTGTAAAAACTTTTTACCCCTCTTGAGGGGCAGGGGAAACAAAAAATATTACCCTCCAGTCTGTTCTATGGTTGGCTGTACACCGGAGATCTCCAGTGTACAAGCAACCATAGAACAGAAGGGAGATGACAATCCAGGACATGGAAAGTCATCTCCAGGTCCCAGGTATCCTCCAGGTAGATCGGAGATGACTCAAAAAAGTCATCTCTAGTGTACCGGGTACAGGTAACCATAGAACAGACTGGAGATGACAATCCAGGACAATGAAAGTCATCTCCAGGGTGCAGCCCCCCCCCCCATGTTAATTATAAATAGGGGCCTACTAAGCATCAAGTCAAGTGTAGGCCTGCATGGCCCAGCGGTGAAGGAGCTCACCTCGGATGCCGGGGGTCGCCGGTTCGAGTCTTCGCACGAAACACGTTTTCACATATTTACCATAAGAACAAATGGTTTACCACATTATGTTGAAGGATTTAAATATTTTATTAAGGCCACACCAAATTAAAAGATTGGTCTATGGATTTCCCGCCCCTGTTTTTCAGAAATTAAAAATTTTTTTTTTTTTTGAAAAATAACATGTCTATGGATCCCGCCCGCCTCATTTGCAGGGATTTTCATTTATTTATTTTTTTTTGATCAAGCAATAAATATATGATTAATAATAAAGGTACAGGAATGGCAGACCCCTCATTGGATAGGCATAAATATGCAATGGCAAAAAAAAAAAAAAAAAAAAAAATCGCCCTCTCCATATTTATGATGTTCAGAATCCATAGACAATAATTAATTTCTGGAAAATAAAAATAAAAATTTCGCCCTCCCGCACCATATTCTCAAAATGAAAATCCATAGACCAATTTTTTTATTTGGTGTGGCCTAATGGAATATATTAATTCTGGATAAAATGAGACTAAAAGTTATGCATTATGGTGACAAGTGGTACCCATATATACCGTAAATCCCCGGTCATAAGCCGGATTTTTTTTACTATTTTGGGCCCAAACCGGCTTCTAAATTTTTCCCAAAGTCCCCCCCCCCCCCGGCTTATGACCGTTTTTTTTTTTTACTATAGAATAAAGAGAAAATGGTAAAAAATTGACCCTAAAACCGGCTCTTAGGATTTCCCTATACTCTCCCCCCGGCTTGTGAACAGGGATTTACGGTATAAGAAATAAAAATAAAATTATGTCTTACTACATTGACTGAACAACGACTGGGAGAGGACTATTGGAGATATTGAACCGAAAATCGGTCTAAAACATAGCTCATCTATGCTAAATCCATAGGATCAGCGAGGGTGCATCAATTTAGCCTTGGCAATGAGCCTGGGACTTTGTTCATATATCTTAAATGACAAATGGGCACATCGTATTCGACTTAATGAGTGCACATTCCCCCCACCTTTTGTGTCACATTTTAGATTACCGTAATCTCCCGCGTATAAGGCGCAGCCCACGTATAAGGCGCACCTAGAGTTTTGGAAAATTCTCAAAAAAATGAAAAATTCATAACTTTGGTTCTACTGAATGAATTTTCAAGCCCTGGGCCCCCATATATCCTATTATGGGGGCATGTAACATATCAAAAGAAAGGTCTTGCAGTCCCTCTTGTGGATGCAATGAGAACTAAAACCCCCGTATAAGACGCGCCTTATACGCGGGAGATTACGGTAGAATTGACGACAAAAAAAAAACAAAAAAAAACTGAGGCACTAATTGAATACTATACTTCTACGACTAGACATAAATTTGAGGTCACTTGAAGCACACTGCAAATTGGGTTTGAAGGAGTTGAGGGAGTCCCCTCTTGAGTGAGCAGGGAGTTGATTTTTGCCGCATTCAATCACTAGACAATCAGCTCCCAATTGTACATACCAGAATGAAGTTCCTAACAATGTTAATGAAAAAAAGTTCATACATTTTAATCTTTTCAACTCAAATGCACTCTCACCTAACACCAAGCCCGGCCACATATTATCAGGGGAATAATCGGTAAAAGGATGCACCCATATCTGAAGTAAGATAACAGAGATAAAGTAGATGTAGCCGGGAGTTAGATCAGACTCTGACCGGACCTAACCAGCTCTTATCAGCTCTTGTATTTGGGCACTGTTATTGTTTATAAATAGATACCGTACATCTATTCTCATTGTTTGAGACAAGTTTCAGAATCTAGAATTAAATAACTTATTCAACCAAAATCCTGAAAAAACCTGGACATTTATACCGTAAAACCCAGCGTATACCGTAAATTCTCTCGTATTAGCAGCACCTTCATATAAGACACACCCCGACTAGAAGCTATAGGCCGCACCCAAGGCTTGAAAATTGGCAGTTCAAAATGTTCAATACTGTTTTATAGTGTCAAATACCCTCATAAAAGCCGCACCTAGACTTTGGGAGAAGCTATAAGCTGCAATAAGCATCTGATTCTAGTGTAAGTCATTGCTTATACGAGAGAATTTACGGTAAGCCATATCCCCATACTATAAGCCGCAACTGACTCTGGGAGAATGCTACAAGCCACAGTGCTGCTAATCCATCATATCGTCGCCTTAGTGAAAGAAGGTTGTTACTGACATTTTAGAAAAAATGAATTTTCTTCTGTTTGGACATCTATTGACCTTTATCTAGCCACTGTGAAATATTGAAGCTATAGCTCTGTCTATAATAGGCTCCAGCTCAATATCGCTGCTACCACTCTGTGCTATAGTAAATTGAACACTTCTGTTGCCTCTCGTGCAAAACTTGAAAAATGCAGTTACAACCTTCTTGCACTTAGGCAGTGATATAGTCTATGTAACGGAGACCCTGTGAATAAGCCGCATCCTAAATTCAGGATATTTCTGCATGGATATTTCTGCATGTATAAACTTCACCAAGATTCTGAAATGGTCTTTGAGGCACGTCTTTATATGCATGTTTTTACGGTAGCTAAGACAATGTCACATTGCCTGTATAAGGGGTTGGGCGTGGCACTCTGTGACAGTGCAGCTTGTGCTGTACTTTGTGTTGTCCTACCTCTATAACTTAATTACTAGCATCAGAAATTGTCTCAATAGTTGACCATAATCACTTATAGGTAGATGCGGGTCAATTGTGATATGAAAAATATCACTGCACAATGCCAAATACCATCAGCTGCACCAATTAAGTTAAACGTTCTGTATCATAGCCTACGATGATCAGACCTAGCAAAAGCTTTTGTGTGTTTTCGGAAAATTTCGGTCAAAATTGAAAGTACATTGTTGAAAGGTCTTAACCTGTATAATCTGTTCAGCTTAGGTAAGGTGAAAAAAGAAGCATTTACAAAGAAAAAGAGAAGACATACTCTACACACAAGAAGATAGAATCCCAGGGTTCTCCTCACACTGCAATGATATCGGCAGGCCGTCAGCGTCATGTTTAGCTCTCTGTAGGTTTTTGAATTTTGAAAATCCATCAATTATAACCAAAGTTATGCCCCTTTTAGCAATTTTTCTGGGTCAAAATATGTAATTTCTTGTGAAAAGGATGGGCAAATCTCCTAATATGAATATCTTAACCACCATTTATCACTATAATGGGCATCAAACCCATAATTATCATAATCCCTCGCGTATAAGACACGTCTTCTACGCCAAACAAAAGGCTGGTGTCTTATAGCATTCTCTCAAGTTGGGGGTGCATCTTATACGAGGGGTTATCTTACTATAGAAAAGTACTAATCTTACAGAATTCAGTCTTCAGAGGTGCGTCTTATACGCAAAACAGCCGTTGGCAGTTAGGGGTGCGTCTTCTACGCGCACTGCGTCTTCTACGAGAGAGATTCCGGTATTATATTGAAAGTTTGCATAATGACTTTCGTACATTGTCACGCTCTGGGTTTACGGTGTGATTTTTGAATCTGCGGAGAACCCTGAATCCCTCACTATATACCCTGTGCCAACACTGAAGGAGGCTGAATATGAGGAGTGCTCCACAGGGTACCCTTACTATCACTGTCAGGACACATGGAGTTATGCAGATCACTACAAAGTTTGTAAACAAAACTAGGGATGTGATGTCTCTGTATTTACTTGGGTTTATGAGCTGAAAAGCCGTGTGATGAAAGGTATAGGCATACATGAAATTATGGGCACATTACCAGGGGTTGTAGTGGTCTAGAGAAGCAGTAATCAATGGACGAAATATCCAGATGACTACCCTAACTCAGTGTGTATATAATTGTTAGGACTATACTAACTGCAAAGCTAGGACTATACTAACTCTGTTTTCGTTCAAGAGCAGACTTTAGATATTAGTTTAAAAAAAGACATTTAGATTGCTTTCCTGATGTGCATTTATGATGCTAATGTACCTTGTACAGTGTAGGGTCTATAAAGTATCATGGTAACACACCTTGAAGTACAAAAGTAAAAAAAAAAGTATTCCATAAAAGAGGTCATGTGGTTGGGACTAAACTAACTAACATGACTAGGGTAACTACTAAATCTTTAGTCTATAGGAATTCAACCGATGGCAATGTCTAGGAAATTGATCTTGGTAAGCAGGGCGTTGTGCTGGTGGTAGGAAAAGAAATTGATAGTGGCTGACCACAGGACTAGATAGCTGTCTGTATTATTACCACTCCTCTACTCAATAGCCACTCATACGGTACATCAAGTGATTTCCTTCTTACCTTCCTGAGGGGGAGCCGCAGTACACACTATAAATAGCTCATAGAATAAAGGGGAATGATTGTTTATGCCCTTGAAAGGGAGTATTTGACAGCTATTGATTTATTTTGTGGCTCTTGCAATAGGCCTGGCACTGTGCACAGTTTGTTTTTATGGTGACAGGTCTATGCAGGACTCAGCCTACCACTACCCAAATGGGTCACACACTACCATCAGATAAAGCAACAGGGATGGGTTTTCCTACCATCACTGGGGGCCTGATGGTAGGAAGTTTTGAATTAACCTTCAGCCTTCCTGTAGAACTTCTAATATTAACATTCTTATGTAGAAGCTTTTATTGATATGGTGGCGGATTGAATGTTGCACCATCCTTTGAAATGAATCATTAGTCTCTGCACAAAAGAAGTTTCAACATAGAATTTCTGTCACTCTATATAGGCAACCAGAAAGAATACAGAGTTATCATAGTCTCTTTTTTGTCAGTGTGGTCAAGGTCTGTAACACAGATAGCAGTTAGCATAGTCATTCACTTAGAGTTAGTATAGTCACCAAATTATTCTTCAGGCTGATTTCTCTCTAATTCCATTGATTTAGAAAGCCCAGTAACTTTCTACATAAAGACACACACCTTGACTATAATTGTGCCGCTTCTCATGTCTGCCCATCAAGTATTTAGATGACAAAATAGAAGAATACATTTAAACATGATATACCGTACCTTTCATCTGCCATCATTGATCGACTAACTGTAGTTCTGACAGTGTCCTGACAGTGACTGCAGGGTTCTCCCCACACTGCAGTGATACTGGAGGGCTGCCGGTGTGCGTTTTATGACCACTGGTTTCAATTTATCCCAAAATCACAGCCAGTGTCATTTCCACTTCTTTGAATTTTTAAAATCCATCAATTACAAGAGAATTTATTGTCATTTTGGGATAAATCTGTCTAATGTTGTGTTCAGATGATAGGCAAACGTCCAAATTCCCTACTAAAAAGTTTCCATACAAAAATTCATAGCCTTTGATATGTCGGCGAGCCAGGGTTTAAAGTCGTTTTATGATGTGAACTTCTAGGGTGAAGAAAACCCTGCATGTTATTTTGCACTCTATACAACTGTGGGACACAGCATTCTCATTAACCCTCTAAGTACCATTTACAATACATAAAGTGTTTCTTTGATCCTCCAGGTGCGAGTGCGTCCAGACAAATTGGGCGTGGTGACAGAGGGTGTCAAACACAGCATGAACCCGTTTGACGAGATCGCTGTCGAGGAAGCCATCAGACTGAAGGAAAAGAAGTTAGCGTCCGAGGTGATCATCGTGTCATGTGGACCCACCCAGTGTCAGGTACAGTCATGGTGTTCCTGCATGGGATGCCACTTTTCCTGTTTTTTAAATACCAGGAATTCCTGGTTCTTTTAACTATTTCTGTATTGAAATAAAATGCTTCTTTTTTTCTGGATAAGGCTTTCATATTTTTTTTCTGGATAAGGTTTTCAATATAAACTTATCTTCCTGCTCTTTGTTGAGCAACATGTCTGTTTCCATGAGGTCACCTCCCCCCCCCCCTCCTTTTCTCCTTACATTTAGGAAGGAACGTGCTGAATTCCTAATTCTTTGACCACTATTAAATGTAGGTAAATTCTAAAAGTCTAACTCATATCTTTCTCAATTACACTGTAGGCTTAAAGCATTGAATGTGGTATTTGATATAATGTATCTTTGTTGTAGGAGGTATTGCGGACAGCATTGGCAATGGGCGCTGATCGGGGCGTTCACGTCGAGGTGTCAGGTGCCGAGTACGAAGCCATGCAGCCTCTCCACGTCTCGAAAATACTCGCCAAAATCTGTGAGGAGGAAAAGGTCGACCTCGTCATCCTTGGAAAACAGGTAAGGAAAGCTGCAGAACTTGATATTTGAAATTAAAGTAAAACCTGATATTAGAATTTAGGGAAGAAAAGAAGATAAAGAAAGAGAATGCAACATAGAAACCATGGTTACGATTATGTCTTCTTTGGTAAAAATTCATTTGATGTACAATTTAATTTTTTTTTTTTTATTGATGTACAATTTAATGTCTATTTACCCTCCAGGGATCCATAACCTAAAGTAAAGTTGAATTCTCAGGGCTTGAAAACCAGCTCAGTTAATTTTTATAAATCGCAAATGGTTGGCTGGCATGTATACTCAGTCTATATTCAAGAAGAATCAATTGTGTTAGTAAATGACTTAATGTTTCTTAAAAAGAGAGAAAAAAAAAAGAAGCAAATCAAATGAAAATAAATTGGTTCATTTCTGTTCGCTTCTATAGGCTATTGATGGAGACCATAACCAGACAGGACAGATGACTGCCGCACATCTCGACTGGCCACAGGTATGTCTACACTTCACATACACCATTCATAGATGTCCTTTTTCCCACTTTCATTCTAAAATGTACTAATATCAGGGTTCCCAGTCATCACTTCAAAGTGAGTTAAACCTATTTTTCTTAAAAGGTAAGGTAAAAGTCAATTAAAAACATTTTGAGTCATTTTTGGCAGTGAAAATGGTTTGTTAACAGGGCCTTGTCAAGATCTAGCACAAATACGCAAAATTTTTATACAACATCCCTCGAGAATAGATGGACTGGGCAATTTAAATTCTATGTTGTGTTAGTGAGAATTTAGCCTCGTTCTCTAGAAGCGCATGGTGTACATGAAATGGAGAGGGAACTACGAGACCTGTACGATCTATGAATTCTTCAAAACTGTGACAGGAGTTCAACGTTCTCTTCACCGCAAAAATTTGTTCGCCATTACTGTAGCAGAAGCATAAATCAGCCAACACTACTACCATGTTATATTTTTCCAGGCTACCTTTGCATCCGAGTTAAAGAAGGATGATGGTAAGCTGACAGTGGTACGTGAGATAGACGGAGGGTTGGAAACAATCAAAGTGGCACTACCAGCTATTGTCACCGCTGATCTACGACTCAACGAGCCCCGCTACGCCACCCTACCCAACATCATGGTATGGGTCTTTGTCTAGACTTGTATATCGATTCTTTATACCTTTAAGGTCCGCTTATTCCGGAGTCCTTCATACCCATTGTATACCATACCGACCTTCTGGGAGCCATTCCCGTATGGTCAGCATGATGCATTAGTGCAGCCCTAGCGAGTTACTCACCAGGGCAGCTTTCATGCATCTATGGGCATGATGCATTTGGACTATCGGTCTTTATAGGGTAAGGGTTGCATAGTCTTTACTTGCAAGGCATTCATATTATTGACAGTATCTTTTCAATATACTTTGCAAAATAGGGCAGTAGAGTGACTCCATGCTTTTGGGAAACCGACTTTATGCCTTTGAAACACACCATTAAGACAAGTATAAAATCAGATATTCTCACCACTGAGAGAGAAAAGAAAGTGGCCTCCTTATGATAATTATAGCATACAAGTAAGCAGTGAACTGTTACCAAAGTATTCTTCTATATTTTTTCAAACAGAAAGCCAAGAAGAAGCCGATTGCTAAGAAGAAGGCGACTGACTTTGGCGTCGACCTTACCCCACGACAACAGATCATCTCGGTAGAGGACCCACCAGTCCGCGAGGCTGGTCAGAAAGTAGAAGATGTACCAACACTTGTAGACAAACTTAAAGATGCTGGTCTTGTATAACAGGTGAGGGAAAAGAAAAGTTACTAATGAACTACTGCCATAACTTGCGAATAAGCTGCAGCTCGCATATATATAAGGCACACCCGTACTAGTTCAAAGACTAGCTATAAGGGGCAGGTGGGGCTTTTGCAAATTGATACAGTTCTATAGTAAATATACCCTGCCTATAAGGCGCGCCTTTACTTCAGGATGATTCTATAAGGTAAACCAGGCCTCTTGATTCGCATATAAGCTGTGAGAAATATGCCAGCTACTGTGATATATTGATTTGGTATGTCTTTGCACGTAAGCTGCAGTGTTTCCTTAAGGTGCAGTGATTGTTCTCAAAATTCATCGTAGTACCTGGTGAAAAGGTAGCCTGTATAAGGCATACCAACTGGTCGACCTTTGAACGTGCCCAAAAACATGACCCGCTGTCTAATCCATTTCTATATATACACTACCGTACTTAAAATATTTCTGGGTTTTCTTTCAGATGCTTTAGCTGCTTGTGATTTACCGCAAATGATGAGAGATAGGTAGGCGCGTTGAATGGAAAAAAAAAAAAGATTTCAAACCCACTCCTACTCTGAAACTCTGCAATGTAGAAATACCGAAGAACACTCAAACCCGACACCGTCACCGATAGCATGGAATGTTTCTATCACAGAACTTTGTATTGATTCCATATTGAGTATTGGTCCTGTATTGATTAATGGTTCAATGCTGAGTCTTGGTTCAACCTTTTGTTACCATAGTTGTGAGAGTTATTTAGAATTGAGATGAGTGTGATAAAACTTGTCTCTGTTTATGTACATACTGAATGTCAAATGTCGAGAGTAAATGGACTAAAGAACAAAACTGCTGTCTTCTGTGTTATCAATGAAATGCGCAGGGATGTAAGTTAGAGTGTATGAAAAATTCTGAAGATTCACATAGAAATTATTAAGTCATTGTAAAATACAAATATAGGACAGCATTTTGCAATGCAAGTAACCCAAAAGGGCACTTAATCTCTTCTTTTAGGCCCCTTCTGATACTAACCTCATGTTTTCTTTGAGCGTTATCAGTGTCAATGGTTAAGCCTATGGAGAATGCATCCATTATCGCTCGTATGTTTCATTGGTGAATAACTCTTCTCTTGGCAAGTTAAGCATTGCACATTACCAGGAGGTGTTGAATAATGATCCATATTAACCATAAAAATGGATGAGACAGTGTAATTCTCCTCCATTTTATTATAATCCAGCAATTTGCATGGCACCGTGAGTTGATCATCTCGCTTTCCGCCATTTTGGATTTTGGTTCGCTCTGCGCATGCCCGACCCAATTTCCATGGTTATTTGGGTCAATTTGCACGACCACAGCTTTGTGATGTGAATTAATGACAGGGCGAACACATAATTTCTTTTATGTTTTTAATGATACATATCGATTCAAATGATATCTTTTTGCCATTCTTTATCATATTTCTATATTATAATTTACAAAAAATCGATATCCGCCATGTTTGTGAAGAAATTACGACATTTCGAGTGCGGGCACGGGACAAATGTTGGCAAATTCATCAACGTCGGATCAATTTTTTTACCCAAAATGCAATTGTCCGCACCACCTCAGTCGAAAAACGCGGGAAAGTTGATTATTCGCACCTCCTATGGGGCCTTAACCATTGGAAACAAAAGCGTCTTAACTGCCATGGAGGATTATGGACCCCTACCTGTTTCGATAAAGATTCTAGCTAATCTGCTGCACATAAGAATACAATCTCTGTATCAAGGTAAACCTAACATATTTAGCTATCATTCTAGTGGGCTTCCCTAGCCCACTTAAAAGGGTCTACTTCTCATCTTTCCTATCCCCTAAGGTTGTTTGTGGTGCACATATGCGCGGGCACTGACACGTTCCTCTGTGAAATTGTGTAATGTTGTTCTCGCCATGAATATGACCTTAGCTGTCGAAATGGCGTTAAACATCTATTACTCACTCACTCAGCTATCATTCTATTAGCAAGATTAGAAAAAAAGTGTGATATGACCCTTCTTTTGCAAAAAACACATCATCTTTTTTACAACCGGAAGTAGGCACTGAAAATGACCTAGTTTTACCCGGCTCCTATAACCCCTTTTGGGTTAACAAACTTTAATCAAAGAAAAGAAATTTGGGTAATTCTATAGACATATCAAACTATGAAAATTCTTAAACAGGACAATTCTGAGAACTTGCATCCCATCTCTTTTATTGGTCTTTTTCTTGTAATGTAGAATCATTACTAGTAAATTCATGCATTACAGAATGACAAAAAAAAAGAACGGAATAAGCAGGTTACCTGGCATGTTTTTAATTATTCATTGACTAGATATAGACATTTTTACATATTCAATGTGCTTATTTAGAATAGTATCAATAGAATGTACATGAAACGATATTTTGGCATATTTTCTTAACTACCCGTGCAAAAGAATTCTTCATATCTTGACACAATCGTAGTCCTTGAACTTTTTTGCACTTGATCTTTATCACTCAACAATGATCCATTAAAAAAACCCTATTTACAACTTCAAATAAAGATTTTCACACAAATTATCAAATGCACTCTATCACAAGTCGAGCGGGTTGAGGTCAAATCCGAGCAGCATCTTCTTGTTATGTTCCTGTATGACCGTGGCGCCGTACTGCCAGTCCTTCTTCGCCTCCGTTATCTGCGCCTGTAACTCGTCCATTGCCTCCTACAAACAAAAAAGACAATTATCAATATCATAACATTGGTGTGTTACATTACCAGGAAACTGATTGATTATCCCCAGGGAAGCAAGTTCTCAGACTTTTGCCTGATTTCAGATTTTTTTCAGTTCAAAATGGCGATGAATTTACTCAAAGCTCTACATTTGAATTTAAAGTATTTTTCAAAGAATTTAGAATTCCAATGTGTATGTTCGGAATTTGTTATCCACACTGCCTTGCATCCCTATTTATTAGCCCTTTAAAAGCGGATAGTACATTAACGTATCGTGCCCACTGGTTGTCGGGACACTCATGCACCTTTCTGACCTCACAGGGTTATGATGCAAACACACCTAATAGCCCAATGGGGAGGATACACAAACACAATAGCAGCCCTTGAAAGGTTAAGTGTATTAACCCATTGATGGCTGCGGAGTGCCTTTACGGAGTGTATTACGCTTTTTGTCATCATCATATATGATGTAATCCTCGAGTCGCTTAAATGCCAACTCTTCAGAACTTTTGTCTGACACTCGCAACCCACTTGAAAGTGTAGCATAAACTTGATGCCTCCCCCCTCCTAAACATACGATAATAATAAGATTAGATAACTTGAGTTTACTTACATTGAGTATAAGTCCATATTTGCTGCCCATAGTGTTAATACGACTGTTGAGTTCAGCAATCTCCTTGTCCTTTTGCTGTTCCATCTTTTCCTTCTCTTCCCTGGTTGCCTTTAAAGTTGCCTCTGTGTGATCTGAACAACAAATTTACCATAGATATACCGGTACTGGTACTATACATTCTTTCAGGAGATTTATGGAAAAAAAAAGAGTTACCGGTAAGATTTAATCTTAAGTGCTGCAAAATGTTTTATAAGCCTCCATGTTTATATTTCCAAGTTGTCATAATGCACCAATGCAGTGATGGCAAATCTGGTGGCCAGTTCTGTATTCAATAGAGCATTATCCTCAACCTTCAAAAGTCTATAAATGCCACAAGGTCAGCATGATGCATGATTGCAGCAATAACAAGTTACTCGCCAGGGCTGCATTGATGGTGCATCATGAAAACAAACAGCCATGATGCATGAATGCAGTTTTCTCTGTACTAGTCCTAAACCTTCCCACCATGGCTTCAGTACTGAAATAGCTAACTTCAGGCGTCCAACATTTCTACTACTGTAAATTCTCTTATATTTGCGGCACCCTTGTATAAGCCGCAGGCCCCGACTTTGAGAGAAGCTTAGAGCCATAGCCAAGGCTTGAAAAGTGGCAGTTCAGTACTATCTTATAGTGTAAAATACCCTTGTATAAGCCGCACCCCAACTTTGGGCCATTACTATAAGCCTAATTTTCATTTGGATTATGGTACTAGCCGCGGTTATACGAAAGAATTTACAGTACCAGCATACAGTTTGCACATCTGGTACTACCGTAATCTCCCGCATGAAAGGCGTATCTTGCATATAAGATGCACCCTGAGTTGAGGGGAAAGCTATAAGACACACTTAGGCCCTGGTTTTAGTACTGTTATTTAGTAAAAGTACCGGTGCCTCGCCTATAAGATGCACCCATACTTTGGGACGGACCTATATGCCGCAGGGAGCCTCTGATTCACGTATAAGATGCGCCTTATATGTGGGAGATTACGGTAGATACATACCAAGCTGAGAGCGGGTCCGCTGTAGTTCCGTCTCCAGTTGGTGTATGCGCAGCCCCATCTCTGTCTGCATGGTCTTGTACTGCCGCGTCATGTCTGTAATAGTACAGGTTGTACACATGTTATCTTGGTACCAGTTTAAACTCCTAATAAGGACTTAATGTGGCTGAATCTATTGACCCCAATGGTACTTTCTATTGACCCCAATGGTACTTAACTCTTACAAGAAGTCTCTAATTTATCCACTTTTTACCCTTTAAGGGGCTATTGGTAGACTGCTATTGGTGCTATAGATAATGATGAAATTTTGAGCCTGCCCCCCACCATATAGGGGAGGTAGGCTCCTACCATCCACAGAGAGACCGAGCCGCAAATGCTATAATGATGCATAAATGGGCTCCCAGCAAGTAAAGTTGATGGCCGACGATGCAATTGTTAGTTGGTGCACTTTCGTTCTGATCCGATTGGGAAAATCAAACACGTTTGATATTGCCCTCATATGTCATCCCTATCCTCGCCGTTGACTGACCCAGTCGGGCCTGTCTGCGGTCAGCTTTACACACCAGGACTGCCTTCATGTGTCATAATGACTAATGAAGGTTGTATGGCATAAATACCTGCACTGACAGCTCGCTGTGTATCCTCATGTTCTCGGAGATTCTCTTCTGCTGTCATCACCTTGTCCTTCCACTCGCCAGCTGCTGACTGGGAGCGCCGAGCCATCTCCTTACGTATTGCTGAAGATAAACACATAATAATTTATTCATCTATTTACCAGTATATTTTTCTAATCCTAATTGGAAAAAAGAAGCATGCATATGTACCAGTTTTGTTTAACTTTGACTGAGTGAAAATGTACCAGTGTGACAGACTCACCAGATAAAATTATCCAAATGATAAGCGAATATGAATTCATTTCAGGTTTGAAATACTACTCTCTATTCTTCAGCCATTTTTTTGTTATTTTTCTGCTCTGTATCCTTCAGCCTTGTTTTTTTTTTTTTTGTTATTCCTCTTTCTTGTAAGGCCTAGAATCAAAGATTTTAGCTCAAAAAAAGAAAAGTCATGAATCAAAATCAAATTTACTCTTTAAGATATGAAATAACTTGTCTGAGAAATTTAAAAGCGCATTGAATCGAAGGTCCGCCGACGTTAACACTGTGGCGGACATAGCCAACTTGGAGCTCCTTTAAGCAGCAATATTACCAAGGTGATCCTTGAGCGCTTCAATCTCCTCCATCGTCTTTTTGTACTTGTCGTCCACTGTAAGTTCTCCATCTACAAGACATAAATTCCACTTCAGTTGTTAGAGTTAAACAGCACCTCTCACACATGTTATTAAGCTGTGGTTACACTGGTGGCTTCTGCAGCGCAGCATTGGCCGCAGCAGCTTGCCGCAGAAAACCTAACACTGTCAGCTTTTGCTGCGGCAAGCTACTGCAGCTAGTTTTGACCCTGTTACACAGGCTGAATCGGCTGTATGCGGCCGCTGCCACTATAGTGTTACTGCCCCTTTACTGTAATACTGTACCCATACTCCACGTATATATAAGTTGTAATTACATGTAAGGCGCAGAATTTTTGTCCCCCCCCCCCGCCAATTGACCAACACCAACCCCCTCCCCCACTTACACCCCACCCCCTTGACAGTGGTCAAAATTTTTGTCCCCCTATTAAATATCATTATGCCCCTCTGCTCTTTGATATTTTACATCCTGACTCTCAAGATGGGTCAAAAGATTTTATGCACCCCCCCCCCTCTAAGGAGGGGGTCAAAGGCTTTAAGGGAGTGGTCATTATTTATCAACAGGGTGGGCGGAGGGGGGGGGGGTTGGTGGGTTTCCGCGTGGACACATGATGAAAAATTTTGCATCCCCCCACCCGTGCCGGAGGAGTGGAGAATTTTCACACCCCTCTTTGATCTATGGTAGCGCAGGGCCACAGGTTTTTTTGTTGAAGATAGGGTAAATTTTTTACGCCCCCCCCCAAGAGGGGTCAAAATTTGTTATGCCCCCCCCCCCAGGAGGGGTCTTGAACTTTTTACCACCCCCCTTGTGCCCTCAATTCCACCACCCCCCTGTAACCTGTTGATAGATATTAAATGACCATTCCTTTCCGCCCCCCCCCCCCCCGCCCTTGATGAATAATTATAATGACCAATCCCCAAGGCCTAAGTCAAGTCTGAACAGATGGAAGCTGGAACAGAAGCTAGCACTAGCAGTGCCAGTGGAACTGACTACTGAGTGGTTTCTCTTTCTCGTTTATATACTTTCTGAATTTCATAGACTGCAAAAGTACCTAGGCTATGCTATCTCAGATGTACAACAACAACCTACCTTTACCCTCCTTCTTCTTTTTCTTTCCTCCCTTCTTTTTCTTTGGTGGCATCCTGGATTATTTCACAACAACAACTTTACTTTTGAGGGTTGCACAGCAGTTGTTTACTTATGGCGCCGTTGCCATTTCCTCTGTGTGCAGTGAAAAGTTGTCACCAGCTGAAACGTCAAAACGCTTCTTGGTCTGCTCACAAGATGACGCCACACAGATATGTATTCTCGCCATCTAGTGGGTTTATGCAGACATTGTACAAGGTCTCACTGACTTCTATTATTTACTGAACAATTGATCTACCATTCTGATTCAGACACCGGACTCAAATACCTGATGCCCTGTGATGGCAGATAGAGCATACCATTGTCTCTGGTAATAGCTACAATACCATAAATTGCATAGCATTTAGATTGCAGGGGACTCAATACAGGTTGGGTATTTGATGACAAGGACTGGCATAATATGGCAAATGATATAAGATGACAAGTGATAGCATTGAGCCTTAGATTACTGGTACATGATAGATGACAAGGAAAAAAATTAGACATGAGGTGACAACTGATGACATGAGATAAGAAGTGAATGTGTGAGATGACCAGTGATCCCAACGATTGAGAACAAAGTAAAAGCATAAGAGGACAAAAAATTAATGATGATATGGGACAACAAGTGAGGACATGAGATGACAGCTGATAGCTGATGACATGAGATGGAAAGTATACCAGTATGGAATGAGATAACAAACCAATGTTAGGCCTATAGTATGAGATGAGATTGAAGCATGAGGTGATAAATGATGACATGGGATACCGGTAATAAATAGCATAAGATAACACATATGGGGAAAGTTGCCTGATTTGGACCGGCTCCTAACTTGGACAACCCTTGTTTCTCCGAGTGGCAGTAATAGGAACTAGGTCCTGATGGCGGCATTTCTTAGGCAATATCACTTAATTTTCCAATTACTTCAAAAAACACAATTTTACGCTAATTTTATGGACATTTTCCATGTAAAAAATGGTTTTTGGACGTCTTGATCTTATTTGCATAACTGCCTTCATGTACATAATGACTAATAATGCTACATAAGCCTTCCTGGTTGCTAGGCAACACTTTTTTCAAATCCCTTCAGAGTTTTAGATGCCATATTCTACCCTTTGACTATAATGAAATTTGACAAAATCATTGTCATGTTTTAGAAGACAAACTATCAATGAGAGAGATGTAAAGTTGCCTAAATTGGACCAGCGTGAGTTTCCTAAATTGGTCCATAGGTGTAACATCAACTCCAATTTAGTCTCCTAAATTGGACCATTATATGGGGCATAGATGTAGTTTTTTAAATTGGGCCTATTAAGTGTAACTTATTTTTTACTCCAGTACAGAGCAAATTCACATGATATTGATGGAAATAGCAAGAGGATATGTAAGCTCATACATTAAAAGTTTCTTAGTTTATACATTTTTTAATATAAGGAAACATAAGGAAATAGGGAATAATAATAATAATCATTGGTCCGATTCAGGATACCAATTGGTCCAATTTAGGCACTTAATTGGTCCATTTGGCTTTCAATTTTTATTGCACACCCTGGCTAGAGAATTTCAAATTCCTAGATCTTTAAGCTATCACCAGAAAGCTATAAGGTACCCTCACAATATGTATAAATTTTACATTCAACATCATAGAAATAATCACTGGACATGAAAAAGTTCTTAGGAGATCCAAATTAGGCAACTTTCCCCTAAAGGCATGAGATGGCAACTGATGACATTATGCCTAGTTGAATGTCTGAGTTCCTCAATGGCCCCCGGACGTAAAACTAAACAAACAAACAAACAATTATGCCTAGACAAGTGACATATGTTTATAGAAGTGATGCCCTGAGGTGACAATTGACAACATAAGATGAGGAATTGACACATGATGACAAGTGATGACAATTAAAGCAGGCGATGATAAGTGATGGCATGGCATATTAAGTGATGATATGATATGGCAACTAATGATATGAGATAAAGATACCATGAGGTGGCAAGCAATGACTAGAGATGACAAGTGATGACATAAATTGAGATGTCGATTAAGGGTATTAGGACATGAATTGAGATGACAACTGATGAAATGGAATGATGAGAGAAGGCTTCAGATGACAAATGATGACATGTCGTATTGAGATGAAGAGCAATGGCATGAGTTGACAAATTAAAGCAGATGCCAATTGATGACATGCCTTTTGAGTTATGACATGATGTTGCACCTGATGACATGAGATAACATGGTAAGCAATGATGTGATGACAAGCAACTGTCATCTCATGTACTCATTGATGTCTCGTCAAGTAGGCCTAAGACTATGAGATGACAAGTGACTTATATGAAAAGTGATGACATGAATACAGATGACAACTGATGACATGGAAATATGAGTGAAGGCATATGGAATGACAACTGATGGCACGATATGACAAATTAATGCAGGAGTTGACAAGTGATGATGTGATATATCAAGTGATGACATGAGATATTTAGTGTTGACATATTGCAACTAATGACATGAGATATAAACACTTGATACCATGAGATGGCAAGCAATGACATGAGATGACAAGTGATGAGATGACAAATTATGACATGATACAACAATGATGACATGAGATGGCAAGTGATGACATGGACTGAGATGGAAAGTTGGTGCTTAAGATAAAGTGTAATGGCATGAGAGGATGACTGATGACTTGAAATGGCAATTAAAACAGGAGATGAAAAGTGACATGGCATATTAAGACGTGTACACCCAGCACTATTTCTGGTCCCTATAGCTGCTAGTTCTAAAGGTATAAACATGCCCAGCAAACACGCCTTTACCGAACCAGTATCGGCAGTGTAATGGCATGTAATGGCAGTGGCGGGCCAGTACTGCCAGAACTGAGCCATTACATTGCCATTTAGCCTCAATCATTCTGGCAGAGTCCTGGTTTTGTAACGGCATACCATTACTGGCATGCCAGCACTGGCCCGTTACTGAACCATTGGTGGTAATTTACTTCTGGCATGCCAGTACTGGCCCAGAAACGACGAATAGGCCTTGATTAGTTTCCAACCACACCACCAGATGTCATTGCAGCTTGTGTTACAATATTTGGGATCAAGTTCTATAACTTTACTTTATAATTATCTAGTCAAAAACATCTCAGCTCAGGAAAAATTTGTTTAGCATGAAACAAATCTCATTGGAAACCTACTAGGCTTAAGGTTTCAAACCAATTACCATAAACAATAGTAGAATAGAAAACATGTCATTCCAAACACCTTATGTTTGTCTGAAACAAAACTCATATACCTACAGACTATGAGATAGATGGTCAAATTTGATGCACACTGCCTCTGGGCTCTTCCGCCAATGGGATAGAGTGTGAAGGAGAGCCGTAATGTGGGACCTATGACTGTGTGAGGTGTAGACAGTCATGATGTTGATTTATATTAATCATACTTTTTATTTGACATTGCATATATCATACCAATCTACTATTGGCATACAAAACCCGGCCAACACTGGGCCAGTGCTGGCATGCCAGCATAAAGCCAGTACTGGCCCTTAAATGGCCCAATATTAGGCCAGTAATGTTTGCCAGTTGTGGCCCAGAAGAACACCATATTGCACTTTTTTACTGGGCCAGTACCATATTGCCGGTATTGGCCCAACACTGTTGCCATCATCAGGCCAGTACCGGTCCAGTACAGGCGTGTTTGCTGGGGCATAAGTTAAAAAATCTATAATTTTCACAAAGATTTGTAAGGCAACTTACCTGAAATGGCCTCTGAAGAAATCCTGACCGATTCCAAACTGATACTCTTCAATGAATAAGTACAGTGGTCTCATGCTGGTGGGATGGATAACTCGAGCTACCATAGCGGTCCGTTAAAGTGCCCATGCACTAATAAATTTCAGCACCCCTGTACCCCCGGCCCTTATTTAAGACCGGCAGCTCTTATTTTAATACAGTTTGCAGTCAAAGATGTATACATGTATGTTCAAGTGCTTAAGATTGATTTCAATACCCCCCCCCCCAATTCGAGATGTGCTTATTTAAGACCCAAGCATTTAAATTGGCCACTACGGTACTTGATAGGAGAGGTGGGGATATTAGGAGATGTCAATATCGATGAAGCAGAGCATCTGCTGGAATATTTGGTTGCTATCAGCAATGCAAATAAAATCACTTCCTAGGGGCAGCTACTTGTGTAATTTTTGATATAATCGTATAGGCCAAAATGTACAATTCCTCAGATTTCCAGCTGACCTTACTTGAAGAAAAAAAAAGAGAAAGAAATAGAAGGTACCCAGCCCGAGAGGTCTTTATTTACTTTTGTCCGTTTTCTGCAACTTCTATTGAACTGATTAATGACTGTTAAGATTTTCAAGTGACTTCTGCAAATTGTTAGCGAACTTCTGTTTTTTTTTTAGGTCAGTCTGGCCTCATAAGGCTGGCTTCTGTATGAAACAGAGTAATTTTATGCAAATCTTACTTAGAAACAACGGAATGATGATTTGCAGCAAAATTGTAGAGGTATATATCATCAAGTTATTATGCACTTTTCATTCATTCCTCTATTTCTCCCTTATGAAATAAATGGATTACATCTATTATGATATGGTTGTACATAAAGTTGAATCTTATCAATATTGCAAGCGTGTGACGTTGAAAACCAATAACTACGCTGACCAATCCCAGTATTTTAGGTCCACTAGCTGGGAATATTCCTAGAAATATATTGGTTTCTTCACACAGTCACAGTTATCGTAGCCTTATTGGATCAAGTTGTATGGATTGATCACGTAATGCCACCTATGTATCTAAAGAGCAGCAAAGTGTGGCATTATCTGATTATTTGTCAACCACTCAGAAGCAGCAACCTATCCGTATCAGCAGTCGTTGCTTTTATATCTGAATCTGCTGACTATAAGTACCCACTTGGCGAAACACGTTTTTAACATTTGCAAAAATTTAGGGAAAACATTGTTGTTTTTTTTTGTTTTTTTTTTTTTTGCATTTTTCAAACGCGATTCTTGTTTGATTACTATCAGTGATTACTATCAAGACCGCACCAAATTCTTGTTCTGGCAATGAAATACTGATAATGGATATTGCAAGTCTCGTCAATGGTTTATTTGATTGATGAGCCTAAGCCCATCGCAAAAACAAATAGATAAATATATCCTAGTAAAACGAACTAGATATCTTCCTTGTCTACTTTGATAGAGTTGGGGCTGTGTACAAATGACGTCATGCAGGAGGGGGGAGGGGGGGTTCCCACTTGCCATGACCAAGCATGACAAGGGGGGAGGGGGGGTCATGGGCTGCATGACATCATGTCATCAAGAAATCACAATATGCTTTGGTTTTGGCAAGAATAAAAACTTTTGTAAAAAGATTTTTAAAGGTAGGGAAGATTAATGCATTCATCTGACATAAATTTATTACCTATAGGCCCTACATGCATGCATTCCTCAGACTTCTCACTCAATGAGTGTCACTGCCATCAATGTCAGTGTAAAATCAAGGTGATGTCCAGGCCACTATAAGGGGGCACTACTACTCTATCCTACCTATACCATTTTTGAAAATGGTATAGGCCACTGCTGCCCTCAGGATCTAAATGATGCATCTAAAATACCCCTGAACTGCTCCTGTTGCCTCAGGGCAGTATCCATAGTAATCCACAGGCTTCTTTTTGAAAAGGTGTGATATTCCCCCCCCCCCTCCTTCTTGAGGTGTCAAGGGAGATGTAAAGGGGACCTCCCCCCAAGCTTACTCTCCACATCTTTGTCTGAATGGAACTCTATCGGACTCAACTTATTTGCAGATTCTAGAGTAAAATGCTGAGGTGACTCGATTGCTTTGTAAGGTCACCAATTGGAACTATGATTGCAATCGATGGTCTCCTGAGAATTTGTGATGCTTTCTGAGTTTTTTTCTATTAGGCCACTCACTAAGTTCAGAGTGTTCTCCCTGAAACCTATTTCTAGTACACTTGTATATGGTTAAAGTTACAGATTAAATCAATACATTCAATATATCAATACATTCAAGCTCTTGAACTATATGATCCTTAATAATAACCGTTCTTGATTTTCTCTTCGCTGACAAGTGTACAACTTTCACTGTAAAGAAGGCAGACTATTAACTGTATTGGACTATTGATCTAGACAGTTTTTAAGCCCTTTTGTGACAGGAAATACTTGTGTATGATCACTACCATATAGTACTCTGTGTATAACTATGTAATGGTCCGAGTTCTTATATAACTTCGGTTTAATTCGAGATATGTCAATATCAAGTAAAACCAGACAAGTTAGCTCGGGTTAGTGCAATCGGCACATAGCGGCCAGAGATCGAAGCGACCTCTGGTCCTACCGGTGGTAACCGCACCGATCGACCCGCCCTCTCGAATAGGGAGCTAACACTATATATAACGCTCCATGAGCCCCTACAACTACAAGGCACGGAAATGGTACATCCTGCATATAGGGACCCATACATTATATAAGCTGACAGTGTTTGGCATGTTTCTCTGTTCATTTGTTGATCAGTGCTAGTTCTTTTTTCACATTGCATGCATGTTATCCTTTATTGGCAATTCACACCCACTATATGTCCCTTTGAACCATTTTAATTTGTTTATAGCCTATAGGCCTTCACTATTCATGCACTTTGGGGGGGGGGTATCTCTCTGCATGACGTCATGCTGAGGGGGGAGTCAAGTGTTGTATTGTAGCGGAATTCCCCGCAAAGGGTGGTGCGGGGTCTAGTACTTCTCGTTGTGTTCTTACTAAGAGGGGAACTAGAAAGCTCCAAGTTCGGACCACTAGGATGGCGTTAACACCAGGTCAAGGACATAAGACAACCTGGGGATTACAGTTATACATTCTTTTATTTCTAAAGTAAAATATTCAACAAGGTGGTCTCTATCAGTTACACTATATTTCTATATCAAACGGGCCAGGACATTGCTAAGCCCACACGTAGGTGATAACTATGGATAGGGGCCAGGTCTCCGCTAAGCCCAAAGTAAATAAAGTTAAAGTTGATGGGGCCAGGACATCGCTAAGCCCACACATAGGTGATAACTATGGATAGGGGCCAGGTCTCCGCTAAGCCCAACGTAAATAAAGTTAAAGTTGATGGGGCCAGGACATCGCTAAGCCCACACGTATGTGATAACTATGGATGGGGGCCAGGTCTCCACTAAGCCCAACGTAAATAAAATTAAAGTTGATGGGGCCAGGACATCGCTGAGCCCACACGTATGTGATAACTATGGATGGGGGCCAGGTCTCCACTAAGCCCAACGTAAGTAAAGTTTAACGGCTCCTCCAGCTGAGCTAGGGATGGCCCGTAGAAGTTGAACGACTCTTGCCGGGGGACGCCGGTGTTGGGTGGAGCGGGGGTGACGCGGCCCTGCATTAAAGGTGTTCGGTTGAGTGATTCGGATTCATGTTAAAGTTGTTTGGTTCTGGTGGGGTGGACCCGAGAAGGTGCGACACGGCGTTTGGTTGAGTGACTCGGACTCATGTTAAAGTTGTTCTGTTCCAGTGGGGTGGACCCGGGAAGGTGCGACACGGTGTTCGGTTGAGTGACTCGGACTCATGTTAAAGTTGTTCGGTTCCAGTGGGGTGGACCCAGGAAGGTGCGAAGACTGCTCCTGGTTGGCAGTGAGGTGGTGGAGACTGCTCCTTGTTGGCAGTGAGGTGGTGGAGACTGCTCCTTGTTAGCAGTGGGTTGGTGAGCTGGTGGTGAGTTGCTCCTAGTTGGCAGTGTGTGTGGTGAGAGCCAGTTTGGTTCTGCCTGACTGAGCAGGCTGGACTGCTTATATAGAGCTTGGCTGGGCCTGACCACCTGACCAGCCCCAGCCAATGGAGGAGGGCCTAACAGGACCCCATAGGACCCAACAGGGCCCTGACAGGGCTGCCCTGATTGGCTGGAATTTCAGTCTGAATTTATGGAATAATCAGACAATTTCTTAAAAATACAACAATGCCATAATGGTCTATGACCCCAAGTTAGTGGGAGTCACTACTTGAATTATGTAAATATGTCCAGAATTGGCCATACTGGGGGTGCCAAATTTGGGGACTGGCTTGGTGCCAAAATGGCTACTGCCTCTATTTTCCCAGTCCAGATCAGGCTGTCAATTGACTTAAAAATACAGTGGTTTGCACTAATATTTTGTCAATAAAACTAAAGAGGCTACTTTAATTAAAGTCATATCTAACCATAGTGCTACTTTAAATTGTGTGACTTTGTGCAGATAAGGCATATTTTACAAAGCTTGGGTAGAAACAGGGCCCCGTGTGCGGACCGGTTACTTCAGTCCCTGTCCATAAGTGACAGGGTGAAGAAGGAAGCTGGAGTGCTGTCACTGTTTCATCAAAATATACCCCTAAACTAAAGAATACAGACTAAACAAAGGTTGGTAAGGGTGCCTAAACTTCCCGTCCACCTCCCTGACTATGACATAAAAATTGTCTTAGTGTAGATTTGTGAGATTGATGTGGGAAAGAAGGTCGCTGCATGGGCGAAAATAGGGGTAACTGCGGACAGGAGTAGTATAATAGATGGTCTTTTCTGAATATTATCCAGAAAAGACCATCATATTTGGATTATCCAGAGAAGACCTCCTATTTTTAGATTATTTATAAAAGAGGTCGTTTATAGATATATTTAATTTATCTATAAAAGAGGTCGTTTATAGATATATTTAATTTATCTATAAAAGAGGTCGTTTATAGATATATTTAATTTATCTATAAAAGAGGTCGTTTATAGATATATTTAATTTATCTATAAAAGAGGTCGTTTATAGATATATTTAATTTATCTATAAAAGAGGTCGTTTATAGATATATTTAAATTATCTATAAAAGAGGTCGTTTATAGATATATTTAATTTATCTATAAAAGAGGTCGTTTATAGATATATTTAGAATCCAGAAAAGACCTGTATTTTTGAGAAAATGTAGATTGCAAGTGAAACGAGAAGTCATAATATTTTTATTTTTTCTTTATTGTTCTTTTTGAGACATATCATATAGTCAGACAATCCAACAGATAATCCAATTTATTCCTTTATCGTTTATGAATAGAGAGGCGGAGAATGAGTTACAATAACAATGAATAACATAATTGGAATCTTCATGAATAATGTGATTCATTGAACCAATACCATAGTAAATTTTCGTCACCTAGTTCTTTGTTAGAATCAACTTTAAGAATTCCTCTAAAGACATTAATTCATTTTCGGAGGGGTCGATTTCATGAGAACCTTTTTCATCGGTTGGTTCTTCTTCCGCCGAATAAAATTCTTGTTCTTCAGATGACGTTTCATCAGCTAAATGAGATTGTTCTATATCTGATTCTTCAGACGAGTCACTTTCTCCAGAATCACTTTCTTCATAGTCGTTTTTTTCTTTCAATGAAGCAGATATCTTTTTGCCTGATCCAAAACCTTGATCATTTCTTTCGGTTTTATCAGGTGTATATACTTCTTCTAGCTCAGGGATGAGAATTTTTTCTAATATTATTTGAGCTATTTGATCTCCATGTTTTATTTCGAAGACCTCATTTCCAAAATTAAACAGCAAAACACCAATTTTTCCCCTGTAGTCTTCATCTATTACCCCTGCTCCTACATCGATGAAATGATTAAGAGCAAGTCCTGATTTTGGTGCTATGCGACCATAGCATCCTGCAGGTATGCAAAGTATTATATCAGTTTGTACCAATTTTTTTTCTTTAGCAGGAATAATATAATCATAAGCACTATATAAATCAAACCCTGCAGATTTTTTTGTGGATCTGGTTGGCTTCAATGCTTTTGTTGATGCTTTAACATAATGCATAATAGGTTGGAGAATAGGTGAGGCAGGCAGTAAAGCAGATTTTTTACATGTTGTTACTAACAGTGTATTTGGTTTGTCTTTTACAAGAGTAATATAGAAAGAATCTTGACAACGCGCCATTTTGCTGAACGTTATTTCAGTTGTTTTGTTGTTTAATATAACGCTATTCACAGAGATGTTTTCTTTGTTTTAGTTCATTTAAGACGATCTTTGCTGTAATATTTAAGATTTTGATTGTAAATTTCTTCATATATTTTGCTGTAAGCTAATTGAGAGATTTTTTCACCTTTTTCAGTGTTTTCAAGCTTAGAACGTTCTTCTAATTTTATAGGATAAATTTTTTGTAAAACAAGTCGTGCAACAGCATCACCACTTTTTATTTTTAGGTCTTCTTCTCCGAAGTTAAATAAAACAATGGTAATATACCCTCTGTAATCTTTGTCTATTATTTTTTGGTTGATTAACACAAAGTTATGTTTTCTTGATTTGCATAGAGGTAAAATTATACCATAATAACCTTTAGGGATAGCAAGTTTAACTTCTGTTGTAATTGTACATGCTGTATTTTTAGGAACAGTATGGTCATATGAACTGTACATTTGAATCCCTATGTTATTTTCCTCTTCAGTAGGAGAGAAGGAACCTGCTATTTTACTGTATTTTAGAACAGACATTTTCGTTCAGTTTTATATGACATGATGTGATGCCTATTGTTATGATTCTCAAGTAAGTAAATAACCAAACAAACAAAATGAAATAATTTTTTATATGATTTTATTTTGATTGTCACATGTGTAAAGACAGTTTTTCATTTTCAGTTTGTTCCTGTTCTTTTATCGAATTCAAGGAATATCATGTTTAGCACATCATTTCTTTTCATGTCGTGTACTGCTTTCATCAGTTGATGAGTAGCACTGTACTTAGATCTTTGCCACATTTTTAAGACATTGAAGGTTAATTGAGCTATGTCTTGTTCGGGCTGGGACGATATTGTTCTTCTTTCGTCAGACGTGATATGTAGATATGTAGCTATGTCCTTCCAGTCTCTTGACATTTTTTCACTCAATAAGCTGAAATACATTTGCACGGAGGTCGATTCCACGTCATACTCTTCTAGTTTTTTTTCTTTGAAGAAATTTTCAGTGAATTCCACCAAGTCTATTCTGTGGTTTTCCTTTAAACTTGTCATCAGTTCTTCTGTTCGTAAGTAGTAAGGAACTTCTCTCCACCATTTATTCAGCATCTCTATGCCCATAGCAGTTGGAGTTTTCGTCTTGTTCATGCTTTCAAGTTTAGCATGAGGGATGTCAAGATATACTCCTAAGGTCATCCATTGACGTGCTAACGATACAGAGATTTTTTGAAGAAAGATATCTGAATATCCTAAATCATCTTGAAAGTAATAAGTAGGTAAAGGCATTTTTTACCTTCAAAGGATTAGAGTGACAATCAAAAGTAGGAAAAGAAATAAATCAAAAATACATATACCAATGATTTAAATAACACATGTACTTCCTCAACATATGTACTTATGAAGAACTTTAGATGCTCGTAACATGAGGATTATATCTTATCTCAAGGAAGTAAAATTAAGTTCCAGACTGTTACAAAACAGGTATATCGGGTAAATTTATATTAAGCATAAATAGACATAGAAGAAAAGAAAACAGGATAAAAAATTATAGCAGTTATTAATCCATGTATGAAATAGTATATAACGCTTATGAATCCATATGTAGCACAAAAGAAAAGAAACAATAACAAAAAAATTTTATATATTTTAAGACTACCTATATTTTTCATTTTAATCATTTTTTTTATTTAGATAAGTTGCAAGACAAAATATCTTTCCACGAAGACAGATATTCTTTCACTTTTTCTTTATCTTCTTCAGTATATCTTTCTAAGTATATTGGATTTATGTCCAAAAAATTGGTGATAGAAAGATCTCCGTCTAAAATACCATGAACATTTATTTCTTCTGGCTTCAGATCTCGTTCTGCATGACAAGCTAACATGTCTATCACACTTTCAATTAAAGCATATTTTCTCATATTTCCTTCTCTGTAATATTGAGGATGATGATCATTGTTTTCATAGTGATGAAATAAAGCATTTTCCCAAGTTGTTTTTTCTTGAGAATTTTTTGGTCCATTTTTAGTATGGAACTTAAAGGTGTAACCTATGGCTTCTTTCATTGAAAACTTAGATAAGTCATGCACCATTATTCGTTCTGTTAAACACATTTTATCTTTTTTGTCAAATACGTTTTCTAAAAGGTAAAAAGTGAAACATATCATTTGTCTATGCCTTAAAACCTGTTCGAAATGTTGCAAGAGAAGTTTCAAGAAAGAATTGTTGCAAGTTATTTTTTCTTTTTTAGATTTTATGTATTTAATGGCTATATCGTCTTCCCAGTTTGTGTGTTTCAACAGTTTTTTTATTTTAAAAGTGTACTTTCCCATATCAGCGTAGTGTTCTGCTCATGAAGCCAGACAAAAGTTTCTCTTGTTTTTCTGTGATTCGTTGCACAAGAATATTATTTTTGTTTCCTAAAGATTTTATTATTTCTTGATTCTTTTTTCTCTCTGCTCTAAGAATGCGAAATTGGTTTTGTTGCCTTTTTCTTGTTTCTTCAAGGGTTTCTATCTTATGTATGCAATCAGGACACACCCCGTCTTCTAGCGAAGGCTTCCAATCAGAATAACTGTTCATGTTACTTTGACGCAGATCAGTGTTCACATAAAGTCTGTTTGTTCACTTATCTCATCTATGTTTTTATTTCTTAATCACTTTCATGTTTTTTTTCTGAATTTAAATGAAAAGCTTCGTTTGGCTTATTCCTATAAGTCTCCATTAAAACATCAGAAGGCATAGAATCTGGCACATCACAAGTTTCACCGTCTGCTACAATTTTACTGCCTTCTTCTGAGTCATCACCGTCGGCTACTGTACGACCATACGGATAAGAACCTCTCCTGATGTTATATATTCTCTCTGCTTTAGCTAAGTTGTATGCCTTCCTGTGAGCCATTAAATTCATATTTTCATTTCGTGCTTCTCTTAATTGTAAAGTAAGATGGAGATTATTTTTTTCTTCCTCTTTTATGATATTAATGTGTTCACGTCTTTCTTCTTCTAACAGAGATATATAAGTGCCTTGATGTAAGCATATTTTTTCAAGTATTTCATTGCGCTTTACTTCAAAAATCATATTGTTCCCTTTTGTATCCATGATTAAGACTTGAGAAATAATCTTAATTTATATATTTTTTTTAGGTCTCACACGAGAAAGATGTTCATTCTTATAATTATTTGAGTATCTCAGGATCTTTTGTTTCTTCAGTGAATACATTTGAGTCGGGCAAATGTTCTTGATTTGCAATAGTAGTTAGTAATTGATTATTTTTTTCGTACATTATGTTATCAATATCTCGGTTTTCATTTATTTGAGTAGATTTTAAGTCATGGTTAGAAACAGAAGATCCTATGACAGGATATGTCCATGTTTTTCTGTGATTTACATTAGTTACAAAACAAGACAGGAAAGTTTGAGTTTTTTCATTGTTATGATAAATATTTCCGCTTTCTGTACAAGACAAAAATATTTCATCTCCTTTCTGTAAAGAAGGGGAGATAGATTGTTTACGCGTTTCTAAGATAATGACTACGATGCTTAAAATAAGAGTAAAAACTATTCCTCCTGCTCCTACTTTCCCGTTTGAAATCAAATTATTTATTTTGCTTAAACTTTTCATGCTTCCTTCTTTTGTTTTATGTTCGCTCATTTTTTTAAAAAAAATATCTTTTTATGACGATCAGTTCCAACAAATCGGCAAATAATTTCCAAGACAAGATGAAAAAGAAATAATACATTAATCTTTTTTTCTTTTTTGTGTTGTTCTTAGAAAATTATTTTTTGTAGAACAAATTTGTTTGTTACAAAAAAAGGATTTCTTTTTGCTTCGATTATTTTGTTTTTTCTTTAAAAAGTATTGTTTTACTTTACTGTCATTCCAATCAGGATCTGAAGTGAAGCTAGATATAACTTGTTGCATTGTCTTATTCTCAGCTCGTTTTTCTAAAAAGAACAAGCAATATAAACCACAAGTCATAGAAAAAAGTCCTTGAATAGAATGAGAGGAATATTTATATTTTTTTGGCAAAGCTTTCAGAAAACTCTTTCGCATAGGACTGAAGCCATATGAATCGAAATATTCAGCTAGTTTACGTGGTTTTTCATAATAAAAAGCTACCCAATGTTCTCCGGGTAAGTTACTGTTGTCGGTGTTGACTACATAACCTGTAGGAAATGATTTCACTGCAGGTATAGTGTCAGCTGAATAAACACCATAATTTCCTCCTTTTTTTCTTTTAATTTTCTGCAAGAAAAAATTTATTTCCGCTCCATTCATTTTTAGGAATTATGCTGTTTCAGATTTTGCTCTTAATATATTGCTAGAATCTAATCTCAGGAGTTCATGATGTTCTAAATATACGATAGCTGCTACTCCATGGGTTAATTCTTCTTCTAGTTTTATGACAAATCCTAAAGAACCATTTTCTGAATATTCGAATGTGCCTGACGTTATTCCGTTTTTAGATATGTCAAAACAGTAAAGACAATGTCCTTTTTTGAATTCGTCGAAAGAAATATCTATCGTATCGTCTCTGAAAATTGAACCTGTAGACCGTATAAGAGCTAGGTAGGCCATATTGTATAAATCATTAGGGTAATCTAATTCATAGTGATAAAAAGGAGTTCCACCGTCGTTCACTTTCAGTTCTATTTCCTTAGCTTTGAAGTGCTCAAATTGAAACGGATTACGATTATGACTTCCTGTAAAGGCATCTAAATGAACTAACCCTATGATGACTCTTTTTGGAAGAGGAGTGTTGTTCACTATATGAGAGGCTTGCAAAATAGATTTCTGAGGACCAAAAGTGACGTATTTCATGTCTATTTTGTTCACAGGATAATCCCAATACGGAGTAACCATTCTAGCATCCATTATTTTTTTATGGAATTTTTCAGACACTCTTATTCTTTTTATGAATAAATGTATGCCCTGTATGTCTATTATGTATTTTTGTGTTCCTAATTTAGACATCAAACAAAAGTCTTCGTCTGCTCTATCAAATTCTATAGTAAGAGGCAGATCTCCAGGTAACACTTTGACCTGAGCAAAAAGGTCATTATGAATTCGTCCTATGACTTCAAATAATTTCCCGTTTTTAGTTTTGTTATAACGTGCTTTCACTCCAGAATTATGATCGTCGCTGTTAACATTTGTTACTTCGTTGAAATCTTTATCGTCTTTGTAATACATAGCCAAAGCTCCCAAGTGTTTAGCAGTGGTTGGATCATAACTTAAAATATATTCCAGAATAGATCTATACCCGTGCAAATCATTGCTGTCTGATATTCGTATTCCTGCTATAGAAAGTTTCACATTTTTAAACATAGTAGAAGCAAAATAATTCACTGGAAAAACTTTAGCTTTATCGTTTATTGTCCCATCGTTAGCTGGAGCATCTGGATTTTGTTTGTCAGCTTTTAATATTTTGCCAGACACTCGAATAAAACTGTCGTGCAAAGAAATGAAATCTGTATGTTTAGATTTTAAAGTGAATTGAACTGTAGTGCTGTTAGGAGAAGCAGTGGGCTCAACTTTTTCATAATAAGTTTTAACTCTACTTATATCTGTTGGAGGAACATGAGTAAAATCAAATTCCGAGGCTACACAAAAACAAGGATCTTCGTCTAACAATGACATTTTTTTAAGGTGATGAACAAACTTCAAAAATATTTGTTTGTTTTTCTCTTCTTTTCAGTAATCTCAGGTTATTTTATGTTAACCAAAGATATCTTTTTTGAAATTTCTTCTAAATCTATTTCTTTTTTTATTTGTGATCGTTTTATTAACTTTTCTTTTCTTGGTTACATGTGAAATAACTTCTTTGCCTAAATCAGACAAAGTTTCTTGAGCTTCTCTTTTTAAAGCTCGTTTAAAGTTTTCACCTTTCATGACATTTTTTGCTACTTTAATTCCTCCTGTTAAGGCTCTTTTTCCTATTCCTTTTGCGGCTGATGCCACAACAGGTTTCACCAAAGGAATAACTGTCTTAAACAATCCTTTTAAAATACCACCTAGCCCATAACCTTTTTGATTTCTGCTTCCTATGAAGGGGGTTAAAGAATAGTATCCTTTTCCATACTGTACATCATAAGGATAAGATCGCTTAGTTAAAAAATGTTTATAATATATATCTTCAGGTGAATCGTTAGAATACATTTTGATGTATTTTTATTTATTTTTTTTGATTTATCTCAAAACAATTTATCTCTACCAGTCAGATGCCCATTCCTTAGAAGAATATCTTGGGTTTTTTTTGGTTCTTCTTCCAGATCGAGTAGAATAAGGTGACGGCTTTCCTGACAAATTTTTGTTTGTTTTAATTTTCCCGAAGACGTCTTCTTGTGGGCTTGGGTAAGATATTTTTACGTCTCTTTCTTTGCTGGGTTGCTTTTCTTCGAAAGGGAGAGGAGGGATATTTTTTATTGGAGTTTTCACTATGCCTCCCCTGGCTTCTCCTATTTTGTCTTCTTCATTTTCAGAAAGATAGTCGGTGTCGTTATTGTTATCTTCAGTGTCTTCTGTAGTTGTTTTTTTCAGAAGGGGCTTTTCTTTTTCTTGAAGAAGAGTTTCATCCAAATTGCCGTCTTCAGAAAATTCATCGTCTGTAGCATCTGTAGAATAATTGCTTTCATTTCTTTGTTTGTCTTCCATGTTTTGATCTTCTAAAGGATATTTTTTTATGATATAAGGACGATTGTTTTTTTTAGTTATTTTTGGCTTATTTAAAAACCACGATTTAGGAATATGATTAGATATATTAACCCAAAGTTCTTCTGTTCCTATAGGTTCTGTTTTTATGCTTGCATTTGAAAAGAATTTCATGATGCTTATCACATTAGAATTTCTGATTAGTTTACCTCTGATGATAATTTCACCATGTTCATTCCATAGATAGTTCAGTTCTATCATTTTTTTGAGAATTTCTTTTATGTAAGGAATTTGTGCTTGTCTTATGTTGGATAAGATCTCAAGTATTGATATACCTGGTATTATTTCTTGTTTTTTTTCTGTAGGAGCAGAATACATGAAAGCCGAGTCTTTAGCTATATTTTGATTTGTGCTTAATATCTTATACGGTTTCACGTTATACATTCTTTGCGCTAATAATTCTTGTTGCCTTTCGAGAGCAGGATTTTTTTCTTGGTCAGTGTTTTTTTCATTAGCATGATTTTTTGCTGAAGATAATTTTTTGTAAGTTGCTAAAGGTATAACGATACTTTTTTTGAAGCTAGCCATAATATTAATTTTTTGCACCTGCCAATCCTCCTATTAAGGACACTGCTAAAGGGAGGAGAAGAGAGAGAAATCCACCTTTTTGTTTTAAAACTGCTTTCCTTTTTTTGTTATTCACACGTCTATTAATAAGATATCTTAAAGTGTTCTTGTATTTTTTTAACTTTGAATAAGACACTGAATTTAATTTAATGTTTCCTGTAAGAACATTAAAAATGCACTGACATATAGAATCTAAATCTTCTTTATCTGCATATTCTATTAACAAATCTCTTTTTCTTTTGTTTTTTGTGTTTCCTAACATTGTCAAAAAAGCTAATCTTTTGACTGATCTGATGTTTGCTGCTTTCTTCTTGATTTTTCTTTTTGGTTGTTTGCAGCTAGTTCTTTTTTTTCTTTTTGCTACAATTGATTTCTTTTTTATTGTTTTTTTGCCTTTTCTTTTAGAAACAGGCATTTTTTTCTTTAACGGTGGCATTCTTTCACACAAAAACTTTTATTTTTTTCATATATTTTATTCAATCTCATGAACTTTATGTTGGTTCATACATGTATAGTTGTTTCTGTTTTATGTTTTGTTAGGTATATACACCTCTTGTCCTATGTCAAATATGTTGCTCCTAAATCTGTATTCTTGAGGAGTTTTTTGATGACCATCTATTAAAAGATAGGAATGTGGTTTCCTAGTTGCTTCATTAAAAATATTAACGAAAGTTTTATAATTTTTAGGCAACAGTTTTCTCCCTAATGTTAGAGGGACAGTTTGATCTAAAGGTGAATTAAAAATAACTAAATACGTCGCATTTCTATTAACAGTTTGCCTTTCTTTTCCTTCAGAATAATAATTTTGTGAAATATATATAACATTTAACGATTCATGATGACATGTTTGAGTGAAAAGTTTTCCTATTTCAGGATTATTTCCGCATTCTTTCATTAAATCATCTAAAATAACAAGTCCATTAAGGTCAGGTTTTATATATTTATCAAAAGAAGAAGGAATACCGTTCAAAAATGTTATGCTTTTCCCCTCCATAAAGTCTTTTTTAGCAGGAGGGGTTTGACCATAACACCATATGACATAGTCTATTTTTTTTTCTATTATTCGCTCATTATTTTTTAATAGATCATACACAAAAGTAGTTTTTCCACTGTTGCTTGGTCCTGCTATGATCATAGAAAATGGAATTCTAATACATGCATTGAAAACAGGGAATTCTATGTCTTCCATTTTTTATTTTCCTTTTATTTTGTTTAATTCTTCTTTATAAAAACTACCACTCAATATTTCATTATTTTTGTCTGTTAACACATAAGTAGCAGGCCATGTTCTAAGAACATATGCTATTTGAAAAATTTCTTCTTTCCAATGAGAAGAATACCCTCTTCTGAAAGCAATCTTATATTTACTTATTCATACTTTATCTCCTACTTTAAAAGGCAGTTTAATTCTTTTGCTGTACAAATATTTTCCGTATTGCTTTAACCATATTTTTTTTTCGTTTGATTTGGTTACTTCAGAAGGACTTATTCCTAATGTTCTATGTTTACTATGATTATAACTTTTAACTAAATCCTGTAGAACGTCTATATATCTCAGACTCTTTTTGAAAGAAAGATATTTATATATTTTGTCTTGTATGGTACGATTGAATCTTTCTACTATAGCACATTTAGTGTCTTGAGAAGTACTGAAAAATTTTATTTCATTTTCTTTTAAAAAATTTTGAAAAACACCTTTAAATTCGCTTCCTTCATCTAATTGTATTAAGTTGGGCTTAACATTGCTTTTTAACAAAATTTTTTTGAAGCCGTCTAGAGTGACATATGCAGTTTTGTTCACTAAAGGTTCAACATAAGCATAACGTGAAAAACAATCTATACAGGCTAATAAATATTTTATTCCATTGTTTTGATCTTTAAGGTTAAAAATACTTATTAAATCAATTTGCCATTGATCGTTTATGCCTTTCACTATTGTTTTTCTTCGAAGAAATTTATATATTATTTTCTTATGTGAAGTATAAGTTCTAGTGTTACGGAGAAAATTTAGCACGTCCTTTCTCGTTATATTTTCATCTATTTTTTTAGCTGCTTCATATAATTTTTTCACAGAAGTAAAAGATGAAGGATGAGAAGGAGTGAAATAAATTTTTTTCAAAATATTTTCTTTGTCCATGTTTGAAAAATATTTGCTTATGAACATGAAAATAGAACCATCTCAGAGTAGTAGGTGATATAATTTTTGATGAATGAACGACATCTTTTGCAACAGCATTCAGACAAAACATTTTTCACAACATTTTTAAATAAATGAATGACACAACTTTTTTCGTGCACGCGAAACAAAATGGAAATCCGATACGCGTCCATTCCAAGAAAAAAAAGGTAGAGACATATTTTATCCCCTTATGAGTTGAGCAAGAGCACAAATTTCTCTTTCGAGATGTACTTTTTGCTGACACATAGGTTTTAAAATATATGTACCATAAAAAACTTGGCATTAGCGCAAGTTCCTCCATTGAGGTGTACTTTCTGCCAATGCATAAATTCACAGAATGGGGCATATTAGCACAGATTTTAACCCATTTTTACGCGTGAAAAAAGTCATTAAATGCAATGCAAGTTTCCGGATTTCCGTGAAAAAATGAAACAAAAAAATCTTTTTGCCTTATAAAAGAAATATTATTCTATAGCATAGATATTAGTGTATATAGGAATAAACCCATCAGGTATTCTAGTTTGGTTTGTGTTAGTTCCTATAGTTTTTTGTGCATGTTTTCTTACGTTTCCGGTTTTCTTCAACACAGTTTTACCTTTAGTGGAACAAATAGTTTTCTGTTTTTTTCCTTTCTTGACTTCTTTTTCTTCTTTCTCACTTTCTTCATCTTCTGTCATGCTAGTCCCTGCTTTTCTTTTATTTCTTTTTTTGCTTCGATTTTCATTTTCGTCTTCAGGCAAAGGAGAGGCTGTCAGGTTGTCTTTTCCTTCTGATTCTTCGGAGCTAGAGTTTTCTGTGTCGCTGATTTTTTCGTCGATAATTAGCTTCAATTTATTTTGAGCAGACTTAGCTTTGTTCCTCATTTTTTCTTTGAGATATTGTGTATGGCATGAATTACATCTCAAATGATTTTCGTCAGCAGAAAAATAATGGAGAGAATGAAAAGGTTTATGACACCTTATGCATTCTTGAACCATGCTTTTTTGACATTTTTCACAATATTTTTTATCTTGAACTATTCTCCCTTTTCTTCCACAATATTCACACTTAACAGGCATTTTATGTATATTTTTATCTAATTCAAAACAAAGATACTTTGACCGTAGATATCTTGTAATCTTTTTTGCTGTAGCTCTCATCTCACTAAGGTTTTCAATCGCTGTCACTGTCACTAGAGGCTATGTTATCGTCGCTGCTGCTGTCGCTATGAGACTTTGATTTTTCTTTCTTTTTCTTAGTGTTCTTAGTCTTTCCAGGCTTTTCTTCTTCACTCATTTTTTTAATTTTATCTATTTTTTTATCTATTTTATTCCTTAGTTCAAAGAGTAAATCATATTCTTCTTTAAGGAGAGAAATACTTTTGTCTTTTACCATATCATGAAAATGTAAGTATATTTTTCCTTTGAATTTATTTATGTCTATTCTTTTCCTTTTGCCAAAAGCTAAAGTAGGATATTTAGATGATTTACTCATTTTGTTTGTTTGCAGATAGTTTGCTATTGTATTTTTGTCTTTATCTCACAAACTTTTCTTCTTTTTGAATGAATATCTTCAAATGGAATTTCTTTCATTTTTCTTTTTAAAGGGGGAATCTTATAATGACCATATGCGTAAGATTTAATTCCTCCTCTTCTCAAATATCTTTTATCTTCAAAAGGAGAAAGAGATATCTTTCTTTGAGACATAGTGTACACTTTGTGTTTTATGCTTCTTATGTTATCGAATTCTGCTTCTTTTATTCTATTTTGGACTAAAGTAAGCTTAAAGTCATTGTGCCTTATAGTTTCTATGCTACTTTTTTTGACTCCCTTTATTTTTTTCTCTTCTTCCCCCTTCTCAAACAAAATTGAATACATTTTTGGCCTGAGAGCAATAAATTCTTTTATTTTTTTCCCCCCTGCTTCATCTTTAAATTTACCTAAGACCTTTTTGTTCGTTTCATCATACAAAAAATGATCTTTAGGTAAATTAGAAAAATCAAAAAAATTATTTAGATCTTTTATTTTTTTAAGATAATTTGTATCTTTTATGTAATACACTAAAGAATCTGTGTCTGTATATAACAGTTGAATATGTACGTCTTTGAATTTAGGCAACATGATATTATAATGGAAATTAAACATCCATAGTTTAGATAACTCTAAAACAGAAAACCCAATGTAGATCGGTTTGTCTAGTAAAAGTTTTTCTTTGCTGCTTTGTATTCCTACAAAGTCCTTTTGAAATATATGAAGAGATTTAAAAGTAGGTTTTTTTATAAGATTTTCACTTTCTTTAGGGTCTGAAGTTAATTTCATGTTAGTTCTTTTCTTGACATTTTCCATTGTTTTACCAAATGCTGCATTATTTAATAACTTAAAGAATTCTTTTTCGAAAGCAGAGGTAGCCAAAGTTCGTTCTCTGTTATTGAACAAAATGTAAGATTTCATCCAATCTTTCTGATGAAAGCTTAAAACACGATGAATTTTATTTATCTTTAAACCTAATGCAAGGTATAATTTTAAATTACGATAATGCACTACATAATTTTTTTTGTCTTTTAAATTGCATATAAGCTTTTTTCCTCCTTTTTTATAGGACGTTTCAGTTTTTTTCAATATTTCTTTTGCATACGGAGATAATTCTTGTTCTTCTATTTCTATTTTTTGTGGAGCTAGAGGAAAATCGTTGTGCATGTCATGAAGACAGTCAGGGTAAGTTAAACTTACCTCCAGTATGTATCCTGTTTCATTATGATCTGAAATGCTTTCTATGTTTAGTTTTTGAATTTGATTTTGGGTTAGCCATTTGAAATTTGAGTGAGGCAAAAAATCTGCTAAACATTTGCCGTAAAGGTTATTGCAGTCTATGTAAAAGATGATTTCGTCGGAAAAATTAGCTTTCGCATACCTATGAGAAACATTAGTAATGCCACCCCTTATACCGCCTTCTATAAAATTATATATTTCGATGTCAGAAAGCAACTCTAGTTCAACTTCTGTATGTTTCAACATAGCTTGATAACTCAAACTAGGTGCCGTTAGAAAATGAGCAGGGTCTAAACCGTAATAACTTAAGGCCTTTTCTCTAAAAGATTCAAAAACATCACATAAAAGCAAAACGTCTATTTTCAAGTAGGCTTTCAAATAATCTTTTATGTTTCTACATTTTAATGCTTTAAACATATGAATAGCATGACAGTAATCGTCCTCAGTTATATTTTTTTTGGTTAAAGTAGAATAAAATTTGTCTATAGGCGGCAATTTTTTTTCTTTCAAAACAGACCAAGAATCAATGTAATCATAGCACATGACACCTTTTCTTATCATATAAGGAATCATTTTTTTGTTTGAAGTATGTTTTTTTGTTTGAACGAAATCTTTTAAACCTTTCTCTTGCAAAAGTTCAGCTAATTTTGAAAGGGACGTAGGTAAAAATTGGAAGGAATCTATAATTCTAAAATTTTCGAAACTTAAAGTAAGAAATTTTTCAGATGATTTAGCAATCACAGATATGGTGCTCTGGTTTATATATTTATATAATTTTTGGATGAGAAAATGAGTGTCATAATTCATGCTGTTGTGAATTATAATTGGTATCTTTAAATTGTCCATCCTAAGACTAGTGTAAGTAAGATTACATCTATTGCAAGCATAATTTAAATCTCTTCCTTTTCCTTCTTGTCCTATGTGAGCATGATCTAAAACTTTTCTTATACCTTTTTCGGTGAAAGATATCCCGCATATGTAACAATTTTTTTGCTTCACTATATGTGAAATATCGTCAGAAGACAAAGACAAAGGTTTTCTCTTATGATCTAAAATATACGAAATTTCAGCTCTTTTTTTATATAAGTAAGAAACAAATTTTTCTATAACATTTTTTCCTACGTATATAACAGGATCTTGACTGTATTTTTCATATTTAGAAATTAATATAGCTCCAAAGGCATTTAATTTGTGTTCTTTGGAGCAACAAGATTTCCCTTTGTATATTTTGCTTATAGTGCGATTATAACATTCAAAATCTGCATATATCACAAAAGGACTTTTAACTTTAAATTTATGGTCAACGAATTTCAAGAAAGTCCCTTTCGGTGGAGTAGAATAACCCTGACCACTGTATACGTTAGTTTTGCAATTGTTGTTAACGTGCATTTCATATTTTTTTTTTGAGCAAAATGATATCAAACATTTGTAACAAAAGTACCTAGTTTTTTTCCAAAAGAATGGTCTGATAAATTTATGTAAATTTCTGATAAGATAATAGTGATCATTAAATAACAATAAATCAATATGTCTTCCTTCAGTAAGGGGAGAAGAAAGGACTGAAATATACATAGGGAAAGGCTGAAATTCTTTTTTTTCAGATACTAAAAGGCCAAAGACATTTACAGTAAGATTATTTTTCTTTTCGAACTTTGGAATTTCACTCAATTTCACAGGAAAAGAAAGAAAAGAAAGGTTTAATTTTTCTAAAAAAATATCGTACGACTTAGCCAAGTTTGCATTGTGAGGAATTTTATGTAATCCTGCTAAAACAGAGTACACGAAGCATTTTTTGCCGCTTCCTTTTATGTTAAGAACTGATTTTTTTCTTTGAATAATGCTTTCTTTCCCTTTTTTCTCCCCTCCAAAAGGATTATATTTGAAAACAGAGAGGCGTAACACTTTTATTTCTCTTAAAAACCATCCTGACCCCATGTGCAAAAAAGCATCGAAAAAACCTAATATCACAGAAAAGGAATTTCTTATTAATTCCTCTACGTTATGAGAATCAAAGTTTACTTGAACAGGACTTTGGAACCATGGTTGAATTTCAAAATATTCATTGTTTTCTAGATTATATTTTCCTAACACTGTGCATAACGATAATTGAAATTCAACCCCCCCTTCTTTTTTTTTTTTCTTCAAAATTAATTTTTTAATTTTTTTGGTCTGATTAAGTAAAAATAAATCAGGATCATATTTGTGAAGAGCAGGAGTTAAATCATATTCTACGATTAAATTTCTGAAAGCTTTACTTTTTTTCATTTCTTATAGGTCTAAAATGAAGAACTAAAAAAACTGTTCCATATTCAAATTGAACCAACTTTCCCACATCGTCACATATAGTTATTTCGATTTCTTGTATTTCACTTTTTTTTACCTTTTTATAGTACGGAGAGACAAAAACTTCCTTTATATCGTCTCCGAATTTTTCACTGCAACGAATAGTTCTCAATAAAGGAATTTGAAGATCGCCTACAATTTCATTTGCAACTATATCAGTATAAATATAAATATTAGAAGAAACGTGATGCAAATTAGGAACACCTCCCGCATGAAAATATTTATAATGTTTGTATCTTGAAGTAGTGCTCATTAAAATCTGAAAATCTAATAAACTATTCAATGGAAGCCCTGAAAAAGTTATAACGTCACTGTTTTCGATCTCAGCTTCGTTGTCTATTTCTTCAGATATATCCAATCTCAGTACATTACTTAAATATTTAGACATAACAACTTTGTCTCCTCTCCCTACCTTTAAAATGGGTTTTAAATTTTGCAGCTCAGTTTTCACATATGGTTCTCTACTTTTTCGAAAAAATTCATCGTCAGGGTATGCGTCTATTTTTTTCAAGGCTGCATTTATGCTTTTTATTAAACTATCTAAAGAAGTATAATTTCCATATGGAATTTTTTGCACGACATATCTTTTTTTTATTTCTATTTCATCTAATGAAGTTATTTTATTCACGTCTTGCTTCAACCTGAAATCTTTTCTTTCTACTACCAAAGTCCTATTTTTTTCTGGAATTTCTGGGAAATTATACCAGGAAACTGGTATGTTTACTTCTACTAATCCCACTTCCCATTCTCCTTGTAAAATTAAAATAGAAGGTAATTTAACCCAAAATTTGCTTGTTTTGTTTTCTCGAGAGGGATGAATAGTATTAGAAGGTAAATTAATGTAAAAAGGAGAAGAAACATTCATTTTAAAAATATATCTTATTTTTAAACAATAAAATCTTTTTTTGATAACTTTAAAAGTATTTCTTTTCTCAGGGAAAAAAAACCACTGGTGGCTCATATGAACAGGATATTTTCTGTTAACTGAAGACCTCTAGTGAGCATTCCTAAAATTATCTTAAACTATACCATATTTAGCACTCTATAGACCTGTAGAGGCTAGGACTGACATTACTTTACTAGATCAGCGAAGACCTCTAGTGAGAGTCACTAAAACTATGTGCATGGTTTTACACTGAAGACTTCTGGTGGCTGATATAAATTATGTGCATGGTTTTACACTGAAGACCTCTGGTGGCTGATATAAATTATGTGCATGGTTTTACACTGAAGACCTCTGGTGGCTTATAGAAGGCATTTTCTACTTACTGAAGATCTCTAGTGAGCATTCCTAAAACTATCTTAAACTATACCATATTTAGCACTCTATAGACCTCTAGAGGCTAGGACTGACATTACTTTACTAGATCAGCGGAGACCTCTAGTGTGAGTCACTAAAACTATGTGCATGGTTTTACACTGAAGACCTCTGGTGGCTAATATAAATTATGTGCATGGTTTTACACTGAAGACCTCTGGTGGCTTATAGAAGGCATTTTCTGCTTACTGAAGACCTCTAGTGAGCATTCCTAAAACTATCTTAAACTATACCATATTTAGCACTCTATAGACCTCTAGAGGCTAGGACTGACATTACTTTACTAAATCAGCGGAGACCTCTAGTGTGAGTCACTAAAACTATGTGCATGGTTTTACACTGAAGACCTCTGGTGACTAATATAAACAAGGCATTTTCTGCTTACTGAAGACCTCTAGTGAGCATTTCTAAAACTATCTTAAACTATACGATACTTAGCACACTGAAGACCTCTAGAGGCTATGACTAATATTTCTTTACTAGATTAGCGAAAAGCTACTTTTGTGAGTTTGTTGCGAATCGTTCCCATACAAGCATTGTTACAATTAATTTTACCACAAATTGTATGTATGTAACAGGAATTAATTATGTAAAAATGAAACAAATTTAATTTTTAGCTCTCAGTGAACAGTTGACTCAACAGCAATTTTTAATGAACTCACAAAAGCAAATCTTTAGCTTTACCTTTAAAGCATTAATCGCAATGCTTTTCCTGCAAAGAATTCCCTGTAGTCTGCGTCAGAAAAGTTCATCTGATTTCGCTGCCTCCTTCATTTACTTTGTTACCTTATTCGTTGTCATATAACTTTGCTGCCTTATTGGTTAACTTCGTTGCCTTATTCGTTATACTGTATTACCTTAAGTTATTGTAGTTTTGTTTCTTTATTCTCAGAGACTTTTTGTAAGCTACTGCTGTATATGTTATAAAATATTTCATTTTTAAAATGTAACATAAGACAAAAATATTTGTTTCAAACTTTTTATTTCTTATCAAATAAACAAACTTTTTTTTTTTTTTTTTGATTTAACAAGGAAGTGTCAGATGATTTTCTCATTAACCATAACAAACATTCATGACCAACCCGTGGTTTTTCATGTACCCATTCAATGGAACAGTAAGGACATTTTATTGTTTCAGTCCTATGATACAAATTTGATTTTTGAATAAAATCATCAAAACATTTTTGATGTACTGGCTTATTGCAACAAATCATATAAGCAATGTTTCTAGTTTTTGTAGAAATAATCATTTCAGTGTTGCATAATTTACAAAGCATGTATTCTAGTGACATTTTATGCAATCTTTGTCTTGTTTTATTTCTCAATTCTTTTGTTAATTCTGATAAAACATATTCGCTAGGATCTAAAGTGTCATCATGTTTTCTTTTTTTAGGTTTCATTAATGTTTCTACATGATAAATATATGGGATTTCGAGTAAGTCACAAGCAAAATCCATCATAGTAAAATAAAAATGTTGATAAGGCATTAATATGCAACACATTTTAAGGACTCGCGGTAAAAGCATAATATTTGATAAAACTAAATTGCCTATTTCATCCTGCAAATAAAAAGACAGGAAATAATCAGCGAAATATACAAGCGCCTCTACTTTGATTTTTTTTAAACGTGGCAAAGAATCAAAATTAGACAAAGCCGAAATAATTTGTTCAGCTTCCTTGACTGACATATAAGGCTGGGAAGGAAAACTGACATCTATTATATCCTTTTCGTTGTCTTTGAAATGTATTCTACCTTCGAAATAAGAAATTCTAGTTTTTAATAGTTCATAATTAATTTTTATGATCATTTTTTTCCAAATCTTTTATCTAAAATTCAAATAATTTACTTTCACAAACTCAGGTTATCCTCTCTTAACTCGTAAATAGAGCAAAATGTAATATTCGGACAATATCTTTGTCCTTTGTGGTTGTTTTTTGTCAAAAACCCAAACCTTAGGACATCTTGAAAATTGATCTTTTATTGTGATTATTATGTCAACAAACCACAACTTAGATATGGATCCCTTGTGCGATTATTTTTGTTATGGATCCCTTGTTGCGATTATTTTCGTCAACAAATCACAACCAACACAAATGCAACATTAGGACATCTTAGATATATGAGTCCCTTGTTGTGATTATTTCTGTTGACAAACCAAACAATCAAAATAATTTGATATTAGTCCCTTTGTTGTAATTATTTTGTAGACAAACCACAACTGACACATATGTAATATCAGGACAACTTAAATATTAGTCCCTTCTAAATCCAACTTTGTGTTTAATCTCAAAAACATTTCTGAGAGTTCTAAATTCAGAATAACTCAGTAGAGGTCACAGTCAAGTTTCTAAAGCTAACAGAAAACTTTAGACAATTGAAACTTTCATAAAGTTATAAGAAAGCTATTCTAAGACCACTAAATCCCAACTGACAACAATTTTCAGTGATATTGAAAGCCTACCTAGCCTAAACTGATATAAATATCAAAATCTGACTGAGTACTTACCCTTAGAGACTATCACACTATTAAATCCAAAATAACGCAATATCCAATAAAAATGTTTCCATAGGCAGAGCCTTTTCTACAAAGGTGGGAGAAATGTTTATTGAGACCAATAAAGCTTAAGAAACTTAAACAATAAATACCTATCCTAAGTTAATAAAAATGTTTGACTGAGTATTTACTTTTAGAAACTCTCAAACTAGTAAATAAAACTGGCAAGATGCTATGAAAGCCTACCTAGCCTAAACTGATATAAATATTAAAGTCTGAATGAGTATTAGTTCTTAGAGACTCTCACTATTAAATCCAAAATAACACAATATCCAATGAAAATGTTTCTGCAGGCAGAGCCTTTTTTTACAAAGGTGAGAGAAAAGTTTTCTGAGACCATTGATGTCAAAGAAACTCAAGCAATAAATACCTAGCCTAAGCTGACAGAAATGTCCAACTGAGAATTTACTCTCAGACTAGTAAATTCAAAATAATGCAATATGTTATGAAAACCTCTCTAAAGTCAGGGGGAAACTGATAGCTCATCACAGCAATTGCAGGTGGGACCATAACCAATCTGTCCCTTTGCACCAGCATTATGTTTTGTGTTGGTTATGCTAGGAATCGAACCCAGTTACCTTCAAGGGCTGTGATTGGCTGTCAAAATTCAGTGTGCAGAAATCTTTCTGAAGCTAGGACAAATCAATTTTAAAAGTATAGAAACTTCAATGAACGCATGAAAATTCTTTTCTGAAACTGCTGAATTAAAACTAACACAGCAAAATTTAATTCCATACAAACCATCCCTAGCCTCAGCTTGAGAAAATAGCTAAGTCTAACGCTGTATTTGTTCTCAGAGAGTTTTTAATTCAGAATAACTAAGAAACTCTCAGACGTGTAAATTCAAAGCCAAAGCAAAGGATAAACGAGAGTTTTACCTGTTCTGCCTTCAACCAAAAATAGCCATAGGCTGGCTACAGCCAATCTGCTCAGCACAGTACAGGGGCGTACCTCTGGTAGCCCAAGCAGTGCACTGTCCAGAATAGTCTACCTCCTCCAGTACAGTGGCGTATCACCATGAAAGCCAAAGCAGTGGAGAAACTAGAGAGTTAGTTTTACTTGTTCTGCCTTCGACCAAAATAGCCATAGGCTGGCTACAGCCAATCTGCTCAGCACAGTACAGGGGCGTACCTCTGGTAGCCCAAGCAGTGCACTGTCCAGAATAGTCTACCTCCTCCAGTACAGTGGCGTATCACCATGAAAGCCAAAGCAGTGGAGAAACTAGAGAGTTAGTTTTACTTGTTCCGCCTTCGACCAAAATAGCCATAGGCTGGCTACAGCCAATCTGCTCAGCACAGTACAGGGGCGTACCTCTGGTAGCCCAAGCAGTGCACTGTCCAGAATAGTCTACCTCCTCCAGTACAGTGGCGTATCACCATGAAAGCCAAAGCAGTGGAGAAACTAGAGAGTTAGTTTTACTTGTTCAGCCTTCGACCAAAATAGCCATGGGCTGGCTACAGCCAATCTGCTCAGCACAGTACAGGGGCGTACCTCTGGTAGCCCAAGCAGTGCACTGTCCAGAATAGTCTACCTCCTCCAGTACAGTGGCGTATCACCATGAAAGCCAAAGCAGTGGAGAAACTAGAGAGTTAGTTTTACCTGTTCCGCCTTCGACCAAAATAGCCATGGGCTGGCTACAGCCAATCTGCTCAGCACAGTACAGGGGCGTACCTCTGGTAGCCCAAGCAGTGCACTGTCCAGAATAGTCTACCTCCTCCAGTACAGTGGCGTATCACCATGAAAGCCAAAGCAGTGGAGAAACTAGAGAGTTAGTTTTACCTGTTCTGCCTTCGACCAAAATAGCCATAGGCTGGCTACAGCCAATCTGCTCAGCACAGTACAGGGGCGTACCTCTGGTAGCCCAAGCAGTGCACTGTCCAGAATAGTCTACCTCCTCCAGTACAGTGGCGTATCACCATGAAAGCCAAAGCAGTGGAGAAACTAGAGAGTTAGTTTTACTTGTTCAGCCTTCGACCAAAATAGCCATGGGCTGGCTACAGCCAATCTGCTCAGCACAGTACAGGGGCGTACCTCTGGTAGCCCAAGCAGTGCACTGTCCAGAATAGTCTACCTCCTCCAGTACAGTGGCGTATCACCATGAAAGCCAAAGCAGTGGAGAAACTAGAGAGTTAGTTTTACCTGTTCCGCCTTCGACCAAAATAGCCATGGGCTGGCTACAGCCAATCTGCTCAGCACAGTACAGGGGCGTACCTCTGGTAGCCCAAGCAGTGCACTGTCCAGAATAGTCTACCTCCTCCAGTACAGTGGCGTATCACCATGAAAGCCAAAGCAGTGGAGAAACTAGAGAGTTAGTTTTACCTGTTCTGCCTTCGACCAAAATAGCCATAGGCTGGCTACAGCCAATCTGCTCAGCACAGTACAGGGGCGTACCTCTGGTAGCCCAAGCAGTGCACTGTCCAGAATAGTCTACCTCCTCCAGTACAGTGGCGTATCACCATGAAAGCCAAAGCAGTGGAGAAACTAGAGAGTTAGTTTTACTTGTTCCGCCTTCGACCAAAATAGCCATGGGCTGGCTACAGCCAATCTGCTCAGCACAGTACAGGGGCGTACCTCTGGTAGCCCAAGCAGTGCACTGTCCAGAATAGTCTACCTCCTCCAGTACAGTGGCGTATCACCATGAAAGCCAAAGCAGTGGAGAAACTAGAGAGTTAGTTTTACTTGTTCCGCCTTCGACCAAAATAGCCATAGGCTGGCTACAGCCAATCTGCTCAGCACAGTACAGGGGCGTACCTCTGGTAGCCCAAGCAGTGCACTGTCCAGAATAGTCTACCTCCTCCAGTACAGTGGCGTATCACCATGAAAGCCAAAGCAGTGGAGAAACTAGAGAGTTAGTTTTACTTGTTCAGCCTTCGACCAAAATAGCCATGGGCTGGCTACAGCCAATCTGCTCAGCACAGTACAGGGGCGTACCTCTGGTAGCCCAAGCAGTGCACTGTCCAGAATAGTCTACCTCCTCCAGTACAGTGGCGTATCACCATGAAAGCCAAAGCAGTGGAGAAACTAGAGAGTTAGTTTTACCTGTTCCGCCTTCGACCAAAATAGCCATGGGCTGGCTACAGCCAATCTGCTCAGCACAGTACAGGGGCGTACCTCTGGTAGCCCAAGCAGTGCACTGTCCAGAATAGTCTACCTCCTCCAGTACAGTGGCGTATCACCATGAAAGCCAAAGCAGTGGAGAAACTAGAGAGTTAGTTTTACCTGTTCTGCCTTCAACCAAAATAGCCATAGGCTGGCTACAGCCAATCTGCTCAGCACAGTACAGGGGCGTACCTCTGGTAGCCCAAGCAGTGCACTGTCCAGAATAGTCTACCTCCTCCAGTACAGTGGCGTATCACCATGAAAGCCAAAGCAGTGGAGAAACTAGAGAGTTAGTTTTACTTGTTTCGCCTTCGACCAAAATAGCCATAGGCTGGCTACAGCCAATCTGCTCAGCACAGTACAGGAGCGTACCTCTGGTAGCCCAAGCAGTGCACTGTCCAGAATAGTCTACCTCCTCCAGTACAGTGGCGTATCACCATGAAAGCCAAAGCAGTGGAGAAACTAGAGAGTTAGTTTTACTTGTTCCGCCTTCGACCAAAATAGCCATGGGCTGGCTACAGCCAATCTGCTCAGCACAGTACAGGGGCGTACCTCTGGTAGCCCAAGCAGTGCACTGTCCAGAATAGTCTACCTCCTCCAGTACAGTGGCGTATCACCATGAAAGCCAAAGCAGTGGAGAAACTAGAGAGATAGTTTTACCTGTTCTGCCTTCAACCAAAATAGCCATGAGTGGCTACAGTCCATCTGCTCAGCACAGTACAGGAGGGTACCTCTGGTAGCCCAAGCAAAGCACTTTCCAGAAAAGTGACTTCAGCTTCAATGGCGTTATCCTGCTGACAAAAGATTTTATGTATTATCACACAATGCTCTGATTCATTATTATACACTATTCCTGTTTTAATCCAATCCCTCAATGACTAATCATATCAAACTCATAAGCTATTCAACTTTCCCATATTTCAGAGCCTCCCATCGCCTTCGACCAAAATAGCCATAGGCTGGCTACAGCCAATCTGCTCAGCACAGTAAAGGGGCCTACCTCTGGTAGCCCAAGCAGTGCACTGTCCAGAATAGTCTACCTCCTCCAGTACAGTGGCGTATCACCATGAAAGCCAAAGCAGTGGAGAAACTAGAGAGTTAGTTTTACCTGTTCCGCCTTCGACCAAAATAGCCATAGGCTGGCTACAGCCAATCTGCTCAGCACAGTACAGGAGCGTACCTCTGGTAGCCCAAGCAGTGCACTGTCCAGAATAGTCTACCTCCTCCAGTACAGTGGCGTATCACCATGAAAGCCAAAGCAGTGGAGAAACTAGAGAGTTAGTTTTACCTATTCGGCCTTCGACCAAAATAGCCATAGGCTGGCTACAGCCAATCTGCTCAGCACAGTACAGGGGCGTACCTCTGGTAGCCCAAGCAGTGCACTGTCCAGAATAGTCTACCTCCTCCAGTACAGTGGCGTATCACCATGAAAGCCAAAGCAGTGGAGAAACTAGAGAGTTAGTTTTACTTGTTCCGCCTTCGACCAAAATAGCCATGGGCTGGCTACAGCCAATCTGCTCAGCACAGTACAGGGGCGTACCTCTGGTAGCCCAAGCAGTGCACTGTCCAGAATAGTCTACCTCCTCCAGTACAGTGGCGTATCACCATGAAAGCCAAAGCAGTGGAGAAACTAGAGAGTTAGTTTTACCTGTTCCGCCTTCAACCAAAATAGCCATAGGCTGGCTACAGCCAATCTGCTCAGCACAGTACAGGGGCGTACCTCTGGTAGCCCAAGCAGTGCACTGTCCAGAATAGTCTACCTCCTCCAGTACAGTGGCGTATCACCATGAAAGCCAAAGCAGTGGAGAAACTAGAGAGTTAGTTTTACCTGTTCCGCCTTCAACCAAAATAGCCATAGGCTGGCTACAGCCAATCTGCTCAGCACAGTACAGGGGCGTACCTCTGGTAGCCCAAGCAGTGCACTGTCCAGAATAGTCTACCTCCTCCAGTACAGTGGCGTATCACCATGAAAGCCAAAGCAGTGGAGAAACTAGAGAGTTAGTTTTACTTGTTCCGCCTTCAACCAAAATAGCCATAGGCTGGCTACAGCCAATCTGCTCAGCACAGTACAGGGGCGTACCTCTGGTAGCCCAAGCAGTGCACTGTCCAGAATAGTCTACCTCCTCCAGTACAGTGGCGTATCACCATGAAAGCCAAAGCAGTGGAGAAACTAGAGAGTTAGTTTTACTTGTTCCGCCTTCGACCAAAATAGCCATAGGCTGGCTACAGCCAATCTGCTCAGCACAGTACAGGGGCGTACCTCTGGTAGCCCAAGCAGTGCACTGTCCAGAATAGTCTACCTCCTCCAGTACAGTGGCGTATCACCATGAAAGCCAAAGCAGTGGAGAAACTAGAGAGTTAGTTTTACTTGTTCCGCCTTCGACCAAAATAGCCATAGGCTGGCTACAGCCAATCTGCTCAGCACAGTACAGGGGCGTACCTCTGGTAGCCCAAGCAGTGCACTGTCCAGAATAGTCTACCTCCTCCAGTACAGTGGCGTATCACCATGAAAGCCAAAGCAGTGGAGAAACTAGAGAGATAGTTTTACCTGTTCTGCCTTCAACCAAAATAGCCATGAGTGGCTACAGTCCATCTGCTCAGCACAGTACAGGAGGGTACCTCTGGTAGCCCAAGCAAAGCACTTTCCAGAAAAGTGACTTCAGCTTCAATGGCGTTATCCTGCTGACAAAAGATTTTATGTATTATCACACAATGCTCTGATTCATTATTATACACTATTCCTGTTTTAATCCAATCCCTCAATAACTAATCATATCAAACTCATAAGCTATTCAACTTTCCCATATTTCAGAGCCTCCCAGCCTCAGCTAGGAAAAACATTTAATTGCAACTCTGTATTCAATCTTAGAAACATTTTTGAAAGTTCTAAATTCAAAATAACTTAGTTGAGACCTTTGCTTCAGAAGGCCTTTCTTAGACTGCTAAATCCTAAACTAACACAACAATATTCAATAATATTAAGAGCCAACCTAGTCTAAGCTTATAGATGTAACAAAGTCCCACTGAGTACTTACCCTTAGAAACTTTGACATGATAGCACAGTATCCAATGAACACCTTTCTATTCTCAGAGGCATTTCTGTAAATGTGGCAGAAACCTAGCCTATGCTAAGAAAAATGCCCAATTGAGCATTTAGTATCGGAAACTTTCAAACTGTTAAATTCAAAGTAGCAAACATTTTCTGAAACTATCAAATCTGAAGAAAGTCATACAATAAATATCCAGCCTAAGCTTACAAAAATGCCCAACTGATTATTTACTCTCAAAACCTCTCAGGGCACTTAAATTAAAATAAAACAATATGGCATGAAAACTTCTCTAAGGCGAGAGAAATTTCTACAAAGGTGACAGAAACATTTTCTTAGATCATCAAATCCATGAAAAACTTAAGCAATAAATACCTAGCCTAAGCTTTCATAAATGTTCATGGAGTCCAACAGTTTAAAATCCAAAGTATCCAGACAGAAAACTTTCTAAGTCCAGCTTTGCATTTAACTCCAAGCCTCAAGCCTACAGTTAAGTCTAACTGAGAAAACCTTTCTAAGATATAAATTGTCCAAACAGAAACACTTCTAAAACTTCCTAAGTCAAAATATAGAAACAACTTTACCTTGCTGAAGTTTCCCTCTAGTGGTCAGGGTGAGACTGAGAGCCTGCGCCTTATATAGCTCTACTCAAAGTTCTAAAAATGAATTTTCACGAAATAAACATAATATGCTGTGGAGGACCAATGGCTGAGCAGAAGAGGTGGGACTCCTACCAAGAAAGACCAATTAAATTTCAGTCCAAAAATTTATAATCTAAAATCTTTCTCAGCATATTCAAAGTAAATAAGTATCATGAAATAAATAGAAACTTTTCAAAGCAGAGAGAAAACCTCTCTGAGATTCAAAGTATCCAAACAAAAGCCTTTCTAAAACTTTCTAAGTCCAGCTCTGCATTTACGCTTTTCTACACCCAGAGGCATTTTTGTAAAGGTGGCAGAAACCTAGCCTATGTTGAGAAAAATTTCCAAGTGAGCATTTACTATCGGAAACTTTCAAACTATTAAATTCAAAGTAGCAAACATTTTCTGAAACTATTAAATCTGAAGAAAGTCATACAATAAATACCCAGCCTAAGCTTACAAAAATGTCCAACTGATTATTTACTCTCAAAATCTCTCAGGGCACTTAAATTAAAATAAAACAATATGCCATGAAAACTTCTCTAAGGCGAGAGAAATGTCTACAAAGGTGACAGAAACATTTTCTTAGACCATCAAATCCATGAAAAACTTAAGCAATAAATACCTAGCCTAAGCTTTCATAAATGTTCATGGAGTCCAACAGTTTAAAATCCAAAGTATCCAGACAGAAAACTTTCTAAGTCCAGCTCTGCATTTACCTCCAAGCCCCAAGCCTACAGCTAAGTCTAACAGTTTGCTTTTACCTAACTTAATACCTATGCCTCAAACCTACAGCTAAGTCTAACAGAGAAAACTCCTCTGAGATCTAAAGCACCAAAAGCTTTTATCTATCAGAACATAGAAACAGACTCACTTTGCAAATGCTGCTCCCAAGTGCCTAATGCCCAAGTGCTCAGTGTCCATGTACCTTTTATAGGTCCAAAAGAGGAGGAGCCATATAATCTATGCAGAAGAGGCGGTGTCCATGTACCTTATATAGACCCAAAAGAGGAGGAGCCATGTAAGCTATGCAGAATAGGCGGGACTCCTTAGTACCCTTAACATAATATATGCATTACATCATGGAATTTTCCTGAAGCACACTTCCATCTGGTGAGATTCATAGAAACCATCCTGCAGCTCTCTGCACCTTTCAATGTAGCTTGTCTCTTTGAATGCTATAATAAAAAACTCGTGTGAGCAACTCATGAAACCAAAGCATACAGTGTACCATTATGCTACTCATCTTCCATCTGGTGGGATTCATAGGAACAATCCTGCAGCTCTCTGCACCTTTCCATAATACTTGTCTCTATAAGTATCATAATAAAAAACTCATGTGAGTTACTCATGAAAACAAAGCATACAGTGTATGCTATAACACTGTATAGTAATTTTTTATTACTATATTATAACTATGCAGTTCCTTTCAGCAATGGAATTTTCAATTACAAACTGCGCAATTTCTTTTCAGCTAGCTCATAGAGGGATAGGAAACATTGTTTTTGTTCCAAAATTTTCACTTTAGACCTTTATTCCATGCATCACAGTAGAATAGTCCCTATAGCTCTCTGTGCTGGATCATTGCTGAAGGGTTCCTACTCCACCCATCATCCCTGCTATATAAGCTATAGATGGCTACCATCTCCAATCTGTAATAATGTGTGCATGTATGTATTGTTAGAGTCTTTTAAAGTATCTCTACCTCTGTGTTATCCTATGTGCAAGACAGCATTGTTAGAGATATACAAACCTGTATGTGTGTCTATGTATCTCTGCTAGTCCTGTGTATTACTACTACTAGATAGCCCTGCTCACACCAGTAACCTAGTTACACACGAGTGGCAGAGCTAGTGTTTACAGTAACAAAGTGAGTCCTCTGGCTGCAGCTGTCTGTGTTTCCCATTAGTACCAGGAGTATCCATACAGGAGGAGGAGGGACCTACCATGAAACCTCTGTCCTATCTATGATACTGCCCTCTTTGTAGGCATTATTAAAAAACTGTTATGAGTTACTCATGAGTTGCAATGCAGCTTATAGTGAGAAAAACGAGTGTAAACAAAATGCAGTCTTGGACTGCTTCTCACTTTGTCTATGGACCAATCAATGCAATTTCTTCTTGTACATGTTTAAGGGTATTAGACACACAATTCGTTTAATGTAATTGTGTGTCTATATCAAGCTTTTCTAGGAGAAAAGTTGAGTTTAGCTCCATTCACGTTTTGCATGATTCTGAGTTTGTTTACCAACCGATTTTCAAGCTGATTTTTTCTTCTTAAAGGACAACTCGGGGGCTACATTTTATTTTATATAGTCCAGCATCTATCTCTAGTCCTTGTATGTTAAAATGACTAAAACGGTAAAATACAAGTATCAAAATGCACTGCATTAATAGATTGAAGTAAATTTCAGTCCAAAAATTTATAATCTAAAATTTGTCTCAGCAAATTCAAAGTAATTAAGTATCATAAAAGAAAAAGAAACTTTCCAAAGCAGAGAGAAAACCTCTCTGAGATCCAAAGTATCCAAACAGAAGCCTTTCTAAAACTTTCTAAGTCCAGCTCTGCATCAACATAATATATTCTCTTCCTTATAAGGCGTAAAAAGTAAGACGTAGAAAACCATATACGGCATAACATATCAACATAATATATTCTCTTCCTTATAAGGCGTAAAAAGTAAGATGTAGAAAACCATATACGGCATAACATATCAACATAATATATTCTCTTCCTTATAAGGCGTAAAAAGTAAGACGTAGAAAACCATATACGGCATAACATATGCAGAACGTAACTCATGCTGCTCCTCTCCTTCTCACACAAACATACTAACACACATACACAGCAGGCTTGGAACCGTGTGACTCAGTGACATAGCCACCATGGAGCTACTATTTACAGTGCACCTTTTTACCACAGATAAAAAGTCAGGTTAAAAAATAACTACGCAGTGCCTTATTCTAACCTAACTGCGCAATAAGAATAAGATTTTCCCACCCTGTTTTTGTCAAGTATATTAGCATAATACATGCATTCTTACTGCGTAGTTCCTGTTTTTGTAAGGCATATTAACATAATACATGTATTTACACTGCGTATTTCCTGTTTTTGTCAGGTATATTAGCATAATACATGCATTCTTACTGCGTAGTTCCTGTTTTTGTCAGGCATATTAACATAATACATGTATTTACACTGCGTAGTTCCTATTTTTATAAGCTATATTAACATAATACATGTATTGTCTTTGCGTAGTAGATGGACATTTTACTTAAGACGTAAAAGCTAACTGGTTTCATCCAGATAACAAGTGGTCTAGTAAAAACACAGCTAGCTCGTTTTTAGCTCTACACAGTAAAAACTGGATAGTCTATCCCTTATGGTTGCAGGCTAAACAATGACGGTTACAATGTATCAAATCAAACGGACTAGCAAATCATATTTGAATGCTAATACATAAACAGCAAACTATAGCTAGCCTTTTACAGTGAGCAGCTAAAACTCTGTATAAGCTGCTCACTGCAACTATATAGCGAGCACTTCATTTTGATATGTGTATGGCCACAACCCATATCTAAAAAGTCAAGAGAGTAACTCATGCCGCTCCTCTCCTTCTCACACAAACATACTAACACCCCTACACAGCCAACATAGAAAGCTAGATGAGAAACATAAATGGGACCGTTATGTCAAATACTCATGTATAGGTCAGGCTCTGTATGTAAGCCTGTTCCATGCATAGGTCTGGGTGAAAAGGTTCTCAATGTTATATAAACCGATCAACCTTGAGTAAAAGCTCTACCCATCTCTCTCTTAGGCTTTACCTGACTCTCTTAGTCTTCGCAGGTCTCCCTCTCAAGCTTTGCCCTTAGGGGAAACAGCCTCCTCAGTGTGTATCAATATTTAATATAATTCACATTTTAGATTGTAACATGTACTTTTCCCTTTTGCCCATGGCTTTATTATAAGCTGCTCGTTATAGTTGCTCTAAACACTTCATTTTAAAACAGAGCATTGTGATAACACTATAATTACATAGTGAGCAGCTTAAATCCCTTCTGCTCATAACTTTATTATAAGCTGCTCACTGTGATGGGATTGTGATTGCACTTCATTTTAGAGCAGAGCATCATGATGATACTGGTACTGCATGTCATCCCATCTGGAGGGACATATAAGAACTATCTTAAATCCCTTTTGCCTATCATTTAAGAGCAAAGCATCATGATGACACTGCTGCTACACGTCCTCCCATCTGGAGGGATCTATAAGAACTATAACTACATAGATAGCTCTCCCATCTGGAGGCATTTAAAAGAACTAATTAAAAGCACAAGGAGATGTTAATCTAAATTATATATATATATATATATATGTATAAATATATATATCTATAAACGATCTCTTTTATAGATATATTTATAGATGACCTCTTTTATAAATAATCTAAATATATCTATAAACAACCTCTTTTATAAATAATCTAAATATATCTATAAACGACCTCTTTTATAGATAAATTAAATATATCTATAAACGACCTCTTTTATAAATAATCTAAATATATCTATAAACGACCTCTTTTATAGATAAATTAAATATATCTATAAACGACCTCTTTTATAAATAATCTAAATATATCTATAAACGACCTCTTTTATAGATAAATTAAATATATCTATAAACGACCTCTTTTATAAATAATCTAAAAATAGGAGGTCTTCTCTGGATAATCCAAATATGATGGTCTTTTCTGGATAATATTCAGAAAAGACCATCTATTATACTACTGACAGGGCTCCCGTGAAGAGTGGCAGATCCCCGGGGGGAGGGCTGGGGCAGCCCGGCAAGGTATGGGAGCGGTCGACGCCGTGCGTTCTCGTCACAGTATGATGAAACATGACAAGGGGGGGAGGGGGGGTCAAAAATGGTCCAAAAATGCATGACGTCATTTGTACACAGCCCCGTTTCAGAAAGTGCGTCCATCCCAGTATTTCCCGAAAGAGTCTTTATATGAATGTCTGAGTGGTATGGGGATTCCCCACCTATACTGCATTCACCAGGAGATGGCCTACCCCGTCACTCTGTGGCTAACACAGATACTCATTTCAACCCTCCCACTTCTCCCACCCAGCAGTAATAGTAGACTCATGATAAATTATCCGGGGTGTTACTTATTCCTCTATCAGCAATGTAGCTTGAAACCCCAACAGCCCCAACAGCTGTTCCTATCTGTTTCGTAGAGGTGGAAAGGGGAACCGAAACTGAAAGATCGAGACTAATATCTTCCTAGACCAGCCCCCTCCCCCAACCCACCCACCATATAACTGGACCCTGCACTGTGCTACCTAAGGGACGTGTCATTTATTACCGACGCAGGGGGGGGGTAGTTATTTTTCCTTTTCTTTCTGTTTTTTTGCGGGCGGGTAGGTTAACATGCCTGACTATCTCATTTCAAGATTTCAAGTGTTTGATCCAGGATACATATTCTATATTCTACGTCAGTAGAGTATGTTATATATTGAGCTCACTATAGATTAAGATGACCTACATAGTCGGCGTCCCCCATTCATGTAGGCCTACATCCCCCCCCCCTTTTTTTTTTATCAAAGGATACCAAAATGATAAAGAATTACATCCTAATGTAAATGATTTATGACCTGTCTATACGGCTCATGTCGTGAGCCCGTGAAGGGGCGGGGGGTTACTCAACTTTATTTTGCTATTGGTGTGATGACTACTCTTTACCTTTGGACGATTTAGACAATATCGCACCATTCTGTAGGAAATTTCAGTCAAAGGTACTATGTTTAGGAAGAAAATTTCACTTGACCTAAAAATTGCGCTTTTTCTTAAAGAACAATCTTTCCTAGAAAGTTGGGCAGTTTTGGTCAAAATTGACCCTGGTTTCGCTCAAAAGTAGATGTTCCCTTGTTATGTATTGATACACATTTTTCGGCAAAATATATGAAGTGAGCCCCCTCCCCCAAGATCGGCTCCATCGTATGGCGCCGCTGTGCCACATGGGAGAGGAGAGGATGGTATAGTCTTTACTTCGTCTACCACTACCTAGCTAGTGTCTACACTATTTTGTCATGGTATAAAACCATAAAAGTACTAACTGAATTGTAAAACAAAAATAGTAAGGAAGTGGGTGGGTGGGAATCACTTGATTGTGAATTGTGAGGGACAATCAATGGATATGACACTTGTGGATCAGTTAGGCCTAAACCGGTAAGGGTCGCATAGTGGATTCAGGTATTACGCCCATTCATAGTTGATACATAGACAAAGGTGCACGAGAATTGGTCCCCACTGGGGGTTATCACACGAGGGGAAGCCGTGTGTGTTAACCTTTAGTCATTTTTGTCAGAAATGTTCAAAAATTCATTTATTTGGCATTAGTAATCATTTCATCATTAGTTATGTGACTTTTTGCAATGATCTACCTGGCAGTGTGATATGGGGAAGGGTTATCACACTGGGGGGTGTAATACAGAGGTTCTTGGTTAGACCTATGGGGCTGTTGTATCCAACTTGAGATAAAGGGTTAATGCACTTTCAAAGGGTTAATATGATGCATGCAGTGTTAGTGACTAGACCCACCAGCACTGGACTAGTGTGTCATGAAAACCAAGGGGCATGAGCCATGTCCAATTCAAAAATGCATATTATATGTCATGTCATTTTTTGCCATTTTCACTATTGTGTATTTCACATGTCAATTGTAATAAATGACAATGTCGCCATGTACAATTTAGTGTACCAGACCCATAAAGGTAGGCTTAAAGGATTAACTCCTGAGAGTGTGATTTTTAGATCTTTTGTCCCCAGGTTTTGCTAGATAAAGTATAGTCTAGCTGGGATTGGTCTGGTCGCCATGTGTTATCTACTGGTAGGGGGCTTATAATTTATAAACCCATAGGGTTTTTGGTGAGGGCACATCAAGTGTGGGGACAGAGTGTGGGGGTATGGTGCCCAGGGCCATGGGGCACTTATGGAGGGGTCATTTTTCGAAAGTGAAAGGTGGTTGATTTGGTGGGGACTAGAACATTTGGAAGTGGAGAAAGGGAAAAAGATCGAACAATACCATAGAACGAACGGAATGGGGACGGATAAAAAGAATCCAGATCCTTGATTTTATGTTTGCGCAAAAGTTACCCCGCCACCCCCCTCCCCATAGTTAAAAATGACACCTTTTATTCCCTGAGTCACCAGCGTGCTGCAACACACCTTGTACCGTTGTACTTTCCTGATCTGACCATGATGTGCACAGAACACCCGGGACAGAACATTGTATAATCCCAAGGTCTAGTTTTAACCCCCAGCCAACATTACTATAACACGGGTGCTAGATGCGTGAGCAATACCTATACAAACAGATATATAATGATACCACTATTGGACAAAGCAGGAACACAGTGCCATTGGGAATTCCCTACTGGAAAGGCCAGGCAGACTGAGTGAAGAGCCAAGATAAACTCATGGTTATTGCTTTCACACTGGACGGCACATGACAGTACACCAACCAGGGTATCACCCACCAATGGTATAGCATCTAACAGGTAAGCAACACTTATACTTGTAAGGTTATAAAAACTAAGGAATAAAGGATCAGTATAGACTAGGATCAGGTACATAATAAGTTTATCCTCAATTAAGGTACTGTAATACCTTGCGTATAAGGCGCGGCTTATACCCAAGATGGACCCATACTGCGCCTTTAATATAGGATCAGCAAAAGTTGGGGGTGCGCCTTATAGGCAAGGGTTTTTAATGATAGATTTGTACCAAAATGACCACAATTTTAGTCCGAGGTAAGGCCCTATAGGTCTGGCATGAACCTAGTATGCCCCTTATAGGGTAGATTTAATTCCTGCATGACTATTGTACTGATTAAGCAATAAAAGCACCAGGCCTATAGGTAATATTGCTGAGTATAGTATTATACAGGGGGAGCCATGGGACCACACTAATATTCCCTACTGTAATGGCCTCTGTTCATTGCCCATTACTAGAGCCAGGACCTAGATCCAGACTATTACAAAGAATACATCTCTACTATAGAGGGTTGAATATTGCTTACAAGTAGCTTCATGTCCTAGATAAAGTTGTAAATCATACTGGATACAATCAGCCAGTAATAGCCACAGGAGGGATGGCAACAGAGTCGACACGTAAAGAATACAGTCGATATAGCATATTTTGTATATGTTATTATAGTGTGTATTTCTTATATTGGGGCTGGAGAACAGAGAGAAAGAGAGAGAGAGAGTGAGTGAGAGAAAGAGGAGGTGAATGGGATGGAATTTCCAGTGGCGGATCCAGGATTTGGAAAAGGAGGGGGTGCGGCCCAAAAGGAGGGGGCGAACCCCTCAGTTTTGGGCAAATATTTGGGTCCAAAATATGTAGTTAAACTCTTAAGTACTGGGAAAGGGGGGGGGCGTGCGCCCTCTCTAAATCCGCCACTGCCGGAATGAGGACACAGACACACAAAAATGATATATGAGAGAGGGAAGGAGGAAAGGATAGGAAAGGGGTATATGAGGGAAGGAGGGTGATACCTGCAATTGGAGGCTATAGGAGGTGGAGGTGGCTGTAACAGGACCAATAATATGTGGTGGCACCTGCGGGGCTGGCACAAAGGTTTAAGGTTGTTTGGAGTAGGAGCATCACTATCTCTCCCTCTGTTCTGACATGGGTGGCCTGGAACAACGAGCCAACCAGCAGCAGTATAATCAAGACCATATGATTTGGCGAGGCCGGAAAACAGAAAGCAGCAAATTCTCTGTGGCTCAGGGTCCTATGTCCATCATAAATGAGGACTGCATACCTCAAACTCCCACTTGCTGACCCTCCACTCCTTTTCTAATATTTTGCCCAGTGTGTGCATACCTCTGACTGTGTTAATTTAAGGAGAGTGTGAGCTGCACCTTAATGGGATCTTTAATGACTATTTCAGTGGGTCATTTAAATTATGTGAGTTGATTGTATCTGATGTTAACCACAGGATGGCTCCTAGATTAGGGCATAACGACCTCCCAGTGCTGAATATAGTAGCAGTTCCACATACTATTGAACACAAATATTCAAAATGCTATCTATGCATTATCTGACGGTTCTGTAAATATAATTTATGACGACACCACAGTAGCATAAGTCATAATAGAATAAGCCTAATTAAGTTGTGAGTTGTGGAAACTAAACTTTGATGATGAAGGGAAATGGCAACAACATATGATTGGTTCCCAATTTATCATTTCTATTAAATCATCTTTATCTCAATTTTCCAGATAGGTACTCATATAATGGCAACCCTGTTGAGGATGCTCTTCGTACTTGGTTTGGGAATACTGACAACCACTCAGGCAGCAATGGTGGAATTTGGAGTCAATGTCACCCTTCGGTCATCATGCAAGAATTCACCCAATGAACTGTCATATCACATGAACTGTGCTTGTGATAACATGTGTCATGCCTATGGGGATTGCTGCGTAGACAAACAGAATAAATCAAATGAAAACCATTTCCAATTTCCCCTACAAGGAAGTATCGACCATATGACCTGTGTCAATGATTTCCGGGTTGAGAGACGATTTCCTGTTTATATCCTGGAAAAGTGTGTCGCGCACTTCCCAGATGAGATGATAAAAGATAAATGTGAGCAGGTTGGTAAAACAGAAAGTGAATTAGATAATGTGTTCCTAGACGTTCCTGTCACTGGTCAGGAGTCTGGGATCCTCTACAGGAACTCTTACTGTGCTTTGTGTAACAACGAGGAGCTTTTCGATATTTGGCGGGTGAACATTTCATCGGACAACCATGAACTCCTTGATGTCATTACTGAGAATGCATCGAAACCAGACTGGTCAGTGATCTCCAATCAAACATTTATGGTGGAGTTCTCACATCCTATTTACAAGGGTCACATGTGTAAGAACCCAGTATCTCAATGCACACCAAACTGGCCTGACGATGACATCAAACGAGCGTGTTTGCGAGAACCAACAAACTTTGTGTATCGCGGGAAGACATATAAGAACATCCACTGTGCAAGGTGTAATGGCGTGAAAAGGGATGACTACCATCTCACTAGCTTCGATGTTAGAGCATTCAAACATGCTAAGAAACCCATTGTTCTTAGACCTCTGAGTTTTTCTATATTGCTAAATTTAACATCAAACCTGATAGAAATAGAGAAATGGTCAGTTGATGGAAGGTATGCCATCAAAGATTGGACTCTCAATGTACCCACCAAAGAAGGACAGGTGTATGATCCATTCACCAATGAATACCAAATTCTGTCTTGTCTTCCGCCTCAAGTCATGGAAGATGGAAAATGTTTATCAGCCGGAGAAGCAACTGTTAAATGCCTGATGAACACCACTATCAAATGTCAGAAGTCAGAATTTGTTTTCATTCGCAACCGGACCTACACACCATTGGAACAGTTGATTAGCCAGTACCCAATCCATGGCTATGTCACCCTAGCATTACTTGGAGTATCATTTCTGTGTATTGTGATGCAGATAGTGTACCATTGCTGCTGGTTCCCAAGACCCAGATATGAGCTAATACTGGTATCTCTGGGTGCTGGTCTTCTGGCTGTAGCTGTTGCTACCAGTATAGTTTACATTGGGTTGGCATATTTGTGGTTTGGAGGCCCAGAAGGAATACTCCTTTACCTCATCCCAGGTGCATTTCTTCCATTTCCAGGTATTTTCTGCTATGTTCTCACATATGGCCTGACAAGGAAAAGGCAGTTTCTTCTGTACATTTTCCTGGCCATAGTACTCTGCATGACACTGCTATTGTTCTTTATACAGTTGCCAAATGTGATATACCGGTATGCTTCCTTGGCACTCAATGGAGCCCACATTCTTTTCAGTTTGGTCAGCTTTGGGATTTTCTTTATAAAAAAACAGCGAAATCCCCATGTCAGAGAAGGTGAAAAAATTGAAACTGATGATCCTGGTGTTCAGGAAAGTGATGATATTGGTCTTCAAGAAAGTCTTCCTATGGAAGTACTCTAACTTTGAGACTTTGTGGCATTGGAATCCAATAGCTTAAATCACTATCAGTCAAACTGGCGCACAGTTCAGTAAGTGTGTACATGGCACTTAACAATAGACCTCTCTATTAAAACACTACTCTGTATGCAGGACGGGACTTGAAGGATTGCTATGTGCTTTTTTGTGAATTATGAGGTAGACTAAGATGTCTTGCACCAGAGACATGGGAAATTGGTGCAATGTTAAAGTTAAATACCTCTGTCTCAATGTACTAACTTAGAAATGTATTTTGCTAAGCCTTGCCGAGGGAAGATCATCTTGACAATGGTAAAGTTTACAATCTTGAATTGTCTAAATGTTAGCTGTTTATATGAACTGGGTATCTATACCCCTTGGGTATGTAATACTGCTGTAATTAGCTTTTCAGAGTGATTGGAATCACAGACAGCGCTTGTTGAACCCAAACCATTGTGCTTTAAGAATAAAATATCCCTATTGTGCTTTAGTCAATTGGCTGCATTAGATGTAGGCCAGGGACTTTATGTGGTAGATACATGTATAATCCAAGAAAGTTACTTAATATGTCTCAGGACATGGATTAGTGTTTTTACAGCTAACTATTTATTTAAGTGGAATTATTGTCCTGATATTTCTATGGAGTTATGCTTAATGAATGTTGTAACCATTCTACTATGCTATACCGATTGACATGAATAATTATTGTGAAAACCAAAAACATTAAATGATGTGTAAAAAAGGTGCTTGGGAGAACAGATAAACCGTTAATGCAGAGTGTACTTAGGCACTACATTCCCCTTAAAGGGTTAAACATATATACCTGCTATTCTTTTTATAATTATGTGAGACTGGAGTTTTTTGACATTAAATAACTTTTTTTTTTGTTGAGTGGGTCCTCCCCTATATAAAGTTGTAGACAAATTTGTGGAGGCTTTCCTATATTTGTCATGGGGGCTGTGTACAAATGACATCATGCAGGAGGGGGGGTAGGCCCGGCATGACAAGATTTTCCATATACCTTCAGCATTGCAAAATTGGCAAAAAAACACGACAAGGAGGAGGGGGGGGTTAAAAATGGTCCAAAAAGCATGACGTCATTTGTACACAGCCCCATGGCACTTGACAATAGACCTCTCTATTAAAACACTACTCTGTATGCAGGACGGGACTTAAAGGATTGCTATGTGCTTTTTTGTGAATTATGAGGTAGACTAAGATGTCTTGCACCAGAGACATGGGGAATTGGTGCAATGTTAAAGTTAAACACCTCTGTCTCAATGTATTAACTTAGAAGTGTATTTTGCTAAGCCTTGCCGAGGGAAGATCATCTTGACAATGGTAAAGTTTACAATCTTGAATTGTCTAAATGTTAGCTGTTTATATGAACTGGGTATCTATACCCCTTGGGTATGTAATACTGCTGTAATTAGCTTTTCAGAGTGATTGGAATCACAGACATCGCTTGTTGAACCCAAACCATTGTGCTTTAAGAATAAAATATCCCTATTGTGCTTTAGTCAATTGGCTGCATTAGATGTAGGCCAGGGACTTTATGTGGTAGATACATGTATAATCCAAGAAAGTTGCTTAATATGTCTCAGGACATGGATTAGTGTTTTTACAGCTAACTATTTATTTAAGTGGAATTATTGTCCTGATATTTCTATGGAGTTATGCTTAAAACCCTTTCCATCCCATAAAGCAGGATTTGCACGCAAATCCCATAGAGTTACAGGAATTCAGGGGTGAAAGGGTAATGTTGTATCCATTCTATGCTATACCGATTGACATGAATAATTATTGTGAAAACCAAGAACATTAAATAATGTGTAAAAAAGGTGCTTCGGAGAATAGATAAACCGTTAATGCAGAGTGTATTTAGGCACTACATTCCCCTTAAAGGGTTTAACTTATATATACCTGCTATTCTTTTTATATGTGAGACTGGAGGACTGCTATATATTATTTTACTTTTGCTTACAAAACAAAGCCTTATATTCATCTCCAATTCATTGTTTTAGAAATAAAGGAATGGTGTCATGTTTACTCTTCTCTCTTGATATTCCTGTTCCATAACGAAAGGTAATTTTACATAATAAAACAAATGACCCGTTCCAATCTATCATATTGTAAAGGCACCGAGTGAAAAGTGTTTCACCAGATGCGGAACTCGAACCCGCGCTACCTCCATCCAGATCTCAGTGTGCCAACCGCTACACTAATCTGGCTCATCTACTTTCCATACTTGGGGACCTTGTACAGATCGGTCACTAGGAGGTGCAGGGCAACCGTATTGCCCCCCTACACTACCCCCCAGATCCAAGCACTGGGGTGCCTGAACACTACCCCCAGCGTCACTGCACTGAGGTGCCAGACACTACCCCCAGTAGATCAACGAATGAGCTGCTGGTTACCAACCACTCAGTGCTTGGAACTCAACACCAACAGCCATCCGAGGGACCGATCTACCATTTTTCTCAGAAGTGCTGTCCCTGGGGTCCAGGTATGCGCGCATCTGGTGCCAATGTAAAGGCACCAAGTGAAAAGTGTTTCACCAGATGCGGGACTCGAACCCGCCCTACCTCCATCCGGATCTCAGTGTGCTAACCACTACACTAATCTGGCTCGTATACTTTCCATACTTGGGGACCTTGTACAGATCGGTCACTAGGAGGTGCAGGGCAACCATACTGCCCCCCTACAGTATATTAAGAATTCCTTTTGTTGATAAGTAAAACAGATACCTGCATTCTGACCTTGGTAATCGTAAAGAAGTGTAGCCCTGAGGAGGTACACACTCACGCTGCATTCATAACAATCAACAAAAAAATAAAAAGGCAACTTTATCTCTGAATCACTGTTAATGTTTTTTTTTTTACTGTAACACCCTGCATAAAAGACACGGCTTATACCTGGGATGGAGCACTACTGCAATTTATAGAGTCAGCAAAAGGTCAGGGTTGCACCTTAATTGCAACGATTATGAAAAAGTACATGTTAAATTGCCCAAAGAATGAGTCCAAATTCACCTTATAGGTCTGCCATGAACTCGGGGTGCACCTTATAAGCAGGGTGTGCCTTATCCGTAAGGTATTACGGTATGTCAATCTGATTGAAATGAGGCATTTTCTTTTTCACTCTTCGGTATCACTATTTTTACTGCATATTTGAAGGTCATTTCATATTATGATACAAACAACCCATCAGAACTTATCGCATATTTTACATCGATTTTATTGATAAATGAAACAGATCCAAGCATTTTGATTATAACCATGATGGCAAAGTGCACTGCTGGCAGGTTATCCATAAGGGTGAGTTACTCACCAGACCTGCACTCATGCATAAGAACAACAAAAAAATATAAAATGCTGCTGCTTCATTATTTTCAAAAAGATGTAAATATACCCATTAACATTTAATTATTGTAACAATAAAAAAGATTCAGAAGGCAGTTGTAGCATAATGTCATAATGAGGAAGCAGTTTTGATGCAATATTAACTGAGTATGAATCCATGTAACTAATTACTTTAAATGCTTTAAGGGCCAAATGATGCCTCCATATTTGTCTCACTTTGTCATCATGATGCACCAATGCAGTGCTGGTGCATCATGATGACAATGCATTGATGCTTCATACCAGTCCAGATTGAGTGTATCAAACTTGAAGGTTAACATAATGCAGCCCTGGCAGGTTACTCCCGAGGCTGCATTCATACATCATGATGACAAATGTACATAATGTATTAATGCACCAAGTCGTTATTACAGTTAGCTAAGGACTAATAAAGCATGGAAGCACTTACAGGTAATTTACATGTAATGATAATGTAACAAAATATCATTTACTATAGCCATGAACACATTAAACTGTGAATAAGTCCAATGAGTGTTGATTATAACGCACTTGATATAATAAAGCCTTTAAGTGAATAGACAATCGTCCAATCAATACATTATTTAGCACAATACAGCAGTCATAAAGTATATACACAAAATATTTTAATCTTTACAATATACCTTAATTCAGTCTAAAATGGGTACTTAATTTAGCTTATGGATGGCTATATGCTGTACATATAAGCATCAGCAATTTATTTGTAGACATAAGACAGTAATTCACTCTGGCACTATGATCACAACAATTAGGGACAGCTCTATATTCAAGAGCCATTATTAAGAAACTCCCAAACATCTGTAAGTATCATTACATTGTAAGTATCATTACATTTATCGACCTACCAGTGTAAGAACCAATATCACTCTTGATGAAGTATTCATCTTCAATGCATAACATCCCCATCTACACATGACAGTAGCAGTTTTCACGCTGATATATAACCCCAGAATTATCTACTTTCCTCCAAACCAAAATAACTAAACAATTTTGAAGACTATCAGATGCAAAATATTTCCATTCTGACTGGCAGCATTTAGCATGATTTGAGGCAGTAATACTCGTAATAACTGACTACAGATGTTTTGCAGCAGATAGATAGGGGCATTATCAGGTCTAATTTTTCCTGTTTAAATTTTGATATTGATAGATGCTAGAATTTCGAATCCCTTTAAATACATGTAGATCTATGCCACCATTATATCTACATTACGCCATAGATCTCCTTTGCTGAATGTAACCATGTCCATTGTTATATTTAAATCTGTATGTATCATCAACCTTTGACCTTAAATAAATACCAGGGTACAATGACATTTATAAGTGTCTGTATTATGGGTGGGGTACAGTGCTATTGATATCACTACAGATATACTGCTACTGATTTTACTACCTGCCCTGGAGGCCGTTTCACCGCATTTAATACAATAAACACGGAGGTCCATGTTTTAAACATTGAGGTCCATGTTTTAAACATGGAGGTCCGTGTTTCAAATTTATGTCAATATTTGAATACCTCCTGCCCCTACCCCCTCCGCATTTGCAATATGAAACATATTTCAAATGCGGAGGGGGGTAGGGGTAGTAGGTGTTCAAATGTGGACATAAATCTGAAACACGAACCTCCATGTTTAAAATATATAACTCCGTGTTTAGTGTATTAAATGCGGTGAAACGACACTAAAATAATATCATGCTTAACACATATGGTTACCGCTTAGAACAAAAGAAAAAAAAACGTGGTTATTTTATGTATCAATAGGTTAAATCAGTTAACAGTGTAGAGCTAACTAATAACTATAAAGCATTAAATATGTCACAGTCAAGCACTTGTGTATGAGTGGCATGATCAACACAACTATACGGAAGCACGACCCTATACAAATACATAAATATTTAAACAATTCAGGTTCCTTATTCAAATATGTAAAAGTTCATATGTCCTAAACATCTTAACTTTTGATTCTGGTATCCTAAATATTCAACTCAAGTTTCCTATTCAAATAGGTAAATAGTTCAAGTGCTCTAAATACCGTAATCTCCCGCGTAGAAGACGCGCTGCGTGTATAAGACGCACACCAAACTTAGCACATGCATTTTCGCGTATAAGATGCACATTTTACTGCTGAAATTTGTAAGATTAGAACATTTCTATCGAAAAAATACCCCTCGTATAAGACGCACCCCCAACTTGAGAGAAAGCTATAAGACTACCCAGCATTTTGTTTGGCGTAGAGGACGCGTCTTATACGTGGGAGTTTATGGTAATTCATGTACGTTAAATATATAAACAATTCAAGTATCCTTAACAATGCATCCTTTAAGTCTCTTTTCATAAAATATATGCCATTGTCCTTCAAACTACATAAATGGCTCCAAATAGCCATATATAAATGGCCGGTCATACCTAGACATATTGAGTAATTACTGGTAAAGAAATACGCAAAACATTGAAGAAATTCAAGTATGGTCATCCAAAGCCTCTACTACCGTAAATTCTCTCGTATAAACCGTGGCGAGTACCAGAACCCAAATCATGATTAGGCTTATAGGAGTAGCCAAAAGAAGGGGTGCGGCTTTTAAGAGGATTTTTGGCACTATAGAACAGAACTAAAACTACAATTTTCAAGCCACAGATTAGGCTTATAGCTCCCTCTAAAGTTGGGGGTGCGGCTTATACGAGGGTGAGGCTTATACAAAAGAATTTACGGTAGCTATTCTTTAACCCTGGGCTGCTAATGAATGCATCAGTATGTCATGTCCATCAGTGTACCAATACAACACTATATTGATGCTTCACGCTGACTATCTCAGAGTGTATCAATTGAATGTAATCCTGGTGTGTAGACTAGCCTGGCCTGCATTCATGCATCATGCCGACCAATGGGCATGATGCATGAATGCACTATTCATGCATCATGCCGACCAATGGGCATGATGCATGAATGCACTAACAACCCTTGGAGGATTGGGTTGTGTCATCAATAATAGTAGCTAAATTGTGAGATTTACAACCATTTATATGTCATGCTAAGTAAAGGGCCCCAGACGGGTAAAATCGACAAGGGGACAAGGCCACTTTTTAAAATCGACAAGTGACATAGGGTTGGGTGACAAGGGACAAAATCACTTCTTAAAATCGACAAAGGGACAAAATCAATTCTTAAAATTGACAAGGGACACAGGGTTGAGTGACAAGGGACAAGAGTCATTTCTTAGAATCGACAAGGGACACAAGACCCCCGTGTCTAGGGCCCTAAATAATACAATGTAAGGATCAAATGTACTTTATAATCAAGGCAATATTTGCCAGCTTTTACAGTAATGCCAATATCAAGTGTTACAAAGCATGGTTACGACGCTAGTAACTCTGAATGAGGCATATTTACATCTAGAAACCTACTCTGTAGCCAGCATGTCAATGTTGTTGTCATCATGGACGGAAGAACAAATCTAGCCATTTAGAGTACATGTTATCGCCTCAGTGTAACAAGGATGTAACTGCATTTGGGTCAACAAGGTAAAAGGTACCTCTGTGAGGCCACAGCGGTACCATTTATCTTGTCGGGCAAGATGCAGTTACAACCTTGTTGCACTGAGTCGACGAATTGTGTGTGAAATATTGGGACAGGATGCACTGGTAACAGATAAAAGATAAACAATTTCTTCGTATGGAGAGCCCATCACCCCGGATAAACCTCAGGCACATAGACAGAACTACTTTATAGATTCTTTTCCAAAAATATATCTTTTTAGGTTCAGTGAATACAAAAGGGCAATACGAATATAAGAATGAGATTCAAAGAAAAATTACATAAGTGAGCCAAGAGATGAGTGTAAAACAAATTAACACTTTGACAAAGTGAAAACACAGAGTGAGTGAGTAATGGTTGTTTAACGCCAAGCCGACAGCTAAGGTCATATTCATGGCGGAGAAAGTACATTAGACATCACGTCACAAAGGAATACATGTGCCTGTGCCCGTGCATATGGACACCAGACACATGTAAGAAAGAGGGGACAGGAAAGAGGAGATTCAAGGAACGAATATGTACCAGTGCCCGCGCATATGGACACCACCCACACTCAGAGAGGATAGAAAAGCAAGACATAGACCCCTTTTAAAGATGGCCTGGGGCTGGGGAGGCCCGAAGGGAAAACACAATGTATGCTGCAAAAGCAAGACACAGTTAGACATACAGAAATCTTCTTATACATTATCAGCAGCAAATATTGGTTTTAAAATAAGTACAATTGTATTATGAATAACATGATTACATATGAGATAATGTTATTTCTTTACATGTAGTACATATATTGTAAGTTACACCACCCCAGTGTTAAATATCAGGCTGACTAGATATAGATTATTGGCTGATGACTATAATAAAGGGCCCAATAATGCCTGGTAGTTCACATTCCGTGCCCTTGGTGTTCATGACACACATATATGCAGTGGTGGCAGGTGTTCTCACCAGCACAACACTGCTGCACCATGCTTTACCCTTTTGGAGTGTCTTAACCCAATAATGTCTGAATGCAGTTCTGGCTATCTACGGGGCCCAAGGGGACCCCCTCATGTCACAATGTCGCCAAAATTTAAGGCTTCAGGTCACATATCACCTTTTTAGGTAATGGACATGTCACATGTCACTTTTAAAAGGGTGCAATGTCAGAATGTCACTTCAAAATGCCAAATGTCGCCATGTCCTTTTTTACCCCTTGGGGGCCCTATCTATGCTGCAGGGCTGCATTCCTACATCATGATGACCAAGATGCATGTATACGTGAATCAGAGGCCTACTGCACTTTATACAATCATCCTGTACTCAGGGTACCTCTTATAGGCAGGATATAATTATATTAAAACAGTATTAAAGTATTGAAAATCAGGGACTAGTCAGCACACACACAATGTTGTCGTCATTATGATGAGAAGAGTAAATCTAGTCATTTAAAGTGCATGTTGTTGACTCAGGGCAACAAGGATGTAACTTCATTGTCAACGAGGTAAAAGGTACCTCTCTGAGGCCCCTCACTGAGGTACCATTTACCTTGTTGGCCCAGATGTAGTTACAACCTCGTTGCACTGATTCGATGATATGAGTGCCAAATATTTGGACTGGATGCACTGGTAACACACTGTTTAAACCTAAGGCTGCTTATAGCTTTGTCTTCAACTCAGGGTGCACCTTATATGGGGGATGCGTTGTATACACAGGAGACTATGGTATACATTGATACACTATGTTGGCCTTAAAGAGGGGGCATTACAATATTCAGGCTTATCCAGGTGAGGCTAGTAGCCAGTTTTCTCATTGAGCACAGTGTCCTGGTATGAGGGCGGTGGTGGTGCAGTAGGCTCAGTCCTGAAACAGATGACAATAGACTTCATGCATACTATCAAGAAATTCTAATGCAATTTACAAATATAATAAAATATTTGTACTGTGCTCTCCAAGAAACCATGAGCATTTCTCTAGAGACATTGCCATTTTAATGCACATGCATTTTCTCTTTAATCGATTGTATTAAAACCCTGGTCATAAGCCGGGGTAGAGTTGGGGAGGGGGGAATTTAGAAGCCGATTTTAGTCAAAAATAGAAAAAAAATCCGCCTTATGACCAGGGTTTTACGGTACTGACAGCAGAAGAGGTTTATATTTTTACTCACCCTGCCGGTGGATAGCCTTTTGCAGGCTCGGGTGGAGGTCCACCTGGAGGTGGGTAGGCAGCAGGTTGTGCGGGTGGGTAGCCTCCTTGGGGTGGATATCCACCTTGCTGAGGAGGATAACCTGCTGGCTGGGCTGGGTAGCCTGCAGGCTGGGTTGGGTAACCTGCTGGTTGAGACGCGTAGCCTGCTGGCTGGCTGGGGTAGCCTGCTGGTGGCCCTTGGTACCCTGCAGTAGGCTGGGGACCCATGGGATAGGATGTAGTCTGTGTGTGGTATCCAGCTGGTGGTGGTGCCTGACCACCTACCAATACCTGACCCTGTAATGGAAATGTCAGAAAAAAATTGGATGATACCGTAATCTCTCGCGTATAAGGCACCGCTCGCCTATAAGGCGCACCCCCAACTCAGGGAGGTCTATTTCACGTAGAAGGCACCCCCCTGAGGGCAGATTTTTGTCAGTTTGGTACTGTTCTATAGTAAAAATATCCCCCCTATAAGGTGCACTCCAAACTCAAGGCAATGTCCCTCACGCGTATTAGACCCAGCAGCATTTTGTTTGGCGTAGAAGACGCGCCTTCTATGCGAGAGATTACATGTAGTGTCGATACAGTGTTTTAGATTGAGCCTGGTTAACTGTTAACAAAAGAAGGAGAACATGACTCCTCTGGGTGACATTTAAGCACCATGATGATGAATGTACATAGTGCATTCAGATTAAAGGTTGCACAGCATTTCAATACAGTATGACCTTCTGTTAACATGAATTCCCCCTGAGTTCATGACAGACCTATAAGGTAAACCTGGGGCCAGATTTTGCCCATTTAATAGTACTGTTCAATCGCTAAAAAACTGCATATAATGTGCACCACAAAATTGAGCATATCATATCAACAGCGGCTAATCCTCCGCCATCCTCCGCACCTTATATACTATGTGAGGTACTAAGGTATGAAGCATTTCCGAAAAGATATTACATTACAATATAACACTGACAAGATATTTGAATAAAACTTCTTTTCAACATTTATTTTATACGAATTCATATCACAATCTTTTTCCCGAAAGTGAAAGATGCCTCATATGTTTTTTTTTTCTCAAACCAGATAAATATGGTACAAAAGTTGTTAAAATTGGAAAGCAATCTGCTGATAGATTTCCCACAATGTAGGGTTTCAGCTAATAGGAGGAAAATATAGGGACAGTAGGCTTATGTGAGTATAGTATAGTACCAACTAGTTTTCGAAGTAATAAGTTGTAGGAATAGTCATTCTGGTTACTGCTTCAAGGAAGAGAGACATATAGCATAACCCCAGTGGTCAGTAGTAAAAGTAATACATGTGCTTGAGAAGGAACCAGTCTCTGGTCAGGCCACACTTTCCTGATTACTTGGATCATGGCATTTGACAAGGAATATTTTGGGCTAAAGGCACCCTCGTCATATTTTTCAGGGGTTGGTGATGAGAAACCAGATTTTTTTTGAGTGGCCTAATGTGCACCACTAAATTGAGCACATCATATCAACAGCAGCTTATCCTCACCCATCCTCCACACCTTATATCTTATATGAGGTACTAAGGTATGAAGTATTTCCGAAAAGATATTACATTACAATATAACACTGACAAGATATTTGAATAAAACTTCTTTTCAACAGACATTTTATCCCAATTCATATCACAATCTTTTTCCCGAAAGTGAAGGATGCCTCATATGTTTTTTTTTTCTCTCGAACCAGATAAATATGGTACAAAAGTGGAAAGCAATCTGCTGATAGATTTCCCACAATGTAGGGTTTCAGCTAATAGGAGGAAAATATAGGGGCAGTAGGCTTATGTGAGTATAGTATAGTACCAACTAGTTTTCGAAGTAATAAGTTGTAGGAATAGTCATTCTGGTTACTGCTTCAAGGAAGAGAGACATATAGCATAACCCCAGTGGTCAGTAGTAAACGTAATACATGTGCTTGAGAAGGAACCAGTCTCTGGTCAGGCCACACTTTCCTGCTTACTTGGATCATGGCATTTGACAAGGAATATTTTGGGCTAAAGGGGGAAAAAATGCTCACCTATGATAAGTTAGGGAATAAAGTTGGGTGTCATGTCCCGAACCCAGCCCTCACAAAAAGAGAAAAAAAATCTACAAAAATCCTAAACAGCAGCTCCATAATGCAAGTAATCAAAATAAAAGAATCTTATTTGTTGAACTTGAAGGAATATTGAGTTAAATAGACACTGCTGTGGCTAATATTTTAGAGAATACCGCCTTGCATAAGCTCCATGGGTAGTGGCTAGTTGAAATTCATTAGCGCCCGAGCATGTCTTACACCGGCCATTAGACGGTATAAGCTCTAGTTGCACATACCGGGTAATTGTTGAATTGATAGAGACTTACAGACTAACCTCTGGTTAGCTGTTATATACTAGTAGATATACTTACACGTCCTCCGGGCTGTTTGGTTATCAAAGTAGTCAAATTACTTGTATAGCCATTTAACCTCAGGAACAGTTGATGTAAAATCCAATCCCATCCTCCACCCCTCCTTATTTCTCTATGTCTAAAATAGTTTATATAAATGGGATTTTACAGTCGTATGACATAAGACGAAGCCCGGTAGGATATACCAATTGTTACTTTTTAATTGCCATTCAAACTCAGAGATGGAGTGCATCTTCCCCAATGTTGGGGAAAATTGCCTAATAGCCTATCAAATTATTTTGACTCTCCTTGCGCAAAATCTTCTATATGAGCCAAATCTTTTCCTTCAACCTTAAATTTGGCTTGTAGGTGAGGTTTTGATATGTAAATGTATAAGGAGAAGATCATTTTTGAACATTTTTCCTACAGGCTAAAGCCTTTTTCTCAAACTAGGATTCAGCATATACCATAAAACCCCTGTCAAAAGCAAATCTTGTTATTTTTGGTCAAAATCGGCCTCATAACATTTGCAATAATCTACCCCCAGCTTATGACCAGGGTTTTGTTATAATAGATTAAAGAGAAAAGCTTTAAAGACTGCCCCGAAAATTGATTAATAAGATTCCCTTAACTCAACCCCCAGGGTAGAGCTAGAGTCGGCTTATGACTGAGGTTTTACGATAGGTGACATAGACCTGAAGGTGAGGATTTACTGTAGTTGATACTCACAGTGTAACCGGACTGGTTAGACGTTGAAGCAGACGACACCTTCTTACAGACATAGATGCAGAGTACTACCGAGGTACACATCATGATGATGGAGATCACCATCAGGATGCTCCCTGCCACAAGCATTCCACTAAAAAATAAAAACTCAACATGTGTTACAAAACGAAAACAAGAATGAGTTACAGTAAATGTGAAACCTTCACAAAAGTTACTTTTTACTTCTTTAGGCAGTAGTCACCGTTTAATCAAGGTAGTAGGTAGGTATCTGGAGTGTGCTAAAATCTTTATCCACTGGAACCATGATTGATCTAATTGATAGCCCCCACCCCTCCACCAAAATCATTTCAATCAAAACCTCTTCGATGTAGTAAATTTAATCTTTTAGTCTCCCCTAAATGTACCAACTCCCTGTTGTTGGAAACTACCCCTCCCTGGGTAATTTGGTTGGGCAAATTCTATCTGGTCAAACTTGGTACCTTTCCTCTGCCATATAACAAGACCAACCATACCATAACAGTTGCCACACACCTCCAATATCTTTTTTTCACAATATAAAAGGACCTCAAATAATTAAATTACATAATAAATCAAAGCTTACTAATGACGGCTTCTTGACTGGTCCCGTGAGTGCTTGAAGAAGTCACTCTGGAAGTTGGGATCATCTTCAATGCCACTGATGGACCCCATGCCTATCAGCCCGCATGCCGTGAAAAAGATAAAGACGCCAAAGAAGGCCAAGTAGATGGAGCAGATCCCAGCAAAACCTGAGCGTGCCACAGTGGCAAGACGGTTGGGGTGTCCTCGGTACATGTCTGAAAATAATAAAGTTTGCCACTAAAAATCCGTAATTTTCCCATCGCTGAATGCATAAAAAGGTTAGGTCTAAGACCTAAAAGACCCGAGTTTTTAATGCAATTTTCAATGCTATTTTCAATTCAATTTTCAATATTCAATCAGATATTGACAAAAAGTGAGTGATTACTGACATATGTTGATGAACTGCTGACCAATAATGAGCAATTACTAACATGTATTGACTAATTGCTGACAAATAGTGCATTATTACTGATATATTTTGACAAATAGTGAGTAATAACTAACAACATTTACTAATTGCTGACAAATAGTGCATTATTACTGACATATTTGGACTAATTACTGACAAAAGTGAGTAATTACTGACAAAAAGTGAGTAATTACTAACATAAATTGACTAATTGCTGACAAATAGTGCATTATTACTGACATATTTGGACTAATTACTGACAAAAAGTGAGTAATTACTAACATAAATTGACTAATTGCTGACAAATAGTGCATTATTACTGACATATTTGCTGACAATGCATCATGACATCCATAAAAGGGTTAACTGCACATTAATGCCTTGTCTATCAATAAAGGGTTGACTGTGCATCAATGCATCATGCTATCCCTAAGGGGTTAACTGTGTATCAATGCATCATGCCATCCATAAAGGGTTAAGTGCATCAATGCATCAGGTTATCCATGAAGGGTTAAATGTGCATCGATGCCACATGCCATTCATAAAGGGTTAACTGTGTATCAATGCATCATGCCATCCATAAAGGGTTAAAGTGCATCAATGCATCATGCCATTCATAAAGGGTTAAAGTGCATCGATGCATCATGTTATCCATGAAGGGTTAAATGTGCATCAATGCTTTGTAACATCCATAAAGGGTTAACTGTGCATCAATGCTACATGCCATTCATAAAGGCTTAAAGTGAATCAATGCATCATGCCATTCATAAAGGGTTAAATGTGCATCAATGCATCATGCCATTCATAAAGGGTTAACTGTGTATCAATGCATCATGCCATTCATAAAGGGTTAAATGTGCATCAATGCATCATGCCATTCATAAAGGGTTAAATGTGCATCAATGCATCATGCTATCCATAAAGGGTTAACTGTGCATCAATGCTACATGCCATTCATAAAGGCTTAAAGTGAATCAATGCATCATGCCATTCATAAAGGGTTAAATGTGCATCAATGCATCATGCCATTCATAAAGGGTTAAATCTGCATCAATGTATCATGCCATTCATAAAGGGTTAACTGTGTATCAATGCACCATGCCATTCATAAAGGGTTAACTGTGCATCAATGCTACATGCCATTCATAAAGGCTTAAAGTGAATCAATGCATCATGCCATTCATAAAGGGCTAACTGTGAATCAATGCATCATGCCATTCATAAAGGGTTAAATGTGCATCAATGCATCATGCCATTCATAAAGGGTTAAATGTGCATCAATGCATCATGCCATTCATAAAGGGTTAACTGTGTATCAATGCATCATGCCATTCATAAAGGGTTAAATGTGCATCAATGCATCATGCCATTCATAAAGAGTTAAATGTACATCAATGCATCATGCTATCCATAAAGGGTTAAATGTGCATCAATGCATCATGGCATCGTGGCCTTTAGTGGGTTAATGAAAGGCTTTCTGCTTCATGAAATCAACAAGAACAGGACAGGATAGAGACGGACAGGGGATAGAGAGGGCCATGCTGTGACTATGTGTGATAACACTGTCTGACTAGGCCCTAGCCAAAAGCTGTGGGTAGACCTACCATAAATCGACCAACACTAAAGCAGTGACTGTGGCAAAACATTTAGATATAGTAAAACAAAATATATATATGAAGAGCATTATTCATATTTCAATAACTATGTTCATAATGACAAATATAATAAGCTAATAGATCATGGATATTGCAGCCCTAGGGCTGTATATGCTGTATATACCCAAGCCGCGCAGCGGCGAGGGTATAAACAGCATATACAGCCCGTGGGCTGCAATATCCATGACCTAATAGGTTTATACCACGATTTCCTCCATTTTGTATTAATTTATTACCTGATATCCACAGAATATAGCCACGAGAAGACATTTTGTAAAAGCAAGCGAAGCCATTGTTTTTGTTCCTTGCGGAGAGATGAACCGCCGTGTTCACACTCACTTTTCGTATGGAATCCAACCATGACAAGTCTTCAAAATAAAACATACATATCCTTAGATAGTCTAGATGATCCCTCCATACGTATTATGTCCAATATATTCAAAATAAAGGAGAATCCATTGATTTTTCAAACGGGTCCGAAATTTTCGGCGTCTTTCTTGTACGGCGAGCAGTTGACCTATATCTACATCCGGGCCACTGACACACTTTCGTCGGACAAGGAGGCGGGTGGGAATGGCCGGACCGCGACTCGCTTACGCTGGAAAAATCAATGGATTCTCCTTTATTTTGAATATATTGGACATAATACGTATGGAGGGATCATCTAGACTATCTAAGGATATGTATGTTTTATCACCGTTCATCACCGTTCAGTGTGGCGCTATGGCTAAGGCCTTCGCCTACCACCACTGTGGCCGGGGTTCAATCCTCATACGAGTTGGGACGGTTTTTCACATTGAAACAATGGCGAGACTAAATTTCTATGTCCGCCAGCGTCTCCCAAAATATCAAAAGTCCAACTTGAACCCGAAAAAGTATATACCAAAAATTTCAAAAACACACATGAGTGGTATATGCAGAATATACCACGTATATATCGCATATAAAACCACCGGAAGTGCCAGAATCGTGTTATAACCATCAATATCAATGTGCATACAACAAAGAGAAGGCAATATAAGAGAACAAATTCACAGCAATGGGCAATGGTCGATTTATGGTGCACATTACCCCTATACGCAAAAAGCTTCGGCGAAAACGTGTACACTAGAAGTAGACCCGCGGTCGAACCTCGGGTCTAAAAATGTATACAACACATTGCAGATTAGTCTTTTGGAGGTACATGTACTATAATGGGGAAATGTATTTTCCCTTGTTATTTTATTTCTTCTTGTTCTCACAATTATACATGTTATCTTTTTCATGATAAAATTCAAAACAATTAGATTTTTCATATCACACCACTCTTGGCTGACATTCGATCTAAGATATTTCATTTTACATTACTTAAAAACTGCTCTTACCAATGAATGCCTTAAATGGTCTGACATGCATTTCTTGATTATTAAAGCTTTCAGGGCGATAAAGTACATGTAGTAAGTATGCCTTTTTGCCTCAGGGTGTGAAAAGATTAATGCAGCAGCAGGAAAGGGAGACCTTTAACATTTAGTCCCTGAAACCCATAGTTTATTGTTGGCATACAATGCATGATTTCATTTGAATGATTTCCAAAGATCCTATAACCATAGTATTGAGGAGACATTATCATATGTATACACATGGCCTCTGGATTGGTCGCTATATAGGCTCCAGTCCTTAGTCAGGGCATCCAGTGCTCCCCTCCCTCACCTTTGTGTATAAATGGTGCACCATCAGGCACCTTTGTCTATATATTCATCAACATGTACATTTTGAAAAGGAATATTGGATCATTATTACACTGTCTTAAAAGACTTGATGATGATGGTAAAAACTTTAAGGTTTTTAAATGCCTAAATGTTCGCTTTCTGTATGCATGGTTATTTGATACACTTGCGATTATCTTCTTAAAGTGATTAAATCACAGAAATCCATGTTGAAGCTAAAAATGTTATTGTGCTTCAAAATAAAAACATCTCGCTTTTTTTTTGCTTTAGGCTTTTTGTCCTCATAAGAGTAGCCTTTAATGAATAGTGTATCTACAAAAAATACTTGCATGGGATTAGAAATACCGTTTGTCATTTTTATATACTGGAGTACTTGTATGTTTTATTTTGATTTTGTATAGGTACAGTTCCCTAAATGGTAGTCCAATGGCCTGTGAAAATCCACTATCAAATAAAGTGGCCACATGCATTCCATAGTTGTCTTGATGACATTATCTACCGGTACTACAATCTGTGACTCAATGTAAAAAGAGAAAAAAATGAAGGATATGCATTTGATCCAGATGAGACACTTTTTTAACTTTCTGTCTTGTTATTTCTACTCAATATCTAAAGGCCATGTTATATTATGATACAGTCATGTCTCACTTTACTGGCCACCTTCGTTTCACATAAAAATTGACTGGTTCCTGAATCGACTGGTGTTTTGAATCAGAATTACAATAGAAATCAATGTGTTTGATTCAATCTGTTCAGAGAGAATTGTGGCTGGTGAGTGAATCAGCCGACCTTTTGAAGACTGATATATCAAACTTGACTGTACAAGTAACCCGTCAGAACTCATCACATATTTCATATTGATTTTTGTTGATTAATAAAACAGATGGAAGCATTTTGATCATGGCCGTCATGGAATAATACACTACTGGTGAGTTACCCACAAAGGTCAGATACTTATTGAGGCTGCATTCATGTATTACAACAAAACAGCATAAAATACAGCTGCTCTCAAACATTTCTAAATAGATGAATCTATCTCATTATCTATCAACATTTGGTTTAATTATAATGATAAAAACAGATACAGAAGGCAGTTTTACCAGATATCACAAAATAAAAGCACTACAAGGCCAAATGTACTCAAAATATACAGCAGCAATGTGCATTGCTCTTAACTCGAAAAGAAATAAATCAATAGCCTTGAGCAAGTCTAGCTTGTGGTCTGACATCAGCACTCTGTCAATGGACCATTCTGGGTATTATAATTATTTTTCATATTTACTAATTTCTTCGCCATATAAAACCTAAGCTCTGCCCATGATCTACACTCAATAATCTCCTGCATTCCCCAACAGGAACCAGGATCCATTACTCATCACAAACACACTTCCTCCATGACACTCTGTGACATAAGGTACAAGGATGTAATAACATTCCAACCTTATCTACACACACACAGTCTAACTGGAGGAAGTGCGATCCACCTGTGGTGCCATATTTGGAATGAGAGGATATTTCACAATCTCCTCTCAATCCTCATTAACATAATCTACCCACAGGTGGCACTCTCTCCTTATGACATGTGTCACTATTCTATTGAGCCACATGTACAGAACATTTCACAACACTGTGAGCTGCTCAAGCCCTCAGTATATAAGGTAGCTTGAGCAGCTCCCAATCATCTATTCTAAGATCATCTCTCCCAACTTACACCTTACACCCATACCTCGAACCTACGACAGGTTGAGCTATAGGATCGGAGGCAGAGCTTAGATCTTGGCGAGTGTTATCATTGTTACCACATTTATGAAACACTCATGTCAGCTATGCAATAAAAGGATCAAATGAACTTCCCTGGATTCCGTGTACATTCACTTCACCACATGTAACCATCCGTTGACAACTCCCTCACCCAGGTTATTGGCACCACCAAGCCACTATTCGCATAACTCTGGCCAAAACTGCCCTATTCGCACCACATTGCCAAAAAAGGCGGGAAAGTTGATACATGGATCAACACCATATACCTTCACTATTGCAGGCAAAAAGTGTCTTATGGCCGCCAACCAACTAACTCTGTAGAATATAGACAATTACTCAAAATTTACAATAGTTTGTACTGAAATACATTTTACTGCAAGACCCCTACATCTCCTCCTTTAATGCCACTACAAATTCATTAAATAATTCTACCTCTTATATATAAAATTTCCATCTTTTTTCAAACTTATTCGCACCACCAAAATGACTGAAAATGAGGGGACCCACCCAGCTAGCACCTTACGTAAAAAAGACGTCCAATACTCGTCATATTCACGTTATTACATTAAACTGACCAGATAATTATGTCATTAGGAGGTAAAGATTTTTACGTGATGAATTAACTAGATGTTGATGTAAAAGATATGTCCTATATGGGATGTAAAAAAGACATGTCCTATTTGATGTCATAATCATGTCTTTATCTGGTGCAATCATACACTTCATATGCTGTCATAAATATGCTATGATATTAGAAATGTTAAAAAGATGTGCACCAATTGATATCAATAATACATCTAATAGTAGTTATTTTGCAATGTAATATAGTGACACATGAGTGATGTCAAAATTACATCTTGATCTGGTTAAACTTGGGACATTACAGAATTACATCTATTTCATTTTTCTATGCTTTTGAGAAAAATTATGTTTTACGAGCAATACTACAAATACTTGTTAATTGAATAAATCAAAATATTACATGAGATATTTATGTCATTGTGATGTGAATTCAAAGCTGTTGTATTCTTGTAACAATATGATGTCAGTGATATGAAAATATATAAGAACCAATATTGACTTCAAGTAGACATCACACCCCGGCCTCTGGGCTGAGTTAAGTGTGCAGTGCCCTTTCTATGGATATAGAATACCTGTGAATACCTTTCACTAAGGGAGTGATCATTTTTTAACAACAGGGGGGGGCTGGTGGGTTTGTGTGCGGACCCGCGAAAAAAATGTCGACCCCCCCCCTCTCGAGCGGGTAAAATCTTTTCGACCCCCCCATAAGGGACAAAAATCGCGCGCGAACGTCCCCTTTTAGCCTATAGTAATGCGCGGGGTTTTCCACTGAAAACAGGTGAAATTATTTTGACCCCCCCCCATCAGAGGTATTGAAAAAATTCTGACCCCCCCTGGTCAAGGGGTTGAAAAAATTCTGACCCCCCCCTCAAACCCACCGGCCCCCCCCTGTTGTTAAAAAAAGATCACTCCCTTAAACAGGTATTTTATGCATATCCTGTGCAGAGTGTCCATGCAGGATGTGATATTCGCATCTAATAGACATAATATTCTTATGTCTTGGGATATCTCTCATTGAGGTATCCTATCTGACTATGATTTCAATAGTATCTTTTATGTAATGATGCCATCTTTATATTACGTCACATTTGCATAGTTGCACTGAAAATTACATCTATGAGTAACATCTTATTTATGAAATAAACTTACATGTCAAGATTATCATCATTTTGATGAGTTTCAAGTTATCATATTGATGTATGATATATACATGCAAAGATATCTCATAGTGACGTGAAAACGTCTTGCACATACGATGGGTTTTCCCCACAGAATTCGTGCGATAATATGATGTTTGTGAGGATCAGCACAAGATGTAAAAATTACGTGATTTACTATGAGTTTTGCTAGCTGGGCATAGTCGTTTCCTATAACTCTTTTCGAGTTAATGAGTGTTAATTATTATGATGGACTTGAAATAATAAGCAATACATTATTTAGCACATTTCATAGGCCATACCATAGAAGAGCAAAATATTTTCATCTCTACAATATACCTCCATTCCATTTAAGCATTTTAGAGAAATTATTTAGCTTATTGGGGGTCTATAAGTTGTACATTATATATATATATATATATATATATATATATATATATATACATATATATATGTGTGTGTATATATATATATATATATATATATACGTATGTATATATATGTATATATATATGTATGTATGTATATATATATATATATATATATATATATATATATATATATATATATATATATACATGCCAGTATTTATTTAACATCCAGGCACAACTCTATATTCGAAAGCCATTATCAAGAAACACCCAAACAGATGACATTGTATCATCACATTGATATGTATCACAATATCACTTCGTCTCCAATACATAACATCCCGATCTATGCACAACAGTAGCCGTTTTACATGCGGATCAGGGGTAGACCCTACCGGGTAATATCTTTCGCCATGGGCCACCCCCGGGGGCCACCCAGACCCATAGCCAGGGAAACCTACAAGCCCATACCCATACTGTAGGCCCCGAATTATGATTTTCATATTTGGATGATTTCGGTTAGGTTCTGCCCCAAAATATCAAGCTTTCTCTCCATTTCTCTTTACAATGACATACAACATGCCTATATTGATATGGACACATATTTTCCTGAAGCTTGTGTGGGCCACTTGGGCCCAAAGGAAGGCAAATTTCAAGAAAACTATGGGCCCACAACCAAAGATATGGGTCCCCGGACCAGCATTGGTGTCTATACCCCTGCTGAGATATAGGCAGTAAATTATCCATTTACCTCCCAATTTAAGCAACTAAACAATTGTAAAGAATATCGGATAAAAATATTTCCATTTTGAATCACAAAGTATTTAGTTTGTTTTGAGGCAGTACTACTCATAATAATTGACTAAAAACGTTTTTCAGGAGGTGTGTTGTCAGGCCTAATTTGTCCGGGTTCCAGTCCTATGGCCTATAACCCACGTACCGTAAATCCCCGGTCATAAGCCGGATTTTTTTTTCTATTTTGGGCCCAAACCGGCTTCTAAATTTTTCCCAAAGTCCCCCCCGGCTTATGACCGGGTTTTTTTTTACTATAGAATAAAGAGAAAATGGGAAAAATTTGACACCAAAATCGGCTTATAGGATTTCCCTGAACTCACCCCCCGGCTTATGACCGGGGCCGGCTTATGACCGGGGATTTACGGTAGCCCTGTGTCTTATGGCACTTGGCCAAAAAGTTTATGGCCCAAACGACATTTGGTCGAAATGTCATTTGGCCGAAATGACAGATGGCCGAAATGCTTAAAAATCATTTTATCCAACCTCCATTTTCAACATTTTCAACACTACCCTGGACTGAAAGGCGTCCTAAAATACACGGTACCCCCCTGCCCCTCCGTACCAACCCGTACAACACCGTACCACACCATACAACACCGTACCACAAATACAACACCATACCACACCGTACAACACCATACAACACCATATCACACCAGTACGACACCATACAACACCATACCACACCAGTACAACACCATACCACACCAGTACAACACCATACCACACCAGTACGACACCTCTGTGTGCAAAGATCAAGTACCGTAATCTCCCGTGTATAAGGTGCAGCCCGTGTATAAGGCACACCTAGAGTTTTGGAAAACTCTCAAAAAAATGAAAAATTCATAACTTTGGTTCTACTTAATGAATTTTTCAAAATTCAAAAACCTATGGGTAGCTTGGGCCTCCCCGGACCCTCCTGGGCCCCCTTGTGTCCTATTATGACCAAGGGGGCATGTAAGATATCAAAAGAAAGGTCTTGGTGTCCCCCTTGTGGATCCAATGAGAACTAAAAACCCCTGTATAGGACGCGCCTTATATGCGGGAGATTACGGTACTACTGTTGTTGTTTATATTGCTGTTTATGGGTCAGGTCGTCAGAAAGTGTAAGATTCTGCCCTTGAAGGGCCTGAAAAAATAATTTTCAAATTACTTTATATTACCTTAACAAATTTGTGAAGGGATATCCCTTCAGCTCAGAAAACAAAAAAATACCAATTTAGGATGTCCGGTTCCATTTTTATTGCTGGTTTTGTGTCATGTAACGTCCGGTACCAAAATGATGAAATAAGAGGTATTTAAAGTTGCTCTCAGTGATATAAGGATGTCCCATTATGCATAACAAACACATGAAATAACAAGGCCAATATGTCTATTATTGACTTCAATTACAAAATGGAACAAAATTTGAGTTATACATCCACAGTAGACTGCCTCTTACATGATGATCAAAGTACTGTACGTTACGTAACGTCCGGTACTTTTATCAGAATTATTTCACATAAGCTGCTCTCACAAGGAGACAAATGCAGATAGACACACAATTTTTTCACCAAAGTAGAGGATAATGGGGCCCTTCATATATGTAATAACAAAGATTTCAAAGCTCCATATTTTCCATGTTTTATTACTGATTAAGATTTAGGTACCGGAAGTTACAAATTAGAGATTTCCATTTTCAAAGACACGTAATGAAAAATTCTCACTCAGTAACATGTCCAAACCTCATGGAAATGATACCTATGATTATATACAATACAAAAAATAACTTTGGGATACTCCAGATGTTTTTTATACAATACAGGACACTTGTGAAAAATACAAAAACTCAAAAAAGAACAAATTTGGCAATTTTTTCACTTCTGCAGGCTATAAGTCTGGAAGTTTTTGATGGATGACATCAAATTTACATTTTTCCGATAGCTCTAAGTGTCCTCTATCAAATGAAACTATTCAATATACGATTGGTACACTACTTCTTTCTCCAGAGCCATAAGAGTCCAAAATGACCCAAAAAACACAAAATCTACTGCTTTCTGGCGACCTGACCCTTATACTTTTTATATTATCACATATCCTCTTGTTATTTCCATCAATCTGTCTCCGTCGTCAACACACAGTATAGCCTGCTTATACCCATGGACAATGATGTTGTGGGTATAGACTATAAGGTAGCATATGGACAGAAAGGTACTATGAAGTACAGTCTTTACCTGTGTGATTGGTCTAGACAGTATAAATACCCATCATGTCCGTTTCATTCTACCGTAATCTCCCGCGTAGAAGGCGCGTCTTCTACGCCAAACAAAATGCTGCTGGGTCTTATATGCGGGAGGTAAATTGCCTTGAGTTTGGGGTGCGCCTTATACGCGGGTTTTTCCAACATCTCATTTGGGAAAATGCGCCGATGACAGCTTGAACTCATAGCGCCAGCACCGCGGCAGACCGGGAGGTGTCGACGCCCTTGCTGGGGATAAGGCCCACCATGCGCCGATGACAGCTTGAACTCATATAGCCAGCAATTCGGCAGACCGGTCGCTGTAGATTTGCTCGGCGGGTTTGACACCGACCGTCACACCGTGTGCCGATGACAGCTTGAACTCATATAGCCAGCACCGCGGCAGACCGGGAGGTGTCGACGGGCGCTCGGCGGGTTTGACGCCGACCGTGTGCCGCTGACAGCTTGAACTCATATAGCCAGCAATTCGGCAGCCCGGTCAGTGTAGATTTGCTCGGCGGGTTTGACACCGACCGTCACACCATGCGCCGATGACAGCTTGAACTCATAGCGCCAGCACCGCGGCAGACCGGTCGCTGTAGATTTGCTCGGCGGGTTTGACGCCGACCGTGTGCCGATGACAGCTTGAACTCATATAGCCAGCACCGCGGCAGACCGGGAGGTGTCGACGGGCGCTCGGCGGCTTCAAGCCGACCGTGTGCCGATGACAGCTTGAACTCGTAGAGCCTGCACCGCGGCAGACTGGTCGCTGTAGATTTGCTCGGCAGGTTTGACGCCGACCGTGTGCCGATGACAGCTTGAACTCATATAGCCAGCACCGCAGCAGACCGGGAGGTGTCGACGGGCGCTCGGCGGCTTCAAGCCGACCGTGTGCCGATGACAGCTTGAACTCATAGAGCCTGCACCGCGGCAGACCGGTCACTGTAGAATAGGGGGTGGGGAGGGGGGGCGCCTTCTACGCGAAACAGCCCCCCTGTGAGTTGGGGGGGCGCCTTATACGCGGGTTTTTCCGGAAATCGATCCAGAAGAGGTACGTGCGCCTTCTACGTGAAAAGGCCTTCTCTGAGTTGGGGGGGCGCCTTCTACGCGAGCTGCGCCTTCTACGAGGGAGATTACGGTAGCCAATCATGGGCCAACTATGATTGGTGTAGAGATACTTATAACTACCATTGAATGGAGCGCCATCTGGTGTATTAATCTGATCAAACAAATGCATTACCCTCCCTAAGGAGAAGGTATGCCGTATTGGTGGTTTATTTGAGCAGTACTAAACATTCAATATTAAGCCCAAGCTTGGCATTTCGACCCCGAAGCAAATGGCTTGCTCTTTAAGTGTCATGGTCCTTCCTATATTGGAATATTGTCACTTCATCTTGGACAGTGGTCCAGTTACAGTTGTTAACCACTTACAAACCCACCAAAATAATTTCCTCAGGTTGAGTCTTCGAATCAGATTCCCCCCAGACGTACATGTTTCTTATCTACATGATACCTATGAATTTGAGAACCTAAATGTGAGACGTAAACGAGCCTTGTTGAGTCTAATTTATAGGGTCATTAGAGATGAGACAAACCTAATGGTTGCTGTGAGGAACTTAAGGAGCAGTAGCCGTCTTAAGCTAAAAATTGCCAGACCCAATTGTGAATCGTATAGACAAAGCCCATTATACAGGGGTATGTTATTGTGGGATTTATTACCGGAGTGAGTTCAGAAAGCCAAAGATTTACAAACTTTCAAGGGGCTTACAAAGAAAATGATTGAGTAATGTAATGTTGATATGTTGCAATGTATGTAACTATCACATTTGCATATTATATGTGTTATAAGTACTATAACTGAGATCATGGGAAATGTACAACTATAGCTCATGGAAACCAGTGAAGGCAGTCTTGGTATCCTACATTATCTTTCTTCCCTACATATCACCCATGAAACTGTATTTGTTATATGTACCGTAATCTCCCGCGTATAAGGCGCGTCTTATACGGCAAACAAAATGCTGCTGAGTCGTTTTCGTGGGAGGAACATTGCCTTGAGGTTGGGGTGCGCCTTTTAGGGGGGTAATTTTACTATAGAACAGTACTAAATTAACAAAAATATGCCCTTAGAGGTGCGCCTTATACATGGAATTGCATTATCTTAGTTGGGGATGCGCCTTATACGCGAGCTGTGCCTTATACGGGGGAGATTACGGTATATATTGTGGCTGTAATCTGAAAAATATCTTTGTTATAAACTTTATGGCCAATAAACTTTTGAAACTTCAAACTTCAACTTCAATATATCCATGCATTGTGCCCACTACAGTAATGAAGAAATGAAAAAAAAATCTTCATTGGTGCACTCCTGCATCAGCGGTCCTTTAAGGGTTAATCTTACTGTAGATATCCACTGAATTTCTATACCTAGGATTTCCTCTATCAGAAAATAAAGTAGATACGTCTTAGTTTTATTCTATTATAATGTATAGTCTCCTAGCAATTTTACTGAAAGTCTCATTTCAATGACCTTATGGTTTGTTTGTTTGTTCATTTTTACGTCCGGGGGCCATTACGGAACTCAGAGATTCAAATGGATGACATTATGCCAACTCTCTTTCCGGACCCCCCTTTAAACAATAAGACAGACAAATATTTTATAGATTTATTTAGCTTTTTAATATTCTATTTTGCACCCATGTAAAAAATATTAGTACATTAATACAATTATCTAGTCATAGATGGCATAATTTTGTGAATGGTAAAATATAATAGAAAACCATTTAAACAACGGTTGTAGACAGTTAACAACAATATCAATACTAATTGTGGTGAACACTGTAAATATGTTCCAGGAGCAGAAAATTGGGTATTATTTCAACTGGTGTAACAGGTAGTCACTAAAACTGTGAAGAATGGGTCATCCAAGCCCACAGCCATTTTCTTTTTGCACTGCATATAACTAAAACATCTATATGTTAAATTTGCTTTCTTTAAAGGTAATATTTGAAGAAAAATCACATGTAATTAGATTCTGCAAACCACGACCAATTAATTGATATTATGCCATACACAACTCCCTGTATGGGAGATATAACTTCCTAATGCTCCATTTCATCATATGGAGTACGACAATATCAGCTACATGTTAACATGACTTATATAAATGCTATAGTAAATCTTCACCTTTAGGACACTGGTTATAGAGCCATTCAAACCCAGATGGAGGTAGGTGGATGAAGAGGTTCACCAAAAACCTCCCCAAGGCTTTACCCAAAATCAACAGGACATTGGAGGGGCCAGTTGATCATCAAATTTTGAGAATCCATCAAGTACAACAAAAGTTTTGTCATTTTCAAAATCTTGAGTAAGTCCCAGGAGCCAGGATGCGTCTTCTACTCAAGGTGCGCCCTACACGCGCGGATTGACATGTCTAAGGTTAGCATCCACGTAAACCTCTATGAAAAAGGTGTACAGGAATATACAGATTAACATCACATAGCAAAAAATGCTTAATACTGAACATTTTGAGGTATTTTTAAAAAGAAATCTCCTTCATTATGCATCACTTTCCTTGGGACCTTGTATACTATAAAAATAGACTTTTGTATAAGGCTTGAGATTCTAAAAATACATTCAAGTGTAGCCATAGCTGAACACGGGATTAATATATATATATATATATATATATATATATATATATATATATATATATATATATATATATATATATATATATAGGTAGTTGTATAAAAGTTACACTACTAAAATAGATTACCTAAAATAATCTCCTCGTGGTATTTCATATCATTTTGGTAAATGTTGTAGTTGTATAAGTGAAATAAAATACATTGAGCATCATTTCATATGAAGGTTAATATCATTATTGGTATGATTATCGATTATAAATCCTCCCCCAATAAGTGCAAAAAAAGTAAGACAAAAATGTTATCCCATATCAATAAAGTATTATGACGGACATTAGCGTTACACGTTGCTCTGTGTGCGAGAAAAAAGGCGCAAACCCTTGGCGCTCTGAACTATATAGCAATAGCAGTAGATTGAACACAATAATATGATTTAAATGAGCCTTTTTAGGCCTTATATCCGTAATACTGATTCAGGAAACTCTCCATCAATGTGCGGTCTCTAATTAGATATGATGTACATAAGCATTATGACCATGAGTAAAACCTGAACATCTTGGTTGACTAATGGACTGACTGGCTGTAGACTGCAATGCACACTGCAATATACTGTGGTCATAGATTATTTCATGCTGTACATATGAATTCAAATACACATGAAATAGGGCCTTTTATCAATTCCGTGAAAATTTATACCAGTGAAAATATCTACGACCATAGTACTAGACCTCACATTTAGAGTTAACTCAATATCACTGGTACCTTATGTATAACTCACCTAATACTGAAGTTTGACACAAGTCCTTACTTTTATATACCAAAGTACCTCGCGTAAAAGGTGCATCTCATAGGCGAGAAAAAGCATCAGATATGTCTAATAGACTGTGCTCCTTATATGCTCAATTGGAGCTAATTAAATATAGAAGTTGTAAAGGAATATCTAGGTCTTTGGACCTTGAACAAATCCTTGATGTCATGGAAAACCCTGAAGACTTCCATCCCTGCTAAATTTAGGGCGTGCCTTTTATGCAAGGTGCACCTCATACGCGAGGTATTAGGGCAAAGATCTTAATTATTCAATGTCCAGAACGCCGGGATTTCAATCATATTGACAGTGGAATAGCAGGTACATCATCAACCCTTCAAAACTTTGTTGTGGCGAACAAGTTTGGTCCTTTGTTTATGAAGTCATCATAGGTCGGTGGCGGCGTGGGTGGTTCGGTTCTAAAACAGTAAAAGATATTTAAGGAACATGGTACTTCTCTTATGCATTGATTAATAAGAAAACTGTAGATATTCTAGACCATTACAGCATTAAACGATTTTTCTAGCAAAAAATGATATATACTGCTGCATTTTGCTTAGGGATAAAGCTGTGTATATGCGCAGACAAAAACGATTCGACAGATAATAAAATGTTCCTTACCCTGTCGGGGTGCTCGGGTACGATGGAGCGGGGCCAAATGGAGACGCTGAAGCTGTTTGCGGTGTTATAATTATTTTCGGTGGTTGATCCTGTAAGAGTGTGAACATAACCAAATTCTGTTATTCTCAAAATAAGTCCACTTTGAATGAATAGATTGAGAGCTTGATAAGAAATACATGTATAGGTACCGTAATAAACTGTGTATAAGCCATGGCTTGTATGGAAGGTACTATTATACTGGACTGATATTTTCTTTTACAGTCCAGAAACTATAAAAAATAAACTTGTCCAGAAAGGAACCAGTCTAACAAGGGTGGCTATACTAGTGCCCCTTGCATGATCCATATAGATAATGCTTTAAGCTCCCATTCTTACTACCGTAGTGCTTTGCATGTAAGGCACATCCAGTGTTTAAAGCGTATCATGAGTAAAGAGAACTTCTATGGCTTGTTTTTAGGCATTTTGGCAATACCATAAAGCCTCATGTTTAAGGCACGGCTTACTGTATACACAAGAATTACATCATCTGCGTCCTTTGGGATTAATTAAAACTAATCTCTAGATTTTCATTACTCTATGGTAGTTGTGTGCAGATCCTGCTTTATAGGGTGGAAGGGGGTTTAAAAAAAAAAAAAAAATGGAAGGGGGCTGAGGCCAACTCAGGCTGCGTCTTATATGCGAGGATTTCGCACTACAGAACAGTACTAAAATGACCAAAATTTGACCCCAGGTGCATCCTATAGTATTCAGCCCAACTCAGGGGGCGTCCTATATGCGAGGGGGCGTCCTATACGTGAGCGTGTAAGGTAATCTAATCTAATTTTACCTCGCCTATAAGGTGCTCTGACTCTTTTGGGAACTTCTATAAGGCACACTGGGCCTTAGATTCATGTATAAAGTGTGGCTTATATGCAAGGTATTATGGTACTTTCATGGATGCTCCTTGTTATGAACGTTCAAAAAGGATGATCCATGCATCTCTATTCTCGCGTATATGCCGCGGCTAGTACCTGAATCCAATTAAGCATTCTGCCTATAGGGCACATAGCTATCCCTGTCTGGAGGTCGCCATCTTTGTTTTTAGCCCCCGACACCATTTTGGATTTTCTCAGAGAATTCTGGGTAATCTCTTATCTTCACTCTCATCCACCACAGAACAATGGCTGTTGATAAGACTGATAGGGGAGATAAGCTGCACCCTGCCCTTTATCTTAATCACCCTAAGTACCTCCCCATTGTTTCAGGTGTTAGGAGAGTGGATTAGCTTGATAATGAGACAATAGTCTGGGTGTACTCATCCTGGGTGATATGTGGTCTCTTAGTGAAATCTTAAAGTTAAATTTCTCTTGTATTTAAAGTATTGAATTTACGCAAAACTTTAATCTACTTAATGTTGAAGGTATTTGCTATCCATAGATACAAATTTTACATAACAGCTATACATAGTAAATGAGGAACAGACCATCAAAGTAAACTACCGTAATCTCCCGCGTAGAAGGCGCAGCTCGCGTAGAAGGCGCACCCCCAACTCAGAGAATGGCTTTTCACGTAAAGGGGCACGTACCTCTTCTGGATCGACTCCTGGAAAAACCCGCGTATAAGGCGCCCCCCAACTCACAGGGGGGCTGTTTCGCGTAGAAGGCGCCCCCCTCCCCACCCCCCCCACCCTCACTATTGTACACCTCCCGGTCTGCCGTGGCGCTAGCGCTATGAGTCGATGCTGTCATCGGCCCACGTGTTCCCTACACCCCGGCAAGCCACACCGCATTGTCAACCTGTTGAGTCTATGCTGTCATCGGCACACGGTCGGCTTGAACCCGCCAAGCGCGTTGACACCTCCCGGTCTGCCGCGGTGCTGGCGCTATGAGTTCAAGCTGTCATCGGCGCATTTTCCCAAATGAGATGTTGGAAAAACCCGCGTATAAGGCGCACCCCAAACTCAAGGCAATTTACCTCCCGCATATAAGACCCAGCAGCATTTTGTTTGGCGTAGAAGACGCGCCTTCTACGCGGGAGATTACGGTATATAAAGAGGCTAATTGTAGGTTTAGCCCCCGACTTCTTGAGCCACCTGGTGCTAGTCCCGTATAGGAACAGCTTGAAGTCAGGGTGCGGCTTATATTAGGGTGGGGCTAATATGAGAGGATTTACAGTAACATTTTTTTATGTGAAAACAAGACTTGCGACTTACTGGTTCTTTAGCCTGACTTGTCGATTTACTAGAAATCTGTTGGCAAACATGTCCACACATGTAGATGGTGACCACCAGTAAAGTCAGACCAGCTACGAACAACAGCGCACCTGCTACACGAAACGTCCTGCAAACAAATAAAATTCCCACTTACATGTGACAATTCTTCCTTTAGGCCACACCAAATAAAACAATTTGTCTATGGATTTTCATTTTTGAAAACTGGAGTGGGAGCGCGAAATTTTTATTTTATTTTTCTAATTTTTTTTATTTGTCTCTGGATTTTCAATAGCGCAGATGTGAAGAGGGGAATTTTTTTTTTTTTTTTTTTTTTTTGCTCCTTTTCTCAAATTTATGTCTACTAGAATTTTGGCTTCTAAATGCAGCATAGACAATGAAATTTGCGAATCTGGAGACCTTTACCTATCCAATGAGTGGTCTGCTGTTGCTGTACCTTTATTGGTTGACACTGTAAGGACTTTGCAATTTTCCAGAAATGATGCAGGCGGAATCCATAGACAAAATATTTTTCAAATAAAAATAAAATTTCCGTTTAGGAAAATCAGGTGCAGGAAATCCATAGATATTTTGATAGCAGAAGTACATATTATTCATCTACATCAAATTCATTCAACCGATTTATTCATCCAGTTAATTTGATGAAGATTGCAAAATAAATCCATACATCTACATGAATTTACTTACGCATTCTGCATTTCAAACGGTTCCTTGAATTCCTTGACGTCTTCATCCTGCAAGACGGTGTCGTCTTTGGTGGCAGTTCTATTAGTAGCAGAAAGCGCAAGCAGTACACAGCCGGGGACCATCAGTATGACCGCAAGAGCGCCAATGCAAAAGGAACACTTGCCCGTACGGCCTGAACGGGCCACTGCACAAAGGGGGCTTTGTGACATCTCTTGAAGCCCAAAAAGTAAAGAAATCATAATTAAGCAAAAAGAAAAAGAAAAAAAGAAGAAACTGATAAACCACTCTGATATACCATAGCCAAATTGTTTTCTTTATCTTTTTTTTTTTTTTTTTATCTCAATAGTTTTTTTTTTAAATTCTACCTATAATTCAGTGATGAAGACAACAACAAAAACAAGCGTAACATGTAATCTAGGGTACTGACCATTGGTTTTAATCTTTTATGAAATATGATAAATTAATCCTACTTCTGGTTCAACATGAAATGATTACACTATGATGGAAATTCTATTAGAATGTCCAGAAGTAAAAATATTAAACGAATCCCGCTACCTGGTATTATTCAGAGGTTAAACAAGAGGTTATATATGAGCCTTTCTGTGAGAGCTTTCAAGTTTACTATTACCGTGCTATGGTTAATGGTTAGAAGAAAATTTGTAAAGTATTTTCATTTTGTATAGTCAGAAGTTGATCCGCTAATTTTAAGATCTTAAAAAGATATGTAAAACGTTAGGGAAATGGGGTGGGATTTAAAGAACTTTTTATTTGGTTCCCTGCATCACCGTATTCCAAGATGAGAAAAATGGCATGGAGACTACGTAGTCATGTAGACTGGAGGAGGATTGATAGCTTCTATGGCTGGTGCGGGTAGCAATAGGGAGGAGGGCAAGGGAATCGTTATTCTTAGGCCACACCAAAAAAAAGAAGTTGGTCTACGGATTTCCCTCTTCATATTTTCAAGAATGCAATTTTTTTTTCTTTGAAAAAAATCTTGTCTATGGATTTCGCTCACCTCACTTTCTGAGAGTTTTCTCTTTGTAGTGTTTGGCAAAATTTTTAGAAAATAAAAATTTTTCTCGCGCCTTGTTTTTCAAGGAGGAAATCCATTGGACAACAAAAAATTCTTAAAAAATTAGAATTTTTTTTTTCGTTCGCTCGCACCATTTTTTTCAAAACGAAAATCCGTAGACCAACTTATTTTTTTGGTGTGGCCTTAGTTGCATCCATGCATATAGGATGTATCCAGGCCATTTGAAAACATGACATTCTGGACCCTGCTCTTATGGACCAGACATGTTAGACCCCTTGACCCCATGGGCACCTTACAATTTGGACCTCTTAACCATTAGGACGGACCCCCTGGGCTTATACATGTACTTTGTACCCGCAGCTTTGGAGAATACATTGGTTCTTTTAAAGTTTTTTTTCTATTTGATCATTCACCTCCAAAACATGATCCTCCATATCCCGGTAACTTTGGGCAATTATGGGATCAGCCACACTCAGGGTGCAACAAGTGTAGGGGTAGCCTAGGGATTTGAGAGGTATAAGATACACCAGACTGCCTAGATGAGAAGACTAGCATCAGAAAAGATTGTGTGACCTTCACCCAATCCTAATACACATTCATCTACACAGAAGGCTGATGCCTTTATCTACGTGTATATCAAAAGAGCAATACAATTTTAATCCCTTAATGGGAGTAATTAGTGGATGTGTATTCTGTCCTCTGGGTGGAGTGGCGTCGTATCGCGCCACTAGAGGAGGCAGTGCATTAGATGAGCACTGGGGGTGGTGAGCTACAGGGTAGGTACAATGTATATGGATAGGTTAGGGGAGTGTGCAGCTTTAAGGATACAGGTACTAGCCCAGTTGGGGGGAGGGGAGGATCTGGGAGCTGTAAGGGGTGTGATCGGGCATCTACCTTTGTTGTACGTGTACCTGGTTGGATCGGCCCAACTCAAACCTACATGTTTTGAAACGGTAGTGGATTAGAGGCCGACAGTGGTGAGAAGGTTGTCCTACCGGGGTAGTTGTGGGACAGTTTGAAAGATCACCGGTTTGCCAGGTCCGTCGATGTGACAGATTTCTGAAACTTGTGAGACGATTCAATAGTTCAACACTGATATACCCCAGTATTGAACTCACATTCCTAACAACCAGACTACTGGTAGGGACTTGCATAAATTTTTTTAATTGTTTGAAACATTTGATTATGGGCCCTGTCCTGTAGAGCTCTTTGCCAGCTTTTCAGATCTGTTTAGATTGTCTTTCTACTGTATATAGTTCCCAAGCAATCTTAATCTAAGATCCAAAATTGATGGACACTCGATCCCCATTGACACAATGGTTAAGCTGATAAGAGGACTGTTATCAAAATGGAATCCAGATAGGGCCAGAATACACAGAGGAAAGAGGTTTTTTAACATAACTCAGTCAATAATTCATATTTTTGCATGAAATTTTCAGTATATATTATTCAGATATCGTGCCCTTGTTCCTCCATGCCCATTTGACCTGTGACCTACTTATGATTGACCTTTGACCTAATTAACTAGGTCAATTTGTTCAAACTATGATAACTACCAGAGGTTTCTCATAATTTGTGTACTTGCCATCAGAATTAACATTTATCCTACTGATAAATGATGATGTATGATATTAAGGTCAACCTCCATGAACCTATAATTGACCTTTGACCTTCAAGGTCAGGCTATGAAGCCAAAACATAGCTAAGTACCTGAACACAATGGACCTGTTGAGATGAGAATCTGTATGCTCCCTAATGTATTATCATTTATCAGAATTCTCATGCATGTTATATATCTTGACCTTAAATTTGACCTTTGACCTGATTAATCCATGCATGACCTAATTAATCACATTGTTTTCACGCAATTCATAGGAAATTGCAGATATAACACTGAATTTTTGCATGAAGCACCAGCAGCAAGAGGTACATATTTTGATACTTATCAAGTTTGTGTGTATTGACCTTTGACCTAGTAAAATAAGGTCAATTCATAAATAGGTCAACCTAGTTGAAATAAGGCAAGTCGAAATGCGGATTACCAGGGAAAGGCACATTGTAGATAACTTCTTCACTAGGGTCTGGACTTATAAATGTCTTTGTGTTTGTGTACATTGTCCTTTGACCTAGAAGTATATGTCCATTTCTGAATAAATCTGACCTAGAAGAGGAGGTCAATTATTACTGTGGGCCAGTATAGTATGGCTTTCATTTTGATACTACCATGTTGAATAGAGGGGCTCCATAGGAGCCACTCAATAATTAATCCCCCGGAAATCGAAGGGGAAATATGCTTTACTAATACACTACAGCATAATAGAACAAATGTAAAGGATAACAGCATTTCCCTTAGATGTGTTTTACACCCCTCAGAAGTGTGAGAGGGTGTGAAGGCATCAAAGTGAGCATTTCTCTTAGATGTGTTCACACCCCTCAGAAGTGTGAGTGGGTGTGAAGGCATCATAAGCACCATTTCTTTTAAAACAACATCAAAGGGATGTTAATATATCTATAATATACACATTATCTTATGCCCATAGAATGGCTCAGTCCCTATACTATGCTATAGTCCTAGTGTCTAGGTTGCCTGCACTGAAGCGGCATTGGCAAGGGTAAACTGTTATGGCTGGGGCTTCGTTGGGCTTATTCCTTCAGACTTGAAATTTGCAGGGAATATACTTAGGATATGTAGGAACACAACTATGTAGGTGAACTTTGGCGAACCTTTTTTTTTTTCTTAATTTTGGTCATTCTAAAATAAAAAAAAATTTCAAAAACCATGACCATCCAGAATTATCTACGGATATCAAATATACACCTCTCATTGTAATCGCCTAATTCTAAGCTTCAATCTGGTATATTAACTTTTATTCTAGCCCAAATATTAAGCCCTCCAGCCCCTATTATCTGTTGCTTGTACTGTAGCAGCATGGAAAATTGTTTTGATAACAGTAACGGCGCTACATGCAGCGCAGACACGGCAGTGGTTTATGCAAGTGCCTACTACTGGTAATTAAGACGTGTTATTCTGAGTTTATTCTTCCCCACTTTATACCGGTATTTTCTTATTATTTTCCCTGTCTTCGGGGGCTCTGCGGCAGTCTGCCCCCTAACCCTCACTTCTTCCACAGCAAATCATACCGTCGGTGAATGCCTCGATTGTGCAGTGGGAAATAGTGCAAACGGAATGATCTAGGGAAAACAGGCAGTGTGTGATCCATATCACGGTTGATTAGTACCGGTGATGGTCTGACCGATAGTAGTGATAGTAAGTTGAGTAACACCAGGCTATAGGTCTATTTTGCATCAACACATAAATAATCATACTCATTTGGGGAGTGGGGGGCAGCCAAAAAAATGTGGAGAATGTTGGTTATTCTCTAGGGGTATTGAATATATAGGGCCATCCTAATTGAACTTTCCAGCTCAATATTCGCTATACTATTGTACTGGTACTGAATAACAAGTTGTACCTCTATCCTCACTCAACTTGTAATAAAATCGAAACTTATTGTACTTGTTATTGGTTTTATGTGAGATTGGTTGTAAAAGTGTCTGGCTTCACTCCTATGCTTGGTCAAAGTTCCAGTTGAAGTCCCTCATAAAAGGAGGCTAAATGATTTACATATCTAAAAGTACAACCCATACATTGATGATGAAAAGCATGCTCGGAGGTGCCATGTTCTTAAGACATGTCGGGAGAATGCGAGTATCTGATACACATAGAGTCACCTACCTATAGAAGCTATAAACTATGCACTTATAGTGATACCAACTGTAACCTTGATAGCTTGTCAAGAAGGTATAAAGGGAAGAATACAATGGATTCTATCTGTTCACACTAATGTATATTGTATAATGTTGTTCAGTACTGTCAATATGAAATTCCAGGGAAAGCTTTGAAGGGGAATACCTTAAGTTTGTGTACTGAAAACACATAATGATAACAGAAAACTTACTAAGATATTATTGTTAAATCCCTACTGGGTACCTACAGGCTACATATCATCAAGAAGCCTACTGCGACGAATTGTATTGTTTCATATATAATACTAAAAGCACTGTATAACTTAATCAATGTTGATCTGTTGCTGACATGAATGTATCCTTACATTACAGTCATTATAGAGCTTTGAGCTTCTTGAATTGTGAAATCTATCTCCACAATGCCAGTGCTATTGGCAGTATTGTTATGGTACCATACCAGGTACCGGGTATTTAAACTAGGGCTAGGCCATCCTGAATCGTCCCCACGGATCCGCCACCACTGAATACTGGTATTATGACAAAGGAAAGCGTGTTCTGAGGGTTTGCATTGCTTCGGAAGGACGTTTAATCCTAGCCTTGTCGAAAATTTTGCATTGCTTCGGTTTCTGGAATGATGGTACCGGTACCAAGGAACGATGGTGCCACTTTTCCAATCCTGAGGAACGATGGTACCACTTGAAAGGAAAGATGGTACCATGTCCCTGCACACATGTCTAACCTGTCCCTGCTACTTCTTGATTATTTGACAGGGGTAGACGCTAACTTTTTTGAGCCATGGGCCAACCGGGCCCGCACCTTCAGAAATTTACGGGCCCACTTCTACATCTGTGGGCCAGAAAATATTTTAACTTTATATGAAAAGCTAATCGCGTGTATTTGTAATCCAGTTATAAAAAAAAATCTAACTAGAATGCCTGTATTTCTGGTAAATTTCTCTTTCCAACGATATATTACCGTAATCTCTCGCGTAGAAGGCGCGTCTTATACGCGAATCAGATCGTTCATGGGTCTTATACGCGGGAGGTAAATTGCCTTGAGTTTGGGGTGCGCCTTATACGCGGGTTTTTCCAACATCTCATTTTGGAAAATGCGCCGATGACAGCTTGAACTTATAGCGCCAGCACCGCGGCAGACCGGGAGGTGTCGACGCGCTCGCCGGGGATAAGGCCCACCATGCGCCGATGACAGCTTGAACTCATATAGCCAGCAGCCGGTCGGTGTAGATTTGCTCGGCGGGTTTGACGCCGACCGTCACACCGTGTGCCGATGACAGCTTGAACTCATATAGCCAGCACCGCGGCAGACCGGGAGGTGTCGACGGGCGCTCGGCGGGTTTGACGCCGACCTTGTGCCGCTGACAGCTTGAACTCATAGCGCCAAGCGCGGCAGCCCGGTCGCTGTAGATTTGCTCGCCGTTTTTTTTACGCCGACCGTGTGCCGATGACAGCTTGAACTCATAACACGAGCAGCGCGGCAGACCGGGAGGTGTCGACGGGCGCTCGGCGGGTTTGACGCCGACCGTGTGCCGATGACGGCTTGAACTCATAGCGGCAGCCCGGTCGCTGTAGATTTGCTCGCCGTTTTTTTACGCCGACCGTGTGCCGATGACAGCTTGAACTCATATAGGGGGGTGGGGAGGGGGGGGCGCCTTCTACGCGAAACAGCCCCCCTGTGAGTTGGGGGGGCGCCTTATACGCGGGTTTTTCCAGAAATCAATCCAGAGGAGGTAGGTGCGCCTTCTACGTGGAAAGGCCTTCTCTGAGTTGGGGGTGCGCCTTCTACGCGAGCTGCGCCTTCTACGCGGGAGATTACGGTACATGATTATATTGACCTCTGAATCAATTTCTAAAAATGCTTCCAGCAACTTCTGTGGGCCACCTGGACGCATAGGAAAACTGTGGGCCCGGACCAAGAATTACAGGCCATTGGCTCCCGGGCCAGCGTTAGTGTCTACCCCTGCTAGATATTTTCAGCATGGAAATGATAAAAAAAATAATGATGAAAAAAAAAACTTGTGGAGATTTCAGAATGTTAGAAATGCACTTATCAGTCTAATGTCACTATGCAGAAGATATGTTAAATGCCTAAGACTAAGTGTCATCTCAATATTCTATTTAATTTAATTTGTTTATAAGAAGGAAATTTTGGAACTCTCAGAGACATGTAAAACAAAATGGAAATTCCGTCATTTAATATCTTAGCTTTCCAATGATATATATTTGTTACACAACAAATTGCTGCACTGGAAATTAAACTGCACTGAACAGGAAAAAATTATTTGATTGTGTCATCAAAATCTAGGTCATGAGCTAATGTTGGTCAAATATATAGGGTGACCTGAAACTAGGTCAATAGGAAACCCATTAGATGTTAATGTTAGGGTCAAATACCAGTGGTTAGGTTATCAGAATGTCTACTTCTTCATATTTTACAGCGTCTGTTCCTATATATTTGATTATATCAGAATCTAGGTTATGAACTAATGTAGGTCAGATATATAGGTCACAGGGAAATTAGGTCAAGGTAAAATTTCGTACAGGTAAACATCTGGGTCAGATAGCTCTTTATTTCATGCTGATATTGTGGTTCATTCCAATTGAATTGACATTTTACTAACTTACCTCCAATTCATTTCTTCATTTATTATGGCTAATTGGCCCATTATTGGGATCCAGAAGGTCACAACAAATTGCCTGAATCAGTCTTAGGACAAAAATGTCAGATTTCTAGATACTAATTCTGCAATCTGTGAGAATGACTTGAGATATCAACATGATTCCAAAAGATTTGAAATCCTTGCACTCTCCTGCACAACTATTAAAGAGGCTTTAATAGTAAGACACAGGGGTTTAGGGAGTGGTCATTATTTATCAACGGAACATTTTTTACGCCCCTCCCCCGCGCTGGAGAGTTTTCGGGCCCCTCTTTGATTTATAGTAGCACGCAGGCTTTTTTGCTAAAAAGAGGGTGAATTTTTTTAGCCCCCCCTCAAGAGGGGTCTCAATTTTTTTAGCCCCCCCTCGGGAGGGGTCTGAAAATTTTACGCCCCCCCCTCAAACCCACCACCCCCCTGTTGATAAATAATGACCACTCCCTTTAATAGCTCTAACTCATTATCTTAATTTTCATGTGATGTACCTACCTAGGTCCTAGCCTAGGACGAATACTGGACACCTCGGAAGCAAGGACAGGTCGGAAGTTATTTGCTTCCGAGATGTCTGCTTCCGACCTGTCCTTGCTTCCGAGGTGTCCAGTTACAGTTTTACACCTAGGACTACCAAGTCAGCCTAGACGGAACTTTTGTAAAATATTTTAGAATTGTGTCCTGTCAAAAACAAAGAAATTGGCCAAAACAATGGTGAGCTTCGACCAATCCACAACGCACCGTCCCGCGGGCCGGGCCACACCCCTCTGGCCTTTCCACGTCGCCGCGTCACTCTTCACTTTTCCCGTCCTGGCAGCGGCGCCTCCCTGAAGGGCGCCGCACCCTATCCCGGAGGCAAGTTGCAAGATCCAAACCATATTTAAGTATAAATATCGAACTTACTTGTTATATATCCGCGGGAAACTGCAAACAAGTAGTATCAGGTATCTCCTCCGTGTAATTAGACGTGTTGTATCCTTGTTGTCACAGAAGTAGCAGTAATAATGTCGAATTTCTTGGTGCACGGCTTACAGAAATTTCTGCAAGTCGGCCATCTTGTGCTGAAGCTGGTTTCCGACGCGTTGAGTCACAGACCCACTATTTATTTCGCTGGTCTCCTTCGCTCCACTTCATGATGTCTACCGGAGTCGAGACGAGGAGTTTTAGTACTGTTGCTCGTGAAATCAGTGCTCACAGATTATATAAACCTCTCTCCACAATGTCCGTCACCAAAAGAACTCTTCTCACATTCATAGTGGGTTTGGTTTCAGGTTTTGTGGCTACTTACATCGTTTTGTCCGCCACACAGTCTAAAATTGAGGAGGCGCCGAGCAGACTGTCACAAAATCAGGTTTTCCTGCCAAACTCTCCACACAGTACAGGAGAGACGGACCACTTTGTCGGGCCTGACAAGGAGCAGACCTGGGACGATTTCCACGCAGAAAACCATGATGGTAGGGTACTATTCACTTTCTAAAAGCTGTCAGAATTAGGGAGTGGTCATCATTTTACTACAGGGGGTGGGTACCAGTAGTTTTTTTGTTGTTGTTTTTTCTAATTTGTTGAGACGAAAAGTCTGGTGACTTTGTGAAAGTTTGTCTTTGGTAACGTGCCGACGTCGGCACACTTAGACCTGCCAACCGGTCCCTAGGTAGGGAGCACACACTCTGTGGAGGTCCCTGCTCCCCCTACCTGTCACAATGATAAATTGACCTGGGGCTAGGCATATTATATACACTATAATATAGGGAGCCTAAATCTCGCGATAAGCCATGTTGTAACTACTGTTGTAAAAAAAATTTTGCTTTTGAACTGAAATGACCAATATCTGAATTGACCTGAAGGCCCACCACATATGAAATTTTTAGGCTCAACTCCTAATTTGCCAAAAGTTATCCTAGGTCAAAAAAAATCCCCTATCCTTCAAGCCTGCGGGCGATAATATGCTGAGCTCAGAACGGGCGCACACATGACGTTAGGGACCGGCTCCTCTCTATTCGTGCGGACGGTAACCACGGAACGTAGCAATTCTCCAAGGTAACGTGTCACGTGCACACGGGCCGTGCCATATTGTGCGGGGGACAGATTTGTCTGCTTCAGACCTATGCATACTATTTGCCGTCCAAATTCTCCCAAATGGTGACACCAATGGCATTTTCTTCCACACAATGAATAGCAAATGGCAGCGGAGATGATTTCATGTTTATGAGTAAGAGGTTGGGGCAGTATGATGGCCGTATGATGGATTTCAAATATGAGCAGGACTCCAGTGTAGCATTTTTATTATGATCCGAAAAGGGGAGCGTAGAGCGTGCACCAGTTTGTCCCCGGCTTCCGGTGTGCCGACGTTGGCACGTTACCAAGGTAACCGGACTTTCCGTCTCAATGAATTATGTGACCTTTCAGCTACTGGTGCTGCATCCTGCCCATGCACAATTCGGCTTGTCACCTGGTGGTAGGTTCTGATTTCTAGAATAACAAACCAGGTGGCAGCAGTGCTATGGCAGCTAGGAGGATTGATTATAATGCTGCATGGATTCTCTTGGTTAAAAGGCCAATAATATAATTAATAAAGCTGTCAGTGAGTGGGGTGCACATACATTTCCATACACTTTTATGGTGAGCAAAATAGTATGCTTCATTCAGCAGTTTAAGGGTATATAGAGCACCATGGTATAGACTACACCTTTTCTTTGGTTAAAGAAAATACATGACATTGTGGACATAACTTTGGATTGGTAGTTGGAGATACGTATAAGGCGCACCCCCAACTCAAGGCAGCCTTGCTCCCGCGTACAAGACCCATGAACGATCTGATTCGCGTATAAGACGCGCCTTATACTCGGGAGATTACGGTATATTATTTACAAGCAGCCCTTAAAGGGTAAACTTAATACTGGGCCTAAAAAAAAGTTGTGTTCAGGTAACGCTACCTACCCTAATTTTTTTACCCTACTGTCAATGAACTGTTACAAGTGGGTGAAGTGATAAACACTGGATCCAGAGAAGTTCATTTGATCCTCTTTATTGCACAGCTGACATGAGTGTTCATGTAGGTGGTAACAATGATACACTTGCCAGTGTCCAAGCTCTGCCCCTGAGCCTATAGCTCAACCTGTTGTAGGTTCTGGTATAAGGTATAGGTATGGGTGTGAAGAGATGTAAGGTAGAGATACTGGGAGCTGGTCACGCGGCATATTATATATACCCAGCTGAGCACCTCATGGTATGATGAAATCTGCTCTCTGTCTGGTGCAACATTGGGTGTTGCAATACCAGGCAGAGAGCAGCTCAACAGGTGGACCATTGAGGGACGAGGGCATATTGTGAAATATGCTCTGGTCCCAAAATAGCATCCACTGGTATGTCGCATTACCTCCAGTGGGGTCGTGGCCAGAGTAACCGGTTTGGCTGTTGTAACATCCGTGTAGGGATGGTGCAAGAGCAGCTCACTGGATCCACTGGAGGAGGCGGTGTTTGATGTTCTGCAATCCCCGCCTACTATTGAGTAAATAGATACGGGTAGGTAGTAGGCTTGTGAACAGAGCTTGGGCCTGTATGGCGAAGAAATTAATAAAGGTGGAAAGTAATGATAATACCCAGAATAATCCATTGACACTACCCTAACTTTTTTCGGGCATTTTGAGGTAAAAAGATTTTTGCACTTTCACAATCTCGCGCATCAAATTCATGTCGCTTAGGCACGGAAATTTACAGCCGGGATAAAAAAAATTCTCAAAAAAAAAATATCCCTACCTACCTACCCTATCTTTTTTCGACCCCGTTACCTGAAAACAACAATTTTTTTAGGCCCTATAATTATGTCTTTTTGGGAATCTACAAATTCAGCCAGGGAATGCAGCATGATGAGTGACTCGCCAGAGCTGCAATCATGCATCATGCTGGCCATATGGGGTTTGATACACTCCCATAGGGAAGCATGATGCACCGATGCAGTGCTGGTGAGTAGATCATGTCGTTGCCCAGAGCAACAATGGTAAAGGTGAACGATGATTAGTTTGAGCTGACCATTTCTTCATGAGGGTGACCTGCCCGTTCCGCACGAGGCCGTTAGACCGAGTGCGGAGCGGGCAGGACACCCGAGTGAAGAAACAGGAAGCTCAAACTGATCAGAGTTCATCTTTACATTTATGTCAAGGTGTTTGAGTGGAAAATCAATCGATATTTCATCAATAAGATTGAAATTAAACCATTATTCATCTACCACCAATGCGCAATGCTGACCGCCGCCTTTTTGAATGTTTACGATTCAAAAAGGCTGCGCATGCGCGGTGGACCTATGACGTCATCGTGGGGATTTCCCGCGGGTTATTTAACGCAGGGGTGCAATACGCGGTCTCAGTGCATTGTCAATGGGGCCTCGATATTCACCTTGACATAAAAGGCTGTACGTGACATTGTCAAGTACTGCAGTTACAACCTTGTTGCACTAGATACAATGATGCGGCCAACACAAAGTGCCAGGGGCTAGGTACACTATACATGTACATGTCCAGAATATTAGTTATACATGAAGTGTCGGATCTTATCCTATAATGGGGATGTACACGCAGGTAGTGGCTTTAGTGTGTTAGAGTGACTTGATTGGGGACGAACTTAAGTTTCCATCGAAGTTGTGTTTATTAAAAAGAATTTAAGAAAAAAATACGAACAAGGAAGTGAGGGTCAATATCATTGGTTCTGGAGTACTGTAGTAAGTTTTGTATTCCAACCTCAGTTAGGCCTAAAACAAAATGGTCGTCAAAAACTAGGGTAGGTATGTAGGGAATTTCTGTTGTTGAGAATTTTTTTATGGCCAGCTGTGAAATTGCATGCCTACGCAATGTCCATCTGGTTTGTGGGATCATAAAAAAAAACTGTCCTTGATAAGTGGCAAAAAAATCAGATTTTTTTCCCCAAAAGGCCCATAAAAAAGTTAGGGTAGGTAACATCATTAGTAGGGCCAAAAACTATAGGCTAGGTAGCATTGCCTGAACACAACACTTTTATTAGGCCTTTATATAGACATTGTAGAATTGTGAAATCATAATGAAAATGAGATGCATTTCTGACATACCTATTTGTCAGAACAGACAGAGTTGGAAGACCTTTAGGTGTGGGAAGGGCTGCAAGGTCACAAGGGGTAAACCTAAGGTGTTCATGATAAAACGCTGCCGTTAATTAATAAATGACACTGCGTTGTCAGTTTCGTCTTTCTCTGTACTGCACAAGCTACATAAAACACAGAAATTGAGAAAGAGCCAAGGTGGTAAAAAAAGTAAGTGGTGTAATTGTTCATGAATGTATATGGCTTTTTGGTAAACAATAGCTAGTTGGGTCTGTGATGGCTGTTAGCATAAGGGAGTGGTCATGATTCATGAATGGGGAGGGGGGGGGGGGGCGTTGAGTTTTGAGGCAGACATGCGAAACTATTTTATGTCCCCCCTCAACAGTGTTCAAAATGTTTTGCCTCCCCCATCACGAAAGCATGGGAAAATCTCCTTTCCCCTTTGATGTATAGTTACGTGCAGAATTTTTTGCTAAAAAGAGATTAAATGTTTCACACCCCCACCCTCAAAAGGGGGTTAAAAGTTTTTATGGCCCCCTCAAACCCCCCCTCCCGAGGCGTAGGAAAAGGGGGGGGCCAGGGGGGCCTGAGCCCCCCCCCCCCCAATAATGAGGAGGTTCCCTATATAAACATATATAAAAATATAGCAGCCCCCCCCCCAAATCGAGACCCCGGCCCCCCCCCAATAAAAATTTGCTTCCTACGCCCCTGCCCCCGTTGATAAATAATGACCACTTCCTAACACTAAGAGTAGAGGAGGATGTAGGCTTGCTTGTGCTGCCTGGGGCGACCTACACTGGCTCCCAGAATACAGATAATGTATAGTGTCCGTCATAAACCACAGGGGAACAATGTAGCCTCAGGCGTTCTACTCTTCATGCCGAGACTACTAAACTATGGGTGACTATACTGGGAGAGTGTAATTAATGGTGGCTAGTCTCTATATTAAAAAGTAATCAGTTGGTGACAACCAGAATTGTGAAATAGACTTGTTGTCAGAGTCAATGAATAACCATGGGTCGGCCCCATGTATACATACTCTCACTCATTCATGTACCAAACTCACGTGTCTTTTTTTTTATATACATGTATGTATTATTGGTAGTGCCTGTGATTATTGGGGATATGTGTGAATTTCCATACAACAGTCGATGCACTTGCTCATGTGACCAGGAGATATTAGAAAATAATTGTAAGTTACCAAGAGAAATAAATTGACGAGTTTCCTTACCAATCAGAATTGATCATGAACAAAGAGGGTCAATAAAAGTGAATCATACAAAAGAAAACTCAGAGACTTAGCTTTGATTCATCTGTCCTTTTCCAAATGTGGACCAAGATGATATTTGATTTCTAAGCGCGTCTTTTCTATTCCTTTTCTACCCCGCAGAAGAGGACACAGTAGCCCAGGAGCTATCAGCACGGGTCCGTGTGTTATGTTGGGTAATGACAAACCCGGGAAACCACATCTCCAAGGCGCGTCACGTTAAGGCCACTTGGGGGCGGCGCTGTAACAAACTACTCTTCATGAGCTCAAAACCCGATGAGACGCTCCCAGCCATCGGGCTGCCAGTACCGGAGGGGCGGGATCACCTCTGGGCCAAAACCAAGGAGGCATTCAAGTACATCTATGCGCATCACATGGAGGAAGCGGATTGGTTCATGAAGGCAGATGACGACACATATGTTGTGGTGGAGAACCTCAGGAGGTGAGTGGTTATAGATTGCAGCATTCCTGTGTCTGCAGTATCTCGCGTGTAGGCCAAGGCGTATATTCAATTCTAAGCCTTACTGCACCTTAGAGAACCTGCCTCAAGAGGAGTGTGCCTTATAGGCAGGTCATCCACTCATCAAGACAGTCTATCTGAGTAGGAATGGTGTATAGGATTTTATGTGAATTTAGACATCTTTTTCAAAGGCATACTTTCAGTCTTTGGTGTAATAGACCAGGTAGGCTACGTGACCACTGATAACGATGATATACCCATCCATATAATGATATTAATGGTCAGTGACTATTACTCAGTTACTCTATAAGAGTAGGCATTCAAGTTTTTAATATTTACATCATACAGGTTATTAAAAGACAAAGATCCCAAACAGCCGCTACATTTAGGAAGACGCTTCAAGCCATATGTACATCAGGGCTATATGAGCGGTGGGGCTGGTTATGTTCTCAGTCATGAAGCCGTTAGACGCTTTGTCACTGAAGGAATTCCCGATACCAGTAAGTGTCGCCGTGACGACGGCGGGGCTGAGGATTTAGAGATGGGGCATTGCCTTGAGAAGGTTGGCGTGAAAATTGTGGATTCTCGAGATGCACTCGGGAGGGAGACATTCCATCCATTCGTCCCTGAACATCATCTTATTCCAGGGAGTGTCCCTAAAGATAATTGGTACTGGGAATATAACTACTACCCAGCCAAGGAGGTGAGTTATAACATATAACTTTTAGATATTATCACCGCTTTGTCATTTATAAGGACGCTTTTTGGATTCATTTTGTCTCGATGGAAAATTTTTAAATCACATGGACCGTATGGTAGAGTGGGGAAGATGAGTCCATCTAACTACTGTAATCGTTTTTAATGATATCTTCTTGATCAAATAAGATAGTAAGTGTTCCCTCTTATCAGCTTCTCTTTTATGACATACTTTGGATATAACCAGGATGCAAGAAGCATGTATGTAGTTTGATTTTATGCTAAGTTGATGCTGTTAATGGAATACATGTTAAAGATCTTGGTGAATTTCAAAAGAAAAAAAAGGACTCCTCTAAAATACATATTCCTTCTATGTATCTGCAGGGTCCGGGATGCTGCAGCGACTACGCCATCACCTTTCACTACGTACCACCCAACATGATGTACATATTCGAGTACTTCGTCTACCACCTCAAACCTTTCGGCTATGAGTCGAAAATCCTCCTCCCCTCAGAGAAGTACCGACCTGAGGTAAATCTGCCGAAAGGAGGGAAAGCCCCCTCAGTAACTGAAATAATAAAGGGTAAAACAAAACATAACTCCATTAAAAACCCCAGACAAGGAAACGAGGGAGTGCCTTCACAAAAATATTCACAAAATGTAAGGACTATGGAGCAAGGGCCTGATCGTAGCGCTAATAACGCTTCATTGTTTAGAAACACAGAGCCACGGTCCAGAGTGAAACTGGTACCGAGGTATACGTGATAGAAAAGGAAAATAACATAGATACTGAATTAGAGACTCTTTAATGATATAATTATGCTGCGCCTGCTACATTGTGATATGTGCCGGTACATTTATAAAATGCACCCACCGAAGAGTTTGCATGATACACAAATGCAATGTTGGTAAGTGACTCGCCAGCATTGGACTGGACCATTTTATATGACAAACTAGCAATATGAACTTTGAGGTATCCTGTAGCCCTTAAAGGGTTAGATATTATGTTATAGAGCGTCATATACTCAATGTTAGGATCTGTGCAATTGATAATTTACTGTAACAACTTGTAAAAGTATTTCATCATTTGTAAGTGCATACTTATGGAATGAAACAGAAACCACCGACCTAGTGACACACAAGTATTTAAACATAGAGCTTATCACAACATAATGAATCTTATTGACAGAAACAGCTTTCCTTTTGAAGCTGAATCAGAATTTTTGAGTTCTCGTTGATATCCCTCCCGGACTTGGCAAACGCGACAAGATTGAGGTAGAGAGAGCATAGTGAGCCTATAAAGTTTTTTTTTTAAGACTACCACTACCTTCAATAATTGTAAAAAAAAAAGAAAAGAAAAAGAAAGGTCTTTTTAGTATGAAAAAAAGCAGGAGGGGTGCAATTGTTATGTCAAATAGGGTAATTCCACCAAGCGTAATGTAGCGCAGTACGGTATTAAATATTAGATAAATGTGAGTCGGGGGGGGGGAGGTAGGTTGGCCAATTCCAGATTGTTGATATATATATATATATATATATATATATATATATATATATATATATATATATATAGATATATTGAATTGGTACACTGAGTAGATGGCAAACTTCTTAACGAGTCAATTAATACCATAGATCTACTTGATCTACGCCTAACGGCTCTATTGGTTACTTGAACTCATTTTCTGAAGGGCCTTTTCAATATCAATGTTTTCTGTCCTATTTCTACATTTATGGTTCTATGTCCTAGAAAATATGCATGAAACAAGTTGAAAATGATATATAGGTCATAGGATATTTGTTTTATCTTTCATTTCTTTTTTCTTTTTTTTTTACCCATTTTTCTGGAAAAAAAGTTATTTTTCCAGTAGTTACCAAAAAAACATCACAAAGCAATGCTACTAATGTGAAAAAACGCCCTTACAGAGACAGGGATACAGCCAAATTTTTATTCTGAAGTTATCTCTGAAAATGACAACAGAATGGTGCAGACATTTCTTTTTCATTTAAAGATTCCATATTTTCCTGAAGGTCTAAAAGAAATGTCACTTTAATGCAAATTGTACTAGCTTTGGGTTCTAGACCCTCTTCTCCCCATGAGATGGCACCACCAAGGAGTTTTCTAGGTTCACTATAGAGGGCAGCACAAGTCACCTACCTCTGTAGATAGCCTCATAGACTGACTCAAGCCTGTCCCATTGTACACTGAAGGCCTATGGCCTATGCCTATGACCTCCACTATACAATCTATATATGCCCATTTACTTGACTCATTTTTTAATGGATTCCAGACACCCTTCTATTCTCTATTAAAGATAATGCAGGGCACCTTGTTACACAGCACACAGTTAGTTTTTCCCCATCCATACTCATAAGCCATATTTAATTTATTTCTCTATCTCACCCGTTTTGCTGTTTGACATACCGTAATCTCTTGCATATAAGGCGCACCCCGCCTATAAGGCGCAGCCCCAACTCAGGAAGGTCTGTTTCACGTATAAGGCGCACCACTAAGGGCAGATTTTTGTTACTTTTGTACTGTTCTATAGTAAAAATACCCCCCCCTATAAGGCGCACCCCAAACTCAAGGCAATGTCCCTCCCACGTATAAGACTCAGCATAATTTTGTTTGGCGTATAAGACGCGCCTTATACGCGGGAGATTATGGTAGTAAGTTTTAGTCCGCCTGATGAGTGAGAACAACCACTGCCAATAGATATTAAGGATTAGTCCCAAGGTGCTTCAAGAGTTAACTCATTAGATAATGGCTACTTGTTCATTAATGCATTATGCCGTATGGCCACATTTGTTGTTGTTAGATATTTCATCAGCTTTTATTCACTCATACTTTTCCCATGAAGCATGGAAACATACCTGGCGAGTAACTCACCAAAGCTTCATTCATTAGTTGTGATGACTATAGACATATACCACAAAGGATCTGTATGATGCGAGTTACTCGCCATGGTACCTCATCACATCATACATTGGTCTAGATGCATTTTACAGCTTTTTAAACGGTTAAGACGATATCGCTTCATTTTACCGATCCAATCAGCTTTACTGGCAGAAAGTAGTTAACGCTCAAAACCCAACTATTTTGCCATGTTTGAATACTCTGTATGTATATACCACCTATTAATGCAAAGACTGTTAAGAAAGTCACTATTTGAGATATACCGTAACTGGTCATAAACCCATATCCATGTATCTTATGTACCGTAATCTCCTGCGTATAAGGCGCAGCCCGCATATAAGGCGCACCTAGAGTTTAAAATTCAAAAACCTATGTGTAGCTTGGGCCACCCTGGACCCTCCTGGGCCCCCTTATGTCCTATTATGACCAAGGGGGCATGTAAGATATCAAAAGAAAGGTCTTGGTGTCCCCCTTGTAGATCCAATGAGAACTAAACCCCCCATTAGATGCACCTTATACGCGGGAGATTACGGTACATATCGGGTAGACTGCCAAAGATTGAATAACCGATATGAAAATATTGTCCAAAGAATATTATAAAACATTGCATTTACTTGCTATAAACAGGGTGTCAAGTTGAGGGTGTAAGGGTAGGGCAATTTCACCATAAGTCGAACACACAGATTTGCACCTTGAGTTTGACGCTGGAATTTGTATTTTGGTGAGTCTACATTGTGTTGTGTAGGACTATTGTTATTCACAAATTAATATTTAAAAACATATTGGACTTCCTTTGTATTAGGGTGATTAAAACCAAGAATGATTCAGTCCAATATTAGTAATGTAAGAATATATTCTTCTGAAAAGGATAATGTTGAGATGCCAATTATTCTGAGAGAAAAAAAAAGAAAAATTTAGTGAGCTTATACGGGAGGGCCTGCTGATGAATGTTGTTACGGAGAGTGTTTGTGAACTAAAGTATAAGTTTTCAAAGAATATATTTTCTAAGAGGTGAATGTTTTAATAGCATTTTGTATGCGTAATGTGTATACAAAGTATGTTATAAGAATAAAATAATTTTTCAGTCTAAGCTGAGTTTGTTTGAACTATTTTTCTCGAGCAGGAAACATACAGGGTGCGAAAAAGTATATTCTCTCGTATAAGCCACACCCTCCTATAAGCCGCACCCCCGACTTTGGAGGGGGCTATAATGAGCATCAGGTGCTTTGAAATAATTAAGTTGTAGATTTAGTACTGTTCTATAGTGCCAAATACACTCCCATATGCCGCACCCCTTCTTTGGATTGATTCTATAAGCCTGTTTCATTTGGGTTTTGGTATAAGCCGCTGCTTATACAAGAGACTTTATGGTACTCGCTTTGCAGGCACTCTCCGCCTATGTTAGCTTGGCAACTACTTTCTGTATTTATTTCATGTAAATAACAACTCTCCATAGACATACCGTAATCTCCTGCATATAAGACGCGTCTTATACGTGAATTGGAAGCTCCTAGCACCTTGTAGAGCCATCCCAAAGTCTGGGTGCGTCTTATAGGCGAGGTATTTTTACTATAGAACAGTACTGAACCTTCAAAAAATTGCCCTTAGATTAGCCTTACAGGTTTTACTTCAACTCAGGGTGTGTCTAATACGTGAGGTGCGTCTTATACGCGGGAGATTACGGTAGCATTGAAATGCTGTACACCACACCCCCAATGGTGTAACATGTCTCGATCCACAATGCTAAACCAAGCGAATTTAAGCAATTTAAAATAAAAAAACAAAAAACAAACATGAAATGAATATAGAAATTAACTCTGTGGCATACATTCTGATACATCCACCCCTCGGGGGGGGGGGGTTCTCCCCTCATGGTGGATCGATGAGAATGTACGCCAAGGTACGCCTGTGTATGTACCAGTATGTGCTGCACCCTCCATCTTTTCGGCTTTATCCATCCCCACATTTACACGGATGTAATTAGAGACAATAGGGCTACAGCACATTTGGTACTAGCTTTGGGCAAAATATCAACGACCCCCCTCACAAATGTTGAAAAGTTTTCTCATTCGATCTGTGAAAATTGCGAGGGTCGACATCCTTGATTTAGTGTCAAGTTACGCGAATAATTAATTGGGAATTCTGACGCTTTTGGCAGATTTTGACATGACAACTACCCTCCGGTGCACAGCATATTCACCCTGATAGATACCGTAATCTCCCGCGTATAAGACGCGTCCTCTACGCCAAACAAAATGCTGGGGAGTCTTATAGGATGTACTGAAATCGGGGGTGCGTCTTATACGAGGGGTAATTTTACTATAGAAATGTACTGAATTTACAAAATTGAGCCTTAAAATGTGCGTCTTATACGCGAAAATGCATTTGCTAAGTTTGGGGTGCGTCTTATACGCGCAACGCATCTCCTACGCGGGAGATTACGGTAACACCTATTTTCTCTTCATTTTGACAGAAAAAAAACAACAAAATAAAACCAACTTTCAAGTACCGGTATTTATTGTTTTTATTGATAGTTTCTTTTTTCTTCACATACATGATATTATGTCGTTATTTTTCATAGATCCATCTCCCCTATTAATGCTCATTTCTCTACATATTCCTCTTCTACGTATTTCTGTACAGACTTTGTGAAAGACTTGCTCCCTTCTCAAAATAAAGATTTGTATCTTCATTTTAAGCCATTATGCGACATTTACAAGTACAATTGTTCTAAAATGTTGCGATTAGAGTAATGCCCATATTAAAGCTTAACTCAGTAGAATAATAAAATTCATTGATTTTACAATCAGAATACAAAAACAGTGCTTTCTTAACAGTATTCACCTAACAATTTACATAAATAACTGTTTGCCATTCACTTCTATAGTTAAATCATGTCCGCTTTTTCTTTCTGCTCTAGAGCTCTGAATTCTTCTTTTATGTCTTACTTATCTCGATATATGTGATGTTATTGAATGGTTCTGTAAGGACCAGTTATTGGTTAACTTAAATTTTCAGTTGAAACGTGCTTTTGAAGGCTGTTAATATGGACATCATCGAGGTTTTTGGTTTAGCAATGGCGTATCCTTTTCCCTAAACATGTATGTAGATCATCAAGGCAAAAGGATCATCAATGCCGCCTCACTGGGGTCCCTTTTGCCTTGTTGATCTTCAATGTGGAGACAGAGCCCCTACAGTTAGTTCAAATGTCCAGACGTAATCCAAATGTCCCAGACACAGTGACGGCTCATGTTACTGTAAGTAGGGTCAGTACGTTCAAGAGGTGGTCAATCATCAATTGGGTAAGTAGGGTCGTCCAGTGCAAGGGGGTGGGGGCTGTACAAGTCCTATAAACAGGCCAGTGTGACGAGTCTGCAGTGGTTATATAATTGTCTTTATAAGGCCCTAGTAACAGAATCAATTTGATTATATTCTCTACACGATGTATATAGCCCCTACACATCGTCATAGTGCAAAAGGCACGAGTAAGAAAATCAATTTGATTATATTCTCTACATGATGTATATAGCCCCTACACATCGTCATAGTGCTTCAAAAGGCACCAGTAACAGAATCAATTTGATTATATTCTCTACACTATGCATATAGCCCCTACACATCGTCATAGTGCATTTAAGATAGGGGTAGCTATACTATATAAAACAGAACCGTGCTTGCTGCTGTGAACTCCTGAACATCATCATACAGGCATATGGGACTGCTAAGGTGATTAAGTTGCCTTAAAATATCATTAAATTCCCTTTGTGGCTGCATTCTGGAAGCTAACTTTCTCATAGGTGAAAATAAACATCACCACGATGTTCGCCAGCTCAAGCTACCCTTAAGTTATAGGTCACACTATGGGAAACTCCTATTATTAAGGGAGATATGATAGTTTTTGTATATGATGCCATTTACGCTCCCAGGTTGCCTCCATTTACGCCCACAGGCTGCCATTGCGAACTTAGTATCTATGGACTATATGTCAATATGTTAGTAATTTCTCACTATTTGTCAGCAACTAGTCAATATATGTTTGTGATTACTCACTATTTGTCAGCAATTATTCAATATATATTAGTAATTACTCATTATTTGTGAGCAATTAGTAAATACATGTCAGTATTTACTCACAATTTGTCAGCAATTAATCAATATATGTCAGTACTTACCGTAAAACCCCGCATATAAGTCGACCCCACTTATAAGTCGACCCCTCTCTTTGAGAAACTTATTCGACCTATAGAAAAAAGGCTTGAGAAATATTAACACTATAATCTATTATATAAAAACCCCACCTATAAGTCGACCCCCCCATCTTGGGATCAAATATCGACTTACCGTAATCTCTCGCGTATAAGGCGCAGCTCGCGTATAAGACGCACCTAGAGTTTTAGGATATGGTCAAAAAAATTAAAAAATCATAACTTTACTTCTACTGAATGGATTTTGAAAATTCAAAAAGCTATGTCTAGCTAAGGCCCTCTAGGACTTCCTGAGCCCCTGCATGTCATATTATGACTTACAGGGAGTGTAAGATATCAAAAGAAAGGTCTTGGTGTCCCCCTTGTGGATCCAGGGAGAACTAAAACCTCCCGTATAAGACGCGCCTTATACGCAAGAGATTACGGGTATATGAGAAAAAAAACATTTTTAAAAAATTGACTTATAGGCGGGGTTTTACGGTAGTGACTATATATCAGCAATTATCAACACTTTACTAAATTAGTAAATTTACTCACAACCTGTCAGCAATTACTCTATATATAACAGAGAAATAGCCATTGATTCAATTGTGCATCCTGCCTTGACTGGTATTTGTCAAAATATGTCAGTATCTATGGGCTAGTTGTCAGCAATTAGTAAATATGTGTCAGTAATTAGTCAACATATGTCAGTAGTAATGCACAATTTGAAAGCAATTAGTCAGTATATGTCAGTAATTATTCCGGGCTTCCCTGGCCCACTAAAAGGGTCTATGTCTCCTCTTTACTATCCCCTCGGGTGTGTGTGGTGCGCATATGCGTGGGCACTGACACATTCCTCTGTGAAATTGTGTAATGTAGTTCTCACCATGAATATGACATTAGCCGTCGAAATGGCGTTAAACATCTATTACTCACTCACTCACTCCAGTAATTATTCACTATTTCTCAGCAGTAATAATGCACTTTTTCTCTGTAATAGTATTAGTCTGCTATCTTTAAAGATTAATCTGAGAAGTTACCGCATTTACATCGATGATGTATTACTTTCTGTAACATATCAAAACCCTCAATCTAAAATCTACCCCCACCATCATAAATGTCCTTTAAATCAAAACCTTTGAATCCTCGTGGGTGAATTTAGGCAATCGAAAATTTCACATGTTTTTGGATCTAAATTTCACATGTTTTTGGATCTAAATGCATAGTTCGAGACTGTCCCCAAAGAAAAGTAGATTTTTGTCAGTATTTACTCACTATTGTCAGCAATTGGTCAATATATGTTCGTACTTACTCACTATTTACCAGCAATCAGTCAATATATATGTCAGTACTTACTCATACCTGTCAGCAATTAGTCAACATATGTCAGAACTTACTCACTATTTTGTTAGGAATTAGTCAATATGTGTCAGTACTTACTCATTATTTGTCAGCAATTAGTCAATATTTGTTATATTTTATCAGAGTAGTTCTATTTTTCTATATTATAGCTCTATTGTTCTATAGTTCCATAGTTCTATAGTTATAGTTTCATATTTCTTAATGTGTGAGTAGATAGGCAGAAAGGGACATTCATGTGGTTATTAAATCACTTCCTGCTAATAAAACTTTAGCTTATAATAATGGACATACGCACTCACAGTTTTGATATAAATTATATACATACAGTACCATGGACTGCTATAGAATTGGACTGCTCTATATTTAGAATTTAAAATATACATTTAATACTTGGACACTAGAATATAACAAATGACACAGAATAGACTAGATATATGCTTGATGTGGGACATTGTACCTTTTATTTAGCATGATATGATATGGGACTCTCCAGATAATTAATATTACAGTACCTAGAGGCTTATAAATATGGGAATCTGAGACTTACCATGGAGCATAGAACCTCAAAAGAGGGAATGCGCCTTATACACGGGGGGGTCATAAGAATACTAAACTGGATGATATTAACCCAACCCGTGCCTGAGAGTCTGGCATCAACTTAGCATGCGCCTCATATGCAAGGTACTATAAACCCCTTCAGGGCATGTGGTCCTTATTGACAGGGCTAATCACCGACAGTAAGTTTATTGAATTTAGCTCTGGGAACAAACATCCAGGAATGTTTTCGGAATGTAGAACGGGAACCATTTAAAGGAGCACTGAATCGAGGACTTAACCCGCTGACTTTTTCACACACACGAGATCACCGATTCAGAGTGACAAAAAAAAATTGAAAGAGCTTTTCATGATATCATTTCACAGATGCAAACGAGATGAGGACTTGAGTGTCTTCCTAAATTCCATCAATTTTACTGAACCTAAATTCATTGCAGGATTCTTATTGTTTGTCTCAGCAGATTACGATAGATCAATTTAGTTTCATATATAGCGGTAATTACTATATCACACGTTTTTTTCATTTCAATCAACGTTTTAGAATAATTCCTCTGAGAAGGAAACTCAACAATAACATCAATAGGGTAAATACACATGTAATGTAGTTGTATATTAATCCTGATAAAAACATGATCAAAACTCAAACATATTGTAAGAAATGTTATCCCAATATAAGGGATCATAATCAAACTCAAACATGTTGGAGAAAAATCAGTCACTTCTTAAAAGTACATAAATAACAAGTAATCACATGGAGTACCTAGTGTCTTTCATTATTATATAGGACTTTTAGTTAATTTTTTCTTGGTGCTTGCTTATAATGATTATTGTCAGCGGATATAATGTCGTGAATAAGCACCTGGGGCTCATGAATTTGAATGCCTAATCAAAAAATCCAAGCTCTAATACAAGACAGACACTTATTCAAGGGCTCTTAATGCTTACTCCAAATTCCTATGTATAAGCCACACCTTAGGGGCCATCCATAAATGACGTTACACAAAATTTGATCATTTTTGACCCCCCCTCATCACGTTTTTTTTTTTGTTGTTGCCAATTTTGCAATACTTAAGGTATATGGAAAATTAAGCCTGACCCCCTCCCCCCCTCTAGCGTGACGTCATTTGTGGATGGTCCCCTATACGTGGATCAGGCTTATAGAATGTATGCAAAGTGCCGATGCCGCTTACACTTGGGTATTTAAGCCTGTTAAACTGTCATTTTTGAGATTGCAGGTGTGACTTATAGCTTAATCTCCCTAACTCAGGTTGCGGCTTATATGTAGGTGTGGCTTTATACGCAGGAATTTAAGTTAATAACTTTTTAAAGACCCACCCCTGTATCCTGTGGTTATTTACGCTGAGTGCTTATTCTAAACCCAGAGCTTAAATGTGACTACCGGTATGTAGTAGATACAGAACTCATATTCTAATGCACACCAATAGTTGACCATGACACCAGGGTTTCATGCTCTTGTTAACTTTGAAGTAATGAAACATGTCTATTGTGCAATTAATTTCAAAAGCAAAAATGTACATGCAACATGCACACCTTTTCTCAGACTAAATTAGTTTATATCTAATAAGTACATATTGAATACATTGTTAATACCAGTGGGTTACTATGAATCTCCTTCAAGACAAAGCAATACTGTTTTCACATTATGTCTAAGTAAGTGTGATAGTTTCCAGATCTTAACATGTAGTATGAAAAAGTGACAGATAAAAGAGAAGAACAGAACCTTAAAGGTTAAAAAATAGAAGAAAAGAATTATGACACATAAAGTGCAAAAGTGATGTTCAGATCGTAATACCTATGTCATAGATGAGAATAAATATGAATAAAAGAAGTGATTCCTCACAATGAACAACAGCGAAAATCAGTTATGTTAAGTACCGTTAAAACACGCTCGGTCAGAACCATCAATTTATCCTCAAACCGAGGATCATGGAGATATGGAAATATATATGGACCTTGACTTGTGTCTTTAAAATGCTACTTTCGAACACTTGGGACACTTGCATTTTATCTACACATAAACTGTAAGCTAAAATATACACCATATTACATTACCCCATAAAATTAAAGTAGAGTTTTGATGTACCGTAATCTCCTGCGTATAAGGCGCAGCTCGCCTATAAGGCGCACCCCCAACTCAGGGAGATGTTTCACGTATAAGGCGCACCTCTGAGGGCAGATTTTTGTTAGTCTGGTACTGTTCTATAGTAAAAAATACCCCCTATAAGGCGCACCCCAAACTCAAGGCAATTTACCTCCCACGTATAAGACCCAGCAGCATTTTGTTTGGCCTATAAGACGCGCCTTATATGCGGGAGATTACGGTAGTATCATTATAAGCCTATGTTATAATCTATACAGGAATTTAGCCTCGTTGTGGGTTTCGCACCATAGTACATGTAATGTCAACACTTGCTAATCTCACTATTGCTTTATCCCAAAGTCAGGCTGTGGCTTATACGTGGGTACGGCTTATATTCGGTTTCATCACAGTTAAAATAATAATACAGCATTAACAGCAAGAATTGAAAGGCTCCCAGACTTCATCAGAATAATTTTTCTTACAACAACACAGATGCCGTAAAAGATAAGAAATTTCTTAATAATTCAGATGTATGAATGGACTGGGAGGGAAATAAAATAAAATGAAATAAAATGACCCTATGACTAAAACCTTTGATATTGACATTAATGAGAGGTGCGTCATTTTAACTAATATAATACATTTGATAATTGTGAGCATTTCTTTTCTATCAATCCCAATAGGTTTTTGACTAATTTTTATCCAAGTCTATTGCTATATTTGGCTCTGTCATAACTCTACCTGATAACATCGTGGTTCCACACTAACATCTAATGCCTTTCTACACCCTGTCTAACCCTGTAAGAGCCATACAATGCTTTAATGCATCATGCCTTTTGGTCAGCATGATGCATAAATGCAGCCCTGGTGAGTCTACTTACCAACAGTGCATTCGCGCATCATGCAGACACTCTGGGACTTACTTACATACTCTGTAAGCGTTGGCATGATGCTTAGATGCACTTCTGCCGATCTAATGCATCATGGGAAGTCTGTGAAGTCGACTTACCAGCACTACAATCAACTATCAAGCAAACCTTTCAGGATAGCATGGATGCAGCTCTTGCCAGTGCTGCATCCATGCATCATGACAACTAATGAGCATGATGCATTAATGCACTATTTGTCCCTTAAAGGATTAAGGAGCTAACAACCATTACTACGTGAAGTCCTACTAATGTCGCGAGTATATCTAACTTAACATTGACGTAGCGTCATATGTGAAGATGTCACCGAGCAAGTTCTTCTGTATCTTTGAGCAGGTTAGATGTATCTTGTGTGTTTTTCTGTCGCCGGCGACAGCGATTCCACTGAAATATTTATGGATGGAATGAAATCAGAAAGATGCTTGGAAATAAAATTGAATGGGCACAGTTAAATGTTTGGGAAAACTAATGTCACAGCCTTGACAAAGGTAAGAAAAAATTGAAACATGTCTAGGCACTGGTTTAAATCATTTCTTCATTTTTAGTAATTTTATGGAGTTCACGAGGACGTTAGAGTGGTTTGAGGAGTATTTTTCAACCTTACAGGAAACTAAAGTAGTTATATATAGGACTTTTACTATCGATACAAAAGTATGAAAGGTATTTGGGGACGATGGTCGGGAACTGCTCGCACAAGAAAAAAGTATGAAAGGGGTAAAGTTTACTTTGCAGGGAAAAAGACAAGGTTAAGCCGCTAGGGTAGTTCTATGGTAAAATCGATACAAATCTGAATCTCACTTTTTAATTTTTTTTTTTTTAATTTACAACATATTGAAAATCATATGGAAATACAGAAGGTGCAATGACGATGCACTAACCTACCTGACACTGGGCCACCATAAGGAGAACGAAGGCACCACAGATGCCCGCCATGACATACGCCACTGTCATAAGTATGGTCTGATTGTGGACCGGTTGTTTATACGCACAACTAAATGTGTCACCTGAAATAAGAGGGAGGTTTTAAATCAATTCTGTGGTTTATTTCTATGACTATATTTATTTTGATTTTTTTAAAAATAAATAAAGGTTACTTTTTTTAATAAATAAATATTCGGTCAAAAAGTACCAGAATCGGTCTTGTTCTGCAATCAGTCTGTCCACGGTCCAAAGAATTAATTATTAGGACATGTATTTAGACTGGGTTAAGAGCTGAATGAAACCTGTCACTCACCAGTATAGTTAAAAGGCCCCGTAACAGTCGACTTGGCCGCAGAGTGGTTTTGGTTTGGACAGGTACTTTTCCCGAAGCCGATCTGTTTCTGGTCGCGATCAAATATCACATAAAAGCCTTCCATCACAATAGCCCCTAGTACCGTCCCTGAAATAAAGAAAAGATGGCGCGTGTGATGCTGGCAGTACAATGAATCAGAGACTACTGTATGAGGGGTATTGGCAGACATGTGGAGGTAGAGCTGGTAAAAGGCGCAAACGCAAGTATATGCACAAATAAATGTGTGCGCTCAAGTATATGTGCACCCTTGGCGCTAAAAACTGAATCTGAAAGGTACAGAATTTGATATAGATGACAAGAAATGCAGGTTCCTTTTATGATTTTACTTATACATTTACTCCCAGTAAAGGTTTTCTATTTTATTTTGGCAAATATTTAAAGTTTGACATATCTGTAGTATACAGTGAATAAAAAGATGATCCACGAACTTGAGCTAATTATAAATAAATATTCTTGATAACTTCGACAAATTGACAGGAATCCCCCTTCAATTCGAACCAGTCATTTCATATATTATTTTTTACCTGTATCCGACTCCGCGATGGCAAACTTGAAGCAGTCTTGTCCGACATCGGCCTCGTCGCCCTCTCCGACAGCCCGCAGGTACTGCTGTGGTGCGATGGAGAGTTTGATGGACGTACTGTGGGGGCCTGCTAATGTAATGTCCACTGTAGGGAAGTCACTCCATGGTATATTGTTACGGTCCCAGCATAACACCTTGTCTCCCGTCCAGAAACCTTCTGGTGGCGGCTTACCCTAAGATTGAAAAATATACGGGTTTGGGATTACTGTGAATTCCCTCGTATAAGCTGCGGCTTATACGAGAAACAGGTGTAGCTTATAAGTCTAGCTGTGCTCAGGGTGAGGCTTATATGAGGGTTTTTGACACAGTCTTAAAGTGCCTATTTTCAAGTCCCTCAGGTGGCTTATATACAGTACCGTAACTATCTCTCAAACTCAGGATGCGGCTTATAAAAGGGTTCATCATATACGAGGGAATTTACAGTTTCAATTGTAATGGCATTTCAATGAACATTGTTGATCTGAGCAATCACTCTTAAGATGAAAAACACTCAGCAATGTTTTTTTCCTCTCGCAAATTTACAAAGTCGGTGTGTACTATTATATATGAGTGATTGCTTTAAACCTGGATACTATGGTATCTAGAATTCTAGATTTCATCTTTTCTTTTAGAAACTGTTTTGTCGATATGTACTTACATGTGTGTGCTGTTTTATCCTAAGTTTTAAGCTCTCGTAAACCCGGCGTGGGAGCCGTAAGTTTGTAGTCCCACTGTCCACTATAGTTTTATCAAAGTTATACTGAAAAACAAAATAAAATACATCAATATCAACATATTCTGATTTACCTATCTACGGTAGTAATAGTAGTTCTAAAACCACATTATAAGTTCATTTCTTTTTGTCAAACAGAATGAAGTATTCAGAAACTATTTACTTATTTTAACACTTTCTTTTAAAAACTAAACTGACTTGGTAGCCCTAGGTTGTATAAGGGCCGCATAATAGTCATACACTAATCAATCATATTCGCTTCTGGTCATGACGTATGGATGCATCACAGATAAGTAACTCGCCAGGGCTACATTCATGTATCTTGCCCACCCTTTAGGTTTGATGCACTCCCTAAGTGTTGGCATGATGCTCCAATTAAGTGTTGGTGAGTCTGGTCGCAAGCACTTCATAGGTGCATCACGATGATAAATGGGCATGATGCACACCTGAATTAGTGGCCCTTAAAGGGTTAATCACAATGTAATGTTCAATGACCAATGCATTTGGAGGGTTAACTTACCTCTTTACAGTCAAGGCCGAGGCTGTTACCGCTAACCCCCATGTCGAGTATGACCACCTCGTAATACCACTCCCGCCGTATTGGTGTGTACAAAATGTTCCCCTCGTATAAACGGTCGTCAATACCACCGATTATCTATACATGGAAAAAGCAAAAACATTTTGTTGAAGAGCACTCATTATCAGTAGTTTCAAATTCGACTTCAGCTTGAAAATGGCAGTTTGCTTTAAAGCATTTCATAAATGTGGTATACGTGAAAGAAGTCATATCATAACTCAGGAACTTTAATAGATGTGTCTTTGTGCCAATAAGAAAACATATAGCACAATAAGCATGCCAATAAGAAAACATATAGCACAATAAGCATGCCAATAAGAAGACATATAGCACAATAAGCATGCCAATAGGAAAACATATAGCACAATAAGCATGCCAATAAGAAGACATATAGCACAATAAGCATGCCAATAAAAAGACATATAGCACAATAAGCATGCCAATAAGAAAACATATAGCACAATAAGCATGCCAATAGGAAAACAGAGAGGTGAGGAACTCTAGTCGGGAATATTGTTTGTCTAAAACTTCTTAACCCTGTCCAGAGTAAATAAGACATACCGTAAACTCCCACGTATAAGACGCGTCTTCTACGCCAAACAAATGCCTTGTGTGTCTTATAGGATGTACTGAAATTGGGGGTGCGTCTTATACGAGGGGTAATTTTACTATAGAAATGTACTGAATTTACAAAATTGAGCATTAAAATGTGCGTCTTATACGCGAAAATGCATGTGCTAGGTTTGGGGTGCGTCTTATACGTGCAGCGCGTCTTCTACGCGGGAGATTATGGTAAATGCCGATTAGTGATTTAGGGTAGGGCCAAAAAAATAGGATAGCGTTAACTGAACACAACAGATTCTTCTTTAGGCCTTTTGTGAAACATGTGACATACCATGGTGCCGCCCATCTGTACTTCTGTAGAGTTAACGTCCACCATACCACACAGCTGCATAGAGAAGATGTTAGCGACCCCCGCCTGACGCACCAGGCTGTCCATGAACGGCACCACCGAGTTGTCCGGCTACAATGTAAGACACATACATGTGCATGTTGGTTGGCTTTGAGTGAATTACTACTGTATAACAATTTCAATAAATCTGCCTGGAAGATCATTTAGAATTTAATGAGGACCACAACAGAAAGGAAATAGGGTCTATATAGTAGTTTATATTTGACATAAATTCATGATGATCCTAAAGAGTTGATACATCAGAGGGATTGTCATGATACACCAATGTAGAGCTACAAAGCAGGCTCAGCAGTACCATCAATTTTCTCGTATAAGCCGCGGTTAGTACCAGAACCCAAATAAAAAATAAGCTTATAGATTGGGCCCAAAGTCAAGGTGCAGCTTATACCAGGGTATTTTATCCTATAAAACAGTACTAAACTGCCAATTTTCAAGGCTTGGCTATGGCCTATAGCTTCTCCATATGTTGGAGGTGCGGCTTATACGAGGGTGCTGCTAATACGAGAGAATTTACGGTACTGCATTGGTGCAACATGAAAACAAAGACACTGGAGGCATCATGTGACCCTTAACGGGTTAACCACAATTTTTAAGCAGAGTACTTACCCGTGCAATAGAGGCGTATGCCAGCCCCAGGATGCCTTGCCAGTTGGAGCCATTAATGAAGAAGCTGTCGGAACTGGTGATGCACGCGATCTGTGCCCGCACGGTGACGTTAGGTAGTGATGTGAGCGACATGACGTCGGTACCCAGGTGGCCGTGCCAGTTTCCCTGTGTGTAGGGGACGAGGACCTCAGTGCCAAGGTTCTTAAACGTGTTCGACCTGAAGAATAATAGGGTGAATATTATAAAATATATGAATGTGATATCTGACTGATGTATATCATTGCATTTAAGAGCCGGTCTCAAAGAAGCGTCGGGGTTAAGGAGGTGTTTGAATAACTTTTAAGCACTCAAAGTAGTCATTGTATAGGTGCCTGTCTTGTATAACGGCAGTAGATCTACAAAGTCATTTCCTCACATTACAGTTGAATGCATCAGGCCCATTGGTCGGAATGATGCACCAATGATGTGCTGGCGAGTTACTCGCCAGGGCTGCATGCATGCATCATGACGACCAATGGGTCTGATGCATCACCGACCCTTAAAGTGTTGACCCATCAAGCGGACCTACCTGGATGTGTTGAAGTGGTTGGTGATATCGGGATGTGGGGCGGTGGCCACCGCAAAGTTACTGCTGCCTGTATCCACTAACACATTAATCTATATAAAAAAAACAACAATATTTTAATCCATCTTATACCTTTTTCTATTTAAAAAAAAACAAAACAATATTTTAATCCATCTTATACCTTTTTCTATTTTTTTTTTAAAAATACCTTTTACCTAAAGTAGGTACATTTGATTAATGGAATTCAAATACCAACCTTCATAAAGTTGAACCAGGATGTGTAATGATGCCATGCGTCCTTTACTTATCTATTTCTCTAATTTACCTCATTATTGTTAAAGGACATTGCTTAATTTATAATTAGTGTGTTATTTTTGGACTGTATATGATTATCCTAACCAATAACCAGTTGAACACACACTTGGATCCATTACGTCCTCTTAATGCCCTTCTACGAGGGACAACATTTTGTGCAAGTGTGATTTCAATTTCACAAACAAAAAATGATACACATGTGCTATATAGCAACTTCAAGGGCAGCATACTGCTTTAGCCAATACTATTTTCATCTGAAATGGACACGTCATAGATAGGTGTCTTTTGATTCAAAAGTTTCACCAGAGACATAAAGATACCTTTATATCTCTGGTTTCACGTTCTGAAAAGTGTGATATTCTATATACCAGTTTATCTTTTTTTATCATAAATATAGAAAGCAGGCTTATCTAATCAGTAAAAAAAGTATTCAGCACACTCTCCAATCACAATTCACAAAATCTACCAATGTATGGTATTGGGTTACATAAACTTCTGTTTGGAGAGTGACAAGTGGAGAGCATCGACAGGGGCGACACCTGGGCCATGTCTCCAGTTACCTCATTGAATGTTAACCATTTAGGGGACCCATAGTACAGTAATGCATTATACCCACTGGTCGTCATGATGCATAAATGCAGCGCTGGTGAGTAACTCGCCAGTGCTGCGTCCAATCATCATCCTACCCTTTGGAGGTTGTATAAACTCACAGCAAGTTAAGTGAGTGAGTAATGGTTGTTTAATGCCATTTCGACAGATATATAAGGTCATATTCAAGATGAGAAAACTATAGTTCAACAGGTGAACCTAGAGGGTTGTCATGATACATCAATGCGGAGTACACTCGTCAAAGAAGCATCATGCTAACAAAGGAACATTTAATTTTGAAGCATTATTCTGCCCTTATATGGTTACTAGAGACCACAGGTGACGGTAGCGCACACAACATGTTCAATATATTGACCTATGGATTAACAGAGTGGTGACTATAAAGCAGTATGATATACAAGACGTGTGTATATACAGATTTAACCCTCTAAGTACAACATGATGCGTCAATGTAACATGTTAACTTTTATTTAGCATGATGCACTAATGCAGCACTGGTGAGCACTGGAAATACCATGAATAGATGTACAATTATCCCCCGCTTATAAGGCGCATCTTATATATGCATCTCAGGCCTCGTGCACCTTACAGAACACTGTGACTCCCAAAGTCAGGGTACATCTTATAGGTGGGGTATTTTTACTGTAGAACAGTACTAAACATGCGCATTATAGATTTTATTTTAACTCAGGGTGCGCCTGATATGCGGGGTGGGCCTTATACATGTACGTGAGAGATATGGTACTGATTCATTGGTTTATCATTGTGAGTCTTCTGACTAGGTGTCATCCCCGCAGGCTTGGCATGATGCCGAATGTAAGCCATTTCCAGAATCTCCTCAAACGATCAATGGGTATTATTCAACCCTTTAAGGGCCGCTGATGCATCAATGCATCATGCCCATTCACGCATCATGCCGACCCTACAGGGTTTATGCACTCCCGTAGGGTCGGCATGATGCTCCAATAAAGTGCTGACGAGCACAGCACTTCATTGGTGCATCGCGATGACCAATGGGCATGATACAATCATGCATAAGCGACTCTTAAAGGGTTGCACTACGCCACTCTTTATAAATGGTTAAGCACAATATGATGCCTCAAGATTTATGTTCCTTTACTTATGAATACCAGCGGTAGGATGCACCGATGCAGCACAAGTAAAACTATAACATAGTGACTCATGAGACACTTTGTAAGTGTTATCCAATCCCATAGATAGACTGAATGCAACACTGGCGAATATTACTTGCCAGTGCAGTTTTGGCAGCTTGACTCACTAGTACTGCATTGATGCATCATAAAAAAATATACACAAAAGTTTTAAGGAATCATGCAAGTTAAAGGAGACCAACCTGCTGGGGTGGGTGACCCATGTTCATCTGGATGTAATAGCCCTGTCCAGGCCGACCCTGGAGGTCCTTCTCCTGTGTCACTAAGTCCATCTTCCTCTCCCTGACGTCCTTCTGAGTCCTGAATGCTGACACGTGTAAAGGTATCTCTAGCATCTCACCCCTTATCTCACCCACACATATGGTGATGAAGATAAGGACAGGGGTGAATAGGGACTGATAAGGTAATTTCTTACCTCCCTGGTTATTCATAGTTTTTAAGTACATTGTCTACCGTTGGTGAGAGTTTGTTGGGGCTGTCATAAAGGCCACTGATTGGGATGAGTTACCTCTTTGTAAGTCATAGGAGGAGAAGTTAACCTCGGGATCTCTCTCCATCTGGAAAAAAAAGACAAAATAGATAGCATTGATTTGATAAGCTTATAATTACCCAATAAAGGGCAAAATTAAACAGAGACTTGTGCAGTTGTAAACTGTAGTATAATGTGTAGGTCAGTGAATTAACTGATCAAGTGTAGCATCAAAAAGTTTTGTGCTCCCAATACACATTCAATTACACAGAAGCATTCAAGGTGCATTCAAATCATAAAATGTCTTAAAATGCGGACATCTAATTGCGGATGTGCAAAGATGCCAACCTGGACAACGTCAAAATCGTAATTGTTACGATTTTTTTTTAACCCAAAATCGTAAAAATTTATGCTTAAAATCGTAACATTAGAAAACTTTTCTGGAATGGATATGCCATAAGAAATTTGTGCTTTTCAAAGTTTCAGCATTTAGATTTTGTTTCTGATCTATTTTAAGGAAGAAAATCGACAAACATTTGACAGTCAATTTTATAATTATTGGTAAAAATAGTGTGAGTTGTATATTAGCGATTCTAGAATAATTCCACATTGAAATACTTTAAAGACGTATAACCTTTATTCTGTGAATACTTCAAATACTTTTCAATCTTTGAAACTCATCAAGAAAATTTAGTACACTCTTTAAGGGCCTTGTCAGGAAAGTCCAAAAATCGTAATTTTGCCCCTTATGATCGTAATGGTCGTAATAAGGACAAAAAATCGTAACAATTATGAAAAATTCGCAACAGTTGGCATCCCTGGATGTGTATTCGGTCTCCTGTCTCTGCCAGCATAACTTTGTGGATGTGTATTCTTTTAGCTGACCACAGACAGGCCCGACTGGGTCAGCTGATCCTGACAATCGGGAGCGTCTGTGTGGACGTGCGATCGAGTCTGACAATATCAAACATGTTTCATGTTCCCGATCGGATCGGGACCATACTTCTTAGATACCGATCGAGTCTGGCCCGTTTGCGGTCGCCTTTAGTGGCGTCACTTATCACCTCCAGAGGCTACTTCAATTTTCGTGAAATAACCCTCAGACCCACAACTTGTGAACCTTTGTCTATTTAATCTTGATAATGAACGGTAACTACAAAGGACTACACAAGAGTACTGATGTGTAGACTATAGTGTACCTTATTATTATATGAGTTTTACTTTTAGATATTGCTTCAGCCTTGAGGTGACCACAGATGGGCCAAACTCGGGTCAATTGATGGTGGCCTTCGTTCGGTTGATGGCGATGATCGGGGCTGATCAAATTGGATCAGAAAACCCTTAGTTAAGGTGACCGCAGATGGGCCCGACTTGGACAGTGTGGCAGATCCAGTTGGGAAGATCGTACAGGTTTGATGTTGTCAGACTTGATCGGATGTCCCGCAGACGCTCCCGATCGTCAGGATTGGCCGTTCACGTAAGACCCGTCTGCGGTCGCCTTTAGATACCAATTGAATCGGTCTATCTGCAGTCATCTTAACATAGGCACTTACCTACCCCCAGTGCATGGTTCTGCTGCAGTGGAGGTGTGAAACTGTGATAAAGCTGAAACTGGGGAGTGCTAAACTCTCCTTTCTTTGACAGCTCATTGTGTAACTATTTATTGGAGGATCTTAACAAACATGGGCTCATTTTAAATGGATTGATTAGGGGTTTAATATGAATTTATATGAGAAATAATTGATGCAGGCAAACATCCCATTCTCCCCAAGTGAAGTTAGCTCATAATTTTGAAAGCATTTTTTGGTATAAAGGCCAAATCTCACATAAAAGAGAATAGTTCCCACACTTTCTACAGGAAAGAATGGTTTAGAAAATGTCTAAGGGTTTTCTTGTCATGGGGGAACAGGATGTTTGCCAGACCCCACAAAAATGTTAGCGTGCCATTTGCTATCACCCTTCAAACAGCTTCTCCATGTTAGGCCCTTGTCTGTTTGCCAGAATTCAATCCTATGTATATTATTTATATAACAATGGATAGAGCTGATAAAAGAAGTGGATTTACTTTTTATATGAAGTCTTTATGTCAGTTTAAAGGGAAATTCTGACCAACTAAAGATTTCATATCAACTCCATAATTTTGCACCAATTCTGTCAGATCGCTAAATCGCAGATGATATTATGTCAAGATAAAATCCCTTTAAATTGTTAAAATTTGATATGATACATTGATTTTGAACCTTTTATGGGGAACTCTTCCATACATGAAAAGAAAATAGTCCAAAATAATGATTTCAGAGATGTCCCCAGTCCTGTATCCGATATGCTTGATCACAAATCTGGACCCAATTTAAACTCTGGAAGAATTTTGGGTTCGATTTTGGGTCTTTGATCAGTCATAACTTCCCTTATACTTGGCATAAAGACTTCATTTAAAGAGCAAATCCACTTTTTTGATGAGATCTATCCATTGCTTAATAGATAAAATGCATGGGACAAAATCTTAAAAACTAGGTAAGAGCCTACAAGTTAACATAATTTCTAATGTAGTAGCTGATTATAGTGTGAATGGCAATGTGAGTCGTGACGGACTCATCTTTCCAAACCGAGAGGAGCCTCAGTCACTCATTATTAGTCATACCCGGTACACCATGTGGCAATCTTAGAGACTAGAGTAGTAGAGCCTAGACTTAGACTACCAAGTACCAGTAGTAGGTATGTGACTAAAAATTTTAAATACATCAGATCTACATGAATCCAACAGTGCACAAAGAGCCACATTTAAGAAATATTATGCTTTTGGAATTTTTATTCTAACCTTATTTTTGGCTGAGCTAGAGAGGATTCTGTAGGGCGAGGTTAGGCATTTTTCGGTCACAATATTAAACTATACAAAGAGGATTGACATGTGACCAATCCCATAATTTCTACTAATATTTTATATCATAATTAGTCAATAGAACTTTATATATTCTGAAAGCCAGTAACCTTGCGAATTTAATGCAACTCAAATCAGGCTTATCCCGCCTCTAGAAGCAGAGATATGAATTTTTGAAAATAAAAAAGGTATGAAAACCCTCAAAATTGCTCAAAATTAATTAATAACTTTAATTTCCGGATCCTAAAAACCTATGTTCGCAACCATAGATTTGCTTCATATTTGGTACACATAAAGTTTAGACAGTACTCTACCACTTCCATTGGTTTTTGAGTAACTTGTAAGATTCCTTCATTGAAATGATAACATCTTAATTAGTCACTGACCTAATTAAGCCCATAATTAATTAACCAATTAGAATTTTCCCCAAATTCAAGCACAATATGAAAGTAAATCTTGTATACTTGATATAAAAATTATAAGAGGCATTATCCCATCAATATTAATCATATTTTAAAGCTGCTAAAAGAGAGGTGCCCCTGCACACCCCCTCTCATAGTGGCACAGTTTTCTAGGACATGGTCTGCAGCCCCTACATTCACGTACCTACCAGTAGTACCACTGACTAGGACTAGTCTAGGGCCAGGCAAGAAGACTGACAGTGACACTTTTCAATCAGTGATTTCTCTCAAAGTAACAGATACTTACATAATTTCTACGTCCTAGCCAGCGACATGATTCGTTAAAGAAGGTTTCTACATCATTTTTATCTCCGATTGGTGTATATTTGATTAAAATTAGACGTATAAGTGTCTTCCCTGTTCAGCTTTCTGTGTTGTTTTGCTTTCGGAAACGTGTGGCACTGACTGGTGTTAAATGTTAGAACTAGATAAGTAGGTCAAACTATCTGATCGCCTGTGGTTTCTCTGCTCATGGATTTTACAGAGAGTATATATATAACTGGAGTGTGCGCTCCCGTTTCTAGGTCAATATGTTTGTTATCTAGGTCAAGTCCTCCCCAAACTGCTACTTGACTTCCGGTTTTTGCATTAACAGTAGAGACCCCATTGGCCTGATTTGTGAGGGTGAACAAAATATTGATTTGCTCTGGAAATAATAGATCAAAAAGATCTAAATGTTAGGTGAGTAATCAAAAGGCATGTAGGGATACTGTGTATAAATATAAAGAAAATCATGCAAAAAAAAAGAAGAAAATGTCCATCTTCACGTGCAAACTACATACATTTCCCCCTTTTCTTCCAGTGTATTTGACAATATTTTAGATTTGATTGTCAAAATGTGAAATTTAATGGCAAAATAACATTTTTATTTTTTGCCTCTGGCTGTTGGGATTTTAGTAGTGGACAGGACTACAGGTAGTCCTCATATTTTTGGTAACAGAGCCTACCTCACAGAGATGTGGCTTAGATGTTAACTTCAAAGACCTGTGCAAATTAGCATGGGACATCACTCATCACACCTCCAGGTGTGGAGTGTTCACACCTACAGGTGTGGAGGCTGACCTACAACTACATGTATCAATGTGCTTTCACCTATTTCCATTGGCTGTGGCAAAAGCATGAGTCAGTTGTTGTGAAGTAAGCAGAAGAGAGATTCGTACGGACGAAAAGCAAGCTAAAGTATGGGAAAGTTGTCTGCACTCCGTTGCAACTGGTAGCACCTCCATTTAAAGGAGGTGAATCCTCGCACAGGGCTCCCACAGGGAAGCTCCAAGGCTGACACTATGCATTGGCTTAAACTGTAATTTTTTATGCTTCCCATTGTCAGAATGATATCAAACTTCACAAGCAATTAGTTTGTTATTTGAAGATGACTCACTGAAAGTTTGGTGCATGTGTTATGAGGAGAAGTGCCATTATGAAATAATTTAACTTTGGGGTTGGGCCTGACGGGATAGGCGAAAGAGAGGTGCACTGGAGGTATGAATTGAAAATTCATTCTCTCAAAATCTTCTCAAAGAAATGAATTCATATTCACCTGAAATATCCATTATTATCTTTGGATCACTCGCTGTAAGTCTCAAGTGTTTTGATTGGACATATTCTGAGAAAACTGATATTTTCTGCACCTACACAATCAGCCCCATAGACTGCCAGTGGCGAGCAATGCTTTGTTATTCACCTCCAAAATATGTCTGCCGTGGGTGCAAGGTGGCGCCCCCTGTAAACAAATATCTACTTTTCGTCCAGACGAATACAGTTTCACTCTGATGAGTGATATTTTTAAAACATTTATCAAATAAAGGAGGCTTTTGCCATGACCATGTATATGGAGCAGAGGAGATTATTTACCCGTGCCAATAGGGATATTGTTCATATAGTAAAGGAATACATATTTACTTACAATTTCCATTACTCTAGATGTTCACATGGATCTATTGAAGTAGGCATGGAAGGTAGGTCACATAGATGACATCCCTTTGATAAATAATTCACTGAATCTACCAGGCAATTAGTAAATGCCTAGAAAATATACTGTTCATACAGAACTCTAGGAAACACCATAGAAATTTTCCAAATGTTTGATTATATATTTCCAAAGAAAAATACTATTTTGTGCACCCTAACATTCAGCCCTATGGGGACTCTACCAGTGATATCAAAACCGGAAGTCAGGTAGCAGTTTGGGGAGAGGTTGACCCAGATAACGAAGATAAGACAGGCCCGTAGTGCACAGCACCCAGAGCTACCCTTCCAGTCTCTCTCTATATTCTATGGATTTTACAAGGCTGAGAGCGGGCTGAGAGGCAGGTAGCCAGTGTAGCAAGTGCTTTCATCAAGCACATTCTTTGAAGTTATCTCTCTAGCAGGAAGAACAGAGTATATGCTTAAAGCTCAATTTTCTTTTTGACAGAAAGAGTAAAATTTTATAACATATCACAATGTATTAACTAAGACTACACAAATTATACAAAATTAAAATAAATATATCAAATAATGATACAGCAAAAAAGTTAATATGCAAATGAGGTCAGCGGCAGTAGCAACAGTCAACAACATGGCGACTACCGCTACTTATCGCCAGTGAAGTTGAGAGTTTTAGCGGGATTACTCGCGAGCTACTGTTGAATCAAGAAATCCAAGGCCATCATTTAGAAACATACCATCTTTCTGGTAAGTTATGATGGTTTATGTATCGTGTCGTTGTCTCTTTCATTCACCATATGTGTTGATTCAGTAGCTGACAGACGCCGATATTTGTTGAAGCAGGCCCTGGCCCCTGCCCTGGCCCGAGCGCACTTGTCAAGTTTGCTACCTGAGAAGCCTGAGTAAACATTCTGACTCTGAGCTTGCCTTGGCCTATGGCTTATGGTTCCCTGCTTAGTATGATTTAGATTAACTTATTTCAAAGCCAGCTCGACGCGTTGTTTTTTAACAACTAGGGGAGGGGGGTTAGTACTAATAGTAGCTAGGTTGAGTGGGGGGGGGGGGGGGGTCATTTTTTTGTTGACCCCTTGTCTTGACTAGGGAGTTCAGGTGAATTCTATACATGGTTCAGATCCTTTAACCAACTAGTAGGCCTGGTAGAGCTCAGTCATACGATTCTAATGCACCAAGAATCAAGTCTCTACTGCTATTATTTGCTGAGATATTTACATTTGAACATCCGAGATTTGGTTTTCTTTGGTGACAACCTCCCAATGGTTAAGGAACCTCAAATGTGGCACATTTCTTGATACTGAGGGACCACAGCCATTGGAACCAGCCAGAATAGTAAAATGTAATGAATTTGATATTGGTGTATTTCAAGAACCGTCCAATATATTGGCTTGAAATTTTCGGCATATACCCGCCTAAGGTTCTGGTGCCTGCCAGTTATGTGTCAGTGACCTTGACCTTGGCTCAAGGTCAAATGTCACAACTAACAGGTTTTGAGGTAAAATGGCCCAAAATCATTATATTTCCCATAATTATACTCAATAATCATGAAGTAGCATACAAAATACATCAGGGAACTATGCAAAGGGTTTACATGACCTTCAGCACCAATCAAGGGCACATTATAAGCAAGGTCAAGGTCAGAGACTTGTTTTCGCAAGAATTTGGCAAAAACACAATAGTTTTGCACACTGGGTACTGTTTTCATGGTGGTTTAGTGTACAATTTATACAAATGGGTACATTTTTCTTTTTTCTTAATATTTATTCCATGGCCAGAGGTCATAGGTCAAGGTCATAGAAATCTTCAATAATGAATATCTCAGCAAATATATGGAGTAGAGACTTGATTCCAAGTGCACTGAAATCGTAAATGCGTATTCTACAAGACCTGTTGGTTGGCTAAAGGATCTGGAGCATATCTAAATGTGACCTAAACTTCCTATATAACGAATTCAACTCACTGCTGAGTACGACCAACCATGTCACTATAGTTGGGTGCCGATATCTGCTGGTTTATGCTTCAAAACAATTCAACTATCTATTATCATATATATGCACATATATGACCTCAAGTCATTCAAAGCAAACAATAGGGCACAGATATGCATTCCATAGCCATTTGTAAGTTTCCTGTTCATAGTCCCCCCACGACAGTCAATATTTTTGCCCCACAGTGACAGAGACGCGTAGCATTTTCACGCCCCTCTTTGATCTATACTAGCACGCATGCTTTTTTGCTGAAAAAGAGGGTACATATTTTTATCCCCATCAAAAGGGATCAACATTTTTTTAGGCCCTCCCTTGGGAGGGGTCTGACATTTTTACGCCCCCCTCAAACCCACCACCCCCCCTGTTGATAAATAATGACCAGGGCTTTTGACAGGGCTGCGCAGTGCGTAATACACGCATTTAATGCTTAAATGTCGCATTTAAATGGCTAGAATGGCCATTCATTTACAGAATGGCGCATTGTATTTGCTAAAAAGTGTGCAATTGGCGCATTGCAAAAAATCCTGTCAAAAGCCCTGAATGACCACTCCCTAAATAATGACTTCCTTATAGGGAGTGCTCATTTTTTAACAACAGAGGGGGGAGGGGGGGCTGGTGGGTTTGATGGGGGGTCAGAATTATTTTGACCTCTTGACAAGGATGGGTCAAAATAATTTCACCTGTTTTCAACGAAAAAGTCTGCGTGTTGCTATACAATAAAAGGGCGCATTTGCACACGATATTATAAAAAAAATTTGACCTAAAAGAGGGGGGGCAAAATGTTTTTTGCTTAAACCCACCAGCCCCCCCCCAAGTTGTTAAAAAATAATCACTCCCTTACTATGAAACAAAGGGGCCTATCATGAAAATTTTGGCCAATTGGGGGGAGGATTTCTTTTTCAATCCCTCCTAAGAAAGGGGGGGGGGGGGCAAAAAAATTGCATCTGCACAAAATCCACCAACCCCCTCTACTTGAATAATAAGCACTCCATTGGTGAAACAAATATTCTAGTGTCCTATTGAATGCTTCATTGTGAAAACCTCATAGGGATAGCATTGGGATGGTGCAAAGAGAAAATTCTTCAAATTTTAATCTTCAATTCCGGCACCCTAAAATTCATCCTACAGGTCTGTTCTTGGGCTTATTTTAAAGAATAAGTAATAAATAATTTAAATATCAGTGAGGCATCAATAATGAAATAGATATTCCTGCTAAACAGTAGTTTGTGCATTGCTAAGATGAAAACGCATCACAGGGTGTGCTGCGCTCCATAGGCTTAACATAGGGACGGCAAAATTCCAACTCTCCAAAATTTAAAACTCAATTCCGGCTAACTAATATTTATCCTACAGGGGTCTATGTAGACTCATTTGAAAGAAGAGACTGTGAATAATTCATATATCGGTGAGGGAAGGTTGACATCTTATTCTATAACCATGATATAACTGCGTTTTTGTCAATTTCTTACCTCATTTTAGACTTAACTTTACATGAGCACAGAAACGCATCAAATTGTCACCCAAACTTCCACCAAATATCTCCTTGTAGCTTAACTTGAAACCTGTTGAATGAACCCAGTCAGGTGTATACCAGTGTATACAGGTGATTAACCCACCAATCAGAAACCAGCTTACATACAGCCTAAACTGGTGCCCTGCAGCACTCAGCCACCACGCAGTGACCAGTAAATGTGCCACTTCCTCAGAAGCAAAATGTCAACAAGTACTCCATCTTCCAACAGCTCCAGCTCCCGTAATATTTACATCTCAGGCGTCTAACAAACATTTTTAGAATGCCAAGACAATAATAAAAACAACCAGATACCTCCCAAGTCTGAGTTCTAAAGATAATGCCTGTTTTGAAGCAAAAAACGGCCAAAATCGGCACTCGGCGATCGTGACCCGGTTTGTCACTGACTCACGGGTGCGAGTTGAACATGCTATCTTGACCGGGGGTCAAAGTTTTTTCAACCCCTCAGCCTCAGGCATCTGTCTCTTAGGCCGAGCCCCTGCCGACTCTACTTCCTACGGGAGCGGCAGAGTGCAGATGCCTTTGTTGTAGTCTAAAATTTGGTACCAATGGTAACGAATGATTTTTAACACACTTCCCCTTTATGCATGGCTTCCAAATTTCATCCATACAACTATGGCACACTTTACTTGCTACTTCTGCTTGGATGGAAAGATGTGAGCTTTAATTCAGTTTTAAATCATCTTTTTATATCTCCTGGCTGGAGCAAAGGCCCTGCTCTGGCACTGTGCCAAGATCAAGGTTGCTGCCTAAAATTTCTAAATTTTACTAAAATATGAATAACAAAGACTATAAAACTAAAGATTAATTACTGCATTGGCAAAATCACATGTTTAATTAAGTATGTGAGAAGTTTCAAGTAGGAGAGTGAGGGGAAAGTTTATTTTCACATGAGTTTTTTGTTGTCTATGAGCCCATCCAACTTTGCTGTCAGCCGTTAGCGGGAGCGATAGGCTGTCATCGTCTGGCCTACTGTCTCTGAGCCTGAGGGGGCGGGGTCACGGGGGGGGGGGAGCTGTCGCAATGACCATGTCGCAAAAAATGTGCAACAGAGAGTCTATATCCAGTCTAGTCTAGATCCAAAGTTATGCCCTCCCAATAAGCAATAGATTTGTTTGGTAGTTTTATTGCTGGAATACATTAGCAAAACCTTTTTGATACAATTAAAAGTTTTAATCCTACTTTTCAGTGCAGCAATTTGTTCAACGTGGATTTGAATTTCCTGACTTGGAGCAACCTGTCCTCCAGAATCAGGGATGTAACTCTTCAGGTTTTATCAGGATTTCCTAATTTCTGAAAATTTTGAATGACATGTTTTTTCCTTATACGTGTGGAAAAGGAGGTCTGTTTGGAAAAAAACAGAAGGTATTTATATCAAGTAGAAGTATGGCTTCCAGATTTTTGCCCATACCTGACTTACATCCCTGCAGAATACACTGTTGTATTTTTATTTTGCCTTAAGGCACAATTCCTAGCAAATAAAAATGTTAAAACTTGAAACTTGAACTTGACTTGATAAGCTAGGGCTGAAACTCCTGCATTAACTTGGAGAAATGTATCAAATAATTCACTAACTAGTCCCCCCACCCACTAGAACATCAATTCAAGTCAAATCTTAAAGTGAAATCTTGGAGCATTGTGCCTCCAAATCAACAATTTCAAAGGCAAGATCTAAAAGTTCAAGCTCCATCCAGCTCCTCTAACGTACATCTATTTCAAAGTTAGAATTAGGAAGTTTTCTTGGAGTAACTTGTGCCCCTAAATCCTCTAAAACACAACCAATTTTCTGGTAGATTTTAAAATATTATTTGGTCCTATGGCCCCTCCCAATCACATAGAATCCATCGATTTCCAGGTGGAAGCGATAGTTTTCCTGGAGGCATTTGTCTTCCCCCAATCCATTAGAATAAATTAGATAAGGCCACACCAAAAAATAAGTTGGTCTACGGATCGCCCTCTCCATATTTTCGGAAATACAATTTTTTTTTCTTTGAAAAAAATCTTATCTACGGATTTCGCTTGCTTCAGTTTCTACAAGTTTTTCTCTTTGTGGTGTTTGGCAAAATTTAAAAAAAAATTAAATTTGTTCGCTCGCCTCAATTTCTCAGCAAGGAATCCACTGGAGGACAAAAATTCTTAAAAAAGAAAAAAAAAATTTGCTTGCCCGCACCATTTTTTCAAAACCAAAATCTGTAGACCAACTTATTTTTTTGGTGTGGCCTTACATGCAATTTAATTGGACTGATATGCCTCCCCAGTCTCCGTAGAACAGACTTTAAAGGCGACCACAGACGGGCCAGACTCGATCGGTATCTAAGGAGTGTGGTCCCGATCCGATTGGGGAGATTAAACCTGTTTGATATTGACCAACTGGATCGGACATCCAAGCAGACACTCCCGATCGTCAGGATCGGCCGATCCAGTCGGTCCTGTCTGCGGTCAGCTTTAAGCATATTAAAAGGGATGAATGATTTTTTTTTTCTTGGGGATATTTGCCCCATGAATAAAAAGGGGGAAAAAAGAGAAGAAATAAAAACATAGCAGGGAAACTATTAGTGGAGGTTAAATCAACCACATCAAACCAAACCTCTAGAACTCTTTATCAATGTCTAGAATGTGCCAGAATGCATCATTTGATGTATAGATTTAAAAATTTTCTCTGGGGGAGAGCATGGCCCTGACCCCCCCCCCCATGTGTGTCACTGCACTTGCATTTGGGAAAACCCACACTGCACCATCCCCCTCATCACCAAATTTTGCCCCCTCCCATTTTTCAAGTTCCTGGATCTGCCCCTGTTGCCCCCCTCCCCCCCCCCCGGAACACCTTGCTACAACAATTTGTAGATTTGCTCTAGCACTTCGCTATATGCCCACCCATGGGGCCCGCCCGGGGGGGGGGGTCAAAATAATTTCATCCCGTTATCAGTGAAAAAGCCCACGCGTTCAGATCGATTAAAAAAAAAAAAAAAATGACCTGCGAGAAGGAGGAGGTCAATTTTTTTTTGCTCATCCACACAAAAGCCCATCCCACCCCTGTTGTTAAAAGATGATTATCTCCTTGGGCTTGGCTCCACCTGGTACTTATTATAAGTACCGGGTGGGGGCTGGTGGTGGTCGTGGGTTTTCATGTGGATACACTGAACTTTTTGATACGGGTACTGCATGGGCTTTTTTTTCCCTAAAAAGAGGCTAAAGTTTTTACTCCCCCCCTCTCCCGAACCCCACCCCCTGTTGATAAATAATGACCACTCCCTAACTTGGAAAGATGTGTGATCATTCTATGATCATTGTCTTTATCTCATGGTAAATTCATTGAAATACTGGGCTAGCATAGAGATAGCATTAAATAGGCAAAGGTCCACGAGTGAGAATCTGTGTGAGAGTTATTGCACGCGCAGGCCGGGTGCCGTATCACACGAAACCCGAAGGGCTGAGTGTGATGCATTCCCCATGCAGCAACACCAAAAATTGTACGCAAATACAAGCTTATGACCTGTAGCACTGTACTAAGGCTCTTTATGCTGAAAACAGGTAAAATTATTTTGTCCCCCCCAAGACGTAAATCTTTATTCTGTGCCCCCTCCCCAGTCAAGGGTTGAAAAGATTTTCCCTCCCCCCACTCAAACCCACCACCCCCACCTTTGGTTTAAAATGATCACTCCCTGACTCATGCAGTAATAAACTCAGCTGTTCAACAAGGGAATATCTTTGAGTACTTGAGTGATTTTTGCCCCCCCCCCCCACTTCTCATTGTGTCTGTAGAAATGTGCTGACTTCAGCAAGTGGATTACCAAGAAATGCCTATAAGTCAGAATCTGGAAAAATAAAAGTTGTGGTTCAAAAGACAGATGTGATATTTGAAAGTTTAAGTTGTCTTGTTCTTGTCTGTTGTCTGTCTGTCATCTTGTTCTTGTCCCTTTATCTGCCTGTTATCTGTTTCTTGTTCTTGTCCCTTGTCTGTCTGTTGTCTTGCTCTTGCCGGCCCTCTTGCCCCTTGTCTGTCTGTCTTGTTCTTGCCCCTTGTCTGTCTATTGTCTTGTTCTTGTCCCTTGTCTGTCTATTGTCTTGTTCTTGTCCCTTGTCTGTCTGTTGTCTTTTTCTTGTCCCTTGTCTGCCTAATGTTTTGGTCTTGTCCTTTGTCTGTCTGTTGTCTTGTTCTTTTCCTGTATCTGTCTATTGTCTTGTGCTTATCCCTTGTCTGCCTGTTGGCTCGTTCTTGTCCCTTGTCTGTCTGTTGTTTTGGTCTTGTCCCTTGTCTGTCTGTTGTCTTGTTCCTGTCTCTTGTCTGCCTGTTGGCTTGCTCGTGTCCTGTGTCTGCCTATTGTCTTGTTCTTAACACTTGTCTTGTTTCTTGTACTTATTCCTTGTCTGTCTGTTGTCTTGTTCTTGTCCTTTGCTTGCTCCTTGTCTGTTTGTTGTCTTGTTCTTGTCCCTTGTCTGTCTGTTGTCTTGTTCTTGTCCCTTGTCTGTCTGTTGTCTTGTTCTTCTTCCTTGTCTGTCATCTTGTTGTTGTCCCTTGTCTGCCTGTTATCTTGTTCTTATCCCTTGTCTGTCTGTTGTCTTGTTCTTTGTGTTGTCTTGTCCTTGTATGTTGTCTGCTGGTTGTCTGTTTCCTGTTCTCATATGTGTTTCATGCTGTTTCTTGATCTTGCCCATTGTCTTGTCTCCCGTTCTTGTCTGTTGTCTGCTTGTTGCCTGTGTGTTGTCTCTTTCTTTTCTGTTGCCTTAGTTGCTTACATGTTGATTGCCTGTTCTGTTGGCTTTCTTTTGGCCATCTGATGCCTCCAAGTTGGTTTCACATTGGCTGGCTGTTAGCAGCCTTGTCTGTCTGTCGCCTGTCTATCTACTGTGTGTGTTTGGGCTCCTCTCTGTTCTTTGGCTGCATGTGTCTACTGCCTACACATTGGCTGTTACCTGTCTGTCTGTTGACTACATTACCTCCCTGCTGGCTGTCCATTGTCTTTCTTACCTGCCAGGTGTTTGCCTGTTGACTATGTATTCCCTTCCTGTTGGCGGGCTCCCGTAGCCCACTAAATAGGGTCCATATCTCCTCTTTTCTATCCCCTCAGGTGTGTCAGGAGCACATATGTGCGGGCACTGACACATTCCTCTGAACTTGTGTTATGTAGTTCTCACCATGAATATGACCTTAGCTGTCGGAATGGCGGAACATCTATTACTCACTCACTTCCTGATGGCTGTCTGATAATGATACGCTGAGTTGCTACCATAGATATGAAGGACTGATGACAATGCTACCAATAAACTCTTACCATGGAGATGTATGAGAGATAATGCTGTTATCTTTTCACCCAGATGTTTGGTAGCTTACTGATACGCAAAGCGCCATTCAGATGAACGTGTAAAAAAATGTCCTGCCTGTACTTTCAGATGGTTGCTAGGTTACTGATACACTAAGTCGTTACCATGGAGATGGAAGAGAAGCTGCGGTGGCTGGAGGTGAGGATTAACTCCTCCCTCCGCGCCCGGAATGAGGACATCAAAAACATGCTACAGAATGATGAAAACAGGTAAGAAAATTTTACTCAATATAAAATGGTCCACCATTATTATGTGATTGACTAGACGTCAATCACATACTTATATATACATAGACTGCTGCACAAAATCACATTGAAACAAAGAGAGATTCTGACAGACATAAGAACAAAGAGGGAAATTTGGCCCATACTCTGTCTCTGTACACATTGGTATTGGTGTATATGTTTTTGTATATAATATAGTTGAAGGTAGCCCATATGCCATGTATATGGTACAGCTAGCATTTACGCCTTAGAGACAGATAATAGCCTCCGTTTTGGGGTGGTCACAGGTCAGCAGCAAAGAACAATAGGGGATTAAGGTATTTCTTCAAGCCTGCATGCACCAGTGGTCATTAACCCCCTCAGGGACACATAAGCAGCAGTAAAATTATTAACCCTACAAGGGCATTGAACATAGAACATAGGACTCAATCACACGTAGGCCTAAGGCCTGGACTTAACCATTTTGTGAAATTCAGGAATAAGCCTCAAACTGAATATAAATGATCAGCTATGTTAATTACCGTAATCTCCCGCATATAAGGCGCGTCTTATACAGGGGTTTTAGTTCTCATAGGATCCACAAGGGGGACACCAAGAGCTTTCTTTTGATATCTTACATGCCCCCTAGGTCATAATAGGACATTTTGGGGACCAGAAGGGTCCAAGGTGGCCCAAGCTACCCATAGGTTTTTGAATTTTGAAAATTCATTCAGTAGAACCAAAGTTATGAATTTTTCCTTTTTCTTTGAGAATTTTCCAAAACTCTAGGTGCGCCTTATACGCAAGCTGTGCCTTATACGCGGGAGATTATGGTAGATCCTTTTGCCCAGACACTTAAATTGTTTTCCCATATGTGCACATATCTATATTCCCATGACATCCTGTCTCTCTTTTTCAGACTCGCTTTTCATGAGTTTATAAATAATGAGGATGTCCGCAGACTCTTTGTATACATCCGGGGTAGTCGGGAGATCCTGGCCTCCCTCAGCCCACCAACCACGCTCACCGCCAAATCAGTGTTCTTCCTAAAAAATAATGCTGGAGTGAAACTCACAAAAGAAAATATGGGTGAGTTGTACTTTATAATGTGTGAAATTATTCAAAAATCATTATAGACGAATAACATATAACTTTACACAAATCTGTTCAGACAGACAATTATGCATTCTGGAATTGTGATTTAAGCTTCCTGATTACTGTAGTACTATTGAAAACTGAGAACTTTGGTCTTGATCTGGATAATCATTATTATAGAGGCTGTGCCTGTCCATAAATGAAATCATGCTTACTTTTTGCAAATTTAAACATACTTTTTCCCTACATGTACATGTATCAATATACGATCAATTTGAATAATTTCAATTTTGAATTTTAAACAAAGTACTAGTCGGATAAATCTTAATGAAATCATGGTTTTGCATGTAGATGATGAGGTGATGTACCTTGACTGTGGGGCGTTACCTGTCGAACAGCTGGACCTTGTAGTACGAGATGTCTACCTGCCCCTTATGTGCACTGACAATCAGGTGGCTGCGGCTCACGGGGTCAGCGCCGACAAACTACTCGATATTCTACATCGCCTTATGGCCACGCTAGAGGTCGGACAAGGTCATGTCGAGGTAAGAATAAAGTGGAATGCTTTATCAATCAATCAGATAATTCTCTCTATTTTACAGATTTTTTTTGGTAAATTTTGTAATTGGTCCCCATCATGCTGGCTGTTACCATAAATCCCCGCGTATAGGTCGCCCCTCGCGTATAGGACACACCCTGAGTTAGGCTAAATCATATAGGGTGACCTAGGGTCAATTTTGGTCATTTTAGTACTGTTCTATAGTGGAAAATCCTCGCCTATAGGACACACCCTGAGTTGGGGTGAATCCTATACGGCACCTGGCTATTGTATTATTGACCAATGGGAGGCATCCCTGGCATAAACTGCGGAGTCGGGGGCTGAAGGTGTTAGTCATAGTGGAGTCGGGGTCTAATGGCGGCCCCCAGCTGATAATCGCTATGGGAGCTATAGGACGCAGATGATGTAATTCTGGTGTGTAAGCTGCGTCTTTTGCGTGAGGATTTACAGTAGTAGTATCAGTGCCAGGTTCCTGATCGAGCAATGGCGGCCCAAATATTGGTCTCGTCTCTTGCCTATATAATGAGTATCAGTCAAACCTTGATATGGTCTGCCCCTTGCAGTTGCAGAGAAAACCATGGTGGATATCAATCTGATGGAGAACTTTTTATGCTAATGTTTTGAGACTGTCTCAGCTAAAGCAGATCATGAGTATGTTCGGCTATCAAGGGATAGGCTTTCATGGTTGAAGTTGAAGAAGTTGAAAGTTCTATTTATCCTTGACACAATATTAGCCCATGGTCTGACCGTTTACCGAAGAAATACTTTGGAACTTCACTGAAGACGTTTTTGATTATTATTGAAGTGTTATACATTACTAAGAATTGATTCTAGAAATTAACGTTGATCTATCTTGTTTTCAGGGTGAAATTCTTTTGCCGCTGCCATCAATCGAAGTGCTTGCAGAGGCTGCTGCCACAGTGAACCGGCGAGCATCGGTCCTGCACGTATTAGAGACAACTGTTATCAGCTGGATCAAACAGATTAAGGTACAGTAATAAGCTCTTTGTTAAAGTAATTTTAACATGAATTCTATAAAAATAAAGCATATATAATCATTTTCTTTATCTCATTCCAGCTAAGCCAAGTACATGTTTAAAAAATGAAATAATTAATACATGTATCATTTTGTCGTATCAATTCACATGTTTGTACTGTAATACTTACTACATTTTTCTCCCAATTTTTCTCTTTTTTTTTTCAAGTTGAAAATTTACTAGACAAACTTGACGGCCTCATTAACATGAGTAAATCACGTTATCAAACCCTTACCAACTCTCAATAAAATATTCCTCATTGTAGGGTTTATTGAAACATGACCCTATCACCGACCTACACAGACAGTTTGGTCCTTTCCCGGGCCCGTTGGACGAAGTCAAACTCTGGGCGACTCGCCTCATGAAGTTAAACTCCATTAACAAACAGTTGGTGTCTCCAGTGGCCACTGACATTCTCCGGAACCTGGAGGAGGCTAACAGTACATACGCCATGTCATTCGGACTGGTGCGCAAGGAGATAAATAAGGTAAAAACTGGATCACATCAGCTTAACTTGAACCAAGGATTTTTTTTTTAAAAACAATTTCCCCTTATTCTTGTGTTTTTTTTTCTGATTATAAAATAGTAAAGTAGACTTCACTTGGTTACCTCCTTCATTACTTTTTTGGTGAGCATTATGAATTCCTTAATCTCTTTTGCATCTTTTGATTACCACCATTTGTTACCATAGGTGCAGTGGTAACTTTTCTTTCACGCATTGAGTAATCAATTAATTTTGATCTTGATTAGTCATTTAATTAGTCATGACCTCATTACCTAATTACACGTAATAAGTGATAGTCTGGGCACACCTCCAGTGATATAACACACAGTGACAGTAGGTCATTATGTAATACCATATGGCTGACTACAATTGGGGTATCCTTAGTACAACAAACTAACACCAGGCGGCCACAGCGCTACCTGCTTCCTATATTACACACCAGATGGCAGCACTACAGCATTTTCAGAGAATTTCGCACCAGCTCTTGAATCCACTCTCCTAAAAACCAATAAATTACGTGTAATGGTCTATTCAAAATACTGAAAACTAATATTGCAAAAACATGTGATTCATATACATGTTATTAGGGGCAAAAAGATAATGTTTCAAGTCCAGCGTTGTCCTTTGAAATGTGTTACACCATATCCAGGCATAGCATTCAATTATAAGGTTTCTCCACTACCATCCCAACTCATACTTACCTGGCACAGGAGATACCGTGATCGTCAAGGCGGTTCTCCCAGGGCGAGGCCCCTCCATTGCACTACGGTTGGGTTGACCCTTGCGATCATCCCAAATGTGGATGACTCGGGTGCGCAATTTTTGTTAGGGGGGGACTGCGTCCGCGCTATCCCCTGACTTCTAAACCAAAGAAAACTCCCTGCTATGCACCTGAGTGCAATGGTGCGCCATAGCTATTGCATCATACCCACTCTCGATAGAATTCAAGAAGGAAAGGGGAATGATAATTGGGTATTATCTAAAACGGCAGGCATTTTTTTAAATCAACAGGACATGGCCGGATTATGATCAGCCACTGTCCTCTGTTAAAAACAGATAAAAGTAGTGAGCAACGTTACAGATAGTGCTTGCTCACTCATGAAGTGACGATTTTGCGACAAAAAAACGTTGACAAGAAAACGAGGAAAGAACAAAAAAAAAAAGTAAAGAAATGGAAAACCCAAAAAATTCCTTTTGTTCTGTTATACATGAAAAGCAAATAGAACTTTGCCAACAGGGAAGGTAGAAAAACAATTTAATCAAGCCATTCATACACACACTTAAAAGAGAAGTTTGTTCTGCTATGTGCAAAATTTTCACGTTTTAATTGCTCGTTTGTCCCCAGGCGGTACAAGAGACAGAGGAGACGCTTGTCTTTCTCAGCACGATGAACGCATGGTTTGAGCAGCTCCACGAGTGCCTCAACCCTCAGCGCATGCTCAAACTATTTGCACCACTCATACACAACCTCCTCCTGGTCTGGTCACATTCTAAGTAAGTAAGGGTTAACTCTTTAACCCTTGAAGGGCTGCATAGTGCAAAGATATAAGTGTTCAGATTTCCCTGAAAAAAAGGGATTTCTGCGTCTTACCTAAATATTTAACACACATACAGCTCTGATAGTGACTTTATTTTTTTCATTATACCCTTTGTCCGTCATAATGAATGAATTAACTCGCTAGCGCTTCATTCATGCATCATGCCGATCTGCGAAGTTGATACACTCCCAGAGGATTGGCATGATGCAATGTGATAAGATTTAATGATGCTTCAATATTACCGGCTAATTGTAAAATAGGTGATGGAACTACTATCATGGGTGTGGACCACTAAAATCGACATGGCGACATGGGCTATTTTAGGCTTAGTGACATGGGACATGGACAATTTTTTAAAATTGACATGGTGACATGAGCAATTTCTTAAAATCGACATGGTGACATGACCATTTCTTAAAATTGACATGGGGACATGGCCATTTTTTAAAATCGACATATGACATAGGGGACCCCCCATCCACACCCCCACTATCAGAATCATTTGACATGCATATTCAGGGGCCTTTACTGTTTAAAACATAAGAAATCCTATATCCAAATCTGGACAAAGAAAAGACTTCTTCGAAGTCATCTACAATGTAAAGCTGATAGTATATTATTGTTATGGCAGGTATTATCACCTAGCAGACAAGTTCCACAACCTGTTAAGTCTTATCTCTAATGAGGTGGTACACCGTGCCGAGGCTATGGTCGGTGAAGATGTCCTCCGGGAACCATTAGAGGTATTTATTATGCCAATCAAATAATGATTGTCTCTTTTTCATCTGTTATAAGTATTCATAGAGAATGATAGTCTTTATCATACCTGCAAACTCCTCAGGTTTCTGAATTTGTTTTAGAAGATCCAAGAGTCAATCTTGTGATTCGTCCAGATCCAATCAGATCTCATCTTAACGTTCATAAGGTTGAATGGGGATGGAATATCAAGGAACTAAGGTTTTTTTTCTCGTCTAGAATTTGCAGGTAGAATTGATGGTATATTGATGTGTCAATCAAATTACAGTCTGAATTTAGATTTTTTTTCTTTCTAAATTTGAAGATGCTATACCTTGTTTGGCATGGGGGAATACGTGAATTATACATCTCATTTATTGACACTATTTTGCTTGTATGCAGTCCTTCTCAAAATTAAAGGATGCACTCAGAGTGTGTGCAGCATTCCGCGGCACATACCTCGACTACAGGGACAAGGCAGAGGAGATCAATGAGAGAAACCAAGTCGAGCATGCAGAGAAAATGTGAGTCCAGATTTTAAGTACCCGGTATTTGTTTTACCCTCCAAAAATAAAGCGAAAGGGGGACAAAAGATATTAAGTGAAAGGAGCAAGATGTCAAAGTTTTAGATTCCGTCAAATTTGTTCTCTAATAATTAAAGCACTGAAAAAAAATTTAGATACCTTTTTTTTATTGGGTGATATCATTTTCATTGGGTATTCATTTTAAAAAAAAAAATCTACTCTCACCAGGATCCAGCGACCTCAGGGCCCACATGTCCTTTTTGCAACAAAGTTATATGGAGCTCACGCCTACCAGCCTAAGTATGGTATGAAGGCGGGGACAGCAGAGGAGGCGGAGGAAGCCCTCAGGGAGGAACAGCTGTGGAGAGACTCGGCCTGGCCACCACGTAACGCACCGGCCTTCGACCTGCTCAACGCCTTCATGGAGAGGTGAGTTTCTCTACTGCTTGATGGGGAAACATTAAATTTCTCTCGTTGTCAACGGTATGTGGTATTAGGTGCAGCATGTGAGACCCTTCAGACTCCAAAAACCCTCACAAATTTTTCTGAGCAGCCCATGAGTTTTAGGGTCTGCCAAAAAGTCCCTCTGTCTCAAAATTTTGACCAGGCCCAAGCTACTTCTATTTAAGAATGTTTGTGAGGTAGTGGCATTAATGTGGGGTATGTCTCACATGTTTCAAAATATAGCATGTCCCTCTGTGTATTCCTGTTTAAAATTCTGTATTCCTCTATGTTCATACCTAAACATTTAGAACAGAGATATCATAATTTTACCACTACCCGTAAGAATTCTTATGGTAGATGTTTACCTATAAATGCTGAATATACTTTTTTGTAGGTGTAATGATGTATTAGAGCTTGTACAGACAACACGCCATTTCCGCTTATTATCTGACGCGGCTGAGGTTGGAGGAGCAGGCAGTGCCAGTCTTGATGCTCTCGTAAAGGAAATCCACCAGAAATACACTTTGGCCATGGAGACCTTTTTCAGCCAAGTCACAAACGTGCTCAGTATTGATGGCACGCAGGCCTTCGAGAATGCCTTCTTTACATTCAGAACTGTCGTTAAGGTGATTGGGGTTGTTTAATTTGATTTGTTCACCAATACCATATGAATTTATCTCTTTCTTGGCAAGTACAGCGACACCGTTTTAGCGTAAATTACACCATAGGGAGATCAGAGGCCTACTCAAAGCTTATAGGATGTAATAGGGTGGAGCTTATAAATATGAGTTTTTTTGTTGTTTTTTTTACAGAACTAAATTAACAAGTTTATCTCCTTTGTATGGCTCACTGCATTCTCTCATTGCGTACATGGCTGTTAAACAGCCATGTACGCAGTGAGAGACTTATCTACAGGGTTTGATAAAGTAGACTTGATCAAGATTTTGATATGATAGAAATAAATAAAAAAAACAATATAAAAAAAATAAGAAGACCCTAGTGAATCAAGGTTCAGTGAGCCATCTCACTGGAGAAGTAGGGGGAGGGGTAAATGGGATACTAAGTCCCATCTGTAGTAGAACCTAGGGACTACTGCTAGTCTAGGTTTAAAGTTTGGACTTAGTTTATTTTGTTTAACTTATCCTGCAGGACCTGGAGCGTAAGTTAGCGGATGTTTTACGACAGAGCTTCCAGCAGTGTCCTACAATTGGTTCACAACTCCGCCTCCTAGAGGTGTTCGAGGGAGTCAGTAGCCGAGAATTGGTTCAGGTAAGTTGGACAAATAATTCAGGTCTATGTGTAGAACATTTGAGTGGAATTTTACCTTTAACAAGTTTAACAGAGGCAGAGCGGAGCAAGCAAATAAAATATGCACTGTGAGGTGCAGTGTCAATTGATGGGCATCATGACACACATAGTCACTTTGGTGCAGCTGTGTGAAACCAAATTCCATATTATAAATACCTATTTCAAATCTTAAATCGAATAAGGTCTTGGATTGATTGAATTTCTTGTGCAGTGCGAGCACTCAGAATGATATTTTGTTTTATTATTGAGTTAGGGGGATTTCGGGGAAAACCGCACCGAGTAGATATAAAATAAAAAGAGGAATTGAGAAATAATAGTAAAAACAAGGAAAGTAATGTTGTGAGAAAATGTTTTAATGACACTATTGAAAATACTGGAGAGCCAAGCATTATAGTAGATACCGACGGAGTCTACAACTACCTCAAGGCCCGTAACATATGAGACCAGTAGTGTAGACAAAACAAGGATTAAAATAAGAACAAGAAGTGGTGTTTTAGGCTCGGCTCTGGGTTAAAAGTACAATACAGTGATAAATGCTCGGCAGTCGGATGTTTTCCCTGTGGGGTATCAAGTGTACACAAGGGTACATAGTCTAACAAAGAATACACCCCTATATAGTGTTAAATGACCATCAGCGTAATACACTCTTATATGGTGTAGAGTTCCTGTATGGGTGCATGGTCCAACAAGGATGGGATGTCGTCGTGAGGGTGTGTCTTGAAGGGTTAGGCCCCTATAGGGTTCTTGCTTGCCTGGCAATACTTGCGTAGGTGACGCCCCTATAGGGTAGCAGGGTCCAAATGGTGTAGGGTTGAAACAGTCTAAAACAGCCGGTAGTCAAAGGGTATATAATGCCGGGCTGGAAGCAGGAGTAGGCGAATTGTGCATCAACCTGTGAGAGCAGCAGTTCGACCTGGAATCAAGGGGAGAAACTATTTCGCAGCTTCATCTAGGGAGTCAAATTGTGACTTTTAGAAACTCTTCACTTAGCCACTAGCTGGCCTCACTGGAGAGGTCTTTGGAAAATATAATTTAGCCTGGGACTGTTTGGCTGCTGCCTTACAACCAACTTACATACAACCAATGTGGTCTTGGCCTTAGACTGTTTGGCTGCTACCGTAAATCCCCGGTCATAAGCCGGCCCCGGTCATAAGCCGGGGGGTGAGTTCAGGGAAATCCTATAAGCCGGTTTGGTGTCAAATTTTTCCCATTTTCTCTTTATTCTATAGTAAAAAAAACCCGGTCATAAGCCGGGGGGGGGGGGACTTTTGGAAAAATTTAGAAGCCGGTTTGGGCCCAAAATAGAAAAAAAAATCCGGCTTATGACCGGGGATTTACGGTACCTTACAAACACTTAGCATATAACCAAGGTGGTCTTAGCTCTAGTGACTACCAGGGTTATCTGGAGATTTTGTATGCTTCACATGCTCTCTCTCTCTCCTTCACTGTTCAACATTTGACCATGGGAATGGAGTGAGCCTTAATTAATATCTGGAAATGGAGTTCACTCATGCTTAAGGTTAGAAGATTTTTGATAAAGAATCCAATCTTACTTGGGAGTTATGGGTTCTTGGAATTGGTCTTTGACTTTCAATCATGACCAGAGAGTTTTCATGTTTAGTGAACTTATTACTTGGACTATTGGTGTTGCTACATTGTGAACTGAGATTGTAAGGTGAGCTTTTCTCTGGACTAGAACATAACTGTTATTATTTGGGGGAAGTATTCAACTTGAGGGTCGAGTGAACCGTTTGTGCAATTCATGATTGGAAGATTACAACTGTTACTCATGAAGGTCAATTATTATGCTTGGAGATCACACATGGGACCTTGTTCGAGCATTGCGATTGTGAAGTATCGTTTGGATGTTTAACAAATTGTAATCGAGGATTTGCCTTCCCATCTGGAGTAATAAAACCATGGAGATGACTTTACCCAATGTGTCTTCTTTCTAAATGGGCTGTGGGACTTAAGACATAGCTGTACCACTTGACGCTAGCTAACTTCCCCTTTGCATAAGCATTCATAACTGGAGGACTGGAGGGTTAGATATTACTTGATTGGTGGAAAACTCAGTGACCAACTATTTCAAAGAAGCATATAAAACCCCAACTATAGGACATCAAAGCTCTCATTCCCCTCCACCTTCCTATGGTCCATTATACCCCATATTCTCAGGGGCCAAAATGTCATGAATAAATATGTAAGTAAAATTTAGATGAAAAGAGGTCTACTGCACCCTATAAAGCCTTCCAAAAGAGGGGGTGCGTCTTATAGGCGGGTACTTTTACTATAGATCAGAACTAAACCTTCAAAAATCAAGCCCCAGATGCACCTCATAGTATTCTCTTCAGGGTGCGTCTTCTTATATGCAAAATTACGGTACCAGTCCTTTTAACCTGACCTTTATATATTGAAAACAGATGCACCTGCGTGATAAAGACGAGGCATTGGTTCAGGCCTTCACCGATGAACTTATCAAAGTACGGAGCATGTTCCATGCCTCACAGAAAAAGCCGCCACTTCACAAGAACATGCCGCCCCTCATTAGTCGTCTACTGTGGATACACGCCCTGCGGGAGAGGGTCCAGGTAAGCCAACGTTTTGAACAGTAAACACTAGTGACACCCTTATTGATACCCACATAAACCTTTAATATGGTGCAATATCTACATATCCCCTGTACATATCAATCATCAAGTGACCAGATAGTGAACAAGTAATTAATGGATATGTCATGACGCGTGACTGATATCAAACAATAACATGCAACGAGAGGATGAAGCCCCACGAGTTGCATGTTATTGTTTGATATCAGTCACAAGTCATGACATATCCATTAACTACTTATTTTATTACATGATTAATCAATAGATAATCAATAGAATATCAATAAATTCAATTTGAAAAAAAAAATTCTTCAACTCCCCATGGGACTCGAAGCCTGCCATAGTGTGTGTACACACAAGGTTTGACAGCTTGCACTGCAAATGCCTGTACCTAGGGTTAGGAACGCGACTCGCTTACCAATATACTATCAGTACACACACCTTGCCACCCGGCAGCTGCTGGTTTGGTTTGAACGCGTCCAGCAGTACCGTATATCCTCGTGTAAAGGCCTGGTCAATTTGCCACTTAGTAAGGAGGTTTAGGTAGTAGGTAGTACTTATACAAACCCGGGCTTTTACAAGGGGAAATATGGTATGTTGCTGTCTTGGCTATGGGTCAGGCAGCTCTGGCCACTATAGTGTTCTCCTAACCAAATTCTACTGTAGCTATTCTCGTCAGTCCCTGTGGCGCAATGTATAGGGAGTTGGATTTGGGATCAGTAGGGTATGGGTTCGATCCCTGCCTAGAATTCTCGTAGGTTTTAACATGTGACATATGACATATAAGGTGTGCCGATATCCATGGATAACAGCACTGGGTGCCTGTTATCCATGGATAACAGCACACGGAAAGTGAGACCATAGCATAGTGCAGTCAGTAGTATATGGAAAGTGAGGCAAGTGTATGGCAAAGTGTTGTCAGTAGTACATGGAAAGTGAGACCAGTGTATGGCATAGTGCAGTCAGTAGTATATGTAATGTGGGGACCGTGTATGGCACAGTGCAGTCAGCAGTATGTGGAAAGTGGGGACAGTGTATGGTACAGTGCAGTCAGTAGTATATGGAAAGTGAGGCCAGTGTATGGCAAAGTGTTGTCAGTAGTACATGGAAAGTGAGACCAGTGTATGGCATAGTGCAGTCAGTAGAACATGGAAAGTGAGGCCAGTGTATGGCACAGTGCAGTCAGTAGTATATGGAAAGTGAGGTCAGTGTATCCCAGTCAACAAAAAACATTGCAAAACGTTTCCTTATGGCTCTTTAATATGGCTCTTTGATATGGCCTTATGGCTCTTTAATATGGCAAAACATTTTAAAATGTTAAAAATGGTTTTTTTACGTTAAATAACGTTTTTTGTTGACTGGGATAGCACAGTGCAGTCAGTAGTACATGGAAAGTGGGGACAGTGTATGGCACAGTGCAGTCAGTAGTATATGGAAAGTGGGGCAAGTGTATGGCAAAGTGTTGTCAGTAGTGCATTGAAAGTGAATTTAGTGTATGGCAAAACCCAAATAGTAGTCTATGGAAAGTGGGGGCTGATATATGGCAAAGTAGTGTTGTCAGTAGTGTATGGAAAGTGAATTTCATCTCTTGTAAAGTTCTGAAATCTAGTTATTCCAGGTTACATGCACAGATAACAGATTTTGTTTTCCTTGTCATATTTCCCCCTCTAACCATTCTACCTGTTCTGATTCCTTACACCCCCTTAGGGCCCCATGACTAAGATGAAGAAGGTGAATGCACAGCTGCTGGAGGGAGACTTGGGCTGGCACCTGAGGGACGCATACACCGAGGCTACCGCAGACTTTGACAAGTAGGTGTTGATAATATTTCTTTACTAGAAACTACCTGTTCACAAATAATTATATTGGGCACTCTTCTATGAAATCTAGCAAGTTCCTCAGAATCCAGAGTATATGTCGTAGTCTTGCACAGTGGTCAGACCGGCAGTAGCTCGATTAATTTTGTATGGTCCAGCCACTACAGTTGTGAACCGTCCCCCTGCTCTGATGATATGTGCATATCTATCATAAACCACAGCTACACTTTCAGTAAGTGAAGCAGCCCTCTTCCTTTGTCGCTGATTAGATAATAAATTGGGAAATCATATTTCAGATATGAGACAAGAACAGTAACAGATTGGACGAGCAGTGTTACAGCTGAGCTTACAGAGGGACTCAAACAACCTCTACTGGTAGGTGTTTTTTTATGTTCTAGAATGTTGCATATTCAATTAGGTGATTCTCATAGATTCCTAACTGATTACGATTAAGCTGCTCACCCCCAAATTCCCCACACTCTCTCCACGCCAGACCCCTGTGGGTCTGTGGGGGGGGGGAGAGGGTTAATCTCATAAGATTTGTAGCACATTTATCTATTGGCAACACCCTACAAAAATACATAATCAAATATCTGATGATAATAATAATCAGGCCCCAATGAATTGTAAAAAAAAAGTTGAATGAAAAAAAAACAAACCCAAAAGATATACCTTTGATATTGGCATCTGTATGCGTAGTGTCATATATGAGTATTTTTTATTCTCTGCGGTGCAGGTGGCGGACGAATATGAGGAGGAGGAGGATGTGCGGCCGCAGGTCGTACACGTCAACCTGGACCCCAAACTGCTGCTCTTACTGAAGGAGATCCACTACATACGGCAGATGCCATTCAGCATGAAGCTACCCAGTATGTATTAGAATTAAACTGTACAAGTGCTCACATATATAGGGTGCACCCATATATTTTGGTCACTTCAGTATTATTCCCTAGGTTAAAACCTTGTATATAAGACGCACTCCCAACATTGGCCAATTCTAAAAAAAATACACGAGGGGTCCATCCTCACATATAAGGCACAAGTACGGTTGCAGCATTTTACTGTAGTAACTAACATATTAGGCGGTCTTAGAGTCCTCCATGACTTTAAGAGAACCCCATGAGGTACACAAAGGACTTTATGTTTAAAGAACTAGGCCTTTGGTCTTTCACTAGTGTTGGGGTGCAGCTCACGCATTACTAAGGTTTCTATGCAAGGTTTTGTGGTCCATGATGGCGATATGATATAACTGTAAAATTATTTGCAAAGTTCCTTCAGTCAACCTATACAAATGGACAAAAAGAAAACGAAAAAACACACCTTAACATCATTGTAAAATCAATTAACATTTGTCCACAGGTCAGGCGAGGGAGTTGATACGGAATACAGACTCGGGTGAGCTACGAGTGACAGCTTCCCGACTGGAGACAATCGTGTCGAAATACAACACCGTCATGAAGACCATCACCGAATTTGAACTGCCACTCTTTGAACGCAAACTTACCAAGATAGACCATGTACGTACCTGTTCATATATATCCTATATAAAAGTCAATGTTTTAAAGTCCTCATATCTTTCAGAAAATATCAGAATTAAATTTTAAAATCTTCCAAAATGTACACTTTTAACTCATTTGAAGCAATTCAATATCTTAAGGCTTCATTTTGGTATATTGGTTCGATTGTCTATTATATCATGAAAACCAGTAACAATTTTCTCTCCAAAGACGATAGTCCCTAAACCATTAACTCTTTATAAGTGGAAAATTAGTTTACAATTTTTGACTCATGGATCTAAACTTTTCTCCTGCAGCTTTTTGACCAAGGCCTGAACCAGTACACATGGCGCACAGAAGAAAAGGCTGACTTCATTGAGACAGCGACTGCCTTGGTGTGCATCGACTTGCACCGTAACCTGGACATTGTACAGACCAACTGTCACCAAGTAGCTGAAATAACGCTTTCCTGGTCGAAGGGCGTACTCGACGTGTTTGCAGCGCGCAATGCAGGTCAAAGCTACTCCATTGATGAACTCACTTCTATTCAGAGGTATCATTCTCAGTTTTATCATCTGAAATATTTTCAGGTTTTCGTTTTTTCTTACTCTTTAAATTTGCGTCTTAGATGTATTCTTTAACACTGAAAGAAATTTAGACGATTAAAGTAGTCTTCCAGAGAATTGTATTAATCAGTGATTGCTTCATTTTTACAGCCAACTGAGTGAGGAGTTTGAAAATGTTGTCACACCTTCTGGTAATAAGATACACGCCCTTCTGCAGAGCTCCTTTGAGGTTTGTATCAGAAAAAAAACCACCTAACTATTAAATCTGCAACAGTTTATCTTGTAACATGCAACATTAGCCCGAGGAAAATTAATACCGTTCGCAGTATCAAAATGAAAAAGAAAAAGGTAGAATATAGATAACTTTAAAAATCAGACCAGGTCTTTTCCTTACGTCAAGTGAAGAAGTTTATCATTGACACTCTCTTGATGACTCGTCAGTAATTTCCCAGTATCCCAACCAATTAAACTTATGATCTAAGATCCTTCAGCTAGGAACTATCAGCTTAGAGATTAATATACATAACCTTAGTTGTTAGCACATTTTCCCATTAATCTGAAAGTAAAAAATCCACTTTCCATATCCAACACAGGCGATACAGATGAGCAGTGCATCCCCGGCATGGCAGGATTACGTGGACTACATGGATGCTATCGTGCTGGACGGTCTCAAACAAGCCTCACTCACCAGCCTCAAGTCTATGTTAAATCAGATTGTCAAGGCCAACATTGCAGATGTAAGAATGTTAATAGTTATGTATAAATTTATGTCTTAAAATCAATTTTGTTGAAATACAATACCTTGCATATAAGGTGTACCCCGAGTATAAAGTGCAACCTGAGTTATTGCCAGACCTACACGGCAGGGCGCACCTGTAGTCATATTCTGAACAATTCAGTACTGCTGTATAGTTATAAATTATTGCGCATACTTGATCCTGACTTTATAGTTGATCCTAACTTTAATTGTGCCTTATAAGAAGGGCATTATGGTTGTTTTTTTTGTTGTTTTTTTTTCTCAAATTCAACATGAGTTGATTTATATCTTCACCTCAGAATCATAATTGAAAGTAAATTTTTTTTTTGTGGAGAGTTTGCTCCAATGCCTAGAGAGTATGCACTCTCCAGGACCTGGAGGCACCAGTAACCAGCACTGGTGCCTTGGTGACAGTATTGTGTATAGAAACAGTAATAACCCTGGAGACACCGGAAGTTGATGAGGGAGGGCGAGCATGGCAACCGTGAAAGGCCGTGGTTTGTCTGGCCCTGCCTATGGGACCAGGCAAATAAAAGAACACTTGCTATCCTTCGAAAAGAGTAGGGGAATGAAGCCCCGGTAGCGGTTTTCCCCCTCGACCCTCCTCATAGATTCGGTCATTCATCTCATAGATTCGGTCATTCATAGATTCGGTCACTGCTGTGTCGGGCAAGCAGCATATAAATACCTGTCCAAAAAGAAAAGAAAGGACTTAATGTCCGAGAAACCTTGAATGTCTGAGTTCCTCGATGGCCCCCGGACGTAAAACTAAACAAACAAACAAACAAGTGCCAGTAGGAGCAAGGTAGTGTCAGGGTGAGGAGGTCCCGACCATTCGTCCTCATTGAAAGTAAAGATGATACCGGAGAAATCAAATTATTGCATAAACTTATAAAAGTACCTTGACTGAAGAGTAGGCTCACCAAGTCGGCCACATCATGCTGCCAGCCACCCCTCCAATCAGCACGAAATGGCGTTTGTCTCTGGTCAAATGACATTGATTCAAATAGTTGACAATATCAACTTCAACCACAGTCATGAAGCTCCTCATGTTTTTTTCAGGATGAGACTATCCCCATCCTACGTATCCGCCTGGAGTTGATGGAGAACCAGGTTGCCTTCCGACCCCCGCTGGATGAGAGTACTTCCAATAAGAGTGTCCAGGAGACCGTCTCAGACTGGCTTGACACCTTCCTTGCCAGAGGACGTCTTGTTGACATGCTCGGTGGAAAGGTATGTAATGATTGTGGGATGTCAATACGATCAAGATTGGCAGTGTGTATCTGTTGGTATGAATTGTTGAGCACTAGTATAGCACATGAGTAATATAAGGCTCTAGAGGATCATGTTCCTGGGAGGCTACATTTAATATTGGTTAGAAGTAGGAAGAAATCAGTTACTCTGATGGTATCAGCTGTTAATTTTAAGGGAAAAGAGTAGTTTACACAAGGTAAGATCTATTATTTACTTCAAAATTTATCTTAGAATCTCATTCTTTTAAGCAAGCATTTGTCGACATATCTTTTACAGGGTTCCTACACAGACTACATCGCTGTAGACGAGGAGGTTGGACAACTGGTCGAACACATTCAACGACTTGTCAAGGACAACGCAGAGGAATGTGCCGTAAGTTAAAAACAAAAGACCCTTCTGCTTTAACACTGTTCTATTACTGAGAAACCCTTATTTAAATCATTTGATGCAGAACCATCATAACTTGTTCCTATTATTTGTCATTTGTTTTCACAGAGAGTCATTATGCTTACCATGGATGTTACGTTAAATGACGTTTAACTACCATAACTCACTTACTTAGAATCTTGTGAGCTGTTTTACACACTAAGATTATTTATTTCATTCAGAACCTTTACGACCTGTTCCGTGACTACGGCTTCCTGTGGCAGCTCGATGTGAAGCAGACATTTGACGAGTTCCTTGAGGGGAAGGTGAGCCCCAACCCCATGAGGAACTCGTCCAAAATATCCACTCTTGCCCCATCCAACCTACGCATGCTCGCCTCGGCCAAATCTAACCATTCAAGGTGCGTATCTTATATTGTACCTTATTTTCACAGATTTCATTAATTCGCAGATATTTCAAAGACTCTTTAAGCATATGTAGAGGGATATACAGCTTGAGTTCTGTACATGTAAATCATTTCATACCAGGATGAACATTTTAACTCAAATTGACGCTTCAAGAGTATATCAGCTTTGTAGGATAAATATATCAAAAATAAATGCAGTCCTTGCAAGTTACTCACTAGGGCTGCATTCATGAATTGTGACATACAGAATTTATCTTGCATCAATGCAGTATGTCACTCTCAAACAGTCAAAATTGAAAGTGAAATCATTACATTCACAGAGCATCATCTGCAAAGAGCAGCATTGAGTCTGCGGGAATTGTGGGAACGGCTGAGAAGTCGTTCCTGCAGCCAAAACAAGCACAGCAGTCTGAGAGTAATGTACCCACGCTGGATGAATTTGACGCTGAAATCGATATCTTCAAGGTATGTTTGTTCTGTTGTAACAGGAATTTAGTATAGAGTATAATTATATAGATCTGAAAAAGGCATTAAACTGTGTCACGCCTTATACTATTGGGAGCAGTCTGCTCGCCAGTTCTTCATTGGAGCATTGTACTGACCCTTCGGAGGTGTCTTAACCCCATGGGTTGGCATGGTGCCTAAATGTAGCCCTGGCAAGTTGAATTTGTCTGCATTCATGCATCAGGGTGTCCAATGGGCTTTTAATAAAGGATTAGCTGATCAGTATTGCATAGCTCCAATCCTTGCAAAAATACATACTCCAGTATTTGATTCTATATCCTTCACATCCATTTCCACTGATTGTTATCAAACAGATTTCAACATTGTGTTTGTCCCTTACAGACGGCCCGTGATGAGATCGTGGCGCTCCCTGACTACCAGGACGTGGGATGGCTGCGTGTGGACCTGACCCCGATAAAACAGGTCCTGACGACTTACGCCTCCCGCTGGATGTGGACTTTCACCAAATACCTCTCAGACCAGGTTAGTTATTGCTTTAAGCCTGTGAGAACAGCATGATGCAGCAAAATAGTTTACCATATTCGTTCTGGTAAGCACACATGTGTGGAAGAATTTCTTTCTGAGACTCGAATCCCGAACCAAAAATATATCAATTGCTGCATTAAATCATTTATATATCCCCATCTTCTTCCCTAAGACAGAGGAATGTGCTCACGTGGGCCACCATTTTTGGATATCTTAAGTGATGCAAACCATGGGTGTCCCAGTCAGGCAGATAATGTTACTGAGATGATTGATCAAGAAAAGTAATAAGCACTTTTGTTGGCATAAATGAGATTACTTACTTGACAGTGCTACACAACCACTTGGACGCCTAGTTGATATTACTGTTATATTGCTGCAGGTGACAGATATGCTGGAGAACTTGGACACTTTCTTGAAGAGGATCGAGCCAGAGATTGAAGGCATCACCGGGGAGGAGCGAGACACCGCTTCATTCATGAAGATGATGCGACTCTTTAACGAGGTTAGGCGAACCCTCTATTCATGCATTGTTGTTAATGAATACAGATACTCAAGATATAGGAATCGCCGATGTTTTACTGAAATTGCATGCATTTGGTCTTACAGTAAAATATTTCCTGATCGCTCTTAAAGAGTTATTGTTGGGGTCCCCTTGCCCATCAGTAACTCTTTTTTTTTTTATAAAAGCTGCATAGTGCATTAATGTGTTGTAACTATTTTGCATCATGATGCATGAATGGTGCTCTGGTGAATAACTCGCCAGGACTGCATTTGTGACTCATCCCAACTTTATAGTGTACACTCACAAAAGGGGGGGGGCATGATACACCAATATTGTAAGGCTGAGTTGACTTGCCAGTACTTGATTGGTGCTTTATGATGATGGACTAACATAACTTTTTCCTTTTGACCTTGAAAATACTTTACTCTTTCACACGTTCCAGGTGTCAGCACAACAGTCAGAGATGGATGGTAAGTTTGCTGCCATGCACCGCACGGTTCTCCTCGTTAAGAAGTACGGTCAACAGTTACCAGACAACACACAGCAGTTGTTTGACGCAGCCCCAGCACGCTGGAACAGCCTCAAGACTAAGGTGTCCTTAGCCAAACAGCGCCTTGGGCCCCGCATACAGGAGGAGTCTGACCGTATCACACGAGTGGGTCTTTTAGCTATTTTGACATTTTAAGGGCTTCGTAGGCATTTATGCATCATGCCTATTGGTCGTCATGATGCATGAATGCAGCCCTGGCAAGTAGCTCGCCAGGGCTGCATTCAAGTATCATGACGACCCTATGGGACTGATATACACACTCCCGCAGGGTCGGCAAGGGGCTCCAAGGAAGTCCTGGTGAGCAGACTCGCCAGCACTTCATTGGTGCATCATGTTGACCGATGGGCAAGATGCACTCCTGCATTTGATAGCGGCTCTTTAAGGGTGACTGACTGCTGTCTTTTTGCCATCATGGTACATGGATGCAGCCCTGCTAAGTGAATCACCAGGGCTGCCTCCACACGTCATGCTAACTAACAACCCAAAAAAAGGGTTCTTTCTTTCAAGGCTATATTGGCACTTGGCAGGTACAATTTATCAGTCATAAGAAAGGGAAAAGTAAAGTACTTAAACTCCCGACCTTTATCCTGCATATTTCCATCACTTGCATCAGATTCTCATTTATCTCAAATAACAAGTATAAATTTGCTAGTCCTGTAAAAGGTTTGATTATAGATATTAGTTGAAAAGGCAGCATATATCCTCATCAATCACTTAATAAAATATGTAAGAAACCGATCTGAGACTACTAGCACTACAGCTATTCTGTATAATCCAATATCATTTGTATCCTCGTTCCAGGACCTTGCTACATTTGGTGAGCGTGTTAACCAGCTACACACAGAGCTGGAGGGGTCGGAGGTGTACAGCCGCGACTGCTCTCTGGGCGAGTCGTGGGTCATCATTGACAACTTTGTCAAGCGCCTCGAGGTGCTGGAGAATGAGGCACAGGATTTGATAGAGCTCCAGGATCTGCTCGAGACATCAGTCGTCAACTTCTCTCTATTACCACAGTGTCACCTGGACCTTAGCAATCTCAAGTCTGTCTGGGAGACCGTCAGGTGAGCATTCTGCCTTATCAGGCACTTGTTATTAAGGGAAAAGACCCGTCTCTTCATGAGTATCTATTTTGAAAGGGTTATTTTATTGAATATAAAAGGTTCGAGTTACACAGTAGCACATCTGCTGATAAAGGGCAGGAAGCAGAATTTTTCTGCTGTACTTTGTGGCGTCACAATTGGTCAGATTTAGGACATGACACCTAAACCGCTTTATTTAGGGCCATGAAGTTTATCAATGTATCATGACCATTTGTTGTCATGTTGCTTGAATTTAGCATCTTGCAGTCCTGACATTGTCAATACTTTGAAATAATGTTAGAATTGTTTTAGTGCTGCAATCCAATATCGGTATCTTCACAGTAGAATGTTAAAACTTAGTATAGATTTACTCAAGTTAATCATAGTCAAATATGTTGGCATATGTTAAATTTGCAGGATAATAGACGAGCAGCAGAGTGAGTGGAAGCGCCACCGGTGGCAGAAAATGAACACCAAGTTCCTGCGTGAAGAGACAAATCGCCAACTGGAGGTGGTCCGCGGTCTGTCTGACGACGTCTTCACGTGGGACGTCTACCTCGGCCTCCTCGAGGCTATCACCAATATACAGGTGGGACTTTGATTATGTACAAATACTAAACTTCGGTATGTTTTACTGTTAGTTATGCAAAACAAAAATTCCTTTTGAAAATGTCATGGTATGTCTGCATTTAAAGTAAAAAGAACATTTTCTAACCTTTAAAATATCTTTCTGAATTTAATAACATACCAAAGCAGTGCCGGCATTTTGACTTCTTGAGGCATCATCCAGCCCTTTAAAGACTAAGGAACTCTGTTTGATAACATTCACACAATCTATGTTCCACAGGACTGTCTGCCGTTGATTGACGACTTGTCAAACCCTGCGATGCGGACACGACACTGGAAGCAGCTGGTACGTGTTACTGGGGGCGCTGTGCAGGTTGACAATGACACCCTTAAACGCATGACGCTAGGGGAACTTCTCAGTCTGGGACTACAGAGTGAGTACATCAATTATAAATGACCTAAGTTGTAGAATATTAGATTATTCAAAAGTAGATTGTTAGATAATAAACAAAATAATAAAAAGAAAGGAAATAACTCACTTTAATAATATCTTTAATAATAAAGAACCTTTTGTAACATCTGAAGTTCCTGTTTTAAAAATGAACTATGAGTTAGCCCTCAAAGTGCAGCATTATGCATTAATGTGTAGGGGCCAGCTCTGGCTGTGAGTCCATGGCAGTATGCCATCTGTCCCCGTTCCGGTTGCACCAGCCCTCAGGGGCTGGTCAGCCGGTATAAGCTACCCCCCGTAGGTAGGGAGGAGTGTAGGGGCCAGCTCTGCCGTAAGACCAGCAGCCCCGTTTCTGGAGATCCCAGCCCCCAGGGGCTGGCATCCGGTGGTAGCTCCCCCTACGTGTGTATTATACCGATCCAGATGTAGATGGAAGGTAGAGAATGTCAGACGGGGAAGTAGCTCAGTGGTAGAGCTTCCGCCTGCATGTTGGAGGGTCCTGGGTTCGACTCCCGGTTTCTCCAGGACATTTTCCGCCGACCTCTACAAATGTATACGCTTTGTTTGTCATGATGCATGAATGCAGCCCTGGCGAGTATTTATCAAGGCTACATTCCTGCATTATTCCAACCCGATGAGAATGATGCACTCCCAATTGGTTGGCATAATGCAGGAATGTAGCCCTGAATGTAGAAAAGGCTCGTCATAACTGCATTACTGCATTCATTTATCAGCACCACCAATTAGCCTATTTTCTTTAATTCACTTTTAGAAGATTAAGGATATGATGCAATTATCTATATACCATATCTTACCTACAGAACATGTGGATGATGTCCGTGCGATCGTTCAGCGAGCAGTGAAGGACCTGTCTATAGAACAGTCATTGAAGACGTATGAGGAGGTGTGGCTGAGTAAGATCTTTGAGACGCAGGAGCACGTCCGCTTCCAGCCCGCACAGAGTACAACCACAGCCCAGGAACAGGTAAGAATGATCATGTATGCCACTAATGCATTAGTACATCTATCCAATTGTTCACCTTAATGCACTAATGAAGTCCTGGCGGCAGAAGGAGCCAGAAATTCATTGGTGTACCAGAACCTATAAGTGTAAAGCCACACCAAAAAAAGATTTGGGTTTTGAAAAATAAAATGAGTGTGTGCGAGCAAATTGAAGAATTATTTTTTTTATGTGATCCAATGGATTTCCTGCAGGAAAAATATGCTTTTTAACATCGGTATGATATACCTTTATACCTTGTGTTCGGTAAATGCTTCATAGTGTCAGCCGCATGTGTGAAATGCCTGCGTTATGACAATGCGTTTTTGATATAGTGCCACAGTAGTAAATTCATTTAAGACTGTCGCTTAGCCTTGCATACTGTAAATCTGAATGTGAGTTTGAGTACAAAAGTTTGCATAGGAAAATATCTTTTTAAGTGGTTGGATTTCTCACCGTATGATGCAACAAATTCTGCCTTTAAACCTAAGATGGCTTATAAAGGGCAATTCTGCTTAGAAGGCTAACGTGCAAGGTTTTTCAGTATTTGTGCTTTAAATATAGGTCAGGCAAATGTGTTCCTTGATGCCAAGATTTAATTCAAACAAAGTCTTTTCTAAATAGATTTTATTGACCATTTTTTTTTTGTTGGTTTATAGGATAACCAGAGTGAGATGTCTGAGACACCGGTCACAGCATCAGGAAGCAGAGCAAATGCACGAGCAGCCAGCCGGATCTCCAACCAGAGCTCACTGGGTCGTGCACGCCGCGCATCCATCTGTTCTCTCCCCAACTCACTCATCAATCTAGGCGAGGTAAAGTGCATACAACTTTTACAAGTTTATTTCTTTTATTTTACATTTGTATAAATGTATGAAAGATATATCAGTATTTTCCCCAGATATCCCCCTCCTCAAAGTATCTTTCTTTACTAAGTATTTTTACTTTCTTTTGTGTGTGTGAAATAAAGTCACACACATGAGATAAGTCCCAATTCTCTATCTAAACCCAAACTATATTTTCCCAACAAAGATAAGAATTATAGGACAGGGTCTAAAGAATATTATTAGGCCTCAAAGAGAGGATCAATAAGTTTTAAGAATTTACTGTTTTGTTCTTAAGTTTGGACTCCATCCTGAGGTGAGTGACTAGAAACAAGTCTGTAGGTGTGAGGTGAAACTATTGGAAAATTGATCAATTAAAAAAAGAAATCATAAAATGTTAATCCTGATACTTTCCACAAATGAAATGGGGTGTCATCTTTTTGACGTATGGTTATTATGATGATGATTAATAATATCAAAGCTCTTTAATTTTGGCAAAGATTCTAATAATTCCAATCTGAAATTTTAGACGTGTTTTTAATGTATTCAACTAAAGAAAATCAATCATGAAACCCTTAAATCACTTTATTGAATATAACTAAACATTAAAACCTGAGCACTCAGAGACTTAAAGAATCTGTAAAAGTAATCTCCAAACATATCCAAAAATGATTAAAAAAACAAACAAGAACACAGAAAAAGCAATAGTTTTACCAATGATTACTGGTAATTGAGAAAGTCAGAAATTTGTTGCACAGTTCAGTACTGTCAGCAAAGGGACAAGTATACACCTAATTCAATTTTGGTGACTAGTCCAGCGTAAATACTTAGTATTAGTATAAATGTTGTAGAAGTATTAAGGTCCGTGTTAAGTATAGACTGTGTATACACAATTGTCGATGGTACCTCACCTCTGATAAGCACAGATATTTATCACTCAGCAGACATTTTACTACAGAATGTCAGATACTCTTCTGAAAGATAATTTGCATATTACATTAATCCTTCAAAGGACATATAATGCCTAAGATGTTTCTCACTTCAGTCTAAGGTGAGCGTAATGCCGGAATACAACCCCTAGCTACCTTAATCTCCCGCGTATAAGGCGCGTCAAATACAGTGGGTTTTAGTTCTCATTGGATCCACAAGGGGGACACCCCAAGACCTTTCTTTGATATCTTTGATGTCATAAAAGGACAAATTGGGGCCCAAGAGGGTCCAAGGTGGCCCAACCTACCCATAGGTTTTTGAATTTTGAAAATTCATTCTGTAGAACCAATGTTATGAATTTTTCATTTTTTTGAGAATTTTCCAAAAATCTAGGTGCGCCTAATACGTGGGCTGCACCTTATACGCGGGAGATTACGGTAGTAGATCAGCCATGGGTTCATTCGTGGATTACGCTGAATGATGATTCATGGATTCATGATGTGACCCTTAAAGGCTTAATGTTTAGTTATTGCGATTATCTTTCGGTGAAGAGACCTGAACATATTGTATTATACATTTCACTCGAATATCCTTTCTAAGTGTATTCACATCTGCATACCTGTTAGCCTGGACCCAGTTTTGCAACACTGGTAACGGCAAATCTTGCCAAAATACAGTAGTAGGGACACGCCCCAATAGCGGTTTTCTCCCTCAAATCTGTTGAGGACATCCAGGATGGAATGTCCGATCAAACATGAGGAAGTCTCATAGGGTCAAGCAAGACACGTTCTTGAAAATCCTATGTTCTGAATACTTAACATATGTTTCACACATTTCGCAGTGGTAATTCCCTGGAAGAATGTCATCTTTAAGAATACTGTTGTTTGCCGCTGCCAGTGTCGCACTAGTGGGTCCTTGGCTGTAGTAGAGTAAAAAAGTAAGGTTAATGCAGAGATAGTTGATAGAAAAGAAGAGAGCCATTCAAAGACTTCAGGAAGGCCTTTTCCCTTGATCCTGTAATACCAGTTAGGATCTCTGTCAGGAAGAACCATTTAGAAAGAAGATAATGAGTGTCATTTCATGCATTTTCCACAAAAAAAAGTGGAAAAAAGAGTCATACCTGAATCCCATTTATTGAACCCCATTTTTCCAATCCCCCTTTTTTTTCATTAAAGAAGTAAAAATCCTGTACCACCCACATGTTAAAATGAGAATTTCCTTGACTGACCTTTTCATATCTTTTTCCACAACTTCAGTTTGAATTTGAGGTATGTCCTTTTGTGAATCTTTTGACTTTTTGACAACCTGTTGGAAATGTCCTTTTTTGGACTGTGATGACTATTGGGGGAAATGGTCTATTTTTAACATCTGTGTTTTCAACCCAACCCCTCCTAATTTCCCCAACCCAAAATGTGTTGGCATAGCATAAATATCCCAGTTTTAGTTTTATAATTTTAAAACTTTCAGCTATAAAACACCCAATTTTTTAGCATTAAAATACCCAATTTTCAAGTGAATCTATCCCAGTTGCACCCTTCAGTCCTCTATATACCATCCCATAGTGCCTTTAGTAAGATCCCCTACAATCTACCCTTCCCCACACCTCCCACCAAATATAACCCATGTGTACCACAGGGGATATGTTCCAGAGGACACACTTAACCCTTTATAGTTCCAGGTATTTAGACTTGTGTCAATAAAGTATAGAGCCTCTAGTTGTCTTTTAGAAGGATATCTGAATAATTATTCCTGTTCCCTTCTACACTCTCTAAAATTAATAGACTTTCTTGGTTATGGCATAGAGTTTCCACTTTAGACTATTTAACCCTTCCTCTTTCACTGACTAATCTGAGATTTATATACCACCAGTAGATGGATACTCTCCCCCACAGGTTTTTTTTTAATATAAAAGGCAAAATGTAAAAAAAAATAAAAAAAAATTCTAATTTTATTCTATTTGAATTGTATGTTTAAGGAACAAACTATATTTATGCAAGTTTAAGAGGAAAGAATCAATCAATTATGAGACATATCAAAAATGGATAAATGGCCAATCACAACTCATTGCTCTAAAATGGTTATCAATTTTCCCATCTCAATCTGTACCTAAACAAATTGTATGGCGGAGTTGTACTTGTTGCGTTTTATTTCTGTTACAAATTGAAAGTTTTACCAGTTAAAATACTAAGACCATCACTTTAGAGTAACATATGCCAAATTTAGACATTGTGTAAGTTGCTTCCAGGTTGGAGTCAGAAGTCAAAACTGCTATGAAGCAGTTTTAGTATTGACATTCAAAAAAAGGATCAAAGACTGCCTTTCAATATTTCCTTCTATATCATTTTTCTATCATTCCGAAAAAGAAGATACTGAACATATCACCTTTAAACAACTTTTTGACATTAAATAATATAGCAATAGTGGGTTTGACACTGAGCCTGTGTTGATAGGTCAAAGATTAAATACTGGATTTGTTGAAGAAAGAAAGGAAGCAAAGTATTAATTCTTTCTACAGGATTCGGGTGTGTTGACGCTGCTGACGACAACAGAACCAATCTTTGATGAGCTCGAGTCTCACCAGGTAGCACTACAGGCGATGCAGAGCAGCTCGGCCGCTGGGTCCTTCCTCGACGAGGTACGTAATGAACAAAATGCTCAATGACACAGCATGTACCATGGTGTCTAGGCTTCTGAGGGTTTAATTCTGGAATATATTTCTCATGTCTGATTTACCCTAGGGTATATCAGGTTTTTGGTTTAACAATACTACAAAGTCATAGTTGCTCACACTATAATTCATAATGGATTACTCCATGGCTACTCTTAGCCATTTCAAAGGGAGAACAATGATATGTCATGGCCTATTTTGTTAAAAGATACATACAGTAGAAGATTTCCATGAAGATGTTACTGCTGATTGTTGCACTATCATACATTACGGCTGATTGTCGCCCTGTGTAGGTGATGAAGTGGCAGAAGAGGCTACAGACCGTGGAAGCCGTCCTCACCACATGGCTCGAGGTACAGGAGAAGTGGGTCGAACTCGAAGATGTGAGTATCTATATCTGATTGATAAAAAAGTCGTTTTAAGGTCTTTGAGACAATGCAGTTTAGCTAATATCTTTCTTATGTAATTTACATGATGTTCACTTATCTGCTAGCATGTCCACAGCACCCTGCTTCTATACTATCAACTTTATTCAAATAATTTTAATTACGAGCTGAATACTACCTTGATCAAACTTGAATTTACTAAAGTGTTCAAATTGTTTCCATCTTCATTCTAGGTTTTCAGCACTCAGGATATACGTATGGCTCTTCCACACGATGCAAATCTTTTCTCAGCCGTGAACCGAGATTTCAGACTATTAATGCGTGCAACAGATAAAAACCCCAATGTCCTACAGTGCTGCCAGCGCAAGAGTAATGACATTTCTATTCCAGAGCGCAACGATAGATGTCGTTGCGGTCTAATAGGAGATGCGCATGCGCAGATCCGTAGATGTCAGACTGCTGTGTATTTCCATAGGAGGAGGACGTCTCGCAATTTGGCTTACAATTTCGAGTGAGTCTTGGCAATTTTTAGTACTTCCATTTTTCATATCTGATTTTATTATGTCTTAGGGGGTTTAACTCGCCTGAAAAGTTAAGATTAGGCCTCTTTAGGCTAATTTTCTAAAAATTTTAACGATCTCTGTTTTCCCGCCGATCACGGAGAAGCAGTTTGGGTTTTATCCCGATCGTTCTACTTTAGGCGAGTTTTTTCACCCCGTTTTCCTTTATTAAAGATCATTTCTTTAATATTTTGTTAATATCTTCTGTTTTTGGCCCTTTTCCGTCTTAATTTGATCGAAAATACGATTTCGTATACTTTTACGACACCAACAATAAGTTAGAACCGTTTGGCGGCAAAATCTTCGGGAGTTTCCGGTATTTTCCGGTCATTTCCGGTTCGGCGCCGAACTTTTCGTCTCGGCCCGCCGTTTTCTCGGTTATATTGTTATTTTGGTGCCTTTAAGACGGATTTTCTTCCAAAAACTGTGAGATTACTCTGTTTTTCCATCGTTTTCACCTTTTTCTTGTCCATTTTTACTTGGTTTGCTTTGTATGTTATGTTTTTGTTGGTTTGTTTTTGGGCGATAATAGAGGTAGTTCCCATAGACCAAGGCCTGTACTGTCACTCTAGTGTCAGTCTGCCTGCTGGGGTGGTGGTTGAGGTTATCTACCTCCACACTCCTGCTAAGGGTAACTTAGGAGGATTTCTGCTTCCTTTTACCTGTCAGTTTACCTCTTTTATCTCCAAAACTAACCAAGTTTGTCAATTTTAGGCTTGTGTTCTGAAGCCTTGATTGACACTTGATGTTTGTCAATCTACCCATAGGTTCATGATCTGGAACCTGAGTTGACATCATCAAACGAAATAATTTTAGTAGACCTTTGCACTGGTTAGATAGTCACAGATATGCCTCTTGATGGAGTTCAGTCTGTTGACCCACCTGGCTATGTTCTGAGCTGGTGGACTTAACCTATGGTATATTAAAATTATTTTGTGCCTGATACACTCAAAGTCGGACCGCTGCAGGTCTCCACATTAATTTCTGATGAAATGAAGTGGCACGAGCCATCCCGTACTCACAGACTGACTTGTGATGAAATGGCTGTGTATCAGGGAGGTTATCTACACCATTAAGACGCTGGACTCTGTGCTCGCTGTACAGATAGGCCACTGTTTTTAGAATTTGGGTACAATTCTTAAACAGTAACTCCTTCGTAACTGTCCGGACCTGTGGTGGGACTTGCTACTGGAGTTTGGGTGTAAGAGGACCTTGACACCACCAGAGTTGTGGCCCCCTGGCACAACACTGGCTAGCTGATTCAATCAGTGGTTCGATTTTCTACCATTTTCGCTGATTATGATAGAAAATTTTGACCTGTCTCCCTGGGGAGGGCAGAAGTCTTAAGAACGGTGTCTAAACACGGCTGTATAGGTTGATACTTGTAAAACTGCTTTTACCTATACCTTATGCCGAAAAATTTCTCATTTAGAGAAATTTGAAAGACTAGCCTCCTCGCGGAGGGCTGATTGTCTATGACTGTCTTTTGGCTGTCTAGGTTTTGAATTGCTAATTCAGCTTACCTATACCTTATGCCGAAAAAATTTCTCAGTTGGAGAAATTTATGACCTGCCTCCCCGGGGAGGGCTAAAGCTAGGCTTTTCAGAGCTTTAGTTTGTGACTGCCTTTGCAAGGGCGTAAAAGGTGGTGATTTAGAAAATCACTTGTCTACACCTTATGCCCAAAAGATTAACAAGCCTGTTAATTCTTAATTAAAGTGAGTCAGAGAATCACTTGAGACCCTTACCTTATGCCGAAAAATTTCAAAAATTTTTCCAGAGGGTCCGCTTACAGTCACAAGCCTTACAAGCTTACTTGGGGTTGAGTGAGATTGTGATATCACAATTTCCTTTACCTTTGCCTTATTTCTCTGACTGTACAGAGGCACAGGCTAAGTTGATCACCCCTCCTTGGTTGACTTCAAACTGATACACTATAAATGCAGATAAAGTTATTTAATCTGCTGAACACTCCTACTCATGTTCTTCACCTAAGATTGGTGATAGGAGTTGTGTTTTCAGTTTACACCAATAAATGTCTTTTGGTAGCTGTTAGCTTAGACTAACTACTGCTATAGAATCTGGTAAAGATTCGTTACAAAAATTTTTCACTGTGGTGGAAAAATTTCCAGACATTTTAAGATTGGTTCTTAGATAGGGTCTATGGCCTTATCATGTCACCAAGATAAGCAGGTTAGCTATACCTAAAATACAGCTCTTTCTGTGCCTGCTCTACAGTTAGACCACTGTGTTTAGAATTTGGGTAAAATTCTAAACAGTGACTCCAGTGTAACTGTCCAGACCTGCGATGGGACTTGTTACCGGAGTAAGGTGTAAGATGATTGACACCACCAGATTTGTGACCTTCTGGCACAACACTGGCAAGCTGATCTTTAATCAGCATGTCAAATTTCTCTATGCTACCTTTGTGGTGAGAATGATAGAGAAAAAATTTGACCTGTCTCTCTGGTGAGGGCAGATTCTTAATAAGGTGTCAAAATCAAGTGGTTAGGTTGTGATTTAAACAATCAAATTACCTATACCTTATGCCAAAAAATTTCTGTGGAGAAATTTATGACCTGCATCACCTGGGAAGGCAGCTTTACCATTTTTCTGGGCATGTTGCCAATAACCGATAAGCTGCCTTGTAGTGATTTCAAAAATCACTGAGACCCTTACCTGTGAAAACTCCTCAGAACTTTCTTAAAAGGTCAATGGGTAGCCACAGGCTTATTAGCTTGTGTCAGGTCTTTCGGGCACTAAAGTTTCCAATACCTATACCTTTTGCCATAATTTCCCTGAAATTATGCTAGCACAGGATTAGGTTGTCCAACCTGGTGTTGAAACTATATACTGATACACTGAAGTATTACCTAGAGCCATAGCGGCACCCTAGTGTACTTATTTAGTAATCACCTAGACTGGTGACCAAATGAGTTGAGTATCAGATAGCCAGTTACACAATAATTGTTTTATTTTAAAACTGTAACAGGCAGGTTACTTACACCCTTAAAGAATACAGAGATTTCTGTATTTGCTTTACCTTTAGGCCACTGTCTAGAATTTGGTAAAATTCTTAACAGTAACTCCTGAGTAACAGTCCAGACCTGCGGTGGGACTTGTTAATAGAATTGGGTGTAAAATGACCATGACACCGCCACAGTTGTGGCCCATTGGCACAACATTAACTAGCTGATTTAATCAGCATTCCGAAATTCTCTGTTCTACCATTTATGGTGAGAAAGATAGAGAATTTGATCTGCCTCCCTTGGAAGGGCAGAATGGTGTCTAAATTCTGGCGTAAAAACTTTTTGTATAGGTTGTGAATTGAGAATTCAAATATACCTATAATTTATGCCCAATAGATTCACAAGTATGGTAAAAATCTTTAAGCCTGTATTTAACAGCTTAAGAGCCATACTTAATGTCATAGAATTCTATGAGAATTGCAGTTGACTCACCAATAACCACAAAGCTGCTTGGTAGTGATATATAAATCACTGAGACCTAGTTTTTACATTAGAATATTTCTTCAGAAATATCATAGAGGTCAATGTGCAGCCACAAGTATCCTAGCTTGTGTTTGGGTTATTTGAGTGCTCAAGTTACTGATAACCTATACCTCATGTCATAAATTCTCTGAATTTATTTATCTTAGGTTAGGATGTCTTTCTTGGTGTTCAGTTTACTTTGACAAACTAAAGTCTACCGGTGGCCAAAGTGGTAAGGTGGTTAACTGAGGTAGTGTGCTCATCTTAATTCACCTAAAGATTGGTGATAAAAATGAGTTACGTATCAGGTTACACCAACAAAATCTTTTCTGTTTACTCAGAAGAGGACAGAAGGACAAAATCTTACCTATTAAACAAGAGTACTGAGGTAGCCATTGCTGAAACCCAGCAATTTCACTGATATTAGATATCAGATGGCTACCAACTGCTCCTCGAAAGGACCGCAGTAAATAGTTGTCGTTATGTCATTAACCCTGATAAACTCTGTTTTTGGAATTATGAGTAAAATTCTTAACAGCTACTCCTATGTAACTGTCCGAACCTGTGGGAGGACTTGTTACTGGAGTTTGTGCAAAGATGACTTTGACACCACCAGGGCTGTAGAGTGAGGTGACTGTTTTAGAATTATTGGTAAATTCTAAACAGGGACTCCTGTAAAACTGTCCGTACTACGATGGGACTGTTACTGGAGCTGGAGACTAAGATGAACTTGACACCACCAGAACTGTGGCTTTTGGCACAGCACTAGTATTGCTGGTCTAATAGACCCGCAGTTGAATCTATCTCCTCTACCATTTGCCTAAAAATGATTTCTTGATTTGCTCCTCTAATGAGGGCAGAAGGCCCAAGAAACGGTGTCTAGATTCAAGGTTATAGGTAGTGTTTTGCAAAATCAAAATATCCTTACCTTATGGCCAAAAAATTCCACAACTGGTGAAGTTTATTTCAATGTAAGAGCTAAGACTCTCGTTTATAGTCTTGGTTGACCTTGTTAATGAAATTAAATCTAAATACTGAGTTTGTCACTGATGTAGTTTCATAATGGAGACTATCAGTTGATCCACCTTGCTATTTCAAAGGTGGTGGACATAACTTTTGGTATTTTAACTAATTAATTTCTTACATGAGCCACCAATAAAGCAGACCCACTGCAATATCTCTGAGTCAATTGAAGATGGGTCAGGCTAATCATTCATACCAAATAAAGAAGTTTGGTATAAGTCTCAATCTCATTTTTGTAACTGTCCAGACCTGTGGTAGGACTTGTTACTAGAGTTTGTGGGTAAGATGAACTCAGCACCACCAGAGATGTGGCTCCCTGGCACAACACTGGCAAGCTGATCTTCCAATCAGCATTTAGGACATGTATGGTGTACTTGGTGTATAATACTGTATGCAGTATCATTGTTACTGCTTGTGCTTGTATAAACAGCATAACGGTTTATTCTTGTACAACATACACATAATTGTGTGGTACTAGTTAGGGTAGCTGATTATGCTAGATAACATAGGTAGTCTATTTACAATAAGTAAATATGTCAAGCTGCTGATAAGGTACAATATGTCCAGATTCTAGGACAAAATTGTACAAATGTATGGTTCCAATAAACTAGCTTCTTAGCTATTTAATTTGGCAGCTTATATGTCTTACCATATCAGCTGAACCTATCTATGCAGTAAAACATGTGTACACTTTACAGTATTAGCAACATTGACTGTTTACACTATACCGTTGCAGCAGTAGCTAGCCAAGTACTGTCACTTTACCATGTCTAGTGGTTCTGGCTTGTACAATAAGTCATAGTTGCTTATTTGTACAAGTATAGGTAATAGCTTCATTTGAAGCTATCACGACACTAGACAAACAGACTGTTTTTTGTGTGCTACAAAAGGTCAATATACTATACCATACTGGTATTTAGTATTAGTAATTATATTGTAAATCATGTAAAGACTGTAAGTTGTTTTACTTTACACTATGAATGTAGAAACCACACTCTACATAGTAAATGTGGTCGCTGTTTTGCCTGCACCAGCTGAAGCTCACATTATATATGTAGATGGTTTATATATACATTACAAGTGTACTAAATTGTACAACATATGGATTAAAATACTTGTCCAGCAGTCATAGCTGCTTATGTTGTACAATATGTGTAGGTACCATATTTTGCACCTATATGTATGTACCAGCTGCTTATGATTTACAACATACCTTTATGGTGAGCTGTTCAAATCTACATTATAAATGTAGAAATCTTTTTCTACATTGTGAATATGGGTGTTAACAGATTAAGCTGTTTAAATGGTACAACAAGTTGTACATATCCCCCTTTTTTCATTTAAGCAGTATCTTCTTACGCAGGAATGATATGTATCATACCATAACTGACCAAGCAAGCCTTAGCTGCTTATATGGTACATATGCATGCCACTAGGGTGTACAACTAATAGCTGTTTGTGTGCCTACTGTTTTAGTAAAAACAGTCATAACTACTTGTCTGTACATAAATTGTGCAGCAGTCTTACCTGCTTAATTTGCACAAAATATGACTGTTATATACATACCAGCAAGATTGTACACTCTCTGCATGTTATGTCTGCTAGAGAATTTTAACATGCTTATTTATCTCAAATTATGTAGTATTAGAACTACATAGATTGTACAACATCAGGAGGTACAATACTGTTAAGCAGCTGTTAACCTTTGAGAAACTCAAACCTGAGGTAATCTAATTAATGAATTTCCCAAATGGAAAATTCCTCTTTCTAGCACATGACTAATGTGCTATTTACAACTAAAATCAATTGGGATTTTGTTGTTTGGCTTCTTTGAATCTAAAAAGAAGGGTGTTGTTTACCTTCATTGAATCTAAAAGAAGGGTAAATGAAAGTAAGCTTTCTTTTGGTTTGACCAAACAAGACTTTTTCTTGAAACCTGACTGCCTCTTTAGTCAGGATGAATAAAGTTATTCACTTATTTTCCTAAAAAGTCCTGCGTTACAGTTTCTACCAGTTTGTGAGAACTAGTAACATTAGATAATAGGACTATGGAAATGGGCAGTGAATCAGCTGAACTTTAAAGTCTCCTATTAGACCGCAACGACATCTATCGTTGCGCTCTGGAATATAAAATTAATCGATACTTACATGTAAGTTGATGATTAATTGTTGTTCCAGGAGCAACGATAGATCGTTGCGGGGTACATAGGCCCACCCATCCTCCCTAGGATGAACAGATTAGTGACAGTCAGGCATAATCATTAATCTACAATATTCAAGCTTTCTTGAATATAATATCTATATATAGATCTTATTCGACGATACGAATTCATCTATATAACTACGACAAATTGAATAGTATAGATATTGATTTCCTATGTACCATAAACGAAATTTCTTTCAGCGATTGATTCACTGCCAGCGGACGTCTGACATCTACGGATCTGCGCATGCGCATCTCCTATGTACCCCGCAACGATCTATCGTTGCTCCTGGAACAACAATTAATCATCAACTTACATGTAAGTATCGATTAATTTTATATTAACTTTTCTTTTCATTTTATGTTAACTGCTCAATCCTTAGGACGTTAAAATAAAAGACAAAATGTTTTCAAAGACTGTTGTGTACATTTAAAGCAAAGTCAGCATGACATAAAGTGTATTTGACTCTGGAAGACTGTAAGGAGGATTTCTATCTCACACGAAGATTTACCCGGTAATCATTTTTTCTTTCCTATAAAATCTTTATTACAGATATTCTGATGATTCTGGAGAAGATGAACTTAGACCTGGAACACTGTCGTCGCTCACTCCTTGCCCATTTAGAGAGGCGGCGACAGATCTTCCCGCGCTTCTTCTTCTTGTCCATGGAGGATGTGCTACACATTATCTGTAATGGTCAGTATTTCTCAATCTTATGGTATTCTATACATGAACCTTTCTATAAAGAATTCTCTGAAAATGTAAATAATTCATAAATCATTATGCTGTATTATGGAAATGATCATTACATTAAACATCCCCGTAAATCCCTCCGTATAAGCTGTGGATGCAGCTAATAGGAGCCTCCCAAAGTCAGGGTGCCGCTTATATGAGGACTTAAATGTGCTTAAATGCTAAAACCACCTTCCTGATTTGTATTGCAGGTTATGACATAGGCCAGGTAAACCTGTACATCGGGAAGCTGTTGGAGAACGTTGGGCGCCTCAGGTATGAAGAACTCGACGAAGGAGACCCCGGTCACTATGTGATTACTGGGGTGGTCAGCACACTGGGAGAAGTACTACCATTCAAACAGGTCTGTGGTCAATTTTAAACACCTTGAATTTTGTGGTGGGCCTTTTTACATAAATGCCTGGACAACTGTATCCAATCATTTTAGTGCAGTTTCTCAAATCAGCAGAGAATCTGTCAGATCGTTTCCACTATCTCAGTTAATGAATAAGTGTTATTTTACTCTTTATCTTGTAGCATGTCACATGTGAGGGACAGATCGAGTCATGGTTGAACAGCCTGCTTCAGGGTATCCGCGCCTCACTACAGTACCAAATCGCTACAGCTGTCGGCCTCGAGAAACCAAGAACTAGAGAAATCCACTCAGCTGGGGCACGAAGAGTAACACTCCCAGAGAAGAAAGGCAAAAGTGCCAAGGGTGAGTAGAGCACACAAAAGCATGGGTGTCAATAAAAGACAGATTTTGCAGAAATTCTCAGTAGTTCACAGAGGCGGAGATATTTAATTTTCTTTTTCTGAATTTTGAGTTTTCGACTGTAATTTGAATAATACAATTTGTACACTTCTTGTTCAAAATTCAAGGAAAAGGTGACAAAATGCAATAAAAATACACATACACAGCTGTAATACAGCTTTGCAGTACCAGCCTAATCACTGAACTTAATCTCTAGCCTTTGCTCCCTCGTTTCAGACAAGCCTGCCAGTAGAAGCGGCAGTAGGGTCAGCACCCGGCAGAGCCCACTACGCACTGCCTCGGCCGCTAAGACTGAGAGTATCCCGGCCGCTAAAAATTCGCGGCCCCGATCATGGATCCTGGATCATGTGACGGAGGTGGTGTACCTGGTCACTCAGATACAGCTGACTCAGCAGATTAAAGAGGCACTCGCCGAGGTAGATGATGGCAAGCCCGATGCCCTACAGGTTAGCAATTTTCATTATTACCTCGAATTTATTCATGTCCATTTTAGTGATGGCAGAGTTATAGAAAAACCTTTGCTAATGAGTCTTTATGGCCAATTAAATGATTTCTCTGCCTTCCTAGAATTTTTTTATATAATTTTGAAGGGAAAAAGTTCAGCTGAAACCGGAGACTTTGGCCTTTAACTTTGATTTCTCAAGATTGACTTAATATGGGTTCACTTTCTAAACAACATATACCGTATATCCTCGAATAAAAGCCTGGCCTCAAATATAAGCTGGGCCCCGAATATAAGCCTGGATATAGGACAGAAGTCCAATTGAGATAACTTATTTAGTAATAATTTGACTATTAAGTGAAGTACCTACTTATTCCCTGTAAAAAATAATCTTCAAATGAGCAGGGAAGACACATTAAAATGAGTATAAAGTTATATTATGAGTTTCACTATCAGAACATTTCTGCTAAATTGTGTAGTCCATAGAATAAATCTTATAAATATGGCAAAGGATCAGACCAAATCTAGTGAAATGAATACAAGCCCGTCTCAAATATAAGCCTAGTCAATTTGCCACTTGAAATCATTATAGGCCTGGGGTTCTAATCGAAGAAATATGGTACTTGCGCTAGCTGTAGAAAATAAATAGATGAAAAAAGTCTACTAAAAAATCACATTGCAACTGAACCCCTTTTCCAGAACTGCATAAATAAGGTGAACTCCAGCCTGCGTGCAGCAACACTGATGTTGCGTGGTCTGGAAGGGGACAAAGAAATACATGAACAGCGTGAACGGGCAAAGAGTGAGAGCGCAAGTGAGTATTGCAGAACCAAGATAAAAGTTTTTATTTTGAAGCAATTGCAAACAACCTGAAAGAGACTGTGGCATTAATTTGTTTTAGACACAGTCTGCTCAGATTGTACAGGAATCTCACTGGAAAGTCTTTGAAATTGCAGGGTTCAATTTAAGTTTACTTGCAGTGTTTTCTCTCTTATTCAATGTACAACATGTACATCTATTACATTGCAGGTTGTTTTAAAAGTGTCATTTTCCTTTGTCTTTTTGAGGAGACTTCTTATGATGCTTACTATAACTGCAACTTTCTATTTATGTTGTAGTGGCTTCACAACCAGAGCGCAGTCACAGTGCCACAGACACAACATCACAGGCACCCGCTCAGAGCGCGTCCAAACAGGAGTCTGCAACCGACCCAGACAAACAGACCATTCCTGAGGAGGGAGAAGGCTCAGTTGCTAACCATGACCCTGAAACTGCATGTATGTGTACACTGACTATTAAACTTTGAGTAGTAGAAACGTCCAATTATAAGCTACACATTATTCTTTCTCAAATACCACCTGGAAGAGGAATTTAATCACCCTTTTGGAAATTTCGTCAGTACCATGCCTATTTTGGAATTAAGAATTTCCTTGAATATATCTAGAAAATACAATTATGAAGAATTACAATAAAAATGCATTTCTTTAATCTTATGTTAATGTATTATTAATCCTTTTCTATATCCAGCTCTCAGTATACCACCGGCAGATACAATGAACCTCCTCGCCATGCCTGTGATCAGTAAGACCGAGACGGCAGAAGAAGCAGACAACTCAGATGATCAGTCCAACCTACGACTACTTCTCTTCCCGAGTCAGATCCACAAGATCTCGTCACTAATCGCTCTACTCGCCCACCAGAGGGAGTTACTACTGCGCCTCAAGGAGATCCAAGATGGCGGCAGTGAAGAAGAAGGGGCTAACGCGATACCTCTCAGTTCCTGCTTTGATTGGGCGTCACAGCTACACTACAGCCTGGATAAAGAGACGCGCACTGTTAATATTAGGGTGAGATAATGTTGAATATCCATTTTTATTTCAGTGACCTCTTGAATTTCTAAAGTCTATAAAGTCATGGGAAAAGCATCAACATAATTTGACGGACACAGCTTTACATGAAGCATATATTTGCCCACATTTTCTAAAAACTTTAAATCTTATTTTCAAAGTCAAAAAGAAAGTAGACTCTACCGAGGTAGGAGATTGTTCAACGGCCGCGGCCATTCCTGAAGCTGGTTGCCAATTATCAGATAGGGTACCATCTTCCCCCCACCATTGCAGAGGTCCGCAGTGAATAGTTGGGATTATTTCATTGGCTGATGATTAATCCCGCTCAGTTGGTATCATTTAATCAGTGTTCTCTAATCTTTCAGTGCCTTGGTAATGACTTTGAGTATGGCTTTGAATACATTGGGTCCTCACCACGGGAGGTGATCACACCGCTAACAGAGCGCGTGTTTCTTGCTCTCACCCAGGCCATCAAATCGCACAACGGTGGTTTGTGTATGGGACCAGCTGTAAGTATATTTTATTTTATTGTTTTTTTTTTTTTGTTTTGTTTTTTAATTTTCATGAAATTGATTATTTTTTCTTTCTTACATTGACACTTACATATCATCACAGATCCAAAGTTGCAGACCACGGTTTGAAAATAAAATTCAGTTTTTACCTAATGCCATCAAAAGCAGAAGAAGTAATAAAGGTTTTACTGATTCTTTTCAGGGTACATCTCGACTCGGTACCGTTCAGGAGTTGGGCCGAGCCCTTGGTAAACCCCTCTATACTTTCAACTGTACCAAGTCGTTGGACAGCTATGCGTTACATGATGTCTTCAAAGGATTTGCTGCCACAGGTAGGTGTAAAAACTGTATGACTCATACCATAATACTGTAGGGGCCTGCTCTGGCTGTAAGTCCATGGCGGTAGGCCATCTGCCCCGTTCCGGTTGCACCAGCCCTCAGGGGCTGGTCACCCGGTATAAGCTGCCCCCCTTGTGTATTATACCGATCCAGATGTAGGTGGAAGGTAGAGAATGTCAGACGGGGAAGTAGCTCAGCGGTAGAGCTTCCGCCTGCAGGTTGGAGGGTCCCGGGTTCGACTCCCGGTTTATCCAGGACGTTTTCCGCCGACCTCTACAATACCTTGCTTATAAGGTGCACCTTGAGTTCAGAAAATTCCTATATTAGCAGGTAGAATATTATTATGGATCCTTCATTATTCTTCTACAGTTTAAAGGCCTTACATATAAGCATACACTCTAGTAGATCATATCAGGTGCAGTAGGGGTCCATCCTCATTTATAAGCCATGTCTCATATTCGGGGTATTAATTCATATAAACTGTGCATTTCACTGTGAATTGCAAGTTACATATAACCTTTTATGATATGTTCCTTAAATTCATCTAGTTAGCTTGTAAATTAGCATTTTTCTCGGTCATATAGGTTCCTGGATCTGCCTTAACAACATCAACAACATGCTGCCTGAGGTGCTGAGTGTGTGTGCCCAGCTCGTAACAGCTGTGTTTGACGCCATGCGGGCCGGTAAGGCTAATGCTCACTTCCCATCTGAGGAGGTCCAACTCACCCCTGGAGGCGCATGCTTCGCTGTCATCGACTGTGGTATCAAGGTACGTTAGCTAATAGCTTTATATCTAGAGGATATTAATGACAACAAAAATACTGAGCGAGATCTGGCTAGAACAATCACTTCTAAATAGTTGGATTTCACTTCAGAGTCCGGGGATTACTGACTGGCTTTTATATAAGACAATTACAGCCATAAAAATGCGTGGTGAATCTTTTATATGTTAGACTATCAAAGAAGGGCCTAACAAGGTTTTGAGTATATACTGACTGGCATAGGATTGTGAGTTGTGTATGGAAAGTTTGATCAGCGTATAGCAAGGTACCGTAATCTCCTGTGTATAAGGCGCACCCCACGTTTAAGACGCACCTAGATTTTTAAGATTTGGTCAGAAAAATGAAAAATTGATAACTTGTTCTACTGAATGGATTTTCAAAATTCAAAAAGCTATGGGTTTCTTGGATCCCCCGGACCCCCCTGGACCCCATATGCTGCTGATTGGGTTACATGGGAGTGTAACATATCAAAAGAAAGGTCTTGGTGTCCCCCTTGTGGATGCAGGAAGAACTAAAACCCCACGTATAAGACGCGCCTTATACGCAGGAGATTACGATATATGGCAAAGGGCAGTCAGTAGTACATGCATAGGAAAAGTGAGGTCAGTGTATGGCACAGTCCGCTCAGTAGTATATGGAAAGTGGGGACAGTGTATGGCACAGTGCAGTCAGTAGTATATGGAATGGGGGGCAGTGTATGACACAGTGCAGTCAGTAGTATATGGAATGGGGGGCAGTGTATGACACAGTGCAGTCAGTAGTATATGGAAAGTGAGGCCAGTGTATGACACAGTGCAGTCAGTAGTATATGGAAAGTGAGGTCAGTGTATGGTACAGTGCAGTCAGTAGTATATGGAAAGTGGGGATAGTGTATGACACAGTGCAGTCAGTAGTATATGGAAGGTGGGGACAGTGTACGTCATAGTGCAGTCAGTAGTATATGGAAAGTGGGGTCAGTGTATGACACAGTGCAGTCAGTAGTATATGGAAAGTGGGGACAGTGTATGGCACAGTGCAGTCAGTAGTATATGGAAAGTGGGGGCAGTGTATGGCACAGTGCAGTCAGTAGTATATGGAAAGTGGGGTCACTGTATGGCACAGTGCAGTCAGTAGTATATGGAAAGTGAGGTCAGTGTATGGCACAGTGCAGTCAGTAGTATATGGAAAGTGGGGACAGTGTATGGCACAGTGCAGTCAGTAGTATATGGAAAGTGGGGACAGTGTATGGCACAGTGCAGTCAGTAGTATATGGAAAGTGGGGGCAGTGTATGGCATAGTGCAGTCAGTAGTATATGGAAAGTGGGGACAGTGTATGGCACAGTGCAGTCAGCAGTATATGGAAAGTGGGGACAGTGTATGGCATAGTGCAGTCAGTAGTATATGGAAAGTGGGGCAAGTGTATGGCACAGTGCAGACAGTAGTATATGGAAAGTGGGGTCACTGTATGGCACATTGTGGTCAGTAGTATAATTATGGAAAGTGGGGTCACTGTATGGAACAGTGCTGTACAGTCAGTAGTGTATGGATCAGTGTTTGGCACAGTTCAGTCAGTAGTATATGGAAAGTGGGGGCAGTGTATGGAAAGTGGAGTTGACATATGGCAAAGTGCGGTCAGGGTGTGGCAAAGCATTGTCAGTATTACATTGAAAGAGGCCATTCTTTGGAAAAGGTCTAATGAGAAGATACAAACCACCACCCTATATGATACCACAACCAGTTTGATTATGAATATATTTAATGACATCTTATTTTTGTGAATACATGAAAATTTATAACTTCAAAATCACCTACATTTACAAAACTTTGTGACCATGTAGGTGCGGACTAACAACCCAGAGAAGTTGCTGCTGTACAACTCGGTGGTTTCGTGTCTGTCAGATGACCTCCTCTCACAGTTCAGGACGGTCTCCATGTTGGCTCCCGATCTACGCCTGTCCACTGAGGTCATGCTCATCAGTCAAGGTTAGTCGGCTTTACAATTGCTTACACATCGTATTTAAACTATATACCTACCTGGTAATAAGCTCACATGCTTAAATGGCATAGTGCCCCTAGCTTCAAGTTCCTTTCTCATGTTTTTGTTCAATTCCTCCAATAAAGGAATATTTATCAAATATCTTTATGTGCCTTGCAGGATTCCAATTTGCCAATGAGTTGGCAAAGAAGATCATCCTGCTGTTTGAGATGTGCAGCTCGCTGAGCGGAACCAACTCCCCGATTACCAACATCACCGACCATCTTAGTAAGTCTGAGCATTGATGACCGATTTACATTCCTGGCCCTGATCTGCTAGAATGTTTATGGTTGTCGGCTTTGTGCCGGCTTCAAAAGTTCATCTTATACAATGAAATATCTCAATTACAGATGGGATAGGAGCTTAAAAGATTTTTGTTATTTCCCATTGATTCATTTCATGTTTCTGACTGAGAATATGTAGATCTAACTTAAATGGTCCCCATTTTCCTCAATATTTCTAACCTAATTTTTCTGCTTTTTTTTTTTTTTTCTCTCTGTCATCTGGATTTCGATACTAATCGCTGTACCTTTTTCTTTTGAATATTTTAGCCTACAACAGTCTGAGTATGAGTGGAGGTTGGAGCGCCCAGGTCTTGAAGTACGTAGCTACTGAGGCTGGCGCCATCTTGGACAGAATGGTCACTGCCAAAATGAAGAATGAAGGTAGGCCTGACTACCTGGATGGCAATTATTTAAATAATTTGATAGAGAATTTTTTTGCAAATAAGTTCAGAATATCAGTGTATGATCAACATAAGGGTGCAGCACTATACGTAAGATGTTTTAATGGTCAGTGTGGAATAACAAAAGTTTTTATACTTTATTTTCACATCCACAGAGGTTCTTAAAGGCCTGGCCTCAGTACAGGAGGAGGCCATGACATACGGTGGAGAAACTGCCACGATGGCCACTGATGCAGACGCTCAGTCCGCGGGTGCAGAGAAGATCGCTGAACTCGCAGACAGGAGAGACGAGGAAGAAGCAGTGGTGACTGCTCTACGGAATACATTCATGCCACGACTCCTGGACCGGGATGCCTCCATCTTTGCTACCCTAATCCATGATCTATGGGCTGAGGTATGGTCACTTTCAAATAGAGGCATGTGTAGTTTTAACCATTTAAGGGCTGTTAAAAGTTAATTTAAAAATTTTATGATTTATAATTTTATCAAATTAAATCAATGCATTGTTAGACTCTAGAATTTGGCCAATGCTTTTAGATATTCTAAAGGAATTGTTACATTAATTATATCTCCCAGGTTGATGTTCCGATGGTGTTTGGTGGCCGTGTGTCTCCAGATGTGGAACTACCGCAGTCTAAGACACGTTCAGAATCACGCTTGTCCAAGACCGCATCAAAACCAAAGAGCCCTTCAGATGGACGCTCCTACCGAGGTAGGAATTAGGTTTAATGATACATATTCATGGGGCAGAATTGAGGAGAATTTTTGAACAGTTTAACAATTCTTTGCATTTACTGCAGAATTCTTAATGGTCAATGGTATGCATTTTTTTTTAACAAGTTTATTGACCAAAGCTCATGTACAAGTAACACGATCTTCCACAATAGTCAGGGTAACACGATCTTCCGCAATAGTCAGCGATCTTCCGCAATAGTCATGATACCTGTTATCAGCCTTATCTCGCTGGTACCAGATTCAGTTATGGCCACCCTACACTTGACAATGCGGTAAAGACCTATAGAGAAGTAATACTCAAAAAGTACACTTACTAGGTTTAGTCTGTTTGTCTCTGTTGGTTGATAGGTCATTGGTAAATAATCTCTGAACCTTAGGAAATATCTACAAAAATAAAAAAAAATAACTATTTTCTGAGCGTAAAAATGGAACTTCTTCTTTCTTGTACTCTCCCATCTCTGAATTCCATTTTTAGTTTCAGAAGAACATATTTGTCTTTGGATAAGGTGCATTAGCGTATCTTCTCAATAAAACATACTGGTATTATGAATTACTATTCTTGGAATGTATTGATCATTGTATTCAATCATATCAATTTTATCATTCAGAGTCCATGAACCTGAACACACCCGTGGTGCCGCTGGCCTCTGCCCTTGGAGACAGGTTCCTTCCTAACCTGGAGAAGGAGAAACAGGTCCTCACTGACATTAATGACGCTATCGCTGTTGCTACTGGCAGCCTCGGACTCATCCCTGGAACCACATTCCAAGCAAGAGTGTCTCAACTAGCTGAGCTCAACACAGCTCATAAGACGGTATGTGTTTTCCCCCTCTACTTATCTCACAAATTTCCGTGTAATTCATGGATTGCTGTTTATCATAGATGAATAGTTTATTAACTCGAACAGAGTTATAAGAGTCGGGTAAAAAATTGATGGATTCAGTGCCTCTGAATGGTAGCTTAAGACAGAGAAAAAAATAAGACACTTTTAGCCCTATGTTAAATCCCATAGGTGGTGCAAAAAAACAAACATTCCCGCCCTTTTGGTATGGAGTGGTGCAAATAATTGATGAATGTTGATGAATTTGCCGTCATTCGATGCGTCCGCGCGTCTCCAGTGTCGTAATTTCAGCACAAACATGGCGGATATTGATTTTTTGTTAATTTTAATATAGAAATATGATAAAGAATGGCAAAAGGATAGAATTTGAATCGATATATATCATTAAAAAGATAAAATAAATATGTGTTCGCCCTGTCGTTAATTCGCATCACAAAGCCGTGGTTGTGCAAATTGACCCAAATAACCATGGAAATTGGGTCGGGCATGCGCAGATAGAACCAAAATCCAACATGGCGGACAGCAAAACAATCAATTTGTGGGGCTATAACAGTAAAAAGACAGTGTGTATTCGATTCAATTCGATTGATATTGCCAAAGATGCATGGATTGTATTCAAAAAGCCATTAATTTCAAGTTAAATCGATAGAATATATCATTTCTCCGTCGAAAATGCTACTTCCGGCAAGGAGGGGGTCGCGCATATGCACAGAACATTAAAATCCAATATGGCGGACAGCGAGACGATCGACACACGGTGCCATCGAAAGTGCTGGATTATAACAAAATGGAGGAGAATTACACTGTCTCATGCATTTTTATAGTTAATATGGATCATTATTCAAGACCTGCTGGTATTGTGCAATGCTTAACTCACCAGGAGAGGAGTTATTTGCCAATGAATCATATAAGCGATAATGGATGCATTCTCCATAGGCTTAACCATTGACAGTGATAATGCTCGAAGAAAACATGAGGTTAGTATCAGAAGGGGCCAAAAAGTAGAGATTAAGTGCCTGTTCGAGTTACTTGCATTGCAAAATGCTGTACTATATTTTAGTCTAGGATCATTAGATTGAATGTCATTTAAAGAAAGTTTTAGGGTGATGTAGTGATACAATCGGTACAAGATTTAACTCCACCAGATGCAGACTGCATGACTTTATAATCAGATAATGAAGATAAAGGCAATGTGTTCATGAATAGGTAGTGTTTGGTATAAGTAAGCTCAAAAAATAGCCGCAAACAATCTCCAGTAGTAATGTTAGTTTTATACCAATAGGTTGTGGTGGCTGGTCCACCTGCATGTGGTAAGAGTGAGACCATTAAGACGTACGCGCTGGCTGAGCGGGAACGTGGCAAACAGATGGTCATACAGAGTATCTTCACCAAGTCTGTTGAGTCGGACGAGCTCCTCGGCTACTGGGACCCTGTCACCAAGTTAGTTTGACTTTTTCTAAATCTTTAGTTTTCTAATGTTCCATGTTTGTCATGATGCATGAATGTGCAACTCTAGCCTGGGTTGCATTGATGCATCGCACCCACACTGCGGGCTTTAGACAATCATAGACAATCAACACGATGCACCAATCCAGTGCTGATACGTAGACTCAACAGCACTGGATTTGACTAAGCACCATCCTTAAAGGTTTTATGACTTTACTCGGCATGATGCATAACTGCAGCCATTGGAAGCGTATATTGTTATTGCTGCATTGCGATGCGCCAGTGGTACATTTTTTTTTAATTTACAACAATTGATCCTATATTCCTTGACAAAACTGGATCTGAACTTTAAATTTCAAATTTCAAATCATAAATCCTTTTCTGCTGTACTTTTCTTTGTAATAGAGAATGGCATGAAGGTTTGGTTCCCTGCATTCTACGAAAATTCTGTGTTGCCCAGTCGTCACAGGCTGGCCCCACAGATGAGCGCCCGGTCCTAAAAGTACTTCTATTGGATGGAGAGGTAAATCTATAAGTTGGAGTTAAAACTGTGATGTAATTGAAAGAACTGTAAAACCTCGCATATAAGGTGCACCCTGCATATAAGACGCACCCAGACTTTGTGGACATGAGAGAAAAAATAAAAAAATAAATAACTTCCGATCTAATAAACAGATTTTCAAAATTCAAAGAGCTATGACCTTCTTGAAGCATCCCCTATCACATTATGCCACTGTATGGAGGTGGGGGGATATTGGGGAGATTTTAGAGAAAACTCTTCCCCAATTTATTCTGCTTCTATAAGGCACACCAGAGGTGCATCCTCACGTATAAGACGCGCCTTATATGCAAGGTATTACGGTAATAATTTGTATTAACAATTGTAATTATCAAATTGATATAGAATTAATGAACTCTTAAATGAATGACATTGACTATTAATATGAGATATAAAGCCAGATAATTTGGATGTTTCCTTGGATTGAGAATATTTTTCCTTTTTGTTTGAAAATAAATCAAACAAAGCTACACCTTTTTTACCCATTTACAGCTTGATGATAGCCAGTTTGAGCTGATGGAGACGATCCTTCACAACAACGGCTCAGTTGTCCTCGGTAACAACGAACGCATCATGATGCCGGACAATCTCCGATTCTTCTGGGAGGTTGAGACGCTTGCCCACCTCACTCCCGCTATCTTGGCTAATGTCGGCGTTCTTGTCATGACATCTCGAGACGTTGGTTGGCGTATGCAGCTGGCCATGTGGGTAGAACGGCGGCGTGAGATTGATCGTGAAATACTCAGGGGACTGTGTGAGAAGTATGTGGAAGAAGTTGTTGAGCATGTCGGGGAGGCAACACGGCGGGAAATGAGTGGTCCAGCACCTACTTCAGCCAGCCGCTATAAACGTGTTATTTGGCAGAGTAATGAGGCTCACATCAATACCTTCACATCTCTTCTTGAGGTAATTTTTTTCTTATTCCAGGAAAATCGATATATTCCCTTGGAATTGAGACTAGAATTGATGCCTCAAACCTATGCTGAATTGAAAATGTGTTATCTTTCTAATGAGTAAAAGAGATTTTCTCTTGTAACTTTTCTCTATTTGGTATTGGGCACTCTGTATACAGTCTTTTCATTTTACGCAAACAAGTTGTGAAATTCCCTTCATGGATGTGGCTTAAACTTAACCCTTGTTATAGTACTGCATATGCAGTATAGGGACAGAAGGGGTGAATTTCCTGAAACTTGACATGGACCTTATAAACCTATGACACAAACCTTTTATTCCAGGCACTCATCAACCCGTACACAGATCTGTCAGATGTGGAGATTGAGCGCTACTTCACCTTCTCCCTTGTATGGTCGTTTGGTGGCACATTGGAGATCGCGGACCGCGACCCCTTCTCTGTATGGTGGAGGAAGACCTTCAAAACTGAGAGTGGGCTTCCTGACGCAGCTACTGTAAGTTGAATAAATTTATTTTCTTTTATTCTAAGAATTAAGGCAAAATACATGTTTGCTATTCTTTTTTCTTTCTTTTTGAAAAAGGTTGGTTCCAGTATATGTTGTTGACAAAAAAAGAAATGTCATTTATGTTCCTAATTGCAAATGCTGTATGGGTTCAAAAATGACATGGCAATATCAACTGTCACTTCAGTTTTTGACAACGTGGTGGAAAATGAGGGACACCAATTGTTGCCATGGATGACAAATATGGTGTGCTATTTAAGATGTTTGACTATTTGGTGTCAATAACATTTACCAATTTTTGCCATTTATGACAATGTTATGTATTATTTCAGGTATTTGACTACTTGGTGGATAACGAGAGTCATCAGTTCGTACCATGGTCAGACATCATACCCAGCTACAGCGGCACCCCACACGATGGTATCCCACCGGATGCATTTGTCCACACGACATCCTCAGAAGTGTGTAGCCCTCTTGCCTCTGACTTATTTTTCTTTTAAGTTTTAAAAAAGATTTCTTAAAAAGAAAGTTCTTTATATGACAACACAGCACTTTAGTGCATTCTTGCATCATGCAGGTTTTAAAGGGTTGGTGCCCTCCCAAAGACTATGCTAAGTTTTGCTAAGTCCTCAAGGTAATGAATTTACAACTACACCTCCACTAAGAAATAGTGTTTTTACTAGTGAAGTTATATTAGAAAAATAATTTATACCTAAAGTTATGCTGAAAGAATGGTAAATCTACTACTATAATCACACTGAATCTCAAGGAATTTTTGACTAGAGATATCTTGAAAGAATGACAAATTTGCTGCAAAACTAGACCTACCATAAATCCTCGCGTATAGGACGCGTCTTATGCACTGAAATGACCCCATGTGCGTCCTATAGCATTGTCAAAAGTTGGGGGTGCGTCCTATAGGCGAGGATTTTCCACTATAGAACAATACTAAAATCACCAAAATTTGACCCTAGGGGTGTCCTATAGGCTTTAGATTAACTAGGGGTGCATCCTATACGCGAGGGGCGTCCTATACGCGAGGATTTATGGTACGTAACTCATATAATAATGATAGCTTCATAATGTTCCCTTAAACCTTACAGCAACTACTTCACCTGCTGGGTATCCTGACTGATGCCGGGAAGCCCGTTATGTTGGTTGGAGAAGGCGGATGTGGGAAGAGCTCTATTGTCAATGAGCGTATCCGCACAGTGTGTTCTGGGGAGGTGGCCGAGGTGCTCGGGCTCACCATCAACACTAATAGGTACGGTAATCCTCCATTGATGCATCAAGCCGGTTGATAAACCTCGTGGAAGGTTGGCATGATGCGCCAATGAAGTACTGGCAACTCTGCTCACCAGCGCTTCATTGGAGCAACATGCTCCAAAGATTGAACATGAAGAATTGTGGCAACATGATGCTTCCTTCTTATTCTGTCCTTACCATTTTCATGAAATTAATCAAAGTCCTCCAGCTTGAATACTCTGCCCAAATTTACAATTAGCAATTCCTTAAACCAAAACTGAGTTTTACAATTTACTCCTCCCAGGTTTACCAATGCGCGTCTGGTGTATCAGCGACTAGACGACCACCTGGAGTGGCGGCACGGACGGACCTACGTACCTAAAGGCAACAAGAGACTACTCTGTCTTATTGATGATATCAACTTGGCACAGGTAGGACTAAAGTCTGGTCATTTTTGACTTGATAGACCTTCAGCTCAGAGTTTGTATTCAGTTATAGATAAATCTTTCATTAGGAGCTCCAACAGTGATGAAAATGTAATTTCAAAATTTGATTAAAATGAAGATGTGGGTTATTCATTCCTTCCTGAATTGTGTTAATTTTTCATACTGATTTGGAACCAAAAGTCACATTCTGGTTTAAAACCAAATTAAGATGACCCGAAAAAAAGGAAAAGAGGGTGGGGAATTAATAAAATTAGAATGGGGGTGGATAGAAATGCCAGTCGCTATGCTGTATACCTATTTGGAGACTGTGTACGTTCATACTATGAAAAACTCGCTCAAACTCTACAGGTGGACAAGTTCTACCGTCAGTCAGCGACTGAGCTGGTACGCCAGCATATTGATGACGGCGGTTTCTACGACCCCGACAACCAGATGTGGCGCTATGTCAAGAACGTCACCTACGTCACTACCATCAACGTCAAGTCAACGGCCAATGTACCCAAAGTCAACCCTCGCCTCCTGAGACACTTTGCTATCTTTGGCTGCCCCTACCCAAGGTATGTTGGAGATACTAAATCCTTTTAAGGGCCATTGATGTAGGAGTGTATCATGCCCCTCGCTCGTCATGATGCACCTATGAAGTGCTGGCAAGTCTGCTCATTACTGCTTCATTGAAGCATCATGCTGACCCTCTGGGAGTGTCTCAACCCTGTAGGGTCAGCATCTTACATGATGTGAGTTACTGCATTCATGCATTATGACGCTAGATCATCATGGGTGTACCAGGCCGACTCTTCAGGACTGTATCAGCCCTGGTGTATTGATGATCAGCATGATTAAACTAAAGCAATATACAGCCTTTAATTGATTAAGGCGTAAAATCCAGTCTAGCCACTCATGACTGGATACAGTAGCATTAATGTTCAACCTTGCCTACTCTGGGCCGTGAGTTTTATGCTTGGTATCATGCAGAAATTAAAAAAATAATATTTGTATGTTTTGTTTGTTTCAGCTCATCAGACCTACAATCCATCTTCAGCACACTTCTCTGCTGTCACTTTGTTACCCCAGACCTCAGCTCCGCCGCAGCCACCGGTGGGGGCATGGCGCATCATCTTGGCATTATGGATGAGACGGTATGGTGTTCCTTCCTTATGAGAAATATAACATGGATGTCATTGATTTTTCTTTTCAAAATACAGCTTTTTCATTAAGAGTTTCCACATAAACTTATGGGATTCCCTACCCAAAATATACTTGACTTTGATTGTTGCAATTCTTGGTGGGTAGTTTAGGGCGCTTAGGATTGGCTTTTTGGTTTGTCTAATCATGCTTTAATCATTCAACTGCTTTTGATTTCAACACTAGAATAAAACCAACCATATATACAATTATCCCCTTTTAAACCAATTTTCTATATGTTACTAAAGTACAATCATTTTTCTCTAGCTCTAATGATAATTCATAATCAATAGGCCATGATATATCTTCAAAACACCACCTTTTCATACACTAAATACACTTAGAAATACTGAAAAATAAACCATAATACTCAGTATTTTCATCAAAACACAATTAACATATATCTTATTCCATAACAGTCGTATTTCCAAATTCTAACTTTTTATCTATTTTTGATAACAAGCTTGTCATTTCATATCCCGACTATTTTGTACACTGTGAGATGAAAGTTGCCGGTCTAATTTTGGTAATCCATACGCTTTTGGTACCTTTGTGCGTACAGGCGATCCAAGTCCGGAATGTAAGTGGTACTGAACTAGACTTAGCCGTAGATTCTTTACACTCTCTAAACACATCCACTCCTTTTGCACACCCATAAATAAGTCTCTGATCCAGTGACTGCTACTCTGAGATCCCAACATATGATAATTTAATGGTATGGAATGCCATCATATACCTATTCCTAATAGGGTTATTCCTGATAGGTCATAAGCAGCTTTTAAGGAAATATGATTAAAACACAATTGAAACCATTGAAACTGTACGACAGTTACTTCAATAAGACTTAAGTAATACCTCGCATATAAAGTGCACCATCCCATCTTCGCTTATAAGCTGCGCTTTATACACTGGGTATTACAGTAGTTTCAGAATCTGCAAGCCAAGAATAAAATATCACTTGATATCGATTTTGAGGTCACAAAGAAAAAATTGTAGAGTTTTATTTAGTTTCTCACTAGTGCCTGTATAGCTTAGTTTTACAATTGTTAGATGCATGTTACATTGTACAATCCCCTCTTGTCTCTAGTTACCCGCAGTCGTTTAGATATGTAGTTGACCGCAGTCGATGGATCATAGTCTTACAGCCACATTCTGATTAATATGCTCTGTCTTCTAATAATCCCCTCACCCATACACTATAGAAACAATATTTAACACTTTAAGGACAGCAGAGTGCTTAAGTCCTGTAAGTGCTGCATGATGCCTCCAGATTCATGCTCCTTTGTCGTCAAGATGCACTAATGCCGGGCTTGGAGAGTCCATTCAACAGCACTGCATTGAAGGATCCTTCTGAACCTTGATAAGTGTCTGATCCCTGTAGGGTTGGCATCTGTGTCTTTCGCAATTACCATAATGCCATGCGTATAAGGCGCGCCCCATTATTAGATGCACCCCAACATTGAACTGCCATTGCACCAGGGATCCATCCTCGGGCATCCTCGTATATATAAGCCACATCTTTTATGTGGGGTATTATGGTAGACTTGCCCAAGCTACATGCATGCATCATACTGCCCAATGGGCATGGTTAACCAGTTAAAGTTACGTGCATTCTGACAACAAATGGACGTGGAGCTTGAGACATCTTGTGGTCCTTTAAGGGTTAATATTCTCCTAAGCAAAATACTTTAAGAATTAGCATTAACTATAAGACCTGTGTCAGCTATAAAGATGGTATGGCAAAACACTTCAAAGATATTTGAATTTATTTTGGAGGTTTTTTTTATATGATTTTGTAGGTAAGTTTCTAATGAAACTAAATGGTGAAATGCCATTGAATATAACACCAATCTGATATCATGAGCTACTTATTCTGCACCACTTCTTTAGATCAGTTATACACCACACATAAAGGTATTGATTCACCTGGAAATTTTTAATAGCTATATAGGTGAATAAAGCACCGGGGCATGCACTTATTACTAATCATTATGTCATAAATTGTATACTACCTCTGGACATTCATTGCATCTAACCTATAATTTAAATCTTGCATGATTTTTTTTTTATCGGCATGATGCACTCATGCAGTGCTCGCCAGGCTGTTTTATATGCATCATGGAGACCCTGTAGGGTTGATATATATATATATCAATGTATATATATGTACCGTAAATCCCCGGTCATAAGCCGGATTTTTTTTTCTATTTTGGGCCCAAACCGGCTTCTAAATTTTTCCCAAAGTCCCCCCGGCTTATGACCGGGTTTTTTTTTACTATACAATAAAGAGAAAATGGTAAAAATTTGACCCAAAAACCGCCTTTTATTTTTTTCCTGAACTCACCCCCCGGCTTATGACCGGGCCGGCTTGTGACCGGGGATTTACAGTATATATATGTATATATATATGTATATATGTATATATATATAATATATATATATATATATATATATATATATATATATATATATATATATATATATATATATATATATATATATAGGTACATCTGAAGGGACATCAGAATGCATGGATGTAGACCCATCACGATGCATTTATACATTAGGGACCGTTAAAGAGTGTGCTGGTGTAAGACTGACACCATTACAAAGAACTAATGAAGTTTATGAACTGATTGAGTTTAAGCACACATGGAGGGGGGGACCAGTGCAAGCACAAAGATTGTGCCTAACCTATCTGTCCCAAGGCAAAAGAAAAAAGAGTTGATACAATAATATTTTGAACCTATACTAATCAGTATCATTGAGTATAGGCCTCCTATGTGCTCCAGGTCCGTCATGTTGTGAAGGAGGAAGAGGAGGCGCTCAAGGCGCTACTCTCACTCATCGTGACGGTCACGTTAGAACTCCAGGACCGACTACGGACCATGTTCTTACCCACAGCCGAGAGGTGTCACTACATGTTTGTCATGAAGGACCTGGGAAATATATTCAGGTGAGTATTTTGGTAGATTTCCCTTTTTTCAAGTAATTATCGTCATCTTAAAATTACTTTAAATTTGTAGTGATTTTAAATCATAAGATTACTGTAATACCTCACATTAAAACCCTGTGTAGATTAAAGGTTTTCTCACCATGAATATGCCCCTAACTGTAAAAATGGGCTAATGGCTGCAGTGACACAAGTTGGAATTTACCCACTCATTCCTTTGAAAAGCGTATGGGCTACCCTCAGGGGCACCCGAGAAAAAGTCAAACCTAAAAGGTCAATACGAAAGAGTTAAAAAATGGCTGAAAACTCACTTTGTCCATCTCACTGTGAATGTACCTTTCATGCCCCGATATGGTATTTCAATGAATCAGCTAATAGAAATCCATTTATCACAGAAACCTGTGCCTGTCACTGCGGCCGGGCTGTAAGCAGGAGTCACTACTCCTACTATGGGAACATGAGGCCGAGTGGGTGTATGGACGCCGACTCGTCAATGAAATCGACAGTGACCGCTACCGTCAGGCATTCATGACTGCTGTTCGCAAGGACTTCACCAATGAAGAACATGTAAGTGAAAAGATATTCTTTGCTTAAAATTTTTTGTTTAAACATTTTTACTGGTAGATTCAATCAAAGGGCTACAATGACCAGCAATGAGATAGGAAATTATTTCATGAGTTCAAAATATATTCCCATAGTGACCTATACTAATGTAATTTATTCATGTCACAGATTGCACTGCTGGGTCAGGTCGATAAGCCGGTATTCTCCAACCTGGTAGAGCAGGACTCAGGTTTGGTAACCGCCGGTCAGGTTGTACAGTCGGCGAACTCCAACATGTCAGAAGAGGACAGTAAGACAGACCTCTACCGCCCTCAGTATAACATCAGCGGCCTACGTAGACTTGTCGATCACGGAGTGGAGGAATATAATAAGACACAGCCCCGCATCAAGCTTGCACTCTATAGGGTAAGTTGCAATTTTATTAAACATTATTAACTCGGAAAGTTTACTTTTCCGAGTTTTTAGAGACAGGTTGGGGCAGGGTGACACTTTAAGAACTGAAAATGCCTGTTTCAGTGATGGGACTGTTCACTTAAACCTCAGATAACATGAAAGTGCTTAAATATGAGAGAAAATGAAACCTGTCATGAAAAAGTGTACATATTCAGGATCATAGAGGTATAATTGTTACCTGTTATCTGGTTTTTATCTTTCTGATATTAAGGTTTCAAAAGAGTAGGTCATCTCAAAATGGGTGTAAGACCCTTGGTGCACTCAATGTATTCCTATGGGGGTGTCAGCTTTGGGTGTCAGGTTTCCCACCCTTTTTAAGTAGGGTAATGGTCTCATTGTTCATTATTTAGCAGGGGGAACTGAAGTGTTTCCAGCTAGGGGGCAATGGGAGATGAATATTCTATACCACAATGTTTTCTTCTTGGTTTATTCTACTTTGAATATAGCAGCATATAACTGTGTATAATAGCGTTATTCTAACACTTAATATAACATGAATTTATAGCGATAGATAAGATATTTTGAAAGGGGAGAGATTTAAATACTTGGTCCACCTATGTTAAGTACATCCAGTGTCCTCCCTTCCTAAAATATGAACCAGCTACCAGCCTTCAGGTTGCCTAGTTTACTCTTTACTCACCAGGAGGCACCACCTCTATAGAACAGTGCTGATGTCACCAACATCCTGTCACCTACTGTATACTGGCATATTTCATATATTTAACAACTACTACAGCTCTAAACAATTGTTGGTATGAACCTTTCCACGTTACCTGCGATATAAACTGCTTCAACACTCGTTTCTTATAGATGTTAAAACTGGGGAAGTTTCAGCTATGCCACCAAGTAGCCAAATTTACCATCCCCCAGAAATTACTTAATACTAGAAGAAAAAATTGATTAAAGATTGTCCTATCATCATTATACAGCTGGTACTGGAGCAGGTGTGTCGGTTGGCACGTGTTATCGCCTCCCCACACCAAGTATCACACTGCACCCTCATAGCTGAAGGATGCCCCGGTCGAGCAACAATTGTTGCAAATCTAGCAGCAAATCTCTGTGGTTTCACCGTCTTCAAGATCAACCCAAGCCCAGTGTCATCTCCCATGGAGTACCGTATGGAGGCCTTCAAGGCTGACTTAGTGTCCGCTTACACACGGGCTGGAGTAAAGGTAAGAGTTTGTGGTGTTTAATCTCACTGTGGTGCAAGACAGAATTTGTCAGATTATGGATCTATAGTATAGGAAATAGTGTAGACCTTGGCTTTGAATATGGATATTGGCAGGATTTATACTTTTGCTCTATCTAAAGACAACAGAGATAAAAGATTGAATTTTAATTCACCAGATTTTATCTAAAAGTATATGCTATAAATATGAAATAATTACTGAACAGGGCGAGCGATTGTTGTTCCTGGTGGAGGATGAGGAACTGTTGGAGAAGGATTTCCTGGTCTACCTGACTGAGTTCATCGTGTCGGGTGCCATCTCGCACCTCTTCACTCAAGAGGAAATGACGACTATCATTAACTCTATCCGTACTGAGGTCACCCAGGCTGGGCTCACATACACACGGGATGTTGCGTGGGAGTTCTTTGTCAGGTAGGGATAATGGCAGAGATGCTACTTGCTTTTTCCTTTTTTCGGGAGATCCTTTCTTATCTATTATATGATGAGTGTCATTAAGTCATTGCAGAACAGATTAGATTATGTATCTCCAGTTTGTTATCTACCCAGATTTTGCTCTTCTGTTTTAGATTTTCTGTGTAAGATTTCTTTATACGAGAAAATTTTTATAAGACATAATATTTCATGTAAGCTGTTGTCCTCTGGTCTCATACTCACTAGTTGTTAGAATCAAATACATTCCTAAAACCTGACATTGTTCTTTAAGCACTGTACGTAAGAACTTCCGGGTGTGTCTGATCACGTCTGGGAATGGCACCAACTTCCAGCGCCGCTGTCGGGAAGATCCGGCCTTTGTGCACAACGTTAACTTTATCTGCTTCCCACACTGGACACGGAGACAACTCATCAAACACGCCATATTCCATCTTAAAAGTGAGACTTATATTGGATCAATTTTTTTTTCAGAATCTTTTGCAATTTTACAGGAATCTCTCTGGAAAATTCAGTATCAAAGCAACCCTCATGAATCGATATGAAGGCAGGTTGTATGGACAGAGATGATGCTCTTCCTGCTCTTTCCCTGGAATTCCTACAACTTTTCTCTGCAGAAATTTCTGTTAATTACCTGCCAAAAAGAAAAAGTGCAATGCCATAGGTTTTCCTGCTTATTGGTAGCCAGGGAGTGGCATCTCTCGTCAAATGAATTAGATAGTAAAGCCTGTGTCAGTAGTTGTCTACAAGACACTGTACAGTCACCTTAGTGCAAGAAGGTTGTATCTGCATTTTTCAAGTTTGGAGGAGAGGGAAAAGAAATGTTTCACCTACTCTACCACCAAGTGGATACAGCAATATTGCACTGAGGACTGCAGGCACATATATCATGGACAGAGCTTCAGTATTTTTATAATAGCTAGATAAGGGTCAATATATGTCAAAACAGAAGAAAAATCATTTTTGTCCAAATTTCAGTTATAACCTTCCTTCACTAAGGCGACGGTACTATGTTACTTATGATGTCAATGTTATCACCTCCAGGTGTGAAGTGGATGGACAAGGTGAAGCGGGAGAACACAGCGCACCTGTTGGCCACCATGCACATCGTGCTGCGTCAGCAGGATGGGCAGGAGGTGGGTGCCGGGCAGTACAGACACATCACTAACACGACCTACGAGAAGTTTGTCGAGAGGTGAGTCATGTTTCACCCATGATAGCATTGGCCACTAGCTGGTTCTGGTGACACACACTGATAAGAACTGATAAGATGGGACCAGCATGTCCCTGGAAGTGGGTGTTAACCAGGGACAAGGTACCCATCATGGTATGTCTAATCAGTTGGTTTTACCTCAACCAGCCAAATTCAAAATGGCGGCTCCACTAGTCCTCCATACTGAGTCCTATAAAGTGAATATACAGAATGTAAGCTAATACAGATTTGAGGCCTACTAGTCTGTTGGCAATGTTAACAGAAATTGAATACTAGTCAATAGTGTATGGTTATTGATCAGCTTTTGATGAACTTAATATGATCTTGTCCTGAAAACTTAAAGGACCTTCAGGCAACGGCTCACTTCCACCAGACCACAGTTTTTCACTTGGCTCAGACTTACCTGTATTCAAATACTGTGTGATAAGAGCCTAGTCTTTCATATGAATCACCCTAGTAGATTTGAACCCTTCTATAGCTCGATGCAGCAAGTTGGGAACCTGAGTGTTTTCCAGTTTTGGAGGCAGCTGTGCATGTAAAGTGCCTTCATTCAAGGGACATTTTTGTATATGATGCACAAGACAAGTCTTGTGTATGATTCTATCTCAAAAATCATAACAAAATATGAAAATAGAATCATTTGCTATGCATTATTCCCTCATAATACATGTCAGACTAGACAAAATGACCTCTGTAGGTCCCATATGGGCTGGAAAAGCACCATGCTCATAAATGTCTTCATCATTTTCAAGATAAGAATATCTGAAGACCTGAACAATGTGAACAGGTCCATGGTGCAAAAACCTTTTGTTTCTATTGAATTCCATCATCCATTGTTGTTTTGACCTGATGACCCATTGAAAACCATATTGAAATGCTATTAGAACCCCATATAAGGCATGTTAGCCCTATTATAATGCACTATTGAGCTATTTAGCTGTAGATAGCAACAAAAGCGTTGTCGGCACCAAAGACTAGAATCATAAGATGTGGCTAATTCTTCTCACACTTATTGTATCACTTAGATATTTAATATGCCTTTAAAGATGATCGAGTAGAACATAAAAATGGATAATTCTGGTATCAGTTGGTGATCACGCGTCCATATATGGTGATCTATGTGGTCCCTCATCAAAAACCAAGCAGAAATTTTGCTGAAAATCACAGTTTTTGCAAACTAACAAAAATCACATGTCTCCCATAGTGTAATAAGCCACCATAGAGGTAGGGGAAAAAGGCATACTCATTTATAAACTTGATGGGTCAGTATTATGCACTATCTATCAAAAACTGATGGTTAGAATATTTTTTCACAAAATATATAGGGCCAAACTTTGAAAAACAGCAATTTTTTTAAACTAATGATTTTTAAATTTATAATTTGTACTTCAGTGGTAAACTGTGCACTATATTATTGTAATACCATCTACCCTGGCCTGAAAGCAATGAGTTTCATCTTTCATTTGCTGCAAATATTATGTAAATCGGATAATTTTTGGCTAAACTACAGCATTTCTTAGCGAAAATTCAGGAAAAACTAAGTTTTAGGTTCCCAACTTGCTGCATCGAGCTATAGATAGGCATGGGGTTAAAAAGATTTTCAGCATCTTCGCGATAACACATGAACCCCATGTATCGTCTAGGTTTATCTCCATGTTCAACGAGCGGCACAAGGATATTGAGGACACACACACCAGTATGGAGAACATGAACAAACAGGTGCAGCTTGAGAACCAGCTCTCCACACGACTACGCAAACAGCTCGACCATGAACGCGTTGTGCTACAAGAACGCAGAGCGGTATGTGGTATATCAAACTATGGTGATTTTATCTATGTTGCCAGCATCAAGGATAACTTTTGGGATTTGGTTTGACTTCTTCTACACTGACTTCATCAAGGATAACTAGGGACTGACAAGCAGTATAATATTTGGCTTACTCAAAGAGACAGTCGTGTTTTAAATAGGCAATTGCAAAGAAAGTTGCCACTGGTAATTTAAAGGGCAATCAATACAGACTCTTGTATAGTCTAGTAAATACTATAATTCCATTAAAACTCTGGGGCTGTTTTTTTAGGGAACGATCCGCATTTTGGCACAAATTGGACAGGACACGGCCATTACGGAACAACAGATAAAGATTGTCAAGGCACAGATGGAGAAAATAAGTCGACTTAAGAAGGTGAGTTAGTTTTAAGGAATATCTATTTTATAGGGCCAAGTCTGTAGATATTAGATCTTCCTCAGAAAATCTTAATTCTATCTTGATACCTTCCCTAGAAACTTCCATCGAAAATTTTGAAGATTTGATGATTGGAATGTATACAATTCATGATATGTAACTAGTTTTGAAAAGTTGATAAATAGTTACAAATGGGCTCAGCAAACACACTTTAAAGAATGTTAAACCACATTTAAAAAATTCCCAATTTTTGATCCAGTTGCTCCCTGAGTACCAAGTGGCCCATGAGCGTGCGGTGTACAAGGCGATAGCGATCGTGGCGGACACTAAGAAGGTGGTACAGAACATGAGTATAGAGGGACTATCAGAGCTACGCGCCATGCAGAAACCTACCATTGACATTGAGGACCTCCTCGCTGCCGTTATCATGATATGTTAGTATGGCATATAATCTCTTCTTATCATAAATGTCTTATTTTAATCTATACTTGGATGGAACGGTGTTTCTTGTTATTACCATGAACATGGATGTCATAAAATCTTTGATTACAATGCATAACTTTTTTTGACAATGTTGGACATTGTATTGTTGTGTTAACCCTTTACCAGGAGATGATGCATTCATTGCTTTTAATGTATTAAGTGCAAGGCATGATACGCCCCTCAAAAAGGGACAAGGGCGGGGAATGCCTTCAGTATTTTTTGTGCATTGTGCCCAACCGCTGCATTTACACTTCTTGCCCATCTTTCTATTGCACTATATATCTAGCCCTTAAAGATAAAATAAAATGTCTAACTTACATATGCTGTACCTTTATAGTGAAGACCCCGCAGGCTGACCTAACATGGCAGAAGGGTGCCAAGAGACAGATGGCTAACTTGGAGCGCTTTGTTGAAGAACTCATGTCGTTTGACGACAACGTTCTACCAGAGTCGACACTCTCATTGGTTGAACCCTACCTCAAGAAGGCCTCATTCGATCCTGAAAATATTGAGAAAAAGACAAACAATGCAGCATGTGCTGCCCTCTGCCGCTGGGTCCGTGGAGTTTGCCGGTTAGTGTTCATATCATTCAAGCTGCAATTGTCATATAAGCTACTCATATTAAGCTTGATAAAATACTACACATATAATCCTCTTTGTAGTTTTAGATACTTGGCACCTGATTTTGGTAAACTCCTTTGAGCTACAATAAGAATTGGATTTGCATCAATGCCTCTTTTTTTTCGATACATTGATTTACTTTGACCTAATACATTTTCAGGAAATTGAGTAAAACTTGTTTCAATGCAATATCTTGCCATCCTTTAGGTACAACCGGATGATGATCTCCAAGGTCAAGCCACTCCACCAAAAGGTTGAAGAAACGACACAGGCAATCGATGGTGCTGAACACAAAATGGCCGTCCTTGACAACAAGCGCAAGGTAATGGTCATGCTTTTAATAGCTTTACAATATTAATAAAGCCTTTAATCAATCAGATTTAAACATAAAAACGATATATTTTTTCTCTTTTTTTTGTTGGAACAAAACCTTTACTTTTCAATATTTGACAGGCGCTGGAGGTCCGTCTCTTTGACTTGGCCAAGGGCTTTGAGGAGGCGACAATTGACAAGAATAACCAGGAGGACAAGACCGTCAAAATGGACCAAACTCTGGAAACAGCCGCCAGGCTCCGAAGGGTGAGTACACGTTATGTAATTCTTGGATATTAAAATCACTGTATTTGTTTCATAACCTCTTTCTTAACCACAATTTTCAAGCCTCAATGTAAAATGTGTCTTCCAACTGGCCCAATTGAATTAGCATTTCTCCTCGCTAAATGATATATGTCCCCAAACAACTGTAATCTAAAAATGCCTTAAGCAAATCCCTCAGATGGTACAAATTTCCTTTTGTAAATAATAAAAGAATTTAGGTAAACGGCTGGTTCCACAGGAGTAAATCAGTTGGATTAGCACTAACCCGACCAATTTTTTCTATACTTGTGATATATTGTAAAGCGTCTGACTAGGGCTAATCCGACCGTTTATACACCTGTGGAACCAGCGCTTTAGAAATGGATCAGAGCTGCTCACTCAAAGACAAAGATAAAATGCAAATTTATATACAAAAAGTGTATTTCCATTATAGGTATTGCGACAGGAGCAGAGCCGTATACAGCAGGTGTTGAACAGCCTCCCTCATCGTAAGGCGGCCATTACGGGTGGTGTCGCTATGGCAGCTGCCTTCGCCTCCTACCTCGGACCTTATCACTACAATTTCAGGCGCCTCATGCTCACTGTACACTGGCCAAACTGTCTGCGTGAACGCGGAGTGCCACTTGTTATTGATTCCGTGGACTCTGTCAAAGGTATGTATTAAGATGATAGGCAGACAGAAGGCATTGACAGAAAATTTTCTATGAAAACCCTAAAACCTTAATTAGGCTGGAATACGACGTGTGTTATGAAGTATATAGGAGAAGGGTAAAAGATGTTTAGAGGGGAAGACTTCCTGCACAACATAAGAACAAACAATATCACATGAATCATTTTGCCTTTCCACATACCATAAAACCCCCGGTCATAAGGTGTTTTTTTTTGGGCTATTTTTAATCAAAATTGGCTTCTGAATTCTTCCTAGAGTCCACACCGGGCTTATGACCGGGGTTTTATTACAATAGATTAAAGAAAAAGTGTCAAAAAGTTTTTCCAAAAGTCTACCCCCAGCTTATGACTGAGGTCGGCTTATGAGCGGGGTTTTACCGTAGAATATATTCGCTAAAAGTCGGAAATATTCATTGCTGCAATACTAAATGAGAAGGTCTGTACAAAATATGTAGTTAACAACACTTTCAGTCATACATTCCTCGGGGTATGATAAACAAATTTTCAAATCATGCATGACATCAAATATAATAATATTACATTTCACGAACCTAAAACTTATGTTTGTTATTGCCAGGTCGTGTGGTGGACTGGTCGGTGGATGCGCTGAAGACAGCGTCGGGTGCCAGCGGGACAGACATGAATGAGGACTATATAGAGGAGGAGGATGAAGAGGAAGGCATGGAGGAAGAAGAGGAGCAGATGGAAATGGAGGTAGGTCCAAGAATATATGGTGTCTTCAGTTAGTTTTCCAGCAATGCCTATTTAAATCATTTGCCTGTACTGAATCATCTGATAGTCTAACTCTTGCTCTTCTAGGGCCCAGTAACAGGCCTAAAAGGAATTGATTTGGAGTTTTTTTTTGTTGTGATATCTAAGATCACTAAAAAATGTAAGGCCTGATGATTGCTGATGCTTCCTGTCTGTCACATCAAGCAAAACTTACCTTTGGTGGAGAGCTCACTTTATATGGTATCTCAAGGCTAATGTTCATTCATCATTTGATTATCACCTATATATTACTCTCTAGCCTGACTCTGAAGCTGACGCGGCTGTTCTTGGAGGTGATACAGAGACAACGGACAAAGGTGACACACAGGGTGACACGCAGACCGCAACACAGGCAGACACACAGGCTGACCCAGGTAGGCGCTTTAACCTTTAAGCCTTTTAAGGGCGGCCTTTGAATTTGTACATCATGCCCATGAATCAACGCGTTGCACAATTGATGCTTTCCTGTCACCCAAAATGAAAAAGAGTGACTTCAATGCAGAAAACAATGATACTTTTTTCTAAAGAATTCTCAGTCCATTCAAAGATATATATGTTTCTAAAAGCATCTCAAAAGGATGATTTTTCTTTAATAGACGAGAAACCAAAAAGTGCCGCTGAAAATGCTGAAGAAGGAGAAGAGGAAGAAGAAGATGAAGATGATCACGAGGAGGAGTATTCTGAGGGACATAGCCAACAAGAAGGCGGCAGTGAAAGCACGACCGTTACTATGCCGATCATTACGTCCGAGCAGTTTAACCAGTATCTTGTGTCACTCATTAAACTGTTAGTCGGGGAAAAGACCCTCATGGAATGGACAAAGAAAGGTTTGTAACTTTATCATTTCTGTTCGGTACCCATTGTACACCTTTGCAATATTTCTGCTGATATTTCCTCTAATACAGCATGATTTTGGTTTACCCTACTGCCAATTAACAATTTCCATTAGCTCACTTTCTCATAAGTTCTTCCCAATTTTTCGCAGATTTTGGCCCGAGGCAGTTGGAGAATGCAGCCATCCTGTTTTCATCATGGCAGCGTCCTGCAATGCTCATTGACCCATATGGCGAGGGTCAGTCTTATCTGAACGCACTCAACCACACGATGAACAGACGCAAACTGGCACAACTCAATATGGATACAAGGTGGGTTATGGGTTTATAGTGTGATGTTCTATTTCATATTCTTATATGTTGCAGGGAGTGGTATTTATGTAATAAATGGTAGTTATGAGAGGGTAGTGGGAACATTTGGGGCAATGGTAAGAGATAGACTGTAAAAAATTGTCTTTTTTAAAACCCAGAACCGAGCATTTCTATGGTTTCAACAGGGCGGGGATACAAAGGGTCCAATAAGAATTTACCACTTTTGGGGAGGTAGCTTTTATCTCTGAAATTTCGAGAGAAATAGTTGTATCTGGAACTTATATCAGGGGTTAGAGTTTTCAACACACCTATTTATCCTATATAAATTTTACATTATCTCATGGCTGATATGACCCTAACATTTGATATGTGTTCTTATTTTGAAATTATAATTATTCGAATGTTACGTTAATTGATCCCAAACTTTTATTTCACAACACAAGCTGGTAGGTACCAGAGTGTCCGCTTATCAAATAATTCACACGCACACGCTGTAAAGGACATATTAAACATTGATATAACAATTCCCTGTTGAAGCGCATTATGTCTCAAATGAGCACGTCTTGTTTAAATGCAGGGTGAAAAAAACCCTGAAACCTAAGAATCCTTTTTTAAAAATGTCTCAAGGAATCACAGATCCTCTATATGTGCAGGAACAAATAAACAAAGTAACAGTACACCCAACACCCCTTTAAGATGAATGATGCACGACATATCAGATGGGACGATGCATTTGAGGCGGGATATTTGTACCACATTGTCCAAAGATGTGCAGAATGGGACGGGGTTCCGCAAAGGTTATAGCATCCCTGCTGTAAATGCAGCATATATGTCAGGCTTTCACAATTACTAACATGGTGTATACTTCACAGATACCTTGAAGGCGTGGAAAAAGAATAACATCACAATATGCATCATACAATCCCACTAGGAATGCAATAAAACTAACTGAAATATTTCTCTTGCTTATAGATATGCTCCTCTACACGCTTCATGATATTAACCCTGGACTTATGCATGTAACCACAATTTACAATAAAAGTTAACGGTATTTTGTACAGAAGAGCATAATTGATTTACCGCACCTTGTGCTCCACCACATGAAATATTTAACATCGGATATTTGCCTCAAACTCTACCCGGTACTGCATACGTTCTTTGCCACTCACACAATTCAACATTGGCATATTTCTTCCCCTTTTCAGTATATAGCACTGTCAAAACAGTAAAAGATATATTTACATAATCTCCAAACAAAGATTAGGCTTTTGGGACCTTACATGCATACTTTATGCTTTAAAGTACCAACACATGTGCTGAATTGATACATAAAACAAATCCTTCAGGAGGGTATCAGCACCAGTCTGAGGGTCAGCATGATAAATCATGCGGTCATGCGGAATAGATGCACCAGGGCTGCACACAAGTATCATGATGACAAATGGGCATATATGTATTAACTTACAAATGGGGTTAAATCATTGACACTGTGAATGTAAAGCAATATGTGGAATTTGATAACAAGTACCGTAAATTCTCTCGTATAAGCCGTGGCTTATACCAGAATCCAAATGAAGGTTAGGCTTATAGCATTGGTCCAAAGAAGGGGTGTGGCTTATAGGAGAGTATTTGGCACAATAGAACAGTGCTAAAACTACTTTTTTCAAGGGCCAGATGCACCTCATAGCCCCCCTCAAATAGGGGGTGGGGCTTATATGAGGGGTGTGGTTTATACGAAAGAATTTACGGTAGATGTTTACAATCCTCAGGTCAGACCCACAAGTCATCTTAAACATAGAGAAGTGCATCATGAAGGGACAGCCCGTGCTACTTGCTAACTGTAGCGAGCAACTCGACACCATGGTCTTCCCGATCATCCACCACCGCAATACCGCCCACGAACATGATGCTAATGAAGGTTAGTAAGCAATGTTCAATACTTGTCAATTTATTTCTTGAAAAGCAGAAGTAGACACTAACACGAAGGCCATAATTTTGGGTGCGGGCCCAGAATTTTCTCACAGTATCCTTCATGTAACAGGCTAGCCAAATTGAACAAACGTAACTGTCTATGAAATTCTCTTTTGAGAAAGGGTTAGATGATTGTTGTGGAAACAGAGATATTGATGTAGTCCCTTAGATTCCCTAAACAGCAGGAGAAAGGTTAGTGTCTATCTCAGAAAAGGTTTGAAAATTTTCCAAAATATTTTTTTGGGATATCAAATTAATTTTAAATGATTCATTCTGCTTAATTCAAGAAGAGATGTGTTTACTTTTTGACCGACAGAAGCACGTATGATCAAATACTGCGGTCGTAGAATCCTCTGTCATCAGGACTTCCGGCTCTACATGGCCACACCAAACCCCAAACCAAACTTCAGTTCCACCGTCGCTTCAACAACAACACTCATCAACTACACTACATCTAATGAGACACTTGTAGATGATCTTCTTATGCGAGCATTTGCAAGAATCCGGCCTGACCTGTACACTGACCGACGGTTGTCATTGCGCAGTATCTACACATATAAACAGGTAAACAGAAAGGATGCAAAACATAAGACGATGAACCCGCAGGGGGATTCATCTCAGGGTTTTACTATTGCTTTTCCTATTCATGGTATTTAGGTAGTAAAGAACCTATTTGTCATAAGTTAATTTAAAACTCATCCCTTGCAAAATAGCTGTCCTACATCTTAAAGTTGGCGCATCTCAGTGATGCCTCACGGTCCATGCTCCTTTGATGGACCAATTCACTGCTGGCAAATCAACTCTCATAACCAATGAGCATTAAGCATTACTGCTTTTTGGTGGCCCTTAAAAGTCTAATAGATTTTCCTTGATGAATACAATTGATATTTCATTACAGGTTCTACATGAGGTTTTAGAATACTCCAAACAGCGCATCCAGTCTCGCGGTCCCAAGAATGAGATGTTTGCAGAGAATGATGTCGACATGATCACAGACCTCACATTAAAGGTATTTGGCTTTAGGAGTGGGATAAATATCATTTCAGACCAGCCAAATTTGGGGGCAGACTGAATGGGGTTATTATATGAATGTTTCATTGGATTTAAATCTTTCTGAGGCCTCCTCCACAGAGTCATAATGAAATGGATTCTAGTAGTAATGAGACAAATTCACCTTAAAATCACAAGAATTTAAACACAGGCCTCATATACCAAGTTTTCGCCAGAGTTGGGTCAGTACATAAGAGCTACTATTCAGAGATATCACTTTTTCCTGGATTTACAGGAATTCATACATTCTTTTTTTTTTCACCAGAATTTCTCGGATATATCAAAGTTATTTCCTACAGAATTTTTTTCATTCATCGACCAGGAAGTGGCATCCTGATCATGAAATATTCTGCTCCATAGATCATAACTTATCTTTCCTACACTCTTGCCTACAGAAAAGGCAGTTATCAGAGCAGCTTCGGTCAGTTCAAGGGATCCAAGATGAGCTTGACACACTGCGAGATGAGTTGTTCCCCATTGCACGTCGCGGAACGATGCTGTATGCCATACTACGCTCCCTAGCCACGCTAAGACGAGAGTACCAGTTCTCATTGCCATTCTTTATGAAGCTATTTGATGAAGCAGTCGGAGGATCTTTCCCGCCAGAGTTCATGGAGGATAGTGACTATGAAGATGTAAGTTTGCAGAATCTCCTCTCAAAGTTTTTATCTATGTATCAAATGTAACACTAAATTCCAAATCAATGAGTATTACCAGTAGAATAGCTTTGTTCTCCCAATCACTATCTAGCATAAGCAGATGGGCGTTTCCATTTGTATCTCAGACACTTTCCATATGATCCAAGCAGGAGAATCAAACATATTTGATATTGCTGATCAAATCGGACATCCTCTGCAGCCATCCCCTTTGGTGCAAACACCATGACCTGTTGCTATGATCAATCAACGCAGCCGAGCAAGTTACTTGCTGATTTTGCATAGCGGTATCGTACTGATTTAATGAACATCAAACCATCAGCCTTTAATGAACTTATGACTATTGAAAGGAAACATTCAGTCACACTTGTGGATTCCAAGTTGGTTTATTGTTATAACTCAAGTGTTTATTTTCAACAGGAGTATGATGATTCAAGCAGTGATGGAAATAACCGTGGTATGGGAGGCGCCATGACACCAAACTCACAACACTCCATGGCCGACTCACGCAGTGCCCCCGGTGGTGGATCCGCTCAAGGTGAGTTGTCTCCTCCAATATATATCACATGGCAATGTGTTGGCATTATGCACCAATGCAGTATATGTTATGATGTAGCAATTCAGAGAGAAACTTGCTTGCTGTCCAGTGATGCATTGATACCTCATGCCACCCCTACAGGAGTGCATCAGCTCCATTGGGTCTGCATGATGCATGAATGCTGCAATGGTGAGTTACTTGCTGGGGCTGCATTCATGCATCAGGAAAAAAGAGACATTTTGTATCAGAGCTTTTTTGACACACAAAGTTTTGAAACCATCCAAACCAAGGGTCACCAAGAAACATGTCTGACTTGTGTTGTCATTTTGTGTAGGTTTCTTTTTTTTTGCAATGATATGTATAATCCACAATAGGACAAATCGTCAAGAATATGCTATATGCTCTTAGCATGTGAGAACAGAGGACTTTATATTGGGTACATGACAGGGAGTGACTGGGTAGATATGACTAGAGCACTGTATCAGTGTATCAACAGCTGATCAACCATACAGAATCTACATGATGCTCCACTGGAGCATTAGCAAGTAATGCAACTGTCCTGTGTTTATGCTTCTTGGGCTTCTTGCTGTTAACACAAAAGGGTTTATTTGTAAGCATATTTCACCTTTCAGAAGATGAAGATGGTAATGAGAGCAACCCTGGTGATAGCACTGCTCGAAGCAATGCTGGCAATAAAGCCGAAGGTAGTGTTGCACGCAGCAATGCGGGTAGTAAGGCTGGTGATAGTTCCGCAAGAAGCAATGCGGGTAGTAAGGCTGGTGATAGTTCCGCAAGAAGCAAGGCAGGCAGTAAGGCAGGCAGTAGAGCCACAAGCGCTGCTGGAAGTACCGCTGATGTCAATGTAACTGAGGGCGAAGAACAAGTACCTGCCAAAGGTGCTGATATCTGATGTGAAAAGAACTAAGCTATTTCATTAATACAAACATTTGCTTTTTTCATGAAGAAGAGTGCTTGCTGATCATAGAACTTAAGGCGTACTAGCAAATTACCATAAAATTCAACCAATAAGCCACTTATGCATAAGTCAAGTTCTGATTTTGAGAAGAAATTTCAAGAACATTAGAGTAGTATTTCTACACACCCAAAAACAGCTGGCTTATGGGTTGCGTTTCACGGTACATACAGGGAGAGGGCTGCAGGGAGCAGGAAAAGGATATTCCGGCAGGCTTATGAATGTTGTCAACTCAGAAACTTAATTCGGGCACTTATACACTCAAACACCACCACAATTTTAAATATATGAATCTCACACCCTGAATCTCATAAATATATATATATATATATATATATATATATATATATATATATATATATATATATATATATATATATATATATATATATATATATATATATATTACATTTGAAAAGTCAGTAATCCCTACAAATACAGATTTTCAAGATGAAACTGGTTTGAATTATTGTAAATCCTTCCATAGGCACCCTGCCATTGATTTGACTCACTCAGGAATGTGTGCATTATTTGTTGGGTTGTATTGTAAATGTATTTTCTCTTTTTGAAATTATAACAATCAGTTTGTTTGATTATAATTTGTTGTCCTATAAAGTTTTGTTTTTTCATTGAATTAACCAATGTTTCTTTGTATGTGTGTGTAAAAAGAATTTGGTTTGAATACAGCCAAAATATTACTGACTGAGATATTGCAAATAACCACATCTACTTCTATACAAATAGAAACATGATTGGATGAGATGAACAAACAACTATGCATTAGACAAATAACTAGGTATCAGACAGGTTTAGACACTAAGGCATACTACCGTAATCTCCCGCATATAAGGCGCAGCCTGCGTATAAGGTGCACCTAGAGTTTTGGAAAATTCTCCAAAAAATGAAAAATTCATAACTTTGGTTCTACTGGATGAATTTTCAAAATTCAAAAACCTATGTGTAGCTTGGGCCACCCCGGACCCTACTGGGCCCCCTTTTGTCCTATTTTGACCAAGGGGGCATGTAAGATATCAAAAGAAAGGTCTTGGTGTCCCCCTTGTGGATCCAATGGGAACTAAAACCCCCCGTATAAGACGCGCCTTATACACGGGAGATTACGGTAAGACAAATCAATGAAAACCCATTGAAAACATACTTCAAATGTTCCCCATTTCATCAATCACTTCTCACTTTATGCTATGTTATATATTTTGTGCATGTTTACCTCAGTCTAGCACTTCTTGCCATGCATTATTTCTCATCCAAAATTTAGTCTTTCTTTTTTTCTTTGCTGTCAACAAGAGGTTTCCATGCTACCAGGTTACCATGTTTCCTGATGACATCACGTCGCCATGGCAAAGAGGGGGTCCACTATAAAACCCACTGACTTTTCAGTTTGGGCTCAGAACACGGTAGCTGTTAGAGTAGAGAGGATAGCAACGTCTCAACAAAATTTAGTCTTTCTCTTCATTTTATTCATCTGTATTTTCTTGGAGGCTTAAAAACACAGATTTCTAATGCAGCTGTGCCCTTTTTTCATAGTGAAACTGTTGATGCAACATTTTAGATGACATATATGTCTTATTTCACACATAGATGAGACTGTGGACAGCAGCACGGCTGCCGCTCCAGTTGAGGAGGAAGAAGAACAGAAAGCCGAGGAGCCTGGTTCACCCAAACCAGAGACACACACACAAAGTGAGTTTAAACTTACCTCAACTTATCTCTGTAATAATGAAAACTTAAAGATTACAGTCAGCCTCTCATTTCCTTTGGTTTACAGAAATTAACTATGGACACACTCTCTGTCTCAGAAATAGTCCATCAGGGTTGGTTTCTGTCAAAGAGGTTTTAAATAAGGGGACTCTGTGTCCCCTTGACTTCTGAAAGGCCTCTTTCAAGAAATTGATTCTTGAGAGGTTTTCTCCCTCAGTTATTTCCCCTCTGGGGTTCTACTTCCAAAATCCTCACCCTAGAAGAGTACCCATAGTGGTTGACTTTCAGAAGTTCTCAAATATCCATATGGAGAGGTCTGCATGGGAAGGTCTGGTTTAAATTTCTAATGAATGGTCCCCTCAAAGGGTTTTTAGTCTGAGATGGGATATCTGCTCTATCTGACATATTTTCATTCATCTTGTGGAACTATAACCATTTTTTCTTTTCTCTCACTATAAAAAGCTTCAACTATAACAAGCTACAAGATTATCTTGTATATCAATTAAACTTCACCCACTTATCCCACAGCTCAGCCCAGTGCTACCCTGCGGACAGCCACAAACATGGATGACCATGCGTCCATCATCAGCGTACCCGAGGTACCATTACTCCCCACTGAAGGCGTTGAGTACACAAACCTACCTGATAACCAGATCAAACAGATCGTTGACAACTTGACATCACTCGTCTACCACAGAGTCAAAGAGTAAGTTTGTTGGAAATGTATACTTAGCTGCACTGGTGTTCCTGCTATCTGGCCCAATTCTCTCCACAAAGAGAAATCCTGCACATTGACATGAACTGAATGAAGAGTAGTGATGTGTCTATAAAAGGGGACAGCAGATTGCTGAATTTTGGTCAGTTGATGTTTATCCTACACCTGGCATACCATAATCCGCAAGAGTAACATAAAAGAAGTTATTTGACCAAGCATTCATTGGCCAGTTAGCAGTTAAGTAGCCTTTTAAACCAAAGTTTGGGAAAGTTCCTAATATGGACCATGACCCATGTTGCTACAGAGAAAATGTTTTCCTACATGTTGTTCCTACTTGTTGCTGTTTGCAGGAGTTTGTACGAGGAGCATCGCCTGCTGTTTGCCACCCTGCTCTGTCTGAATGTACAGGAGGAGGGCGGAGAACACTTCTCAGAGGAGGAAATCTCACTCCTCCTACAAGGTAGGTTACATTGACTTGGATTTTATTCTGAAGGAGTTAAAAAGAAAGTGTCCATCGAGACAATTGCTGAATTAGTTCTCCCAGCCTCTGCCTAGTGTGGTATTTCCAGTTAGAAATACCATCAAATGCAACCAGTTTACTGAAATCTGATGTCTGATTTATCAACCGCCTGAATAGTATATCTCCCTTTAAAAGTGAACATCCCATAGGTAGGTGTATATTAACATACACTTTTTCCACAAAAAGATTTTAAAAGCATCTGTATATGTGTTGTATTTTTATGAAACAGGAGTACCAGGGGTTGACCTTCACTTGACCTTGGCTGACTTTGTATTATCTTTATCTATATAAAACAGGAGTACCAGGGGTTGACCTTCATCTGACCTTGGCTGACTTTATATTATCTTTATATAAAACAGGAGTACCAGAAGTTGACCTTCATCTGACCTCGGCTAAACTTTTATCTTAACCTATATAAAACAGGTGTCCCAGGGGTTGACCTTCATTTGACCTTGGCTGACTTTGAGTGTGAGGAGGAGCCTCCAGCATGGCTGCCAGAAGACAAGTGGGAGGACATCATGGCGCTCTCTGTCATGCCGGGCCCACTGGATGGGCTTTGTGTCAATATGGCAGTTCTATCTGAGGAATGGAAATCCTGGTATCGATCACCGACACCTGAGAAGGAGCCACTGCCTCTACAGGAGGAAAGTGTAGAAGGAGGTGGGTGGATTTATACTGCTTTGAAACCCTATAGATTAATGAACCAAGAAAGTGTGACTTTTCTAGTTGCTGATTTTATGCACTTTTTTATGTTGTGTCTGGCAAGAATATAAATAATGGCATCAAAATTCTGCAATTTAGTTTAGTCATTATGTTCACAATTGTCTTGTAATTCTCCTGATGTGACATTTCTGTGTGTATAGTCATTAATGAAACTGTTATGGTTATTCTGCTCAAACCATTGTAAACACACAAAGGCATCCTTTGATTCTGAATGACTATGTAATTAGAAGTTTGCTCTGCAAGTCAAGACAACATTTGTACTGGTACCCCCACACCATTAACAATATTTTTATAAGTTACATGGCACAGAAAGTGAAGCAGTTGGTTAGGCAAAGCTTAATGAACAATCCTCTCAAAATTATGGAATAGCTATAGGACAAGGAGCAGGACACTGTACATATGTTCTTATTCTGAAATTGGTAACTGTTATTTCAGAGACAAAGGCAGAGACAGAGGGCAGCACTAACATATCAGAGTTCCACCAACTCCTGTTACTGCGTATGCTGCGTCCTGACCGACTACCTGTCGCTATGACATCCTACATCAACCAAAACCTGTCTGTTCATACCGGTAAGTTCCACATCAATCAAATCCTCAATGTCAATACTGGTGAGTTCTTGCATCAATCAAAATCTGACTAATTATGTTGGTTAGTTTGAATATGGTCTATGAATCAAAACCTGACTGCCCATATTATTAAGTTTTTTCATCAACCAAAACATCAATGTCCATAATGGTAAGTTTTGTCATCAACCAAAACTGGACTGTCCATATTGGAAATTTTTTTCATCAACCAAAACCTCAATGTCTATACTAATAAGGTTCTTTTCATCAACCAAATCCTCAATGTTCATATATCATAAAGAGTGTTCTTGTGGGATTGTCTCTATAGGTGAGGAATGGTCCCTCAAAATGGAGCATGTAACAGATGCCCTTAACAGCGGTCACCATGGTGTACTCGTCTTATTGCCGGTCAAGTCAGTCGACGGAGATGGCTTCACTTTGTCGAGTATGAACATGATTCACTCCCCCATTGAAGACATCCAGAAACTAGCTGAGGTAAGAATAGACATATATCATATAATGAAAGTTTTAATATATTTCATGAAGCATTTCCCTTGTATAGGAAAGTACTACTGGTTGCTTTAGAGTTCTCTAAATTATCCAACAAAATGAAAGCTGTTGTGTTAATTTAAATGAATGTGCTAAGAATGAAATGAGGAAAATTAAATTTATATCACTTGTATAGATTAAAAACTGGAGAAGGACCAGTGGGGAAGGCAGAGATAGATATAAGGGTTGAGAATAAAAGAAAAACTGTACATATTTAAACATAGCAAATTTTTCTAATTCCACAGAGTCAAGGCATTGGCATAGAAGTGGTAGTAATGGGTGAAGGACGTGAGGTAGCCGCCCAGGAGGCGATTGATACAGCTGAGCGAGAAAACTCATGGGTGGTCATCGACAAACTCAACCTTGGCAATGAGAAATTCTTCCGGGACCTCCGCTTCCAACTTCAGAGACTCAACAAATCAAGAGGTTAGTATTGCTTCAAGCCTTGATACGGTTTGGCAAAGATTGCATTTTATTCAGGGAGATTGGGAACATGGTTGAAACAGGGTGTGAAAAATTACTTTAGCTTCCACGGTGGCTGTTGATAGCATCTCTGTTCACTAGTACATGTACAGTACTAAAATTCCCAAAGCCAAACCACTTATGATTATATGCTTTTAGGATTGTCCTGACCTTAGGTTGCAGGATTGTTTGCAAGAGTTTACTGTACAATATAAAACACTGTTTTGGGTATTTTCAGCATCTCCTATTGACGATGATGAGCCGAGTGATAGTAAGTTCTGTGTCTGGCTGACAGCGACTCCGAGCGACAACATCCCCATAGAACTTCTACATGTCTTATATACATTGAGTTGGGATGCAATACAGCGCTTACACTCGCCATTGACTGAAGGAGATGAGAGCTTGGAGAAGTCAGTATCTACAAAGGGCTCCTCTGTCATGGCACTGATAGCCACAAGTAAGTCCAATGATATATTTCTTTTTATTTAAGTAAAAGGGGTGTACCATAGGGCTCTAGCCCGACCAACTGACATTAAGAAGATGATTATAGTAAATGTATGGTGTTGGTCAGTTGCACCAAACACGACCGACGCGGCGGAACACCCACTTTTGGAGGATGATGGAGGAAACCAGGAAAAAAAATTCTGTACATGGTCGGCTTAGACGCTATGCTGCCACCCAAAGGCAGGATTTATAAGCTGCATTTATCAAATAAATATGTTCACCGTATGACCCTTCAGTATAGTCAAATTGAATATTTTTATATTTGGCCCTTCATTACCCTGGAGACAGTTATCAGTTTAGTTAATATATCTGCCTTTAGGAGCACGAAGTGGAGACCTTCCTCCCACAGCCAGAGCTGTTAATATATCTGTACCAATCTTCTCTTTTTCTTTTCTTAGAATAAATACCAACAGACATTGAAATATTCCATTTTCAGTCATCACAGTGTTTTTGAAAGCTGTACCTATGAGTGCATGGAAGAAACTAGAAGATGGTGCAGTTGATAATAACAAAACTTTGAAGTTAAGCTTGTTGAATGTTAACTGTTAGTTGGCCGTGTTGTTTTGTTCAGCTCTTACAATTCATGTTCATTGATGTCAGCTTTTGATGCTCACACTTTCTATCTTACTATTTGGATAATTAGTATCTAAAGCACCAGAACTATTTCATGACAGTGTTTATTTTTTAATTGAATGACCCCACTCATCACTTTTGGCATATTCCTGCACATATGTGTAGCCCTTACAACGGTTTGCCCCAAATCAGAGTTTTGACTCGACTAGGATAATGCATCTGACCTTCACGGAAAAAAAAGATTAAAAAAATAATCCTAATATCCGTGGCAGATCCAGTATTCCCAAAATGAGAGACAATTACAACATGATTTATGATAATTTACATATTCTCTATTTTGTAGCTATTGCCATCTCGCTGAAGACCATTCCACAGACATCGTGGGGCAAGATCAAAGAACACAATATCCACATCAAACAGACTGTCTTTGCTGTCGGCGTTATCCAGGGACTTCTCATGGCAAGGCAGATGCTCGGTTAGTTTATATACAGTGCAGTTTTTCTATGATGACCATATTTGCCTCAAGAACCACCACGGTCTCAAATATGGGTATGGGTTGACGGATATAGTCAGCCCTCACCTCCTCGGATCTGGAAAAAAACAAGCAAATCTGTGCTAGCTGGGAACTATCAGAGGGATGCCTATTATAAAATAGTTAGCAAATGGGAGCTGTAGGTACTCTCCTGTCCCTAACTTTCATTTAGCCCTTTTGATATGACATGTATGTGATATATCCTGATATTGCTTCTCACAGCTACAGTTTCTTGCACATTATGACATTTTTCACAAAGCACAGATGAGTATCTGTGGCATTTTCCCAGATACTGTCACTTGTCGACATTGAAATTTTTCCAAATATAACAAGGCTATAACAACCTAATGTAGTACCTTGCACATAAGGCGCCGCTTCTACGCGAATCTGATGCTTGCTACACCTTATAGAACATCCCAAATGATGGGGCGCACATTATAGGTGGTAAAGAAAAACGCTACATTAGTACTAAACTGCCCAAAATCAGGTTTCTTTTATAGATTTTCTTTCAACTCAGGGTGCATCCTATGCATGAGGTACTATGATAGTTTGCTCTTCACTATAACTATTCGCTGTGCACATAATGTATAAAATAAGATCACCCCTTTATCTCACTGTTCTCACTTTGCTTACGTCAGGTACACGTGGCATGTCACAGTTTTATCCGCTCACTCGTGCTCAGCTCGTACACATCATCGACATTGTTAGCTCTGCACACTTCAATGAGGTCAGCGCCAATGCACTGATCCAAAAAGCATGCAAGGCTGTGTGCGATGTAAGTTATCTTTCTTCAGGATATTTCAGAAAGGACATGCTGCTTAAAACTTTAACTGTTATCAAGTTTGGGCATCTCTAGTCTTCATTTGCTCTATTGATCTGCCTCATATCCCTGTGGACACCTACACACACATTTAGCTATCAACTCTGTGTAAAATGTAGTTTTCTCACCACAAAATAATGTTTTTGCTCTCTTCCACTGTAAGCACTAATGTTAAAACTTCGTACCATTCTCTGGTCCACTTCATTAGTGCATCCTGTCAACCAATGGGCTTGATGCACTTATGCATTAGCAGCCTTTAAAGGGTTAAATGATTAGAGAATGAAATGTCCCATATATGCTAACCACACATTGCTCTATATATCACCCTATAGGCTGTGTACAGTCAGCTGGTGTGTAGTGTGTGGGATAAGCGCTACATCTGTGCCCTTGTCAACCACGTGCTGCCCGCCATCATTGACGGTCAGGAGGAGACGGCCCGGGTCGGCTCCATGAACATACCCACCCCACCCGCTAATGTTGGTGAGTACATATTTTTTACTCCAATTTATTTAACTTAGGATTTAACTACTTGATTGTCTTCATTTTGCAACAAAGCTTCTTTTTTTACCTCAGATATGTATGGTATGAACAGACTTGCCAGAATTTTATAGAAGAATGAGTTTTCGAATATCCTTTTTATGCTTTTTTTCTGGTTAAAATTTGCATCATGACCAAACTCAGGACAACATTTGGGGCCATCTTTTCTTCATCAAAGCTTTCCTGATAGAGCGGTGTTTGACATGTATAGTTATCTATAAAATAGTACCATAACGTAATGGATAAATTCCGACCAAACAAATGAGAATTGAACAAATATTCCCTTTCTTAATGTGTTACAGATCCTGAGAACTATGGTGCTTGGTTTGAGGAGAAGATGACAGGAGAGGTGGCCACCCTCAAGGGCCTCAACCTCTTCAGTAATGTGGAGCGAAGTGTTAATGAAGCACTGTAAGTTTATGGACTTCCATAAATTCTCAGCTACCATATTTGACCTTCTGGTAGGATAAGCACACATAATCTTAAAAGTACAGACCCCCTTACCTTAAGTGATTTTCATATTAGAAAGAAAAAAAAATATCCAGTTTTTATGTGCACTTATTGTGTAGAACAACATAAAGCGTAATGAAAAAGTTCTGACCAAACTCGCTTAAAAACTACACCAAATTTAGCGTGACACCTACCTGCAGCCCTACCGAGTAGACCCGTCAGACTTGCATCCATGCATTCATGCATTATGGTGACCAGTTGGTTTAATTCATCATTGGACATGCATTCCGTAAAACTTTACTATAAGCTTAAAATAGCATTTTTACTACTCCTTCCCTGCATACAGATCTACAGAGTTCCTGCGCTGTCTGGAGAACCTGTATGAAGCTCAGAACATGGACCTTGGAGACATCCAGGCCTCTCACAAGAAGCCAATAAACCTGCTGAGGCTACGTGCCATCTTGGACTCGGTGCTAGAACAGCTGCCACCTCTACTGGACCTCGGACATGTACCAGAGGATGCCATGCGCCATGACTATGATTTCCCGTATCATCGCCCCTCGGTTGTCAGCGTGGCGTCTGAGGATAGTATTCTCATGCCAGAGACCATTGGTTTTGTACTGCTTCAGGTAAGAGTTGCCCTGCTGTGATTTTTAATTCCCTTTTTTTTTTTTTTTTTTCTAAGTTATAGTTAATGGCTTGGTTAAGATATTCATAACAGAAAGATTTAAAGCTTGTGTAGAGGGCAACCTTAACGGTGCCTAATGTCTATTGTTCGAGGTTTTGCTGCATTTGCCCTTCATGATGTTATATTTTGGTCACTTATGTATATAAGTTTATAATAGGAGGCAGTTGAACCAGAGAGTTCCTTTAGGAACATGTCTTTCTCTTAATAAGGAAATGCATTTGCTTGCTAACTCTGTGTTTACACCTCTGTCACACCATCTTCCCCTTACTTCAATTACAGGAGTGCATGTGGCTGAACTCCCTACTGTGCCACATCAGGCAGAACGTACATGAGATCCACCAGTCGCTGCTGGCCGGCCCCGAGGCCTTCCACTATGACCTCCGTGAGATCATCAAGAGTCTGGATGCAGAGCATGTTCCTGCCGCCTGGCTCCACCCCAATACACAGCCAAGCACACACAGTCTCGCCTCTTGGCAACTACGTATGTTTAACTTTCAGCCCCTTTAAACTAATTCTTTTTTATTCTGTGTTTCCTTTTGTGTTTTTTCCCTAGCAGTGCTTGGGGAGGGGATGAACTGTCTACTCTAATTCACTTTGAACCAGTGGGTGAGTAGTGTACAGAGATGTGACTGTGTATCAGAGAGTAAGTAATACACAGAAATATGACTGTGTATCAGGGAGGGAGTAGTGTACAGAAATGTGACTGTGTATCAGGGAGGGAGTTGTGTACAGAGATGTGACTGTGTATCAGGGAGTGAGTTGTGTACAGAGATGTGACTGTGTATCAGGGAGTAGTGTACAGAAATGTGACTGTGTATCAGGGAGGGAGTAGTGTACAGAGACGTGACTGTGTATCAGGGAGTGAGTTGTGTACAGAAATGTGACTGTGTATCAGGGAGGGAGTAGTGTACAGAAATGTGACTGTGTATCAGGGAGTGAGTAGTGTACAGAAATGTGACTGTGTATCAGGGAGTGAGTAGTGTACAGAAATGTGACTGTGTATCAGGGAGTGAGTAGTGTACAGAAATGTGACTGTATCAGGGAGTGAGTTGTGTATAGAAATGTGACTGTGTATCAGGGAGTGAGTAGTGTACAGAAATGTGACTGTGTATCAGGGAGTGAGTAGTGTACAGAAATGTGACTGTATCAGGGAGTGAGTAGTGTACAGAAATGTGACTGTGTATCAGGGAGGGAGTAGTGTACAGAGACGTGACTGTGTATCAGAGAGTGAGTAGTGTACAGAAATGTGACTGTGTATCAGGGAGGGAGTAGTGTACTGAAATGTGACTGTGTATCAGGGAGTGAGTAGTGTACAGAAATGTGACTGTGTATCAGGGAGGGAGTAGTGTACTGAAATGTGACTGTGTATCAGGGAGGGAGTAGTGTACAGAGATGTGACTGTGTATCAGGGAGTGAGTTGTGTACAGAAATGTGACTGTGTATTAGGGAGGGAGTAGTGTACAGAGATGTGACTGTGTATCAGGGAGTGAGTTGTGTACAGAAATATGACTGTGTATCAGGGAGTGAGTAGTGTACAGAGATGTGACTGTGTATCAGGGAGTGAGTTGTGTACAGAAATGTGACTGTGTATCATGGAGTGAGTAGTGTACAGAAATGTGACTGTGTATCAGGGAGTGAGTAGTGTACAGAAATGTGACTGTGTATCAGGGAGTGAGTAGTGTACAGAAATGTGACTGTGTATCAGGGAGTGAGTAGTGTACAGAAATGTGACTGTGTATCAGAGAGTGAGTTGTGTACTGAAATGTGACTGTGTATCAGGGAGTGAGTTGTGTACTGAAATGTGACTGTGTATCAGGAAGGGAGTAGTGTACAGAAATGTGACTGTGTATCAGGGAGTGAGTAGTGTACAGAAATGTGACTGTGTATCAGGGAGTGAGTAGTGTACAGAGATGTGACTGTGTATCAGGGAGTGAGTAGTGTACAGAAATGTGACTGTATCAGGAAGGGAGTAGTGTACAGAGATGTGACTGTGTATCAGGGAGTGAGTAGTGTACAGAGATGTGACTGTGTATCAGGGAGTGAGTTGTGTACAGAGATGTGACTGTGTATCAGGGAGTGAGTAGTGTACAGAAATGTGACTGTGTATCAGGAAGGGAGTAGTGTACAGAGATGTGACTGTGTATCAGGGAGTGAGTAGTGTACAGAGATGTGACTGTGTATCAGGGAGTGAGTTGTGTACAGAGATGTGACTGTGTATCAGGGAATGAGTAGTGTACTGAAATGTGACTGTGTATCAGGGAATGAGTAGTGTACAGATATGTGACTGTGTATCAGGGAGTGAGTTGTGTACAGAAATGTGACTGTGTATCAGGGAGTGAGTAGTGTACTGAAATGTGACTGTGTATCAGGAAGGGAGTAGTGTACAGAGATGTGACTGTGTATCAGGGAGTGAGTAGTGTACAGAGATGTGACTGTGTATCAGGGAGTGAGTAGTGTACAGAGATGTGACTGTGTATCAGGGAGTGAGTAGTGTACAGAGATGTGACTGTGTATCAGGGAGTGAGTAGTGTACAGAAATGTGACTGTGTATCAGGGAGTGAGTAGTGTACAGAGATGTGACTGTGTATTAGGGAGGGAGTAGTGTACAGAGATGTGACTGTGTATCAGGGAGTGAGTAGTGTACAGATATGTGACTGTATCAGGAAGTGCATGAGTAGTGTACAGAGATGTCACAATGAGCCAGGGAGTAAGTAGTGTATAAAAACCGCACCTTGTGCCAATAAGGGGTTGCCATTGCACAGAGATAGCCCCTGTGATCACTGGCTTTCATTCTTACTGCTCTATCATTAATAGCCCATATTGCTGTAGTATAGAGATTCTTAAGAACTGTTTCCCTTTTCACAATTTTTCATTAGTATGGCACTGACTTTATACTAGGAACTTAAGCTGTAGAGTATTGTCTAATGAAAATATCAGTTGCTTTGAAAAAATAATACTTTTCATACACAATTTTAAAACAAACAAAATGTAAATCTAGTTCTAAAAATATCTTAAGAAGAAGACTAGATGATACTCATTGATAAGCATAATTTCTTTGGGTTTTGGTATGGCTATTTTTGATATATTTCATTGGTTTATATCTCCCATTCACAGATATGAAGAAGCGCTATGCCCAGATGCACGTATGGGTAAAACAAGGCATGGTGCCCATATTCAGGGATGGCCATGAGACGCCCGTATCACACGGCTCCCTGCGTGCGGTGTGGCTCGGAGGACTCGTCAACCCAGGCGCACTGTTCACTGCTCTATGTCAGGAGAAGGCAGTTCTAACTAACACATTGGTAGATGATGTAAGTATCTATGTGTAATACATACATGATTTTGGTCACCCGATGTTAATTTATATCATGGTATAAAAATTAGACCCCATGAATTTTACTACAGGACTATATTTGAATTCTAAATTGATATAAATTCAAAGATAATATAATGATGCAGGCCTGGGGTGCCTGCCCTAGCTGCAGTAACAGATCATTATGCCCAAATGGTATGAATTGACAGAGGTTAACGACAGTGGAATATATTTCCATTGGTCCAATCCGAGGGGTCCTTCCTCATAGGAGACACCCTTGAAAGGTTGAATCAATGAAAATTTCTTCCAGAAGTTCATCTCTACATTTATTTCATTTAATTTGACTCTAAAGGACTTAAAATCACTGAATGTTGCAGGGGTGTTGATCGGGAGATGTTATGGGAAGATGATCTGCGCTGTAGTATCGTGGCTATGGGGTGTTTGTACTAATATGAAATAATCCATCAAAGAAGGATATGGCACTTAAAGGGTTCATGAACATGTTATGCTTTCTCACAGATTGTACTGGCAGCAGATGTATCACGTAGCTTTGACGAGGATAGTTACCCTATCCGTGACGAGGGTGCCATCTATGTGAGAAACCTGTCACTAGAGGGAGCCATGTGGGATACAAAGAAGAATGCTCTCCGTGAAGCTAATATGATGTGAGTATTCAGGGTTTTGCTGCTTTACTGAATTATGAAAGTCACTTAGGCTGAAAATTGCTTACCAGCTTACTCGGGCTAAATTGGTGCATCAGGAAAACAAATAAACTTTGGTGCATTATGCCATCCTCAAAAGTTATGTAATCCTCGAATGGTAAAGATAAAGCAGATCTCGATTCAGAGTTATGACCACATTTTAACATGTGTAAACCCCTTTCTGTTGCAGTTCTGACCTGAATGGCATTCCCAGCGTCTATGTCCGTCCCATTCTGAAATCAGAGCTCGATGCAAAATTGGAAGCAGAGCGAGAGGAGGCTCGCCGCCGCCATGAAAAGAAACACAAAGAGGAGGGTGCAGAGGGTGAGAACCAAGAACCTCCACTACGGACATACTATGAATGTCCAGTCTTCATGAACCGCGCCCGTCAAGTGTGCGCCTTCACATTGCCAATGGCCACCGAGGGTTCGACTGATCGATGGATCCGCGCAGGCACTGCACTCATACTTGACCCTGGTAAGCAATTACTCTGGCTCATTTCCAGTAAGATGATGAGTACCGTTTTCGACCTAATTAGCGCACTGTGTGCTTAGAAAATATGTAAAATGGATGTCCAGTAGTTAAGAGTTTAAGTGAGCTTAAAAATCAGAAAATTTGGGGTAATTTCTAGTTTGAAAAATGACCAAAAAGAGGGGTTTGCGCTTATTAGGGTGCGTGCACTAATTAGGTCGAATCCGGTATACAGATACCAAATTAATTCAAAACCAGAATAAAGACATGATGCTTTGACTACATAAGGGAAGGAGTCTTTTGATCTTAGTTGTATTCATTTAAGCTGTGCTTATCAAAGTTTTGAAGTAAAAGTTAATACAGTTTTAGTTTGAAATGGAAAAAATCTTCTGTTCGCTCACTATATAGCGAGATTTCATGTTCATTGTATGGGGGCGGCCATGTTAGACCGGATCTCGGAATATCTCGCGATATTCAGCTGGATACCATACAACCAAACTAGATGACCTGCCGGGAACAAGTGTGGCCCCGAGACCAGGTCCGGAAGTTGCTGATGTCAGCGTGCACATACCACCGACGGGAACCGGTCCACTCCAGATTGGTCACTATAGAAGTAATGATAAATCAATGGTTCAACTTAATGTCTCACAATGTTAACATTACCTTTTGCTTGCAGGTGTACCAGAGGATGGACCAAAGAAGTCTCGTAACTTCACTGCCCCGAAGCCTGTCCCTCTGACCCAGAGACTTAACGAAACAGCCATCACAGACTCACAACAAAACTCATTCACAGAAAAACCAACAGAGGAAGCAGAGTAAGTGGAAACTGTCATGAACTCCCTCTCGCCCTTTTCAAACTCCTAAGGCTGAATGTGCCTAAATGCATTATACTTATCCATTGGTCTTAAATTGTCAATAAGCCATGGCAAATGCCTATGAATTAAGTATATATGGACTAAAGGGAATTAAGATATGGTTAACATTCATCTCGTCTTGCATTTTTCCAGAATCTGATTGAATTGTAATGTTTGTATTTTCTGTGATTTGAAGTTTAAATCTTCCATTCTAGTTCATGTTTGATTTTGATTCATGAAAAGAGTTTTGTTAAGTTATTTTAACCATTTGGTAATAATGCTTGAAATGTTTTTTTTCTATTTCTATTGTTCCTGTTTCAGGTATTTTTATTACAAAGTACCTGAAAAAGTTAATCTTTGTCTCATGATTTGAATGATCGCTCTTTTATTCCGCTCTGCTTTACCGCAACAGTTCCCATCCATACACCACTAAAACTATAACATTCCTCTTTCCAGTTCTGATGGTATAAGGTCCAAACAGTCACAGCTCTCCTACAAACCCATGACACCAAAGGCCTCCCCACTCCCAGCAGAACTCACCATGATCCGAGAGTCTCATGTATCTCGCACAAGCAACCGCACGAGTCAAGCGGACAAAGTATCCTTAGCAGAAAAGGCCTCTTTAGCAGGGAAGGGATCAATAGCAGAGGCTCCAACAGAGACAGAGACATCTCGCCCACAGAACTCAGCACGGTCACAAGGCTCACAAGGATCCCAGAGGTCGAAAGGATCTAATGGCTCACAGAGGTCTCAGAATGGTGGAACGACTTCTAGGTCAAAACCTGCCACACCTGCTCGGAAGGCGTCTGTGTCAAACAGTAGAAAGGGTAGTGTTTCAGGCTCGACAAAAGGTGAAGTGAAGCCTTCATCAAAGCCTGCTACCCCACAGACAACCCAGCAGCCCAAACCAGAGGGACAGACCACAGAGACCAGCCCTGAGGCTGCCAATGGTGCAACACCAGCTGCCACAACACCGGCTGCTGCTACTCCAACCATGAACTCAGAGGCTGCTGAGACAGTTGCTGCTGCTATACCATCCTCGGGAACACCAACCGCCGCTCCATCAGATAGTGCTAATGGTAAAGATAGTGTATCAGGGGAGGAGCCTGCTAAGGCTGCTGCTACTCCTGAAGGTGATAAAACGGCAACTTCAGGAGCAGCGGAGAATGCCGTCTCAGGTGAAGCTTCACCTGAGACAGCACCTACATCTGAGCCTGCAGCTAAGCCAGAGGAACAGGAGAAGGCTTGAACTTGATGCCAAATATTCTCATAATGACAGCCATGTGCCAAAATTAAATCTTACTTTGCTGGTGAATTGAAAGCACTTAAAAGGACTGATGGTGTGTAGTTACATGCCTTTGTGTCGAACTTGATAACTTAGAAGTCCATATCATTTTGCCATTTACTTCTAAGGCTACATCAGTATATCAGAATGCTACACAAGTGTGCTAAAGGTACAACTGAACTATTGTTGCTGAACTCTAGATTATACATGGGACTTTCTAAATAGTGTTATTAGAGACCTGCTATTTACAAGCAAGGTTTATGTAAAGATAGTATTAATGAGAAGCATTGAATCCTGTAAATAATTGAATATAAATGAAAGAAGTTTACCTGCTATCAAATATAATCTGCCAACAAGAAAACCACAACATACTAATGGCAGAGGACAGGAACTGCTAAATTCAAACTGTTAATGTCAGAATACAGAATGCCATTACCCCTCCTGCCTGCATTTATTTAAACACATTAAAATGTTGCTTTTTTTTGTTGTTTTTTTTGTTAAAATGAAGATTAGATAATTGGGTTCCTGTGATATTAATGTCTAATTTGAAATTCACCAAACAGAATTAGTTTTCCAGCTTTGAATTTCAGTTACTTGAACATTGAAGTTGCTGTGATATTAATGTTAAACAATGGTTCTTGATATTATTTTTGTTATTTATGTTACTGTATATTTTATAATTACAATAAATATTTCATTAAACAAAATGGATCTTTCACTATGTTGGTATATATGTAGGGGTATGATATTTATAGTATATTATAAAACGGCAGCCCATACACTGCTGCACAATAGAAGTGACCTTGAGTGCATTAGAGGAGTACAGTGCACACCTGAGCAAGGTCACAGCTTCTCTATCATTGCTGTGGGATATCAGAAGCTTTGGATCAATGTGATGAAAATGGTAACATGTTTTATAAAGACAATAGACAACTCATTCTTCATGTCTTGACTCTCTGTTGGACTATAACACACTCTGGTCTCGGGCCTTATAAAGTCCCTCGACCATCGTGCGTTATAGTCCAACAGAGTGTCTCGACATGAAGAATATCGTTGTCTATTCTCTAAATATTACACTCATAACGTTCATGTACCCGTGGGACTCTAAGGATAATAAAGATAGAGCAACATGGATGGTCTCATTGGAATTGTGAGGTTATAGCCGTTCTAGAGAGGGTATAACTTTACAGATTGGACCGGTAGAAGTGTCTAGATGATATCTCCTTTCAATATTCATATAAATACATGTATTTAAAGCCAAAAACCATGCTTTAAAGCGCGCTTGGGCACCTAAGGGTTAATAGTATTGTGAGACAATTACTTATTAGGTTATTAATACACTGCGGTTTAATTACCCCCAAGTTATTGTCTAAGGGGGGCAGTGTAGGAGAATGATATTTATCGTATAATATTACACTCATAACGTTCATGTACCCGTGGGACTCAGACCCAGGTCTCCGGGTGTGATGGGGGAGTCCGGATGGCAGGTGGCAGCACCTGCCTCCAGGTTTGTATCCTTTACACCAGGGGGCCTCCCTACTAGTCCGTCACACGTCATGTGACGGGTCTTAGTTTCGCGGGCTTTTCCCCTATATAATGGCAGTTCTTACAGTAGTTCTCCAGTAGTGGTCCTACCACTGCTCAGCACATTTATACTGTTACCTACTGGTAACCGAATGCCATCTGGCTATAGGCTGTGATCGTATGAAACTAAGATCAGAATAGAAGCTCGGTTGCCTACCCGGAAACTTCTTCTCTTTCGTTATGATTTGATATCTAACTAAAAAGATGAACCACTACATGTTTAATCTAGAAGAAAGAAATGCTCAATAGAAATGGTGTTTATTTCTTAAAGATTTGTATCTGTATCAAGCTGAATTTGTTTTAAATTCAGATATATAAACATTTTGGGAATTCCTCCGATGGATGTGTCCAAAAAGTCAATTGTTAAAAAATCTATTTCACAAAGAGTAAACCCCGGTCCATCAATTGTATATGTATGTAATGGTTCTATATGGGTGAGCCCCACTGTTGTGGGTAGGAGGCAAAAATTGATGCAGTGTTTACTTAGGTCAGTAAGAAAATGGTAGGTAAATGACACATTGGTGCTTGACTTGCCAAGGTCTTCGTGATGCATAATTTATCTCAGACCAAACCTATTCTAGTAGCTTTCGTATGGCAATCCTTTTACATCGTCATAAATGTATCTTGGATGAATATTTTGCACCATGTTCCCATATTCTCTTAAGGTTAATAGGGTTGTGAGCAATTTTCAGGACTTTCTGGCACAACCATTCTAGTAAATGCCAGGCAGAGAACATCAACAATTTGCAAATTCTTTCTGTCGCCCAAAGACTTCCAGATAATTATATTTGGAGTTCAAGTGGCAGCATCAGTCCTAGAACTATACGGTTCTGTCCAAACTAAACATTCATTTGGATATTACTTTAATCCTATTTAAGTTTTATATGGTCTCATGGTCCACAAGTACAACGGCAGTTCTTCAAGTGAATTTCCCCCTCCAGTGTCACATTGGTGCCACCGCTCATCACATGCTCAGGTGTCAAAGGTGTTGGTGGCACAAGAGTTGTTGTTTGCTCAGTCGATGTTGACTCAGTCGTCTTCTCAGTTGTAGTTTCGTCATCTGGCATTAGGTCCATGCAGAAACCAGGTGGGGTATCCAGTTGTGGGAACCTTTCACAATTAAGTGCTTCAGGCCATTGAAAACCAAACCTATTCATAAGAGGTTCGCAGTCTTGGCGCGACTTCGTGCAGATTTTTCTACAAGGTAAGACTGGTTCATCTAGCATAGTACACGGAGGGAAGTATGTACTGCATAGAAATAACCTAAAAGCGGAATAAATAAAGATGTGACAGTATTTCTTCCAACAAGATAAATGGATTTTGAGGGAGGGGGCCGCTGAAAAAGTATGGGCGATGAGCCGTCTAAATTCTACTCATTTCAAAATAATCTATAATGATATCTGAAAATGTGTGGGCAAATCAGGGATGTAAGTGTTTTCCCAGCTTGACATACATATAGATTTACTCAAAAATTCCTTTCTGGAATCAAATTTCTGTATTCATTTTCAATGGATTCAGAATGTTCATGTGAATATTCAGAATTTTTCATACACCCTGGCTTCCATCCCTGGGGATGCATTCCCTATCTACATCCCAAACTGCTGCATAATGCACGGGTTAAAAATAGAAAAATTTGGATATCAGAAATGGCCAAGCATGATGTATGCATATGGTTATTAGATTGACATCCATGAATAATTTTGTGCAAATCCACAAAAAGTCTTCCACAGCTTAGATATAGATCTTATTAGAAAAACCAATGCATTAATGATTTTAAATGCAAAGAAAGTGAGAAACCTCTACCTACCCCAACACAACAGAGCATTGGACCTTCACGAGTGGAAAAAACTGCTGGACCTCAAGACTGGCATCTGATATCCTTGCATGATTCAACATATTCGGTAGCTTGGTCTGATTATACAAATCTTGAAGGATCCCATGGCACATTGCACTATCTGAAAACGACTGACATTCTGGATCGTTATTTTTGTCACGTCTGATAATATTCCGCCTCATCATTTTATGTACCTCTCTCACATTCATGGTGTAAACCTCCTGTGTGGTGCATGTTAATAAGCCTAGTAGTGCATAGAAACATATGTAAGAAGTAGGAGACATTTTGGACCTTGCAGATATTCTATAGTGTTCTCATATGGCTATGGTGATTGCTTGTGTAAATCATATATCACTCGGCATAGGGGATCCTCATTATCATGACTAGGTCAGTATGATCATTAGAGCCAAAGGGTACATCGGTGATAGACTTGCTTAGACTTTCATATCACAGGACATATTCAATCATTTGTTTCTCATCTGCCATATTTTGACTCAAGTGATTACTTGCAAACTATTTGTGCTAAACTTTGTTTATTGCAAAAAAAAATTAAACTATGACACATCTCATGCAAGTACACAAATGATTTCCTTGTTCATATATCTATAGCAGCAGTACTAAAACTGTTCGAACATATCTGTCCAAGCTAAACATTCATTCTGATATTACTTTAATCCTTTTTATCAGTTGAATTCATGGTACACAAGTACAGCGGCAGTTCTTCAGGAGAATTTCCCCCTCCAGTGTCACATTAGTTCCACCACCCGCTGTCACATGCTCAGGTGTCACAGGTGTTGGTGGCACAGGAGTTGTTGTATGCTCAGTCGATGTTGGCTTAGTCATCCCCTCTGTTGTTGTTTCATCATCTAAGGTACTCATAAGATCCAAGCATAAGCCATCTTGTGGGAACTTATCGCAATTGAGTGATTCAGGCCATTGAAAACCAAACTCATTTATGAGAGGCTCACAGTCTTGGCGAGACTTGGTGCAGAGATTTCTACACGGTGGGACTGGGTCTTCTAGGACAGTACACGGAGGAAAATATGTACTGCACAGGAATAACCTGAAAAGAAAAAAGAAATGCAGTTTCCGAAATATTCGTTGGTTTATTTTTTAACAAAATAAATGGATTTTATTTAAATCCCACTTCATAGCATTTTTGATCATTTACAAAGAAAACCAAGATCAGTTATGATACTTAAATTACAATCAAATTCAAGTATATATGAACAATTTACTAAATATCAATGAAAATGCTGCAAAATTACATTTGTGTATCAGAAAGCCAATCATGATTGATGCATACGATTATTAAATAAATAAGTGACATGGGGAAAGGTGGAGTGATAATTTGCAGTGGTTTATAATAAAGGTCCATGAAATATCTTTTGCAAATTTACAGAAATGCTTCCACAGCTTAGAAATACCCTTCTTTTAGAATAAAAAAAAAACAATACCTTTATGATTCTAAATGCAAGGAAAGTGAGAGACCTCTACCTACCCCAACACAGCAGAACAGCGGACCTTCAGGAGTGGAAAAAACTGATGGACTTCAAGACCGGCATCTGATACCCTCGCATGATTCAACATATTTGGTAGCTTAGTCTGATTGTACAAATCTTTAAGGATACCATGGCACATTGCACTTTCTGCAAATGGCTGACACTCTGGTTCGTTATTGTTTGTCTGTCTGATAGTGCTCCGCCTCATTATGTGATGTATATCCTTTACATCCAGGGTGTAGACCTCCTGTGTCATGCATGTTAAGAAGCCTAGTAGTGCACAGAAATGTATGTAACAAGAGAGAAACATTTTGGACCTTGCAGATATATTCTATAGTGTTCTTGTATGACTAATGGTAAATCCTTGTATGACTTATATTGCTTGGCATAGGGGATCCTCATTATCATACTGTGACTAGGTCATAATAATGATGGGAGCTCAGGGGTACATCAGTGGTAGACTTGCTGAGACTTTTATGGCACTGGACTTATTCAATTCGCTTCTCTTTTTTTTCTCATTTGCCTCATTTTGATTCAATTGATTATATGCAAACAGTTATTAACTGTCAACTATCTTCATGATAGCACAGATTATAAACTAAATAAAGAATTACTAACTCCTTAACAATTTAAAAGCCAATAAAGTCTAGTCAGCAGTACCACCTTTGTGCATCATGCAAACACTGTAGATTTGATACTTCCACAGAGGCTCGAAAAAACTGCCAGGGCTTCTTTGTTACATCAAACCACTGAATAAGAAGTACTAATAAATGAGAGGCCCTCCATGAACTAAACCATGTCTTCCCTGTTGTCTTTCATTTCCCACTTCTGCTAAGATTTGTAAGGAGAAAATGTCAAAACACCATCTTCTGTGCACTAAAAAGAAGTGTTTTTCTGACATTCTATAAAAAACTTTTTATTTCTAGGGACATGGTTTATTGGGTGATTCTTTGTGCTTGAATGCTCAAGGCTAAATATAAACAAAAACAGACGGCACAAAGGATTCAAAAGAATATAGCATTTCATGGACCCTGGTACTGCTTAGTCAGGTTATATTGATATGGTGCAGAACTTGAGGTAACTTCTTTATATGTGGCACTTGCAACTCTTGTTTGGTATGCTGTATGATGCCTAATAGTGCCTGTATAGGACTGTATAAGCGATGGGTGCTCATTGATTTAAAGTAGACTCTACACTCTGCACTTATTTATTGTTGATGCTTATTGAAGACATAGATTATAGTGTATTTCTGAAAATCTATAATTGCGTCAACTTTCTAATTATCTATACAATCAGTTCTACCATTCCGGTACATGGCATTATTTATTGTTTGACAATCTTAATTCACAAACCCACTGATTTACAAATTAAAGAATGCAATTAGCCATAGATTCCTGCTTCACAGACTGTGCAAGACAAAACTTTTATACATCTTATGAATTTCTTGTGTGATGAAAATATTGTCTGCATTTGACAATTACAACATATGTTATAGCTGTAACTTTAAAGGGTATTGTGTTGATCACCCTTCTGCAATGTACGGAAAAGTAGCGGAAAATATCAACAATTTAGAAATGGTATGTACATGGGGGTTTCAGCATTTAAATCCCCTTGAATCATTCTATGGACTGATTTAATTTTCGTTTTCTATTTGGAACATTCTTTTGTTGCCATGGCAACACATTTCTATGAGAACCCTTATTTAGGACTTGTTTTGGATATAAAACATTCCATTTACCTTCCAAATATGGAGGAAATGAGTGAAAATAGAACATTTTTGAGAAAATCATCTTTTTCTGTGTACAAAAGTACCCATACCAGTTTTTTGGCCTATTTTTCACATTTGTAGTCTTTGTAGCTCCCCTAGTGGCCAAACCCAGTACTAAAAATCCGGCAGGGAGGGCCCTTCCCCTCATCTGCCCACAGATTATAATTAGATCAGATCCAAGCATAAACCATTTTGAGGGAACTTATCACAATTAAGTGATTCAGGCCATTCAAAACCAAACCGATTCATAAGTGGTTCACAGTCTTGGCGTGACTTGATGCAGAGATTTCTACATGGTAGGACTGGCTCATCTGGCACAGTACATGGAGGGAAATATGTAGTGCAGAGGAATAACCTGAAAAAGAAAAAAAGAAATATGACAGTTTTTGAAAGTTTTGCTGGTTAAAATAATTTCAACAAATCAAAATGGATCTAATTTAAACAGTGGGGTTGGAGCAGCTGAGAAGACAGTAGGTGATGAGGTGTCTAAATTCTACTCCATTTTGATATAATCTATAGTGTGGGGTATGCATTCCTCACATCTGTCATGTCTACATAATGCATCGGATTAAATGATATGACCTTAGCTGTCGAAATGGCGTTAAACATCTATTACTCACTCACTCAAAAGTTTCCATTTTGATATAAAAATAATGCTGAGCATTGCATTTGGTTATCAGATAATGAGCTGAAGTACCAGTAAAGGTAAAATATTTTGCATTGTTCTAAACTTCTGAAAGTCCATGAATTGATTTCTGCAAATCCTCAAATAGGCTTCCACAGCTTAGAAATATCCTTCTATAAGAAAATCCAATACCTTTATGACTTAAAATGCAACAAAAGTGAGAAACCTCTACCTACCCCAACACAGCAGAACATTGGACCTTCACGAGCGGAAAATATTGATGGACCTCAAGACTGGCATCTAATACCTTCATATGATTCAGCATATTTGGTAGCTTTGTCTGATTGTACAAATCTTTAAGGATACCATGGCACATTGCACTTTCTGCAAATGGCTGACATTCTGGATCATTATTGTTTTCATGTCGGATGGTATCCCGCCTCATTATGTGATGTACGTCCCTTACATCCAGGGTGTAAACCTCCTGTGTGGTCCACGTTGAGAACCCTAGAAGTGCACAGAAATGGATGTAGAAAGTTGGAGACATTTTGTACCTTGCAGATATGCTATGATACTCTTGTATGGCTATGGTGCGACTTATATACCCACCCTGGGAGATTCCCATTATCATACTGTGACTAGGTCACCATGACTGCATAGAAGTATCATGCCGACCGGGAAGTACGAACCCTATAGGACCAACATGAAGGATCAATGCAGCATATGGCCTTTTAAGGGTTATTGTGGTTATCTTACAAGGATACCATACCACGTAAGATATATAACATACACAATGAGGGTACATTACCATAAGGACCACCATGCTATTAGGGTGGGCTAATATGGGTACAATTATCATTATAGATAGTGATGGCCATAGTGAGTGGGTCAGGCTCACTGTACAGTATTTACCCCATTGACCCACAGAGCTAGCTAGACTTGTGCAGGACTTAATCATATATCCAATGATGATGTTCAAATAAAGAGAAGCTGAAAAGGAACGCTTTTGTTCCATTTAGCTTCCAAACCTATTCAAATGTAAAACGGAATTTACTCAGATGATCATACAGTGGTAGGTATGTAATTATCTGTCGGTCAACCCTGTATCACGTTACAAGGTCTAAGCTGCTTTGCTGGGATTTGCCTATGACGAGTTCTTAAATGTATATCCACATCAATACATGCTATACAGTGTTCATGTATGTAGCACATCCAAATATGGTATACAATGATAAATTTCATTCACCTTCATCCAATCTTCTTACATACACCTTAAAGTAAAATTAAATCATCTTTCTCTGCATCTCTGGCAAGAAAAAACAAGAGAACATAGCTAATTGGACCCGATAATGACATTTTAAGGGATGGCAAGTGGGCCAGCCAGGGATGCATTCATGCAACATGATGAGCAAAGGGCATAATGCATAAATACATACCCATATATTGTGCCAACCCTACAGGGTTGATAACTCCCCAAAGGGTCCATATTATGCACCAAGAGTGAGTAAACTTGTCATGTACTGAGTGGAGCATAATTCTGACACAATGCATTGAACTGGTGACATGTGTGAGCCTTATAGGCTAAAGAGTTATTTATATGTCACTAGATAACTATTGCACCCTGAGGCAGCAGAGTTCCATAATCATTCCCACACACAACGATGGGTACAACACACTGCGTTATCATCATCATCCTCCTCTTTATAGGAACATGCACTACTCAAGGTATGGCATTTTATGTTGCATATGATTATTCATTATTTCTGTTATTTTTCATAAAACCATGTAAAGATGTGACATGATCTATGAAAAGGGGTATTAGTACAGGATGCAATAAGGCCTCTTTTCCAAGTACATGTCACATAAATTATAATAATTATGAGTCATTCATAAATTATGTAACAAAATGTGTGCATATAGAATTCCCTGAATATTGGTTCCTATATAATCAAGTAAATGGGAATATAGGATCTAATAGACAGGCCACAATGGTTTATGCATCAAGTAGGTCTGTAGGTACGTAATTGATTATTGATTATTCTGACAATTGGACTCATCCAGGGAGGATGTCATCAGCAATATTGAAACAGGTCCCTGCAGGTTACAGCAAATGATGGGTTACTATTCAACTATTAGCTAATATTAGTGAATTTCCATCAAAGTTTCCTCAAGGAAGGGTCTATGTAATCAAAATGGAGCTGAAATTCTTTGAGATTACCCTAAAAGATAGGGGTTGTGCCCCTGTGTCTTCATTGTTGATTTCTCTAGAGGATTAGGTGGTTTATTGAGCTGTGGTATTCCTTTATCAGGGTGATACAAAAGGGAAAGAAGGAACCATCTAGACCAGAAAATCCTGCTGAATCCAAATTTTGTGATCATGATTCTCAGAAATTGACCAAAAGTACCCAAAAATGACGTTTGATGAAAAAATATTTTAAAGATGTAGCAAATATAATATTCAAAATGATAAGTCTTTATAGACACAACATGTAAACCAGAGTTAGTACCTCAATGCACATATCCAAATATCTGCCTTTCTCCAAATCTGACAAGTATTCTAACTGTGCATTACTCTGCCTATCTCTTAGTCTACCTTTCACTCATACGGCCTATCTCTTAAATCCAAAACATCTTGAGTTAAGTAAGGCTCGAAAAAGGCCTAGATACTAAAGCTTAATCCTTACTTAAGCTAATCTTCTCTGGTCCTAGCTTCCCATTATTTACCTATCCTCAATCTGCCTATGATTCATTTTCCCTATCCCTCATGGTTACTATCTCTCAGACCACCATGTTTAAACTGTATTGTTCATCTGTTTTTTAGGCCCTAATGGTTAACAGTACATTGTGTATCATGTCTACCATTTTGATCCCACCTATCCTTAATGATGCCTATCATAAAGCCTACCTATCCTTCATTATACCTATTACACAACTCTGCATATCCCTCATATTTGACTTGCACATCTCTTGCTAGCACCCATGTCTTTCTTTTTTACATTTGCTCATCTAACAAGGTACTTTCTGTGCCTATCCCTCAAACTGGTTATTGCTCATTCTACCTATCCCCATTGCTACCAATCCTTTTGAATGCCTATTCCTCATGCTCTCCATGTGGCTTTCTTACAATCTCAGCTCAGTCAGTCTAACTCTCTCTGTACATATCTCAGGTTGTGTTCAATTTCTTCCACCTGTCTCCAGGTCTATGGCTTGTGAAATATACCTATCCCCCATTCATATCATTATATAGGTAAATTGAAAGATATGCAGCAGGAATGATAGGTAGATGTATGAATAAGAATGTAATATATAATGATTAGACTTGAACTCGGCTCCGGCTCATGCTTCTATTAAACCCATGAAGCCAACGAGTTCAAGTCTAATCATTACATATTGCATTTATAACATGGTTTCCACCATTAATTCTAAGTATTTACCTTTAAAATTGATAGAATCCATTGTTTTCTTTTGCAAGTTGCCAAGATGGCCCTGCGCCATCTTGGTTTCATGTTAACGTATGGTTAAGCTGGCGACCTCCTGCAACTACCATTCTCGTAGGCATACTACCGCGAATACATTGAGACAGAGCTGCGCCAGTCTATAGCCTAATCCATTCTGTACACACCAGGCGGTGGCACCTGTAGTGTTCACAGAATGGCAAACACGCATGGCCAGTCGCTCGCTTTGAATCTTTTTTCATATCAAATACAGCCATAATATCAAGGAATCTAGTCGACAGGGGGGTAGAATATGGTTTCAACTATGTTATGTCCAAAGCATGTCATCACATTTTGTACATAAGCTTCAAAAATGGAGGATTTACTTTCGTGTCAACTCATTGTCAAGGTATGTCCGCTCCGCTGTGCGTCCGCTGTCAATTTTGGGTTCTTATATCACCAGATATCAGAACTCATATTATCCATTTTAGGAACTGAAATCAGTGCCTAACCTCGATAACCATGTTATAAGGTGGACTGTAACCAGTATGTTAGGTGATACATTGACTAAGAAATGGTCATCATAATGAAGGTTGGTTGTGACAGGGAGAGTTGAGATGGTTAAACAAGCTATATAGAGAGCATGGGGGATAGGTAAGGATGGGTAGCAAGGGGGATAGGTAGTATGAGGGATTAGCAATTTGAGGAATAGGCACAGAGTACCTTGTAAGATGAGCAAATGTAAAAAAAAAGAAAACATGGATCCTAGGGATCAGATATGCACAATAAGGGATAGGTAGGCTTCATGATAGGCATTATCAGAGATAGATAAAATTGAAGACATGGTAAGGAATGCACTGTTGATCAATAAGTATATAGGAATGACGAATTTTGTGTATCGAATGTTTGTATTGACATCGAGAGCCGGTCATATTTCCCTCGAGTGAGTTATACGAACGAGAGGGAAATGTGACCGGCTCGAGATGTCAATACAAACATTCAATACACAAAATTTGTCATTCCTATATTTATTTTTACATGTTTAGGCACAGGGAAGCGATGAAATCAAACAAAAACTCACTGTTTAATTGAACTTTTGGGGCAGGTCCCGCCATCTTGGTTATTTACTTCTGGTTAGGACTACTCCGCAGAAAAAGTAGTCCCTGACACAAAAATCACAAAAGTAGCTTTTATCTCGCATTTTTATTACTATTTTATACTAGTCATTCTTATTTAAATATTATTATTCAATATAAATAAGAATCCATTGATTTTCCAAACGGGTCCGAAATTTTCGGCGTCTTCCTCGTACAGCGAGCGGATGACCTATATCTACATCCGGGCCACTGACACAATTTCGCCGGACAAGGAGGCGGGTGGGAAAGGCCGGACCGCGACTCGCGTACTTTGGGAAAATCAATGGATTCTTATTTATATCAAAGAAAATGGAGAAAATTAGCACGCATTACTCGTCTATATATAAGAATCCATTGATTTTTCAAAACGGTCCGAAATTTTCGGCGTCTTTCATGTACGACGAGCAGTTGACCTATATCTACATCCGGGACACTGACACACTTTCGCCGGACAAGGAGGCGGGTGGGAAAGCCGGACCGCGACTCGCGTACTTTGGGAAAATCAATGGATTCTTATTTATATCGAAGAAAATGGAGAAAATTAGCACGCATTCCTTGTCTATGGATCGAATACTTCTTGGGATTTTAATATTATAACATGTCATGGCTGGATTCCATACGAAAAGTGACTGTAAACACGGCGGTACCTCTCCCGGCAAGGAACAAAAACAATGGCTTCGCGCAGAGCGGACCCGGGCCGTATCGCTTGGTTTTACAAAATGTATTCTCCTGGCTATAATCTTTGGATTTCAGGTAAGAAATTAATACAAAATGGCTAACAATGTTTTCCTGTGAATAACTCCACCAGGCTCCATTGAAATCTATGCTAAAGAGGTCTGCAAACATCAGGTATGTGGGGAAAAAAAATTCAAATGCTGGATATAGATTCCTGCGCCGAGTGATGAGGCCGGAAGGAGGGGTAATACAGTCGAAATGTCAAATAACTTTTTGGCAAATACGAACCCATATATCGTAAATAATCACAATATGCTTTACCGTGTGTTAGTCTATGGGAGTCCAGAATCTTACTAAACATGTAAAAATAAAGGCTTATATAGCAGACAAACAGTGTAGATCAATGATGAGGGTCTGAGGGATAGTCACCATTAGGGATAGGTAAAATGGATGATAGGCAGATTGAGGATAGGTAGACTAAAGGAAAAAAAGAACAAATAAGATAAGTTAAGCTGAGGGGCAAGCATTATAAGTTAAGCCTTTTAAGAGATAACCAGTATAACTGTAGATGTTTTAGGTTTGACGAGATAGGCAGGATGAGTGATAGGTACACAATTGATATGCTGTATGTGGGATAGGCAGAGCAATGCACAGGCCCAGAACTTGCCTGACTGAGAGATAAGCAGACATTGGGGTTTGTGGATTGAGGTATTAACTCCGATTTACATGTTCTATATTCAAATATTTCCTACTTAAATATTTTCAATATCATTTTTGTACATTTTCAAAATATTTCCCATATCAAACATCATTTTTGGGTACTTTTGCTCAAATTCTGAGAATAAAGACCATCATTTTTGGATTAAGAGGGATTTCTTTTGGTTTAGATGGCCTCTTCATTTCATTTAGTATCCCTTTCATGAAGATACATGATAGCTCAAAAAACACCCTTATCCTACATAGGGCCCAATACTGAACACACAAGGTCTCCTAGTTTCATGAGGGGTAGAGGGGGGTTGGCCTTCACTATAGGACTGTATGGACTGACCTATCCTATACTGCACTATCCTTGTGCAAGGTACACACCCCTGTCAAGAAAATAATTGAACCCCCTCCCCCCCGCTCCTGCTCAGGGATCAACCCATAGCATTTTCTGTAGTATTCAACAAATTTAAAGAAAAAATGAATGCTTTTAAAAAAATTCTTTAGCAGCCTGATTTTTCTTTTCTACTTTCAAAATTTTCTTGCCTTAAGGTGGACCCAGGAGAGGGCGGAGGTTCAGGAGGAGACTAATGCTGAGCGTGAGTAACCTGGAGAAGAGGGTGGAGATGCTCACCTCCTCAGAACATGATAAATGCGAGCCGCTCACCAACCCAATGTGTAAAGACGCCCTGCCTTACAACCACTCCATGTACCCCAACCTGCTTGGACATAGCTCTGAGGCAGAGGCTGCTCTGGAGAGTGCACAGTTTAGTCCACTGGTTAGGCTGAAGTGTTCTGATGTATTAGGGTAAGATCCTTTTATTCATCATGTTTCTTGTCCATTGGTCAGGCTCAAGTGCTTTGATGAATCATATACCTTGAGGTCCCCTAGGCCTCTATTGCCAGGATTTATATATGCTTTGTATCTCTCATTCACGCAATGGAGGCTAAGAGGATTTTAGGGTAAGCTCTCACTCCATGTTTAATCAACTGCCTGAAGTATTAGGGTAGGCCCACTTCAATTAACTGTCCTATATGCATGGTTTAGCTCTGTGGTCAGCATGAGGTTTTATCATGGTAATACAAGTCAAGTTTTATTGATTGGCAAAATCTTTTGACAATGAGGTATATTAGTCACTGGAAGCTTTTTGAGAATACCCAGTTGGACAAGCTCGCATAAATTATCAAAAAGTAGTGCTATAGACAATGCATCAACGCAATGTAGGGGGAGCCTACACTTACAATAATTTTCCAAAACTACTGTTGTGGTTAGGATTTCTAGATTTTTATTATGTACACCAAACGTCATTCAAACGTATGCTTGACTGTTTTCCCTTTTCTTATCTTATGAAAGTAAAATTTTTCATATTTTCAGCCTCTTCCTGTGTCTAGTCTATCACCCTCCATGCATGGACTTCCAGATGACCATACCACCTTGTCGAGAACTCTGTGATGACGCCCGGGCGGGCTGTGAACCTGTTCTGAAGCAGTATGGCTATGACTGGCCTCAAAGACTCTCATGTGAGCTTTTCCCTCTGAGTGGCCAAGAAGGAACAATGTGCATGAGTCCCTTTGAACCAATGACGACAACTCCAGAGGCAACAACACCAGAGATGACTACACCAGTAGCTACAACACCCATGGCCACAACAACTAATATAACTTTATTTGGGGTTGAAAGTGGTACAAATTGCCAGTGTACCTGTGGACCTTAAAGGACATAGGCCTCTATAACACAAGGACTCCACCTCTCTATCTCTCAATCCAAACAATGACAGGAGGTGTGGGAGCCGTCAGGGATTTCGAAAGTCTGTCTCGTGTCACTTGTTTGTTTGTAAGACTCTGTAACATCAGTGTATAAATTGCAGCATGCATATTTTCTATACATTTCTGCGCATACAAGAAGGAACAGAGACTACAGTGGTGGATCCCGACACTGGAATCCAGCAGGGATGGCAATTAGGCCTATAGATTAAAAATTGGTTATTAAATTCAGAGAACTGTTGGTTTGATTCAGGAAGATGATAATGGAGGAATGAATGATGATTATGGATGGAGTGTTCAAGCTTTTTAGAGCTCTATCTGCAGACACAGATACATCTTCTTTGAATATATGTTCTACATCATATTGTCAGAGTTTTTTTTCCAAAACATCCTATTTCGATATTTTGATAGAATGGGGGAAATTTATATCAAATCAAGGGATTTCTCATTGTTTTGAATAAAGGTTAGGAGGCAATTCTAGGTGAAATGAGAAAAATAAATCATCAATTAAGCTTTATTCCCATGGGATTTGGTCATTGTGGGTCTTCTTGTAAACATTTGAAACAGTTTAAACTAAGGTCAAGAGCCAAGCAGAAAAGGTGGTTAATATAAACTATGAGTGGAACATCGTTTTTGCTTGGCCAATATTTTGAGTAAAGTACCATACATTTTAGCCGTATTAGCAGCCGCATGATATATCAAGATATATGTTCCTTTGTCCTTATGATGCATCGCTGATATATACCCATCAGCACTGTATTTTAGCATCATTCTGACCCTTCGGCAATATATCAAACCTGTCGGTTCACTATGATGCAATCCATTAGGTTGCCTTTAAAGATCGTATCCCAATTAAAATTCTGTCCTTTTTGTGTCATGGCATACTTGAATGGGTCATACCTTCCTATGAATCCTCCCCAAATTTTAAAGCATTATGCAATATATTTCAACATGAAATATGCATCTAAGTGCATAAAAATTATACCGCAGGTCAACACTAAAGCCACTTGATAACATAACAACCTCTATTTAGGCAGTTAGTGGGTCAATGAGGGCACCTGGTTGACAAGTAGTGCAATATTTGCACACATACTATGGACAAACCAGTGGCTATTATGGTAGTGGTCAGCTGGTGGAGCCCTCTTCAGTTATAAAATATCACCTCCCTAAACTTATCCCACCACAACAAAGAACTGCTCCATATGAAAATGCCTTCTGTTTATACATTAAAGGTGCCTTTACATCAAAATATTGTATTCTACCTAATAGGGGAATGGGTATCACTGACCACTATATGACTCATTGATAACTTTCTTGAGGGTTGTTTTAGCTGAAATTGCATCTTTAAAAGGCCAATGTAGTAATCCGACTGATAAGGGTACCATGCCACATAGGATATAACATACAATGAGGGTAGATACCTATTTATAAGGATCACTGTGCTACTAGTGAGGGGTCAATATGGGCCAAATTATCATTATAGATAGTGATGGCCATAGTGAGTGGGTCGGACTCACTGTATAGTATTTACCCCATTGACCCTCACAGCTAGGTAGACTTACGTGCACATGTTGCGAACTTGAAGATTATATAATGTAGTATTAAAGCATGTCGATACTTTCCCAAAGGTTCCATGATGCACCAACGCAGTGTTGGTGAGTAGACTCGCTGGTCCTGCAATTGAGCATCATGTGGCATGGAACTGGGGGCATCATGCACCCCTTACACCCTGAGTCAGTAGAGTTCAATAATCATTCCCTGACACAATGAAGGCTCTGAGGCACTCCATCATCATCATCCTAATTCTCTGTACAGTAACATGTACTTTACAAGGTATGTCATTTTATATACTGTTTTATATCACATAAAGTTTTAATTATTCACTTGCATATATCAGGTCCATGAAAGATCGAAGGTTCGTCTAGTGAGATAACCCTCAGATGATTATTTACAGTATTGGTCGATTTCTGCACATGATGATGGGAATAGATCTTATGAAATATAAATTTGGGGGCTTTCAAATTATAGTCAAAATTATGCTGAAATTCTTAGAGAATTCCTTGAAACCTTTCATACTTTAACAGGTGACTGAAGGAGAGGACGTAAGTTCAGAAGGAGACTAACCCTGAGTGTGAGTAACCTTGAGAAGACGGTGGAGATGCTCACCTCCTCAGAACACGAAAAATGCGAGCAGCTCACCGACCCAATTTGTAAAGATGCTCTGCCTTACAACCACTCCATGTACCCAAATCTGCTCGGACATACCTCAGAGTCAGAGGCTGTTGTAGGGGGTGGTCAGTTTAGTTTACTGGTGTTCTGATGTACTAAAGTAAGTTATCTTTTATCTATTGTCTTTTTTGTACAGGTTAAGATAAGCTTCAGCATCAAGTGTTCTGGTGTATTAAGTAATCTCCTTCTTTAGTCTTTGTTACATAGTTTAGTCCACTTGCCAGGCTCAAATATTCTGATATATCACTGAGTCCCTGGTTAGCGCTAGGCTAAATTCTTCTTTGGCCAATTTGGCGAATTTCTATTGATTTTGATTAGCCAAATTCAACTTGAATTAGCTAAATATTGAATTGAACCCCCTTTCAAGCTTTGACAATACTAGGCACTACAAGTGGAGAAGATAAAGACATCACATATTATGTTTTAGGTATTGTGCTTTGGGTCCGACCGTATGTTGTGCAGCTCAGGATCATCCTCGTATATAAGAATATAAAGAAGCCTGCCCAGATTAATTCCCCTTTCCATTTTTATCAAATCAGTTTTTAGTTTGATCCATTTTTCAGGCTTTCCTGTGCCTCATTCACCACCCTCCGTGCATGGACTTCAAGATAATCATACCACCTTGTCGTGAACTCTGCAATGAGGCATGGAGAGGCTGTGAAGATATCCTGAATGGGTTTGGCTATGAGTGACCTTCAAAACTCTCATGTGAGCTTTTCCCTCTGAGTGGCCAAGAGGGAACCATGTGTATGGGTATCTTTGAACGAGAGATGAAAACTCCAGAGACAACAACGCCAGAGATGACTACACCTATATCCAAGATGCCCGTAGCCACACTGACTAACCTGATCTTGTAAGGGGTTGAAAGTGGTGCAAATTGCCAGTGTACCTGTGGACCATAAAGGATGTTTAATACTAGGAATTCACTTCTGTATTTCTCATATATGCATGCTTTTACTTGTGATTTCACGATCATCTTGGCCTGAAATAACATTTTTAGAATTGAAATAGTGGGGGGGGGGGGTGGCAGGATAGAAGGTACTTCAGCACAGCATTGGTATACGGCATATTGTACATCCCGCCCATGGCCATTTACTTATTACAGCCTACACATTTTCACACAACCCAAAGTGAAATCTGATTGGTCCATCTTACAGTCGTTTAATAAGTTCAGGCCCTTCCAGGCAAAAAACTGGACATCATATTACCATAAATTCTCTGGCATAAGCTGCACTCTTGTATAAGCCTTTTTGTGTGCAGAGGTTTCAAAATAATGTATCATTTTTTATTTTTCTAAACTAAATCACATTTAAAAGTGTCAGTCAACAACATTTCCATGTTACACACTTTTATATCATCACATCTGATGAGACATTTAGATTGAAACCACACACAACCACTCCACTACTGGGCCTCAAATCTGTGAATCATATCCATTAAAATCCCAATATCTCCAAAAATATGCTTGGAGACATAAAATACAAGGGTCACTCTCCAATCATTTCTTTGGATGAGCAGCCTCACTTTGGGATTTTGTGTTTGACACATGACTATATACTGCCTCCTGATTGGCCAGTACATGGGTTGTCATGGTTAACATAGTGGATACTTTGAGTCAAATCTTGACACTTTGTGGTAGCGTACAGAAGGGTGCAGACACACCGCTCTCTCTCCCCGATATTCCCACACTCTTGTATAAGCCGCTCCTTTGACTTTGGGAGAAGCTTTAAGCTGTACCCAAGGCTTTAAAAGTGAAAGTATTTTAATGTTCCATAGGGTTAAATACAAAGTCTCAATGTTTTTTTTAATTCTGAATGGCTCCCGGAAGTATCCCTCTCAATTACAATACCATCTGATTGTAATCTAATTCTGTGTACACATGTAGATCTTCAGGCATGGCAGAACCAAGGCCATGAGACAGAGGCCTCAGGTACCCATCACTCATCTCTCGTCTCGTGCCATAATATGTTTCACTTGGGAATGGTGTCACATAGTCCTCCTCCCTCCGGAAAGGGTTCTCAATGAAGAGAGCTGAAGCTTCTCTGTGGCCATTAGGGAAGGGAGAAGCCTGCAGGGGCTTTGTGAACAGGTCCTTGATTTGGGACTTTGATGAATCATCAGCTGGTGGATCATGCTCTGGTTGACAATTCTCCACTTGTGTGTGAACATGTAGATACCTTTGACTGTGGATGGGTGTCAGGTCTTCCTCAACCTCCTCATTGTGAGGGATTGTCATTTGTTGGCCTTGAATTTGGGATATCAGATCTACCCATGTCTGGGATGTTTCTGTCTGATCTATCAGACGGATTAACTGGGTGATGGGGATTCCTCATTTGTTGTGCAGTATTTAATGGAATGCTTGATTGGGCAGAGTCTTGTTTTTGCCCTTTAGCTGATCTTAACAAGAGGGCAAGGAAGATGCCAAATAGAAGTAGAACAGCTATGCCTCCTATCACACTGCCAGCAATTGTCCCTGTCGATGAGGGAAATTAAGATTGTTAACTTACAAGATGCAATGTATGATTTAGGGATCTTTTGAAAAATGTTAAGATAAAAACTTGTCAATACCACTCCCTCTCTACAATAGATCTTCTTGCTTCATTAGTATCACTCCACTATGCCCACCACGGCTACCCATTGTTAATACCATATTGAACATTATGAACACCTCTCATAATGAGGGTGTATAGGGATATTAAATCCAAATCTGGAGATGTGGAGCTCTGAGGTGGTGCTATAGGCCAAGGCTTTGGGGTCACTGGCAGCTCACATGTATTTTCATAGTGACCAAGTCTACAATTGCACATCTCTGTTTCTCCATATCTGACACTGGAACCTCCATTTTGGCAAAATAAAGATGTACATTGTCTGAACTCTAGAATGAAAAAGTCTGTTAACCTTAGTAATTTGTTATTCGGATGGCAAAATTGTATATGTAAATGAACAATAAAACTAATCCAATTTACTGAATTGGGATATTTTGACAAAATTGGTATAAAATACTACCTGAATCTGTGTAAGGCGTGTTAAAACATGAGGAGGAAAATATATGATTTAAAATATTTATCTATAAAGATATAGCAATGGATGGACATCGTCCGTAACCTGGATAGAAAAAAACAAACATGGAAAGACTATTTTGGTACCCCTGTTCCAAAAGGTCACTTTATGAATGCCAGAAAAATACTCATCTGATTTATGAATCTGGATAAGACTTAAAATTTACATAACCAGTCTATTCTCTATATTTGTTGTGTACAAAAAGCAAAAGATGCGATCCAGGTCACACATGACAATTCTAAATCCATTAAAAATACCCTGACCTTTAATAGCTTCTACACTTGTACACAATTATGAACATAATTATTGATAAGCAGATATCATTCTTATACTGCCCCTATTCTATTTTTTTGTGTGTGTCACTAGTTCAAGTATTAAGATTACACAGGGGGGTATTTCATTTGGTCATAAATCACACACCTTGTAGGCTTTCTTTTTATGGCTAAGTAGTGACAATTGAAGGAATACATCTGTATACAACCAAGACAGCTAGAAAATCAAGGTTTATGTTTACTGAAAAATACCTGCAAATCTGCATTCCCTATCCAAGTCAGAATAAAGATGAAAAAGATCTCTGGCAGAAAATGAAGAAGATAAGAAACACTTCCGCACACTGTTCATCTCAACCTCTCAATACATGTTTCGGTTCACACTGTAAATAAAGGAAGATGCTGTTAGTGAATAGAGTATATTTCAGTACAAGCTGACATAGTAGTGCCATTTTTCTTAATGCAAGTATCAGGATATATATTGGAATTGAAGGAATCAATCTGAATTGTTCTCATGAAATGTGTTGTGCTTTTTAGATTAATTTGCATTTTAGGATCCAATTTTTTATCATATTTATATATGTCCCACTCTGCTGACTGCATTTTCTTCCATGCCATCATCTTCAGCATTATTTGTCTATTCATCCCTCCTGCCCCTCTTCCCCATCTAATACCCATATGTGATATTGGATTGATATCTTTGAAATTGTCTGGTGATAAGATAAATTCTACTTTGGGTAAACCTGCAAAAGACATCTTTACTTTGGATACATGCAGTCCTTGTTGTGACAGACAGTTTTCAAAAATATCATTTGCAGTACACACAGGGCCATCTCCTAGGGCATGTGTTGACAGGCAGGCTACAACACAATGGGTGGAAAATGTTCACAAGAGGATAAGAATATGATATTATGTGTGCAGAGATGTCACTAATTACCGATGATAAAATGTCTATTTGTGCACCTTCAAACATCCAGAATCTATGCCAAATAAATGTCCATTCATGTAGTCTATACTGTATATTTCGTAACACAGGTATTGGACAGATACCCCATGTCAACTGAAGTACTTACAAAACACAATGATGAATATTAACATATGGTCTACAGGCTGCCTGGTCATTTTGTGAACTGATCCTGAAATGTAAACAGATTATACCAATTGAAAATCAATGAAAATCCATAAAAATTTACAACAATTTGATGAGGTCACTCAATAATCTTTGAAACACTTTTTGCTATCTCCTCATCTTAAAACAACTTAGGGAGTGTTAATTCTTTTAACAACGGGGGGGATGGGGGCTGGTGGGTTTGAGGGGGGGATCAGAATTTTTTCATCCCCTTGACCGGGGGGTCAGAATTTTTTCAACACTTCTGATGGGGGGATCAAAATAATTTCACCTGTTTTTACTGGAAAACCCTGCACGTTACTGTAGGCTAAAAGAGGACGTTCACACACAATTTTTGTCCCTTATGGCGGGGTCAAAAAGATTTTACCCCTCGAGAGGGGGGGGGGTCGCAAACCCACCAGCCCCCCTGTTGTTAAAAAATGATCACTCCCTTAGAATAGAATTTATTTTGATTGAATTTTCTTTTCCTTTTTTTATGCATAAAGGGAAACTCGTGTATCTAATGACAGTAACCACGGTATATATACAAAATATACTTTACCTGTGACTCACTGTTATCTGACAGTAAAAAGTCATCTTAACTCGTATTGATCCTTAATCTCTAAATAACACGACATACATGGAGGGGAAGTGGACTTCCTGATGTCATCTCCCCGGGGAGGCACTGACTCTTTGAAGATTGGTATCAATTGCAAAATTACACTTTCTTTTGACAACCCCAACAGCCACTTTGCTTTTAGAGCCACTTGTATTTCAAAGATTCAGATGGCAGTCCTTTTACCAGACACACTGTTAATTCCACACAAAAGAATACCATTGTATCAAGGTATTCAACAGCCATACCATGTATGTATGTATTCCTCTGTCAAAAATGAAAGGTAGTAAAGGTCCCCTGGAGGTTAATTCAAAAGGCTCTGCCATCGCTACCCATGCGATGTTAGCATAGGCACATCTCTTACCATCTCATAATACCTAGTGTTACTACAATTAAATAGCTGGTGGTGTTAGGCCAGTAACTGATAGGAAGTACTATGCAGTCCTTCACTATTCCACTTCAGTACTAACACCACCCCTTATTTTATACTGAGAAACGATAGTGGTTTCCTCTGACTGCAAGTTCACCTGGGTGGGGGGACATTCCTCATCACAAGAGGGAATGCACCTGCGGATAGTCCTTGCGGGCTCTTGAGGCTGCTCATGAGTTAAGGGCACTTGAATGCATTTTTCCTCTGCTATTTTTTACCTTCCACTGCTATTTTTTCTCTGTGGACCTGTTACCACTCTGCAGAGTTGTTAGCTGCTTGGAATAGTGAAAGGAGGGCTGAGGCTAACATTGCTCACTAAAAAGTAGCTGGCTATCAGAAAGGAAGGCAGGCTTACCTTACCACAGCAGTATAGAATATGGGAGGGAAATCACTAACATCTCATATTTAGCAATGGCAGAGCCTTTTGAATTAGGCTCCAGGATATACACTAAGTCATTGACAGACTTACCCCCATTTACATCTTAGATAAGTAGAGACATTGCTTAAGTAGCCCCTCTACTGGAGTCAGTCATGCACCATGTGTCGCTGTGACATATATTACATGACCTCGGTCCATTGATTTACCACTTTTAGATTGACTATCCAAATTGAAAAAAGTCAAGAAGAAATAAGTCACAAGATAGGTCAAATCGTGTTTGAGGCACAAGGAAGCCTATACTGTGTCAAATTCATTTATTTAAAATCAATTTCCAGGCCTATGTGTGGCATGGACTGCAAGAAGGGGTCTAAGGGCCCCCAGGCTAAGGCACATGTTTGTATTTAGTCTCTTCATATGAACACCCATGGCCACCACTAAGGTTTCCCATCATAACATGCCATTTCTTTTTGTCTATTATTATCTAATAAACACGACATAACTTTCACAGATTTTGACAACATCCAAGATGTTCACATTATTTTTTATGATGAATCAAATTTCGAGATTCATCAAATATAGGTTTGATGATTTCTTTTATTCAATGACAATAACAATAAAATTAACACTACAATGTACATACTCCAATTATTAACCATTGAATGATCTGATCAGGTTTCATCACAATTCTCTTGCACCTTTGTCTATAGATATGTAGAATAATCTATTCATTACACTGTCAGACTGGGCCAAGCTTATTACTATATACAATACATTGATTTTATTTTTTGGAAAACAGTAGGAGCTGCTGTTAGTACAAATCTGATGACCCTACAGTAGCTTTCCCCGTACCTAGTACAGGGCAAGCTACTGCCCATTTACAATCGGGGCTGAGAGTGTAGTTAAATCCCTTTGCTGGCGTCTCTCAGCTGCATTTGCAGCATATGCTGGTGTCTGAACAAACTGTTTAAACAGCTCAAAATTTTCATGGCATGGTCCATAGTAAGGCAACTCCTTAACCCTTCCCCTCCAGGCATTAAGCTTGGGGAACCTGGAGAAGTCATAGGAGCTGGTCTCCAGGAGGGAGAGGGTGCAGATGAGGGAGAGGTCGGCCAGGGTGGGGCTGGGGCCAGTGAGATAATCAGAGTCCCACAGCCCTGGAGTAGTTTCAAGTTCCTCCAGTAGTGTCTCCAGATCCTGCTGGACATCCAGGGGAGGGTCCTCCATCAGCCCTACCTTAGACTGCTGCACACAGGGAGAATAATAGAATTATAAGTTAAATCATTATTGCAAATAAATAAGGCCCAACACGTGTGGTAAGTAAGGTCAAAATTTGATATTATGAATATGAAGGATTCAAGTGGTGATTCAATCCACGCATCTAAATAAAGTTCTCTCCTCTTTTCGTAGGAGGGGGGGGGGCTGAGATCGGGGGTGCAATTACTTAAAGCTTGGTTTAATGTATGAATTTAAAAAGACAGAAAAATGCTGTCATCACTGTCCCATTAAATTGACCAAGTAAATGCAATCCTAACGTTTAGTCACCCTAAAAACAGACCCCTACCACAATCGTTTTAGTACATTATTAAATTATACCCATCCCATAAACAGCATTTTCAGTATCAAAATATACATACCCAGTATTTGTAGATTTGTGGGTAGAGTGTAGCGACATCATAGTCCATGAGACTCTCTACCACAGCCCTCTTACACAGGTCTTTAGGGTACAGTTCATCTGTCTCTCCATACTTATCTACCAGGTAACGCATTATGGTACGACTGGAATATGACAGGTAACAATAAGGGAGGGGTCATTTTGAACAATGGGGGGGGGGGGGATTCAGACCCCTGTTGAAGCTGGTGGAGAATTATTCACAGCAAAAGAAAAGTAAAACTGTAAACTCACCTTTCCCATAATACGAAACCATCGTCGATTATGGTCGGTATGCAATGGTTGGGGTTAAGCTGAAATTGGACAAAACAAAAGTTTGATTTAATTCGTTACAAACTATCTATTTATTAGCGTGCTATCTAATAAACGTACAAGAAGGGATTTTCACATTACTTAAAAAAAAACAAACAATGTTAAGATGATATCGATAATGCAAGTCGATTTATTGTAACTCACCTTCTTGAATTCAAGTGTCTGTGTATTCTGGTCTCCGACTGAGCCTGCATTAGTAAACCTAATATCCACGTCAACCCCCAGTGTCATGCACGTCATCCATACTGCCCTGCACGGGGGGCTCTTCTTGGTCATGTACAATTCCATAGTAGGCATGGCGAGGCTCCTCAAGGTATCTGATCAAGTCAGATTTAAAGGTGTGGTGAAACTGATGCTATATCTAAGGGTCTACGGTCAGCTAGAACTCAGGTATGAACATGTTTATGTAAATATTACCAGGAGGTTCTTTCTTAACATGCTACGACTGCTTACCTTTAAATCATAGTGGGGATCTTTGATTTAGTGACATTACAGCCCAATGTTAGTGGCCGTGTTGTGCTATGACCGCCCTAGTAATGTCTATGCAATGACAACATAAGTGTTAATTATATAGAGCATTTACAGGGCACTACCTGCGATCACTGAAACTATTTTGGGGGTTTCAAATCGTAGTGGCTGTGTGCAGTCGTAATGCCTTAAGAAATGGCCTCCGGGAGCTCAAGGTTATTTCTCAGGTTGCATCCAATTCCACTTGGTTCCTATTCCTATTATGACTTATGCGATGCATGGTCTTGGTAAGCCTTGAGTGAGTGAGTAATAGATGTTTAACGCCATTTCGACAGCTAAGGTCATATTCATGGCGAGAACTACATTACACAATTTCACAGAGGAATGTGTCAGTGCCCACGCATATGTGCACCACACACATCCTGAGGGGATAGGAAAGAGGAGAAATAGACCCTTTTAAGTGGGCTAGGGAAGCCCGTGGTAAGCCTTGAAGGGGTCCAATCGTAGAATATTGAGAAATAAGTCCAGATGATCCTTGCCATGATGGGTGAAGATGGTTATGACGTGATTATGGTGGCAGGCATCCTGGTACATGTAATTTGAAGGACAGTGTACCCTCTCTTATAAAACATGTAGCTAGCTTCTTAGAGTGTGCGGGTAGGGTAGTTTAACCATAACTTGATCACTCTAGCTTTTTTACACGTCAATTCAACCATATGGGCGAACCTTTTTCTTATATGCAACAGCTCAATGTGCCTTAATGAACTACATGAAGAACTTGCACACACCAAGAACCCATATATGGAAAATGATTTGGTGGGGTGGCCACCAATCCACCAATTAGTAAGGGCGAATCATGGGCAAACTACCCTACAATACTCCCATCACTGAATATGGGACTATGTGGGGGTTACCAGATGGTTATGCTATTATGCATGCATACTGGTATAATATACAGAAACAAATCAATGACAAAAGGCCAAAACGTATTGCCCACATCCTAGCCTATAATGATATGGAACTTGAAGGGTATCGTTTATCAGTACACCAGCACATACAATGTATAGCTTGGCTCATGGGGCAATGGCAAGTGGGTGGAGGGAAGGGCAGTTTTGAAGTAGGCCTATATATATTGCTTGAATGAAAATCACATCATGACCCTGCTATACACTGAAATTTTTTCTGAGTCACCACTGGCATTATGCTTTTTTTTGGGTCATTTTCAGGTTCTTTCTCTATAAGGCCACAGCCCTCACTCCTCCACTGTGTTATCAGATAGGGGTCGAGGGCCCAGTCTTCCGGAATAATCATATGGGCCTAGAAATTGATGTTAAAAAGTAAATTTGGCACAGTGTAGGATACCTTGTGCCTTGGAACACGAATTGATTTACCGTAATCTCCCGTGTATAAGGCGCAGCCTGCATATAAGGCGCACCTAGAGTTTGGAAAATTCTCAAAAAAATGAAAAATTCATACCTTTGATTCTACTGAATGAATTTTCAAAATTCAAAAACCTATGTGTAGGTTGGGCCACCCCGGACCCTCCTGGGCCCCCTTATGTCCTATAATGACCAAGGGGGCATGTAAGATATCAAAAGAAAGGTCTTGGTGTCCCCCTTGTGGATCCAATGAGAACTATAACCCCCCGTATAAGACGCCCCTTATACGGGGGAGATTACGGTACTTCGTGATTTATTTCTTCTTGACTTTTCTCAATTTGGATAGTAACAAGTGGTACATCCTGTTCATAAAATGGAGAAAGGAAATCTAATTATATGTTACATATCATAGCAGTATATGGAGCATGTCTGCCATTAGTAGAGGGGGTACTCCAGCAATGCGTCTACTTATCTAAAATGGAAAAGGAGGGGGGGGGTGGCGGTCCTGTCAATTACATATATATTTTACTCTAGGGGGCTTTCATTACCCTTCAAACTGATAGGTGACCTGAGAATACATACATTCATGGTATGGCTGTCATTTTCTTTTTCAAGGGTTTGAAGCCCCCACGCACAAAGCATTGAGAGGCAGGCTTTATAATTATTATGAAGATTCAAATCAAGCAAAAGTTATTTGTAGATAGGACAATTCCCTCGACACTATCTCATACTCTTACTCATACAAAGTGACTGTTAAGGGGTCATCACAAGACAAAAAAAGGGGTGCAATTTTGCAATTGATACCTATTATCAAAGAGTGCCCCTGTGGTACCAAACCCACGGAGCGGTGGTTGTTAAATGTGTCAAAAAGGGAAAGAAAGGGGGCTGTCAATTGAATTAGAAGTTTCTTTTATACCTCCAATAGCTTGTATGGTATCAAAAGCACCTAATTATCCCATGGGATAATTCCAAAGCTGTGAAATTCCTAAATACTAACCATATTCTACATGGAAAAGAACCCAAAAAGGGGGCTGGTATTTTAGTTAGTTGAAAACAGGGGGTGTAATAATTGAGCTGCTTTCCGGGGGATTTTAAAGTGGCTGAAAAAGGGGATGTAGTTTCGCTGTTGAGTTGGTACTAACCGTCAAAGAGTGAAAGACCCCCCCCCCCCCGGGAGAGTACCTCCCCCAAGGAGATGACATCACATAGTCCCCTTCCCCTCATGTATGTTGTGTCAACGAACTAAGGATCAAACACGGGTGAGTTGACTTCCTGCATTAGAGTGAGTGACTTAAGATTGTGTATATTGTACTTTTATAATGGTCAGCGGCATTAGAAACACACATTAGAGTTTCTTTCTATGCACAAAGAAAACTGAATATTTTTGTTTAGAAGTCCATTTTATCCTACATTGTCTTAAGGTGCAAAAACAGGAAAATACTTAGCAATGTTTCAAAGGTTTAAAAGGTCACCTTATCAAATTGTTGTAAATTGTGTTTTTTATGGATATTCATTGATTTTCTATTGGTGTATTCTGTTTACATTTCAGGATCAGTTCACAAAATGACCAGGCAGCCTTTAGACTGTATGCTAACATTCATTATCATATTTTGTAAGTACTCTTATTGACAGGTGTCTAAATGTAGTGCACTGTATGTGTGTACAGAGAGATACAGTACAGCCTAAATAGAAATCTTAATTAATGCGCTTGATATGAATATGTATAATAACTCTTCTATAACTCAATCTAATAAGCAAATAAAAATCAAACAGTCTACATTTCATCACTGATGAGTAAAAACTATGTAAACAATGTATTAATCTAAAATACATTTTCCATCTATTGTATTCCAGTCTGCCTGTCAAAAAATGCTCTAGGAGATGGTCCTGTATGTACTACTGATGGCGTTTTTGAATACTGTCTATCACAACAAGGATTAAATGCATCACAACGTAAAGATATCCTGTGCAGGTTTGTCAATTTACCCAAGAAAGTGTTTTCTATGCTGCGTTTTAGCCATGGCCGTGAACTAGTTATCAAGTTGAGTCTGTTTATGTGTAATCAATATACTATAAAATGTAAGACACTAAAGACCCGTGCCGCCCTCTGTCAGATCTTTTTGCTGTGCATGACCATGATAACAGAGGTATAGGACAGGGGGAGAGTCAACCGGTACCTGCCACCAGGTTTCAAATTAAAGAACTACCCTATCTATCCAGAGTTAGCCAGTGTGTTACTGATGAAAGTACAGCACAGTAGAGACATGGTGTGAGTAATGTGGGAACTAGTTTTCATTGTCCACCATTCAGCTCTATACCAGATTGACTTCACAGACTCCAAAATAGTGGTTCTTTTAAGAATATTTTTCACCCACTAGAAGTGGGTCTCTAATGTTCTCTACTGTACTCTCTTGTACATTTCATACTGATATAGATCTGACCAATGGTCTTTATGTTGGAACTCAACTCAATGATTTATAAAGAATTTACAAATTTGGTCAAATCTAGGTTTTCAGAAGAACTCAAAGTAAGCCAGATGGCATAAATGTCTTCCTTCTTACCCAATGGCAAGCCCATTAAATGCAGCTAACGCTAAGCCCAAAGTGTTTTTGAGGTAGATGTATCATTGAATGGTTGTCATATTTGGTAGTATATTTGCATTATGGGATTTCCCTGGCCATGCAGCCAGGAGGAGAGCCCAGTGCTTTGGCGCCACCTTGTAGCAGACTAGAGTATGACTGAGCTAGAAGGCAAGGAAATGGTCAAAGCATGGCACAGTGAAGACATTGTGTGAGTGGCATGGGAACTAAGCAAACATGAAATGTACCATAAATGACTTCACTGAGCTCATATTAGTGGTAATTGAAATATCTTTCTCACTCTCTAGGAGTGGTGTTCCAATGTTCTCTACTGCACCCACTCTTACATTAGACATTGAAATGATTTTCACAAATAGTAGATTTAATGGATCTCAACTCAATTATTTTTATGAAATGCTCAAAGTTGACCTTTAGAACAACCCATTATCAACTGAAACAGGATGGATTTGTCCATACTGATACATTGAAATGCAGCTAAACTGGACCCATTACATAGAGTGAAGTATATTTGATGTGAATGTAATGTAGAATATTTGACACATGTGATAATATAGTAGAATTGAGGTATTTCCTCAGGCATACTGGGATATACACACAAATATGAATGTTATAGTTTCCACTAGATGACGCCAAAGCACTGGTCGCCCCCTTGAGGACGGCTATGCCAAAGCCCCCTCCTCCCCTCACCTCTGTTATACTAATCAAGATCTATATATGTATAAGAAATAGTTCAAATAGTATCTGACAGGGCAGCACAGTACGGAGCCCCTAATAGGACATACCAAAAATAATTATTTTTCTAAAAAATTATTCTTGCGGGTACTGGGGTATTCTTGCGGGTACTGGGGTATTCTTGTGGGTACTGGGATATTCTTGCGGGTACTGAACAATTCTTGCGGATACTGAACAATTCTTGCGGGTACTGAACAATTCCTGTGGGTACTGAACAATTCTTGCGGGTACTGAACAATTCCTGCGGGTACTGAACAATTCCTGCGGGTACTGAACAATTCCTGCGGATACTGAACAATTCATCCCCTAATAGGACATACCAAAAATAATTTTTTCTGTGGAAAAATATATTCTTGCGGGTACTGAACAATTCCTGCGGATACTGAACAATTCATCCCCTAATAGGACATACCAAAAATAATTTTTTCTGTGGAAAAATATATTCTTGCGGGTACTGAACAATTATTGCGGATACTGAACAATTCCTGTGGATACTGAACAATTCATCCCCTAATAGGACATACCAAAAATCATTTTTTCCCCAGAAAAAATATTCTTGCGGGCACCGAAGAATTCTTGCGGATACTGAACAATACCAAAAAGATGTTTTTCATGAAAAAAATATTCCTGCGGGTACTGGAAGATTCCTGCGGGTACTGGAAGATTCCTGCAGGTACAGGAACATTTTTGCAGGTGCACAAAGAATTCTTGTGGGTGCACAAAGAATTCCTGTAGGTGCTAGAATCATCCTTGTGTAGTGTACTCTCAGGAATGTTCCTGTACATGCAAAAATACCCCTGTACCTACAAGAATACCCCTGTAGCCGCAGGAATGTCCCTGTAGCTGTAAGAATGTCCCTGTTTCCGCAGGAATGTTCCTGTTTCCGCAGGAATGTTCCTGTTTCCGCAAGAATGTTCCTGTTTCCGCAAGAATGTCCCTGTTTCCGCAGGAATGTTCCTGTACCCGCAGGAATATATTTTGCATGAAAAAAATCTTTTTAGTATGTCCTATTAGGGGCTCCGTAGCACAGGGCCTTTAGTGTCGATAACGTATATTATATTCAGACTAAATAAAGTAATTAGTCCATACCCATGGTTTTAGCCACATTATGGATTCCATCAAATGTACTGAAATTCTATAGCAATATAAAATGACCCTACTATACACTGAAATAGTTCCAAAAATATATCTCATCACAGCCCAAGCTCAACTTGTCTTGACCACTCTTCTGAGTCATCGCTGGCATTATTTTCATTAAGTCCGATAAAATCTTTAGCAGTATAAAATGATCAGTGTCCATTTTGATGCATTCTGAGGAGTGGTGGATTCCCCAAATATGACCTCACTGCCACTGCCAGTCACCTTTTTTGAACCTGGGACAAGCAGACTCTGTTGACCCCTTTAAGAGCTGTGCCTGCTAATTATAGGCTTATCTCATATAATGATTATAGGATGATGAAACTAATTCAAGTTGGTGTCAGTAATTGAGGGGAGAAAGGCAGGTAATCAGTGGGCTAAGCTAGGTACACAGGTAGGAGGAAGGTAAACAGTTAGCTGGATACAGTGGGATACATAGGAATAAGTATGCAGATATAGATTAAGCAGCCAGGAAGGTAGGTTGGGATTCAAGGTAGAGGCAGGCATGCAGGAGCTAGAATAGTAGGGAGTCAGGGGAAACCATACAGGCGGACAGGAAGGACGGTACAGAGCAGGAGGGAGTCATGTAGGCAAAGCAAAGCGGAAAGGGAATGGGGTGTGATATGGATAGTAGGAGCAGCAGGCAGGAAGGCAGGGGAGGTGTGGAGGCAGGAAGACAGGCTAGGGGAGGGGGGAGAGTATGCAAAGTGACAGTTGCATGGTTATGGGAAGAATGTATAAGGATACCATGCAGATTATGATGTAGGGAAAATTAAGGAGGGAGAGGATAGACTGCAGAGGAATATCTAGAGGCGAAAATGTGATGAGTAAGAGTCAATGAAAGTTATCTCCCAGTGGACAGGGAATGTCAAATTAACGTTGAATATCAGTAACTGTTGATCAATGTTGAACAAGTGATTGCCAACAAAGATTCAGCTTTGGAATGTTGTGTCTACTTGGCTAAGATGAGATAGTGCATCCATTAAAATGTACATGCCAAACACCATTACCGCAGCCAATGCGATGCAAAACTCTTGCCCATATCACAGACTCCGCTAGTTCCAGCAATGCAATCAAAGACACTGAATCAGGCCTGTAACCTTCCCATGGGATCTTACGAGATGGGTGGATCATGTCCACGTACATGTTGTATACATCCTCCCGATTCGTCGCTATACACTTCATTAGAAGGACATTCTAATATGATAAGAATAGTTACCATTCTAAAAAGCCCTGTTGGGCAAGTTCAGGTTAAGTCATGTGTATTGATGCTTGTATTTAGCAAATCTTAATGATATGTCAGCTTATTCAGAAGCATGTTGTACTACATCATTCACGACCAGCATGTTCCTTCACTTACAGTGTGAATAAAGATATGTTTAGTGAGTGTCAACAGAGCAGTTTGCAGAACTGTCTACTTTCTTCCTCTATTTCCATCAGAGATCTTCTCGATCTTTATTTTGGCCTGATTAGGGAATGCACATTTCCAGGTATGATTTTTCTTTTCCATTTGATTCCAAATATGTCAAATATGACATCCCCTTGGTTGTTTATGGATATATTATTGCTGATATTCTAAATACTTAGCCACAAGTAAAAAGAATTAGATTTGTGTGATTTATGATCAAATGAAATACCTTTCTGTGTAATCTTTATATTGTAAATACAAACAAAAATAGAATCATTTTAGAATAGGTGAAGTGGAATAATAATATCTGTTAGTCATTAATTATGTGCATAAATGCTTACATAGTGTACAATGAAAGAAAATAACGTCCTATTTCAATTTAAATCTAAATTATGTAGCCTGGTTCACGCCTTTTGCATTTTTGGACAGAACAGATATCGAGAATAGTCAAGTTCTTGGTCATGTAAAATTCCTGTCCTAATCCAATCTAGAATGATAGTTTCCACTTTATATCATAGTCACACAGCCAATGTTTAGGCTGTTATTATCTTCAAGGTGATTTTATAAATTTGAGAATACAGACCATTGATATAACGTTTCTGTCTTTGTATACATCTCTCCTTTCCACCCATTTCTCAATTGACAGATTCTTTTCAATGTCAAACAACCCCTTGTCAAAATAGTGGATCCAGGAGTCTGTTACACAATCAAAATTTGCGGTCCCTAATTATAATTTATTAGAAGATGTGTTACAAGTATAAATCTAGATGGTGTTCACTAATTTTCATGCTCTTTAGTAGATGAGCAAGATCCCCTTGTTTATATAGAAATTGTTAGGTGTTTCATAACTATTCTTCAATATTTAGATGGTGTTCTTTAATTTATTTCTGGTGGCCATAAAGGGGTTTATCCAGTGTTACATAACTAAAAGTTATACAGACCTAAATGGGGGTACTAAGTTTTTTTTTTTATTAAATTGAAAACAATGTAATTTTGTTATAGTTATATAACAGGAAGTCCGAAAATACACATATAAAGATAACTTGTTTGATTCGGATATTATTCCAATAGTTTTGGCCCTATAAAAGCACCTTAATCTTGCTCACTATTTCATGCTCTTTAATTTTTGTTTAATATCATGCTCTTTAATATTATGGGCATATTCTTAATTGCCTTTAGGGGTCATTTAACATGATTTTAGTTGTTGTAGAGGGCCTTTAAATCTATATTTATCTGAAATATGTATAGGTTAATTAAATTATTTTTCACAACATATGAGGTTTGCATTTATTTTGCAGGTGTTATGGGTCCCTGTGATGATGTAGTACACATTAAAAGAATTCCACATTAGAGCATAGATTTGATATTGCCTTTGTGAAATCACTTAATATGGTAACAGTGTTACAGGTTTATTGTATTCACTGATAGGCCTCCCACAGATCCAGATCAACTTTGTGAGATGAATCATTTTGCTCTGAGCACATTTACTCCTATCTGAACATCTTGGTTTTTCAAATATATCATTCAAGGGTTAGTTTGTACCACAATATACCCTATTTAGAAGGAGTGGCTGATACTAGTGATAGGTAAAGTTGCACCCCTGGTGTACCATATCTATAGAGCAAATTTAGGGGTGCGATAGGCAAGGATATTCTATATAAGATTAGTACTAAGCTCACAATAAGCCAAGCTGCACCGTGTACAACTCCCTAAGGTTAAGCTAGTTCCTTATATGCGGGATGTGCCTTATACATGAGTTATTACGGTAATGTAGTAACTACTAGAAATAAACCCTTTTAGAGGTCATTGATTCTTTTTGAATAAATGTTTTGAAAATGCACAACATTCTTTCTCTTTAGGTTCTAATAGGCCTCCCTCAGATCCAGATCAATTTTACTCAAATCAAACTGTATTTAAAATAAATTAATAAATTATATGGGTATTAGTTTCTGACATTTAGAGAATAGCTCTTTGGAAACCAGGTTATCAAGATAGTCTGACTATAATTATGTTCTTTTTTTTATATCCGGTTTCCAGACAATGCACATCTGTTACAGTGGCGGATTTAGTATATCAAGATGAACATTTGAAAATATGTATCTTTTCCTCAGGTTCTGACATGCCTAACAGAGATTCAGGCAGTACTCTATGTTGATTATCCCATATCAATACTCAATTCAATTAATTGGATCAGTATCTCTCCTTACATTTATAAAATGACCATTCTTTTTTAGGATCCACACAATGTGCATCTTTATTTTGCCAAAATGGAGGTTCTTGTGTACGAAATGGAGAAAGAGAGATGTGCTACTGTAGATCTGGTTACCATGGAGATACATGTGAGCTGCAAGTGACCCTAAAGGCTTCACCTACATCAACAACTCTGAGTTCCACATCTCCAGGTTTGATGGGATTGGATTTAATATCGCTATGCACCCTGTATTATAGATCAATGTAGGAAGGAAAGGGTAACTTTCCACAGAAGTTGTTGATAAAGGTTTTGGACCTTTTCTAAGATTAATCCGAGTGGAATGCAAATACTCATTACCATGTAATAAAACAATTTTTCAGTCTCCTTAATATTGTGATGTAAGTTATTGTGGCTGCTGCAAGCAATGTTACTTATAGGCCTGTAGAGTAGTAGCAGTGTCATTAATTCATTAACCTGCACTGCATTGCAATTGAAATTAGCATAAAGCCCAGAGTCCTACTTAATGCGAGCCCCAAAATCTGTACCATTTTCTATGACTCTAGGTGTTACAAATAAGCCTTGTGCTGGTTGTGAATCTGGAAAAGGCAATTCTGATGGCCTTGGTGCAGGTAGGTGCACTCAAATCAAATTTCGGCAAAATTTTAGGTGATTTTGATACATAAACTCAGACAGAAGAAGGACACTGCACTTTCTCCTTAAAGTTTAAAAGGTCCTCACTCTTTAACAAGGTACCATATTTGATATGATTAGAACAGTGTAGGGAGGGACTGGTATTGGAAAGTCTTCATCTCTTAAGATTCTACAAAACATCCCAAACTTTAACATTGAATCTTGTAAGTTAACAATCTTAATTTCCCTCATTGTCAGGGACAATTGCTGGCATTGTGATAGGAGCCATAGCTGTTCTACTTCTATTTGGCATCTTCCTTGCCCTCTTGTTGAGAACAACTAAAGGGCAAAAACAAGACTCTGTCCAATCAAGCATTCCTTTAAATACTGCACACCAAATGAGCAATCCTCATCACCCAGTGGATGCATCTCCTAGATCAGACATAAACATCCCAGACGTGTGGAGATCTGATATCCCAAATTCAAGGCCAACAAATGACAATCTCTCACAATCGGTTGGGGAATACCTGACACCCATCCCTAGTGAAAGATATCACCATCATCCACAAATAATGAGTTACCAACCAGAGCATGATCCACAAGCTAATAATTCATCAAAGTCTCAAAACAAGGATCCAATCACAAAACCCCAGCAGGGTTCTCCCGCTCCTGAGGGTCACAGAGAAGCTTCAGCTCTCAGCATGGGGAATCCTCCAAGCCGGGAGGAGGACTATGTGACACCACTCCCAGGTGAAGCACAAATTGACACAGCCCCAAGTGAAACACATCATGGCATCAGATGTGAGACAAGTGATGGGTACCTGAGACCTGTGTCCCATGGTCTTGGTGCTGTTACACCTGAGGATGTACATGTGTACACAGAAATAGATTAGAGTCTAAGTTGATTTTTATTTTTTTTACTGGCCTTAATAATCATGACAAGAAGCTTTTAATTTGAAAGCCAAAATAGAATATACAATCACAGAATTGATAGAGGAAGAAAGAAAGTAATTGAGTACAGTATTGGTAGAATTAGCCTGTAGTTGATCACATAAAAAGATTGACTATTTCATCATTGATTCCTGACTTAATTTGTAAGACCTTTCGGTAGTCTTTTCTCAATAAGACTAATGTAGTTTCTACCATCCTACCAACAGTTTATGTTTTGTTTTCTATATTAAATCAGCTTGTTCGTATTACAAGGCCATGTTATTCTAAAGACATGGATTACATGATTTTGTTGTCAAGATTCTCGTCGGCCATTGGAAAAAATAAGAGAAAAATCCCTCATACAGCCCTAGACAAATCTAAGAATTCCCATCGGCCATTGGCAAAAAAAAGCCATGCATAGTCACCATTTTCGTTGACCATTGCTTTTGGAAATGTACTTAGGTATCAGATTTTTTTTTTAAAAAAAGAAGCTGATTTCTGAAAGCTGTGCAGAAGAAAATATAGAGAACTTATCAACCTCTTCAAATGACTTATGGGCACTATGAATGTAAAATAAATTGATCGTCTTGACTTTTACACATTGGTACACATTGTTTGAATGCCTTTGAATTATAAGTTTATGAACTCTGCACCTTTCAGTCAGTCATGAAGGAGGTTAATATCTTTGACACTGCCTTCCCCCAGCTTACCAAAAACGAAGTTAAGTGCCACCCCCCCAGGAATTGTCATATAGACAGTATTTGATAAAATGGAAATGACACAATAGAGAGGTTAAGATTCAGGGAAGTGTACCTGTAGGAGAATGGCAAGGTCTACAAGTGCAGTTTCCAGTATAAGTAGAGGTAGAGTAGTTAAGATGAACTGACCCTAGATGAGGCTGTCAACACTTGAAGTATGTAGTCTCGCCTGAATGGTCTAAGGAGTTAAAACAAAAGCTAATTGCCCTGTGATGTAATTAAAATTGGACCAATTTAGACATACAGGGGGTAACCACATATCTATTTGTTGCTTTGCCAGAAGTATTGCAATCGTACATATTTAATTCTTTTATATACCTATTCTCCCTACATGTATGTGTAGAACACCCCATACACCTCCAAAACGTGTAATCTACAGGTTGTATACTGCTGGCTTGGGATTCCCCCCACGTTACCCATATACGTTGGCATAGGAGTATCTTAACCAGCATATAGTGTTCAGTCCTTGTGCCTCACAGCACTGTTTGACCTATTCCGTGCTTTAGGGAGTGGTCATTATTTATCAACAGTTGGGGGTTGGTGGGTTTGAGGGGGGTGGGCATACAAATTTGTACCCTCTTTAAGCCAAAAAGCCCGCTGGGTACTTTAGATCAATATCTGCTATTAAAACCCACCACCCCCTGTTGATAAATAATGACCACTCCCTTACCTCTTGATATTTGGGTAAAGCACACGTAAGCATGCCATATCCCATCATGGGTTGTGACGTCAAAGATTTAGCATTAGGGTAGTTAAATGGATCCCTATTAACCCCTAATATAAACTGCAATCAACTGATTGACTAACCATTTAAGATACTTACCATTTAGCAATTAAATGTATTTGGATTTTCATTCCAATGTTAATATCAATATATAAAGCCTATTATATCGACTTTCAACCTGTATCAATAACTGAATTATAAGAGAGACAGATATGACAAATTCATTTGATGAATTTGAGCAATGGTTTAAAAGTAATTATATGATGTACGTCAACAATGAACATACTGGTATGTGGCGCATGACCAACACAGGAATAGGAGAAGGTACTCAAGTAATGTAGTTACCTATCTAAGGTGGGTAGGGCTGTTAATGTCACATTTTACAGTAATAGGCTTTTATAATGAGTCACAGTTGACATAGGACTATGTACAGCCGTACAGCTGTCAGATCCCTTGACCTAATCTTACTTCATATGCAGGGTTCTGAACAGATATCACATGCCTCGGGCGAGGGCCACTGATCCACTGAGGGCCGTAATGCTATGGGGAATTAGATCACTTTAAGTGCTAAAGGCAGTTCATATGGATCAGACTGATGCTGAGCGAGCCTCGTTTTGAGGCCCAACTAGGTCAAGAGGTCATGATGTCACACGCAGTGATGGTGGCCAACCGGCGGCCAGAGTCGGCCATAGGTGTGCAGTGATAGTGGAATTACAAAGATTAGGGATTAATAGTGAACCAAATAATCATGCTCCAATCTCTAATAGAACTAGAAACAATTAAAGGGCTAATGATACTGTTTCTATGCCGTCCGTCAGTGACTGAGGGCCGTCAGTTGGCCGTGAATCGAGGATTTGTTGTGTATCCAAAGAAAAGATCACCTGCCTATAGCAGTACATAGTGATCTCATTCCCCATAGCGTTACGGGATCAATGGCGCTCGCAAGAGGCACCTGATATCTGTTTAGAGGGGACTCATATGAAACCTGGTAACTTTTTAAGATTCAGGGGCTCAAAATAGAAGGGAGATGTTAATCCTTTAAATCCCTGTATATCACTGCTAAAGTGCTATAGTATGTGCAGTATAGAGAGTTTAAGTGTTAAGTGACAAAATGGATGTAGTTTTGCAGTGGATCCCTACCTTTAAAATGTCAGTGCCTCCCCATGGCTCTTACACCAGAAAGCCCCATTCTCCTCCAGGCAAACCTTATTATTCAGAGGCTGAGGATCAAACTAGAGGTAAGATGTCAACTTTTATTAAGAGTGGCTCTAGATAGTGTGTAGAATCTTTTTATTGAGATTAATGGCATTAAATTTCTTTATTTTAGATTTTTTTCAATTTCACAGTATATTTCATTCTAAGTGGTTTCAAGATGCAACAAAGGCAAATACTCTGTATTGTTTTGATGACTTATTGGGCCCACCTTATCAAATTACTCTAAATGACTTTTAATGGATTTTCATTGATTTTCTATTAGTGTAGTCTGTTTACATTCCAGGATTAGTTTATAAAATGACCAGGCAGCCTGTAGACCTTATGATAACATTCAGTATTATATTTTGTAAGTACTTCAGAAGTTAATTTGGCATGTGGTGTATGTCCAAAATCTGTTTTTAAAATGTATAGCATAGCCTATTAAGGTGCTAATCCATATATAACCATTCACCACACGAGATCACCCATCCACACAATGACTCTGCAGGGTGCTGCTTAACTCTATGGAACCCTGGAAAGGACATCCGTTTTCTACATTGTGCTGTAAAGTTTGTTTCTGTAATTTCATTTTTTTCGTTTTTTCAAAGTACTTTTTCTTTTCCGCAACTTAAATTTTTGTTTTTGCAACTTACTACTTTTTTTTTCATTTTCCACAGCTGAAATTTCCATTTCTGCAACTTAATTGTTTGTGCACAGTTAATCAATTGTGGAAAGTTGCAGAAACAAACTAGTGAGGGACGGAATGTTAGGGGGTGGCATTTATGCCAGACTTGAAATATGGTCCATACTGATCAACCTTTAAGTGGATGCCATGCACATAAATCATTTTTCTCAGAAATAGGGCCCAATAAAGGTAGCCATTACCGAAACTCCTTGTTTTTGCTATAACTTTGAAGCCAATGATGCTAGACATTCATTTTAAGTGTCCACAAGCACATTGTCAGGGACTAGGAACTCATTGATGACATTGCGTGTTTTCTTCCATGCATGCTAAGCCTAATATAGGCCTATTTAAGGTTGCCATTACCTGAATTCACTGTTTTAGCAATAGCCTAGCAAATAAGGCTGATAGACATTCAAGGAATTCAGGGTCTAGGAACATTATGGGAGCATTGTTCTCCCTCTCCTGTCCATATATATTAGACCTTCATAGGCCTGGCCAAGGAAGCTATTACCGGAATTGATGGTTTTCTCCATATCTCTGCTACTAGTGCTGGAGGGTATCTCAATAAGATTGGGAAACCAGTTCTCACCGTAACTATTTGATCCTGCAGTTCTCCTACATTTCTCACCCTAAGAACAGACTTCCCTGCTTGACCTCTGCTACAAGTGAACTGCACGGAAATAGGTTGAGTTGCAAAATAAGAGACTGGACCCCTCCTCTACCACTCCTATAACTGACTCCCTCTTTACAATACAAGAGGGAATCCACTCCAGAAGGTCAGTGAGTTCAATTTTGGAATTATCACCTCCGACAGGATCAATTCCAAATCTTTTTGAGATACCCTCCTGGTAGACATTCAAATCATGTGGCTGCATCCATATTCTCTGGGTTTAGGAACATGACAGGGGCATTGTACTGCCTCTCCTGTCCATATATATTAGCCTTGCATAGGCCTGGACAAGCAAACCATTACCAAAATTGACAGTTTTACCCATATCCTTGCTACTAGTGCTGTAGACACTCATTTACAGTAGCGCTATGCACATTCTTAGAGTCTAGGAACATAATAGGGACATTTTTCTTCTACACCTTTATATATTTTGCATACTTCTTAGCTTATCATGGGCTTGGGCAGGGTAGCCATCATTGAAATTCACTGAAAGGGAAGACTATTTATTTCAAAGTGTCTACATGTGTATCTTTTTTTTTCACAGTCGAGAAACAAAATCCTTTCTGTTTTACATTTGGCACAATTGAGGGCTAGTAATGAGTAGTATAAGCTATGCACGGAGGTTCACCCCTGATAAATCGGTTCCCCTTTGAATTGAGTAAATATTTTTTGTTTATATTGTTTCTAAAGGCTAAAAATGAGTTGCAAAGCTATATATTGGGCTTTTATTTTCATAAATAAACGATAAATAAAGGAAATAAGAAATTGGGTATGGTGGGTCAACCTGGCTGGGGGCGGCCATCTTGGATCACCGTAGATGATAGGTTGGGGATTTCCCGTGGTATAGAGTGTGAGGGAGGTAGTAGCAGTGTGCAAATGTTATATATAGGTATGTAGGAGTATGAGCTATATGATTTTATATATTTTGTATGAAATTTGTTGTGTGAGAATGGGATAATATTTAGCGTATAATGCCAGGTCACATCTTACTTGACCTTTGAGGTCAAGTGTGACATGTAAGACGTGAGATCAAAGGGGAGGCAGTGGGAACTCAGACATTCAAGGTTTCTAGGACATTAAGTCCTTTCTTTTCTGTTTGGACAGGTATTTATATGCTGCTTGCCCGACACAGCAGTGACCGAATCTATGAATGATCGAATCTATGAGATGAATGACCGCATCTATGAGGAGGGGTGAGGGGGAGAACCGCTACCGGGGCTTCATTCCCCTACTCTTTTCGAAGGATAGCAAGTGTTCTTTTATTTGCCTGGTCCCATAGACAGGGCCAGACAAACCACGGCCTTTGATCACTCAGACGTGGTTCACTGAGGGGGAATCCCATGGCAAAAGGCAAGCATGTACGCCCGGGCCTGCGCATATGGACACCAGCTGCCCACATGCTCACCCCAAGACACAAGAAACCCCAAGTTCGTCGCCTTTTACGAATCTGGTATGCCCACTGGTAGAATGGAAGGAGGAAAATTCCTCCTTCGTGGACTCCCAATGAAGTTATTCTGCTCCTCCATGCCCTCACATGAAGGTTGGAGGTTACATGGAGGGGTGAGGTGATGATCTAATTAATATTCAGATCACAATCCCTTGATATATGTATTTTTTCTTTGATGGGTACAGGAGTGCTGATATCTGTACATGTAAGGGTTTAGTTGGGCAAAGTCTATCGGTTGAGGTGTCGATATGTTGATGGTCATCTTTCGCATATCAATAAGCAGGGCTCTGTGAGATATAACATAGTCCAAAAGGTGAAGATTGGCATATTTCAATACATCTGTACAGCCTTCAGATTGGATATTTGCGAGATAGGTAGATCCAGCGATCAATCATGCAATTTAGGCTATTTGGATGAGATTCTTCAGTTGGGACACATGATTCCATTTGATTGGAAGAAATTGGGTGTGAACCTTGGCATTTCGCTGCTACGGTTGGATTAGATGTACAAAGTAAAATTTCCCTGTGAGATGGCTCTGGAAATGCTTCAATGTTGGTAGCAGCAAACCACTCCACACTCTAGGTGGGGAGAGTTGCATTATGCCTTGGTGTCAATGCATAGGTATGATTTGGTTAGGGAAGTCCAAACACTTTGTGAAGAGAATGAAATGGACGACAATAACTCCCAACAGTCCACCATAGACAGATTGTTTTTGATGTTGTCTGAGGGCGTGCCATCAGTATGGAAGGATATGGGACATAATTTGAATGTTCCATCCAAAAAGGTGACCGCCATAGGCCAGCAACTTGTTCAAGATATGTCCAAGCACACATTGAAAGTCCTACAGATGTGGCAAATGCTTCCCAACGCTTCCCATCACCAGTTACTGAGGGTGTTGTACGATGACATGAAGAGAGCAGATGTGGTTCGATACGTTTTGAAAGCATTGGAGAAGCCTTAACATGGGAGGATAGTATGCGACTGCAGCAATTGCGACAGCTGCAAGGTAGGCTCTGGTGAGTATATTTATATACACTTTCTAAGTATTTCACATCAGTTGAGAATTAACCCACTTGGCAAAAAACGTGTTTTCAATGTTTGCAATCGTTTTTATTTGGTTTAGATAAAAAAGTTTAAAAAACGTTATTTTGACGTTGAAAAAAGGTTTTTAAATGTTTTTTCAACCAATTTGAAACCAAATCAAAACGTTTGCTTTTTCAACCAATTTTCAACCAAATAAAAACGTTTTTTATTTATGTTTCTTTTACATTTTAATTATTTTTAACCTGATATAATTAAACGTTTTTATAAAAACGTCAAAATAACATTTTTTTGAGTACATGTAAAAACGTTATTTTGACGTTGAAAAAAAAACGTTCTGCAAACTTAGGAACCAAAATAAAATGTTTTTTTTTTTTACGTAAAAAAACCCGTTTTTCTGCCAAGTGGGAACCTTCATCGATTTTACCATGACTGATAACATGAATCACAAGTCAGAGTGTGACTCTTCACAGGTCAAGGATGAATCGCTGAGATGCGGAGAAGACGTTGGATTGATGTCATCATTGGATTCCTTTGAAGAGGGGATGATCGAGAACATGCAGATCATGGCTGAGTGAATCGATGATTTAATGAGCGCTTTGAGGGAACTACAGGAGCAATTGGACGAGATTCAAGAAGCCAATAAGTCTAAATCGTCGGGATGCGGATTTTCATGCAGTAACAATTAGTTTACACTGTGAATAAAAAGTGAAATAAACAAAGTTTTTTTTTTTAAATGTGAAAGGCACATTCTAAGTTTAGTCTTGCAAATAGGGAGAGAATATGTCTAAAATTGGATATATTCACAGAGGTAAGTGTGAGGTACCAACAAAAACTTGAAGTCATCCTGATACTTCCAAAAAAAAAAGAAGTGAACATAAATGTTTCCTGGTTATCAAAATATTAGCCCTCATATACAGCTTGTGCAACCCAATTTCAGACCCCCCCCCAGGCAACTGGCGTGGAGATTGGACATTTTTCCTCTGCAACTATTTTATCCCTTTTTATCAAAAAAAAATCCCCTTTTAGAATAAAAAAATTGCATCTGTCAATGGCCCCTAGGTTGTTTCTTGACTATTTGTGCAAAATGGGACCCATCTTATAAATTGGCATACTTTTTATCTGGAAAGGCTGGTTGTCATGGCAACCTGGATGGCAACCAGCTCAAACAAAATGAGCAATCGAGGATATCACATACTGAGCCATAACATTGGTTAAAATTCATTTTTTAACACACTTTGAAATTAAAAAAAAAAAAGATCTACTCCTTGAGTACCTTTTAAAGGTTATGACATGTTGACCAAGGTCAAGGTCACCCTTTTCAAGGTTAAACACTAAAATTTGGCAGAAATTAGCAAGGACATCATATTTATGGCCATAAAATTGAATTAAATTCACTCTTTGACATGTTTTAAAATACTAAAATGGTCAGGTTTTTGAGTCCCTTTTCAAGGTTCCAACATCATTGACCTTAGCTAAGGTCAAGGTCATCCTTCTTAAGATCAAACCTCTAAATCTGATTGAAATTAACATGAGAATTAAATTTGTATCCATAAGTTTGGTTTAAATTCACTATTTGACATGCTTTAAGATAATAAGATAGTCCACTCCTTCAGTTACTTTTTAATAGAAATGGCCACATCTAAGTTGGACAACTCATTTTTTGACACACCTTGAAATCCCAAATTTTGATACTCCTTGAGTTCAAGGTCATGACACATTTACTTTACAAGGTCAAATGCCTAAATTTGACAGAAATTAGCAAGGAAAATCTGAAGGACTGGACCTCTTTATACCAGTGTCCAGTATTTTAGGGTGACCTCCGTTATCATCAGCCTTTGGTCAGGTGCTTTGGTGGCCCTAGGCAGAAAATAAAAAGAATATATTCTGGTCAATGTCAGACTAAAATGAAGATCAATTAGGAACATAGTTATGTGCCAGATAAGGACTTTGTATCTCCTCACATCTCCGTGCTAGATGCATTTCCCTGCCAAAATCTGAAGTAGGTTTTTTAAGGTGAGTGACTCCTGTTACCATGATTAAGCATGTATAATTAATGTGGAAACAAAAATAACCAGTAGGGTAAAGTGACCATGAGTCGTCCACCTGGTTCATCTTACCACATACTAGTTAGTCTAGGATCTTTGTTATAGTAGGAAAACTTGCAGGGGTCATCTAAAAATGGATATAGATATTACCTAGATGTCTTACTCTTTCCATCCAGCAATGTTACAACTTTTATACCCATAGTCATGGAGCTCTTTTAGCACCCATCATTCAATAGCTGTGAATTTTCTTTCATCAGTACCATGAGTCGGTCACTGTGGTACCTTGAGTCAGCCACATCATAAAATGACTCAACTAATTCATAGTAAAGAGTGTGCTTTTGAAGCAAAACAAGGAAAACATTTATTCCCGGCTGAGTGATCTTGGTCAAAATGTTTCTGGAATGATTTTACTAATTATAATTCTGATTAATACCATTCCTTGGGTCAACATAAATTATAGCAAACCTATCCCCATTTATCAGCTGTCCATCATTTCAAAGTGGCTGGCAATCTATCAGAAGACCTCTCTATCTAATTGGTAGAATATAGTTGATTTTGTTGAAAAATAATGGATAGTGCTAGATTCACTTTCCCAAAGATGGAAAGATCGCAGGTGCTGCAGCTCAACATATTCTAGCAGTGTAAAAAAACTTAGAACCCAATGAAATGGTCACTACTAAGTTCATTTTGGACCACAAAGCAATAGTGGCTGACTCAAGGTACTTGTATAGTAGCTGACTCAAGGTACATGTTTTGCTCAAAGACACCTTGGGCCAGTCTTATCATACCATGAGTCAACTTCTATACAGCAGATTGTTGACTTTTGTACTGAACACTATAAAGGAATAATTTCAAGTTAAATGATGTTTGACAGAGTATGAATGCAATGTTTTTTTCCAATTTTAGTTAGGTTTAACTTTGTTACTTGGTCAATATCACATTATCACTCATCTATCATTTTGTTGCTGGAAAATCAAGAATAATTCACAAACTCTAGTGTCATCTAGAGCTCCTGGAATGTCCTGGACTTATATTCCAAAAGAGGCTAAGATAGCTTATAGCATATCTTGCGATATAGCACCAGTGCAAAGAGCTTAGAATCCACTGATATATTCATTAACACATTCATTTTGTGCCCAATACCAAGCAAAATGGCCGACTCAAGGTACCTGGACGACCCAAAGGTCATTCTACCCTACTAGTCCAAAGATAATGAAAAAAGGAAACTGTATAGCAAAAAATCAGATTGATTGATGCTATATCTAATTTTCTAGAGAGGAAGTACTGTAAAAAAGTGACCTCCGTTACCGGTAACCTCCATTACGAGTCAAGCCACAATGTCTAGTTTCAAAATCCTAAGTTGGTCAACTCCTTTTTGACACACCTCGAGATCCAAAAAATAGCTACTCCTTGAGCACAAGGTCATGACACATTTAACCTTGGCTAAGGTCACCCTGTTTAAGGTCAAACACCTAAATTTGGCAGAAATTAGCAAGGAAATCATGTTTATGGCTATAAAGTTGGCTTTAATTAATTTTTTTTGCATGCTGTAAAATACTAAAATGGCCCATCTTTGAGTCCTTTTTCATGGTTCCAACAAAGTTGACCTTAGACAAGGTCAAGGTCATCCTTTTTAAGGTCAAACATCATTGAAATCAGGTGGGAAATTAAATTTATGACCATAACATTGGTTTGAATTCACTTTATGCCATGCTTTGAAGTAATTGGTCTACTTATTGAGTGCCTTTTCAAGGTCATGACACAGTTGACCTTGGCCAAGGTAAAAGCCATCCTTTTCAAGGTTAAACACCTCAAATTGGCTGGTTATTAGCAGCTCATCCTTAAAAAAATGGGGGAAAAGTTACATTTTTGAGAACACAGAAACAGGCCATTTAAAGGTAAAAATTGCTGTTTTGTCAAAAAATGAGTAATTTATTAGAATGGATGTCAATTTAACTGAATCAAACATATTTAGGTAGATTCTCACTCTGAATAGTGTAAGATCATCATAGATCCTGCTCGATGGGACTAATATGCTGATATAAGTGGGGGATATTGACTAATGACAACAAACAGAGTATTTCAGGTTGCCATGCTAACCAAATTTGGAATTTTCTTTAGATTTGTATTGAAAATGCCACTCCAACAGCTTTCAGAAGATGTAATGTAAACAGTATGTTCAGAGATAACACAAAGTCTAGCAGTGTGATTATAGTATAGTAACTGAATAATTTTCCTGAAATTGATTAGTTGAATATGGGACCAGAGCCTTTATGAGGCATTTTCTCAGTTTAAGGTATTTGACATGATATCTTTCAACAGTCGTTTCAATATACTTCCCATGCTCTTATTAATGTGTATTATATGAATGAAAGCTCTTGATGTCCTTTTTTTAAATACTCTTTTCTCTGAGGCCTATCCCATAAGTTTTTAAGGATGGGTCAAAATGGTCTTCTTTTTGTTTAATTAATACTTTTTCAAAGTTCTAAGATTGTTGACCTTAGCCTAGGTCTTATATTTGTTTGAAGCAGAAATGTTAATTCTTTAATATGTATTTAACAATATACACTCATTTATAGTTCAAAATGGCTGCCATATACATGGTTCTAAATGTCATGAATAGATTCCTGGACTTCAGTCATGTATTTTAGTAATAATTTTGTTTTGTCTTTCTATTTTGATTAGGGATCAAGTAGTCATCTTTTGATAACAAGGGGGGGCTGGTTGGTGGACTTTGTGGATGACAAAAGATTGTTTCACCTCCTTTTGAGAATAAAAGGGGGGCAGAAACTTTTAGCACTGTATTTGATCAATCCCTTATTGTTCCAAGATTTTGATCAAATTCTTGCAGCCATCTTGATTATCTCAATTTCATTCATAGTTGATATTGTTACAGAGAACTCAGGGTGTGGCTAAAAATCCATGTTCCACCACAGTACTATAGTCATTCAAATTTCAGTGTCCTTGTGGAACACAACTTTGAGCTATTTACCTAGGTCAACCATGTCAACTTTAGAATTCCAAGCATGTTAAAAAGTGTATATGACCAGTATTCATGAATCATCGTTATCTTGGCTGCCAGGGGGGTCTAAAAAATATTTTGGACCAGCCTAAAATGTTTTAGGGTGCATATAGTGTCATACTAGTGATTGGCATGATCAAGTTGTCATATGAGAAATATCATAAGACTAGTGGTATATAGTGTAATTATCTCAAGGCTCTTATAAATAGTGTTATTTCCAGTTGTCACTGGTTTATTCAGCTTTAGGCAACATGTAAGAAATATCAATCATACAGTAGTTAGTATGTAGGTAATTTGTACATACAGTAAACATACAGTAATTTATAAAGTATAATGTTCAGTTCCACTCCACCTGTGAGGTATTAATAATACAGTGTCCAGCATACTTCTAGGTGGGTTCCCACACCTAGCTCCTGACCTGCTGTTTAGAGGAATAATGTAATAATGGATAACTTTACCCTCTGGTGGAAGTCTTGAAGAAGATAGCCTCTGGCCACTAATGGTAGGAAACCAATGCCTGTCTAGCATAGTTTCCCCATAGTGCAGTGGTATAGCAGGTAGCAGGAGATGACTGGAGATGTTACCTCTAGAGCGGTTCTTGGTGATGTGTCTTCCTGGAGGTGCAGGCAGGCTATTTGTAGCAAATCTTGGAAAAGCACCTCCAGACTGACTGGAGCCAGCAGCATCTGCCTAACTCTACAATTGTTTGAGGGGACCCTTTCAAGTGTCACAGGGGGACAAAGGGCCCCCATGGACGCCGCTATGGCCCCCATTGTCTTGGTCGGTTCTGCATCTTTAGACCCTCATATCTCGGCCGTTTATGCTTGTATAACCGCCATTTTGGGCATGCGCAGAGCTGAATGTGCCAAGATTATAATGCCCGCTGGATAGGCGCGTAACTCCCGCCGGTTTGTCTGTAGCTCACTCGGAGGTCGATTCAGTCTCCATGGCGTAACTTCCTTAATACTGGGAGTTCAGCCTTGATCTTGGGCTCATTCTGACCGTCTAATTATGGGCTTTCCATAGAATTTTTGATATTTGACCTAGGTCGCTCAGGAGCGACGCTAGAGCGACCGGAAGGTTATGGTGTCGTGCTTATGTAACCCATTGTTCAGTCCTTAGAGTGCTCAGACACTCATGACGGCGTCAGCGGTGCTCAGGCACCCGTGACGGCCGGTTGCATTCACTTACAGGTTATTAATTTGTGCATTGAACCATGAGGTCGCACACTGAGACCCTCATTTTTATTATATTGTGCAGTGAACCATTAGGTCGGACCTTTTGATGTCATAAACTCAGTCTAACTGACTGTGGCTGGTGTGCAGTGGGGCATGAACGCTCTTATACAAAGTTTGAGCGCTCTTATAGCTCTTAGAACCAACCTATGTATTAATTTCATAGATATTTCTTTGATTAATACAAAATATGTTAGAATTTATGGAACAATAAAATGGTATATCATAATAGTACAGGTGATGGGGCTTATAGGCCATATATACGGGTAGCTTAGATATCATTTTTAAATCCACAGCATGGGACCAAAGTTGAGGGTCTCTCTAGGGTCCAATCGCTAGTGATTGGACCTTAGATCTAAGCCTTAATAGAATAAGATGTTGATATTAACAGGCTAAGTTGCTCTCATAAAGGTCCATTGTCATATAAGATATTATAGTTAGATATGTTATACACTGGTGGCAGTCTCTATGGGCTCTCTAGGGTCTAGGGTCTCTCTCGGGTCTAGGGTCTTTCTCAGGTCCAATTGTTAGTGATTGTACCATAGCTCTAAGCCCTAATGGAGTAAGATGTTGGTATTAACAGGCCAGGGTACCCTCATAAAGGTCCATTGCCATATAAGATATAATAGTTAGATATATTATACACTGGTGACAGACTATAGGGCCTCTCTCAGGTCTAGGGTCTCTCTCTGGTCTAGGGTCTCTCTAGGGTCCGATTGATAGTGATTGTACCATAGCTCTAAGCCTTAATGGAGTAGAGGGTTGATACTAACAGGCCAAGATATTTACATGTTAGAAATGATACTTAAATATATTATACACTGAGGCCAGACTGACATTAACAGTGATTAAGGGTCTCTCTAGGGTCTAACACGAAACTACCCCAACTCTGTCACCCAAACTGGATGGAGTACCCAGGCCAAGATATAGGAGCTAAACTTCCGATTTTTTTTCATGCATCTAGGGACATGTTAAGGCTCTGCATGATATATCTATTTCATCTCAGTACTATTGGAATTATAGAACATGGTTGCTATGTTAGGGTCTCTCTAGGGTCTAGTGTAGAACTGCCCATGTATGTTCAGTGACCCAGCATAAAAAGTACAGTGGCCACATATTCCTATTTAGTGTTAAAATTTTCGCTGTGCTCTAGGGGAAATACCAAAACCAAAAAAGGAATCTATGCCCCAGCATTTTTTATTATTTGCAAGTTACACTTGAGATTTTTGTGTTTTTGCCTGAAAACACCCTCATTTTGGGCAGTTTTAGCCCTCTAGCTCCCTAAATATGCCTCATAGATAGGAAAAACCCATATACCCCTTGTAGCTCTATCCCATCCTAACCAGAATAAATGTGACATGATCTGCGAAAAGGGCCCTTAGTGCAAGGTGCATTAAGGTTCCTATTCCCAGTACATGTCACAAATGATAAAGACACATATAACATTATTTCAGGTTTTTGTTGAAGGGAGAACAAGAACAGGCCAGTTAACGAAGATTCGTGATTATCAGTCATATAAACCAATTTTGTACTTGTAAATATGATTCCCCTAATGAATAAAAGACCTTAGTGTTTGACCTGGAAAGGATAACCAGTGATAACATTAAACTTGAGCAAGATCTACCACATTATGGCCTTACTTGGTCTTGGAGTAGACCGCATTAGCATTTTTTAAAGCATGCAATGAATTGAATTAACCTAATTTTATGGTCATAAATGCAATTTTCTTGCTGCTTTTATCCGAATTAAGGTGTTTGACCTTTCAAAGGAGGACCTTGACCATGTCAACCATGTTATGACCATGAAAAGGCCATCAGGAAGTAAACCATTTTAGAATTTTAAAGCATGTCAAAAAGCGAATTTAAACCAATTTTATGGCCATAACTTTTATCCCCTTGCTGATTTGACTTTGAAAAGGATGACCTTGGCTAGGGTCAATAATGATAGGACCTTTAAAAAGGACGACTTGACAATTTTAAGTTTGTAAAGGTAGACATTATTTGTCAGAGAACTGAACAGGTGGGGAACGCCGGGAAAATACAAAAGATAGGGGGAAAAAATCAGTCGAGCAGACCGCGTTAATTTTTGAAAGGATGTCAAAACCCTTAAACTGCCTGTACTGCATAAATGTAGTACTATAGCACTGTATTTGGGAAACCCAGAGATCGAAAGTCTGTTTCATAGCCATAAAGATGATTCCCTTGCGAAATTCAGCCGAATTCAGGTGTTTGACCATGAAAAGGATGGCCTTAACCTAGGCAAAGGTCAACTATGTCAGGACCTTGAAAAGGCACTCAGTGTTTAGTTACCTGCCTGATTTCAACCAGATTTAGGTGTTTGACCTTAAAAAAGGATGAGCTTGGCCTAGGCTAAGGTATATATTCAATGTTGGAACCTTGAAAAGGTATTCAAAGAGGAAACTGTTTTAGGTTTTCAGACGCTTAATTTAAGCCAAATTTATGGCCATAAACATGATTCTTTTGCTAATTTCAGCTGAATTGAGGGTGGTTGACCTTGAAAAGGATGACCTTGACCTTGTCTAAGGTCAACATTGTTGGAACCATGAAAATGGACTCAAAGATGTGGCTATTTTTGTGTTTTACAGCATGGCAAAAAGTTAATTAAAGCCAATTTTATAGCCATAAACATGATTTCCTTGCCAGATTTCAGGTGTTTGACCTTGAAAAGGGTGACCTTGACCTTGGCCATGGTCAAATGTGTCATGACCTTGTACCCAAGGAGTAGCTAATATTTGGATTTCAAGGTGTGTCAAAAATGAGTTGACCAACTTAGGATATTAAAGCTGACATTGTGGCTTGACTTGGTGGGTGGGCAGGCTATGGAAATGGAGGTAACTAAAAATGGGAGTGGGAGGTAACGGAGGTCACTGGTCAATTTTTTACAGTATTTCATCTCTAGAAAATTAGATATACCATCAATCAATCTGATTTTTGGTTTCCTTTTTTCATTACCTTTGGACGAGTATTGGTTATTTTTGTTTCTACCTTAATTATACATGCTTAATGATGGTAACTGAGGTCACTCACCTTAAAAAAACTACTTCAGATTTTGGCAGGGAAATGAATCTAGTGCGGAGATGTGAAAAGATATCAAGTCATTATCCAGCACATAACTAAGTCCTTAATTGATCTTCATTTTAGTTTGACATTGACCAGAATATTCTTTTTATTTTCTGCCCAGTGCCACTAAAGGCTGATGGTAATGGAAGTCACACTAAAATACTGGACACTGGTATAAAGAGGTCCAGTCTGTCAGCTCAACGGGTAGATTAGGGGAAAATCTCTTTTTTTGAATATTAACACTTAAAAAACTATAAAACATCACATTCGATACCATACACATATTTTCTTTGCCAATTGTAATGGATCAATATTTGTAATCATGCTTTGAACAGACATAGTGTTTTCAGTAAGCAGCCTTTTTCATCATAAAGCCCCCCACATGCAAAAAGTATGAAAATAATCTATGTTGTGGAAATTTTTCTTTAATTAGTTCTAGAAATCATAAAAAAGTGCAAAAAGTTAATAAAAACTGATTTTCAAATGTGCTATGGCACAGAAACTTCCCTGGACAGCAGTTCCCTACTTAACATGGAGTGTATTGGCTATGTATGGATTTTTTAAAGAAAATCCATACATAGCCAATATATATTCAACACAGTAGATAATGAACTCAGGTGAAATCAAATCTTTACATACAATAAAATATGCATGGTCGACACATTACTAAACAGATAATACATGAGGCTGTCATGTCAAGAAAATATATCTGTTATTCTTGTACACCATCATTCAGGCTTCGATCCATAGAAAACATTTATACCTTACACAGTTCCCCTAGGGTATATCAAAGTGAGGTGTATCTCATGCATAATTTATTAAATCATATTATGTCTATGTGAAACCTGGCTGAAGCCTGCCTCACCTGATGGCCTGATTAATAGAGAGGATAGGTTACTTTATAGGAATGATAGAATTGGTAAAAATTGTGGAGGAGTTGGCCTAAGTGTGAGGGCTGGCCTAGGGCAGTATATTAGAGTTGTAAATGACTTTATCATACATACCATAGATTATGAAATTATTGCTATTATGTTAAACCTTCCTGGTGAAAAGGACTTATTGATTATCTCTATCTATAGAATCCCAAATACGAATGTACAAAATTTTATATCAATTTCTTACGATCCATCGCTGGTTATGAATATAACAACAATCATGGTAGGCATGAGACTTGGATCTTAGGTGATATTAATCTCAATATGTATGATGACAATGATGCAGGGTGTGAAAGTTTCAGAAATTCGTGCAAGGATATTGGATGGAAAATACTAATTAATGAGGTGACGAGACCATTTAGTGGTACTTGTATTGATAATATGATTACAAATAGTTTAGATGTAACTAATGCAAGTATGGTCTCTGCCCTAATTTCTGATCACCTCCCAGTTTTTGGTTGTAGAGGACATGAGAATATCAGTTATGTTAGCACTAAGTATAGAGGTAGAGATTATAGAAACTTTAATGAAGACAGATTTAGAGATTTTTTAGAATCATGTGACTGAAAACCCTATTATAATATTACTGATGATCCTGATATATTATGGGATATGTTATTGACTCCTTTAATTGAGTATTTGGACACTTTTCACCCTCTTGTTGAACGATACATTAAAAAAAGTAGGAGATCATGGATTGATGATGAAGTTATGGTTTTGGTATTTGAAAGAGAAGGATGGTTACGTCTCTATAGTGCCAATAAAAGTGTTCAGGAAAAGCAAGCCATAAAGGATTGTCGAAGAAAAATTAGAAAGAAAATTAAAGCAAATCAAATTGGTGGTGTCATGCAAGAGTTCCAAGTATGCTATGGTAATCCCAAAAAATTCTGGAAACACATAAATGACTTGTTTAAAAATTTGAACTCTATTGTGTATCCAGACATGAGACATCACATGACTGGTGCAGATGTAACCTCTAATGATGTATGTGAATATGTAAATGACTATTTTTGTAATATTGGTAAGGATCTGCATATTGCAGCTGTTGGAACTGATCAATATCTTGTGGATAATAATCTGGATATAGATGAACTATTGACAAATGAAAACTTTTTAGATCAGAATATTAAGGTTAATAAGTGGGATGTCCATTTTGCTATAAAGGAAATTGACAAAATTAAGTCATCAGGCATAGACGGAATAAGGGGAGATATACTACATTGTGCATTATTGTTGTTGATAAATCAATTCACTCATTTGATACAAATTAGTCTGGACAGGGGAATTTTTCCAAAATGTTGGGCAATGGTAGTTGTAAGACCATTACCTAAGGATGGAGACTTAGCAATGGTAAAAAATTGGAGACCCATATCAATACTACCAATGTCATCTAAAGTCATTGAGAAAATTATGTATTATTACTTATGTGAAAGTATGAAGAAAAATGGTACTTTTTGTGAAAACCAATATGGTTACAAAAAAGACGCAGGTACTGGTGATGCCACTTTTGACTTTGTTAATGAGCTTTATGAATGTAGAAACAATGGTCTGATAACAGGGGCCCTATTTATAGACTTCACTAAAGCATTTGACAGTGTATTACATTCAAAATTGCTAATTAAACTCAGTAAACTTGGTTTGAGTAAATCTAATTTTCTATGGTTTAAAAGTTACCTGCAAAATAGAAAACAATGAACTAGCTATGGTAATAAATTGTCCTCAAACCAAGATATTAATTATGGTGTCCCTCAAGGATCAGTTATTTGTTATTTGTCCTATATATTGATGATGTTGTTAAGGTCTTAAAAAAATGCAAAATTAAACTGTATGCTGATGACATTGCGATTTATAGTTCTAAAAAAGATGTAGACTTGGTTAATGAGAATTTGAATGAAGATGTAATTAACTTTAAGCATTGGGTTATCGAAAACAGACTAACAGTAAATCCAACTACCGTAATCTCCTGCGTATAAGGCGCAGCCCGCGTATAAGGCGCACCTAGAGTTTTGGAAAATTCTCAAAAAAAAAGAAAAATGCATAACTTTGGTTCTACTGAATGAATTTTCAAAATTCAAAAACCTATGGGTAGCTTGGGCCACCTTGGGCCCTCCTAGGCCCCATTTTGTCCTATTTTGACCAAGGGGGCATGTAAGATATCAAAAGAAAGGTCTTGGTGTCCCCCTTGTGGATCCAATGAGAACTAAAACCCCCCGTATAAGACGCGCCTTATACGCGGGAGATTACGGTAAAACAAAATTTATGTGGTTTTGTAGTGCTCATAAATTAAAAAGATGTCCGGATTATACTATAGACTTCAATGGCAGCACTGTGCAAACTGTCACCTTCTTTCCATATCTAGGTGTACATATTGACAGTAAACTTAGTTTTGATAAACAGATTAAAATTATTAAAAGAAATGTATGCAATAAACTATTTAGGTTTGCTAAGTTAAGAAAGTTTTTAACACAAGAGCAAAGTGTAAAGATATACTGTTGTACAATCAGACCAATTATAGAATATTGTTCATTTATAAGTACCAGTTGTAATGAGGATGGTCTTGTGGCATTACAACGACTGCCAAATAGAGCTCTTAGAGTTTGTCTGAAATGCAATATTAGACGGTATAGGTCCCAGTGTTAGAGAAAAGATTTGACATGCTATTATTATGCTTAATGTATAAGAAGTCAAAGACTGTTAAATAGACCACAATCTTATAATACAAGGTCTCAAAAGAAGATTGTTTTTGAACTACCTAGGGTTATTACTAGACACTATAAAAGATTGCCATGGTACAGAGGGATGGCTCTCTGGAATGCTCTACCTAAGGGGATTCAGAAAGCTATGACAAAAGTAAAATTCAAGGAGGGTGTGATGAGGATAGAAAATATAAGGTTGAACCTGAAATTGGGTTATAATTGACAATGAGAAGCAGGTGTAGAAAACGTTTCATGTTCATATTCATACTCACATTCATATCCTTTTTCATGTTTACATCCATATTGATATTGTTGATGTTCCCATATGCATATAACAGCAAATACCACCAACTCTAGTTATCACTTATTTGAACTCAAAACAAGGTGTATCTAGCTGTAATCATGATGTACTGAAATAACATTTAAATACACAAATCTCTATGTATGACATATTATTTACTTTCTATCTCTTTTTGCTTTCAGTTTGTTTGTCTGTACTTTCTATGTTAATAACCTATTGAGTGAATATTGCCAGTCCCTATTTTTCCATCTCCCGATTGTGTTCATATTGACATTTGTCAAGATCTATGAAGTTATTGTACTGTTTCATTTGTGACTTTCCTTTGAAAAAAATCAATAAAACTTGGTCTGCTCTATAGCATTATTTAAATGAACATAGCAGTTCATTAATGCAATGAGCAAGTACAAAAAAAAAATCAATACATGTCCAACATGTATTTAACACAGTGGAAAAGGAACACATTTTACATACAATGAAATATGCATGATCATCATTTGGGACTGTCATGTTCAGAGAATATATCTGTTATTCTTGTACATGCGCATCCAAAAAGACATCTTTAGCTATCAAGGTTGACATAATGTTTTACACATTCCCCCTAGGATAGGTCAGAGTGAGGTCAAGTGAGGGATGATCTCATGCATAATTTATGAGCACCTTTCTCCCTATGTAAATGGAGGTTGACAAAATCTTATCATCAGTAATGATCAAAAATGACTACAAATCACATAGTCCTATAGGGTACAATCTAGTAGGGTGAGATCGATACAAGTCTCATTTGTTTTAAATGCTACAAATACTGGAGTATATAAGGCACATCTCATCATTAAGGATACCCATATAGGTTTTTTTATCGTTCTAGCCACATTTTCTCACATTGTTTTCTGCATAATGTTTTACACCTTTAAAGTTTGTACACATGTTTACAATAGCACTTTGTGTGCAGCGTAAAATACAGTTCAGTTAAACCTATTTATAATATCACTTAAAACTCTTTGGAATGGTTTTTAAGATATCTGATCACATCCTGTCTGTGCTTACCCTAGCTTTATGAAAAAATAAATATCTTTATAGGTAAAAACTCCATGTGACTTTGACAGGGCATCCTCTGCTATATAACAGAAAAAAAAACAATTAGACATTGGAAATATTTATTTTTACATTTTTCAAGGATAAAACCTGCAATTACTGCGGGCAGGAATTCACATCGAAACCTGGCTAGGAAAAGACATGAAGAAAAATACATGGCCATGTGAATATTGTCATGTAGTATTGGAGAGTCAACGTTCTCTGCATAATCACGGGGCACCCTGCAAGAGAAAATTGGAAGACGAGGCTCACAAGAAGAGGCTGCAAAGAGGAAAAGAAATCAATGAGAGGATGGAACATCAAAAACTCAATCAAGTCCATGATGATAATGCTTTGTATGAAGATCCACCTGCTAGATCCCAGAGGTTTGAATGCAAGCAGTGTCGCAAGCATTTTCCCACAGTGAAAGGCTATCAACGCTATTGCCAGAGTCATGTGGCTCAGAAAGTTCAACAACACATGTGCCACCAATGCAACAATAAGTTTACATGCGTCTCTGATTTATCAGAACACCTCAGTAAACTCAGTAAACTTGGTTTGAGTGCATCTAATTTTCTATGGTTTAAAAGTTACCTGGAAAATAGAAAACAACGAACTAGCTATGGTAATAAATTGTCCTCAAACCAAGATCAGAGCATGACATGGGTTTAGAGGCCAATCAACCCATTTTAAAGACGTTTGATGCCCATCACAACTTACATGCTCATGGTATGAAGCACCATCATATAAGATCTGACCGACTTATCGATCCTACCTTGAAGATGTCATGGTAAAAGGATCCGAGTGTTCAGCCACCGTGGGTGGCTCACAATCAGCACGGCAACGAGATGGTAGACATGGGGTTCAGAGACACCTACATGGAAAACAGACAAACGATTCAAGCTCCCCACGACCCTGGTCACGTCAGGGGAGTGTATAATTTCCCAGTGAACGACTTCAATGGTCACACTTGGATACAATAACAACCCACTTGGCAAAAAACATCTTTTTAGCATTTGCAAACATTTTTATTTGGTTTGGGTAAAAAACGTTTTTAAAAAATGTTATTTTGACGTTGAAAAAACATTTTTAAACTTTTTTAAATGTTTTTCAACCAATTTTCAACCAAATAAAAATGTTTGCTTTTTCAACCAAATAAAAACGTTTTTTATTTACATTTCTTTTTTATAAAAAAAAAACGCTTTTTAACCTGATATAAAAACATTTTTATAAAAACGTCAAAAAAAATGTTTCTTTGAGTACATGTAAAAACGTTATTTTGACGTTGAAAAAACGTTTTGCAAACTTAGGAACCAAAATAAAACGTTTTTTTGACGTAAAAAAAAACGTTTTTCTGCCAACTGGGAAGACTCGAGACTCACACCTTTAAAATCAACACTGCATTCGGGATTATTTTAAGACACATGGAAACAGGGGAGTATAGGTACTACATGGCCTACTACAACAACACCATGCTGGAGCGACCGTTCAGGGTAACCAGAGCTCAGGACATTGAACTTTTCTAAAAAGAATTGGACACCTGGGAAATAATGGACCATGTGCTAGACATTAATGAATCCACCAAATGGCAGAAAATCTATGTGGCCAACATTTCATACTTTGTGTATCGCATGGGCAGTATCATAGGATTTGCAACAAGACGGAAACTTCCATGGCACATTATCACCCATCATGCCATTGTCTCCATGAATAATCACCTGTCCAAGAATACAGTATACAAGGATCACCTGTGTGTCTTCAGATGGCTCACCTGGTCCCTGGGAGGAGGGCGTTGAACACTGGAGCAAAGGACTAAGGCCCATTACAATTACTGGAGACGTTATCAGGTGGACCAAGGCAACACGGAGCTCCCTGTGCAAGCACATTGATTCAAAAAGATTCATGTTCAAGATCTCCAAGATTTTGAAAGAACGTGAGGGTTTCTGTGTACAGTTTACATGAAGACAGATCGTGCACCCAAGTCTATTTGACATCGATTCCCACTGACACTCAAGTGGAGCATGAAATGTACCTCAACATGTTTGAAAATCATTTCAGTTTAATCACAGATTTCAAGAAATACGCCAAGAAATTTGCTTGTCGGTTCTGTTGGAGGGTTTTCACCAGAACAACCAGCGTGAGGAATCACGAAAAGTCATGTTCCACCCGAATGAAATACGAGTTTCCAGGAGGAATATACACACCGAGTATGTCCATTTTCGAAGAGTTGCAGCAGACTCTTGGCATCGTTGTAGACTCTGAACTCTGTTACTACCCATGGTTTTCAGTTTATGACTTTAAATCGGTTCTGAAGCAAACTGGTAATGACTAAACACCCAGTTCTACTCAATGGATGACCAAACACATCCCTGTATCTGTCAGCATAGCCACTAATGTGGATGGATACAGAGAACAATGTGTTTTGTTCATGACGATCCTGACGACCTGGTACAGCAAATGTGCACCTACTTTGAGGAAATTCAAACCAAGGTGAGTGAATTAGCTTGTGATCGATGGGTTGAGGTGATTTGGAAATTGGAAGCAATGAAAAGCGAGTTTCCCGTGTCTAAGGTGACTGAGCAAGACATGAGTCGCTTTTAACGCTGCGCCATCATGCGACTCTACAAATATTCAGCAGCAGCAACAGAAGACCATGGAGGTAGATTATCCTGAGAGGGACACTGAGGAAGACATGGAGATCGATGAACAGGATGAGCCCCAGACACCTGACACTGAGATTGGGGGGATGGACTATCAAAGTGCATGTCACATACATGCTGATCGGGTAGAGTCTTTGAGTCAGCGGTTTCAGAAATACATGTCTGTGATGCCTGTGTAGGGATTCCATTCATCCCAATACAACATGAACCTCATCAAAGAATATTTTCCCAAGCATTTGAAGCTGGCTACAGACTGTGACTATGTGGTAAAGAAAACCAATCAATATACAGCCATCGCCACCTCCAAGTTTAAGATTTTAGACATCATAAACTACTTGGCTGCTGGATGTAACTATTCTAAATATTTAAAAGTTTACGACGTGCAGGAGTCCAAGAGTTATTTTCCCTACAAATGGTTCGACGATGTGGAGAAATTAAAATACCCCAGGCTCTCCCGTACCAAGCATTTCACTCCAAACTGAAAAACAACAATGTGCTCCACATGGAATACACCATACAACTCGTCTTTACTATCAGTCGGCCAAATTAAAGCTACTGCAATTCTACTACGAATGTCTAGACAGGTACATAGATCGCAGAGACTCATGCCGACACTGACGGTTTGTATTTTCGCCAACTCACATGTATTGAGATTTACATTGTCAATAAAATAAAACAACAACAACATCAGGAGATTCTACACTTTCCATTAAACATGACACAAGGATTAGGACACTATGGAAGGCTGGTGCGCCATGTTCTTGCCAATTGCCGATTGCCATTTGCTAATTGTATCAGCCAATCAGAGAGTAAGCTAATGCTCAGACACTATGCTTGGACACTATGCTCGGACATTTTAGTATTTTTACTTAGACCTTGTGCTTGGAACCAGTGTCTGATCACATCAGGTCCGAGCACCAAACACTATTAAGGGAGAGGTAATTATTTATCAACAAGGCGTGGTGGTGGGCATGCGAAAATCTTTTACGCCCCCCCCTTGACGGCAGTCAAAATTTTTTCGCTCCCCACGCCAGAGGTGTGCCCCTCTTTGATCTATAGTAGCATGTGGGCTTTTTTTTTTATAAAAAGAGGGTAAATCTTTTGAGCCCCCCCTCAAGAGGGATCAACATTTTTTTAGCCCTCCCCTCGGGAGGGGTCTGAAATTTTTATGCCCCCCTCAGACCCACCACCCCCCGGTTGATAATTAATGACCACTCCCTTAAATAGGCCTAGTACCTAGCATTGTCCACACAAATTTGCCTAGATCTACAAAAAGAGTAAATGTCTGAGCACCCAATGTTTGAACACCCTATGTCCAAACACCAATAAATCCAGATATGCCCGAGAAGGGTTATAATGCTCTTTTTGACTAATTTCTGGCAAAATCAGAAAATTAGCCCTCATAGGTTATGAAATATGGACCGTTTGTTTAAAAAAAGGGTAGGCAGATATGGGGTCAGGATTTACTGATAAATACAAAATACATATAGTCCATGAGCCAGAGAGGGGTAGTCAGTATCATTTGGGGCACTAAGGTCCACGCTATTTTTTTAACTCTTCTTCTGCCAAATTGTTTTTGGCTTAAAATCAGCCTCTAGGAGAACTCATTATCTTTCAATTACTGTTTGAATTGTATTGATATTCCTTCTAGAAGCTAAGTAATAAGCATATGGACAAAAATGGATGGAATCCTAATTATTTGTATCTCCTCTGATAAGGGAGATAGGATGGGGATAACATAGCATTCTGCAAAATGATGATTTCACAAAACTTCAAATGATATCTTAGGACTCCCTCTATCAATTGACATGAATTAAAAGGCACATGGTAGATATTGTTGAATAATTTTATAACTTTCGAATTACATGGTCACATGGTAACCTGTTCCATTTGGTTACCATGGCAACCAAATCTATGAAAAAACTTTTAGTACGTTTTTTGCCATGGTAACCAATGATTTGGTCAGGAATCCACCAAAATACACTAAATCATTTGCACCATCTGTTTCTTCATGAAAAAATTACTAAAAGTAGGTTTTTATTGAAAAAATGTGATTATTTTACCTTTTTCATGATTTTTTGCCATAAATACTCATTGAAATCAGCCCAAGCTTTTCTTAATCCTCAACCATGTTTAGAAGCTCACCATATCTCAGCAAAGGGGAGCAGAGACTAATGGTTGAAGTATATAGGGACCTCATGCCAAAGGGCAATACCTGGAAATATCGAGAGTTTCCACCCATTTTTAAGGGAGAGACAGGGTGCCAAAAATCGGTGATTTATTTGCAGAAATACGCATCTGGTAAAAAAAGAGTTAAAGGAGCTCAGGGTCTAGTCATCACAATTTTTATGGTAGCCATCAAGGTGAGTTTGACCCGTTTCCATGGCAACTAGCTAAGATTTATAAAAATACACATATTTGTCCATTACTTTGGCTTAAATCACTCTTCCAAATCCTAAAACATACTACTCAATGAGCTCCATCAGATAATTAATTTTGATTGACCTTGGCCAAGGTCAAGGTCATGCTTTTGAAGGTCAAAGGTAAAAAATTGTATTAAAGAGGCCTATGTGACCTTCTAAATGTTCTATTTTCCTTACAATTGTGTTAATGTTAACCATTTAAAGTTTCCTGATATTAAGGGACTCTTGCTCACAGAATATGGAGGATGGACCTAGATAGCAGTGACCTTTGGGTCAGGTCAGGGTGTTTCCATGGCAACAAGGTAAAATGATGAGATTTACAGAAAATACACATAATATTTGTCCATAACTTTGACTTTAATCAATATTTTTACACAATCCCCCCCCCCAAAAAAAAAAAAACAACAACAAAAACATATACTACTCGATGAGCTTGATCAGGTCAATGAATCCTCATCCCAAAGTTGCCAGAGATCCATCATTATTTTCACAGGGTTGTCGTTATTTTTAAACACAAGAATTCCTTGTATCACTATACTGCTACTTGGGGCCTCTTGTGAAAACTACACTGGCTCCCTGCTATAATGATTATGTTGGTTCAGTGTTCAGCTTTACAAAGACCCCTGGTAGATTTGACAGTTATCTTTTTTACAGTGTACGGACTACCCTGTATATAATTTAAGCCACATGTTATGCTTGAGGATACACTCCTTATGTGCCCTATATGATTGGTCAAAATTGGGGGAGGGGGTCTAGATGGGGGGTCCCCATGTAACATGTCGATTTTAAGGAAAGGCCATGTCTCATGTCACTAACTTTTTCCCTCTCCATGTCCTTGTCACTAAGCTCTATGTCACATGTCGATTTTAAGAAATGGCCATGTCACCCTGTCGAATTTAGTGGACTAGACCCATATTCTTTTTCGTTTGCATTTACTTTATTTGCCTTTAAGTTCAATTAATCATTACAGAAAGGTACAATCGGTCTTGTTGTTCTTCAATCAACTTTCTATGTAAGATATAACTTATAATTTCTTTCTGAATACATATATAGCAAGAACATTCTTATATATATTGGTAGTGGATCAAAGTAACACTGAACTCTCACAGATGTACAGGATTAATGAGCCACCACCGATACATAAATATGAGATACAATAGGCAAACAAGAAGGTGTGGACTTCATCCCCACTTAACAAGTGTCAGGGCTGATCTTTCTGGTCCTACCTGGGTACACTGTTAAAAAATTCCATAGACTTTACAGAGAATCATTGTTAAATTTTACTGGTTTTCACTGTTATTTCTATTACAATGAAACACCCTTAGATTGAGTGATGGTGCAGTGAATCTGTGTAAAACACTACAGCACAGTACCGTTATTTCTTTAACAGTGAATCAGTTTAACAGTGTGTCTTTTCGGAAGTTTCATATCTTCCCACTAGGTGGCCTCAGGCTCACTTTGAGACTTTCTACAATGTCATAGATACTAAACAGACCAAACTGTCACAAAATTCAAAGAGCTTTCACTTTGATTCATGCACCATGTTACTAAACTACAAGTATATTTCATTATTGTCATTATGAGAAATCTGTGAAACTACAATCTATCTCAATGATGCAAAGGGGAGTAGCAGAGGTATCTTAGACATCCATTTAGTGAGAATAGAAAAAGATACATAGGCATACCACTGCAGTTCTTAAACTAGCCGGGAGGCGTGGCGCAGTCGGTAGCGCGTCTGCTCACAGGCCGTAAGGTTGTGGGTACGGTTCCCGGCCCGGCCGGGGCACAGTGGTGGTTCCAAACGTCGCCGTAAGGTGTCAGTTGAGTTCCTCCCTGCTCTGGCTAGGCTGTGCTGGAAGGTCTCTCGGCGGTCATGGCAGACAAATGACTTAAAACAGGCATGTCCATCTCTCACTATGCCTATGTAGTGACGGATGTTAAAGAACCATTGCCTCGGTAAATGTGTAGGGGCGTGCTTTCTATCTTCCCATAGATTCGGTCACCATCATCCCCCCTCCCCATTAGACTAGGGTCCGGGCAACTACGCCACAAGGGTAATCTCACTTCGGTGTGGATACAACCCGCGGGACCTCTCACCCTTGAGTGTCGGCCATAAGGAAGGCACGAGGTGAGATAAAATTCGAGCGAGCGAGCGTTCTTAAACTATATCACAAGTCAGAGGTAATCTATGTTCTTAGATTGTGACTGTATCAATGAAATGATGTGTCTTCCAAAGACTCATTCATGATCATAATGATTCTGTTGTCCTGGACTAAGATATCCTGATGAATTGAATGTGGAGCCAAAAATTATATGAAGATAATAAAGTCCATTGTGGATTTATAGTGAAATCCTTAGAATGGCATATCATATGCTGAATATTCATATGAAAAGCCAATTTTGGATGACATTTAAGCCAAAACAATGTGTAATTAATTACCCTTAGTCATTGTTTAGAAATAACGTTGAAAGTCTGTCAAAAATACGGTGAGTCATTGTTTAGAAATAACAGTGAAAGTCCGTCAAAATTACGGTGACTTTTAAAAAACAGTGTCCGTTAAACAAACGATGAAAGATTGGCACCCGTTGTTGCCAATGATTCTTCATTTTTTCTACGGAAGATTTTTAACAGTGTATATAACAATGTATATGCAATATGACACAGTATAGGTAAAGTACAGGGGGGACTATATATAGGGGGGAGACAGCTCAGTTTACCCTCAACATTAGGATAAATAAGTAAAGATAGTCACCCCTATTCATAGGGCAGGAGTGATTTAAGATATTCTAAACTTTCTTTTTTAAATATATCATAGGTTTCAGCAATTCTTCTGCCCACAGGAAGCTGGTTCCATTGTTGAGCACCATAGAACTCTACACTTTTTGCATACGAAGCACAATTTGGGGTGATGATCATACATAAGGGAGCATCATGTTGCCGGGTGGGTAATCTGTTATATACTCTATAGACATCAGACCTTGACCTACCGAACATCCCACTGGGCACATCAATGTTGATTCAGCGTTGAAACAATGTTCGCAATGTTTGCATATCAACATTGATTTATGGTTGAAATAGAGTTGAAATTGAAAGTTGAAACAACATACTCAAAATCAACTGTGATTCAACATCTAACCATCAGCGCTGATTCAATGTTTGTGTTTCTATGTTGACTCAACATTGTTTCAACAATGTTGAAACAACGTTGACAGTTGTTTTGTTGACATATCAATGTTGAATCAACATTGTATCAACATTGAAATCAATATTGTTGATTCAACATTGACAAATCAATGTTGAATCAACATTGAGTTGACAACAATATTTCAACATTGATATGTCAACTGTTGACTGGATGTTGAAATGGTGATGGTTGACAACTTTGAAATACAAATATTGAAAAAGTGTTGAAAACAGGTTGATCAACACCATCAACATGACATCAACTGGTTGTCAATGATGATGCAACATTGTGTGCCCACTGGGATATAGTTCAACAGGTGAATATATCTTCTATGTATCAGTTTGTTACAACCAGTTTCATTGTGTATGAGATAAGTATTTGTAATGTGAGGCACTATTAAACATATCTTGAAACATCTGTTTTGAGCATACTGTAGAGGTTTTAAGTATTTTTCATAGGTAGTTGAAAAGCAAACATCAGCATATTCCATATATGGTAATATTGTAGTTTTATATGATTTTATAGGCATTTTCACATCTAGATAGCATCTTAACAAGCAAAGTTTGTATGTCTTGTAAGCTATTATTTTGACTTGTTTTTTTTTAAATGCAAACCATTAGAGAGTAGGGGGTCAAGTATATCACCTAGGTACTTATAACTTGGGACTACTTGTAAAATTTTCTCATTCAGAGATGTATATGCTTGGAGCATTTTTAATTTGGTGGAAGATGTAGTAAAAATCATAACCTTAGTTTTAGCCACATTAATAGGTAATTTGTTTTGAATACACCAGGTTGAGTAGTTTTCCAAATCTGTCTCGAGCCCTTCCTTTGCCACACTTAAATCATGATTTGATGAGTAAATAACCGTATCATCTGCATAGAGGTTCACTTTACAGGATTTTATACAATTTATTACATCATTTACATAAAGCAAGAAATCCAAAGGCCCCAATATAGAGCCTTGTGGGACACTGCAGACACCTCTCTCACTATCAGAAGTGATGCCATTGGCATGAACAATTTGATTTCTATCTTGTAAGTAATTTTCAAACCAATGATAGTTGTCTGAATGTATGCCATAATGATTTATTCTTATTAGTAGGACAGAGTGGTCTACTGTGTCAAAGGCCTTCCTGACGTCTATAAAAGCTGCAATGGTGGAGTTTGCAATATTTAATTCCCTCTTAATATCATCAGTAAATTTAGCTATGGTATCCACTGTGCTGTGACCTGCATGAAATGCACCTTTTCTTTTCCCAGAAGCCTGTAGACTCTATTGTGCACAATTTTTCCTAGCAATTTGCATGGCAGGGGTAACAAAGAGATAGGCCTATAGTTGTTAATATAAGAGGAATTACCAGCTTTGGGTATGGGGGTAACCTTAGATATTTTCCATGAACTCGGGACAACATTTATACTGAAGGACAAATTAAATATCCAGACCAATTTATCAGGAACATGCCTAAAAATGTTCTTAAGTATCGATGAAGAAATATCTTAGATCACAGAGGATTTAATAACATTAATATCGTTGACCAACTTTAAAACTTCTTGTACATTGGTTTCAAATGGATTCATTTGAGCAGTGACTCGCTCGTCATATGGTTGCCATGGGATAAATAAGTCTTGTGCTAGAGTAGGGCCAATATTGGCAAAATATTGATTTTTCTTAAGACTTCGATTGTCTAGCTTTCCAGAGAATTCTATTTTTATCGCATATAATTTAATATACATTTTGGGTCATCCAGGGGTCACGGTGCTTTTTTACTAGAAAGTGATGCAAAGGACAGTGGCGATCTAAAATATCTCTTATAATATTTTTCATAATATTCCAAGCTGTGTAATTGGGAGCGTGCCTTATAGGCAGAAAATATTAAACTATAAAACGGCATTAAACTGCTGAAAGTCAATCCCCAAATGTGCCTAATTGCTTCTCCTTCACCTCAGGGTACACCCTATACTCGAGGTATTATGGTAATAATTTGACTTGTATTCTCTATATATATACTTTCCTGGGTGGACAGATTTCATGACCAAAGTCCATAACTCTGTCCCTTTGTTCTGACTCAGGTGGGAGTGGGTCCATCTGGTGGGGAAATATACCCCTATCACATTGTATTCTGCATATATTCTGCATATACATGTCAATGTATACTATGCCGCTTATGATTTTGTAGATAATTTCTGATACATGTATGTTGTAGCCTACCAGTGTGCAACTGCCGAGAGATTTAGCTATGGGTGTTTTGAATTATTGTCTTCAAAAGCAAGGACTGAGTAAGAAAGCCCTATGCATGTATGTCTGTTTATCTAAAATTATAGCTCGGCAATTTCATAGGTTTAGAAAACTCCAAATTCAATATTAATTTTGTGGTTCTAAATTGAAGGAAATTAAGGACTGGAGGGGGGGGAGGTGAGTAATTGTCATTCAAGGAATGCAGCCTTTTCAATTTGTATTTCTCTCTTTTAATTCACAGCATGGAGCGGTACATTTTTCAACATTGTCAGTGGGAGAGTCTTTGGACTTAAGTAACACCTCCGCTTTCGCCTTGGCCTTATCCCCCATGGCATCAGCTTGTTCCTCCTCCTCCTCCTGGCGTATCTCACGAAGGCTGCCGTCCAGATCAAATAAATGCTCCTGATCTTCCTCCTTCCACTCTTCACCTGCTACTTTACAAGCAGGACAACTCTGTCTATTACCCTGGTAACTTGTACCACACACCTCACAAGTCTTAGGAATTACGAGAAAGAAAAAAGTGAACTGAACTGGACGGATTCAACAGTGGATTTGAACATAATATACATGTAACAGTCAGACACAACACCCCCTCCCCTGGTGGTGAGTGGGTGAGACAGAGTGTGGTGAATGAACTCCACCTGGAGTCCCAATGCGGGATTATTGGACACACGCACACACACACACACACACACACACACACACACACACACACACACACACATGCACCCACATGTTTGCGTGTGTGTGTGTGTGTGTGTGTGTGTGCGTGTGTGTGTGTGTCCAATAATCCCAAATGCCTTATATCATGTAGGATAACTCAATGGGATTATTTAGTGCTAGAAATGGCAGCAGGGTCAGAGGATGTTACAGGCCCGTGCCCAGCCTTCCTCCTGGGTGGGGGAGACCATTACTTGGAAAGTGGACCTTTTTGCAATCACAAGTGAAGCACAGCTACAAACCCAGCAGGGGTGGATCCAGAAGTTTGAAAAGGGAGGCTCCAGCCCCAGGGTTGACCACAGCATGTGGCCCATGATATACTTAGACTGTTTTATGTATGGTGTTGTGTTTTATTGTAAGGGGGTTTGGGGGCTTGCCCCCCAAGAAGAAAATATTGAATAATAGATGTTACAAGGTATAGTTTAAAGCATTTTGGTGTACCATCAGCAGTAAATCTAAGATTATGAGAACAGGGAATAAAAATCTTAATTGATCACACAATAGTGTTTGAGGGAGGCTTGTGGGCATGCTCCCTATGAAATTTTTTAAAAAATATAAACATCAAACTCCATAGTTTAAAGCATTTTTAGTATAACACTGGAGGTTGAGGGTTTCAGAAAGAGGATACAAATCTTATGTGGTAATGCATTGTTCTTGAGAGCCCCTCAAAAAGAATTTTGTAAAAATTAAACAATAAAACACAACACCATACATAAAGTTTGTAAATCTAGTATTTCTATATAATGTTGTGCAAGGGTGTGTGGGGGCCTACCCTTAACCCCCAGGAAAAAAAATTGAAATATAGATGTCAAACCTTGAAGTTTAAAACATTTTGGTGTCGCCTCAGATGCATGTTTATTCAATGGTGATTGGGGGGGGGGCATGCCCAAAGAAAGTCTTAAGACATAACCGTCAAACTTTTATTCGAAGCATTTTGTTATAGGCAAGAATTTTCAAATAGAGGATACCAATTGATGTCCTGATAAATTGTTCTCTGATAAGGTTTGGAGGGCTTGTCCCCGAAGAAATATGCATATCAAACTGTGTAGTTCAAAGCATTTTGATGTAACCTTAGGGATTTTTTAGAAAAGGAATGCAAATCTTATGTGATGATGTGTTGTTATTTAAATGTTATTTAAGCCTGCCCCCCAAGAAAACTTTGAAATTTTAAAATGAGGAAGTCAACTCATTATTTTGAGTATTTTGATGAGGTCACTTCTGCATATTGGGTAGTGATGTTTAGTAGCTTATTACTAATCTAATGTAATTCTACCCTACATCCTTGACCTCAAGCCATTCCTATAGTACAACTCAAACTATAAGGCTCACCTGGGATGGGTTTGAGATATAAGCTATGCCTAACATATAAGCTGAGCATTATCTGAATATATGATGCAATGGCACTCTGGTGATTTTTTTTTCTAGACTGGCTCATGTTAGAAAATTTTGAAAATTTTCATATACTGTAGATGCTGTAGAATGATTAATTGTCCAATTTACAAACAATATAAAAACTGAGAGGAATAGGGTACTTGAGTGGGTGTATATAAAGTGGCCATTTTGGGTGGGTCTAAAGGGGGTGGGTCCATCCTCTGGGACCCCTCTTTTGAGCATTTGTGTTTATGGGACTATATACTCCCAGGTATATATATATATAATTAATAAGTGATACGTTGGTACTACTTTGTCTGGGCGCATGATTTTCTATGACGTCACACATAACATTTTCCTCCAGTATATAAGCTCCAGCGGTTGAACTAACCGTCAATTGGCTTCATGTACGCGGACAGCATACACCACGCTGGGTGGTGCAAAAAATTTTAAACGGTTTTATCCGTTTTTCCAAGTTAATACGGTGTTCGCCCTAACACTATGGGTAGGATAGGAGCAGCTGGTGGTGGATCAAGGTCCAAGACCAAGAAGTCGCCTAGAAAATCTAGGAATATAGCCAATTCGAGGAATTCGAGCGGTGCGGTATCCGATGGGGGTGGTCAGGGACCATCTTCCCCAATTGCTACAGGGGTTTCATTGGATCCACCCGTTGACCAGACGTATATTGGAGAGCTGGAGGAACGTACTGCTCGTATGGAACAGCAGCTAGAAAATATCAAGTTCCTATTGGAGGGGCAGGCGGTTAGACGTACATCTACTTCAGCAGCGGGTTTGATCAGAGAAATTTCTTGAAGAATGGTGAAAAATAGATAGTATCGAGAAACTGCTGCTCGTTAACGTAAGAATGATGAAACAGTTGATAGAGGAGGGTGAGGATGTCTTCGATGTAGTTAAACATATAGAAGTACTAGTGGAAAAATCCTCTACAAAAATATACACTCTGAAGGCTCTCGTAGCATACGACTCGTCGGTTAAGAACAGGGCAAATTGTGAAGGTGTGGAATCTTTTGGTGATGTGAAAAGTGAGGATATCCTTAGGCACCTATCCTATGACGGAACGGTACAGGCTCAGAAGGCGGGCGGGGTTAAACCAAAGTCCTTTAAGTCTAAGCAGTCTAACCGAACCTGTTATGCTTTCAACAGGGCTGAGGGTTGCAGGGAAGACCCGTGCAGGTATCGTCATATTTATGATGTGTGTGGTATGTCAAATTATGGCAAAGACAAGTGCCAGAAGAACAAGAAAGATTAGGATTTTCTTCTTAGGCAAGGTCCTATGTTAGAATCTGATATTTTGATGCCTGATTTTAATGTAGTACATGTGGTAGACCTTCCTGAGCCCCCGTTCCAGTCATTTCGGGTGAAAATAATGAAAATGATGTTAATAAGTCTTGTGACTTCAACAAGAATCTTTTTATGTCATATAGTGGCCCAGTACAGGGCGAGTTCGAACCACTGTTTACTGTGGATTGTGTTAATAGACCTAGCATCAGGGTCTATGATAGTTGTGTCAATGGTGTTTGTGAGTGTGAGCATTTCATTTATGGTAGGAAAGCTCAAATTTTACCATGCAGACTGGCGAGTTTTTTAAGGCAGTCGGATATTATTAATATAAACCAGGTAGAATCTGATTTTCTATGGTGTGGTTTTACTGAAGGGTTCAAAATAGTTGACCCAGGTTGTGATACAACATATGATTGTAAAAATTATAAGTCTATCCTAGAAGGTAGATTTTATAGCGAAATGTGTGATATTATTGAGGATGAGTTAGCCCAGGGCTTGGTTACGAAGACAATTGATAAGCCTAGGTGTATCCATTCCTTAGGTGGTGTGGAAAAGTCTAATGGTAAATTGAGACCTATCACTGATTGTAGCATGCCTGCGGGGATATCTATTAATAACTTTATGAACACCACCTCTAAAAGTTTCTCCTACAACTCTATTAACACCGTTACTTGTCAGCTAGATATGAACGACTACATGTGTGTTGTTGATTTGAAATCTGCTTACAGGAGCATTAGTGTTTATGGTCCACATGTGGGCTATCAAGGTTTCAGTTGGAACTTTGGTGATGGAGACGAATTTTTTGAGAGTAACTGTTTGACATTTGGGTTAAAATGCGCTCCATATATATTTAATAGAATATCTGATTTTTTGACTACAGTAGCAAAATTTTATGGTGTTGATAGGGTAGTTAATTACCTAGACGATTTTATTGTCATAGCCCAAACTGAAGAGGAGTGTTTACGTAAGAGGAACATCCTCATTGAATGTATGGAATATATGGGGTTTGTTGTGTCTAAGGAAAAAGTGACTGAACCTAGTCAAATATGTGTATTCCTAGGTATAACCATTGATTCCACCAGAATGGAGCTGTCTCTACCACAAAAGAAATTAGATAAAATGAACCTAGCACTCAATGATTGTTTGGGAAAGAAGTTTGTATCCAAGAAGACTCTCCAAAAAATTGGTGGTTTGATGTCTTTCTGTTCACAAGTAGTACGTGGTGGGAGGACATTTAGCAGGACACTTTTCGATCTTTGTGCCAAAGCTAGAAATAGAGGTGTTATTAAGCTAGATGAGGAAACTCAGAAGGACTTATTGTGGTGGAAGGATTTTTGTAGAATTTTCAATTGCAGGAGTATCATCCTGAATGATAATGCATGTACCCCTATGTATTCAGATTCATCTATACAGGGCTTTGGTGCCTGGTTTGGTAAAGATTATTTGTATGGGACTTGGAACGATACTAATCCTATGTTGGACTGTGTGGGTCATTTTACTCCTGCTCCCAAATTGGATAATCTCAGGACCCACCACAGAAATATCAATGTATACGAGCTCTACCCTGTTATGGTGGGGTTGAAGCGATGGTTAAAGGAGTTTAGTAACACTAGAGTTCATTGTGTCACAGACAACATGCAGGTCTTGGCTATGTTAAATACCGGTAGATCCAAGAATAAATTGTGCATGGCTTGGCTGAGAGAGATTTTTTGGCTATGTTTTGTCCATAATATTGAAATATTTTCCACGTATGTTAGGTCTGAGGAAAACATTTTAGCTGACCATTTGTCTAGGCTAAATTACAAGGGTGTTCCAAAGAAATGTGCAGATGTTTTGACTGAATATAACATGTGCTGTTATGATTGCAGACCTCAAGGAGTTGGAGAGGAGAAGGAAAAAGTTCTTGTATAAGGGTGTGGCTGAATCCACTCGTAAAACTCGTAGGCAGCAACTTAGTAGGTACAGGAAATTTTGTAAGAGGTTTAAATTTAACCTTTTTCCTTGTTCTCCTTCTCAAGCTTCTTTGTATTGTGTGTACCTGTCGGATTTTATGAAACCGATTTCAGTCAGGAATTATTTGTCTGCTGTGTGGTATTATCAGAAATTGAAAGGTTATATGGATTATAGTAGTAACTTTGTGGTTAAAAAGACTCTCGATGGGATAGAGAGGCTGTGTAAGGGGTCTGGTAGTACAACCTACCCTCTGAGTCCTAGGGATATGGTGCAAATTAAATCAAAACTTGACTTTAATCTTATGGAAGATGTGATATTTTGGTCTGCTATATTGTTATGTTACAGGGGTGTGTTCAGGATTGGACATGTAGTCCAGTCGCCTCATAACTTATTAAGAAGGAATGTTAAAGTGTCTTCTGATTGTATAGAGATCAGAGTTATTTCTTCTAAAACGGACCAGTTTGGCAAGTCCCCATATGTTGTGTATCTAAAAAGAGATGATAGTTCTAACTTGTGCCTGGCTAGGTATATTAACATGTGTGTTAGAGCCTGTAAACATAGCAGGTTTCTATTTTCTTTTCAATCTAGACCGTTGCAATATAACTATGTGAATACGAGGTTAAAGTCTATTGCTTTTCAATGTGGTTGATCTGATAGAGTTTCAAGCCATTCGCTTAGGCACGGTGGTGCTACCCTGTTAAACAAGAAATGCGGTTGTGACCACTTAAAAAAACGCCTCCCGCCGTTAATGTCGGTATACCAGTGTTTGATGACATGTCTTATAAAAGCAGACATAAAGAAGATTTCACAAAATTTTATCAATTTCTCTATTCAGTAATTTTGTATTGTGAGACCTCATCACATGGGGCAAATGAAATCATCATAGCGCACTCCCGTACCGCTTCGCGGTACCGCCACTACGCGGCGTGGGAGGCGCTAAAAAATGCAGGCTTGAGTGTTCAGGATATTATGAGACGAGCAAACTGGAAATCTAATGCTATTTTTAAATATCTACATGAGTCAAAGGATAGCTTGCTTGCTTTAGATGTAATGTTTTAATGTTTTTACTATGGAATGTGTTACATTGTGTTTGGCGGTTGTTGGCATGTATAGGATTGGTATTGACAAAATCAATTCTCACCAAACCCAATGTCTCTTTATTATTCCATATTTATTATTATTATAACATGTCTATTAATATAACGATATAGTTATTTTATTACCGGTACATCGGATCAGCACATTAACTTATGGGACTATATACTCCCAGGTATATATATATAATTAATGAGTGATACGTTGGTACTACTTTGTCTGGGCACATGATTTTCTATGACGTCACACATAACATTTTCCTCCAGTATATAAGCTCCAGCGGTTGAACTAACCGTCAATTGGCTTCATGTATGCGGACAGCATACACCACGCTGGGTGATGCAAAAAATTTTAAATTTTACTGTGATATTGTTATCTGTATATTACTATTATATTGTATTATATTGTTATTCTATATATTGCTATTTATTGTATCATATTGTAAATTATTGTCTTATTTAATAAAGGCATGTATAGGATTGGTATTGACAAAATCAATTCTCACCAAACCCAATGTCTCTTTATTATTCTATATTTATTATTATTATAACATGTCTATTAATATAACAATTTAGTTATTTTATTACCGGTACATCGGATCAGCACATTAACTTATAAGATATATAATGAACATAACCAAGGATAGTACAGTCTTCTTGACATAACCAAAACTCAGGAAGTTCAAAGAGGCTTTCAACAACCTTTTGATAATATGATAATTTCTTATTTTCTCCATTAAACTAATTGAGGTCCACCATATCCAAAATTGAACAGTACCACGGGGGCCTAAAATGTGGACCTTTTTTGTCTTTTGGGCCATGGGGGGGGGGGAGCTGAGTCTCCCCAGCTCCCCCCCCCCTGGGCACGGGCTTGAATTGTTAGCACCATTTATGTAGACATACATGTACTGTGCAGTCAATACCATCTACTCAATTGTGACGTCATAGTCTGTATCGGAAAGGTTTCCTTCCTGCCCTTACAAAAGAAGATGTGTTAAAAAGTGTGGCTGAATCTTTTTATTCAAAGAAACCACGTGACCTGGATGGCGGGAATGATGGTATATGAGTCAAATTGATTTGACTCATCAGGTGAGTCAAAGTATATTTGACTTATCTGGAGACTGAGTAAAGTTGATGTGACTCAGTAATACACATGAGTAATTAGTGATGCAAAAGTCAATTGTAGTTTACTCACCATATCATCTGAGTCAAACACCCGGTCCCTGCACTTGCATAGTAGAATTGACACCATCCATGTTATGGAAACACAGAGGAAAGGGCCGATTTCCTCTAACTTTGCATGTTTGTGAATACTGGAAAAAGGGGTGTTTTTTTCAGAAAAGTAAAAATAGGGGGTCTATTTTTAGCAGTGACTCTGCATTTATTGTAAAAAGGGGCCACTCTCTGCCTGGTTCATCCAATGCACAACCCCTCAGGTGTTTTATGTGATTACAAAGAAGCCTTTTTGCAATGAATACCTTCATGCACATACAATTTCATACATTATTCTATTGCATGGGGGGATGCCTTTATCTCATATTCCAGATATGGCAAACCCTGCATAAGATTTCCATGATTTAGCAGAAAAAGGGGTGTTTTTAATACCATAAAAGTTTGTGCTTCTCATGGAAAAAGGGGGTATTTTAGAGCCAAGATTTGTGGAAAAGGGGTTCATTTTAAAAACCCAAAACATGGATGGTGTCATTCTCCAATAGAGAGTGGGGGGACCGGGGTCAAACAACCTAACAAGTGAGTAAGTATAAACTCGAGTTTACTCAGGTTACTGAGTCATTTTGACCAGCTTAATCTTTTGTGTGCATTTACCACCGGAAATGAACGATGAAAGTACATTTATCACAGGAAATTAATGATGGAACTAATTAATCATTGAAAATGAAGAAAAGAAGTACTTTAATCAATTGAAATGAATGAAAGGGATTGCCAATAGAAATAATATGTCACTACAAATTCTACCGCCCTCTGGACACATGGCTTGTGAATAAGTTTCCAAATTAGACACAGATGTCTAATGGGTGCTAATGTAATATATCTGGTTGGATAGAATGTGGTATCATCAGAGAACTAGGGCTTGGAAATGGGGGCCTCCAACTAGAGCGGAAAATATGAGAGGGTGTCCCAGAACCACGCCCACCTTTTCCCTATTGCGTGCAACTTGGTATCAAGCGTATCCTGAAATCTGAGGTAAGGGCAGAATTAATACATGATACTATCATCTATTCTTAAATATGGCACTGAATAATGGTGTCCCAATGCTGACATACCTATCAATGATTTGTAGCGTAGACTTTTATAATTGACAGCAGAAGCTTGCTATATTATTGCCACACTTCAAGGATTTCCTAGTTGAGACTGTTTGATTCAATGTACATGTACATACCATTCTGCCTTAATACAGGTCATGGCGAGGAGACAATCGGATGGAGTAGTGGCACCTATTTTAATTGGTGAGTTGGCACTTCATATAAGACATAAACCATGACAACTATCGTCTTGACGTGCTCGACAAAGACTGTAAATCTTCCATGTGACATGTGTTATATCAATTAATACCGTAATGCCTAGAATATAGGGCACACCATGTATATAAGGCACACTTTGTACCACTTTGCGTATGGGTCGAAGGGAAACCTATATCCCAGTAAACACCATACCAAAATGCTACGTAGATATCTGGTATAACTAGGTATGGTTCCTACTTTCTAGTTGGTATGTGGACGTTCAAACATTGAGGTTTAACTACATCCTAGATACGTAGTATCTAAAATACGTTTTCCTACGTATTTTTATGTTTTTCTCCTACCAAAAAAATTCCTAATAATACAAAAATAAATCAAAAAAAATTGTAATGCTCCCAACATCAAAATCTTTTCCAGCTATGGGCTGGGATTGATCGCAGCATCCCTGAATTTGAAAAGCTTTGCTCTACAGACTGAGCTAACCAGGAAACCAATATATCTGGCACCCAAAAGTATAACATATTCTCTTGGCTGTAAGTATAAGGTAATGCAAAATGACTTGATGGGCTTTTGACACACACCCCAGCAAATTGTCGTCATCTGTCGCCATGATTGGTCATCAATGGTGACTCCTTTTTGAGTGATAACTTATTCCGTCATCTTTTGCCACTGTGTGTTAGACTCACGTGGCATAGCAACTGCTATTCCTGGTGATCTTGTGCTATAACGATGTCATGTTCCATCTAGCGACATGTGTGAGCCACTTCACACAGGTCGACGAGGACTCACGACAATTTGCTGGGACATCATCAACAGAATCTGTAGTACAGTGGTAGCAAGTAGGAATTCGATGTGAGAGGACTGGAGTTCAAGGCTTCTCCTTGGTGGAAATTTTACGTTTTTTTCCCCCTTTTTTAGGTAGGATTTTGGTAGGAAAAAACATAGAAATACGTATTTGTGAATACTATGTAGCTAGAACGTAGTTAAACCTTAACGTTTGAACGTCCACATACCAAGAAAAAATACATAGTTACAACCAAAATTCTATGTATCTATACAAGATATCCTTGGCTAAAAGCTTTACCCGCGGCACAAAAAGTAAGACCGTAGGATAGTATAATGACTTGAATACTCCATGTAATGCAGACTCAGCGTAATATAAGTCAGGTATTTTCATGGGCGTGGACTGGTTACCAGGTTGTTTCTGCGTAGGTGTTATCCATATATACTACAATAAGGGTGAGAAAGTAAAGGATCAGTGCTGTCCTCTGCCAGCTCTATTTGCTATGTATAGACCTTGATGACAAAAGGAGGTTTGAGTTTGAGTTTAACAAGTTTTATTGGCCAAATAACATCATACAATTGAAGCTTTTCAGGATTAGCCATACAAGCAAAATGAACAAAACCAATAAACAGACAAACTGAAGAGATAGGCTGCACACAGGGAATGAGAAAGGCACATAGTTGTTGCAGTACAAACAATCAGCTCCTTTGTCTACATAATATAATACATCCATAATTTCGATGGTTCAGCAAAACAGCCATTGATTCTCCCATATCACCTGATCTTAACTGACCTTTATCATAAATTCCCTCTTGCTTTCCATTTTTTTGTATTTCACTACTCAAATTGTCCCAGAGTATTTTGCCTCAAGGGGACACTTATCAAAAACAACACATGTAGATCTACTGATTTGAGTTGGATCTTAATATTGCCCCTGAGTGCACAGAAGGTATCCTGACTTTATCATGATCCCGTGAGACATCATACATTAAACTCAATAAACTCCTGTCGCATCGCACTTGTAACAATTTGAATTTACTTCTAATATATAGTTCATGAACTGTAATATCTCTTAGATCTCTAATCCCACAGCATAACCTTAGACAGTGATTTTGCATTGTTTGCAACTTTTTTACTAGTGTCCCCGGACCACATTCATGTATAAAGCTGGCATGTTCAATTGTCGGCAATACCATTTGTTTGTATAGCTTCACGGCCAAGTCAGCATCAATATATCAAGGTGAGGGGGTACTTTCCAAATTACCCCCTCACCTCTGTATTCAAGGTCTACTGTGTGGGATTAGTTCACAGGGTATCTGGCAGAGGGCAGCAATGGTCCTTTACTTTCTCACCCTTATTACAGTATATGGATAGCACATACCCAGACTCAACCTGGTAACCAGTCCACGATTATTGGTATTTGACAATAGGAGTGTCCTATCGCACCCATCGAAGTGTCCACATTGAAATGGTTGGTATCATACATATAGTGTGCCATGACCAAGGCACATTTCCTCTGATATACATATTTTTGTACATAGGTTGAGGATCATTTTTTTTTAATTTGTTTGTTTAATTATTTTTATTTGTTATTGGTATTTCTTTAATGGAATGAACAGGAATAATTTGAGATGTACTTTGTAAGATATCGAAACACTGTTTACCTTGTGATATTCAAGAAGGCATAAACATTCATTTTATACAAAATGTGTTCACTTCTGAAAATATGTATTTATCATATTGATTACAAACACCAACAAAGCAAATAATGAGAGAAGAAAATGTATAGACATGTAGGACTTTTCAATAATTATACCAAATTAGCATATTCCCTGTCATCCAACATCATAAGGCCAAATAAGAAAAAGGTTTGTTTCCAGTAACCCAACCGACCCTAGCAAAATAGTGAATTTGAAGAATTTTGTCTCAATTTTTCATATTTTAAAGACATTTTTAACTACTTTTTGAGGATTTTTTCCTGTATCCTTTTCATGTTCCTCCCCTCTCTCACATTGTCACTTTCCCATCATTATTTTACAATGAAAACAAAGAATTTGATACATCCATTGATATGTGCCCTAACATTTCCTATATAAATGTAAAATAATAATAATAAAAAATATTTCTATACTTCATGATATTTTTCATTTTGCCTCCACCCATGTAGCTAGCCTGTGGAGGAGTACCACGAGTCAGGGAAGTGGAGATTATCCTATATGTAATACAAATGCCATCTTTGAGTATTGCCTCTCAGAACAAGGATATAAGGTATCTCAGAGCACAGCAGTTTTATGTGGGTATGTATAAAATTTATGTTTAGTGTATGGTCGTGGCAATTTTTCTATAACATGTGTCATTTTATATGATTTGTCATTTTATGTGGCAGATGAAGTAACGCAATTATAATAAGTGTGCGTGGATCAGAAAATACCATAAACCCCCATGTATTTTCTGATAAAAGCAGACTCAGTCTACTTTGTGGATTTCCACTGTTAGACAAGTTACTTTTTTTCCAACCTTGTAGATTGCTTCTGGGTTTATCAATTCCATCTTAAATACGCTTTGATTATTTCTCAGTCGAACTATCAGATTTAAGCATATTGAACACAATTGTATTCCATTTTTTTACAAAATGTTGTTTTTTACTTAACCAGAGTAGACCATACTGAGCTAATGAGCTGTGCAACAGATAGTGAAATAGCCTGCGATTATTCCTCCCCCATATACCAAGAGGATTTCACCAAACCCTTCACAGACCTCATCCTAAAATGCACAGGTAGGCATGCCTATTTCTCTGTCAGTCTCATCTCTTGGTAACAAAAATACCATGTTTTAGCTGACAAAATGAACTTGGCAGAAAACACTCTGTTTTCTTTATGGTTCGCACTTATAACTTCTAGTAACACTTGTTAGAAACTTTAATTTTTTGAGTACTCAAATTTTTTTTTTTACTTTAGATATGGAATGTTTCATTTCTAGGTAAATATGTAATTTTGACATTAAACTTTAATTCAAACAACAACAAAATTACAAAAAAAAATAAGAAACAAAAAAACAACACCCGTAACTAACAAGCGATTTAAGAAGAGTTTTGAAACATTTTTTTTTCTTGAAATATCTGTACTTAAGTCCTATCTTTTGGGCGTAACACTGTAATTTAATTCTCTTTGTGGACAGAAATACAATCATCTTATCCAAAATCAATTGCCATATTTTATCTGTCAGATAAGTAAATGTCAATTTGTTGGGGACCAAACTTCCAATTTCAGGTCCTTCACCATGTTTATCTTCGCCTTGTTTGAATGGCGGATCGTGTTCACGATATAGAACAACTGAAACTTGTGTCTGCTCTTCTGGCTTTTATGGGAATGTATGCCAATATTCATATGGCCAGGGTAAGTTGGAATATACTTCATATAAAAAAACACAGAAACCAATCATAGAATTATAAAAAATCGATTTTGATATCAGGGAGCGGTCATTAGTTTATGGCAAACTACATGAGAAGTAAAGTGTGACTTGGCCCGCAATGGTGCATTCAGGCTTTTCTATAAAAATGCATCAACATTCTCATGCCCCCCTTCAAAAGAGGTCGGATTCTCCCCCCCCCCCCCACCTTAAATCCACCTTCACCCCTCCCCACCCCCGTTGATAATAAATGATGTCTCACTTAGATGGTTTAAACACAAAGCAGAACCTATGGTCTAGCCCCATATTTATGAGTAATGCCCTTGTCTATTGAGAATATCATAGTGTTGTGATATTGTATCTGATTGAAGTGATATTGAATTGAGTCGATTTAGATTTATATTCTGTACATATTTTTTTTGTATTTTACAGGAAACGCTGCATCACCAGGTAACACTCTGCTTTCTTTCCACTTTTGATATGGACCATTTTCAAATTATTTTCTTTTAATTTCTTACTTCACAATAACCTTTAATATCATGCATGGCATTAGCATCCCAAGCATCATAATCATCATGACAACTAATAAGACATAAAACCCGCTTTGAAATCTTATATACATATAGTGTCTATGATAAGATCAGCTGCTTATCTAACAATGATTCTGTTACATAGGTGCAGGCACAACACACAAACCTGATGAATCTGGTAGCATTGGTATTGGTAACTATATAAAACATGTACCTAGCAATTGACAGAAAATGCAAATGAACGTTTCCAAAATTTTACCCGTATCTAGAGGCCCCTGATGGGGCATACCATTTTTTAGTAAAAAATATTCCTGCAGGTACAGGAAGATTCCTGTTGGTACAGGAAGATTCCTGTAGATACAGGAGGATTCCTGCAGTTACAGGGAATTCCTGTGGGTACAGGGAATTCTTGCTGATACAGGGGGATTCTTGCAGGTATACATTTAATAAGTCTTGCCATTACTCATCTTGAATGGGAGGGGGGATGGGCACATCTCCAATTATAGAGCCATGTATTTTACTGATATCTGTGCACCCTTTAGAATCATTTGTGCATCTGAAAGAATCATTTTTGCATCCCCCAAAAATATTTCTGTATCTGCAAGAACTATGTGTGCATCGGCAAGTTTGTTTGTGCACCCACAGAACTTATTTGTGTACCCCGAAGAATGTATTTGTATTCGCAAAAATCGTTTCTGTATCCATGGAACAGTTTCTGTACCTGCAGGAATTGTTCAGTACGTGCAAGAATTGTTCAGTACCCACAAGACACTTTAAGTGCCCGCCCGCAAGAATTGTTTCTGTATCCGTAAGAATTGTTCAGTGCCAGCAATTTATTTTAGGATGTCCTATTAGGGGCTCCTTACTTCTCAGATATGACAATATACTTATAGAATTTGAAAGATGGGGGCCTTTAAATCAGACGCAAAAGCCACGAAAGACTACATAAATTTCTCTGCTCCTACTTGTAGTTGAACAATTAGTCACCAGGGGGTCACCGTGGAATAGAGTAAGGTAAACGTTATAAGTGGGTGAACAGTATAATATTATTTTGGTTCAGTTACAGTTTATGGGTATAATTTGAGGAAGTATTGTCACTGTCATGAACATTTAATCAACTATGTAGAATTGGCCCCTCGATCTCTAGGCTAAATCTGAACATTACACCTTGCTTTCTCTTCTTAATCACCTATCCCTGAATTTTAGGAACCATTGGTGGCATTGTAATAGGAGGAGCCGTTGTACTTCTTCTCTTTGCCATCTTCATTGCTATCGTAGTGAAGAGAAGGAAAAGAATTCCAGCAACGCAGCCACAACCACCAATTCCCTTGAGCACTATTCAACCTATAAGAAGACCCACGGATAAAGGTTCGCTTCTACCTGGAGCCAAAATACCAAATGCACCAGGCCTCAGCAAACGTGGTTCTCCACCAGTTAAGTCTAATAAGTACACCAAATCTTCCGAAGCAAAGAAGGACCCAATGAGATGGGAGGAGGACTATATTGCACCCAATTCAGATAGAAATAGTTCTCTGTCAATTAAGTCTAATAAGTACACCAAATCCTCCCAAGCAAAGAAGGACCCAATGAGATGGGAGGAGGACTATATTGCACCCAATTCAGATAGAAATGGTTCTTTGTCAATTAAGTCTAAAAAGTACACCAAATCCTCCCAAGCAAAGAAGGACCCAATGAGATAGGAGGAGGACTATATTACATCCATTGCAGATAGAAATAGTTCTCTGTCAATTAAGTCTAATAAGTACACCAAATCCTCCCAAGCAAAGAAGGACCCAATGAGATTGGAGGAGGACTATATTGCACCCAATTCCGATAGAAATGGTTCTCTGTCAATTAAGTCTAAAAAGTACACCAAATCCTCCCAAGCAAAGAAGGACCCAATGAGATGGGAGGAGGACTATATTACACCCATTGCAGATGGAGAGTGCTATACACGACCACTACCGCCCGTGCCTGAAGACACTACAGATTCTGTGTATGCTGATTTGGATGTGTATATAGAATTAGATGAAGGTACGATGAACACGCAAAACAGGAATAAACTTACAGCAGTATCGGAGTGATAGAGCTTCAGCTATTTTTCCCCCATTTGGTCCAAGGTTTAAATATGGGTCAAAATAGGGTATGGGAATATGGTATGCTTATCAAAGCTGCAACAAGGGGTTTTCTCCATTTCCTTATCTCACCATTGGTACATATCTGGCATAACAGTGCAAGGAATAATAACCACTATAGGACTGCACATGATGACAGCGTTGACTGAAATATTATTTCAAATCCTCCTGGAGCCAGAAAAAGGAGTTGTCAGTTAGATCTAGTCCAAAATCTAGGATGGGGAGGACGTAAAATCCTATGGTATTTTTCTCTTTAGCATTAAAATTATCCTAAAATCACGCAACTTGTATCTAAGCTGATAACTCACAGCTTGAAAACGTGTGTTAACGGTAACTAGAGCTCAGTCTGAAACCAACTCACAATGACATAGAATACCCAAGTTTTCCAAAAATTTAGTAAAAGACCTATAGATTCGGCCCTGCTTTCCTGAGTATAGGTTCCAATGACATGAAAACACCTTTTTTTGGGGCGTAAAAGGAGCGTAGTACGGAGCCCCTAATAGGACATATCAAAAATAATTTTTTCCCAGAAAAAATATTCTTGTATTCTTGCGGATACTGAAGAATTCTTGCAGATACTGAAGAATTCTTGCAGATACTGAAGAGTTCTTGCGGGTACTGAAGAATTCTTGCAGATACTGAAGAATTCTTGCGGATACCCATACCGAGCAATTTCTGCGGACACAGTAACAATTCTTGCTGGTACAGGGATATTCTTTCATGTATACAGGAGCATTCTTGTGAATACAGGGACATTCTTACATATTTAGAAATATTTTCTAGATGAATAAAGAAAAATACACCCAGGGCATACCAAGTCCATGTATCTGCATCATAGGTAGGCCTACCATAATATCCCATTAGGCCATAGCTAGTAGGAACTTAGGGCAAGAAGGGTATAAAGCCATATATGAGGAGGGGGGGGGGTCCGTAGTACATAGCCCCTAATAGGACATACCAAAAAGATTTTTTTTCATGCAAAAAATATTCCTGTGGGTACTGGAACATTCCTGTGGAAACAGGAACATTACTGCGGAAACAGGAACATTCCTGCGGGTACAGGAACATTCTTGCACAAACAGGAACATTCCTGTGGAAACAGGAACATTATTTTTTTCTGAGGAAATCTTTTTTATATGTCCTATTAGTACGCATAATTCTAGCACCCACAAGAATAATTCTAGCATGCACCTACAAGAATCCGTTGTGCACCTCCAAGAATTCTTTGCGCACCTAAGAATGGTCATGTACCCGCAAGAATGTCCCAGTACCCGCAAGAATAATTTTGCAGCAAAAAAAAAAAATTTTTTTTTGGTATGTCCTATTAGGGGCTCCGTAGCTAAGTGATAACTGCGTTTTGTGATATTGAGTAGAGGGCACTACGAAAATAAAAGAATATCCTAGTGAATGCATGCATATTTCTATTTTTCTGTTTTCCCCCCACGTATCTTTGGGGGAAAATTAGTTTTTTTTTTAAAACAAACAACAGTAAATAAAAAACATCATGGAAGCTGTATATAATTGTTTCTTGGAAGATTAATGTGTATACATGCAGATCAGAATAGGCCTACCTCACGTTTAGCTCTTCTTTTTTACCGAAGAGTTCAAGTTAATTTCTGCCTCTAGGAACATCTATCTTAATAGGGAAAACTTGACACTGATAACATAATGGCATTCTTATTTTAAAGAATGATGATTTTGTCAGCCTTCAAAAGATTATATTTCAGGTCTGTTTTTATCAATTGAGATGCTTAATTTGGATAGTTCTGTTACCTTCAGAACAAAAAGTTGTGAATTTCTGTGTATTTTCGATTAGGAGGACACTAAAGATCGGCAAAAATTAGTTAGATCGACAAACGCATGTATAATCAAGAATGAATTTGAACATCTAGGGAATAGTGGTCAGAAGATGAGTCCAAGAATACCATTTTATCAATTCACCTTAATGAGATATTGTTGTTTTCACTGATTAAGTTTCTCCCCACATTACATCGTTAGTCGTTGGCACAGAGGAGGGCTGCCCAATTATTAGGAATAATGTATAAGAAAGCCAAAGATATAGCTGTAATTATTCCACCTGATGAGAGGAGAACAAGAGCTAATAATAAAGTTAAGTTTCCTGTTGTTAGATATAATTACAAATCGTCTGACAAAAGCACCTGCTTTAGAGGTGTATAACTATGGGATAAGCTTGAATCTGGTGTACATTATAAGAAGTTTATGTTTTATAACAGAGGTATCTCTTGTGAAATTACAGGGGAAAGTGCTGTATGTAGCGTTTAATCAATGTTATGAGACAGCACGAGTGGGTTTATGGGTTAATACTAATCCACGACTGCGCAGCAGGAGTGGATTATTAACCCTAAACCCACAAGTGCGGTCTCGTAACTCGATTAAGGCATTTATTTTATGTGAATAACTTCTTCCCGTAGAGATAGCATTGCGCGGCCGATCGCCACACCCCCAGTGGCGTAACGTGTGTCGATCCACCACAGCGGCCGTTCCAGTACCGTAGCCTCGTTCTGGGTGCGTGTAAACATTCAAAATGGCGGACCGCCGCTTGAACGGGGCAATACGGTAACGGATTTTGATAATTTTTCCTTATTTAAACCTCTAAAAACATAAAATAAATATAGAACTAAACTCCCCTGGTATCCTCGGTGGCCTATCCACCCCTCGGGAGTTGTCTAAGCCCTCGGGGGAGACAACTCCCTCGTGGTGGATCGACCACCTCGTACACCACGGTCGTTTAGTTCTATCTATTTATCTAACATATTTCTCCATTTTGTATTAAATTCTTACCTTATTACCCCATAATAAATCCAGGAGAAGACATTTTGTAAGTGCATGCGATCCGCACGGTTTCCCAAGCCATCGTGGCCATTTTGTCGTTCTGCCCGATATACCTTCACCTTTGCACACATTTTTTGGGTATAATCCAAGCATGTCAAGTCCTGTACTTCTAACACCGCCAAATATACGATCTCTATTTGGTGTTCGCCTACATTTTGTATCCATTTTCTTCGAAATAAATGAGAATCCAATGATTTTAAATAGTGATCCAATGCACATGGCCATTTCGTCTTGTTGACAAAGCGGGTAGGTGCCTGGATGTACCTGACCTACTTTCGGCTGAAGAACTGGGTCAGCAAGCGTATCACTATGGAAAATCAATGGATTCTTATTTATTTCGAAGAAAATGGAGAACTTAGGCATGGCATGTTCATCTAGGATATCTAAGGATGGTTCTCTGTTAATAACATCACCTTCCACCATTGGATTCTATGCTAACGAGGTGTGTAAACATCAGGTATGTCCGAAAACCTTTTTAAATTCTCCATGTGCATTGGTTTCTACCACCGGTCGGCTTGGTATAGTGGACAGCGAGCTCGTCTCCTGCCACAGCGGCTGGGGATGGATTCCCCATTGAACCCTAGATGGTTTTAATAGGAAATCATTGGCGTAGTTGACTGTGTATGCTTCGCCACTTTATTAACATGTCCAGGTTGAAACCAGCACCTTCTTGAAGACGAACAAAAGGTCTCAGAGCAGGGTTATAGCTTGATAACACACTGGGGTTATAACCAAAAAAGCACAAAAAAGCTAAAATCGTTAGATAATCTCAAATACCATGATTCGTACTGTAACACCAAGGCTTTGCAGGTGTAGATATAGGTGTACAGTGAGTGATCCTGTATAATTACTCTAAGCAGTATTCTCTAGACCAGCCAGTCACCCTAGTGGCCTTCAAAAGGTTTACCAAAATAGCCTTACATGTACTTTCCCCCACTTGAGGCCAGTAGTACACAATATGTTAAGTATGTACAGTCTTTTATTTAATGTTGATATGCCCGAGATACTGACAGCCCATAGCTCTAGCACTCGAGGGCCGTATCGCACACCCCCCATGCGATAACCCGCGAAAATATCACACGCCGAGGTCATGTGACCATTTGATGATGTCATAGGTCCAAGATGGCCATGTAAACAGTGCGCACGGGGAGTCATTCTGGTAAATTTGATTCTATTTATCTGATTTAGATGAAAATAACATGAAATAAATGCAAAGGCACACTCGTTGGAGGAATGTTGGGGGGTTATCGCACGTGCCGATCAGGTGCCTGATCGGCACGTGCGATAACCCCCCGACATTCCTCCAACTCGTGAACCTTTGCTTATATATTGCACACCTCAATCCAATATTGTCCCTAGAGCTTAATAATGAACTGCAATATGATAATAACCTCAACAGGTGCAAGGTAGCATTGTGCATCAATGATATTGATATTATATACATGACACCATAACTGTGTCTAAATCTGAAATACAAGTCTCTGGACTTTGGGGTTGAAGCAATCATAGACCTATCTGCCTTTAGGCTATTTCAGTGTTAAAACTGAATGACCGTGAAATGGTTTGGGTTAGATGGTTCTCTACTTGTCTTACCCTCAATAGTGCCTCGATAATGGCACTTACTGTAATTCTACAATTCCGATTTTCTGTAATTTTACAGCAATAGTTGCTGGAATCTCAGTTGACAGGAAAGGTTTATGTAAATTTACAGTGTATTCTATTGTTCATTTGCTGTTCATTCACAGAAAATATTGCTGTTTATTTACGAGACATTTTTCTGTAATTTTACAACACATGTTGCTGTTAATTTACAGCATATGTTTCTGTAGAACTGATTGATTTTGCTGTATGATCACAGTTTATGTTACTGTATGATAACTTTGAATTGCTCTGTAAAATTACAGTGATTCACCTCCTGTAGATTTACAGCAAAATTACTGGAACCAAAGTTGCCAAGGGGTTTTGCTGTTAAATAACCCTGCCTTCTGATAATGTTGAAAACTTTAAGACCTGCTTGAGTAAGCTTGACTTGGTGAAGCTGTCTAAGCAACAGTTATTATAAACACTCTTCATAGGGTACATCTATCAAAACCTGATTGTGTATTATCTTTTAGTTATCCAATTGACTTTCTTATATCTTTTATATGTTTGTTACAATTTAATTATTGATTGAGTTCTTTCTTTTATTTCTTTCTTTACATTTATACATCCATGCATACAACGCAATAACAGTATATCATATGTGAACGTTTGAAAACATATATATGTAGACCAGGCACCTGCTTTATGTGTATTACCGGTATTTTTAATAACATCCTGTGTCAACCTCTTATGTAACTAATTACTATGTAATGTATCATGGTCTGTGATTGCCTTAATCCTTATCTATTGAACACCTTAGCTTGATTAGGGCCTGTTTCCACACAATCGAATTTAGCAGTAGGTATGGGATCATGGGAATGTTATATTTTCTCCTGATATGTGATGTTTAGTCTCTATGTAAAGGATCATTTGATCGAATACTAATTGGTGATGTTTATCTGAATTATAAAGTATTGGTACATATAAATTAAAACTTGACCACTACTAGTAGGTATGCTATATGTATACAGGTGTGTCCTGAATAGTGCCAGTTGATTGGTAATTGCAACTGCAAGGTTGTATAGTTGAAGGACTGCATGTCAATGGTCTGTATTCAATTTTCTTGGACATTATTATTACACATGTTGCAATTGAGTATGGTTGAAATGACGCTGATGTCTAACCTCGGAAACTTTTGACTAGAACTATTAATTAGTTACCGTACCTGCATATGATTGAACTTGTCTATTATCAGATTGTTTATTTGATGAAATAAGATGTGATTAGGGATTGGTCAACCTAATTCCCATTATACAGGGAGACCACCCCTTTTGTGTGATGTTGGGAAATAAAAAAATCAAAACTTAAACTCAAAAACTCACATCACAATGAAAAATGTCAGTACTAGTTTATATGATATGATACCTCTTGTATATGGTGCACACAAAACTTGCATAAAGTTAGGAGATGAAAGGTATAGACCACTAATGTGCTGTTTTTTTTAAATAGGTTTATTGACAATTTTTGCGGATGTCCTTCATGCCTGAGGATTTACTGGATTCAATTTCACTGATAAGATAACTCAGTGGTGAACTGTTGATTTCATCAATCTCCAGAAAATCATTATACTCTAGGTCCCCATTATCATAGACTGGAGTATTAGTCGACATCTCCACTGCGTGTTGTCTTCCTGTCACATTGTCAATGTTCTGATGGCCATTACCAGTTTATTATCTATGTTGCAGAAGTAGGTATTTAGGCATGTCGCAGTATCATCATGTGTTACTTCATTATTACCATCAATGAGACTAATATTTGCATTTTTCCATTTACCTCGCCATAGTTCATTCAACTTTTCTCAGAATTTCTTTGGGTTCTTTTTATATTTTTTCAGATCACTTTTGACCCTTTTCCCAGTGTTGTGGCGGATTTTTGCTGAGATGCGGCGCCTTATTCTGACTGCAGATTTCTAGTGATAGTTGTATACTCCAACTTTAACCCTTTTAGCGCGTCATAGAACCCTTTGTTGCCCTTTGATTAAGGCTTTGAAATTAGAGTCAAATCCAGGAGTATCCACAGACTCTACATTAAAGGAGTGAATAGGACAGTGTTTATTTAAGTATGCACTCACACTAGAGATGAGATGTTCACAGTACTCATTTGCATCAAGTTCTATTTTGTGATCCTCAATATAAGCAAGCATATCCTCTTTACCCAGCAAATTGTCGTGACTCCTCGTCACATTGTGTGAAGTGGCTCGGCCTGACATGGGTGATCACTCACCTTGCTAGATGAGACACGCACCTCGTCATAATGCATGTTCACCATGGATGGTGAGGATCGTGATCACTCACACTCATTGGAGATGGTGACTTGGGTGATCACTCACCTCGCTAGATGAAACGCATACCTCGTGATAGCACAGGTTTACCACAGATGGCGAGGATCGTGATCACCCACACTCATCAGGGATGGCGACGCGAGTGATCACTCACCTCGCTAGATGAAATGCATACCTTGTGATAGCACAGGTTCACCACGGTTGCCGAGGATTGTGATGACTCACACTCATGTGGGATGGCGACACGCACGTTCACCATGGTTGGCAAGTGTGGTGATCACTCAGACTCACCAGTGATGGTGACACTGGTGAGCACTCACCTTGTTAGATGACAAGCTCATGATCACAGACACATCATCAACATTGGTAATCATGCAGCCTCACATCTGCCAGATCAAAGAATGTTTTGCCAGAAAAGGTATTGCCATATGTATTTTCCCTCTGACCACAGAAAAGGTGTTCATGTAGATATTTCCCTATGTATTTTTCCTCTAACCAGAGAAAAGGTGTTTATGGATAGCTGTTTTCATTTTAGAGATACCTCTATTTAAATTCAATTAATATTTTCTCTATATAATCTATATGATTCAACTCGGAAGTATTACATGGAGATCAGTGTGAAGCAAAGTACACTAGATATATTTATGGGCCTTATTCCTGCCCACACTTCCTATTATAGATAGGCCACATGTTGAACAGTGCTGCTGTCTCAACAACTTTGGCAATGGTTGCCATTCTGAGTGAGAGTTCACAGTGAGTGACATATCATGACACAATGAGTGAGATCCATGTACACGACTGTGGTGATAAGCCATACAGAGCATTGACTGGGAGTGACACAAATTCACGCATTGAGTCAGACCAATGTTGGCAATGGTGGTGATAAGTCACCATTTTGTGTGACAGTTGATGGCAGTGGCACACACTCACACAGCGAGTGATATCCATGTTAGCGATGGTGGTGGTAAGTCGCCATTCTGAGAGAAGATTAACTAGGAGTGCCACAAACTCATGCAATGAGTGAGATCCATGTGGCAATGCAGGTGAAAAATTGCCATTGTGAGTGAGAATTGACAGGCAGTGGCGCTTAGTCACAAAGTGAGTGAGATCCATATTAGCGATGATGGCGATAAGTCGCCATTGTGAGTGAGAATTGACTGAGAGTGGCACATACTCACGCAGTGAGTCAGATCCATGTTGGCAATGGTTGTGATAAGCCGCTATTCTGAGTGAGAGTTGGCATGCAGTGGCACATACTCACGTAGTGAGTGAGATCATGTTGGAGATGGTGGTGATAAGTCGCCATGCTTTGTGAGGGATGACAAGGGGTGGCACATACTCACATGGTGAGTGACATCCATCTTGGTGACTGTTGTGATAAATCACCATGCCATGTGACACTGACACACAGTGGCGAAAGATGACACAGGGAAAATGTTTTTTCCCTCTTGATTTGGCCCCTTTCCCTCAACTATCTCCAACTTTTGGGGTACTTTATTATCCTATGGACATTTAAAATATTAGTCTCTTTCTGCAAATTGCAAAGTCTGACATGAAGGCGAAAGTCTGACATGAAAGCAAGTTTTCAGGAGAAAGAAAAAAAAATTAAGGTAGACTACATATTTAACTATCCCCTCCTATATGACCCTTTCCTCAACATGACTGACCACCTTCATATCAATCTATTTTTTTTTCTGTATGAATTTATTCTCTCCCCCCTAGCAAAATACATGTGGCGAAAGACTGACACGAACGGCAAAAGTCTGACACGATAGGCGAAAGTCTGAGACGCTGAAAAGCTAATCCCTGAAACATCTTTTAAACCGACAGGGAGAAGCTTTAACTTAAAAAAACCCATCTAATTAGGTTTATTTAGCATTCCTCTTATGCCTGTAAGAGTTCTTGTCCAAGGGGTGACCCTTAGTACCCCTCTCAAAATCAGCCAGGCAAAAGTCTGACAAGATATGTGAAAGTCTGACACGACATGTGAGAGTCCGACACGCTGTGGCGGGAAAGTTAAGGCACAAAATTTCCACTCCTAGCAGCGGTTTAAGGAACCAAACCCGGCGTCTCCCTTCCTCCGCTGGTTTCTCCATCCGGTGACAAGCAGGCAGGGACCATCCACACAGTAAGGTTGCACTGGTTGATGAAAATGAAACTTACAAAAAGTCCAAAAATACCAGTCTTTCTCTCTTGCATAGCAGTAAAAAGTGTATGAAAAGCAAAATGAGTAGTTGTAGATCCCACATGACATGGAAATATGTTGCTCTTCTTTTTTTTCCCTTGAAATTGACGTCAGTAAATACTGTTGGGGAACTTCAACAAGTTTTCTGTTCTGCATAGTGCGCCAAGTCAGACTTTCTCCCAAGTCGACAGTCTGACACATCCTTTTTTTGTGTCATACGATGTACCCAGGCCCTCTTTTTCATCTTTTCATCCAGGGGGAGTCCTTACTTGCCCACCTTTTTGATCTTTTCCTTTCTTTCTCTGTGTTCTAAACCATACCATCTCAAACTTTTGCCCCCCCCCCTACATGGCGAAAGTCTGACACAATATTGTGGCGAATTTCTTTCCTATTTCCTCACAGATGTCGAGTGACTCCTCGGATGAGTATGATGATGGGTATGGGGAGGATTTACCCTTTGAGGTTCCCCTTGTACCTCCTCCCAGGGGGCTTCCTATGACAAGCTAGCCTCCTGGCTGACAGAGCCTTTGTGCATAAACTGATACAACTGACCATGGTGTGTAAAAGCGGCTACTGTCTAGGAAAACCAGTAAGATTAACTAAAAAGGAACAGTGGAAGAACCCAAGAAGTCTAAAAAGTTTCGAAAGAAACGCTACGAACAAGCAAGGGTGAGATTCATATTATATTTCTTTTAAAAAAAATAAATGTCACAATAGAATTAACAAGAAAAGAACTGCCGTAAATAATCTTGATGAATAATGGAAAGTTAACTTAATTCTATGTGAAAAATAGTTCATGGATCTAAATTAGGATCTAATCTAGATTAGGAAACTCTATGTCTGGATTCTTAGATAAACTTGTGAACTTTTATATCTTCTAGGCAAATCTACCCAAAAAAAGGTTCTATGGAGTACAATCGCATATGGGAACAGAAACGGGAAAGCAAGAAGAGGAAGAAAGGTGTGTATAGATCTGTTATCAGTACAGAGATCAATATTCATATTGTTAAACTAAGTTATAAATGAAAGAAATGTGCAGTAATTAAATTAAAATTAGAGTGTAGTTTAAATAAGATTAAATTTCTTGAAATAAAACTATTGGAAATAATTCATTCTAATACATTGTAATGATATTGTAGTGTTCTACCCGTTTAATTCTACTCAAATCTTTTGATAGAAAATGCAGAACAACTTATCAGGTTCCAGTTAAAACTTTATTGTCAACAACGCACTAGGCACCAGCCATTCTCGATGACAGTTATAGGTAGTGGTGTATTCAACCACTAACAACTCGACACTAGTTGACTAGCTCAGTCTACTAGTGTCTAGGAAAAGCAATTAACATATACCTCCTCTGTGCAGAGGAGTATCTAAAACATGGTAGTCTGGCAGCCAATCACCATCTGGCAGGATGGTCTGTCACGACTTGACTGACCCTGAGGAAGGCCGTGAAATGGCCTTATATACACCAGAGTCGAGGTCCATGTGACCCTAAGGTGACGTGGCACTGGACTCCAGCGCCCCAAGGCATGGGGTAAGAGAGGTGTTCTCGATGTCGCCGATGGGGAGCCCGACATACATCAAAGCTCTCCTAAGACGACTCGCGACCACCACACTATCATAAAGTCATAACTTAACTTAAAAAATAATATGAATTGTTATGTAATTGTTACACCAATATTGTTATTCAAAGTTCTCCTGTGCAGCATCCCTCGGTCCAAGATACATCCCACTTGTTCTCCGGAGAAATAAACCTAATTAATTTCATTTTTGACCTCGCATTGCTGGTCACACACACACTTTTTCACCTGGTAGACTTGAGGTCACTAGATGTTTGCTGGGTTCCCTTATATTTGAAATAGGTATCAGTGACATGTGGATACCTACAGTGTGCTGGGTTCTGCCTGGTGAATAACGAAGCATGTCTTGCATATCTAGGAACCTCTCAGACTTAGAATCTCAGCACCCTGCTACTATGTTTTTTTGTGTGTATGTTATCTCGATGTAACTTAAATGTGAGGTCAAAAAAGGAAATTAAGCAAGCAGTCTTGATGAAATATATATACCACCACAATATCACATGAAATTTTGTCCCCTCTTTCAATTTATGATCAATGTACATGCACACAATCTATTAGCAGCCATGTAGATTCCCTGCACAAATTTGGTCTCGCCCGCCTCCCATCTTGTGATTTAGTTTCACCTCATGAACACTAATTATTATTAGTTGTTCTAAATGAAATTAAAAAGAAAATTGTTCTGTATGTAGACACAATATATATATATCACAAAATGATCTACATTTAATGGAAGAATACTTTAAAGATGAAAGGACTAAACAATTATTTCAGAATTTAAAGTAAGACCATTTATAATAAGCTCTTTCAAAATTCAAATGTCGGGTTCACCTTTAATTTCATCCCTCCCTTTTTTGTGTACGTTCTGCAGCCCATGATGAGGAAAATGATGGACCAAGGACCCACTCACCCATTGACAAGTCGCGGGTTGATGAGTCAGACAGGGACAACGAACCTCACCATGAGCCTGAGCTGCCAGACACTAAAAGGTGCAAAGCTCCCACACCCACTCAATCACTGCCCGAGAGGAAAAGACGCCATAGGAGCCACCTCACTCATCTTCAGAAGACGAGCCCCCATTAGCATGTGAGTTTTGATTAGAATATTTATTAATTTAAAGAAGACAAATCAAAACCTTCATGAACGTATAACATGTATACCTTAGGGAGAGATATGTCCACTCAAGATTTCCTTTGTCAGAGATGTATACTTTTGTGTCTTAAACTCAGTACCTGACATTTATAACCTAATGAAGTATTCATTTGTATATATAAACTGAATTAGACTCAGAAGTTGTAATGTCACAGACCACTGAAGTCCTACCGTACATTTATGTATTCGATCTCAATGGAAAAAAACATACTTACTGTTGTTCTGATTAATGGCAGGCTCTCCCGTCCCTAAGGGAAAGGGGAGAGGGAAGAATTCTAAGAGGGCTGCTAACACACTGGAATCAGATCTTCAACAGTCTATGGAGGCCATGACCGTACAGGATAGATCACTGGATAACACCACCTCGCAGCCTGCGGACCTGGCAGATACCCCAGAGACTGTCCAGTCCGCACAACACCACTTCTTCTACTTATAAAGTGCAAAATGCTTGTGTAGCCAAAATCAAGATCGATTAGCTAAATGGTTCTTTTGCATATTTAAACTTAGTCCCCCATTTTGACAAATGACCACTCCCTGGGGTACCAACAACTGCCCTCACCTGTCCTTTGTCCCCTGAACATAAGCCAGGTTTGCTGTGCCAAATGTTTCAACTGGACTATATCCAATCTGTTTGATTTGTTACAGTGAAAATATCATACAGGTGATCTTCCTTGGGTACTGTGGTTTTATCATATTCTCTCAATAGTGCATATTATATGTGTCCCCAAACAGCATATTTCCCTTTCTGATGTTAAGGGGGGTTACATCTACTTTTGTTCAGATACCAGTTCAAACTATGCATCTAGATCCAAAAACAGGAAATGATAAAACATGTGGGTGGTACATGATGTACTTGATAAGCCAGAGCCCAGTATACTAGAGACAAATGAAGTGAATTGATTTGGCATAAGGGCACAAATCTCACCTTTAATGTGAAATGCTGCAATTCTAGAGGAATGACCCCATGAACCCAAATATATGATGATGTATCAAATTGTCTTCTGTGAAGTTACCTGTCAAGAGTCCACACAACCTCCCTGGGTCTATTACCTTACAGTCCAAAAAGTAAACCTCATTTCATAAAATGCCCTCTAAACTTTTACATTCAGCACCCCATAACTCCAATGCCTGCACAGAGTGGTGTGCACAGTTTGCAGGTTCTAGTGCCTGACATGTTAATTATAGCTTGATGTGTGTGTATGTGAGTAACAGCCCTGTGCACTGGTGTTATATAAGCTGTTTACAGTCATCAGAGGGCCTGATGTTATCCGGAATAAAAACTAGGATAGGAATAAATCAACCTATAAGTTTTCAGCTAGTTTTCCATAGAAAAACTTCAAATTAAGTTTTGATATTTTAACAGCTTGTTCTGGGCACTAGATACATCACATCAATTAGCAAAATAGAAAATCGTTCACACATTAGCGGACATGCCCACTTTAACTGCCATCAGTTCCGCAATAGGGCTATGTCGGAATTACGTCTACCCACCCAGCAGCCCTGAGAAACGAACAACCAGACAAGTGGCAGCCGCGAAAGTTAAGGCTGTTCATGAGTTCCTGTGTTGGGAAGATAACTGCTATGTTCTTCCTGACAAGAGTTACTACCATTCAGACCTAGCCAAGTTTGTCCCAGTAGTAGCTCTGGTTGACACCTTGTGGAACTTGCACAAGAAGTTCTGTGTCAAGATGGACCTCATGCTTGCGTTCTCCATGTTCTGCAAGGCAAGGGACTGTGAAGGTGTGCATTTTCCTGAAAAGGAGCACATGCTTGTGCATGTCACATCAGAACATGAAGCTGATGTTGCACGCTGTCCCTGGTTTAGAGAATTCAAACTCTAAACTGATTCAGTTGACAGATGCTGAGGTTGATGTTACACTTAAGGGCTTATAAGGGATGTGAGGTCTCCCACACTGCTCTCCTCAAGGAGTCTGTTTCCCGCGAAATGTTTATTGTACGGTTCAAGAGAGATCTTAAACCATTCCAGGAGCGCTGTAGACACGTTGATTGTCAGTATGAAGCTGTTCGTCAGCTGAAGGAGGTTTTCCCTGGCAACCATGCCATTTGCCATATTGATTATTCGGAAAATTGGGCCACCTCCAACATGCAAAAGGCACATCAGATGGTCGTCTAAATACGGGAGGGAGGAGAAGTCAAACATCAGTGCTTCGTAGGTGTCAACGATGTCACTAGCCACTCCTTCCCTACTACTCTGGCATTCCTAACGATGCTTCTCACCCAAGTGAAGGAAACCCACTTGGCAAAAAACGTGTTTTTAACGTTTGCAAGTGTTTTTATTTGGTTTGGATAAAAAAGGTTATTTTGACTTTAAAAAAATGTTTTTAAACGTTTTTTCAACCAATTTTGAACCAAATAAAAATGTTTACTTTTTCAACCAATTTTCAACCAAATAAAAATGTGTTTATTTATGTTTCTTTTACATTAAAAAAACGTTTTTTTAATTGATATAAAAACGTTTTTATAAAAACGCCAAAATAACATTTTTTTGAGTACATGTAAAAACATTATTTTGACGTTGAAAAAAAATGTTTTGCAAACTTAGGAACCAAAATAAAATGTTTTTTTGACATAAAAAAAAACCCGTTTTTCTACCAAGTGGGAAGTGTGCCAGACCTAAAGCATCTGCACTTGGTGACTGAGTCACCCTCGTCTTTGTACAGGAACCGCTTCGCCTGTCACATGCTAGAGAAGGCCTTTTCCTTGTTCTCCATCTGGATTACTTGGAACTGGCTGGAAGCTGGACATGGCAAGGAGCCCTGTGATGGGGAGGGTGGTGCCTTGAAGGGGCTGGCTGACAGGGTGGTAAAATCTACCAGTGGCATCGAAAACGCAGAAGAGTTCGTCGAGCAGGTGACTCCAGAGACCAACAAGATTATGCTCCTCTGGGTAAAACAGGATCAGGTGGATGCATGTTACGACACACATGTTGACTGGCAGTCTATGGTGGTTAATGGGATTATAACCATACACCTGTTCAGCAGGGACAGTTGTACCTGTGGGAAACCTCATGCTACAAGCCCTGTTACATGGACGGTGACCTTGAACCATCTTGCGAGGGGTGGACACGGTTAACTAAGTCCAAATGTTCAAACCCCCTGAAACCGAGGACAGTTCGCCTCAACTTGTACCTCAAACAAACCCCCCCCTAGCAGTGGTGGACAGGAAGTTCAAAGAGAGGACGAAGAGGAGTTAGACGATCTGTCTCACGAAAATGAGCCAGGTATAATGGAAAAAGGTTTCTCCTCAGACGAGGAGGAGAGCTACCTTGAGCATTTTGTGCTGAACATAAGGCAGAAACAGAGGAGACAAAGGAGGGAGGCTGAGGCTAAGGCAAGAGAGAAAAAGCCCACTAAAAAAACTCAGAAGGCTGCCAGTAAAAATGTAATTAGTCTCATGGAGGATGAAGAGGAGGGGGCTACTTCTCCAATAGAGGAGTCATTTTCATGAGAATTTTGACTTTGTGGTTCACCTGTAAGGTAAATAAAAGAGAGTGCTGCCTCTTTTATGTGTCATAGTGTAGCCAACATTGTTTTTAGCTAATATCACATGATAATTCATTGTACAGAGAACATATTTAAACTGTTAAAGTCCATATTCCACTTGTGTGTTAGTTGAGGCGAAAGTCTGACACAGTAGGGGAAAGTCTGACACAGTGGGCGAAAGTCTAACACGATAGGTATGGTCTCATAAGAACAAGTGTGGTTCAAAATTCATGTGTCATATCCACGCAAAGGCAGCTTTAATTTAAAGAAAACATTTTCAGGTTAAATATTGGCTTATAAAGTAAGTAGGGGGGAGGAGAACACAGAAATTTATTGTGATTTTCATGAGAATTTTGACTTTGTGGTTCAACTGCAAGGTAAATTAAAGAGACTTCTGCCTCTTTTATATGTCATAGTGTAGCCTGCATTATTGTTAGCTAATATAACTTGCATTTTCATTGTATATAGTTATAAGAATTTTCACCTGCTGAGGTCCATGTTCACAAGTATGTTAGGTATGGCGAAAGTCTGACACAGTAGGGGAAAGTCTGACATGATGGGCGAAAGTCTGATACGGTAGTTCTCTGCAAAAAGGATCTAGCTCTGTGGTTAGAATTTCTGGGTCTGTTGTTATATCAACAATCAAAAGGAACAGAGAAAGTTGTTCCCCATGTTATTAGTCTGCTTTGTTATAATTTGCAGTGGGAAATAAATTAAATATGAGGAAAAGACTGAGAAGTGTTAAAAAAAATCGATTTCTTGTTATATTGTTGAATGAATTCATGTGATAGGGTGATTGATAACGTAAATTTTTATTCCAAAAAAATGAGAATATCTATGGAATATTATGTGAATAAAAAACATAACAAGAAACACAGTTGAAGTTTTTGATTTTTCTTTGATACATACATGAAAGTGGCGAAAGTCTGTCACAAAAGCGAAAGTCTGACAGGATAGGCGAAGTGACAAGATGATGAGATAAGGGTATGGCTGCATACAGAAATTAAACATCTTAGCAAGAAGGCAAAAGACTGCACAAACATAGAGAGAAGGGTCTGAAGAAGGGGGAAGATAAGCAATTAGGTAGATAGGCACTATATTCTCCTTCAGAGGAATCTGCAAAGTTCAGGGATATTTTTTTTTCGTGAAAAAGGTGAAAAATGGAATTCCCCCCCTAAAATATTTTAAGCAACAGATAAAGGAAAAACACTTCATATATCACAAGAGCATGGATGAGAGAGAATTTGAGAGTAAGAGAGCAGGAGATTTTCTGATTTTTTCTTCCCCACAAAACAGAAAATTCAAAATCATGTCAGACTTATGCCTTTGACATGGGACTTCCACTTAGGATGGTTGCCATGGTAACCATAGGAGTATTTAAGAAAAAGCAACCATGCAGCTATGTTGCCCTATACCTCTATTATTCCCATGCAAGAAATGGAGACCCTCCTTCAATAATTAAATTTCACGGCCCCGGGCCTTCAATTGCATCAGTTTAAGGAGACGAGTTGATCACCAAGGATCCATATCATTGTCTGTGAATCCGCTTTCTTCAATAATTTCACCTAGTCTTCTATAGAACTTTTTTACATTTCCCTTTGGTGGACTGTATGTCGATATATGGTAATATCCAAAGCATCCACATGCTGGCAGCACTATCGTTGTAAAGTTCATTGCTCAGGTTATCTTTGCATCTTTGAGTGGTAGACAGAGGACCGAAGGATATATATATATATATATATATATATATATATATATATATATATATATATATATATATATATACATACATACACACACACTCTCAGAACAGGTGTTTAGAATCTAAACACATCCCTAAACATATTGTTGTCCCACCTCTTGGAACACGTTTAGACCCGAAACATGTTTAGAATTGAAGGTGTTTAGACAAAAATGTTTAGAAAAAGCTACTGTTTAGGCCCTCATGTTTTTAGATTATCATTGTTATTAGACATAATGTGTTTAGGTATTTTGCCTTTACTCTGGACTTAAAGGTAATTTAGTAGAACATTTAATCCTTCCAGAATGTAGATCGTAATCCATTGTAGTTGGTGATTTTGTGGTTTGGGATTCATCTCACCAAAAGGAACCTAAAAATAGAGAAGACATTAGTTTCAAGTTGAGTATTCATCTTATACATGTATAAGAGCGCAATAATACTTATTGGCTTAGGTTTCCATGTAGAATTATAAGAGAAACTTACCTACAATGTAACAATTCCTATATGGTGGTACCACCCTAAATCAGGTCACTTCCGGGTAGAATGGTAAAAGTCCTGCACTAAATACAGTCAATTTTTCACTTCTAGGGCTATAAAATGGGTTCTAAACAGGCTGTCTGTGTATATATTGGCATTTAAATTATCCTGGAGGCATGGAGAATATGTTTAAAAAAAGATTGGAAAAGAATGAAAATAATTTAGATCATTTACTGCGGACCAAAGGGACCTATGATAGATGTGTAGTGACTCAGGTGGCAGACCACAAAATCACATCGGTGGTTTCCATGGCGATTTGCGAAAAATCTGATTGCACTTTGTTATGACAGACCTAGTGTATGATTTTTGCAATTTCAAAAGCTACAATCTGGTATATTTTGCTTAGTTCTGAGGAAATCTTAAGTATTTGAAATATTTTGTCAAGCATCAGCGATTTTTTTCAGGTCGCAGCGCATATTTAGGGTGGTACCACCATACATAGTGTAGTAGGCCTATATGACAGTTTCCCCTTCCTGTCTCTGTGGTGGACAGCATATGGGACTAACTTGATAGTCTGTATGTAATTTGATGCCAATATATAGAGCTGCCACCATAAGAGGGGTCCTTTAAACACTATGGTGTTTAGAGGCTGGAAAATGTCCAATATTGTGTTTACAACCTCCATGTGTTTAGGTTTTAAACACAAAAAATGTATACAATACCACCCTAAACATGTTTAATTTCCATCTAAACACCTTCATGACATTATATGTATGTATGTATATATGTATGTATGTATGTATGTATATATATATATATATATATATATATATATATATATATATATATATATATATATATACATACACTGTCCAGAACTAAACTCGTGTGGTCGAGTATTGGCATATATTCCACTGTAACACTAGTGTATATATAACTCACCAGGGGGAGTCCTTCTCCACCACATACGCTCTGTCTGTGTGTCCACTGTTCAGTATTGTCAGTTCAACCATGGTGTACATGTATGGTGATTTTTTTCTCCTCTAACCCCGTCTATTTTATTCAGCTACTGCTTCTCCAAATGGGAACTAGAAACTTTGGTATCTGAAACCCAACTTGTAAATTAAACATCGTACACGTTTGTCAAATAAACCCAAACTACATTTAACATCTCATTATTTACAAACCTAGAAAAAGTTTGGATATGCTGGAAAAAGTTAAACTTACCTTAACATATGCACTAAACAAAGAACATTAAAGAGAAAGTTTCTTTGTTTGATCGAGCTGAACTCGAAAATGGGGAAACATATTTCTAGTAATCATTTATGGGTTTCAAATTAGGGAAATCAAACAGGCAAATGTGTTCTTTAGAAGAGATTATTTAATACAGTGTTTTTGTACAGATGCTTTTATGAATACAACCAAACATTTAGAGCGTTCAAGAAACTTTTTTTTTTCTGAAAGACATGCTCCGTCACCATGTTATGCGTTAGTTCTGGTACTAAGGGGTAGGTGGGGTGTGAGCGGGGCTTCAGATTTGCTTTGGTAGTAACGATGGCTGCAGGAGAAAGAGTATCATGTATTTCACGCCCGGATGTAGCTTCTTAAATGGCCAGATATCCATCATTAAAGTTATCTATTTTTTGTCAAATGAATCTAATTTTGAACATATCCTACTTAAACAACATGAGATAGATGTAAATGTGGATCAACACGGTAAAAGGTACGCCCGTGCATCCCCTCGCGGGTGTACCTTTTACCGTGTTGATCCACAAATGTTCAATCAAATTAAAGGTCTGAGTCAGGAATATTTCACGAGAGGAAAACTTTGCTATTTTCCTCTCTCCGCCTTGGGCTTTGCCCTCTGGAGAGACAGTTATCCCTTGTGTGGATCTAATAAAATGTATTGCCCAGACTGTCATGCCCCTCTGTCTATACCCCCCCCCCCCGACCCTAGTTGATTTATGACCAGTCGTTCAGCCGGTTAGCTGACCTGGGTAGGGTAGTTAGTGGGGCAAAATCCCACAGATCAGTGGTTACTATGGCAGTTTATCAGCAAACTTACCTACTTGTGTTCGACTGAGGGACTCAGTTGTGTGTATGCAATAAACTGTTGGTGTATCATAGGGTGTGGACCTGGGGTTTTGGAAGCATGGCCGAGTAACTAGACTCTGTCACATTCTCAGTGTTGTTCCCTCTAGTCCCGGGCCTCTAGTAGAGTAGACAGGGTGAGACGGTCTTCAAAGTCCCCAGTCTCCCCTGTGTCAACATAACCCACCCACTCTACATGGTATCCAACATATTTATGTATGGTGACAACCAATGGGCATGCTATTGATTTTATTGGGTTTTTAAATGCATTATCGATGGAATTGATTATAAATCATTGATTATACTGATGGTTGTGTGGGATTCTCTAATGGATGGAAATGAGATAAGTTGGTAAATAAATATTCCAGTAACCTTCTCATAAAGATAATCATAAAAAGACAGACAGAGAATGTTGTAGAGAGAGACAGACAGACATCTGGAACCTTCCTCCACACCATGGTGTACTGAGTCAACTAGTCGAACACCACACACCTGTATAGAGGGGGCGTGGTTAGGCAGGCCTTAGTGGGACAGGGCAGTCAGAGCCAGGCCCATATCTCTCCTGGGTGTATACCCTATGGAGTAGAAGTGTTTCTACCAGTATCAATAAGGGGTGTGAGAAGGGGAATCTGATCCCTAATCTAACTCCACTTGAGTACTAGTATACAGCAGCAGCACCAGGTGCAGGAAAAAAAACAGGCCTTAAGGCTCCTGGGACAGTGGCTGTTTCTATACCAAGCAGCACAGAGCATACAATATCATAGGACTTTCTATAGACTTCCTTATGATCAAATAGCCCAATACTAAGAGGTTTACCATTTTACCCTATTTTGGAGATAGGGCTGTTATATACAGAGTATACCACTTTTAAACCCACCTCCTTAAAACATCATAACTTACAAGTCATAGACAAGCCCATACCCTGGAGGAAAGGACAGAAAGGTGACAGGTGTCCAGTAACATCAGTTCCTTAGTTCCAAGAGGAAAAGTATTGAGTATCACTGTTGTTAATAGAATCTCCAAGGCGTGTACATAGTCCTACGCAACAACTAGAGGTAAGATACACGTTTTATTATACCCCTATTCACTTCCCTCATCTTTAATTTCTTCGATCTCTGTTCCCCTTTTTTGGAATGATGTATACCACGATAGGCCTAGAAGTGGCGAGAGTGTGAGTAGCGCCCCCTCTGTGCAAGGAGTTGTAAATTAAATACATGTACACCGTAAATCACCGATCTGGAACCTTCCTCCACACCATGGTGTACTGAGTCAACTAGTCAAACACCACGTACCTGTATAAAGGGGGCGTGGTTAGGCAGGCCTTAGTGGGACAGGGCAGTCAGAGCCAGGCCCATCTCTCTCCTGGTGTATACCCTATGGAGTAGAAGTGTTTCTATCAGTATCAATAAGGGGTGTGAGAAGGGGAATCTGATCCCTATCTAACTCCAATGGAGTACTAGTATACAGCAGCAGCGCCAGGTGCAGGAAAAAAAACAGGCCTTAAGGCTCCTTGGACAGTGGCTGTTTCTATACCAAGCAGCACAGAGCATACAATATCATAGGACTTTCTATAGACTTCCTTATGATCAAATAGCCCAATACTAAGAGGTTTACCATTTTACCCTATTTTGGAGATAGGGCTGTTATATACAGAGTATACCAGTTTTAAACCCACCTCCTTAAAACAGCATAACTTACAAGTCATAGACAAGCCCATACCCTGGAGGAAAGGACAGAGAGGTGACAGGTGTCCAGTAACATCAGTTCCTTAGTTCCAAGAGGAAAAGTATTGAGTATCACTGTTGTTTATAGAATCTCCAAGGGGTGTACATAGTCCTACGCGACAACTAGAGGTAAGATATACGTTTTATTATACCCCTATTCACTTCCCTCATCTTTAATTTCTTCAATCTCTGTTCCCCTTTTTTGGAATGATATATACCACGATAGGCCTAGAAGTGGCGAGAGTGTGAGTAGCGCCCCCTCTGTGCAAGGAGTTGTAAATTAAATACATGTACACCATAAAATAAATGTCATCAAAATAACAGTGCGATACTTGTCCCAAAGTCATTATTTTCGCAGATATTCCTTGTGACACCATACTGCCATCTGAGCCTTCTTGTCAAAACTACACTGATTCAATGAAACACAATTAAAGCGGTTCACTTTTCACTTTGACAAGGATCCCTGGTATATAGATTCAGAAGTTATTTTTTTACAGTGTATACAGTCTGAGCCAGTAGTCTACGTGTACTGGCTTAGACCTAGCACAATCACAAGTTTTCTTCCAAAATACTAGGCATTATATAAGGTGTGCTTGCACCATATACATGTTCATATAAACTTGTATTTCTGGCATTTATTTTGTGTGAATACGACAGTCCCATAAGTTTAACCAAGGAATACTTATCCTCACGATACAATGCAATAACTCGGTCCACACCCCTAGCCACGTGACATTTATAGGTGCTAAATGCAGTGAATTTATATACTTTCCTATTGATTTGACACAAAATAATAACAGATGAAGTCCCTGGAATACATTTTCAGGATCCACTCCTGTGGGGGGGGGGGGGCTTCCTGTTTCACGTGAGGGCTGGAAGGGGTACCATCGATGAAAATGTACCCAAAGTCGTTCATTTCTTTTATATTTACACTGTTAAAAATAACTGTTGAATCTACAAGGGATCCTTGTAAAACTGAACAGTGAACCACTGTATTGAGATAACAGGGGGCCAATGCAGCTTTTACAAGAAACTCCAGGTGGCAGTGAAGTGATACAAGGAATCTCTATGAAAATAACGTCACCTCTGTGAAAATAACGATGGATCTCTGGCAACTTTGGGTCGAATGATCCTTCATTATTTCGACAACAATTGTCATTTTTTTCTAACAGTGTAGTCACTTTGACCCCTGTCCTTGCATGCCCTGCTCCAGGGTAACTCCCATATGTTAACCTTTCTATGTCTATTTTCTATGTATGTTTTAAAACGAATATACATGTGTTAAGGTCCAATGGTTATAACTATTAATTTGTACTTAACCCTTGAATAGGTGCATGATGCATCATAACTTTAAGGGCTGCACATGCCAATGGGCCCTTTAAAGTTATTAAAATAACCCACAGAAACCCCCCCCCCAAAAAAAAAAAAAAACAACAAAAAAACCCAAAAAACAACAACAACAACAAAAATGCATCTGGGTTAGTTAGAAATCCCTATACCCCTTTTAGTTCACGTTTAGGCATATCCTGAAGATCAGGTAGAGGTTTAGTATAAACCCTTAGGCTTAAAGCCTAAGGCTGAAGAAATCCTAGAGACTCAACCGACATCCATGAAACAATACTTGCATTCACAGAAAGATTGAATGCGATAGTTGTAGTGACTTCTGTAATAGCCCCCAGGATTAGAAATAGGGACACGGATATATGGGACAAGACATTGGATTCGAAGTTGTATATATAGCTTCTACCATTTTTCTCACTGCTTTTAACAAGACTTTGAAAGAGACACTCTTTTATCTCTTGGCTTACACACAGGCTGTAAAAAAGCCATATCATGATTTGGGTGATGCCGTTAATGTTTATGTGTGCTTATTCTCACAATACAAGCTTCGGGAGTATCATCTAAATGAAAATTGTGTTTCATTTCTAAGAAACCTTTTTTTTTAAATCACCTCCAACCATCAGTGACCATGCATGTCACATACAGGTGACATCCATTTTACTCACTTTATATCGGTAGTCCACTTGGCCTCTGTCGCTGAAATTTATATAGAAAATGAATCGCCCAACAGAGGCTAAGTGGACTCTGGGTTTTATAGCCATAGTCCACTAGGCCTCTCTAGACAGATACTATATACTGTAAAACCCTGTGCATAAACTGCAGCTTATAGATGCTTTCAAGTCCTTCGAACTCAGAGTGCAGCTTATGTGGGGGGGGGGGGGGGTTACGTATAGACTATGTGGCTCATTTAAGAGATAGAGGCCAAGTTGACTCTATAGGTGAAGCTCCACTAAGCGTTTGTTTGCAGAGAATCGGGGCTATTCGCACAAAATGGAACACAAACACAGACTAAAATGTTGTAATTGTTACCATTGCAACAGAGAAATTATATGTTGAGGGAGTTATTTGTTTATCTTGGGATGTCATCGTGTGTGATCCCAGGCTTGCTCTAGTTGCCAAAAAGATGTTTTTGTTTACTAAATCAAGCTAATGGGGAGTCTTTGCAATTCAATAGCAGACAGGTTTGATTTTTCCAGGACCAGACCCTCCAGTTATTGTCAGAATGCTATCTTGTTATCTATATCAAACAGTGTTGTTGTTTATATAGCAGAACAGGGGCACTGACCCTTACTTGATCAGTGTGACATCTCAGTCTCAGGTGTGGAGTAAACATAAACAGAACAATAGGTAACACACCAACTTCTGTAACAAGTGACCCCTCAAATCTCATGTTTATCATTCAAAATCTCATATTTACAATGTAGGGCTATATTCCTAAATAACAACAGCCTATACCTTAGACACTGTCTGGGTAACTCTCCATGAGAATGGTACAGTCAACTCTCTCTAATGTGGTCACCATTCGTTCTTTCCAAAAGTGACCACATTGGCGAGGTGACCACATTACAGAGAGTTCATGTTTATGATATGGGATTCACATACAGAACTGTCATGTATCATGTCCTAACGAATATAACAAACAAGTTCCATATTACCAATTCAATCCTATACATTTCTATGGTAAAAAGCTCCATACTCTACACAGATTTGATTGGTTATATAATGATTTATGAACAAAGCTCATAGAAAAATTGCATGAAAATGTCAAAATTTGAACTTTGAACATCTGAAGGATTGTGTTAGGACTTCTCTCCCGCCTACCTGTGCTTATTTGTGGGCAGAGCATGGAGGAGGAGGTGGGGGAAGATTAGAGGGGGTTAGGGGCTTGTGTAAGGACTTCTCTCCCGCCTACCTGCACCTGTGTGCGACCAGAGCATGGGGGAGGAGGTGGTGGAAGATCAGAGGGGGTTAGGGGCTTGTGTAAGGACTTCTCTCCCGCCTACCTGCACCTGTGTGCGACCGGAGCATGGGGGAGGAGGTGGGGGAAGATCAGAGGGGGTTAGGGGCTTGTGTAAGGACTTCTCTCCCGCCTACCTGCACCTGTGTGACCACATTAGAGAGAGTTAAAGTGACCTTTTAACTGGAAATTGGCGACCATAAGGAGAGGTGACCACATTAGAGAGGTGACCACATTACAGAGAGTTCCTTATATTAGAACAAAGAGGGAAATAATTGGGTTCTTTCCAAAAGTGACCACATTGGCGAGGTGACCACAGTAGAGAGTTGACTGTACAAAACACACTTCTCAATTACAAAGTCATAAACCTTCTAACAGGTGACCAAAACATGTGTTTTTTTGTGGGTTCTCTTTGTGGTTTTTCTTATTCTATTTTATTTAACTTTTTTTGGGGAGGGGGGGTTGGAAAGGTTTCAGTAAGACACGTTTATAAAACACTAAGGTTTTTTTTTATGTCAAGAAAGAAAACATTTAAGAAATATTTGTAAAAGGTTACGTTGTTACGTTTAGAACATCAATTCGCGTTATTCAACCTAGAAATTAAAATTGAATTAAAAACTATTTTAAAAACAGGTCAACAACCATAGTATATGCATTTCCATCGATCCACACGGAGAGAACATGCCTACCACCTGTGCAACAGAATGCCGAGGAGTGGATCGGTAATAATGTATCCAAGTGATATTTTGTTTCATGCTAAATCAATATAAAGGTACCAGGTACTTGAATTCACTGAATTTAGCATCTAAACAATTCACATGACCAAGGCTGTGGATCGAGACAGGATATTCAATATATATATATATATATATATATATATATATATATATATATGTGACACGATCTGCGAAAAGGGGGCTTAGTGCAGGAGGTCCTAAGACCCCTTCTCCCAGTACATGTCACATATATATATATATATATATATATATATATATATATATATATATATATATATATATATATATATATATGAGGCTGTGTTATTTGCACGAAATGATTTCTAATACCAACTCTCAAATCCCTGTGCCAGACATGACTAGGTGAGGCTTCACTACGCGATTTTTTGGTACATTCTCACCTAATTTTATCGCTATAGTGCCTAAGGTATAGGGTGTTGACATTCCTATATTGTAAACATGAGATTCAAAATTGTAAACATGAGATATCAGTGGTCATTTTATGGGTGATATCTCTCCTTGTGTGCCATATTTACCAACTGACCTGTACCTGCATAGACTCTGTGATTGGGTGGGAGTTCAATATATAAACATCAACACAGCAAAATATAAATAACAACACAGCAGTCACACAGACCACAGGGTCTTGTACTGTAAAAATCAAACCTGTCTGATATTGAGTTGCAGAGAGTCATCAGTGTGAAAGTCTGCAATATTTACATTAGGTCAACTTGATTTAGTAAACAAAAAATCTTTTGTCAACAAAAATGTGCCTGGGATTGTACACAATGTCTTCCCCACATAAACAAAAAGCTGTCTCAACCTTCTATTTACACCTTGAAATAATACCAAATACCACTCTATAATCTGTGTTTGTGTCTGCTTTTGTGAGAATAGCTCCGATTTTCGGCAAAAATCGCATAGTGGAGCCTCACCTAATGCAGTCTCGGTGAGTTACTCACCAGGAGGCTATTGTGAAAAGAATCAGATTCGCATTCTCACTGACATAACTCAGCTTCCAGTTCCTGGCTGTTCTGCTGCTCAGAACAAACTTCTCACCTTACACTCAGAATTAATCCTCTTAGTGTGAGTCATACTGGGAACCATTCCCCAATTCATTAAAACTTATGAATCAATTCCATAACCTATTACCTTGCTGTAATACAGGGGAGAAGTCATTGCTTGGGGGTAGTCAGTTCCCATTTGGGAATAGCACCTCTGACAGAATTGAATTCCTGTCCTTTCGCAACACCCTCCAGGACTGCATCCGTGCATTATGACAACCAATGGGCATGCTGCAGTAATGCACCGCAGACCTGTAAAACCGTTAGATCCAATAGAATGCTCTCTTTTAACCATCAAATTGATTCAGGTGGAAAGCAAGGCATGTTTGTCCATGACAAGTACAATCTTATATGCAAGGTTTTAATGTAAGGATACCTACCCCTTCCCCCGTCACCCCGCCCCTCGCACTTCCCCCTACAAGCTTAAGGGTGTGGCCCACAGGTAATCCCCTTACATTATAAAGAAAAAATAAGTAAGACTATACTATAGTGGTCCTTTGATAGCCTGTGCACTAATCAATTTCACAACCGTTGTATCCCTGGCCCTTATTTGAGTCATGTGCTTATTTTAATACTGTTTTAGTGCTTTAGTGCTTAAGATTTCATTGGTCCTGTACCCCGGTGGTTATTCGACACAGGCACTTATATTTTACAATAGAGCAGTACTAAACTGCACAAAAAGGACATCCTAGCTATGCCTATTCTATACTACTGTATACAGTAACGTAGGTGGTTATTGACCCGGGGTCCACTGAGACGCTGCAGTAATCATCAAAAAGGTTAACAAGCAGGGTTTTACTCTATTTCAGTGAGAAATCAGTGTTTGTTGGGCGGAGAGAAATGTGGAAATAATTCCTGTCAAAAAGAAAATTTTGACAATGTATAAGATGAATATAGTGGTTACAAATTATTAAAAAGGTGGTGCTTGGTTTTACCAACCCCCCTACTTTTAGCCTCACAATTAGACCAGAATAACTAGCTACCAAGCCTCCTATTTTAAGTGGTTACCGGAAGGAATGGCATTGTACAACATCTTAAAAAGTCAGAAGATTATTTGTCGCCTGACCTTTTTGTGGGTGTTACAAAATATGTCAGAGTTCAAAATGCAGGACTTGTGAAAGAAGTCATCGTGAAAATATGGCGTCTTTTCTTTCAATAGTTTAGGAACCGTATTGCATTTAAGGTTATGTTGTCTATCAATTCAATCAATTCATTTTATTCACAGCCCCTTCTAGGACAAAGGAAAAGAATCAGGTTCAGCCGATAGTTACAGTGGCATCCCCGATGTACATATAGCATAAGTCCTCATATGATACATGTAAATGAATGAAGTGACAACACTGCAGTATATGCATATAATATAAATGAGTAGACTAGCTAATGACATGTGGAAATCAATTGTACAAGAAACCCCCCCCCCCCACAGAAAACAACAACAACAACAAAACATGATAGATAGACTATAGTTACCAGCATTTACTTTCAGATGATGTAAATCAACATGTAAGTACCAACATAAGAGTTCAGATGTTGCATAGCTCACACAAACATAAATAGGTTACATATATAAACAATCACTATAAATATAAAGGATCAGCCCTGTCATAAGTCATTGCAAAAATTACACTGGAAGAATTAACAGCTATTTCTAAAAGCATAAAGTGCATCATATGCACAGAGTAGCTGAATTTGATGCCTCACAATAACACACTCCCTTGGATCCAGTGGTGGGAACTGAGGCAGCTTGATAAAATATGCAGATCAATATGGAGTATATGTACATAACAAAGCCTCTCTGTTATGGACTTAAAACATGTATACATATATAATTCACGAGAAGGTGTAATTGTGATTAGTTGCCTTTCTTGATAATCATTCAAACACCAATGATGCAATTACACATAATGTCCATTGGTCATCTTGATATATGGATGCAGCCCTGGTGAGTAGACCTTAATTATATGATGCATTTCATGCATAATGATCACAAATGCACAATATATAACCAATGGTATAAGGGTTTTCCATCCCACCCATTAAACCCTTTAAAGGCCACTAAGCCGGAAGTCATGAAGTGCATCATTGGAGCATCGTGCAGACCCTCCGAATGTGCATCATTCTCATAGGGTCGACATGATGCATCAATCCAGCCCTGGTAGGTTACTCGCAAAGACTGCATTCTGCATCATGATGAAAATGAGCATCCCTTTAAGGATGCAGGGATCACATTATACCTCCAGGATCATTTATATTGTCATCATTATGCACCAATGCAGTTGAGTTGTCTCGCCAAGATTGAATTGCATAGAGCATCATGCCAATTCTTTAGGAATTTAATGCATCAGCCTCATAGAGTTAGAATGATGCATGAGTGCTGCCATGGCGAATTAACCAGCAGTATACAGTACTGCATTCATGCATCATAGTGACTAATTGACATCAATTCGCTGGCCATAGAGGGTCAATGAACTCCCACAGCTGGTTGCCCCAATAATGTGTCCTTTATTTATAGGCCCATGGATTTATAGATATCCAGGCATCTGCTATGGAACACCTTCCAATCCTGCTCTATTTGTCAAGATCAATACTCGGATATTACTCCATGGCAGCATCAAGGTGACCGAAAGTTGTGGGATTGGCTGTGAGCATGCGTTAATTAGTGGTAATAGGGGTAATTTACAACAATAGGAAGAATGGCTTTGGGAGAGGAAAGCGGGTGAGTAGGCAGTCAGGTAAAGACAGAGACAGAAGAAGAGTGAGCTGGGAAAATAGAGGGTAAGACAGGTGTCGGCAGCTACAGAAAGATAGAGAGAGGGAGGGAGAAAGAAAGGGAGACAGAGAGAGGCAGGTACACAGAGGGACGAAGAGAGACAGAGACAGACAGAGGCAGAGAGACAGACACAGACAGCTAGACAGACAGCAAACATGCAGGCAGGCAGACAGACAGAGCTAAAGAGAGAGTGAGAGAGAGACAGACGGACAGAGACAGATAGACAGAGGGCCAAGCAGACAGACAGGCCACAGAGCCAGAGAATCAGAGACAGTGATAGACACGTACAAAAGTAGCAGCTCTCATAAGTAGAAAGCACATATTAGACTACCGCTACACGCTGGATTGGTACTCTGTCAGTGAATTATCATTTTTTTAACCCGTTAAACATTGATGCATCATACATCAATCCTAGACCATGTGTGATTGGCATGATGCTTTCAGCATGCAGTCATGCTGACCAAGCATCAGGACAACTAATGACCCCTGAATGTATTAACGGCCTTTTTCAGGGCTGTTGACCCAGGAGTGCATCATGCTCAATGAAGTGCTGGCGAATCTGCTCACAACACTTCATTGGAGCATCATGACGACCCTCCAGGTGTATTGTAAACCCTGTATAGGATAGGCATGATGCTTGGTGAGTTACTCACCAGGTCTACATTCATACAGTATGAAGACCTATGGGCATAATGCATTAATGCTTTAGTGACCCTTAAGTTAAAGGATTAAAAGAAAAGACCACCCTTTTTTCATGTTGATTTATTTTGGTAGTCTTTGTTCTAATAACAAGATTTTGGCATACCAAAATATACATTACTATATGGGAGAGCAGCAGGCCTTTCGCGGCATTGTATGACATCACAATTGACCAAATGCAGCAGAGCTGTGACTGTACAGCACTGATAGACTACAGCAAAATGCTTTCCATTTCCTTGGGCCATGGTTGTTCATTTTCTTTGATAAATCCCATTAAATAACCCAGGAGATGGTTTCTAAATGCTATCATAATGCTGTGCACTTCAATACTCTTTTTATAAACGTGTTTTATGATAGCCTCCATACATAATCAATGCAGCAGCTGCTGCATTTGGTCAATTGCGAGGTCATATAATGCAGCAGAAAAGGCCTGCTGCTCTTCCTTATAGTAATGCATATTTGACTATGTATGCCAAAATCTTGTTTATTAGCACAAAGACTACCAAATTATTCAATGTGAAAAAAGGGTGCTCTTTTCGTTTAAGAGCCTTAAATGTCTGGTGAATGCTCTCATCAGTATAGACTCTTACCAGGACATAAATATCAAATCAACAATGTGTGGTAGGCACACTCACCAGTCATGTTGCACCAATGCAGTAATGGTGAACTGACATACCAGCACTTCATTGGTTCATCATAAAGACTCAGGAGCATTAGGACCAGGTGGCATTATGTAGCTGTTGAAGGTTCAATGGCCAACTCATGGCGGGGCAAATCAATGTTTCCCATAATGATTGGTGTAATACACACAAACAGAATAAATTATACCACTCCTGTGATTACTCAACCTAACCCTAACAATGTGGATGGATCTACACTCAGGTGATATTGAGGGGACATATCACTGTTAGATATACATGTAATTACTTATATATCGACATACCTAGAAACAGATTCTTTAGTTTTTCTTTTGAGGGCAAGAAGACTACACAATCCTAAAGCAAAGACATTGAAAGTTAAAGAATTACATGTAGTTTACATGTATTTTCTTTCAAGCATTTACTACTTTATGGGCAACAGTGAGTAGCTCAGTAATGCTGCATTGGTGCCTCATTATAATGGCCCAGCATGCAGCATTGATGCCTCATTATAATGGTCCAGCATGCTGCATTGCAGCCTCATTATAATGGTCCAGCATGCTGCATTGCAGCCTCATTATAATGGTCCAGCATGCTGCATTGCAGCCTCATTATAATGGTCCAGCATGCAGCCTTGCAGCCTCATTATAATGGTCCAGCATGCAGCATTGATGCCTCATTATAATGGTCCAGCATGCAGCATTGATGCCTCATAATAATGACAAAGCATGCTGCATTTGGTGCCTCATAATAATGACAAAGCATCCTGCATTTGGTGCCTCATGTTAGTGTTCCAGCAAGCTGCTTTGATGCCTCATTTAATGGCCTATAATGCTGCATTGATACCTCATTATAATGGCCCAACATACTGCATTGATACCTCATTATTATGGCCCATCATGCTGTATTGATACCCCATTATTATGGCCCATCATGCTGCATTGCCTCCTCATTATAATGGCCCATCATGCTTCATTGATACCTCATTATAATGGCCCAGTATGCTGCATTGATAACTCATTATAATGGCCCATCATGCTGCATTGATACCTCACTATAATGGCCCAGTATGCTGCATTGTAGCCTTATGTGAATGGTCTGGATTGCTTCATTGTTGCCTTATATCAAAAGTGATGCCTCATATTGATGGTCCAGCATGCTGGATTGATGCTTCGTGTGAATAAGTGCATCATAACCATCGGTCCTCATGATGCACTAATGATGTGCTGGCAAGTGTGCTGGATGCCAGCTCTTGGGTAGTGCATAAACTCCACTAGGTCTGCATGATGCAACCCCGGCAAGTTAATCGTCAGGGTTGCAGTTGCGCATCATAATGACCAATAGACCTGACACATCATTTCACTATCAGCCTCTTAGCATTGCATTGGATGTGTAGTTTTATCAGGATATAGATAAGGTGACCTAAAGCCATAACCAATACATCCACACACAGTGTCATATATTGTGATAACCTGGAAGTAAAATAATGTATACCTGATAAGCTTATAACCATTTTCAGTACCCATGTACCTTCCCTATACCTGATGATTCATTGGACTCATTTCTGCAGCATTAAACCATTAAGTACCGCATAGTGCATTAATCCATCATGTTCTATGGTCGCCATGATGCATGAATACAGCTCTGCTCCTTACGTCAATATCCCTGATGACATAGGCCTCAAATCACCAATAAACTCATGGAGATTGGCTCTGTGTTGATCATAGTGACCAGCCTTAGGGAGTGATCATTTGTTAACAAGGGGGGGGGGGTTGCATGAGGCCACACAAAAAAAATGTCAACTCCCCCTCTCGAGGGGCTAAAATTTTGTTGACCCCACCATGAGGGACAAAAATCACGCGAATGTGCCCTTTTAACCTATAGTAATGCACAGGCTTTCCCATTAAAAACAGGTGAAATTATTCTAATCCCCCCATCAGAAGGCCTGAACAAATTCTGACCCCCGGTCAAGGGGTTGAAAAAATTCTGACCCCCCCTAACCCACCAGGCCCCCCTGTTGTCAAAAAAATGATCACTCCCTTAGTACTCTGCAGTACTATTGATGGTCTATCAAATTCTATGTGATAATGACATCAGCCACAATCTTAGGGCAGAGTCTCTGACGTTCATCTCTCCATCAGTGATTTCTCACGTCGTGAGTTATATTGAAATAAGCCCGTGGTATGTCTACTTGATACCAGAGCTGCATTCATCTATATGTAGATATAACCTTATCAATACACTGCATAAGGGCTAGCCCAGGGTTAGAGCTAACTATGGGCATATCTGATATTTATCACAACATCATCTGGCTTCAGGTAACGAGCTGACAAGAATATTTGTACAACAGTTTATTAAATAAAACCAGATGCCAAAGGAAATATGTGACGCGATTTGCGAAAAGGGACCTTATTTCAGGGGGAATAAGGTATCTTTTCCCAGGGCAGGTCACATAATAGGTTACAATAGAATATCATATTTTTATTTGTTTTTCAATGTAGCAATGTTAAAGTTGAATATATACTGGTTGTAAATTGTTCAATCGAAAGCCATCAGGTTTTCACCCACACTGTAAAAAAGAAAATGTCAAAATGCCCGAGATCAATCGTTATTTTCACAGAGATTCCTTGTACATTTGTGTACAACTGTACTGCCCCTTGGGGCTTCTTGTAAAATCTACAGTAGTTCATTGATGTACAATTATGGTCGTCTACTGTTCAGTTTTACGAGGGTTCCTGGTAGATTCAACAGTTATTTTTCAGTGTACCCAACCCTCTTTTTGAGCCTCATGATTAACCAGGAAGACTCATGAAACATATTTTAAAAAGAGGACCAAAATCGGCCAAAATAAGAAACGCGCAAGAAATTAGAAGCAAGGACTTAATGTCTGATTCAGAAACTTTGTGTGTTCAGTGGTCAGTAGGATGCTCCAGTTTCACCATCATTAAAGGGATTTTGGACATAAATAGGTAAAACTACATAAGCAGAAGAATGCACCCCTTAGCTACAATTCCATAGATTAAAGAATTCAAATAAAACTGTAGTTACAGTTATAATTGAAAATTGCAAAGCCTTAGCTACAACTCCATAGATTCTCTCATTGCTGAAGTTTAACTGTCAATAAAGTATACATAGAATAAGGGATAGTGACTAGAGGTGCTGTGTGAAAAAAATAAAGGTACATATTCTACACTATTTGTATGTAATGTATTATATATGTGCAGAATATATAATATACAATACAAAGTCATACTCATTCTAGATGTCTTTGCATAGTTCAAATAACCTAAACTCTCAGCCCCAATTCAGTGGCGGATTTAGAGAGGGGCATGGGGGCGCCCCCCCTTTTTTCCCAGTACTTAAGAGTCTACCTAACTTTTTTTACCCTAGAATTTAGCCAAAATTAGGGGCTAAATGAGGGGTGCCCCCCCCTTTTCAAAATCCTGGATCCGACACTGCAATTGTAAATGGGCCATAAAGACCACTGTAGTGGGTACAGCACAATCCAAATTGGGTCATTGGATTTGTACATACAGCAGCTACTCCTGTATTTCAGGAATAGAAGCAATCTACTGCAAAACCCTTGTGTCGAGCTGAAAGTGTATGCTTAAGGGCCTCCTCCATACATGAGTATTATTCAATAGAATATAGTTTATAAGAACTGGTTATGGGATAAGAAAAAGTATGAAAATAATCCCTGTTCAAGATGAAGTATGGGTTGTTATAACTAGGATGTTATGTAGCAACGTAAAAGGTTGAATGTGATAGTTATGAACTTTTTAGTCGCAAGAACAGTTTTTTACCACCACCCTGTATGGGAAGGATGAATGCAAAGATTGAAAAAAGTTCATTTTTTCTCTTTGTTTGTTAAGGTCTATTTGATGTGGGGAACTCCCTTTGACGTGCTTGAAGTTTCTGATGGCTTTGCAATAACAACTGTAATCCAAGGCTTTGCTTTCTTCCCTGCCTCCTCACTCAATGTGGCAAGACATTGTATGATAATATCTGTTAACCCTTTCTTTAATATGTTGTATATCTATTATAAGCAGAGGTAGTTGAAATCATATATGTTGAAAAGAGCTTTCTCTTTAAATATAGTAAAGTGTATGCATGGGGTAAAACGGTTCTGTCTCTCTCAAGAGGGTTTAAAACACTTTTGACCTCTCTATGTGGTTAAGAAAAAAAGAGTTCTGATCCAGATTCTTAGATGCCCCAGGTGAATTCAATGTGTGCCGACCGATATACAGCACCATAGACATTATTTACCCATTGCTCTGTCAACACTATCCCTCCTACTATACCCCTCTTCCTTTACCTCCAAAACCAGAACACCATTAGGCCACTAAAAAAAAAAAAGAGTATGATAGTTTCTTGCACTCACCCCTATGCACACCTGACAGCATGGTATGGACTAACTGCCTGGGGCAATGCCTAATGTCAGTTTTTTTTTTTTTTTTTAAATCAAAGTCAGGGAAAAAGTAAAAATACATAACCGGCCGCCCAAGGTGCCCCGCTCTCCCCTACTATGTGGCCCCTTAGAGTGTAAATAGGTTAATTATGCAGATAACGTGTGTTATGTAAAGATAACCGTAGGTTATGAAACATCATCAGGATGTACTGGTTGTATAACAATACCGTGTTCTGGTATCTGTTTCATAAGAATGAAATGACCTGGGGAAAATGATTTTCTCCTCAGAAACACAACATTAACTTTTAACATATTAGCATTCTGTGCTCCTGATGAAAGATTTTTGAGTTTAGAAATTAGCCAGCATATTCTGATGTATACTAGACTGTAGTCTAGACACATAAGGCAAGACAGACAACAGTACACAGCTACAGTGACTCGCCTATACAAATAAGGAGCACACCTAGTTCATGGAAGACATATCATATGCCGCATTTTTAGTAAAATATTTGGGCACTCAAGTACTGCCCTTTTAATTTATAGTTTACATGTGTAATCCTCAACTGCAACCCTAAATTCTGCTGACTCTATAAGGGAAGTAGGAGTTCATCTTTGTGTATAAAGATGGACATAACTTGTATTCATAAACATGTGTATCCCGTGACTTCCTCAGAAATACACTCACATTCACATGTCCCCTGGGGGGGGGAGACCCCAGATAGTATTTGCTTTTTCTACCAAAGCATGTCGTATAAACTTCCCTATACATAGGTATATAATGAACATCATTGGTTAATAAAAGCATCCTCCTATGCGAGACACCTTTCCTAGTTGACTGGCCTCATGTTTCATGCATGGATATGGCAATGCACCATTCCCAAGGTCATATTATCCTTTAACGTTTTAAAGGCCGCTGCTGCAGGAGTGCACCAGTGGTCGTCATGATGCACCAATGAAGTGCTGGTGAGACTTGCCAGCACTTCATTGGATCATCATACCAACCCTACGGGGTTGATACATATATTCCTGGTCAGTGGCGGATCCAGGATTTGGAAAAGGAGGGGGCGGCGCCCAAAAGGAGGGGGTGCACCCCCTATTTTTAGGCAAATTTTGGGGTCAAATATATATAGTTAAACTCTTAAGTACTGGGAAAGGGTGGGGGCTTGCCTCTAGATCTGCCACTACCGGTGGGTCAGTTTGATGCTATAATGAAGTGCTGGCGAGTAGTCTGGCCAGCACTTTATTGGTGCATTATAACCACCAATGGATTAAAGTTTCTTAAGTAGTTTTAGGTGGTAGGGGGAGGTTCTAGATAGGATACCCAGGAGTTTTTTTTTGATTTTGATAACCCATTGAGTAGAGCAAAATTAATGTAATTTTATATAATTTGTAGCAAAACCACAAAATCAGGGTGTACCTTAGGGGCTGTGTACAAATGACGTCATGCAGGAGGGGGGGAGGGGGGGTAAGGCCCAGCATGACGGAATTAATTTTCCATATACCTTCAGCATTGCAAAATTGGCAAAAAACATGACGAGGGGGGGAGGGGGGGGTCAAAAATCGTCCAAAAATGCATGACGTCATTTGTTCACAGCCCCTTATACACAGGATGTGCCTTATATACACGGGGTATTACGGTAAATGAAACACATAAAGCACTCACAATTCAGCGTTTAAAGGGTTAAACTCAAGCTTTGTTTTTAAAGAAGAGTTAATCATTTATTCATTGATATTGATTTCCATGTCTCCAGTGTTTTATTGGTGACTTTCTGTTGATAAACTGAGTCATCCCCTCTGTGGATGCTGGCTGGAGTTAATTTGGTATTGGGTGTTTCTTTAGTTGCTATTGTGTGCCCCAGCCAAAACAGGGAGTGTTGTTGTTATGTTATCTGCTTAGTTACCATTGTTTGTATCATGGTAACTAAGCATGTGTGCCAATTTGCTGGGTACGTCTATATGATTAGTGCTGGAAAGTGGGTGGGTGGGTGGATGGGGTGGGAAGACCTAGATGTGAATGCCCGGGGTGAATATATATGTGTAACTTACCTAACCCCTGTTCCACCACAGTGTACTTTAATGTACAGGGTTTATGCAATCCTAAAGGGTCAGTAAACATGATGTATCAATTCAGTTTGGTGAATATATCCCACTGAACAGGACTCAAGTTTGGAATGTTCACAACTTGGGCAAGAAGAGTGATTATCGCTGAAAATTTGAACATGCCAGAACATCTTATACTCGCGAAAAAAACAAACATGTCCAGTTCCTAGGAATGTCCCGAGAAATTCCTGAGCCATTCTCAAGATCTAGACTAGAGAACTTTCTCGGGTATAAGATGTTATGGCATGTCCAAATTTCCAGGGAAATTCACATTCTCTATTTTTGTTGTATTCACAAGTGGGGACTCGAGAAATTCCTGAGTAATTATCGAGATATTGTTCAGTAGGATTCATCTTATAGGTGCTGTCAGCCACTATAGACTACAGTTGATTCAGAATTTACATTGTTCCCATTGAATCAACACTGTCATAATAAAACTACCATTGTTGAAACAATGTCAACAATGGTCAACGATAAACGAACATAAAGCATATTATTATTCTGAATGGGCACTGCTGTGCACATGTAAGGTTTGTAAGTTGTTGTTTAAACATTTATATTCAACCTAACTGTAATTCAAGCCTGTATCAACAGTATATTCACAACATTAATTTTACAGAAACTGCGCCGACTAGATCTATTATAACATGCTATGCACTGTGTATTTATTACGGTCATACAAAACTTCTACCCACAAAACAGTTTATTTCTAGAAAACCGTGTGCATGTGCAAAAAAAAATAAAATAAAAAAATAGAAAATGTTGTTGAAAATATATTTTATTTGGCTATAAACTGTCATAACAAAGTATGTTTTTCATGGTTGCCAAAAGGCCAATGTACCCATATCAAACATTATGCAAAGTATACAAATGCAAAAATGAATAATACTTCAAGGCAGTAATATAGATTGTACACCGTAGCTAACATTCATCATATTCCGAGCAGACAACATGTGGGTCATAATTGGAGGACAATTATACAAAAGATGTATGTATACAATGTTTATATGAATGGGTATCATAATTATGGATACATGGGCCTAAATCTAATTTACACTCCTGTCATATTGAAGTATTTATTGTGGATAAACACGGTAAAAGGTATGCCCGTGAGGTGGTGCGCGGGCGTACCTTTTACCGTGTTGATCCACAATTATGGGTCATGATGATGCAACAATGCAGCACTGGTTATTCTACGTCCCACGTTTAGCAACACCAGACCAGCCTTAATGCACCAATGCATCATGGCAACCAATGGGAAAGATGCTTTACTGCATGATGCTTGAAAATACATGCTCTTCATGATGCACTAATGAAGCACTGGCAATTAACTCGCTGACATGAATGTATTAGGCCGGGCGACTCATTGGCATTACATTAACCCTAACGTAAAAAGAAAAGAAAGTTACTTGAGATTGGGAGAGGGAAGTTTTGCCTCTTTTTATATAAGATCCTGGCACAGGAGGAAGGCTTTAAAAATCAAATAAAAAATCAAATCAAATAAAGAGAAAATAATAATAAAATCCCCTTATTTAGATCAGTGCATGCGTAATTCCAGTTGATTCATGAGAAATAGCCCCCAGGAGATCAAAGTCACCTTGGGGAGTCATGGAAACAGGTGGTGGTGCAGGCCCATTCTGTGACTGTGAGTCTACTGCAGGTGTGGGTATCAATAATACATCACCTGAGTCTGCTCACCTGCATGGCTACCTACCTCATGAGGAACTGCTCTGGAAGCAGGGCAATGTAGGCTGAGCATGCTCTCTAAGGGCTTAACTCTACTGAGTTCTCCATCTCTGGCATCAGGCCACTATGGGAGTGTTCTGCTCTCTTAGGAATAAAAACTGACTTCTTTATGATATCTATTCACCTGCCCTATATGTCAATGTAGCAAGAAAGGGGCGATCTAAAGTTCAGAGAACTATTCATTGATGAGTTGAGATTTTTGTGGACTTTTTGCATTTTTGTAAGGCTAGACATGGAGGTAGACACATAGGACCTCAAAATGCTGCCATATAGGATGGACATGTCTACAGATAATTGTCTTGAGTTGAAGTTTAGAAAAGAGAAACCCTTTGAAATAGAGGAAGCTTGCATGTTGTAGATATTACAGCAGACCACGTTGTGCAGGTGGTACTGATTCCATTGTAACCTCTTTCAGAAAAAGTTAATCTTTTTTGTTTTAATGTCCAATATGGTCTGAAACTAGAAGTTTAATCCGGAGTTCTATCCATGGCCTTGGCATTAGCTAAAATGGAGAGCAGGATAGAAAGGAATGAATAAAGAAAGAAAAAAAGTAAGTAAGTGAGAAAGAAAATGAGATGGAAAAAGAGGTGAATCTTACATGTGCTCGGGCGTACTTAAGATTCCACGAAGGGGACATTGGCATCTAAATGTTTGCAGATAACACTATCTACACAAAATTCCTCAATGACTACACATGTAGTAGTAGTGATAGACAGTCGTAGGCCTACCGTATCCACCCACATTAGCACCATAGTCTGGAATAAATGCTGCACTAAAACTCCCCATAAAGAACTATATATGTGGACCAACACAGGAATAAGCGCTGGTCTCTTATAACCATACCAAAGAGAATGGTTTTGAAACCTATATAAGTACCTGAATGTGGCAGTGGTAGGTTAATCTGACAACTGTGGTATTAGCATGTTGTTGAATATCCGGTATGGCGATTGATACATTGATCCGATGAATCAAATTCTGAATGACATTTATCTCTTACTTCCATCAGAGTGTAAAAAAAGGATTCACTCCAGATTACGGCCATAACTTTACTTAACATAGAGTCCTCTCAAGTAAATCCTGATTATTGTATGGATAGGAGGTACTTTGAATACACACTGGGGGCAGAAAATTAGTCTTCTTTTTTTCTTCGTTAGAGTATAACCAAGTATTGATCGCCTATAGTTATACCTGATTCAAGATTCAAGATTAAAGATTCAAGAAGAATTTACTCATTATACTGATTGATCCTAGTGAGGGAGAAAACAGGGACAAGATAGCCACTTGGGCCTGCGCGAATACGCCCACCTATTTATCAAACCAACTTAAACAATTAAACAAAAAAGAAAGAAAAAAGAAAAATACAGAACTGAACTGTCTCTGAACAGGGGTGCTGACTGAATGACTGTTGTGGGGCCTGCCTGTGCAGGTGAGTGGAGAGTGAGGTGACAGGTAGAACTGGGTCACCCTGGTTGAACACAAGTGGGTGGCCTACAGGACCAATACCCCCGAACAGTGCGTATGACTACTGTTCGATACCATAATTATGATTAACCTAATAGCATACAGTGTAATGAAGCACGTTAAATGTTATTATAGTTGTAATATGAGATGTAGTATATATATATATATATATATATATATATATATATATATATATATATATATACGGAAGTGAAGTATTAAAATTAAATTACTAAGTCTATAAAACATGGTTATGTTACACCTTTATCAGTTGGTATTAGATATTTCAACTCTCTTTTTAAAAGAGATCCAATTTCATAATTATTTCGTTACTTATATAATAAATCATTCCATGCTTTTGAAGCTTTGTAATAAACACTTCTGTAGGCTTCACACATTGGGATGATATTATCTAACAATTTTCCTTTATTATATCTTAGCTTAACGTTAACCACTCTTAAATTATTTTCATTTTTTTACATTTTTTTTTAAAAACCTTCAATCAATAAATGGGAGTTCTTTCTATTACATAAGTAATGTAAATTTGATATAGAATGCATATAACTTGTAATGGTGCTGATATCTAACTTTAAACATATTTTTTATAGCTCTATTTTGCATTCGTTGAAGCCTATCCAATACGGTGGTATTGGTATTGTCAAAAAGAATATTGCCATAGTCTAACAATGGTGATATATAAACTTTGTAATCTAATAAGTGAAACCAAACCTGGGTGAAACATATTAACCTTGTAACTGTGTACATAGCACCCATCCAATGGACTGTTTGCTCCCAAAGAAGTATTTATATAAATAGAACCACCCAAGGAACCCTTTGTTTGCTTCATACCTCCTGTTTTACTAACTTTTAAGGTCCTCATACTTAGGGAGTGGTCATTATTTATCTTTCACAGTATTTATGGTATTTAAGCTAAACACTATTGTTGACATGGGCTCTACTGGAGGCCGTTGCAAAAGGATTTGAAACTGGTTATGTTGGAGGCGCTATTCCCAAAACAGAACTCACTCACCTTAGGGAATTGATTCCCTCATTTGTTGCGAAAAGGGAATGGGTCAGAGGAGTGCTATAGGAGTGGTCCAGAGTCGGGGTGTAATTCTCAAGTAGGAACCAATTCTCTAGGGAAGTCGATTCTCAGGGTGGGGAAGAGCAGAGAATTGGAAGAACAAATAGCTACATTGAGAATTTGATCAGATTCTTTTTGCAACAGCCTTCAGACAGTGCACTCCATCTGTCAAGGCTATGTAAAGAACAAAAAAGAATAAGACACTGAATGAGTGCTCTTAGTGTTATTTACTCTTTGCTCCTGACTGCCATCCTGCCTGCCACTCACCAAGCTTAGGCTTAGCCCCTGTATAAAGTACTTGCTGATATGAAACTGATAGCTAGAGATATGAGGCCGATAAGGTAGGCTATGACAGACCTTTGTAGACGGCTTACACCACCCTTCCTACCTGTGATGTTTGGGAGTGGCCATGTTTAACCCTTTTAGAAGTGTGAATTGATTTAACCCTTCAAAGGCCGACACTATCAATACATCATGGACATGATGCGTGAAGGGCAAGGGTGACATAAATGCACCTGCTGTCGACAGTGTTGAGAAGACAGACATACGAATGGACGGGCAGACAGATGGATGAACGGCAGACTGACAGACACACAAACAGGGACCAAGACAGAGACAGAGTCAAATAAAAGTTTCACTTCTTTCAATTGTCCTGACAGTTTGAGTTCTAGATATTGCATATAGTTCAAAGGGGGAATTTGAAGTGTAGGTATATTTATAAAAGGTTTCCCTGTACTCAGGAGGCCCAATATTCATCATCCTATGCAATCTATACCAACTGTTGTTTTATAACAACCACGCCCGGCAACCAAGCCCTTATCTGTTTGTGTGTGTTTGAGTTGTGTCCATATAGTAAATCAGAAGTGCTACTGCTGATAACAGCTAGATTAACCCTTTAAGGGTCTCTAATGCATTAATGCATCATGTCCATGGGTCGTCATGATGCACCAATGAAGTGCTGGCTAAAGCTACTAGCCAGCGCTTCATTGGAGCATCATGACGACCCTCTGCGGGTATATATGTATCAACTCTGATGATATCGGACTTCCCGGCACTTCATGTGTGCATCGTGATAACCAAAGGCAAATATTGTAATAAAGCAATAGCGGTCCTCAAAGGGTCAAGCTGACTAATGTGTACATGCATTATCACATACTCAGTAACGTGGAGATGTAGACCTAGAACCACCTTCCTGAACCGACATGAAAATTAGGTGAAATTGCATTGCCTGGCCACATTAATCTGAGCATTATTCACCAAAAGAGGAACTAGAATAAACCATGTCCATCTCAAGACAGCTTACGGGTAGTAACGAGAATTCATGACGTTAATATTGTTGTCAAACATGCTTAAAAAGGCGTCTATTGGCATGGGATTTCGAGACCACTCCCCTAACGTTGATAAAATAAGAAGAAAATGTGGGGTGATGGCATTCCACACCCAAAAAGGCAACTACAGCATATAATTATCTTTAATAATGGGCTACGGTACTACTTGGTAACTAGCACGTGCCTATACGGCATATGGCTATTGTATTATTGACCAATGGGAGGCATCCCTGGCATATACTGAGGAGTCGGGGGCTGAAGGTGTTAGTCATAGTGCCGTCGGGGTCTAATGGCGGCCTCCAGCTGATAATGGCTATGTGAGCTATAGACATCACATGGGTGTATGAATCATCTACAGAATTAAGTCACTGCAGATGATATAATGTTATAATATAGTGATGGTGATACATGACTGACTAAAAGCAAACACGGATATTACTCTATCAGATACCATACAAGATTTGACATAGTCAGCTGCTTCTTTTAGTGACAGAATTTAAGGAGTAGAAACGGCTAATACTAGTAATAGGATATTGCCTTTATCGATGTTGCGTGAAACATTGCAGAACATAATGACCAATAGTCCACTGGGCACCTTGGCCCAATTTAGCCATACATATCCTATATAAAACTCGAATAGGCCCGGTGGACTATTGGTCTAATACATATATATAGTCCACTGGGTATCTTCGGCCGACTTTTTTGTAGTAGATGTATGGCGCAAAATCGACCGAAGAGGCCCAGTGGACTAAAGGTATTAAGTTGATGTAGCTTTATTGGGATAATATTCGTGTCTTACATTCTATTGGTGTAAGTAGGCCCAATTTAGCAACTACTCTTCAGAATGAGACGTGTTGGGAGGCAGAGATTTGTAGATGATAACTATCTTAATACATAGAATAAAAAGTAGCGGAAATGGTTGTTTTAATGGTCCATTAAATATATATATATATATAAATCCTATTTCTAGGTCAAATTCTATGAGAAAATGATTTTAAAGAATATGATAATTTTCCTTATTTGCATAATTATGCATACTTATACTAATCTCGAGTTATCTCAGGAAATATGCAAGTTAGAGCTTATTTGGGATAGCAATAGGTCAGTGATCACCCAAATTCCTAGACCCATAACTCAAAAACTAGAAGAGATATTTGCTTATGTAATACATCATTGAAAAGCTCATGACCTGAATTTAGAAATTGACTTTTCCCCTTGGGGGACCCTTTTGCCTTGCCTGGACACATATATATACTTCAATGCTTAGCTGTACGATACGACGATATAATGTACATTTACCCTATGCCAACAGTGCATCATATATCAGTGTGAGTGCAGGCCCATAGCCAGACTTCACTGTAGGGGGGAGCTCAATTTAGGTGGAACTCGATAGAAATACTCGAGTGGCGAAGTGGTGAAAATCGCAAGCGAAGCGCAGCGACAAAGCTGGGGGGGGTGCGGGGGCATGCTCCCTTGGAAAAACTTTGAAAATGGGTGATTACAGGTCCGACCCCCTGTTAGTACCACTCGCCCGTGATAAGTTCCCCCTTTTCATGCCGTGATGAGTTCCGCCCTTTCATGCACTACCCCTTTAGTTCCACTTGCCCATGTAGGAGGGTGGAACTCCGCATAATTTTGCCCGGGGGGGGGGGCTCGAGCCCCCTGGCCCCCCCCCTCTGGCTATGGGCCTGGAGTGTATCATGATGACAATTAGCCAACACTGCATTACACCGAACGGTCGTTCTGATGCATGAATGCAGCCCTGACAATTAATGTGTGTGTGTACAGTGAGTGATCCTGTATAATTACTCTGTATGCAATTTACCCTATAGGCCATCCAGTCACCCTAGTGGCCCTTCAAAGGGTTTACCAAAAAAGCCTTTCATGCATTGTCCCCCACTGGAGGCCAGTAGTATATACCATATGTTTAGTATGTATAGTTTTATATTGCACACCCCAATCAAATATTGTCCCCAGAGCTTAATAATGAATTACAATATGAGATAACCTCAACAGGTTCAATCTAGCATTGTGCACCAATGATATTGTACAAGGTTACCTGAGAAGAAACTAGGAACAACCAATGATATGCATACATGATACCATAACTGTGTCTAAATCTGAAATACAACTCCCTGGACTCTGGGGTTGAAGCTAACATAGGCCTACCTGCCTTTAGGTTATTTCAGTGTTTAAACTGAATGAGCATGGAATAGTTTGGGTGAGATGGTTCTCTACTTCTCTTACCCTCCTACTTCTCTTAGCCTACGTGTTATAGATCATGTCGACCAGTATTTTGTGGCGCCATATGTATCTGTGTCACCTGTGTGATACTGCCCAGACTCGCCAGGTCAAGCAGTCTGTCAATATTTGCTGATTCAGCCAATCATAGCAACAGAGAGTTAAAGTTGGCACGTAAAAAAAAGGCAAACTCCCATTTGCAGGGCCTCCAAACCCTGTCCAGTGTGATAAAAAGAATGATTCCTGTGTTAACGTGCCTGGATGCACGGTCCCACTGGATTTGGAAGAGGAGGGGGCTCAGTGTAAAAGGAGGGGTGCACAACCCCAATTTTTTTAAAGCTAAACTTGAGGCTAATAATGTTCCGTCTCCAGTGAATTTGGAAAAGGAAGGGTGCTGTCTAAAAGAAGGGGGTGCAAACCTTTTCTTTTTTTTTTTTTTTTTAGCAAAGTTTGAGGTAAATTAGAAGTAAATATGAAATCTTAAGCCCCCCTGCTCTTCCTATGTATACATCTAAATCGGCCACCAGGGTGATTCGTTCTGTTTGACTGCTCATATCAACTGATCAATTATTCAAGCAGAACTGATGCCACATTATACATGTACCCATCCAGGTGAAGGGGTCAGTTTTACCTTGGCTGTAAAATCGATTGCAAGAAAAAAAAAACTTGATAGGCTTAAGAATACGATTTGATTAAAAAAAACAAAAAAACAAAAAAACAAAACAAACTCAATAGCAGTGACTCTACAAAGTACGAGTATCAAAATCCACGAGGAAGGATATTCCGCCGCACTGCCTTTTTGCATTTCTTTTGAATGAGAGTGAGTGAGTGAGTAATAGATGTTTAACGCCATTTCGACAGCTAAGGTCATATTCATGGCGAGAACTACATTACACAATTTCACAGGGGAATGTGTCAGTGCCTGTGCATATGTGCACCACACACATCCCGAGGGGATAGGAAAGAGGAGAAATAGACCCTTTTAAGTGGGCTAGGGAAGCCCTCTTTTGAATGATAACACAAACAGGGGAGAAGAAGAAGAAATGGTAATAGGCCACAGAACGCATCAAAATTGAAGCACGGTTGTATACCGATGCTGTCGTGGCACCCCCCCCCCTTCCCAATCGCTGCATTGGTGCATCATGCCATCTCTCCAGGAATGCATCAACCCAAAAAAGGCATCATGGATTAATACACTATGTTATCCATATATACATGTGAGGCAGGCCGGTGGAGAGGGGAGGTGTGTGTGTGGAGGAGGGAGGGGGGAAGGGTAGGTATACATAGGAGTCTAGTGATATCAGTGGAGGATGGGGAGGTACCCATTCACTACTTGACGAGTAGTCTACCTGTGCGGACCTATACCTACCTACCTGGGACTGTGGGAGAATTTACAGTACTGGGTGGGTTATATATCCCTCTATGGGTGGATCCATAGCACATATACCAACTCACATATAGGCAATATAGGACACTGAATCTAAGGTAAGCACATGTGAGGTTTTCTTTTAGATTTTTTATTTTTTTTTCAATGTGTCAATCGTTCGCAGACCGTGACAAGTGTTCATTGTACTCCAGCCTTGGATCCGTGCTCCACGGGAGGCTTGGGCAGATCCCTCCCGGACAGGTCCTCTGTTAGGCCCATTGGCAGATTAAGAGGGGTGCAGGAGCACGCCCCTCTTTTTCTTTTGCTTTCTTAGTCTCGTATTTCCTTTTCTTTATGTAGGGGAAGCGATTTGCTTTTATTTTAAAGTGAAGTACCAAACTAACCAAAATCACTGTTGGGGGGGGGGGGTTGTATAATTATCAAGATTGCCCTATTCCCTCTCTCAATGGATCAGTCGGTTGAACTACATACTCTTGAATGTAATTCTACATGAAAAAGACCAAATATATAAAGCAGATTCGAAATTAATTCCCTCTAGACCTCCAACCTTAGTGATTTGAGACTTGAGGGTCTCTCAAACATAAATGCACCATGCTCATTGGTCATTATGATGTATGCATCATGCCGACCATATAGGTTTGATTCCTGATGGGGTTCCCTCATGCATTTAAGTGCAGCCATGGCGAGTTACTCCTTAAGCCTTCATTCAAGCATCATGACGATCAATGGGCATAAGGTATAACTAGATCGTCGACCTATAGATAGGTAACTTAAACAATAGGGAGGTTAAGATGTTGAATGTGTGCCTGTACGTGAACGTCAAGGGATACAAGTACAGGTTCCAGTACACACAGAGGTTATGTAGTTAAGATGCATAGTCCTCTGTGTAGTATTCAACAGCTCGGATATATGGTTCCAGCTGAGTAGAGATAACACCACAAACAATAGGTAATTACATAGCTATAGAAGTGACCAAACTGCAATCCACTGTTCCAATGGCTAGGGACAGGACAGACCTAAGTATTAACTGTGTTGACTGTTATAATTCTTTATCAATTTATTTCTTTTATCTATCTTATCTCCCTACACAAATGTGTAGAGTGGCCTCTACACGTAAAACCTACAGGTTGTATACTGCTAGCCTGGGAATCCCCCCACATGAGCTATGACGTTACACATACGTGTTGCAGTACACGTTCAGATCTTAACCTCACTAAGGTGGCATGTCGGGATTCAGGTAGGAAATTATGTCTAGAAACTCAACAGACCGTGACAGGCCACTTTTTGTGCAATAAGTGTGTTATGAGTTGCATTTAACAGGGGTCTTTTTTTCACATTTTCGTTTATAACTCGATATCACATTTTAGTGAAAGTAGTAACCTCCGTCAGCCAAGATGTGAACTTCTCTAGTGCTTTAGTATTTATTCCCACAAAGTGAACACAACCCCTGAGGCTTTGTGCAGTTGTTATAGGCTTTAACGGTCACTCATACTTGGCCTGACCAAGCCTCTGTTTAAATTTTGGACTGATGAATGGTTAGGATCTCTATGCCTTGCAGGGCATTCCACTATATTCTCAAATGCCCTCCCCTAGGGCCCAATAGGAGAAAACCTTTTCATGGAGCTTTTCCTCCCTTTTATTTTGTTTTGTATAGGTTGAGTGATTTAGCCCTCCCCCTCACGTGCGCTGAAACTAAGTTTGGATGCGTGCATGGTAGCCTTGAGGCCATTCCTAATCACTCAAAATCAATAATTAATTAATGGACCCCAGTACTAGCATGGCCTACTTGGAACAAGTTATTCAATGAGGTTTCCTTTGGACATAAAAACAACCCAATGGGTGCTTGTTACCGTTTTTTTCTAAAGGATGAAAAATGTTAGGTTTTTCGCTACCCCGAACCCTAGGCTCGGCACATTCATATAAATGGTGACATATCATAAGTAGAGGCTCCACCATGTGATTTATTGGTACATTCTCACCGAATGTTATCCCTATAGTGCCTACGGTATTATGGTGTTGACATTCCTATATTGTAAACATCAGATTCAAAATTGTAAACATGAGATTTCATGAGTTATTTCATGGGTGATCTCTCTCATTGTGTGTCATATTTACAAACTCACCTTCACCTGCATAGACTCTGTGACTGGGTAGGAGTTCAATATAAACATCAACACAGCAAAATACAAATAACAACACAGCAATCACACAGAGCGCAAGGTCTTGTACTGTAAATATCAAACCTCTCTGATATATGAGTTGCAGAGAGCCATCAGTGTGAAAGTCTGCAATCTTTACATTAGGTCAACTTGATTTAGTAAACAAAAACATGGTTTGACAACAAAAATATTGTGCCTGAGATTGTACACAAACCCTTTCCTATATAAAAAAATAGCTCTCTCAACATGTTTTTTCTACCTTACAATAATAAAAAAAGCACTTTATAAGCTGTGTTTGTGCCTGCTTTTGTGATTCTTGGCAAAAATCGCATAGTGGAATCTCCACTATAGGTTGACTGTGATTTTATGTCTGCGTTGATTGAGGCACTTAACTCATTATGAGCGACATGGTGTTAAATGCAGAATGTCCTTTTGTTGACATGATTTATGAATATGAATACAACACTTAGCCATGATCTTCTTGTCACCTAGGCCTTTGACTTTATTAGTATACAGTGCAAGACAACAGAAATTAGGACAATTTTTGGGATTGTAATTTGACACACACTACTTAGTTGTAATAGCTGACAAACCATGGCACTAGCAGGCACCAAGCAATTATGCAAGCCTCTAATAAAGGATTGAGGGAGGGGGGTGGATGTTTTATACAACCCTCTATTAAAGGATTGAGGGAGGGAGGGAGGTGGATGTTTTTATAAAACCCTCTTTTAAAGGATTGAGGGAGGGAGGGAGGGAGGTGGATGTTTTATACAACCCTCTTTTAAAGGATTGAGGGAGGGAGGGAGGGAGGTGGATGTTTTATACAACCCTCTATTAAAGGATTGAGGGAGGGAGGGAGGGAGGTGGATGTTTTATACAACCCTCTATTAAAGGATTGAGGGAGGGAGGTGGATGTTTTATACAACCCTCTATTAAAGGATTGAGGGAGGGAGGGAGGGAGGTGGATGTTTTATACAACCCTCTATTAAAGGATTGAGGGAGGGAGGTGGACGTTTCCATGGCTCTGTGTATACTAAATCATCTACATACACAATAATATATATATATATATATATATATATATATATATATATATATATATATATATATGGGGCATTCCACTGAAAGTAGACACTTGTCCATGGTAGAGGGTGATTTTTGAAAACTCAGAGTTAGATCATGAAACTTAATTTTATTGATAGCCCTATATCTTGGCTCTCGGGAAAGGTTCATTCAAGTCTTTAACTCCCAAGCGGTCAGTTTTTATTGCAAATATTTAAAATTATGAAAATGTAATGGGCGTGAGCAAAATGAATTCTTCTCTAAATCATAGAAATATTTGTCAGAACTACATAATTTTCAGTTAGGATATTTGACAAAAGGTCCCACAGAAACACAATGAAGAAAAAAAAGAAAAATATTGATATTGACATTGCATAAAGAAATAATATGAATGTAATGGGCGTGAGCGTAATGGGCATGAGCGAAACAATTTTTCCAGGCTTCAGACAGCCACTCAGTAATATAACCTCAACCAGCATTGATCTAGGCAATAGAAATAATATAAGAATACATATAGGATGCATTTGAAATGCATCAAGCCTGCCAAAATTCTTGCACTGCATTTTACTCACGCCCATTACACTCACGCCCATTACACTCACGCCCATTACATCTGTCAGTTGACCCCTCTGTTTGGCATAACCAAGGCATGTAGAGACTCCAGTCTTTTTTTAAAATGACTTATTAACAATAGATCTTCATGTTAGGCTGGTTGAAAGAAACAAAACTTTGATAGTATTTGTTCTGGATTCAGAAATATGAATGTAATGGGCGTGAGCAAAATTGACTTGAAAATACTTGAATATGTATTGCAAAGTCATGCCTGCAAGTAGACCCTAAGCTTCTGTACCAGGAAAACCCCTATGATGACCCTAATCTTGGTGGGAAATAAGAAGATTGAGGATAGTGTTTTAATAGGTCTACCAGTGTACTTTTATTTTGCTCACACCCATTACATCAACTGTATTTGGTTACAAAAATGAACAGGGGAAAAAGAATGCCAACCAGAGCACCTCCAAACCACATGAAAATGTTAGGTAGGATCCCCCACTAAGGAATAGATAAAATTATATTGGTCTGTTGCTGCTTGGCTTGATGGCATAGAGCCTGGAATGAGGTGGAAATTGAAGAAAAAGGCAATTTTTGGCTATTTTTCAACTTTGGCCTACCATATCTAAAAAAATAGCAGGCTGACATACGCAAATTTGCTCTTCTTTTAAAGCCCAAGGTGTTTTCTTTTAAATGAAACCAGAAATAAGAAGAATGGTTAATTACTTTTTATTCTACAGCCCCCTGTATCCAAAAAAGACCAAAAAAGACCCAAGTGCCCACTTTCGGTGGACTGACCGATATATATATATATATATGGGTGGGGCTCCAGAAAATGTCCAATTTTGAGAAAAAATGATCAATTTTTTTAATTACCCTTAGACTTCTATAGTTTTACATGTCTGTGGAGGAGGTGATAAGCCATGAGAATGCTAAATATTGTGAAGTTGGGATTTTTCCATCATTTTCTATTTTTTAGCTCAAAATGCATATATTTTAAGCATTAAGAGGGGTGTTACGTTCATCAGATTTGATTAAATGAGATAAAATTTTGGAAAAATGATTTTCAAACAATATACCATGATATATATTCACTGGAACCTGGTAGAGATGTATCTCTTCTATGCACAGAATATCATATATAAATTTTTCCTTCGTTTCCACATATCTTGTGTCATGCTTAAAATATCAGGTAAATTGAGAAAATGATGGATTTGCTCTAAGTTCATTTAAAAATTCTTGTAAACAACAAAAAAAATATAAAATTGAACAATGTTCCACTAACTGACAATTGGAAATGATTGTATTCACTTTTATTAGCTATACCTAAAGATATTTCTTTGATCTACTTATGCATTATAAAGGATTTTATCTTTGATAAGTCATTAGCCTGAATCCGATGAACGTAACATTTTTGGGGAAAATCATGAAATATCTCCTTAAAGAATATATCTATCTGGAAAATTCATATCCCATGCTGATTAGGTTGATTTTCTCAGGTTTACTGGTTGTTTAAAATTTTCTTCATGGATGATTTATGCCATACATATGCTATCATCAGTTTATCCGATGAACGTAACAGTCTGATGAACGTAACACCAAAAATCTGATGAACGTAACATAAATCCGATGAACGTAACATAAACGTAACATTTATGATTGCATTCCTATTACAGCAAAACAATAATCTACATTGAAAAAATTCTTACACTAGCTGGTGCAGTTCACTAATTGGGTACCCTATTGATATTTGTTTTAACTATTATTGAAGAATTAGGCAAATTAGAGGTAAATCATCCATGTGAATCCGATGAACGTAACATAAATCTGATGAACGTAACATTTTCAATTTTCTGTCTTTTATCATACTTTGAAGTGGAATTTCCGGAATCAAATGGCAAGATCCTTTCCAGGCCCCCACCACATACAGTGTCAACTGAATTTCATCTTTATATGCCTTATATTTATATAATAAATTATTCCCCAAAGAAAATAGCCTTAAAAGGGTCATTTTTCTACCCCTCTTTGGGCCTCATTTATGGAGAGAAAACAGTAAAATATTCAGATTTTTGCATATCTGCTCCAATATGTGGGTGTCAGACTTCTACATACTGTCAAAAAACTACCTCAAACGCATTCTATTCATATAGATAACACATTTTTTAAATAAAAACATGATTTTATGAGAAAAACTCTATTTCTAAAGATTTTCATCAGATAATGAAAAAATTTGAAAATTTTCTTGAAAATTCACGGTGATGTACAGAAGGGTCTCTAAAATATGTTGTATTAATTGCAAAATGGGTTAATACAATGTGAATAGAGAAAAAAATTGAATGAAAATCATTTTTTCTCAGGGGACATGGATTTTTTGGTATTTTTCAAGCAAAATATGGGTAAATTCAGAAAATAACAGGAAAAATATAATTTATTCCTTAGTTATTACATAAGTACTCATTGAGATCTTTGTAACCATGCTGTCCATATCACCTGAAATGATCTTATTACAGAGTTATTAAAGAAAATATGACAAATTTGCTTAATGGACATTTTCTGGAGCCCCACCCATATATATATATATATATATATATATATATATTCACTATAAACAAGATGGTGTGCCCATCCCCTCCAAACCCCAACTATACACTCACCTGTTTGAATCTATAATTATACCGTAAAACCCTGTGTAAAAGCCACGGCTTATAGAGCATTTCAGCCACAGGATCTCATAGGATCTCATAGGTCTTGAAATTTGAATATCCATTGGTTAGAAGAAAGCTATGAATTTTTGAAATTTTCAAGGCAGTTCACAAACTCAGGGTGTGGCTTATTCGCAGGGTTTTATAGTACATAGACAGTGAGAAAATATTCTTACTCACATGAGTCTAGAACCAGACTGATGCAATGTCGCCAAAATGAGTATTGTTTGAGACTCAGCCTGATCCTTGTATGATACTCAGGCAAAGCCAGAGTATCACCCCAGGATCAGCCTCAGGAGTATCATTCAAGGATCAGGCTGAGTCTCAAACAATACTCATTTTAGCGACATTGCCTGGATCTAGACTCATGTGAGTAAGAATATTTTCTCAGTGTAATTATTACCTTAGTGCCCACAAATATATGAGGTAAGAAAACAGCCTTGGCTGTGCCTGCTGCTTAAAGGATCAGCCAAAGTTAGGGGTGCGCCTTATATGAGGAGTGTATACATTATACGACACAGTTATTAGGTGGCCAATTTATGATCACACAGGCTCCTTATAGTGAGTGAGTTATCTTATAATTATACGAGAAGTTGAAGTAGAATTGGTGTTATTCTGAGGGAACCCATGGTGTTCAGCGGAATGGACGCCCTACCCTCCTGACCCTCAATACTATAATTCTATATCACATTATAGAATTCACATTGGTAAATACATTTTAACACAATTTTAACCGTTACATTCATATACATAGTGAGAAAACTACATTACACCATTTCACAATGAGCATGGTGGTGCCGACGCATTTGTGCATCAGACAAACTGAGAGGATAGGAAATAGGAGATAAAATAGACCCTTTTAAGTGGGCTAGGTAAGCCCTATCACAATAAAGTTCTATTATACACTTTTCTACTTGTGAAAAAAAGTCCTTTGTTTTGGTTAGCTTAAACAGGTAAAGGCTCTACATGGGGGCAGGGAGAGATGGAGGCATAAACGTTCTATGGGTCACGCCTTGTAATCTGTAGCACCAATTACCCTAATCACAAGTAATATTAGTTTAGATAATGTTCTATGCCACATACAACAGGTAAACATTTAACTCTCTATGGGCTGTGTAGTGTTTTAACCCTCTAAGGACTGCTCTTGGAGGATAACATAGTGCTTTGAAACTCTTACAGAGCTGCCTAGTGCTTAAAGACTTAAATGACTGCCCTGGGGGGCTGCCTACCCACTATTTGGTTCCTAAGTTTGCCAAATATTTTTTTCTTCAACCTCAAAAAATGTCAAAACATGTACTCAAGAAAACATTTTTGACGTTTTTATAAAAATGTTTTTATTTCAGGTTTGAACGTTTATTTTAATGTAAAAGAAAAGTAAATAAAAAATGGTTTAATTTGGGGGAAAATTACATGTTTTTTACCTAAGACAAATAAAAAAATTTGCAAACGTTGAAACCACGTTTTTTGCCATGTGGGTAAAGTTCAGTGTCATTTAAACACTTGAAGGACTGCTCTGTGAAGGCTGCATAGTATTTGAAGACTTGAAGCACTGCTCTAGGAGCGCTGCCTGGTGTTTTAAACTATAAGGACTACTATGGGAGGGCTGCATAATGTTTTAACACTCTTAGGATTGCTCTGGGTGGGCTACATAGTTAATTTTTAATTCACCAAATAAGTGCTACTCATGCATTAATGCATCATGATGCATTAATGCAGAGAGTCTTCTCACCTTGACTGATTCACTCATCTTCCCATTTCTATAGGGGTTGATGCAGGTACTCCAAAGGAGTCAGCATTATGCTTGAATGTAGTCCTGGACCGAAGTCTCACCAGGGCTGCATTTATATATACATCATGACAGTCAATGTCCAGGCATGATGCTTCAATGCTTTAATTCATTAATGACCTTAAAGCTGAACAAGGGCTCAGTGCCAATTGAACCATTTAAGGCATAATGTATTCAGTGGTCATATTGCTGATATGAGAACATGGGGTTGGGATGGCACTATTTCTCCTTAGAGACCTTTTGGCCAAATTAACCAATAAAATATTGCTGATTTTTGCTAAAAACAAGATGGCGTGATCCCCCCATGCACTTTAAATTCACCACTCTAAGTATCATTATTACCTTAGTCACTTCATAGGGTGCCGCATTCACAAGAATATTTCCATGACTGTGCCTTAAAAGACTCAGCCAAAGGAGTGCGCCATATATGATGGACGGTATAGCACAGTAATAATGTAGCCAAACTTGGCACCTTATAGCACTAGCCTGAGTTTGGGATGAACCTTACACATGTAGGGTAATATGTTATCATAATAAAGTTCTATGATATAGTTTTTGACCTGTGATAAAGGCGTGACATGGAGGTAGGGAGGGATGGAGGAAGAAACATTCTGGTTACATCCTGATACATAGATCTGATCAAGTCTCACGAAATGGTGTCACACAGTGAGGAACCATATGTGCCACACATTTTCTTTCCCCCACAAGTTCTATTTGGGAAATCAACACATTATTCATTACTGATTCAGGACACTATCCAAGTGAGGTATTTTCTATGACAGTTTCAGTTGATTGCTACAGGCCACCTTCAAGATATAGCAACTTTTTTTTGGGTAAAATTATATCATTTATCTCATTATAGTTTTCAAATGAAACAGTTCTGCCTTGTCCATCTGATTCCTTGTATTATTAGCTTGTTATGACATAATTATCTGATCCTTGATCACAAAATCAAATGTATTGGGATTGGAAATATGCGGCACGTATGGTTCCACACTTTGTAACACCATGTTGCCCCATTTCGCAAGACTTGACCATCTGAGATCAGTCACGCCCTGTAAGCTGTAGCACCATTTACCCTAATCACTTAATCATTTAAGTCTGTATGAACTGTGTAGCATTTTAACCCTTTAAGAACTGCAAACCTTTAAGAACTGAATTTCAGACCCCAAAATTTGCTCAAAAGTATGGTGTGCGCCCCTTCCTTTAGGGCCACGCCCCCTCCTTTTCCAGATCCTGGATCCGCCACTGCAGCATAGAAAAGGGCATCACTTGGTTCTTTAAAGTACAGTTTTAACCTATGAGGTTTAGGTATGTAGCAAGTGTGATATAGGTTAATTGTCTGGACATATAGCAGAACTGATGAAGGCCACTTTTTCCCGTAATTCATATATGAACACAAAACCTCTAGAGACATATTAGACTCCTATATAGGACGCCTTAAAGTAGAACGTAGAACAGTATTGACCAAGTCTTGTGAAAGCGATGCAGGTCTGAAGTGAGCAGACAGATGACAAGCAGACACATGATGAGCAGACACATGACGAGCAGACATGGGATGAGTAGATGCCGGACATATATTTAGAGAGTGTTTTCATCTGTTTTATGTAATATTCACCCATTTGCAGGGTTATATTCCATAAATGAAAAAGTTGTGGTTGTAATAGGCTAAAAACTGCTGAGCTGCTCCATAAATGAGCAGTCACATGACAGGCAAGTGAGCAGATGCTTGACATGACAGTAAATTCATCAAAAACTCTCTTTTATTGGACATTATGAAGTTGAAATGGTCGATTTGATTAATTGAGAGGTGAAGCTTACTTCTCAGTACTGTATTTATCAAATATCCTCAAAACATGTGGCCATCACAGGTAAATAATGGACTCAGATGCATTCGTGCATTATAGGACAATAGACAATCTTGATGTGAAGAAGGCCGTTTTCTATTCTCTAAATAATGCATTAGTGCAGCATGTTCATTGGGGCTGCCCACCCCTCCCTTTTCCAAATCCTTGATCTGCCACTGGTCACTGAAATCTGAAGGGAAACCAAAATTTTGGACCTAAGATTGCCTTCCTAGGGGCAGTTGGTCTATATTTTTTGAGAAATTAACTTTTTGTAAAGTAGTTTGTCTGGGCAAAAATTTTAGGGCATATGACCCCCTCCTAAAATATATATGATGTATATGGGTTCATTTTCTGTGCTAACATTTAGTGTTAGTCCCATGCTAAAATAATCTGGAAAAATAATTGGAATTGCTCCATTATCTTGGCTGTGAGCAGGCCATGAGTATTTTTTCAGCCAGACAGCCCTTTTATGGGTGTCTTCCCGAAATAGCACATTCTTTCTCATCCTGGCTGGGAGTTACATATTTAACTATATTAACTATGTCAGTTATTTACCCCCCACATATATCTAAGTGCCATAGTGTAAAACAGATAAATTATCCCTCATGGTTTGGAAAAGCAAGGGGAAAAGTCTAAAAAATGTCTTGCCGAATGACCTGTCTTGCCGAATGACATTTTAGTTACATGCTATGTTGAGTGGTTCGTTTTCTAAAGATATTATCATGTGTTTTTCTTATAATAAACGTTCTTGTGATAAACCTTTAACGCGATTCTGTGAATCTGTCTTTCCGAATGACATTTGAGGTACAGCCATGGTGCGGGCTTGGTTTCCTAGAGAAATTATCATCATACTTCCATGGAAATCTCTGGTCTGGACCATTTTGACCTGTAGATTATGGAAATTGTATCAGTATTTATGTCAGATGTGATCGTCCTGTCCTAGAATGAATGTTTCTGTGGTTAACTTTTATCACAATTCTGTGAATCTGTCTTCCCGAATGACATTTGAGTTGCATGCCATGTTGAGGACCTCAATTGTGAGGTGTTCACATATTTTTGGCCCATTAACACTATATAACACCTGAAAGTACACATGGTGGGCATTGTCGTCCACATGATTAAAAGTAACTACCTAAGACTGTGTCACTTTTATGTTTATCAGCAAGTTTTGAAATTTCCTGAACCAGGAATTTCAAGGAATTCAGTGAAAATTCTATTTCAGGCCTGAAGCAAAAGGATTTAAGTGTAGGACAAAAGTCCAAGTCCTTTAGCTGCAGCTCTTTGAACCCTACCCTTAGACCCAGTAGTCAACAAAAGTTAACATAAAAGTTGATGAAATACATAAAATAATTAATTTTGCATGGCTTAAGGGAAAATACCCCCGTAATGTAATTCGGCTAGACACCTTTCCAGGGTCTTCCAGAGTATAGATGCTCAGGGTGTTGCCACAGTAACAGATTTCATATTTAACTGAAAATATTTTGTGGGTAGTTACCCCAACACCTATACATTATCCACAAAAATATCTTTCAGATACTCCAGGGTTTAATCTCAGGCCCCCACAGAAGGCCCCATCTGCTAACTTTCTATGATTTTCGACCATAAGCTCTTAAATGTATAAAATTCTAACCTTTAATACAAAGCTGGTGCTATCATGCATGGTACTATTATGCTCAGTCTGATATATTTTGACTACATTATCTCATAGCCTATACTACATTGTTCTGCCACACTTCTATCCAGGTGCAACCATCAGGAAGGTATAGATTACCAGTGATCAGCTACTACTGTTGTTTTTTTAAGTGTATACTATGGATATTCCTCATACATTATTTCACTATCCTTCATGTGGGTCATTAGATAGTGGCAAAAAATGCATAAAACATAATGTACACTATTCATGTTAGGTTTGTCAATTCTCGTGACATTCAACTTAACTGTTTCATTCCTCTTCATCTGGGGTATTTTTCAGAACAGGCAACGATTTGCCCTCCCCCCTACCATTTTCTGTCTCAAAAGATCATCTATTGTACGAATTGTCCATTGGCATTATGTTGCCAACTACACTATAATGAATTTTTAAAATCCAAGAGCCTTGAGCTGTTGACAACTATATATATTATAGTAGAAATTGAACAATTGTATACATATGTACCCAAACCCTGCACAATACTGTATAGGCCTATATCAGGAGATAGATCCTGGGATGTATTCAGATTATGTGGTCATGGTGGTATTTTGGTGATCATAGAGCTATTTGGTGATTGTAGGATGTATTGAAACAGACCCCTTGGACATGATTATTTCAACATACTATGGCATGACATTAACCACAAACTAGTACATGTATCTTTCCAAAATTTGTCCACAACTTTTTATATGGCATAACCAACACACAGACAAAGACATTTATAAAGGCAAACTGTAGGCCTAGTGACCTGTATAATAATGACTGTATTCAAAAGCCCCAGTGCCCTGGCCCTAGCCTTTCACAAATTTCAACTATCAATTTGAGAGTTCAGGAGTTATTGATTTCAATATACATGTACATGAATCTCTCTATCTCTATCTTACTATCATGGAGGGATACCTCACCAGGCAGGGAGGGATAGACACAGGCAGACAGAGTGGGATGGAGGAAGACAGGGAGGGATAGAGACAAGTAGGGGGGATAGAGGCAGACAGACTGGGGGGGGGGGTAGAGACATGCAGAGAGGGCAGACAGGGAGGGATGGAGGCAGACAGGGAGGGATATAAGTAGGCAGAGAGGGAGGGATAAGGGAAGGCAGACAGGGAGGGATAGAGGCAGGCAGACAGGGAGGGATGGAGGCAGACAGGGAGGGATAGGGGCAAGCAAATGGGGAAAGATGAAGGTAAGCCAACAGAGAGGCAGCTAAATTGAAGACAGGAAGGTATAAAACTGCCGTACACAGGGCAGAAACAGGCAAACAGATAAGGCAGGTAGACAGCGAAGGATGGAGTTAGAAAGTTTCAAAGCATCTGTTACCCTTATGTGATACCCCATGACAGGCACGTGATGGGAATAAGACAGGCCGAACACTGTACAAATATGATAAATGAGGCTAACCAAATAGTGCAGAACGGTCACAGAAAGGGGTGACCATATAAGGCACATATAGGGTACATAAACCGTGTCCTTGACTGACCTGGTCTACCTTCATAGCCCAGGGGCTGACCTTTCTTACTAAATTTTTACAACAATACCGATGGTGGGATTTGGAGACCAACAAAAAATAGTCTAAGGCCTCAATTGTAACTTCAGGAAGCCTGGATCCCTGTGCAAAATGCTTTGGGCATGGGTGATCCCCAACCTGATAGCAGGTGTCACTAGCTCACTCCTAGTAACCCCTAATCTTCTGCGCCCTGCATTGTGGGATATAGCCTGTACTGGCTAATTAGATGCATATATCATTGGGCAACTCAAGAAGTAGACCCTATTTTTATTACAGCCCAATACATGTATTGTGTCATACCTGCATATACTAGTAGGTGCAGTGGTACAGGTGTGCACTGTCCCAGCAGTATAGAGGTTTCACCTAGTATACTTACCTGACAACAACACATACCATACACACTCACCCTGTGACTAGGCATTCAGCTAAACAGAAATTGAGCTAAAGACCAATGTGGGAATATAAGGAGATTGTCTACCATAAATCAACAACAGTCCCGCTAGCTCATGCTGTAGAGGGTCGGACTCCCAATGTGAGGGGAGTGGGTTCTATTATGACATAAGCAAAAACGTCACCTCTGCTATGTATATCTTAGTTTCTTTGAGCAGTTATACATGCTTGGTAAGAGCAGCAGAGCAAAATAAAAAATGAAAACCTAAAAATTGGCAGCACAAAAAACCCTTTTGGTTCAATGAAAAAAAACATCTGGTGAGACAAGAACTCAGTTACCGTGCATTATGAGTCCTGCGTTCTAACCAGTACCCTATTGTGGATAGGTGGCATACAGGGTGTAAAGTCCCCACCTCATTTACAACACCACGATCAGTCCTTACCCACTCCTCAGAACCACAGCCCCCTCTAGTGTTTCACCCATACCAACAAGGACTACTTTCCTGTCCCTTCCCATCAGACATAGGACAGAAGACCAGAGTCTAAGACGCTAGTACTTAACTCGGGACCAGTATGGGGTGATCCCTAGACATTCAGGGCTGGTGAAACTCTGCATTGGCCTTTGTATATAACATAAGATCAAAGCTGACAACGAAAATGTTTTCTTAAATTGGGCATGGGACATGATAGGTGACAGGGGACATTGGAACTTAAGTGACATGTGACATGAGCATTTCTTAAAATCGAGATGTGACGTTGGGACCCCCAGAGCCAGATCCCTGGGAAATCCCCCCAAGAAGTATATGCCGTATGTATTTAGATCGCTGACTGTGCTGTGATTTCCTGTACTCACATCGACTTAGTATGCCCTAGTTGGTGAGATTTATATATGTAGATAAAACCCAGATAGAAGAGTTTGTCCAACCATTCGCCACAGCTACCGTAAAACCCCCATTATATGCCAGCCAAGGTCATAAACTAGCCCCGGTCATGGACCCCAGGGGTACAACTTAAGGAAAAGCTATAAGCCGATTTTAGGACACCTTTTTCGAGGTTTTCACTATAATCTATAGTAAAAAGAATCTCGGTCATAAGCCGGGTAGGGGGGGTTTCATGGAAATTTAGAAGCCGGTTTTGGTAAAAAAGGGAGAAGTAAAAATTCTGGCTTATGACCGGTTTTATGGTACATGGAGGGTCTTTAAGATGTGCACGTTTTTGTATATTACCAAAGTTATTCTCGTTAGACAGTTCAGGCAATTCAACGTGCACAGGAGGTTAAAACCCAAAATCTAAAACTCAAATTAAAAGGCATCATAATTTGAGCTGAATATGTCAGGCGAAATGATCCAATATTCTCATGGATTCCATTTCTAGGCAGCGCCGTAACAAATCAATAGTTAACCTGGACAAAAAAAAAACATCAGATTTATTATATTATATTTTTCAGACATGGCTTCATCAGAAATATTCTTCAAGTTCACTACTCTTAAGAAGTTCTTCTCCATTGAGGACACCCCATGGGAGTACACAGAAGAACCTCACACCTCCAGGAGGAAGGAGATCCTCAAGAAGCATCCTGAGATCAAACGTCTTATGGGATATGACCCATCCATTACCTACATCGTCCTTATTGAGATATTTATACAGGTAAGTGTAATTACCTATATAATCCCTATATCTATAGAGGTAAGTGTAATTAACTATATCCTCCTTATAGAGACCTTCACACACATGAGTGTGATTACCTATATCATCCTCATGGAGATCTTTATAAAGGTAAGTGTAATTACCAATATCGTCCTTTTAGAGATATCTATATAGGTAAGTGCAATTACCTACACAGTCCATTATGCTCACTATAACCAGTATCCAGATTTTCATATTGTACATGAATGTCCTGAAAAGCCTGATGTTCTGCAGGCGTACCAACCAGTCGATGTGTGAAGTGATATTCATTGATAGATAACACTGATCTGGGTCACAGATGTTATCAAAGTCTTGTCAGTAGCTAGCTATGTGTGTTAGTTATGTCCTAGCTAGGCCATAGATCTAATCCAGATTGTACTCCACATATATTGTAGATGTATCAGAAGGGTGATTCATAAATTTATACTGATGATACCGAACTGTACGTTTGTTAGGATCCAAATGCCAGATGAAGAGTTCCCATCAAGATATTGACTGATATTTGTTTGTGATTTCAAATGTCAATTTTGTAGCACTTGAATTGTATATATCTCATTTGATAGTCATCTGGCTTCTAAAATACTTACTTCAAAATGAAACGTTTGGCCTCAGAAACATCATTAGTTTTTTTATGATTTGCCCTCTGTGTTCATACCATTCTGATGAATCAGGTTTTGAAATATTCATCATTACAACTGACTATAGAGAATTTAATTTATACTCAATCCATTACAAGATCAAAGTCTCCCTGATACCCAAACTCAATTTGGTCAATTTTGGAGACAAACACAGGTTTTACTGCACCTGACCATACAAAAGATCCCCCAAAATCCGTTGAAATCCCCATGTACCCTGGTAAAATTAATAAGAGAGCATCACTTTCATATACACTCTAGTTGGTAATAATTGCTTAAAATACAAGATTGTCACAATAAGGTTTGGACATGTATTATCTGTTCTTTATGTAAGTCAAAAATCCATCTTTGTTCTTGCAGCTCTGCATGTTCTGGATTGTGCGTGACATGGCATGGGGCCCGCTCTTCATTGTATCATACGTCGTGAGCGGCACTCTCAACCACTCACTTGGCTCTGCTATCCATGAAATTGGCCACAACTTGGCATATGGTCACAGGCATCCATTATGGAACAGGGCCTTGGGGATGCTCTGCAACTTACCCATGGGAGTCCCACTCTCAGTTACTTACAAGAAGTACCATTCAGACCATCACCGGTACCTCGGTAACCCGGAACTGGACGCGGATGTCCCTACACGTATCGAGTGCTTTCTCTTCCGTTACCCAATTACCCGGATCTTATGGCTCATCATTCATCCAGCGATCCATGGAATCCGCCCCTTCATTAAACAACCCTACCCACCACTGAAACTGGAAATACTTAACTTTGCGCTGCAAATCACCTTCGATGCTGCAATTCTGTATTTCCTTGGTCTGAAGAGTCTCTTCTACTGTGTAGGAGGTACACTTCTTGGGCTAGGCTTGCATCCTCTCGCGGGTCACTTTATATCCGAACACTATATGTTCAATGAGGGCCAGGCTACTGTCTCATACTATGGGCCCCTGAACCCCATCCTTTTCAATGTGGGTTACCATGTGGAGCACCATGACTTCCCTTACATCCCATGGCGGAGGTTACCGGAGGTGAGACAAATTGCTCCAGAGTATTACGACAACCTTCCCCATCACACATCATGGCTCCGAGTCCTGTGGAAATTCATCTTTGACACCGGGATGGGTCCCGAAGGTCACGGTGTTGGATACTTAACATCAGATTTAGCAACTATGAAGAAGCAAGAGCCAAAGGCAAATGGAGTATCGCACAATTCTGGCTTAACCACAAAAACCCCTCTCATAAGAGGCCAAATGCCAAATGGGCATGGGAATGGGTATGCGAATGGGCATGCAAATGGGCATGCAAACCATACCAATAATCCAAAAGCACGAATGCGTACCCACAGTCAATATAAAGCATTTGACGCAGCAAACAATAACGGTATGCCATATACAGATAGAATGACTAATGATCAAAGTTAACTAACCAAAGCATAGTCGTGACAAAAATTTCCCTGCGTTATGTAATTCTGATCACTCTGTTGGCATTAGCATCTACTACAAAGTATCTAATGAAAACTTACAGAAATCCTAGAAGACATGTACAATGTCCTTCGGTTTTCTATTCGTATGATGGTTCACAATGTGTAGATTGTAAGCTTGGTTTTGTCTAGCCTTTTATGTAGCATAAAGAAATGTGAGGGGACATATCAAAAGGGTGTGCCAAAGTAGTGCACAGGGGCCATCCTATCCCCATGACTTCTGCACTCAATTTATTCTTTTATTCATATTAAGCATAGTAGATTTGAAATATGAACCTAAACTTAAGAATTTATGAGTTCTCTTTTATGAATTATAGGGAGTCACAACTGCAAGTTCAAATTGATCTTTCTTTACTATTGTAAACAAAGTTCTGAACTTTTGCCGATCTTCTTCAAGTTTGGAATGATTAAGAGGACTATCTTTTACGCTTGCTCACTGTCATGTCACTGATAGACTTAAGTGACATATCATATAACTATGATGGGTAGATGGCCGTTCATTGAGACTAAGTTGAGAAGAAAACATCTTTTAGCAGTTTACAAGAAAAAGATTTTTGGCAGTTGACAAGAAAACATATTTTTGCATAGAGAAAACACATTTAATTTCAGATGAAAAAAAAAAAGAGAATGATTGAGAGAGAGAAAGGGAAAGTAGCTGTTCAGCATGTACACATTTTCTAGCTAAATGGGAAAGCAACCTCTCTGCCAGCACGTCTTCTGTCCAGCAGCTAATGTTTACACCAAATAAGGGAAAATACACACAAATATAATTCACAAGTATATAAGCAAATGTCCATGACCAGGGAATAAATTTGCATACTATTCACCGAGGTGAGGCTGTCCGTATTCAACGACGCCTTATAGGCCAGGTAAGGTATATTAAAGAAAGTTTTGCTTCAAACCTTGTTGCTTTTTTAAATAGGTAATGTTTTGCATAAATATATGTGATATATGTTGTTATGTTTAACCCATCTTATAAAGGCTTCCATATTTAACAATAGACCTAAGATAATGATAAGAAAATAATTCAAAGTTGCCTAGGAAAAAGACTGAGTCCCAAAATATAATGCTGCATGGTGTCAAAGATTGTTAGTTGGTCCTGATAGTCAAGTGGATATGTTCTTTGACTTTAACTTCATAGGCCCGGGTTCAATTCCCCATACCAGTGTAGGATTTTCACAAGTGTTATGTTAGCTGCATTTAACTTAGATATCATTAGGTATTGGTCACATGACCATATACAGAGTAAAAGTATATGCAAATAAGCAGTAAAACCAGTTGCAACTGGGATTCAAGGCCAGGTCAAGTTCGGTTACCGCTGTCTCTATGTTATAGAGACAGGCTATTCCAGCTAGACAAATAGTGCAAACGGAATGGGTTTGACTATTAAGATTGTATGATTAATATTTCACATCTCTACAAATCTGAGTGCACTCATATTGCTATGTCTCAAGGATGGGTAGCCATTTTGAAAACAACAATATTCAAAGATCATTAGCACAGAGGTGTTAATGAGGGTTCAATCAAATCATTTAGACCTATATCATGTACAATGCGTTTTAAATTCTTTCTCTTTGAACTGTAGTATACAGCATACTTGCATTCTTGAAAGTGTCTAAGAAAATCTAGGAATTTTACCTAGATATCTGCATGTTCTATGTCGTATTGAGGCTATATTTTCATTTCTCTTCCCAAAGGTTGCCCACTATACCTTAGTTCAAAGTTGGAGGGGGTCATGCCCCCCTCCGCCCCTTCTACTGTCTATAGATTCCACTGATTGTCCGAGGCCTAATCGTTTCCCTTGTGAGTAACACACCAGGATTACGAACATCTTGCATCAAAATAACATTATGAGTGTGATAAACACCCAAAAGGGTTGTTATGATGCATTAATTTAGTGCTGACAAAAAAAAATCATCAGCACATCAGCGGTTCATCAATGGGAATGATGCACAAATGCATATGCAGCAGCAAATAGTATATAAATATACAAGTCATCAAAATAATGATTCCTCAATGTTACCAGAGATCTGTCATTATTTTCACAAATTCCTTGTACCACCCCACTGCCACCTGGAGGTTCTTGTAAAAACTACACTAGCCTCCCCCCCCCCCCATTGTATAATTACAGTGGTTCACTGTTCAGTTTTACAAGGATCCCTGGTAGATTCAACAGTTATTTTTTACAGTGTAGGCTATTGATCTTCTGGCTGATGCTACACTGGGTCAGTAAAAGTGATATAGGTTATAGCCAAACCTGAGGTGTATCAATTTGTTAAAAATGTATAATGCCAAGATTGGAATTACCTATAATTCATCCAGAAAGTCAAAATCTTATCCCAAACTGTCCTACTAATACATTGCACATGCAAGTATAGGTAATGGGTGATAAGTCAGAAGAAAATACAAAACCGTTTAAAGGTATTCTGAAGCCTTTATATGCTTTTGTGTGATTTGTCTAGATGAACTGGATAAATCAAATCGTTTCTTTCAAAAATTGAGTTACTTTACTAATATTTCCTCAGCAGGCCAATTGTATCATTGGTATTGTATTCTCTGTATAACTCTATAAATAAACCTGCTATTTCTCTAAACATAGCCAGTGTCACAAGGGTACCAAACAGTGAGTCAATGTTGAAAACTGATTAACCAACATTGACCAACATGGTGTTAGTATACGCTTATCTGATTAGGCCAAAAAAAAGTTGTGTTTCCAGTTACCCGACCTACCCTAGCAAAATAGGGCCGACCCTAACTTTTCTTTTTTGAGGTTTTAACAATTCTGGCATTTTTTTTTTTTGAGGAAATTTCTCATATTTCTTTTTAAATTTTTTCATATCATTTATCAATCTTTCTGGGCCTTTGAGTTAATAGCTTTACATGCATAGATGTTTTCACCTTCTTCCTGTTTTTCATAGTTCTTCCATAAATCGACGAACATCTACCCATACATTTCTATACTAAAAAAAAAGAAAAAAGAAGAAGAAAGGAATAATGATAAAAAAGAAGAAATGCGACCTACCGACCCTAGATATATGTAACTGAACACAACTTCTTTCCTTTGGCCTTATCGTGTCCACTGGTGTCTAACATAGAAAACGGGTAAAACACAAGTTTGATTCTTGTGATATGTTGGATGTATTGTATGTATAATTGTATTGATTTGAAATACGTGGTTAGTATTAGATTGGTTTCTTTCTCGCTTATCGTTTCACAATTAAAAGATAACCAAACAAACACTGCCGCCTTGAGTACTTCTTTCCATTATCTCAAGTTGAATACTAAAGTTCCATAGGTTTACCCTTGGAGCCCTGTATTGCACAGCCCTATGCAATAACCATACCCCAAATTTCATGACCATTTGCACCACACTAAATGTCATAATAACTGTGGTTTAATCAATATTTTGTGTCAAACGAATGAAAATCGGAACATACCTCACTAAAACAACATGTGCTAAATGTAAAGGTTCACTTGGTTGGTCTCTGAGTGAGGGTTATCTCACGAGGCAGAGCCGAGTGAGATAACCCTCACTCAGACAAATCCTCGTTAACCTTTACCATTTTGTTCCACTCTTACTGGTACCAGCTTGCCAGAATAAACAAAGTTTAATTTTGGGTTTATAACTTCTTCAAATGTGTCAAAATAATATACACTCAAAAAAAAAAGAAGATTTTGGTGTTCTGAAATAAAAAAAGATATGAAATATAATTTTGATGAGAAAAATATTATGTGACGTTTAATAATGATTCTAAAAGAGCTTCTAAAATGTTTTTTTCCTTAATGTTTTATTAACATCTAAAAAGGTTTTGATGTAAAGAGAAATGCTTTTGAAAACTTGTTTTTAACCAATACCAGATATTTTTATTGACTAGGGAACAGGTAGCCCTATTTAGAAAATAGACAACAATCTTCTTCACATTGAGACTGTCAGATGCATTCGTGCATTATAGGACAACAGACAGTCAAGATGTGAAGAAGGAGTTGTCTATTGTCTTTATAAAATGTTTTACATTTCATTCCAATCAGTCAAGTACCCAATCAATGTATATCTTGAGAAATAAAGGGTACCTGACTGGTTTACAGCTATGGTGACCTTGCTCAGCCGTGCACTGTATTCCTATAATGCACTCAAGGTCACTTCTATCGTGCAGCAGAGCACTGCCAGCCATTTTATAATTGTATACCAAGGTAGTGGATTGTCCAATGGGCACGGCTATTGCTGAAGCTGGTTACCAGTAGTTATCACTGCATGGTAAAAGTTATCAGATGGGTACCACCTGACCCCTGAGAGGCCCACAGTGAACATTTGGGATTATTTCATTGGCTGATCAATAATTAATCCCACTAAGTTGGTTTACTGCTAGTGCCCATCCCCCGCTAGTGGCTTAGCTGTTGCATTTCCTGCAACACTCCGTCGTTCTGTTATTTTTTTTTCTCCCGTGGATGCTTAAGTCAAAATCTTACATTTAGTAGCAGTGATTCATAGGTTGCAGATCTATTTCGTTCTCACTATAATGCATGGATACAGCCCAGGTGAATAACTCGCTAGAGCTACATTCATGCATCATACCAACCCTACCCTGGAGGGTTAGCATGATGCGCCAATGATGTGCTGGCAAGCAGACTGGCCAGCACTTCATTGGTGGATCATGCTGACCGATGGGAATGATGCACTCCTACATCAGCGGCACTTAAAGGGATAAGGTAATCATGTGTCGAGAGCTCTGGCCATAGGTTATTTTGTTGCATTTGTAAGCATACTGCCAATTGTCATGGGAAACATTGATTTTACTCCGATTTGGTTCTGCCAGGAGATCCCTCAATAATTAAGGATAGGTCTACCCTCACAGGAAGGCAACATTTTTACCAAGCAATGCCACCAGTATGACATCTGCGTATTGATCATTCAAAAGATTTAACATCCAACTTTAACTCAAATTCAATATTTGGGAAGGAAATGATACAGAGAAATATAAGGTTTTAAGTGAATGCTTGTTAAGTGTCTGTCGTTCTCTCCTTCTCCTGCCTTTCCCCTCTCCCTCTGTTTTCCCTCTTCCTCTCTTTTATCATTCTTTCTCTTTTCCTTACCTTTCAGTTCTTCTCTCATCTTACTTCAACAATAAGCATGTCATATGTACATTAGCTGATATCTAATATTTATGATCAAATAATCAAATTATCACTGGATTAGATAAAAGCATCACTGGCCCGGATCTGGATCTCATCTTTTAATCCCCTCATCCTTAATCAACTTCACCTTCAATCACAATTGCCGGTATGTTGAGTCATCCACTTAAAGCCCTTAGAGGACCACTTATGCAGGCGTCCATCTTCATGATGGATTAAAGCAGCCGTGGTGGCTGTTGCTAAACCCTTGGAAGTCATTTCTGTCGGAGGTGTACTTCCAAAAAATGGAAGGGACTCATCTTTGGTAGTCTCTTCTCTATTGCATTGCCAAATGGCACTTCCCAACACATGGGGTCCAGAAGTGGTCCAGAAGTGGTTACTAACAACCCCTCAACTGGAAATTGCTTCCTACACTGTGTAGCATAAGTATGTAGGTGTGGGCAGTCTGGGAAGCACTCAGGTGTGACCACTTATTGCAACACAGTTTGATTTGTGGGAAAGTGACTACTTCTGGACTACAGTGTTGGAAGTGATACTGAGTGGTTAAGTAGAGGAGGGAAGTGAGAAGTGAGGTACCTACCCTGGAAGGCAACAACTCAATCTTTTCGCAACAGCCTCCTGGTGAGTAACTCACCAGCACTTCAATGAAGTGCTAGCGGGACTACTCGCCAACAGTTCATTGGAGCATCAGGACACTACAGGACTAAATCATACAGGGTTGGCATGATATCTAAATGAAGCCCTAGTGAGTTACTCAGCAGGGCTACAGTTATGCATCATGAGGACCAATTGTAAGCATACTGCCTCCTTCCACCCTAATTGTAGGGTATATACTTATGGATGCCTGAATCTCCATGTACGTGTTGCCAATGATGAGGAACAGTGAGTTTCCTATAGAGGCGTGTAAGTGGAACAATGTTTTACATTGTGAAGAAAAGTCTGTCAAATCAATGGCGGTACTCGAGTAACTTTGGGACAATGCTTTCTCCATCATCTCTATAGAGATATTCCCTACAACCCAGTGCTTCACTGAAGCTCCATATAGGGCCTTATTGTCAAAGGAAGTACATCACTGTTTCACTGCATTACAATTATGGGGGTTCACTGATCAATTTTATGGAGAGCCTAGTAGATTCAACAGATATTTCTTAGAGTTTATGTGTAGAGCAGGGTGTCACACCAGATCGAACTTGCTTTGATGATTAGAAATGGTCAGAAACAATTGGGTGCCATTTAATCCAATGTGATGAGATTAAAACACTGATTTCAGTGGAAATGTTTGGCAGTCACCCATTAGGTAGAGTGTGTTGAATCAACGTTAAAATAATGTTATCTAAACGTTGGTTCAACTTTTTGTGCTGACTGGGCATTGTCCGCCATGTAGAAATTGGGCTCCATTTGATTTTCTTTAACATCTGCAACCCAATGCTTTGCATGCAAGCTCTCTTCTCATGTTAACAATCATGTGAAAAACGTTTCCAAACCCCGTGTGCACCCAGTTGGCAGAAACACATTTTTGGTGTAAATAAAAAACTCAAGCGATTTTATTTCCATGCAAAAGATTTGGACATAAAAGCATAATTAACAAACTATTTTTAGATGTATCTGAAACACTTTCTTTGTGAACTTGTTTTCAATGTTCTAAAACTTCTGTAGTTGTTCGTTATTAAGTTTCAGATATGTTCAAGGCAATATCACAGAAGACCAGAGAGTGGATCTCAGTTTGGTGTAATTGGTACATGTTTACATGCAGTTCGAATTAGTATTACCGAAGCAGTTCAGTGAATCAGCTGTTACCCTTATGAGAGCCAATTAAGGCTTGAAGAAGTTGGAGTCCAACAACTAATGCTACCACCCCCACAACGCGCAGTGGCCAGAGTTCGAAGCAACCTTTGGTCCTACTAGTCATAACCACACCACTCATACTGGCCTCTCGAGTAAGAAGCTTACACTATATGACACCCTACAATCCCCTACATGTTATTACCTTGCTTTTTTATTGGTATGGCTACCCACTGTTAGTAACTCAACTGCCTCATACAGGGGGGCGCCTGTGTGCTGGGGAGCTGGGGAGTTTGACTTATATATGAATTGATTCTATAGCAAGACAAGAGAAGGTGCATGTTTTTAAAGGGATGTAATAAGCTCCAGGTCTTGGCCATATATTTTAGAATGTCTAGACTATGAAAGCTAAAGATGCACTTTCAAATCATGCACACAGTTAGGGCTGCAGTTAGAAGCATTGCTTTTCAATGGTTAAAGGGAAGCAGTACCTTATTTTCATTTATGCATATTTTGATAGCCTTAATATTATAAGATAAAATACTCTGACAAAGTTATTGAGATAGTAATCAGTATAGAGCAATGCAGCAGGCATATTTGATTCATCTGATTGAGAAAAGTGCACCCCAGTAGTGCCTGTGCAGCATTGGTAGTATGTATAATCAGATACTGCCTGCAGCTTTTTCTTTCTCTATGATTTAATCAATTCTTTGACAAGTACCACTAAACAACCCTACTGAAGTTTCTAATCAAATCACATCTCTATTCTGACATTGCAGACTTTGTGCATTTTGCTTTATCGTGACGTGAATGTCCAAGTTTTTCTTTTTTTTTAGAATCCCTGAAACAACTGGGTTTTAGGCAAAGTAGTTGCCCACTTGGCAAAAAAAACATTATTTTAACGTTTGTAAACGGCTTTTTCCAGGTTTGGGTAAAGAAGCGGTTTTAATATGTTGAAAAACGTTTTTCCAGCAAATTTTCAACCAAATAATAATGTTTGTATTTTCAACCAATTTTCAACCATATAAAAAGATTTGTTCGTTACGTTTCTTTACGTTACAAAAAACGTTTTATAGACCCAAGAATAAAAACGTTTTATAGAACATAAAAAAAAAAGTTTTTATGTACATGTTTTGACTTTTTTTTTATGTTTAAAAATGCTTGGGAAAACTTAGAAACCAAATAAACACTTTTTTGACGTCAAAAAGACGTTTTTATGCAAAGTGCGAGGTATAACTGCTATAACTAAATATTCATCTAGATCATCACAGAATAGGTGTTTCCCCTTCATGCATTCCTCCTCAACGAGATGAACGGATTGAGGCTTTATCAAAGATTGTAAGGCCACTACTGACTTCCCAGTAAATGTAGGCCTACCAACACGATGGAGTCCTCAGTTCCTGCAGTGGCAGCAGAGCCCCACACTTTTCAGGATAGCCCTATAAACTATACATAAAATAACCAAAGCTTAAACCCCCATCCCCCACACTATTTGGGCTGCTGTGTCCCAACTGTCTGTTAAAGAACTGAGTTTTCGTATCTTCAACCTGTGATTGCGGTAGGATCCTCTGAAAGTCCACCATATTGTGAGAATTGTGTTTGTACTCTCAGGACTCAAACCTGAGGTTATCAGACCTCGAGATTGATGCTTTATGACTGAGCTACACAGCCCCACCAACCATCCCCAATGGCCAACCACACCCAGATCTGTATGATGCACATTAGGGGGCCGTGATTACCTTGCAATGCACCCCATGGGTCGGTTTACCAGATACAAAGCTCCATCAATATATTTTTCCAAGTATAATGTTAGATTTAACTTTGAAGTCTCAAGTATATAATTTATCATAGTTACCAAATAATTTCTGTGTTGAATCTAAGATGTGGTTTATATTTTGGGTCAGGTCCTTTTTCCCCCACCCTTCCTTTCAAAAATAGCCCCCGAATTATGGAAGCCTTGAAGGGCCAGACCACAAAAACATACACTTCAAAATCAGCCACCAAGATGAAGTTTAAAAAATCATTGCTGTCAAACATGATAATTTCCCCTGTCAAGTGTCAACTCGATAAAAAAAAATTGTTGTTAAAGTGATATTTTCCCCCTGTCAACTGTTAAATTAGATAAAAAAAAAAAAAAAAAGCGGAAAAATTATGTTGAGACAAGATAAGAAAACATGATTTTTCCTGTCAAGTTAAAAAAGAAATTTTTGTCGTCAACTTGACAGTTGACAGTGGAAAAATCATGTTGTCTTGTCTCCTGTCCACATGATATTTCCCCTGTCAACTGTCAAGTTTTAAAACAATCTTGGCAACTTGACAGTTGACAGCGGAAAATATCATATCAATTGACAGCAGACTTTTTCCCCTAATTTGGCCGTTGACAGGTGAAAGTTCAGGTATGACAGTAGTTTTATGTTTCATTATATGTTGTCTCCATATCAGGGATAATAAAAGTTCAATTTGAATTTTTTCAAAGTGTGGCCCTCCACGGCATCCGTACTATGGATACTGCCTCACAGATGGCTTACATATTTGATGTTATCATAAACATATGGCTGCCTGTGTCCATTTTCCAGTTCCTGGTTCTTTGTGCTTAACACCTCCCCATCCTTATCTCCACTATTGACCTTAAGCTCCTTGCTATCTCTGGCCCCCTCCTCTGGTAGGGCATTTAAGATATCCCACTTCTTAGGTAGCCATCTATCTGTCATCAATGACACCACAATGAGTGTAATCAACCCCAGCAACATGGAAAATGTTCTGATAGGAAAGCATTGGACCCCAGTCACCTCATCATAGTACCAATACTTAATGAGAGGGGCAAAATCCAAAAATGGCTCCCCAGCAGTAAGTCTGAAGAAGTAGCTCACCACATAGCCTGTTAGAGCACCATATGTGTTGGCTCTCTTCATGAACAAGACACAGACGAACTGAGGGAAATGAACAGCATAGTTGAAGTCCCCGCAGAGCAGGAATAGGCCATAGGTGGAGTTGACTTTGATCGACAGGGTACAGGCAATAACACCAAAGCACACCATGGCTATACGCATCACCCACAGGATTTCTGCTTCACTCGCCTGCAATATAGATACAGATGAAAAGATATGGAGGCAGGTACCAAGCTCTCTTTGCCATACAAGTTACACAATAATTGATCTATTGTCCACATCCTAAAGGACAGGGAGAGCAAAAATAGGAAATCCATTCCATTCCAAATAATCCTGTTTAACCCCTCTTTGAGAATATCAGTCCTATTTTACCTTTTGTTGGAAAAATATTTATTTTCACAATTTCGGGATATTGATATTATTATTATTTTTTTTTTCATTTTCAAAACATTGATCTCCCTTTACCTTTGTTGAGAATAATTTTGAGCCTCTGAATGGCTTGTAGATGTTCCAGGAGAAAATGGTAGATGAGGCTAAACAACCTGAGTCAGCTGAAGACATGATGGCGGCAGACACAGCCCCAAGTCCTATAATGGACACGACAGGAGGAGTGAGGAACTGCATGACCAGGGGTAGAATCATCTGGTAGTTATCCTCCTGTACAGGCAGTGGGAAGTACAGCTTGTAGTCTGTGGCATTCCAGTCTGAAAGGATTGTCATCATATCAAGGTTGCATAAATAAATCATGGCCCTCAGTTTGGGTGCATTCATGCATCTTTTTGGCCCTTCACCAGTGCCCATGGTAGATGCACTCCTGAAGGGTCAAGCTAGTAGCTTGTAATATAAAAAGTAAAATTCTTCGAATAGTATCCTTCTTGTGATTCTTTGGAAACCTCTCAAAATAGAATGATAGAAAGGTAGAAAACACAAATTTTGGGGGATTTATTTATCTCAGGATATCTCAAATTGACAAGCTGACAAACTACTGTATGCTATATCATTATTATCACATACCTGTCGACTTGGCTATAGCCCCAATAATGACAGCTGGGATAGACATAGTGATGGTGCCCAGGGTACCAAAGTAGGACAAAATCTGGGCATTCCTCACAGAGTTAGCTGACAGCACACGTTGAAAGTAGGCCTACAATTTTATATATGCAGTGACACTTATGTAGAAAAGGGACTTGCTATGTTAGAGTGATAGGTGTCTTTAAGTCATCATATAAGATTTAGAAAACTATTTGAATTTCCATGCTTACCGAAAAAATGGAACCTTGTTTTTTATTAACTATGGAAATTTGGATGGTACTGTTCGCTTCTGTAAGTGACTGTCGGGAGACTTTTACAGTTGAGTAATCTCAGGCTCAATTTGCCAATATTGATACGACAGTCAAGAAGGCCTTAATAATTTTAGTATCAGCCAAAGAAATAGAATATCCTTAAAAATCTTTTCAATTAAAATTCAAATGATTTTAGTAATATACACAGATTCTATCCCATAATAGTATTCAAAGCAAAACAAGCCCAAAATGCTTTTCCATTCTATTTTGAATAACATGTGATTAGTACCTATATCAGACAAATTGCAAATGGGAACCTATTAGTAAAGTCCTGTGTGGTAATTATGGTAATTTAGTAACAAAGAAATGTCCATGGAAAACTCAACCAAAGAAACTCCCTCCTCCAAGGCAATAGATGTACATGTGGAGTGGTTCTTCTAGATTATTGTCAAACTGATTATAAAAGTGTTGTGGCCAATCCACCATACTGCCCCCTTAAAAGGCTTTTCTTTTTGTTTTGGATAACAACCAAACTTTTACCAACTGTCCTCACCTGAGTTGGAATCCCTCCACAAATTAGAAGGAAAGCATAGTCTAGCCAGTTGCTAATGTAGGCATTGGGTTTAAGGACTCCCAGCCAGCCATCTTCACCAAAAGCTGTTGTACTGATATCATTGACCGCTGGGTGTATCAGGGCATACCCCACACTTATCCACTATAATGAGAAGAGGAGAGAGTCAACCCCGTAATACCTTAATACCTTATTTCTTCAGTCATACTGATGGATGAATGCAACCTATCAAATCTACTACTTGCAAGAGCCCCATTTATGAATCATACCCACATTTGTGCAGCCCCTCCAATATGTTGACCAAAATGTATGATGCATTAAAATGTCTTATTCATATATACATTCAGCCTCTAAAGTATTTCAAGGTCTGCATGATCTCTCATGGTTCATTTTACTTGATCATTCATCATGATGTATCAATGTGTGAATCAATCCCCTTAGGTTAGCATGATGCATAAAGGGACCCATGACTGCAGTCCTCCTAATTGACTCACTATTTCTCAATTCATGCATAATGTTGACCACAATAGATAATGTAATAAAGCATTATACAGCCTAAAAGGGTGAATACTTATTTTGGACATCTGCATTTGTCAAAAAGAATCAGTTTAGATGGATCTCTATGCACAATGTTTTAGCAAAATATCAATTTAGTGATTTTTTTAAACATGTAATGACAGTTTATCTTTGTAATTACCATGTACATGGCATTTTTACAAATTATTCGGTAATGATTAAAAAAAATATTACCAGGCCAACAAAGACGAACACAATCTGTATGATGTCTGTGAATACCACAGAATAGAGGCCACCCATAATAGTGTAGAAAACCGCAATAGCCGTAGAGATCATAATGGAAGCAACACGCGTGACTCCAAGAATAACATAAAGGCTGGCCCCTGAAATAAAATGGTTGCATACATAATACTTCTATAAGCCATTTGAGAAATTGAGCAAAAACTTTAAGAAAAAGGTTTCTTTCCCATGAGTTTGGTGAAGAAATATTGTATTGGCATGACTAATATGAATATGCTCAAAGTAACTTGTACGTTCACAAATCTAGAATGTGGATAATGTTCATGCAGTTGACATTTAGAAAGGCCTGGCAGTTATTCTAGTTCATTGTCAGTTGAATACAAATAAAAAATCTCATTATTGTCTTAGTACCTGCATGATGATGGAAAACCACTTTTTTAAATCTTTTTTTGTCATGTATCTTACATATATAATCCATCTTTGCCCAAAGTCACAATAAACAATTGGATTTTGATCAGGTTTACCTTTTCCAACTGACAGTTTGAAATCAAATCTCTTGGACAATAACTGATAGGGTTAATGTTTTTTGTCATAAATGAGAGACAATAAAAAGCTAAAAAGGAATTGGAAGTTTACCAAGTGCTCCTAGAATGGCTCCTGTATAGAATATTTCCGTCATGACTGCTGGGATAAACATAAGGCCTGCCATAAAGTTCCCATACTTCCGAGCATAAGGGTCAAGCAATGTCACATAGCTTCCTTCTCTCATTGGCCTTACAAAGAACAGACCACCTGAGGGAGAGAAATGAAATGACATCTAAACATAAAATCTGATTTTGATATTTGCTATCAGTTATCGCATTTTGCTGCAGTCAGGTTTTATCAGAATACAGTCAACAAGGTTCACTGCCATAGTTATACTCCACCTGGCTCTGAACCCCATTGTTTCTACTGTAGGTTTATTTCCACATTCTACAGTTGGGATAGATAGGAGGAGGTTTTATGAATTAGGTCAGTTCTGGCAGGAGGTTTTGTATTGGGACAGGTCTGGGAGGAGGTTTTGTGAAACAGGTCAAGCATAGCAGGAGGTTTTATGAATCAGGTCATTTTTGAAGATCAGATAAAATTGTTGAGAAAATGCCGTCCTGTATTGGATTCGTAGCCAATTACCAGACAGTGCTGGGATCCTGAGTCTCATGTGCTAACCATTACACCATGAGTCCTCAGCTGATACTTTGGGTGTTAGAACATCTACTGAATGGTGGTATGCTACTACTATGACAGATAACAGTAACAGATTGTAGATAAACAGGGCTCTGTCACTTTGAAAGTTTGACCAGTCAATGTAGTGTAGTGGTTAAGGCCTGGGACTAGAAACCTAGACCACACAGGTTCAGACCCCTGGTGTGACTTTATTTTTATTCTCAGTTGGCCATTGTCATTTTTGCAACAAATTCTAAAAACAATGTATTTATAAAGGATGCCCCTTGAATGCCAACAGGATGAAAAGGGCCTCAGGAGGCCCTTTACAGACACCCCTTTTACATTATATGTGTATGTTAAATCCATTTTCCCCATGCAGTCTTGAACCCACATTCTGTGATTCAAAGTCAACAATGCTAACCATTATACTTTTGAGACTGCTGGTGGTTGTAGCCTGGAACACCATATATTTATCCTAGCTTTATATCACAGCCAGTGTAGTATATTCAAATCCTCTTCTAGGCCTCTACTGTTTATGTCAAAATATGCTTATATTTATAGTTTTACTGTTACATAAACTTCAGTGGATGGAGAATAAGTCAGCGGAGGTTTTCCATCACTTAATAGACAGGCAAGGGAATAACCCACTTGGCAGAAAAACATTTTTTGACATAACGTTCTATTTTGGTTCCTAAGTTTGCAAAACGTTTTTTTTTTCAACTTCAAAATAATGTTTTTACATGTACTCAAAAAATGTTATTTTGATGTTTTCCTATCAGGTTAAAATATGCTTTTTTTAATGTAAAAGAAACATAAATTTATGAAAAATGTTTTATTTGGTTGAAAATTGGTTGAAAAAATGTTTAAAAATGATTTTTCAACATCAAAATAAGTTTTTTTTTTTAATGTTTTATAGACAAACCAAATAAAAACTTTTGCAAACGTTAAAAAAACATTTTTTTTTTTGCCAAGTGGGAAGATACCTACCAATGAAGAGGCTGAAACTGAATCCCCAGAGGGCTTGAGTCCATGCTAGTCCATAGCCAGGGGTGAAGACATATTCTGCTGTACCATTAATCATGCCTCCTCCTACCCAGGTAGCTACAAGCAATTAAAAGAAGCGACATTAAGCTCGTCCTAAACCCTAAAAATGCAACATAGTTGATTAATGCATCATGCCCACTGATGCTGTGAGACATTTCTTCATGCAAAATAATTGCCTATTATATATACCCTTTGGTGTGCATCAAGTGGATAGTGTATGCCCCCTTTCCTCTAAATTACATATAACTTTACATTTTTGTATATATTTTAATCTAAATAACATTTGCCTATGAGTTTGCCTTTTTCTTTAGGTATGTCAACATAAAGCAATCTTGTAGACCTTTTTGCTCAAGACAGGATGTAGCATTTGTGCAGATTGAAAGATGATGTTTCAGCAGATTGTAGTGCTATGGCTATGAGTGGTTTTCTCAAAATAAATGAAGCATAGAAATGGTAGCACTGGTGTGCGTTGCATGGAATGGTGTATTCTTATAATGGGCTAATATAACCTTTTATTGGTTTTGAGCTATCACAACAGTCATGAAAGATGAGTATAGGAGTGGATGTCTCATTGAGTGAGCTACCCAATGGTGAAGTCATGTACATACCTATCATTGACAATGACCCAAATGCAGGTCCCACAGTACGTCCTGCCAGCATGATGCCATTGATGGTGCCACCTTTAAGAGTTTTGTTCTTGAAGGAGGCCCATATACCAATAAGCAGGATGACCAGGTAAAAGATAAAGAGAACCACCAGACCCCACACATTGAGTGCTAGGGTTAGGTAGCCAGTGGCAGGGCTGAAATATGAAGGTTTACAATGAAGGTATTAAAAATTGCAGTGTAGGTAGCTAGTAGCAGGTAACATCTTTCTAATTGGGTAGACACTGCGCCATAACGTTCATAACCTGCAAATTAATAGAGCTTAATGGGGTTGTATATCTTAAAGTTAGTAAAAAGTATTATATTACTGTTTTCATATAGCTACCATATGATTTTTCATTTGAAAGTCTTAACTAGTGCTAAACCTCAAGGTAGGGGTCACCATAGGTACATTATGGTGAAGTAAAACATTTGGACGTGACTGTATTCCTTTAACAGTACTGGATGGTGTAGTCGCTGCGCCAGCCAGACGCACGCTATTATTCCTACTAAGATTATTGGCTGGTGTTGTACTGTGAGGTTACTCCATTAATTTGAAGTTGTTTTAGCCTTATTTTCTGGTCATTGTATATAGAGGTAATAAGGTGTCTTTTGGGGTTTGAGCTAGCTTCCTATAAAGGGTAGAATATGCCACTACCTCAGCCCAGTACACCTATTAAGCTGTGCAGCGGTCCTGCTTAAATAAAACCAGTGAAAGATACCTATTGACTGAAGGCTTTATTGATTCCTGTCCTCGGCTACTAACATGTCAAGTATCAAAAGAGTACAAAGGTTTGCCAAATATCCCGGCATCTCAAAAATGAACAACACTCGATCATGTCCTATTATTCATAGTCTTATCATGACAATATCTATTTCTTCAGACAGTGTCTTCCTCATTCTCTCCTAACTTCCTTCAGATATTAAAAGTTCCCTATCCTGATGACAACTCACAATTCCTAAGTTCACATGATGTTAAATAGTAGGCAAGGCAAAGTTCTCTCTGATTTTAACCTCTTATAAAGCAGTGTAGTGCATTCACATGGAAAGTTTGAATAGCTATTATAGGATGCTGACCTCACGGTGGATCACAGGGATGATCCCTGCATGAAGAGGGAAAGGCCTTCCCCAGGCCTGTAGTCTGATTGTACTAATCACTGCCTCTAATTCCTACCTTCATCTTATATGAAGTCCCTTGGTTGAGAGCTAGTCATTCCCAGTCAGTGCTTTTGTGAATAGAGTAAAGGAAAACAAGGAAAAGCTTGATTGATGATGAAGTGATGGATCTTGTATTTGAAAGAGAGAGTTGGTTAAGGCTTTATAGGGTTAATGAGGGCAATGAAGAAAAACAAGCCATTAAAGATTGTAGAAGGAAGATCAGGAAAAAAATTAAAGCGAATCAAATTGGGGGCATTATGCAGGAATTACATTAATGTATTGGAAATCCTAAGAATTTTTGGTGATATATCAATAATAATTATGTTTAAAAGCAAAGGGTCTGATGCTTATCCAGATATGAAACACCATATTAGTAATACAGATGTGCCCTCGACTACTGCATGTGAGTATATTAATGAGTACCTTTGTAATATTGGAAAGGACTTGCACATGGCATGTGTAGGAAACAAACAATGTGATCTTGATAATGATATTAGTATGGAAGAATTTTTTCAGACTGGCACTTTTTCTGACACAGATATTACGATTAACACATGGGATGTCCACTTTGCAGTTAAAGAGATAGACAAAAATAAGTCATCTGGTATTGAGGGAATAAGGGGTGACATATTACAATGTGCTATTATTGACATTGGTATTGGTTTTGATTTTCCATCATCTTTTTGAGTGTGTATCTATAACATGTTTGTTTATTATATTATATCATGTAGATCAAATCATAAATGTTTGATTGTATTTGAGACACTTGCCAGTCCCCTAATTGTAATTGATAGTGTATATTATGACATTTGTCTGTTATGTGAAGCCTATAATTGCTTTCAATTGATTATTTTTTGGTTGATGAAAAACTAAATGTAGTGGTTCGGATTAATGCCTCGACTAGTTCGAAGTGAAAACCAGACAAGGTATCTCGGGTTAGTGCAACTGGCACGTATTTATTGCGGTATATGTTTTACATCCATCTCGAAGTGTACTGCTTAGCTATCCAGCAAGCTCAGGTAAAGGTGGTCCGACTCCTTTGGCAGGCAGAGCCAGACTAACGCCTTCCCCGGCCCCAGGTAGGAGCTGGAGCGAGGCAAACAGTGCTGCCACCACCCTGCAGAGACCAGGGGTCGAAGAGACCTCTAGTGACTACCAGTGATGGGTGCACCGCTCGAAACGCCCTCTCGAGGGAGACGCTTACACTATATCACGATCTACGAGCCCCTACACTACCCCCACCAGAATAAGGAAAGGGGTGTGCATAATAACATAACTTAACAGAGTAACAACTTCGTTATTCTAAAAAAATGAGGGCTCGAAGTAATAAATGAGAGTTCGAAGTAGAACGTGATATGTTATTTGTGTGACGTCATAATAATAGGAGTCGACCACATATAAATATTTTGGATAAAGTAAACATACACATAATAGGATTAAAGAGAAATATGGGTCGAAACAAGTTCGGAAGAACATGTTCGAGTCCGTACATAGAGTATCTCAATGTATGTTACATAACAATATACCATATTTTTAATTATATGTGTTACTAAGTTGCATGACCCGAAAAGAAAATTTTCGTTGTTCACGTATGAACACTATATACTAGTTTTTTTTTTTACACAGTTTCCAATAACTGTGGGTTTTTATAGTTATAAGAATATATATATCTCTATACCACTACTAACCTCGAAATATGAACACAATTGGTGTGTACCTGAGAAATATTAAATAGCATTACGGTAACAGATCTCGTAGGTTTATAGCACCAATTATTCTGTTTTTACTGTTAACAAATAGATACATTTTATGAGATCGGTCCTAGTGGACGACGATAGGATCGAAATTATTAAAACAGGGACAATATTTCTATGCGTAGGGTAAGAGGACTAGTGGTTAATTAAATTATATATAATATGGTTCTATAGCAGCCCACCAGCGTAGTGGGTCTGCTGTACAATAATAATTAACTTCGGGGTGTCTTTGGGGTCGTTCACTGCTTGTCTGCAGATCCATTCGGCGAATGATGGACTTGGCGGTGGCAAGCCGCGTCGCTGTGTGGTGTGCCCTGATCAAGATGGGAAGATGTAGATACGTCCATTGGGTTCCGTGGGTCTGCATCCGTCCAGGCATCCATCGGGTTCGGGGCACAGTCTCGTTGTTCGAGGATCCCATAAGGCAGGGTCGTCAACTGTATTTGCCTACATCGAGTGTTACAAGTCTGTCTCCATCACCGTTTCCCCAGAATGGGTTTCCGGATCGGAGTCCAAACTGATCAGGTTATGGACCACTGGTGTTTGGGCAGGGGTTGTGGCTACCGTGGCTGCTTCGGGGGTAGAGGCTGGCACGTCGGTTTGTCTAGTCGGGGTGACAATTGGGGCAGCAGTGGCGCCTTCAGACTCCCTCTCGGGTTTGGTTGGGGGTTCGCCAGCACTGGCGGAGGCTCTCGGGGTGGCCATGCTAGTGAATCCAAAGGATTCGATGTCCGCCTTGAGTTGTCTAGCCTCCTGCAACTTGGCCTGGAGCTTTTCGAGGGCACTCTTGGCAGTGCCATCCCAGTCTTTCATGAAGCAGCCGAACACTGCCATTTATCGAACGTCCTGATGGTCGTACTGGCTCCTCAGCTCCTGAAGCTGCGACTCATATTTCAGCTTCATGGCCTAGGCCTCGTTTTCTCGTTGAAGCGAGGCCCGAAGCTGGTCCCTCGCCTGTCCCTGCATGTCCTGTGAGATTCGGGCGATTTCTCGCCGCTGAATCTCATGCAGACATTCAAAAACGCCTTCGGTGACACCTCGAAGGTAGCCGGTGGCCTGACTGATGTGTCGTTCCTGCCACGCCTGGAAGACGTCGGCCTGAATCTCACAGGATTCCTGTGTCCGGTTTCTGATGTAGTCATCGGGGTCCTCCAGCTCGAAGTTAGATTTCACCAAATGTAACACATTGGTGGTCTTCATGTTTCGTGTTGGAGGGGTCGGCACGGGACTCGTGTGAGTATCAGAACCGCTCTCATAGGCGGAGCTCGAAGTGGCAGTGGCGCTCGGGGATGGGGTAGCGGTGTTGGTTCGTTGAGACGACCCAACTACAGCTCCACTCTCGTCTATGGTCAGGCCTCGGCCCCTACCAACCTCGGGGAGAGGTTGACTGGGGTCTTTCAAAACGAGTTCACGTCCGGGTCGTTTCGGGTCCACAGGTCGGACCCGCCCTCGAGAAGAAGCAGTAGCAGGAGCAGCAGGGGGACCCATTGACTTTGGTTTCCCTGAAGGCAATAGGGTCTGGGACTCGGGGCCTGGTGTCTGGGTTTCAGACAGAGTGGGGAACTCGTCTGCTTCGGCCGATTGCGCCTTGAGTTTGGCGAGCAAAGCGTCATCCTCTGGCGTGCCCTGGTACCGAAGGGTAAACCCAGAGTGACCAGCAAACCAGTCAGAGTGTGAGGTTACCAGTCGAGGTTCCTGCTACAGGTCGATAGGTGCTCGAGCTCAAGGGCGAGACGTGCTCGAGGCTCGAGGGGTCTCGGGATGTAGCGCCCGCGATCGTGCTGGGATCGGGGGACCTTTTCTTGTGTTCAGGAGCTGGAGACTGTGACTCCGACCGTGGCCGCTTGGCGTCCCGTCGGGGATCGCTACCGGGGTGTGGTTGGGGTCTTCCATGACAGTCGACCGCGTCAGGATCTCTCCTCTGGACTTTGACACGCCAGTGCATTTTGGCAGACATGTCAAATCGATGAGAACGCACGTTCTTGAGGAAGTAGGCGTCCTGCTTCCCCTCGACCGTGTGGCAAAGGTGGTCGGTCCTCATGGTGATGTTCGATCGCTCCTCTGAGGTCATCTGGTCCCACTTCGACATAAGTCGTTCATGGAGTTTCAGGGCTTTCAGTCTAGCATCGCTGGCCTTGAGACCATGGACCTGAGCTAAGTGCTCGGCCATGCGTCCCCGCCTCGTGGTTCTTAGCCCTTGGCATTTCTTGTTTTCGTTCTTTTCATTGGAACATCGGTACACTGGTGCGTGGTGCATATGATGCTCCACGAGGTGTCTAAAGAACGAGTCCTTGGAAGGCCAGACTCTCTTAGTCTCTGCGGCGTTGACGCAGATCTCGAAAGGGCAGGTCGGGTTTGTGTGTGTCCAGCTCGAAGCGGCATACTGCAGCTTCGTCCGGTGCTCAAAGCCATAGTAAGACTTGGGCGTCTTAGCTGTGTCTCCGAGCGAGGCTATCCACACGCGATAGAATTTCGCGGGGCCAGAGTCCTTCTTTAGGATTTTCATCCATTCCTCGTTGTCACTATCGCCGTCGCGATTGGTGGCGGGAGGAATCAAATAGCTGTCAGTGTGACGCTGACAGTCCATGAAACATTTCGGGGTATAATCCGGGAATCCGGTTCGGGCGTTGACCCACTTATTTAGGCAGGTCTCGTCAGGGGCGTCCCCCAGGGGTTCCTCCAACGAGTCGATGTTGCTCATTTCGGCAACCTGCCGGTCACGGTTTCCATTGCCCTCTTCCTGGATCTCTTCCTCCTCGACCGCAGTGCTACTAACGGGCTCCGGGGCAAGAGGGGTCGTTCTTCGAGAAGGTCTCGTCCGGGTAGATCTCGAGGGGGATGGGGCGTCATCCTCCTTTGTGGTTTTACCACTCCGGGTCCGACTCCGTGAGCTTCGAGACGAAGTCGAGGCTGCGGAGTCATCGCTCTCTTCCGCTTTATCCTCCACCACCTTCTTCTTACGGCGGCTCGATTTGGGTTTACCCTCGGGTTTGTCCGTGGACTCATTCTTGGCTTTTTCAACCTCCTTCTTCAATTTCGACTTGCGCTTCATTAGGTCTTTGCGCTCGCGTTCAATGGCCTCTTGGCGGGCATCAAGCTCGAAGTTAGATTTCACCAAATGTAACACATTGGTGGTCTTCATGTTTCGTGTTGGAGGGGTCGGCACGGGAGTCGTGTGAGTATCAGAACCGCTCTCATAGGTGGAGCTCGAAGTGGCAGTGGCGCTCAGGGATGGGGTAGCGGTGTTGGTTCGTCGAGACGACCCAACTACAGCTCCACTCTCGTCTATGGTCAGGCCTCGGCCCCTACCAACCTCGGGGAGAGGTTGACTGGGGTCTTTCAAAACGAGTTCACGTCCGGGTCGTTTCGGGTCCACAGGTCGGACCCGCCCTCGAGAAGAAGCAGTAGCAGGAGCAGCAGGGGGACCCATTGACTTTGGTTTCCCTGAAGGCAATAGGGTCTGGGACTCGGGGCCTGGTGTCTGGGTTTCAGACAGAGTGGGGAACTCGTCTGCTTCGGCCGATTGCGCCTTGAGTTTGGCGAGCAAAGCGTCATCCTCTGGCGTGCCCTGGTACCGAAGGGTAGACCCAGAGTGACCGGCAAACCAGTCAGAGTGTGAGGTTACCAGTCGAGGTCCCTGCTACAGGTCGATAGGTGCTCGAGCTCAAGGGCGAGACGTGCTCGAGGCTCGAGGGGACTCGGGATGTAGCGCCCGCGATCGTGCTGGGATCGGGGGACCTTTTCTTGTGTTCAGGAGCTGGGGCTGGAGACTGTGACTCCGACCGTGGCCGCTTGGCGTCCCGTCGGGGATCGCTACCGGGGTGTGGTCGGGGTCTTCCATGACAGTCGACCGCGTCAGGATCTCTCCTCTGGACTTTGACACGCCAGTGCATTTTGGCAGACATGTCAAATCGATGAGAACGCACGTTCTCGAGGAAGTAGGCGTCCTGCTTCCCCTCGACCGTGTGGCAAAGGTGGTCGGTCCTCATGGTGATGTTCGATCGCTCCTCTGAGGTCATCTGGTCCCACTTCGACATAAGTCGTTCATGGAGTTTCAGGGCTTTCAGTCTAGCGTCGCTGGCCTTGAGACCATGGACCTGAGCTAAGTGCTCGGCCATGCGTCCCCGCCTCGTGGTTCTTAGCCCTTGGCATTTCTTGTTTTCGTTCTTTTCATTGGAACATCGGTACACTGGTGCGTGGTGCATATGATGCTCCACGAGGTGTCTAAAGAACGAGTCCTTGGAAGGCCAGACTCTCTCAGTCTCTGCGGCGTTGACGCAGATCTCGAACGGGCAGGTCGGGTTTGTGTGTGTCCAGCTCGAAGCGGCATACTGCAGCTTCGTCCGGTGCTCAAAGCCATAGTAAGACTTGGGCGTCTTAGCTGTGTCTCCAAGCGAGGCTATCCACACGCGATAGAATTTCGCGGGGCCAGAGTCCTTCTTTAGGATTTTCATCCATTCCTCGTTGTCACTATCGCCATCGCGATTGGTGGCGGGAGGAATCGAATAGCTGTCAGTGTGACGCTGACAGTCCATGAAACATTTTGGGGTATAATCCGGGAATCCGGTTCGGGCGTTGACCCACTTATTTAGGCAGGTCTCGTCAGGGGCGTCCCCCAGGGGTTCCTCCAACGAGTCGATGTTGCTCATTTCGGCAACCTGCCGGTCACGGTCTCCATTGCCCTCTTCCTGGATCTCTTCCTCCTCGACCGCAGTGCTACTAACGGGCTCCGGGGCAAGAGGGGTCGTTCTTCGAGAAGGTCTCGTCCGGGTAGATCTCAAGGGGGATGGGGCGTCATCCTCCTTTGTGGTTTTACCACTCCGGGTCCGACTCCGTGAGCTTCGAGACGAAGTCGAGGCTGCGGAGTCATCGCTCTCTTCCGCTTTATCCTCCACCACCTTCTTCTTACGGCGGCTCGATTTGGGTTTACCCTCGGGTTTGTCCGTGGACTCATTCTTGGCTTTTTCAACCTCCTTCTTCAATTTCGACTTGCGCTTCATTAGGTCTTTGCGCTCGCTTTCAATGGCCTCTTGGCGGGCATCAAGCTCCTCGAGGCTCATTTCCTTGGCGGTGTTTACCTTGGTGGAGAAGCAAGCTCCACCCTCAAGGCTCGAGGCAGCTTCGGGGATCTTGCTGGCCACATCTCCGTCGCGAGCGGTCTCGTTGGCCATTCTCTGCTCTTCTTTCTCGAGCTCGGGGTCCGCCAACAAAGCGTCTTCTTCCTCGCGAACAGGAGAGTTTTTCTGAGAATCAGACATGAACGCGTAGGTGCGTTCTCGGGGTGGTCCTTGTGGGAGGAGGACTTCGCGGGAGTGAATGCTGGGAAGGCGTTCCTCGAACCCGATTAGGCCATACAGCAGGGGGTACGCTGTCTGTGACCTAATTCGGTCGTCCTCGCAGATGGCGTCAACAACGGCAACTAGGCCATCGCTGATGCACATCGCTTCGGCGAGTCCGAAATAGTTTTCGAACCAAATGTCGGAGACGTCAGTGACTCCGGTGTCGGTGCATCCACGGCAGATCCTAGGGTCAGATCATAGGGTATCAGCCGTGGAGGTTCGCCTTTAAGGCCCAGGTACTTCGGTGGGCAGTACCGATTCTTGCCTGTGGCCGTCCGGATGAATCCTTTGGTCATGTTCACGTACCCAACAGCTGGTGGTCGGTCAGTGAAAGTCACGGGGACTTCGATGATGACTGAAGGGGTGGTTCCTTCAGTCGTACTCGGGCGTGGGGTTCTCGGGGTGATGAGTTCTGCACCTCTCAGGATGCTCAGGGTGTTGGGAGCCGTTTCGGGGGTAGATGGCTCCATTTCGGTGGTGTCCATTAGTTCTACTACTGGACTTCGGGGTGCTCGTCTTGGGCTCGAAGTGGAGTCGGGTGTCCTTCGGGGTTGGCCGTTACGGTCGCCATCACCTCCGACTGAGCCATATTTCGGGCTCAGACGGCTCAGGGGGTTGTTCTCCTTCGTTCAAGGAACAGAAGGAGTCAATGGCAGTCAGCTAGGAAGAACTTTGTCACTATAAGTGGCAGAGGAAACAGTGGCACGTCTTACCTTGGTAAGACGGTTCGCGTGCTGTGAGCGATATTAGGGGCACAACAAGCGATGCGGAACCATTGCGCATGCGCCACTGCACTGCGCCACTCCGACATTCCGCTCTCTAGCACCCCCCTTCCCGCTCATGGCAGGCGTCCGTACTACCCCGGATAACCAGGGATCGGGGTTGGTTTTCTCCATAGGCCGTTGGTGGACTTACCCCCTCCGCTACTCATATCGACATGAGTTCAGCAGAATAACATGTAGCATCATGCTTACACGTCAGCCAAGCTGTCTGCCACCCACAGGAACCATGAGTAGGGTGGTAATGTCCGGCGTGGTCGTATTTATAATCGTACTCGAGGTATCTCAACCTCCAAACACATAACAAGACACATTAACAGGACAATACACTCGTTGTGATTTCGGAACATTAAGTAACGGCAGTCTGCCCGGCAATTCTGGGACTGCGTCTCACCTCTCTTCCATTGTTGTTCAACTGAGATTCTCGAGAAGGTCCAGTGGAACGTGCCAACGCTTTCCCCCTACCTCGAGTTCTCCGTTCCGCCAAGACAATTTTATCACGATTAGATTTTAAATTCGTGTCAGTTTCGACCTTTCGGGGTCGTCCTCTCTTCGGCTTCTTCTCATTCGCCACTTTAGCAGGTCGGCCTCTTCTCTTCTTCGGAGGCATACCCTTCATTTTCCTCGACAATTTGTTGGTCTTCATTAGGATCTCGTCCTTCTGTTCATTCATCTGTTTGGAAATTTTGTCGCACTCGGAGTTGGCGGCATCTCGTCCCCTCCATCTCCTCAACCTATACACGTTAGACTTATTCATGCGGCCTGTAGCTAGACTCATAAGCATAACGGTGCTCTCAGATATAATTCGGGTGACCACATGAGGTCCGTCCCAGCTCGAAATCAGTTTCCTGCACCTTAAAGGTTCATGCATCCTAAACACTCGGTTGCCCACACTGAATTGTCGTGGCTTTAGGTGGGTATCATACCCAACTTTTTGCCAATTTGCGTTCTTTAGTAGTTCATTTCGAACTACTTCGTAAGCTCTCTTGAATTGGTCTCGCAGAGACTCTACAAACATTACAGTACACGGGGCTTCGGGGCTTACCCCTATAACGCCATATACAAGATCAGCGGGCATTATGATGTCCTCCCCAAATACTAACAAATTCGGGGAGCAGTTTGTTGCAGCGTGCACGGTGCTATTATAAGCATGTACTACGAAGTCACATTGCTCGTCCCAATCGTCCTGGCAAGAATTTACCAAGGGTTTAAGGACTTGTATCAATGTTCGATTGAATCTCTCTACCTGGCCATCAGACTGTGGTCTGTATGGGTTAGTTCGAGTTTTACAAATGGCCAAATAGTGGCACATTTCTTGCCACAGGTTAGACTCGAATTCGCGTCCTTGGTCGCTATGCATCATCAAAGGTGCACCTAGATGTAACACCCATCCTTTGACGAAGGCAATAGCACAAGTGGCTGCCTTGTGGTCAGGTAAAGGATATACTCAAGTGTATTTGGTGTAGTAATCAGTTACTACCATCATGCAAGTATTGCCCCGGGGTATGGGTTCGATTCCGCTGATGATGTCAATAGCTACCCGGGCGAATCAAATTCCGAATAGCTCTTGCATCAGGGGCATCTTTCCCATTCCTGGACCGGGCTTATTCCTGCCGCATTCGGGACAAGTCATCACCCACCTTATGATGTCGTTGTGCATTCCTGGCCAGTAGTACCTCCTGGTTGGGCATTCTAGGGTCCTCTTCTTCCCGAAGTGTCCACTCGTTTTATGCCCGTGGCAATAAAACATAATATCTTGTCTTAGTGACATAGGAATCACTATCTGTAGAACCTTGTCCTTTGTGGGACAGGTTTTCCATCGACACAGTAGACTGTCTCGAACCTCTAGCTCGGTCCATTGGGCTAGAAATTTGCGGGTTTATCTGTCTTCGAGGGACAACGCCGGCCGTTCGGGCTTGGCATTCTTGTTCAGGTAATTAATCACTCTCTTGATAGCGGGGTCGTTTTGTTGGAAATGCAGGATGGTTTCTTCTGGCCATTCTATAACATTTTCCATACTGGCGCTAGGCAACAGCGTCGACTGTCTAGTTCGAACCGTTGCGGCCACCGCGTTGTGAGCCCCGCAATCATCCCAATCGATTTTCTGGCACTTTCTAATAGGCCTCCGGGAAAGGGCGTCTGCATTGATATGCTTCGAACCCGGTCTATGTTGGATCTGGCTATGCTCCAACCCAAATTCTGACAAGTGTGCCAGCCAATGGCCAATCATACCTTCGGCGTCCTTAAAGTTAAGTAGCCACCTCAGGGATGAGTGGTCAGTTCGGAGAGTGAAGTCGGTACCCCATAGGAAGTGTCGAAACTTTTTGGTATACACCACCACAGCCAGGAACTCACGTTTGGTGGTGCAGTAGTTTCGTTGTGCCCTATTCAAAGTATTACTAGCAAAGGCGATTGGTACTTCAACCCCGTCCTGGACCTGAGACAGGGCTGCACCAATACTATCATTGCTAGCGTCTGTGTCCAATATGAAATGATCATCCGCAGTTGGATATTTCAATGCTGACGTGTTAGCAAACAAGTGTTTTATTTGCTCAAAGGCTATATCTTGTTCGTCTCCCCATGGAAAACGTTCTTTTGCTCGACCTGGGGTCCAATGTGCCAATATTTGTAAGGGGTAACTTACTTTGGAGTAATTCGGGAGGAAATCTCGATAGTATGAGCAGAAGCCCAGGAAGGATCTTACCTCCTTCGCACATATGGGTTTCTGCCATTCGGATACTGTCTGGAGTTTTTCAGGGTCGGCTTTTACGCCGTCAGGAGTTATTATACGGCCGAGATATGTAATAGATGATTTAAATAAATTACATTTCTTTGCTTTTAATTTCAGCCCATTTGCTAGGATTCTCTTCAAGACTAGTTCGAGGTTGCTTATGCAATCCTCAAAAGTCTTTCCAAATACTATGACATCATCGAGGTACACCAGACAACTCTTCCAAAGAAGGTCGCTCAGCATTTCCTCCATCATAGCTTCGAAAGTGGCCAGTGCATTACACAACCCAAAAGGTAAAACGTTGTACTGGAATAGGCCCATATGGCTCGAGAAGGCTGTCTTCTCCATATCCTTAGGGTCCATCCCGATCTGCCAGTACCCAGATTGGAGGTCAAGGGTACAAAAGTATTTATTCCCCCCCAATGAGTCTAAGGTCTCGTCTATCCTTGGTAAGGGATAGGAGTTTTTCTTTGTCAAGCCGTTCAGCTTTCTGTAATCGATGCAAAATCGAATAGACCCATCCTTCTTCGTGGTCATGCACACAGGACTAGACCAAGGGCTCGTGCTCGGCACTATGACCCCTTTCTCCAGCTGTTCGAGAATTTGTTTCTCCGCCTCCACCTTCTTTTTCAGTGGTAACCTCCTATAGGGTATTTTGAATGGCTTCGAGTCACCGGTGTCAATCGTGTGTAATACCTTGCTAGTGCGACCTACCGCGCCCCCCGGTTTCCCGAAGGCATCGTTGTAGGTAGCAAGCAGAGCTCAAAGTTTCTCTTTCTCTGGATTCCTCCTCAGGGAAGATTCATTAACCAACTTCTTTAGGTCATCTGGTAGCCCCCGAACTGTCCCATCGGGTAAATCAGTTCGAAATCGGGCTTCCGAGACGTGTTCTATCAGGGACATATCTCCGATCTTCTCATTCTTTCTCAGATACACAGGTTTCAATCCCCTGTTCATAATTGGGACTACTGTCCAAGATCCACTTCCCACAAGAGTGTCAACTGAATCTAGCTGTAAGCTAGATAGTGTTTCAAAATTAGGTTCGAAGACAGCGTCCGAGCCTCGAAATGCATGGTTCGAAGAACACAAAACGTCACAAGTAGTTCCCGGTGGAATTTTCACCGTTTGTACCACGGTGGCTACCGAGGATACATGTCTCAGTATGCATGGGATCTCGCAATTGTAGGGTTGCCTTATTTTCAAAATCCCGAATCGGGGGTCCAATACAGCACCATACAAACTTGCGAAATCCAGGCCAATTATCCCATCATCACTTATCTCGGCTATAGTAGGGCTCATTACATACTCGTAGCCCCCCATCCCGATCTGTATGAAAGTCTTGCCAAAAGTCTGCATCTGGCTACCGTCGGCCGTGCAAGCATTAACGCCAACAGGTAGCGTTTCATGGTTGCCGGACACCAGACTGAAGAATTTTCTCGAGACACACGAATGGCTGGCACCTGTGTCAATCAAAAATTCCCCAGTCCGTCCCTTCACCGATACAGCAATGTACCATCATTTCCCCCCCAAGGCTGAGGAGTTCTGGGCGAATCGGAGTTGTTCCTTGGAATCACCGATCTTCCATCCGAAACCCTTCAAGAAGGTTACACACGGATGGTTCGGGGGGAGGTGTGCCGCACTCACTCGCGTCAAGTCTTCAACCCAACCTCCCTCTTCTTCGACGTAGGATTTCTCCCTCAGGTCCTGGCATACGTCTGCCCCTACCCCATCGAAGCCCCCGGCCCGGGCTGGGGTGAGAGGATCCTTCTCACGTACCAGTCCCCCGGAGGGTATAGATTCCTGTACTAGCTCGGGTTCGCCAGCAGTGGCTTTTTGGCAGATTTTCGAATCACGAATCACATCCTTTGCCATAGGTGCGATCCTCTTTAGTCTTCCTCTTCGACATAATTAACTCGGGATAGTACAGGTTTTGGGGCTGTACACTCGTGAGCATAGTGCCTCATTTCTTGGCAACGGTAGCACCGTAGTCTGCTACGATCTACTCTCCGACGTGCGGGTCTGTTGTACATTGTCTCGGAGAAAGTTTTCATAAAATCCTCCATCATTTTCTTCATGTCTAGAGGTTCGGGTGTAACAGTAGTTCTCGGTGGGGACATTACTGGTGCTCGAGCAACGGCCATCTCAGGTGCATGGCTGTCTGAGTTGGGCCTTGGCTCCACCCGGGGTTCATTAGCCCGTCGGTTATATATCCGTCGAGGGATATATTTGCATTTAACGTCTTTTTTAACCTGTACTGCAGAGATACACCCGTCTTTCTCCTCGATCTCTATGATCTCGAAGTCATTATCAGCCATTTCAGTGTACGTCGGTTGGTGTATCCCCGACACAGAAGCCGTACTAGTATTAGTACTCGCGCAAACCTTAGTATTTGAGGCTTTCATTTCTACTTTTCCCGCCATGAGGGTCTTCTTCACCGTCCAGCATTCAATTCCCTCGAACAGGTCAGTTAATGTAGGATTTCGTCCTTTCCAAGCATCTAAAGCTGCTTGCTGCTGATCCTCGTCTCGAAGTCCGCTCACGAATTGTGGTAGCAGATCGTTCAGGAAAAATTTATCGGAAGGATTGGTTCCTGGTCGTGCCCTCTGTAACAGGGATTGCAACTCATACCCGTAGATTCTTGTGGCTTCTGCGTTCGTTTCTTGAAGAGCATGAAGGGGTCTTCACTCACCAAGTTGTACAGCAAGATGCTGGCAATCTCAACTAGCTGTTGGAAAGTGCCCCGTTCGAAGTACACTTCGTTCCACTTTTCGACAGCTATCCGGCCGGGGCCGTGTTTCAGGCATCTGATTAGATGAGGCAAAGCCTCCTCAGGGGTCCATGCGTTGCACCTCATGTCATCAGTGAAGTTCGAGAACCATTCTTTCCAAGTCTTTACACCTTCGTATATCTTGGGTAGAATGGCCTGACGCCTGGCTGCGTTGTTAGTCCGTACCAATTTTTGGCATTGGTTAACACTCCATTCTCGAATGGTCTCCTCACTGTGTGCAGTGTTCGAGGTGTTAGCTGATTGATTCAGCATGTCTTCTAACACGCTACTTCGGGACCGGCGCCTCGAAGGTCCCCCTGTAGTGCCCCCAGCCCCGGGAGGGGGTGCAGTCAATCCTTGGGTAGTACCCGATGCACTACCCCCTACCGCACCTTGGTTCCCGGTGCCCAAAGGTTCTGACTCATCTACCGAGTTGTCATCATAAGACAGCTCAAAGTGGCCTTCTTGTCCATCAGTAGTACTGTATTCGGTTTCATTGTTCTTGGCAGTAGTGACACTGAATCGTATTCTCCGTTTTTCGGGTTCAGTTATCCTTGGTTCATGCTTTGGGTCATAGACACCATCCTTTCGAACATGAACATCGGCATTATTGTTTACGAACGGGTCGTATCGATCCGGCTTTTTTAGAGCCTCGGCTGGTGTTGATGTTGCTACAGGTGAAGGTCCCTTCACGAACGTGGCATCAGTAGGTATTTCGTTTTTAGATAATTCTTGTTGATAAAGTATATCTAACTGTGTTACAGAAGCACTTGTGTCTGTTTCGAAAGATGTGTCTTTCCCCACAACAGGGTCTGCTTTATCAATCTGACCATCACTCTCTGTTCCAGACACGTATGTGTCAAGGGCCATCTTTCGCTTCGTCAGATTGGCTATTTCAAGGCATAGCTCTTGTTGCTTCAGGAACAAGTCCTGATTGCTGTCTTTAATGGATTCCATCACATCCTCATTCTTCAATATGCATTGATCCCGATCTCTAGCAACTTATTTGCCTCGTACTTGTATTGTTCCATCTCGACCTTTATTTGCTCGGCCTCTTTCTTTAGTTCGAGATTCCTGATGGTGGAGCTAGCTTCCTGTTCCTCCAGGTCAACTTCCTTTCTAAGCTTCTCGTTCTCCCACTCGGCTTTAGCGAGTTCTATATTCCTTTGCATGACGTATGCCTGTTGTTCAAGGTCGCGATTGGCTTTCTCTTTCAATTTGGCTTTTTCCTTGAGTTTCTTCATGTCATTCAACATTCGTTCTTTCTCGGTCTGATACTGGTGACATTGTTTCTCCAGATTTCTAAGCCTCAGAACTTTATGTTCGGAGTCTTCTAGCTTTGGTAACCCTTGATGTAGGCGAACTCTATTCATGGCGTCGAAACTCAGCTTGGCCTGCTCGCGCAAGTACTTTGCTGCCGACTCAGTAACTCTCTTCGAACCTCCTATGTCGAATACCGAGACGTCTACATCGTCTAGGGATCGGCGAGGACTCGTTGTTTTTGTTTCTGCTCGAGCTGAGGCTGCTCGTTGAGCATCGAGGGTCATCATCGTAATCGGTGGCGGTGTCCCTGTGGACTCGGTGCTTAATCTATAAGTATGGTTCGAGGCTGGAGTGGGCATCTCCTCTGATTCGAGATTTCGGATTACCCTCTCCACTTTGGGTCCAGCTATAGAGGTATATCCCCTCATTTGTGTTCTGTTGGAGTCGTTAGCATGAGCAGTGTCATTCGGTGTGGATCCCGAGATTTTTGATATTTCATCTCAAGATCCATCGTGCTCGTGTTCGGCCTCTAGGGCCACACACTACCACCTTTACCTGAGCTTGCTCGATAGCTAAGCAGTACACTTCGAGGTGGATGTAAAACATATACCGCAATAAATACGTGCCAGTTGCACTAACCCGAGATACCTTGTCTGGTTTTCACTTCGAACTAGTCGAGGCATTAATCCGAACCACTACACTGGTATACTCTATAGCGTTATATAAATGAACCCAACAGTTCATAAACACAATGATATAGTCCAAAAAGAAAAGAAAAAAAAGCGGAGCTGAAATATGAAGGTTTACATTTAAGGTATGACATAATGAGGTGTAGGTAGCTGGTAGTAAGACATAAGCTACCACATATTGAGTAGGACGTTTTTTAATACATGTTTCAATATGGTTTTTATTCCGTTCACAATAAATGTTTGGAGAACTTACAAACCTAAAAAGTATATTAAAAAATTGGTTCTTTTTGCCAGGTAGATATACATGAATATTGAATATCTCCATATAAAAATAGACTCCTGTAGTACTATGTATATATGTATATGATATAATAATTTTCCTTATAGTTCAATAAGACCGGTCTTACTACTTTCTATTTCTGTTATGAAAGTATACCTCATCTTATCCCCTCTTAATAATTGGTATCTATAGAACCACGAAATGAGGCCACTACATGTACATGCTCTACTTGCTATGAACCAATTAAAAGAAATCCCAGAACAGGCGTCCAGAGCATTCTCTTCTATTCTCAGTCTCCAAACCTCTGCTGTTTTTTTTTTCTGAGTCTCTGTAGGGGCTGCTGTTAGAGTAAGCTATAGTGTAACTATAGTAAACTGCAGTAGCAAATATTATAGTAAACCACAGTATCAAGTTATGTGAAAAGTACTCTAGTAAACAATAGTAAACTATTGTAACATACAGTAGCACATGTTACAGCAAACCATAGCATCAAGTTATACAATATGTGCTAAAGTGAGCTACAGTGTAACTATAGTAAACTATAGTAAAGCCCAATTGCAAATACTCTAGGAAACCATAGCATGAGGTTATTCAGTAACTACTATAGTAAACTCTATTATAGCTAGTAAACTACGAGACCAAATACAATAGCATCGAGTGATACAATGAATACTAGAGTAAACTATAGTGTAACTATAATAGGCTACAGTGGCAAATAAATCTCAGTATCAAGCGTTGCAAGAAATATTATAGTATACAGTGGTAAACTATAGTAAACCACTGTAGCAAATACGCAAGTAAACTAAAGAATCAGGTTTTATTAGAACACTATAGTAAACTATAGTGAGACTATAGTAAACTACAGTATTTCTTACTATATTTTACTGCAATTATAATGGGTTATAAGGTAGGAAATTAATACATTATGGATGAATAAGTGCAATAAACGCATTAATGCATTGATATTCGAGGACTTGGTAAGGTTAGCTTGAAATATTCACCCTCCCGCTCCACGGTCGGGCGAATATTTCAAGCAAACCTCACCTCGTCCTCGAATATCAATACATTAATAGCTTAATAATTGAGGCTAGGGCTGTGCCAATTCAAATGGTGGTAAAAAAAGTGTTCAGAAGGTACTGCCACCTCATAGCATACATGCTTAAGTAAATGTGCATTGACTACAGATAAGCTAACGGTGTAAACAGAAATTTTCAGGAAATTCACTTGACATCCATCTTCATCACCTAATATCCCAAAAAATCTATTAATGAAGATCTTTATTCTTAGTGTGATCAATCTTATGCACTGTGCCAGATTGAAGATGGACTTCTGATTGCCTTTGATGTATATAACAGATATATAAGTATGACCATTTACTATTGATGTTGGAGTAATGCAAAAACACTGGCTTATCGCCCCAGAGCTATAACAATAGGGCTAGTAGGAGAACCCTTGAAGTGACCAAGAACAGTCAGTTTTATCACAGTTGTTCCTCATGATGTTTCTAGGAATGGAAGTGCAAAGTCAGTTGACACTTGAAGCATCGATAGTGTTTCACACCATCTATAATGTTTTGTTGATTTTTATGTGTTAACCATGATTTTGGTCTTTAAGTTGACATTAAAGATTCTATACAGCAAGTTTAATGATGATTTCAGAAATGCTGATAGGATATAGCTAGGTTTGTGATAAGCAACAAAATTATTGATTATTCACTTTTCCATGTTTCAATGGCCCATACTTCAAATATCTTATGACTTGAGATTAAAAGAATTGGTATTTAATCCTACATCTTGCACTTCCTTCCCAAGGAAGAGTTTTTCTGTGATGCTCCAAGATGCTGATTGGTGGTAAATAAAAGCTGCAGTTATGTAATGGGACAGAGTCAGTCCACCAAGGGTTTTTAGTCTTACTTCTGTGATACTGGTTTACTGGTTGCTTATAACTTATTATCAACTACATATGATATATATGCATGTTGTCTATGATACCGCTATTAGACGCTGTTTTAATGATGTCAGTTGAATAATTGTCATAAATCATATGCCATACAGTGAGTGATATGACTTATGGAGGGCCAACCACCCCTGTATTTGTGAAGGGAGTTTTTTTCCCCAATGGAAATGCAAATAAAAATCTATAGCTTGAACTTGAACTTAACAGTAGCCATCTCTAGTAGCCTCTGTCTAGTATCATATATTGTTCATAGAAAGTCTATGGCATTCTGCTTTATTCATAAAAATGGTGATTAGATTCTAAACACAATTCTAAACATTTTCTTTTGAGGTTTTACTAATCAGTTTCTAAACATGTGTAGCCAAACAATGTGCTTAGCTCAAGTGTTTAGAAATTTTAGATGTCTAAATTCTTTTATGGCAATTTAGGGTTTGCAGACATGCATTTAGAGAATAAAGGAGTACATTTTATTTGTTTTCTCAATTATCTTGTGGAGGACATTAGCAGGTATTTAGAAGTGCAAAGTCTCCAAAGATGTCAGCTACAGGTATATATTCATGTATACATATATACATACTGCATTAAAATAAGAGACGTGAGAAAGTACAACAGTTTGGTAGGAAGGACATTGCTTTATCCTTTACAAAATAATATGAAATTGCCATTTCTATTTTCTTGACATTCTAGGAAATGAAATCAAGATCAATATGGGATACGGGCACATTTGAACAATTGATTGTGATTGTATGCAGTAGCAATAAGGTACTTAGCTCGAAAACGCCTATGGGGTTTTCAGTGCTAAAGACATAATCACTAGTTGTTGCGTGAAAATTTGTCCTCAGGTGACCTTACCCCTTACCTCCAAGTGCATGTCAAGTGCTTTCATGTGTAATAATGTAGGTTCATATACAGGTCATCATTGTACATGTTGTTTAGAGTAATAAATAGGCTGGTTATCATTTTATATTACTGCTATGTTAATATTCTGATATGGTATATCGGTATTATCTAGAGGACCTGGAGTTATATCACATATAAATAGAATTGCTTCATACCAGGGATATCATATTGAGCGGTATGACCATACATAGCGGTTCACTATGAATGTGTTCATGTGTTTGGGTAATTTTTTGCTTCAAATAGCGTAAATTCATGCTCAGATTAATGCAGAGCAATGTGGTGCACCAGCTAAATGCTTATGTTCAGACAACCATTGGATTATTCTTTGTGATGGACCTAATATCGAGTTCGTCCCAGCCTTTGAAACAGAGAACAAGGTGTGTAGAATTCTCATTATTCAAAACACCTCAGTAAGGTCTTTGAGATCTTTAAGAATGTCCTCATGGCCTAGTTTATCGGAATTACGAGTTACTGGTTATAAAAATTTACAGTGTCATCCAGAACGAAAGAAGCTGCTAAAAAAGTGCACCCGTTTCAACATCACTTTGATTATGCCATGTAGTGAGGACGGTCGCACTACAATGACCAGATCCCTAACTATTAAAACTACTGATGAAAAAGCTGAAACAGTTATAACGACAATAGGATTGGCACACAGCATGGTCTTTGGGAGTACACCACATAGTGTGACCCTCTACAGCACGACTGAGATCACCACACCCCATAGCAGGTGCCTTGAGGGGTCCACAACCGTTAACAATCATAGAGGATCAGACTCCAACACGTTATACACTACTGTGATAGCTATTTCTATTACTGGAGCATTTCTTTTCATAGGCGTGATTAGTTTATCAGGTACACTAGGATGGTTTATTCATAAGAAGAGGAAGGTTCAACGACCTAGTTTCATCTATAACAATATTTACCAGATGACCGAGACTTCATTCGTCTGACAGACCCCACCTTCATTGAGAACGCCCGACTTTGAATTATTATTCACCACACCATGAATTCTCTACTGACTCCTCAAGTCATTACAGCAGATGAGTTTCTTTTGAAGAGTGCATGTACTATGTGTGTGTCAGGGCCTTCACGATCCAGCAAGACTTCATTCATAAGGAACTTATTATTCAATCTAAAGCATATGTATGCCGACGACGATATTCCTAAAACTATATTATATTGCTACACTGTTGAACAACCTATATATGTTGACATCAAAGAAAACATCCCTAATGTTATCTTTAACAAAGGCATGCCATCTAAAGAAATGATAATCAGTTTAGGCGATAAGGAACATAAAATGATTATATTTAGACGATATGATTACAAGTGTTCAGAAATCAGAGGATATGTTAGATATGTTTCTTGTGGATTCACATCATTTGAATATAAGTGTTCTTTATTTGACTGTTCACATCGTCTCAGCTCCTACCTGGGGCCGGGGAAGGCATTAGTCTGGCTCTAGCTGTCGACTGAGTCAGACCACTTTTACCTGAGCTTACATTACAGTTAAGCAGTACACTTCGAGGTAGATGTAAACCATATACCGTAATAAATACATGCCAGTTGCACTAACCCAAGATCCCTTGTCTGGTCTTTACTTCGAACTGGTCAAGACATTGATTCGAACCATTACACTGGTGCCGTGACCAGTTCTTGGTGTTAGCGCGCGGCCCTGGAGGCCGAACACGAGCACGATGGGTCTCGAGATGAAAGATCGAGTATCTCGGGATCCACATCGAATGACACTGCTCATGCCGACGATTTAATCCGAATCCAAATGAAGGGGTATACCTCTATAATTGGACCCAAGGTAGAGAAGGTAGTTTGAGACCTCAAATCCGAAGAGATGCCCATTCCAGTCATGAATTATACATACAGATTAAGTACCGATTCCACAGAAAGATCGACACCAATTATGATGATGACTCTGGATGCTTAACAAGCAGCCTCGGCTCAAGCAGAAACGAGAACAGCGAACCCCCGTTGATCCTTAGACGACGTAGACGTCTCGGTATTCGACATAGGAGTTTTGAAGAAAATCACTGAGTCAGCAGCAGAATACTTGAGCTTCAAGTTGAGCGTCGACACCATGAATAAAGTTCGCCTATACCAAGGTTTACCAAAGTTAGAACACTCTGAACAAAAGGTTCTGAGACTTAGGAATCTGGAGAAACAATGTCACCAGTATGAAACCGATAAACAACGAATGATGAATGACATGAAGAACTGAATTAAAAGAGCAAATCAATCGTGACCTCGAACGACAGACATATGTAATCCAAAGGAAACTCGAACTTGCTAAAGCTGAGTGGGAAAATGAAAAACTTAGACAAGAAGTTGATCTAGAGGAACAGGAAGCTACTTCCACCATCAAGAATCTCGAACTAAAAAAAGAGGCCAAGCAAATAAGAGCCGAAATGGAACAGTATAAATACGAGGCAAATAAACTGCTAGAGATCCGAGATCAATGCATCTTGAAAAACGAGGATGTAATGGAGTCCATGAAAGATAGCAATCAAGATCTATTCTTGAAGCAACAAGAACTATGCCTCGAAATAGCCAACCTGACAAAACGAAAGACAGCTCTCGATACATATGTGTCGGGAATAGGGAACAGTGATTAAACTGCCAGAACATGCCCTGAGGAAGAAGATAAATCTTTCGAAACGGACACAAGTGTATCAGTAACACAACTAGATATACTTTACCACCAGGAAATGACTAATAATGACATACCTTCCGACGCTACTTTCGTAAAAGGAACTACACCTTTGGCGACATCAACGCCAGCCGAAGCTTTAAAGAAGCCAGATCGATACGATCCATTTGTAAATGATAATGCCGACGTCCATGTTCGGAACGATGGCGTCTATGACCCCACACATGAACCCAGGCAAACTGAACCTGAAAAACGGAGGATAAGATTCAGTGTCGCCACTGACTTACCACATAAAGAGAACGAACCCAATACTGCATGTGGACAGGAGGGCCACTTCGAGTTATCATATGATGACAATTCTGTAGATGATTCCGAACCTTTGGGCACAGGGAACCAAGGTGCGTAAGGGGTAGTGCATCAAGTTCTACCCGAGGACCAACTGCACCCCCTCCAGGGGCTGGAGGCGCCACGGGAGGAACTTCGAGGCACAGATCCCGAAGCAGTGTGTTAGAAGACTGTGCTGAATCAGTCAGCCAATACTTCAAACACTGCACACAGTGAGGAGACCATCCGAGAGTGGAGCGTCAACCAATGTCAAAAATTGGTACGCACAATTAACGCAGCTAGGCGGCAAGCCATCCTGCCTAAGATTTACAAGGGTGTAAAAACCTGGAAAGAATGGTTCTCGAACTTCACTGATGATATGAGGTGCAATGCATGGACTCCCAAGGAGGCACTACTTCACCTGATCAGATGTCTGAAACATGGCCCAGGCCGGATAGCCGTTGAAAAGTGGAACAAAGTATACTTCGAGAGGGGTACTTTCCAACAGCTAGTCGAGATTGCCAGCATTTTGCTGTACAATTTAGTGAGTGAAGACCCTTTTATGCTCTTCAAGAAGCGAACGCAGAAACCACAAGAATCATTTCGAGCCTACGGGTATGAGTTGCAATCCCTGTTACAGAGGGCGCGGCCGGGAACCAATCCTTCTGATAAATATTTCCTGAACGGCTTGTTGCCACAATTCGTAAGTGGACTTCGAGATGAAGATCAGCAGCAAGCAGCTTTAGATGCTTGGAAAGGGAGAAATCCTACCCTGGTGGACCTTTTTGAAGGGATTGAGTGCTGGACAGTAAAGAAGACCCTCATGGCGGGAAAAGTAGAGATGAAAACCTTGAATACCAAGGTTTGTGCGAGTACTAATACCAGTACGGCTTCCATGTCGGGAATACACCAACCGACATACACTGAAACAACCGACAATGACTTCGAGATCATCGAGATCGAGGAGGAGGACGGTACTATCTCCGCAGTACAGGTAAAGAAAGACGTCAAGCGGATATATAACCGAAGCGCTAATGAAGCTCGAGGGGAAACAAGACCCACCCCAGACAGTCAAACTACTGAATGGCTGTTAGTCGGCCCCCAAGACCACCTCTATCGAGAGCCCCTGCTTCACCTGAACCTCTGGATATGAAGAAAATGATGGAGGATTTTATGAAAACTTTTGCTGAAACTATGTATGCAAGACCTGAACAACGGAGAGTGGACCTGAGCAGACTACGCTGTTACCGTTGTCAAGAAATGGGGCATTACGCTCATGAGTGTACAGCCCCGAAGCCTGTGCTATCCCGAGTTAATTATGTGGAAGAGAAGAAGGAGGAGGAAAACTAAAGAGGGTCGCATCTGTGGCAAAGGATGTGATCCGTGATTCGAAAATCTGCCAAAATGCCACCACTGGTGAATCCGAGCTAGTACAGGAGTCAATACCCTCCGGGGGACTGGTATGTGAGAAGGATCCTCTCACCCCAGTCCGAGCCGGGGACTTCGACGGGGTTGGGACAGAGGAAGGTCGGAACCCGAGGGAGCAAACCTACATCGAAGAAGAGAGAGGTTGGGTTGAAGAGTTGACGCGTGTGAGTGCGGCACACCTCCCCCTGAACCATCTGTGTGTAACCTTCCTGAAGGGTTTCGGATGGGAGATCGGTGACTCTCAGGAACAACTCCGATTTGCACAGAACTCCTCACCTTTGGGGGGGAAACGATGGTAGATCGCTGTATCAGTGAAGGGGCGGACTGGAGAATTTTTGATTGACACAGGTGCCAGCCATTCGTGTGTCTCGAGAAAATTCTTCAATCTGGTGTCCGGCAACCATGAAACACTACCTTTGGTAAGACGTTCATACAGATCGGAACGGGGGGCTACGAGTATGTAATGAGCCCTACCATAGCCGACATAAGTGACGATGGAATAAACGGTTTGGATTTCGCAAGCTTGTACGGTGCTGTGTTGGATCCCCGGTTCGGGATGCTGAAGATCCGGCAACCGTGCAATTGCGAGATCCCATGCATATTGAGACATGTATCCTCGGTAGCCACCATGGTCCAGACTGTGAAAATTCCATCTGGAATGACTTGTGACGTTTTGTGTTCCTCGCACAATGCTTTTCAAGGTTCAAACGCTGTCTTCGAACCTAATTCTGAAGTATTATCTAGTTTACAGCTAGATTCTGTTGACACTCTGGTGGGAAACGGATCATGGATGGTAGTCCCGATTATGAACAGAGGACTAAAACTTGTGTACTTGAGAAAAAATGAGAAGATCGGTGATATGTTCCTGACCGAACATGTCTCGGAAGCTCAATTTCGAACTGAGTTACCTGAGGACGCAGCCCGAGGATTACCAGATGATTTAAGAAAATTAGTTGATGATTCTTCCCTGAGGAAAAATTCAGAGAAAGAAAGACTTCGAGCTTTGCTTGCTACCTTCCACGATGCCTTCGGGAAAACTGGGGGCTCGGTAGGCCGCACTAGCAAGGTGTTGCACACGGTCGACACCGGAGATTCGAAGCCATTTAAAATACCTTATAGGAGATTACCACTTAAAAAGAAAGTGGAGGCTGAGAAACAAATCCTCGAATAGCTGGAAAAAGGGGTTATTGTGCCTAGCACGAGTCCCTGGTCCAGCCCCGTGTGCATGACCATGAAGAAGGATGGGTCTATTCGATTTTGCATCGATTACAGGAAGCTGAATGGCTTAACAAAAAAGAACTCCTATCCCTTACCAAGGATAGATGAGACCTTAGACTCGTTAGAAGGAAACAAATACCTCTGTACCCTGGACCTTCAGTCCGGGTATTGGCAGATAGGGATGGATCCTAAGGACATGGAGAAAACAGCTTTCTCGAGCCATATGGGTTTATTCCAATACAATGTTTTACCTTTTGGGCTGTGTAATGCACCAGCCACTTTCGAAGCTATGATGGAGGAAATGCTAAGCGACCTTCTTTGGAAGAGTTGTTTGGTGTACCTCGACGATGTTATAGTGTTTGAAAAGACTTTCGAGGATTGCATGAACAACCTCGATTTAGTCTTGAAGAGAATACTATCAAATGGTCTGAAGTTAAAAGCTAAGAAATGTAATTTATTTAAATCATCTATTACATATCTTGGTCGCATAATAACTCCTGACGGTGTAAAAGCCGACCCTGAAAAACTCTGAACAGTGTCCGAAAGGCAGAAGCCCATAAGTGCAAAGGAAGTAAGATCCTTCCTCGGGTTCTGTTCATATTATCGAGACTTCCTCCCGAACTATTCTAAAGGGAGCTACCCCTTGCAAATGATAGCACATTTGACCCCAGGTCGAGCAAAGTAACGTTTTCCATGGGGAGATGAACAAGATGCAGCCTTCGAGCAAACATTTGTTTGCTAACACACCAGTATTGAAATATCCAACTGCGGATGACCATTTCATACTGGACACTGACGCTAGCAACGATAGTATTGGTGCAGCCCTGTCACAGGTCCAGGACGGGGTCGAAGTACCAATCGCCTTTGCTAGTAACACTTTGAATACGGCACAACGAAACTACTGCACCACTAAACGTGAGTTGCTGGCTGTGGTGGTGTATACCAAAAAGTTTCGACACTTCCTATGGGGTACCGATTTTACTCTTCGAACTGATCACTCGTCCCTGAGGTGGCTACTTAATTTTAAGGACGCCGAAGGAATGATTGGCCGTTGGCTGGCACACCTGTCAGAATTTGGGTTGGAGCATAGCCAGATCCAACATCGACCGGGTTCGAAGCATATTAATGCAGATGCCCTATCCTGGAGGCCTTTTAGAAAGTGCCAGAAAATCGATTGTGATGATTGTGGGGCCCACAACGCGGTAGTTGCAACGGTTCGAACTAGACAGTCCAAACCGCTACCTAGCGCCAGCATGGTAAATGTTATAGAATGGCCAGAATAACCATTCAACATTTCCAACAAAATGATCCCGCTATCAAGAGAGTGATTTCCTTCCTGAATAAGAATGCCAAGCCCGAACGGCCGGCATTATCCCTCGAAGACAGAGAAAATCGGAAAATTTCTAGCCCAATGGACCGAGCTAGAGGTTCGAGACGGTTTACTGTGTCGATGGAAAACCTGTCCTACTAAGGACAAGGTCCTACAGATAGTGATACCCATGTCACTAGGATGAGACATTATGTTTTATTGCCACAGACATAAAACTAGCGGACACTTCGGGAAGAAGAGAACTTTCGAACGCCTAGCCAGAAGATACTACTGGCCAGGGATGCACAATGACATCATAAGATGGGTAATGACTTGCCCCGAATGCAGTAAGAATAAGACCGGTCCTGGAATGGGAAAGATGCCTCTGGTGCAAGAGCTATTCGGCGTTCGTTTTGCCTGAGTAGCACTCAGGCCACCATTTGGCCATTTGTAAAACTCGAACTAATCCATACAGACCCCAGTCTGATGGTCAAGTAGAAAGATTCAATCGAACATTGATACAAGTCCTCAAACCCTTGGTAAATTCTTGCCAAGACGACTGGGCGGCATCCCATCCCCTCCATGTGACTTTGTAGTACATGCTTATAACAGTACTGTACACGCTGCAACGAACTGTTCCCCTAATCTATTAGTATTCGGGGAAGATATTATAACACCTGCAGATCTCGTGTATGGTGTTATAGGGGTGAGCCCCGAAGCCCCATGTACGGTGATGTTTGTAGAATCTCTACGAGATCAATTTAAGAGAGCTTATGAAGTAGTTCGAAATGAGCTATTAAAGAATGCGAATTGGCAAAAAATTGGGTATGATACCCACCTGAAGCCACGCCAGTTTAGCGTGGGTGACCGAGTGTTTAGGATACATGAACCTTTAAGATGCAAGAAATTAATTAAACGGTTATGCTTATGAGTCTGGCCACAGGCCGAATGAATAAGTCTAACGTGTGTAGATTAAGGAAATGGACGGGACGGGATGAGTGTGAGGAAATTTCCAAACAGATGAATGAACGGAAGCACGAGATCCTAATGAAAACTAATGAGCTATCAAGGAAATTGAAGGGAATGGCCCCAAAGAGAAAAAGAGGCCGACCTTGCAAAATAGCAGTTGAGAAAAAGCCAAAGAGAGGACGACCCAAGAAGGTCGACGCTGACACGAATTTAAAACCTAATCGTGATAAAATTGTCTCGGCGGAACAGAGAATCCAAGGTAGGGGGAAAACGTTGGCACCTTCCACCGGACCTTCTCGAGATTCCCAGTTGAAAAACAAAGAAAGAGAGGTGAGGCGCAGTCCCAGATTTGCTGGGCGGACTGCCGTTACTTAATGTTCTGAAATCACAATGAGTGTACAGTCCTGTTTACGTGTCTTGTTATATGTTTGGAGGTTGAGATACCTCGGCCATGATTCGAAATACGACCACGACGGGTATTACTAACCTATTCATGGTTCCTGTGGATGGCAGACAGCTTGTCTGATGTGTACGCACGATGCTACATGTTCTTCTGCCAAACCCCTGTTGATATGAATAGTGAAGCTGGTAGTCCCACCAACGGCCTATGGAGAAAACCAACCCCGAACCTTGGTTATCCGGGGTAGTATGAACGCCTGCCATGAGCGGGAAGGGGGGCGCTAGTGAGCGGGGTACCTGAAAAACCCACAGTTACTGTAAACTGTGCTAAAAAAACTATTATATAGGGTTCATAAGTGAACTGTAAAATTTTTCTTTTCGGGTTATGTAACACTTTACCATATATAATTACAAACATAGTATGTCATTAATAACATACATTTAAATACTCTATGTACGGGTTCGAACATGTTCTTCCGAACTTATCTCGACCCATATTTTTCTTCTACATTGTTTCATAGTGTATAAATATGTTTACTTCACCTAATATAAATATATGTGGTCGACTCCTAATACTAAGACGTCACACAAATAACATCACGTTCTACTTCGAACTCTCGTTTATTACTTCGAGCCCTTATTTTTTAGAATAACGAAGTTGTCACAATGTTAAATACATTTTTTTACACACCCCTTTCCTTATTCTGGTGGAGGTAGTGTAGGGGCTCGTAGATCGTGATATAGTGTGAGCGTCTCCCTCGAGAGGGCGTCTCGAGCGGTGCACCCATCATCGGTAGTCACTAGAGGTATCCTCGACCCCTGGTCTCTGCAGGGTGGTGGCAGTACTGTTCGCCTCATCCCAGCTCCTACCTGGGGCCAGGGAAGGCGTTAGTCTGGCTCTAGCTGTCGACAGAGTCGGACCACTTTTACCTGAGCTTACATTACAGTTAAGCAGTACACTTCGAGGTGGATGTAAACAATATACTGTAATAAATACGTGCCAGTTGCACTAACCCGAGATCCCTTGTCTGGTCTCAACTTCGAACTGGTCAAGACATTGATTCGAACCATTACACAAGTAAACAAAGAACACCTCAAAAGCAAAGTATCAGGAACTAATCAAGTTGAAGGTGAAACAAAGTGAAACACCCCTAAAGTATTAGAATATTTGTTTAAATGTCAATATATCATGTCTAGTTAGCTGACACATCCCTCAATTCTTCATAGCCTGAAAATTTTGCTTCATCTGGTACCCCAAGGGTACCCCACTCTGAAGCAGTCACAAATTGAACATTTCTAACCAGCGATCTAGCAACCCATTTTTATATAAAGTGTAACCAAAATGGCAGGACCCCACACTCCAGGGTGGTGACTGAACAAGGATCCCACATCCCAGGAGCAGAAGGTGTATGAACCAGGAAGGTGTCTGTATTGTCTAATTCCCATGATCTTAATGGGACAGGTCTTATTTAGTTCTGTGTGCATAATTGCGCACATGATATCCCAGCATGTATTAGGGTCCCTGCTATAATAGAAGTTGTGCAAGTCAAAAGACTTAAGTGCTTGATGAAAATCATTTTTGACATAGTACCTGTATGATCTCCCAACAAATTAGATACTAGTCATGTTTAAAAAATACATATCCTTATCCATGCAACTGCCTACCCCTTTTTACACAAATTTATATTGATCTATATTAATGTACCAATTCCATGATATCAGTGATATCACCAACATGTGCACTAAAATGACAGGACCCCACACTCCAGGGTGGTGACTGAACAAGGATCCCACATCCCAGCAGCAGAAGGTATATGAACCAAAAATGTGTCTGTATCAAGGGAACATTATAGATATTTACCTGCATGCACCAATGTCTAATAACAATTCAATTCTTGTGGTCCACATTCATACAACAATAGTGAATTCAATTTCTGGCCCTTTTCTCATCTGAATTAATGTACACTTGAGTATTACCATCCAATAATATGTCAGTTCATGAAAACTAAAAAAAAAAATGAGAATGTTGATTGAGAGCAGACTTTGGGTCTATGAGTAACATGAAAAGTGATGTATGTATGTTTTTATTCCTGTCATATAGAGCCACTACCTTAATTAATGTGACCAGAACCTTAGGTTAATTGGGTCACAGAAACAGGAAAATTGTATACTAATACCTGCAGTGCTGAAGCTTTGAAGTGGGGAATAATGAGATCTGCAGGACCTTATGGCCTGCAAGGGGAAAAACTTTTCTTATAGACTGCACTCCACACAGTGTGTGTATGCAAACTGAGGACATGGCCGCATAGTGTATGCCAATAGAGGATGTGGTATTAGCTAAGATCCACACACTGTGTGTAGACAAATTGGGGACATGGCCCCACAGTGTCTATGCAAAAAGAGGACTTGGTCTGAGACACAGCATGTGTACAGGCAAACTGGGGACTTAGTCTAAAATATACTCCATGCAGTATGTGTAGGCAAACTGAGGACAAAGCCATACAATGTGTGTTAAAATAGAAGACTTTTTCTTAGATATCCTCCACACAGTGTGTGGAGGCAAACTGAGGACATGGCCACACCTCCTCCTCCCATGCAGCAGATTTTAAACAGTCAACTTTGTTTTATCATTTGACATATCACTGCTGAACAATATTTCAGCAGTGAAAAAAGGGAGGCTATGGGCTTGGGCATCAGCGATGACCTTGAAAAATGGTTATAAACATGATTTCTAGTGTATCAACAAAATGTCCCCAATTTGACCTTAAGAGACTTGTGCTGTGTGTGAAAAATCAGCGCAAAATTCCACTTTCTATAGTATAAAATCCTAGCCTATTTAGGGTGACCATATAACTCATTAAGGGTTGTATAATGGTAGATGTAGTATTTGAATAGACTTAGGCACAGGGAGGTGATAAGAGGCCGGGAGGTGGTGATAGGGTGCCAGGAGAAGGTGAGGGAGGCTGGGGGAGGTGAGCAGAGACCAGGAGAAAGTGATGGGCAGCCAAGAGAAATGAGGGAGTGACTGGGAGAAGATAGGGGAAACACTTGGGAAAATAATGAAACTTAAGCAGCAGCAAACCCCCCCCCTCCATCTGCAAGAGCTTGATGTAATAGGAATAAATCAATTGCTCAAAATTTGATAATGACACTGTATTTTTGCATGAAGATCATGAACAGATTAAATACACTGTAAATACATTGTGCATTCTGTTGAGAATTACACATATTTACAATATATTTACACTAGCATTTGGTAGGGTGTACCCCATTGGTGAAAGCAATGCAAATTCTATTGAAAATTACACATATTTATATTACTTTTACAGCAGAATTTTGAAGAGTGTGAGCAAACGGTAAATTCATTGCAAACTCTGGCGAGAATTACACATATTCTCATTACCTTTACACCAGCATTAGCAAGGTAAAGGAACGCAAATGTCAGTGCATGTATTTACATCACCTTTAAATCAGCTTTACAAAGAGTGTAATTCCATAGTAAAGTAATACATATTTTGGTGACAATTACACATATTTACACTACCATCACATCATCATTACTAAGGGTGTAAACCAATGGAAAATGCAATGCAAACCTTGGTGACAATTGCACATATTTACATCACTTTTACTTGAGATTTACAAACAAATTAAATGTATGTAAATATCGTTCAATCTAAAGGCCAGGTAAATAGTATGTAAATCCTGAGCACAATCTTTACACAGAAATGCGACCTTTACATTTTGTAAAGCCCATATCTCGTGCAGTGTGTATAACAGAAGGGGAAACTATATAGCTTCATCTATAGAAATATTATACTCTGTGTTAATCAGAGCGAGTTATTATCTGTTACATTCTGTACTAGGTTGTAGTTAAGTACATGACGTGACTATGTTTACTGCACCTCTATATTGACCTGGCTATTCATTTTTCACTTTCAGTATCTCAACATTTATGTAATGATTATCTAGCCTTTACTCAGAAAAGGGAAGAAAAAGACACAATTAGCCCTATCACTTTAGTGGCCACACATACTAAATTCAGAATGTTTAACATGCTGAGGCTTTTCAAAGAAGGGTTATGACTGTTTAAGTGTGTCAACAAAATGTCCCCAATTGACCTTAAGAGACTTGTGCTGTGTGTGAAAAATCAGTGCAAAATTCCACTTTCTATAGTATAAAATCCTAGCCTATTTAGGCTGACCATATAATTCATAAAGTGTTGTATAATGGTAGATGTAGTATTTGAATAGACTTAGGCACAGGGAGGTGGTAGGAGGCCGGGAGGTGGTGATAGGGTGCCGGGAGAAGGGTACCCCACTCTGAAGCAGTCACAAATTGAACATTTCTAACCAGTGAGCTAGCAACCCATTTTTATATATATAAAATGGCAGGACCCCACACTCCAGGGTGGTGACTGAACAAGGAACCCACATCCCAGGAGCAGAAGGTGTATGAACCAGTATTGTCTAATTCTCATGATCTTAATGGGACAGGTCTTATTTAGTTCTGTGTGCATAATTGCGCACATGATATCCCAGCATGTATTAGGGTCCCTGCTATAATAGAAGTTGTGCAAGTCAAAAGACATAAGTGCTTGATGAAAATCATTTTTGACATAGTACCTGTATGATCTCCCAACAAATTAGATACTAGTCATGTTTAAAAAATACATATCCTTATCCATGCACCTGACTACCCCTTTTTACACAAATTTATATTGATCTATATTAATGTACCAATTCCATGATATCAGTGATATCACCAACATGTGCACTAAAATGATAGAACCCCACACTCCAGGGTGGTGACTGAACAAGGATCCCACATCCCAGCAGCAGAAGGTATATGAACCAAAAATGTGTCTGTATCAAGGGAACATTATAGATATTTACCTGCATGCACCAATGTCTAATAACAATTCAATTCTTGTGGTCCACATTCATACAACAATAGTGAATTCAATTTCTGGCCCTTTTCTCATCTGAATTAATGTACACTTGAGTATTACCATCCAATAATATGTCAGTTAATGAAAACTAAAAACAAGATGAGAATGTTGATTGAGAGCAGACTTTGGGTCTATGAGTAACATGAAAAGTGATGTATGTATGTTTTTATTCCTGTCATATAGAGCCAATACCTTAATTAATGTGACCAGAACCTTAGGTTAATTGGGTCACAGAAACAGGAAAATTGTATACTAATCCCTGCAGTGCTGAAGCTTTGAAGTGGGGAATAATGAGATCTGCAGGACCTTATGGCCTGCAAGGGGAAAAACTTTTCTTATAGACTGCACTCCACACAGTGTGTGTATGCAAACTGAGGACATGGCCACATAGTGTAAGCCAATAGACAATGTGGTATTAGCTAAGGTCCACACACTGTGTGTAGACAAATTGGGGACATGGCCCCACAGTGTGTCTATGCAAAAAGAGGACTTGGTCTGAGACACAGCATGTGTACAGGCAAACTGGGGACTTAGTCTAAAATATACTCCATGCAGTATGTGCAGGCAAACTGAGGACAAAGCCATACAATGTGTGTTAAAATAGAAGACTTTGTCTTAGATATCCTCCACACAGTGTGTGGAGGCAAACTGAGGACATGGCCACACCTCCTCCTCCCAAGCAACAGAATTTATACAGTCAACTTTGTTTTATCATTTGACATATCACTGCTGAACAATATTTCAGCAGTGAAAAAAGGGAGGCTATGGGCTTGGGCATCAGCGATGACCTTGAAAAATGGTTATAAACATGATTTCTAGTGTGTCAACAAAATGTCCCCAATTTGACCTTAAGAGACTTGTGCTGTGTGTGAAAAATCAGCGCAAAATTCCACTTTCTATAGTATAAAATCCTAGCCTATTTAGGCTGACCATATAATTCATTAAGTGTTGTATAATGGTAGATGTAGTATTTGAATAGACTTAGGCACAGGGAGGTGATAGGAGGCCGGGAGGTGGTGATAGGGTGCCAGGAGAAGGTGAGGGAGGCTGGGGGAGGTGAGCAGAGACCAGGAGAAAGTGATGGGCAGCCAAGAGAAATGAGGGAGTGACTGGGAGAAGATAGGGGAAACACTTGGGAAAATAATGAAACTTAAGCAGCAGCAAACCCCCCCCCCCTCCATCTGCAAGAGCTTGATATAATAGGAATAAATCAATTGCTCAAAATTTGGTAATGACACTGTATTTTTGCATGAAGTTCATGAACAGATTAAATACACTGTAAATACATTGTGCATTCTGTTGAGAATTACACATATTTACAATATTTTTACACTAGCATTTGGTAGGGTGTACCCCATTGGTGAAAGCAATGTAAATTCTATTGAAAATTACACATATTTATATCACTTTTACAGCAGAATTTTGAAGAGTGTGAGCAAACGGTAAATTCATTACAAACTCTGGCGAGAATTACACATATTCTCATTACCTTTACACCAGCATTAGCAAGGTAAAGGAAGGCAAATGTCAGTGCATGTATTTACATCACCTTTAAATCAGCTTTACAAAGAGTGTAATTCCATAGTAAAGTAATACATATTTTGGTGACAATTACACATATTTACACTACCATCACATCATCATTACTAAGGGTGTAAACCAATGGAAAATGCAATGCAAACTTTGGTGACAATTGCACATATTTACATCACTTTTACTTGAGATTTACAAACAAATTAAATGTATGTAAATATCGTTCAATGTAAAGGCCAGGTAAATAGTATGTAAATCCTGAGCACAATCTTTACACAGAAATGCGACCTTTACATTTTGTAAAGCCCATATCTCGTGCAGTGTGTATAACAGAAGGGGAAACTATATAGCTTCATCTACAGAAATATTATACTCTTTGTTAATCAGAGCGAGTTATTATCTGTTACATTCTGTACTAGGTTGTAGTTAAGAACATGACGTGACTATGTTTACTGCACCTCTATATTGACCTGGCTATTCATTTTTCACTTTCAGTATCTCAACATTTATGTAATGATTATCTAGCCTTTACTCAGAAAAGGGAAGAAAAAGACACAATTAGCCCTATCACTTTAGTGGCCACACATACTAAATTCAGAATGATTAACATGCTGAGGCTTTTCAAAGAAGGGTTATGACTGTATAAGTGTGTCAACAAAATGTCCCCAATTGACCTTAAGAGACTTGTGCTGTGTGTGAAAAATCAGTGCAAAATTCCACTTTCTATAGTATAAAATCCTAGCCTATTTAGGCTGACCATATAATTCATAAAGTGTTGTATAATGGTAGATGTAGTATTTGAATAGACTTAGGCACAGGGAGGTGGTAGGAGGCCGGGAGGTGGTGATAGGGTGCCGGGAGAAGGGTACCCCACTCTGAAGCAGTCACAAATTAAACATTTCTAACCAGCGATCTAGCAACCCATTTTTATATATATAAAATGGCAGGACCCCACACTCCAGGGTGGTGACTTTTAAAGTTGTTTATTGGGATAACTACATTTACAAAGTAAGTGTATTTATAACTTGGTGCCCACGCATTGTGGTAATTATACCAAGCCCCCTATACATTTCAAATCTTTTAAGACAGTCTAAACATACAACAGTCAGTAGTGGCCTCATATTTACATTTAACATCAACAGTATATTATTGATACCGTATCACAAATTACAAAAAATATCTGTCAGCGATCAAGTAAATGATGAGATGAGATGAGGATGAGTTCTATCTCTAAATAGTCACAAAAGTTATCACATAAAACAGTCTGGGTAGTCTTTCTTTATAGAGTTTTTAAATTCATATAGGGTCTCTATTACCGTATATTTTGCTTTTAGCTGATTCCACCTGTTACAGGCTCTATATAAAGCACTACGGATTACAATAGGTTTAAGGCTATGTGGTATTAACAATCTTTTTCCCTGATGGAAACGAGTGGGAATATTTCTATTGTCGACTAGATTTTCACACTTTGACAGGTAGAAGGCATAGAATAAAAGATGTTGATCTCTTCTATCGGCAAGCTCTATACACTTACTAATTTGTTTAATTTGTTCTGTTGTCATGGTTGGATTTTCTTCCAATTTGACTTTATAAACTACTCTTAATGCCCAATTTTGTAGTAATTGTAATTCTTTTGTTTCTCCTCGATAGTCCCTATCCCATATAAAATCACAATAGTCAAAAGTTGGTAATATCATGGACTTGAAGATATCTAGAGCCGTAGAGTTATCAACATATTTTCTAATTGTTGCAAGCTGAAAAATTTTATGCCTTATATTTTGTGTACAGTTAGCTCAATGTTTAATGAAAGTAAGTTCAGGGTCAAGATCTACACCCAAGTATGTAAAATTGTATACTCTCTCTAATGCAGAATTGTTCAACATAAAAACACTGTTTTCATTATGATTTCCATTATATAGCATCCATTTTGTTTTCTTTTCATTCACAGTAAGAGAGTTATGTAAACACCAATTATACACAGCCTTGATTGCATTTTTTATATCCTGTGGGGTATTTACAGTTATGACTGCGTCATCGGCATACAAAGTGGTTTCAAACGGTCCCACCTTAGGGAGAGAGTTAATATAGACAGAAAAAAGTACTGGACCTAAAACTGATCCCTGAGGGACTCCATATTTCATACACTTGGAGGTGGACAGTACACCATTTGCCAATGTATTCTGTGTCCTGTTAGGGAGATAATTTTCAAAGAATTTACAAGTTGGACGGTCAAGGCGTAAAATTGACATTTTTTCTAGTAATTTAGAGTGTGATACAGTATCAAAAGCCTTTTTGTAATCTAGATATAGACAGTATGAAGGTTTGTTTGATATAATATTATTAATTATTGTTGATAGATGTTCCGTTATAGCTGACTGAGTCGAGTGGCCAGTCCTGTATCCATGTTGTGATGGGCAGTGTAAATTACAATTTTTCATATAAGACTGGAGTCTATTACATATAATCTTTTCCAAAATTTTTCCTGGTATTTGTAGCAAGCTTATAGGCCTAAGGTCATTTACATCAAGAGAGACTTTTTTATGTAGGGGGATGACCGTCCCAGCTTTCCAAGCAGTTGGAAATATTGAAGTGCGTAGGCTACTGGGACCCCTTCTCCAGGTGGTAGGGCTTTTGCTAAGTCTTCACCAATATTTACAAAGATGCTGTTTATGTACTCAGCGCAAGCATCAGGAGGAACAATTAAATTAGTAGTCCGATTTCTAAGTTTAATGAGGGTACTACTGGTTTTATGTGGTAGAAGTTTGTGTATGGCTTCCCAGAATTTGGCTGGGTCCATTTTTCTAAATCTTAATAATAGTTCAATTTCATGCTTTTGGCTGTGGAAAAGTTCTCGTTTTACTATTAGTTTATAATGTTTGGCAGCAGCCCAGTCACCATCTGATTTTGTGAACCTGGCTTTTCTATAGAGTTTGTCTCGTACCCTCATTAGTTCTAGTATCGGTTGTGTTAGCCATGGTGGTGTGTAATCTGGTATATTCATCTTTTTTATAGGGCATATATTGTTCAGATTAGTCAAAATCACATTTATAATCTTATTCCACATTTCATTGACATCATTTAATGCTACTATATCAGTCCAGTCATATTGTGTAAGCATGTTTTTGAACGCTAGAAAATCATATCTTCTATAGGACCTAGCATATACAGTCTTCTTCTTTAATTTGACTTTTTCACATTTTAAAGTCATGAAAATGGGGGTATGGTCCGATATGTGTACGTCAACCAAGCCAGAATAGGTAATATTATGTACATTTGTATAAATATGGTCCAATATGGTCCCTGATACAGGTCTGGTGATATCATTTATGATTTGGAACAGTTTGTTTCCGGTACAAAATTCATTTACAGTGGCATCTTCAACATCCTTTTTAGATAATAAATTAATATTAAAATCTCCCATTAGTATGAGCTTTCTATTCTTTGTTACATTTTTCAGAAGGGAGGTTAATTTATTATATATTGCACCTTTATCTTTACTATCAGGTGGTCTATAGCATACAAAGATCTTATATTTTGTTACATTAATTTGAACGTCTACACATAATATTTCAAAGTCATTTTCTATGAAGGAGTAGGTAAGATCAGGAATAGCAATATAGTGGTCTTTTAAATAGAGCATAAGGCCACCAGCGTTTTTATCTCTGCTTGGATACCTATCTAGTCTAACGTACTGATAGCCTGGGATGTGTAAGTCTGCATCCAGTATTGAGGGTCTTAACCATGATTCTACAATACCAGTGATGTTGGAATATGAAATTAACCTAAAAGTATCAGTCCTTTTACCATATATGGAGCGAGTGTTTATGCAGAAAATCTTTAGACCCTTTTGTGACTCAATATTATCTAATACTACCAGTTTGATAGCACCTTACAATGTTGAATTTGTTGTATGAATGATATGAATGATAAATGTGAAGAATGATCACAATAGAGGCATATTTAGACTGTTTGACTGTCATTGAAAGGGGTCTGGAGCGTGGACAGGTCAAAAAAATATATACATTGTTAAGTGCATTGCTTTAAAGGTTATGAGAACGTAAAAGGCAAAATTGATAATAACGAGGTTATAATCATGTATCGATTATGTAGATAGACTAGTACAATTCAGCTAGGTATTGGTTACTCTCAAGCTGGAGTTCAGTAGGTCAGCTCGACCTGGTAGATTTCAGTGCTAAGCCAAGCGCATCCGATGACCCAGGGATGCGGTAGGTGTACTATGGAACACAGTTATTTTTGGACACAGCCAGTCGCGAGATAGTTCAGGTAAGTGTTGATATAATATTGAGAAGTATCAGGCATGTCCATTGACCTAATACAAAGTGCATTACAGTTATAATAGACTATGAGTCTATTATTATTATTTGCAGGGTATTAACAAAGCTTATAATCAATTATATATACATAGGGGAAAGACAGTCCCCTCTACCAATTTCATGATAATCATATGCTCAATCAGAGGTACATACACCTAGTCCTGTATCAGCAATAAGCTTTTGGGAACAATTGGTATGTCATGTCTAACTGAGGAAATATTAGTACTATTTTTTATTATGGCTGAACGCGGTGAGCATCCGTTGTAGCTTGTTTGACTTTTTTCAATTTTTTCTTTATCAGAGTGTTTTTTGGATTTATCCTGTTGTCTGGTACTTGACCTCCTGTTGGTTGACATAATAGGATTCTGTGCAGCCGCTGAATATGTGGTAGTGGTAGTTGGCCTTGGAGGGGGGGGGGAACTATGAGCTGCCTGTAGTTCTTCCATGGTTATGGTTTGCTTGGAGCTGATTGGAGTTGTTCTATCAATGATGTTCACCGTAGGTGCTGTGGTGCCTTCTGGTGAGGGGTTGCTTGTTGTAGTTTGTACTGGAGGAGTATGTGGATTTGTCATCTTTGCAGCCGTAGACGGGGCAGCCGTGTCATGGGCAGCTGTAGTATGGACAGCGGTTGTAGTCTGCACTGTCCCCTGTGTCCATTGTACTGGAGGGATAGAGGTTGTGGTTGAGGTGGGAGTTGGTATAGTAGGAGCTGGGATTACTGGTGCTGTGGCAGCCTGTTGTGTATTAACTGTGTTGGGGTTGGTTTCCTCCATCACTTCTTTGGCTAGGTCGGGATATCTCTCACGCAGAATTCGCCTTACCTCCATGAGGATTATACCACCCTTGTTTTTACCAGAGTACGATCCATTTTTCAATAATTTTGAGTTTATCGATGTATTAGTTCCCCAATGGGGGGATGCAACACATTCCAGTAGCTTCCTATGTCCAGTACCTAGTAATATTTTTAGAAGATTTTTGTCCTGTTCATATTTTAAGATGTTCAAAGCTTGGAGCTCATCTTCATCAATATTACGCCATCCCTCACAATCGAATTTTGCAATTTTCTTGGCATCCAAAGGTGTTTCACAGTCCATGATTTTTGGGCCTTTGAGTGTTTTCCAGCAAATTTAGCTTTGGCATAGGCAAAACCTTGTTCCACACTGCGAAATGTTAATCCATTTGCCTCGATTTTACACTCATAGAAGTTTGACAGCGGTGCTAACTCCCCTTGATATGCTACATAGCTGTCTGTAACCACTGTCTTTGCATTTGCAAGTTGCAGCTCGGGGGGGAGGTCTTTCAGCGCCTTGTGTGGGTAGTATTTTCCATTGACCAGCAGGCCTCTCCCTCTTGGTTTGACGTCTATTCCAACCTCCTGACCCAAATAGGCTATGGATCTAACATCGGACACAGCATGAACCTCCCAATTTAAGCAACTTTAAGCAAAACTTAAAGTTGAGTAATGGCCTTATTTTCAAGGCTTTAATCAACTTTAAGCAGGAGAAAAAATAAAGTTGATTAAAGCCTTGGAAATAAGGCCATTACTCAACTTTAAACTTTGCCTAAATTTGCTTAAATCGGAAGTTTCATGCAGTGGGATTTTTGCTTTTTAATGGCAGGATTCGAGTCATCTGATAGGAAAACCAATGGTTTCAACTCTCCTTTTCTTGACAATATATAGTCTCTTACACAAGCCTTTGTCATGACAATGACCATGGTACGTATGGTTTTATTTGGTGGGCCCTGGCGGAAAGCATAATCTATATCATAGTAGTCAAGAGATGGGTCAATGCCTAGTAACAAGTTGTATGCAACATCCTTTGTGCGCTCACCTTCTTGGTAGGCTAGTCCATCGACCACTATATTTCATCTTCTCAAGTTATTGTCTAATACTGAGATTTGCTCCTTATTGTCTTCAATGATGGTTCTATTAACTCTAGTAGCTCTTTGCACCTCAGCCATCTCAGATTTTAAGCGTTTTAGTTCATTTTCCAGTGTCTCATTTTTGTTTTTAAGTTGGGCGATTTCATCGTAATTCCACTTAATATTTTCACCTACTGTAATGGCTTCCTCCTTGTACAGGTTTAGCACCTCTCCTGTTTTTTCTTGTAAGGCTGCAATTGGGGAGTCCTTTCTACCCAGGTTCAATGTTTTTAGATCCCTAATAGCCTCTGTGAGGGGTGTGTGTTCATTTCTTTGGCCTTGACTCTCCGCCATTTTGGTTGTGCAGCCGGCTGTTGCGCCACTGAGACCATGTGAGCACAGGTAAGTCCGTATTTAGCGACTCCTAATATCGCCCACTCGGTGGACGACCAATATTAAAAACACTTAAAATGGGGTTAAAAAAAGGGTTTTTTTCCTTTGAAAACCTTGTCGGGCTTGGCACTAGACATTCAATAAGCCTCCCTGAAGATTTGGTGAAGTTGCTGCACTATTATCCTCTTCAATTCGAAGAAATTAGTCGCACGCTCTCGAGACAGACTCACTCACTGACGGCCATTACAGCCTATCATCAAGGAACCCACATCCCAGGAGCAGAAGGTGTATGAACCAGGAAGTTGTCTGTATTGTCTAATTCTCATGATCTTAATGGGACAGGTCTTATTTAGTTCTGTGTGCATAATTGCGCACATGATATCCCAGCATGTATTAGGGTCCCTGCTATAATAGAAGTTGTGCAAGTCAAAAGACTTAAGTGCTTGATGAAAATCATTTTTGACATAATACCTGTATGATCTCCCAACAAATTAGATACTAGTCATGTTTAAAAAATACATATCCTTATCCATGCACCTGCCTACCCCTTTTTACACAAATTTATATTGATCTATATTAATGTACCAATTCCATGATATCAGTGATATCACCAACATGTGCACTAAAATGACAGGACCCCACACTCCAGGGTGGTGACTGAACAAGGATCCCACATCCCAGCAGCAGAAGGTATATGGACCAAAAATGTGTCTTTATCAAGGGAACATTATAGATATTTACCTGCATGCACCAATGTCTAATAACAATTCAATTCTTGTGGTCCACATTCATACAACAATAGTGAATTCAATTTCTGGCCCTTTTCTCATCTGAATTAATGTACACTTGAGTATTACCATCCAATAATATGTCAGTTCATGAAAACTAAAAAAAAATGAGAATGTTGATTGAGAGCAGACTTTGGGTCTATGAGTAACATGAAAAGTGATGTATGTATGTTTTTATTCCTGTCATATAGAGCCAATACTTTAATTAATGTGACCAGAACCTTAGGTTAATTGGGTCACAGAAACAGGAAAATTGTATACTAATCCCTGCAATGCTGAAGCTTTGAAGTGGGGAATAATGAGATCTGCAGGACCTTATGGCCTGCAAGGGGAAAAACTTTTCTTATAGACTGCACTCCACACAGTGTGTGTATGCAAACTGAGGACATGGCCACATAGTGTAAGCCAATAGAGGATGTGGTATTAGCTAAGGTCCACACACTGTGTGTAGACAAATTGGGGACATGGCCCCACAGTGTGTCTATGCAAAAAGAGGACTTGGTCTGAGACACAGCATGTGTACAGGCAAACTGGGGACTTAGTCTAAAATATATTCCATGCAGTATGTGTAGGGAAACTGAGGACAAAGCCATACAATGTGTGTTAAAATAGAAGACTTTGTCTTAGATATCCTCCACACAGTGTGTGGAGGCAAACTGAGGACATGGCCACACCTCCTCCTCCCAAGCAACAGAATTTATACAGTCAACTTTGTTTTATCATTTGACATATCACTGCTGAACAATATTTCAGCAGTGAAAAAAGGGAGGCTATGGGCTTGGGCATCAGCGATGACCTTGAAAAATGGTTATAAACATGATTTCTAGTGTGTCAACAAAATGTCCCCAATTTGACCTTAAGAGACTTGTGCTGTGTGTGAAAAGTCAGCGCAAAATTCCACTTTCTATAGTATAAAATCCTAGCCTATTTAGGCTGACCATATAATTCATTAAGTGTTGTATAATGGTAGATGTAGTATTTGAATAGACTTAGGCACAGGGAGGTGATAGGAGGCCGGGAGGTGGTGATAGGGTGCCAGGAGAAGGTGAGGGAGGCTGGGGGAGGTGAGCAGAGACCAGGAGAAAGTGATGGGCAGCCAAGAGAAATGAGGGAGTGACTGGGAGAAGATAGGGGAAACACTTGGGAAAATAATGAAACTTAAGCAGCAGCAAACCCCCCCCCTCCTCCATCTGGAAGAGCTTGATGTAATAGGAATAAATCAATTGCTCAAAATTTGGTAATGACACTGTATTTTTGCATGAAGATCATGAACAGATTAAATACACTGTAAATACATTGTGCATTCTGTTTAGAATTACACATATTTACAATATTTTTACACTAGCATTTGGTAGGGTGTACCCCATTGGTGAAAGCAATGTAAATTCTATTGAAAATTACACATATTTATATCACTTTTACAGCAGAATTTTGAAGAGTGTGAGCAAACGGTAAATTCATTGCAAACTCTGGCGAGAATTACACATATTCTCATTACCTTTACACCAGCATTAGCAAGGTAAAGGAACGCAAATGTCAGTACATGTAATTTACATCACCTTTAAATCAGCTTTACAAAGAGTGTAATTCCATAGTAAAGTAATACATATTTTGGTGACAATTACACATATTTACACTACCATCACATCATCATTACTAAGGGTGTAAACCAATGGAAAATGCAATGCAAACTTTGGTGACAATTGCACATATTTACATCACTTTTACTTGAGATTTACAAACAAATTAAATGTATGTAAATATCGTTCAATGTAAAGGCCAGGTAAATCCTGAGCACAATCTTTACACAGAAATGCGAGCTTTACATTTTGTAAAGCCCATATCTCGTGCAGTATGTATAACAGAAGGGGAAACTATATAGCTTCATCTACAGAAATATTATACTCTGTGTTAATCAGAGCGAGTTATTATCTGTTACATTCTGTACTAGGTTGTAGTTAAGTAGATGACGTGACTATGTTTACCACACCTCTATATTGACCTGGCTATTCATTTTTCACTTTCAGTATCTCAACATTTATGTAATGATTATCTAGCCTTTACTCAGAAAAGGGAAGAAAAAGACACAATTAGCCCTATCACTTTAGTGGCCACACATACTAAATTCAGAATGATTAACATGCTGAGGCTTTTCAAAGAAGGGTTATAACTGTTTAAGTGTGTCAACAAAATGTCCCCAATTGACCTTAAGAGACTTGTGCTGTGTGTGAAAAATCAGTGCAAAATTCCACTTTCTATAGTATAAAATCCTAGCCTATTTAGGCTGACCATATAATTCATAAAGTGTTGTATAATGGTAGATGTAGTATTCGAATAGACTTAAGCACAGGGAGGTGGTAGGAGGCCGGGAGGTGGTGATAGGGTGCCAGGAGAAGGTGAGGGAGGCTGGGGGAGGTGAGCAGAGACCAGGAGAAAGTGATGGGCAGCCAAGAGAAATGAGGGAGTGACTGGGAGAAGATAGGGGAAACACTTGGGAAAATAATGAAACTTAAGCAGCAGCAAACCCCCCCCCCTCCTCCATCTGGAAGAGCTTGATGTAATAGGAATAAATCAATTGCTCAAAATTTGGTAATGACACTGTATTTTTGCATGAAGATCATGAACAGATTAAATACACTGTAAATACATTGTGCATTCTGTTGAGAATTACACATATTTACAATATTTTTACACTAGCATTTGGTAGGGTGTACCCCATTGGTGAAAGCAATGTAAATTCTATTGAAAATTACACATATTTATATCACTTTTACAGCAGAATTTTGAAGAGTGTGAGCAAACGGTAAATTCATTGCAAACTCTGGCGAGAATTACACATATTCTCATTACCTTTACACCAGCATTAGCAAGGTAAAGGAACGCAAATGTCAGTACATGTAATTTACATCACCTTTAAATCAGCTTTACAAAGAGTGTAATTCCATAGTAAAGTAATACATATTTTGGTGACAATTACACATATTTACACTACCATCACATCATCATTACTAAGGGTGTAAACCAATGGAAAATGCAATGCAAACTTTGGTGACAATTGCACATATTTACATCACTTTTACTTGAGATTTACAAACAAATTAAATGTATGTAAATATCGTTCAATGTAAAGGCCAGGTAAATCCTGAGCACAATCTTTACACAGAAATGCGAGCTTTACATTTTGTAAAGCCCATATCTCGTGCAGTATGTATAACAGAAGGGGAAACTATATAGCTTCATCTACAGAAATATTATACTCTGTGTTAATCAGAGTGAGTTATTATCTGTTACATTCTGTACTAGGTTGTAGTTAAGTAGATGACGTGACTATGTTTACCACACCTCTATATTGACCTGGCTATTCATTTTTCACTTTCAGTATCTCAACATTTATGTAATGATTATCTAGCCTTTACTCAGAAAAGGGAAGAAAAAGACACAATTAGCCCTATCACTTTAGTGGCCACACATACTAAATTCAGAATGATTAACATGCTGAGGCTTTTCAAAGAAGGGTTATGACTGTTTAAGTGTGTCAACAAAATGTCCCCAATTGACCTTAAGAGACTTGTGCTGTGTGTGAAAAATCAGTGCAAAATTCCACTTTCTATAGTATAAAATCCTAGCCTATTTAGGCTGACCATATAATTCATAAAGTGTTGTATAATGGTAGATGTAGTATTTGAATAGACTTAAGCACAGGGAGGTGGTAGGAGGCCGGGAGGTGGTGATAGGGTGCCGGGAGAAGGGTACCCCACTCTGAAGCAGTCACAAATTAAACATTTCTAACCAGCGATCTAGCAACCCATTTTTATATATATAAAATGGCAGGACCCCACACTCCAGGGTGGTGACTGAACAAGGATCCCACATCCCAGGAGCAGAAGGTGTATGAACCAGGAAGGTGTCTGTATTGTCTAATTTTCATGATCTTAATGGGACAGGTCTTATTTAGTTCTGTGTGCATCATTGCGCACATGATATCCCAGCATGTATTAGGGTCCCTGCTATAATAGAAGTTGTGCAAGTCAAAAGACTTAAGTGCTTGATGAAAATCATTTTTGACATAGTACCTGTATGATCTCCCAACAAATTAGATACTAGTCATGTTTAAAAAATACATATCCTTATCCATGCACCTGCCTACCCCTTTTTACACAAATTTATATTGATCTATATTAATGTACCAATTCCATGATATCAGTGATATCACCAACATGTGCACTAAAATGACAGGACCCCACACTCCAGGGTGGTGACTGAACAAGGATCCCACATCCCAGCAGCAGAAGGTATATGAACCAAAAATGTGTCTGTATCAAGGGAACATTATAGATATTTACCTGCATGCACCAATGTCTAATAACAATTCAATTCTTGTGGTCCACATTCATACAACAATAGTAATTCAATTTCTGGCCCTTTTCTCATCTGAATTAATGTACACTTGAGTATTACCATCCAATAATATGTCAGTTCATGAAAACTAAAAAAAAAATGAGAATGTTGATTGAGAGCAGACTTTGGGTCTATGAGTAACATGAAAAGTGATGTATGTATGTTTTTATTCCTGTCATATAGAGCCAACACCTTAATTAATGTGACCAGAACCTTAGGTTAATTGGGTCACAGAAAAAGGAAAATTGTATACTAATCCCTGCAGTGCTGAAGCTTTGAAGTGGGGAATAATGAGATCTGCAGGACCTTATGGCCTGCAAGGGGAAAAACTTTTCTTATAGACTGCACTCCACACAGTGTGTGTATGCAAACTGAGGACATGGCCACAAAGTGTAAGCCAATAGAGGATGTGGTATTAGCTAAGGTCCACACACTGTGTGTAGACAAATTGGGGACATGGCCCCACAGTGTGTCTATGCCAAAAGAGGACTTGGTCTGAGACACAGCATGTGTACAGGCAAACTGGGGACTTAGTCTAAAATATACTCCATGCAGTATGTGTAGTCAAACTGAGGACAAAGCCATACAATGTGTGTTAAAATAGAAGACTTTGTCTTAGATATCCTCCACACAGTGTGTGAAGGCAAACTGAGGACATGGCCACACCTCCTCCTCCCAAGCAACAGAATTTATACAGTCAACTTTGTTTTATCATTTGACATATCATTGCTGAACAATATTTCAGCAGTGAAAAAAGGGAGGCTATGGGCTTGGGCATCAGCGATGACCTTGAAAAATGGTTATAAACATGATTTCTAGTGTGTCAACAAAATGTCCCCAATTTGACGTTAAGAGACTTGTGCTGTGTGTGAAAAATCAGCGCAAAATTCCACTTTCTATAGTATAAAATCCTTGCCTATTTAGGGTGACCATATAACTCATTAAGGGTTGTATAATGGTAGATGTAGTACTTGAATAGACTTAGGCACAGGGAGGTGATAGGAGGTCGGGAGGTGGTGATAGGGTGCCAGGAGAAGGTGAGAAAGGCTGGGGGAGGTGAGCAGAGACCAGGAGAAAGTGATGGGCAGCCAAGAGAAATGAGGGAGTGACTGGGAGAAGATAGGGGAAACACTTGGGAAAATAATGAAACTTAAGCAGCAGCAAACCCCCCCCCCCTCCATCTGCAAGAGCTTGATGTAATAGGAATAAATCAATTACTCAAAATTTGGTAATGACACTGTATTTTTGCATGAAGATCATGAACAGATTAAATACACTGTAAATACATTGTGCATTCTGTTGGGAATTACACATATTTACAATATTTTTACACTAGCATTTGGTAGGGTGTACCCCATTGGTGAAAGCAATGCAAATTCTATTGAAAATTACACATATTTATATCACTTTTACAGCAGAATTTTGAAGAGTGTGAGAAAACGGTAAATTCATTGCAAACTCTGGCGAGAATTACACATATTCTCATTACCTTTACACCAGCATTAGCAAGGTAAAGGAAGGCAAATGTCAGTGCATGTATTTACATCACCTTTAAATCAGCTTTACAAAGAGTGTAATTCCATAGTAAAGTAATACATATTTTGGTGACAATTACACATATTTACACTACCATCACATCATCATTACTAAGGGTGTAAACCAATGGAAAATGCAATGCAAACTTTGGTGACAATTGCACATATTTACATCACTTTTACTTGAGATTTACAAACAAATTAAATGTATGTAAATATTGTTTAATGTAAAGGCCAGGTAAATAGTATGTAAATCCTGAGCACAATCTTTACACAGAAATGCGACCTTTACATTTTGTAAAGCCCATATCTCGTGCAGTGTGTATAACAGAAGGGGAAACTATATAGCTTCATCTACAGAAATATTATACTCTTTGTTAATCAGAGCGAGTTATTATCTGTTACATTCTGTACTAGGTTGTAGTTAAGTACATGACGTGACTATGTTTACTGCACCTCTATATTGACCTGGCTATTCATTTTTCACTTTCAGTATCTCAACATTTATGTAATGATTATCTAGCTTTTACTCAGAAAAGGGAAGAAAAAGACACAATGAGCCCTATCACTTTAGTGGCCACACATACTAAATCCAGAATGATTAACATGCTGAGGCTTTTCAAAGAAGGGTTATGACTGTTTAAGTGTGTCAACAAAATGTCCCCAATTGACCTTAAGAGACTTGTGCTGTGTGTGAAAAATCAGTGCAAAATTCCACTTTCTATAGTATAAAATCCTAGCCTATTTAGGCTGACCATATAATTCATAAAGTGTTGTATAATGGTAGATGTAGTATTTGAATAGACTTAGGCACAGGGAGGTGGTAGGAGGCCGGGAGGTGGTGATAGGGTGTCGGGAGAAGGGTACCCCACTCTGAAGCAGTCACAAATTGAACATTTCTAACCAGCGATCTAGCAACCCATTTTTATATATAGTGTAACCAAAATGGCAGGACCCCACACTCCAGGGTGGTGACTGAACAATTATCCCACATCCCAGGAGCAGAAGGTGTATGGACCAGGAAGGTGTCTGTATTGTCTAATTCTCATGATCCTTATGGGACAGGTCTTATTTAGTTTTGTGTGCATACTTGTGCACATGATATCCCAGCATGTATTAGGGTCCCTGCTATAATAGAAGTTGTGCAAGTCAAAAGACTTGCAATAAATTTAGATAAATATTCTGGAAATGTAATGAAGAACAGAATTTCATTTCTGTCGGAGGCGTCTGTGACGTAAACTCATTTCTGCGCTTTGGTGCTTGTTGTGGCCAAATAAGTAATGGGATTTTAATTATAACACACACAATTGATGAAGAGGAGTACAAAACCTCATATCAACCACAGAAAAGTCAATTGAATACCCTCATTTCATGTACAGGTAGGAATTTCTGGAGCAATTTGAGGCAATTTTAGGTCAAACACAATTTTAGACCCACCAACTCTTTAATAAAATCAACGGAACATGTAGCAAATGCCCTAAAATAATTGGGGCACACCATTTCAATCCATTTTTGACCTTAGGGCAGCATATGGTGCCCGCCAGAGAGAATTTTGTTCAACAGGAGTTTTCGTCACAGACGCCTCACGAATATGAGTCTGTATCAAATATCGCCCAAAATCAACATTGCAGCCACCTGCCAAGTCCAAGAGGCTTGCTGATTCAATCAATCTATACTGTTTTCATCAAAATAAGACCAAATTAACCAAATCTAACCACATCAGCAAGTACTAGGGGATATAATCTTTGGACTGCGAAAGAAATTTGATCTGATTCCTAAACTTTGATGGCAAAATTTGTCAAAGTCTGCAGAGAATCTTCAGAAAATCTTTGATAAACAACCACTTGTAACACTTATTTGACAAAAACAAGGCTCTCCCAAGTAATTGACTTCCACTGGGTAACATCAGGCGATTCTGACAAAATCGTGAGGCGTCTGTGACGAAAACCCCCTATATGAGAAATGGTACTCAAAATGCTACACTGCAAGCCCACAGCCTACCAATGCTTGTCAGAATTGATAAGCTGGCTGTGATGTTTGATATGACATGTAAGAAACACAAATAGATACTTAAATAAATTAGCAACATTATAACATGTAGTTGAGGCGTCTGTGACGAAAACCCAGTCCACATGGACATTCTGACCCACAAATCAGGGACCATTTGACCGATGGCTAAAATCTTTATACCAACTTCACCCCTTTATAAGTTCTTTATGTGACATGTAATAGAGACATTATGTCACTATTATTGATAGAGTTATTCTGACCTAAGAGTTATTGTCACAGACGCCTCGAAGAGTAAAATTCCACACATGAGTGACCATAGTAAAAAATTCTCAATCAACATCCACCTAAACTGACATAAATAGTGTAGGCCTAATATATGCCTAATACCACAGACAATTTTGATTATTTTTCAGATACAACAACATTAGGTATGTAAGGGCTGACCGCTCATATGTAATATTAGACATCAGAGACAATCCTATATCATGCAGTCATAAACTGCCGGATTGGGTGAAACAAAACTCATGTGAGTGGGAGCTCAATACCCAATTAGCCGATCCTGACCCCGGGGGTGCTGAGGACGTTACGCCCAAATTGGTTCTGAACAGCGCTTCGCCTACCACGCCGACATCAACTTCAGAATTGTCGAACAGTAATTCTGAAAAAATATCCGAGAGCAGCACTGTAAATGTTGATGATGTCGATACACACCACCTCAAAACAAACACTTTATATGACATCATTCATTCCTCAGAACCTCCTATGGACGCTACTGTAAAACTTCTCAACCCTAACCCCAGGAGCACAATTGAAAATACCAACACACCGGTCAACACCCCACATCATGAAAACAGTAACATGACTGAGCCTTATACTATAGAAACATCTAGCGATCCTGATGATTTCACATCTGAAACATCTGTCACAGCCAAGAAGCAGCCTAGTTCTAAAAACAGCGTGCGCCCCCCACATGGAGAAACTACCGTAAGCCCCACTAGCACTAACAACCCTGACAGTCATGGTGGCGGGAACCTAAATAGTCACGCACCACCTCTACTTTCTCAACATGCTAACACTCGTCAGTTGGAGTCTCACGATACAGAGCCTCCTTATGATGAAAAAACAGAAGCAGTAACCCCAAACATCATCATAAGCTCAGGCATAAAGACATTGCACATGAAAGATGTCATAAAAAGAGATGATGCGGTGACCAAAAACACTTTAAAATCAATGGTCCTGAATATCGCCAATCAGAGTGATGTCAATCTAGATGTGACTATATTACGTAACAAAACTCATGTAACCCTTAAAGGGTCTATGGAGATACATGTGCCTATATTACCGGTCTTAGGTGGTTTGATCGTTCTGATTACTATAGCGACCTTAGTCATAGTTAAAAAAAAAAGACCTGGCACCCTTATGGATCGCGTGACTGATAACCTAAATACTACAATACTACAGCTACTCCCCAACATGATACCTAACTGGTTGTAAGTATTTTTAAAATGCCATACTAATATTATCATACTAATTATAGATATTTCATTATATAATAGCAATTAGCATAAAGAACTGCTAAATTAGTATTTAATGATGAATTTATTAAACATATATTTCATATAAAACGATAACAAACAATTCATTTAAAATTTTTATTGAAACTATTTCTATTCATCTAGATCGCCAAGTAACATATCAGTCACCAAGAAGAGCTTTGAATTCTACAACAGATGTCAAACAGCCCATCACCAGCAGGTATAAAAATAAAACTAATAATATATGTAACATCATAATACATGAAAAACATTTAAAATGGTCGTAATAGACAAAATGAAATAATAATCAATGAGGACATGGAGTTTTAGATCTACCCATAAGATTAAAAAATTTTAAGATCATAAAATTGTTGAAATACAAAAATAGTATTTCATACTCTTGAACTCTATGAAATATCTTTGTTCCTCAAAGTTGAGCAATCCTGACTTGGAAAGATGTACTGAAGGTGAAAACGTGGGCGCTCAGCATGAACCCAAACAGCGGGCAAGCACTGCATCACTGGCACCAGGACCGTCCAATGACCCCCGAGACCCATGGAGGTCAACGCCACCAAATAAAGAAGCAAATGCTTTAGGGTTTGACCGCTCAGTGGACACTGAACATGAAGGGTGTACATCAGATAAACAGCAGGATCATGCCCAAAAACCTTTGACCATGACCTCCATGCCAGACCATGACAACATACCCATGACCAGAAACATCATGGCCATAACCCCTATTAAAAAGGGTTGTAAAGCGTCTCTGTCGGCTAAATGGTACTCGTCACCTGAGCTCAGTGACACATCCATGGTGTGTGAAACCCCCTCGGGGGGTGAATACAAACAACTTAGATCAAAGCGGATATTAATCAAAGCAATGGGGGAAAAAAAATGAAAAGCTTGGAGGCAGTATCAAGAAAATAACATCAAAGTAGTGGATAGAACCCCTGACCTTTAAGGGTTATGAAACTTATTGATGTATAACAGGGCTCTTAAAGGTAGCATACACCCTAACACTACCTCAATGTTTTTATGTCCAATATATGTGGCACATGCAACACCTTTACCCCATGAGTAATCTCTCTGTTGTGGTGATTTTACCCATTGCATGTCTTACACTGTGTTGAAGTGATGCGTTGAGCATGCAACACCGCTTGCATGTTTTATCCTATTGATCTTCACTCTACCCTATTAAGCTTGTGAAAAGGGGGGATCCTACCCTATGGTATATGATTCAGCGTGTATATAAGTGCTATTCATCTACTCCACCACATAAGGATAAACTACATGATTTTACCCTAAAAGAACAGGGTATACTAAGTATCTTTGGCCATATGTCACATGGTTCTATATCTATATTATAAAATACTGTAGAAAAGTAAATCAATAGAACCAATAGTCTAAAACTATGCTATAACCCTTAGTTAAACTATAATAGCTCTTTGTATAAGATTTGATATACAGTATCTATGCTACGCATTTGAAAATATAACCTACGCATGTATGATTAATATAAAACTACCATGTTAAGAATGTACCTTGATGAATGTTGCTGATTGTATAAGTAATATACGATACACCCCATGATCATCGGTAATAATGTATTAGAATTAAGACACTATATAATCACACCATATATCTGTTTTACATTGTCATAGCTATGTTAAGAAAGTCTAAAAAATAATGTTTTCAACACATGTAACATTTTTATATTTATTGCGTACATGTAGAAAATGCCTAAGCGTCCATATCTAAGCACTATTATCATCAGGTCTCATGCATGTATGAGTAATGAGTACCCACACGCTTTAAAGCAAAAAGTCCCCACGTGCAAAATGATGAAACATTCTGTATATAGAACATCGAGGACTGGTCATAATCTCGCAATCTCTGAATGGAGCCACAGTGCTGAGAACCCGTTGCTTGATGCGGTCCACAATGACTGAGGGTAGCGGTAAATATAGCGCCTCCAGTATATTCAGGACTTGATCCATCCCAGGCATATCGTCATAATGTTCAGTATAAAAAACGCCTGCACCGACTTCCTTCTTCACTCGCTCTACTATGACCGATGTTATCATGTCTATACAGTCATTTTCCAGAGAGAATCTTTCGGCAAAATTATATCTGGTCACAATGCGTATGGCTTCTTTAGAGCACTTTACAGCCTGCTCATGCCAAAGTAACCCGGTGCTGTCAAGGATTGTATCTATCTGCCTCTGGTGGAAAGAATGCATTCGGATGTCCATTCTTTCTAGAAAGTGAGATTTCATATACTGGTTTCAAGCCATTTCATGAAAAATACGGTACATCCTTGTTTTGTTGAACCAGTCGTCTATGTAGGGGCTACGCAGAACCAGTTGCATCTGAACCGCCGTATAGTGTATAGGTACCTTTCCATACCCACAAAATATCATCCTCATGGCATTTACATACTCCTCACAAGTAGTGTCGTCAGTCTCCTTAAATTTAAAGTTTCTCAACTCGCTTGATGTTGTACGCCCATACATCTTGTAAGAACCAAGAAAAATATTCCGTGTTTCTCAGAGAAATATTCAAGTCTTTTTCAAAGTTTACTATAAAAGGTTAGCAATGGGTATTAGCCGTGTAAAATCCTAAAAGAAAACACTTTAATTATAATGGCCTATGAATCTAGACGCTCCTCAGGTGAGTGACTTGTACTGCCCGCTGGTGGTGAGAAAGTGTACTATATGAAATAGACGGTGACCGACCTTAACGCGAAGATGTATTAGCAGAATGTGTCGACATCTGGTGGGTAAAAAAAGAACTACCCCTATTCTGTGTATGTACAGCGTTGGGTATTGATCAAACGTCTTGTTAACAGGTTGATAATTAAAATAGTGCAATAACACTACATCTCAGGCAATAACAAAACAGTATTATACATTTTGATAAATAGATAATCAATGTAAACTTATTCTTAAATAAAAATAAAAATGTTAAATGTCTTAGAGTCATGTGAATTTGTCATATTTCGTTATGTAGGTTAACATGTAGTGATCCTAGATTCAGGTCATGCTGGTGAGGTCACCTGAGGACAAATTTTCACGCAACAACTAGCGATTATGTCTTTAGCACTGAAAACCCCATAGGCGTTTTCGAGCTAAGTACCTTATTGCTACTGTGTGCAAATAGTCCATTCAAAGGTAGTGCTGCTACCTGGCGTGGATCTGACATACAATTATCGAAACTCATTGATGTTTAAATCTTAACAAATAATATTCAATATGTTTAAACTCTAAACATCTAAACATGTTTAGCAAAAATGTTTATGTATTTAGAATAAAAGTGTTTATTTCCTTAATCTGTAATTAATGAGACATCTTACTGACCTATATATATGTTAAGGGTTTAAACATGTTTAGACCTAAGCATGTTTAATATCTAAACACCATTTTTGCAGTGCAGCCTTAAATAGGATAGTTTACATCACGATTTCTTTGACATGCTTTTCTAATTAGTACTGTCTAATTGCAGGATGTCTGTGGTAGATTAAAATTGATTAGATTTATAGATATCTATCCCTTTTTTTATTATACTAATGGCTGTGCCACTAGAGTTTGAGGCAAATAGTCCTTCACACCTACCATTGATATCCAGCTTACACTGCGTCATTCTGAAGTCTTTTTTACTGCAAAGTTTGGGCGAATACTAGTAGGCCAATACCATCAATGGTTGTGATTGCTGCGTAAACATGAAGTCTTTTTGACTGCAACCACTAAAGTTTGGGCAAATGGCATCAATAGCTGCATAATTCTGAAGTCTTTTTGACTGTGACCACTAAAGTTTGGGCCAGTACAATCAAGTGTTATGCATAATTCTGAAGTCTTGGTGACTGCAGTCCCCTAGTGCCACACGTTAGAAGCGTGTTACCTAGCAACTATCATATACCATTGTATTATTCCATAAATTGTAACATATTACTGTATTAATCAAAGAATACTGTATATAAGAAATTAATACATTGTATATCCATGAGAGCGTTCATGCCCCACTGCACACCAGCTAGGGCAAAAGATACATAGGTTACAACATCAAAGGAACCGACCTCATGGTCCATTGCACAATATAATGTTTTAATGGTCAAAGCACACCGACCTAATGTTTCACTGAGCACAAACAATGGTGTATATAATGTTTAAAGTGAATGCAACCGGCCGTCATGGGTGCCTGAGCACCGCTGACGCCGTCATGGGTGTCTGGGCACCAAAAGACTGAACAATAGGTTACATAAGTAACGACGCCATACCCTTCCGGTCGCTCTAGCGTCACTCCTGAGCAATCTAAGTCAAATATGAAAGCATTTATGTAATGGCCATAATTAGACGGTCAAAATGAGCCCAGGATCAAGGCGGAACTCCCATTATTAAGTTATGCAACCGAGACTGTCTTGACCTCCGAATACACCACAGACAAACTGGCGCGAGTTACGCGCCCAGAAAGCAGGGAGTGAAAACCTGACATATTGAGGTAACATCTCCAGTCAACTCTCCTGCTACCTGCTATAGCTCTGCACTATGCTGGGTTAGACTATGCCAGACAGGCATAGGACTAGACCACTAGTGGCCAGAGGCTATCTCCTACAAGACACCTACCAGAGGGTAAAGTTACACATTTATATATTATCCCTCTAAGCAGCAGGTCAGGAGCTAGGTGTGGGAACCCACCTAGGACCATACTGGACAGTGACCTTGCCACCATGTTCAAAAGGTCACCAGTGAGATCTCCCACATGTCTGTGAGGTCTCCCACATGTCAGTGAGGTCTCCCACACGTCAGTGATGTCTCCCACACGTCAGTGAGGTCTCCCACACATCAGTGAGGTCTCCCATACATCAGTGAGGTCTCCCACATGCCAGTGAGGTCTCCCACACGTCAGTGAGGTCTTCCACACATCAGTGAGGTCTCCCAAACGTCAGTGAGGTCTCCCAAAACATCAGTGAGGTCTCCCACCCGTCAGTGATGTCTCCCACACGTCAGTGAGGTCTCCCACAGGCCAGTGAGGTCTCCCACACGTCAGTGAGGTCTCCCAAAATGTCAGTGAGGTCTCCCAAAATGTCAGTGAGGTCTCCCACACGTCAGTGAGGTGTCTCACATGTCAGTGAGGTCTTCCACACGTCAGTGAGGTCTCCCACACGTCAGTGAGGTCTCCCACACGTCAATGAGGTCTCCCACATGCCAGTGAGGTCTCCCACATGCCAGTGAGGTCTCCCACACATCAGTGAGGTCTCCAAAACATCAGTGAGGTCTCCCCAATGCCATTCTCAGTGTGATCTCCAACATGTCAGTAATACCTACAACACACCAGTGACCCCACACCTTCCACCATGGCCGACGCTGATGAAGGTCCTCAACCCAATCAGGCAGCTGAGAAGATAAGGGCCTATGAGAAGACCATCCAAGATGCAGTCACTGCCCTAGAAGCAAACAAAGCCCAACATGATGCTCATGCCCTTGCCTCAAAGGAAAGGGAGAGGATCCTCAGTCAACAGGTGGCACAAAGGAATGCTGAATTAGATGACCATCGGAAGGCCCTAGAACAGGCACAACAACAGATAGCAGACCTCATGAAGCTGGTGTCAACTCAGACCTCACAGCCTCCCACACCCACCACCACACCTATCGTCACACCATCTGCCTCTGGATCCAAGGAGGATGTCATGATCTCCATGATGTCCAACATGACCAGGATCCTAGACAGACAACAACACAACGACAGGAAGATCAGGCAACATGAGGTAACCAAACCCAAAACTTTTTCTCACCCATCACCACTCATGTCAACAGCACTATTTATTGATCACAAATTCCCAGAGTACCTGGAGGACAGGTACAAAGTAACAGACAGTGACACCATGGTAACATATTTACCCAAGTACCTTGAAGGACAAGCATTGGCTTGGTTTGAAACCTTCAAGGAAAGTGCCACACCTGATAAGTTGACATGGTCCAATGTAGTACATGAACTAAAAGAGTATTTTGCTACTCAAGACAATATTATCTCCAGGACTGCACTCCGTGCACAAGAGATAGATGAACCTGTATCTGATTATGCAATGTATCTCAGAAAAGTGTGTAATGCCCAATGCCTAAAGGACGATACCTTATTTAGAACATTCACCCAAGGCATGAGGCCCTGGATCGCTATAGCCCTTCAAAGTAAGACTCTTTTGACCAAGCCCTAGAACTAGCCTTAGAAGCTGAAACCCAAGATAAATCTAGGAAAGTAAGGGATGAGGAGTCTAACCCACAGTCTACTAAGAAAAAGGTCCAGGAAGTCACCACTAGTTCAGAGGAAGAAGATGTTAACCTAATGTCTAGTGCCCATGTAAGGCAGCAGGAAGCTAAGGCTGTATCCAAAGACCCTACCGGTAGATATAGAGGAAATAACTATGACCCCAACTACCGCTCCAGTAGAGGTAGAGGTAGAGGGGGCAACAGCAACAACCGGGGGGGTTCACAACAGTAGAAAAGACAGCAGCTCATCCAACTCCAACAATGGTAACTCTTCATACAGTGATAGGAGAGATAGAACTCCAAGTAATGGCAGATCATATAACCAAGGATCCAACAGCAGGAGCCATAGTCCACATAGGAACTACAACAGTGGATCCTACAACAACAATGGTTCCTACAACAACCAGGGTTCCAACAACTCTGGATCCTATAATAACCAATGATCCAACAGCAGAAGCCATAGTCCACATAGGAACTACAACAGTGGATCCTACAACAACAATGGTGCCTACAACAACCAGGGATCCAACAACTCTGGATCCTACAACAACCAGGGTTCCAACAACTCTGGTCACTACAGCAACTCTGGTCAATATAACCAGGGTTCCAACTCACATCAGGAAGATTACAAACTCAACACAAGGGGTTACCAGGGGAACCAACAGAGTAACCCCCACATACCACCTCATGTGATGGATCAAATCTCCAAGCTTCTGGTGGCAAACATCACAACCACCCCACAGAACCAGGAAAACTAGGATGTCACAGTGCCGATGGGCCAGTGCACTGTGACACCCCAAATACAAACAATCACTCAGGATTAACAAAAATTCAACCAGAGACAATTGCTAGTGCCAATCTACCATCTAACAGACAGAGACGTCCATCAGTGGTACACATCACCCCACCAGATTCATCATCAAAGGATACAGGTGAGAGTACCAAGCTTTCTATTGTACTTCTTCAAAATGGCTGTATCAATGCAAATCTGTATGATGTTTCAGATGTACAATGTTTGGTTGATACAGGTGCTACTATCACCTGTGTCGGACAAGCATTCCTCATGGATCTCCAAAAGAGATTCCATATCCAACTAAAGAAGTCAAAAATCAACATCCATTTGGCAGATGGATCAGTGTGTCATGTTAGACATTCAGCTATGCTGAATTTTAGAATCCAAGGTGTCAGATTCCAATACCAATTTGCTGTAATTCCTAACCTCACACAGCCCATTGTTCTCGGCACAGATTTCTTAAGCACTACAAAATCTTAAATTGAATTTAATGTTGATCCTGAACAAATTCTCAAACCCATTAGGGCAGTGAGGGATTTTACCATCCCTCCATTCTCTGAACTTGCAGTATTGGGTAAAGTCACATCTACTCAATCACTGCAAGGCAAAACTGGAGTAGTCGATGACCTCCAGAGAAATAACAATGCCCCATATCTAGTTCAAAGCAGTAGTAACCCCCAGGGAAAATAACAAACACCCCCTAGTGTTACTCAACACCAGCAGGCGCCCACATAAAATCAAAAAGGGTGCCATCATAGCTCTATTTCAGGAAGTCAAGGAATCTGATTTAGAAAAACCTCAACAGGTGTCAGACACTACCCCACACACTGATCAATCCATCTCAGCCATACGGCCTGAGGATGAACCTCCATTCAGTGACACAGACTCAGACTGTGAGTCTACATATGCTGACCCTGAACCTAACTCAATCAGACTCTCTGAAATAGCAGCTATACATAGTGAGGCACATGACCTCGAGCCAGAATTGGAAGAGAATGTTCCACCAAAATCTGTGCTCACATCAAAAGATCAGCATGATAGGTTAGAATCACTGCTGACCAAGTATGATGATATATTTGTAGGAAAAGATGGAGACATTGGTGCTACACACCTGTATACCCACTCTATACATATAAAACCTGAAGCAGTACCATGTCATTTCCTACCATATAGACAAACACCAGAAAAACAGGCCGCAATAGGGGAAGAATGTGAAAGGCTAGTACAGCAGGGCATTCTCAGAGAATGTGCTGAGGGCCCCTGGGCATCCAGATCCTTTTTAGTACAAAAAGCATCAGGAGGCCATAGGCTCGTAACAGATTTTCATCATCTGAACCAGAATACGATCAATCAAGCCTTATCTACACCCCGGGCCGATGACACTTTAGACATGATAGGGTCACTCAGACCAAGAGTATTCAGTAAACTAGATGCCCAACAGGGATTTTTTCAAATTCCTATAAGAGAGGAGGACCAGCATAAAACCGCATTCATAGCAAATGACAAAAAATATGTCTACCAAAGGATGCCGATGGGACTTGCGACCGCCCCTGCGGGATTTTGCCATCTAGTAACATTGATTCTGAACAAACTCAAATACAAATGTGCCCTACCATACCTAGATGACATATTAGTATTATCACCATCGATCGAACAACACTTCCATGACCTGGAAGATGTTTTCAACAGCTTAAGAGTTGGTAAACTCAAATTGAAGAAATCAAAATGTGAATACTTCATAGACAGAATAGACTTCTTGGGAATGAGAGTCACACCCATGGGACTACAACCATCTCCCACAAAGGTGGAATCAATCAAAACTTTTCCAACACCAAAGTCAGTCAAAAATGTCAGATCCTTCACAGGACTATGCCAATACTTCAAAAAATCTATCAAAGGTTATGCCCAAATTGCTAGACCATTGTACGATCTACAGACACATCTCAAAGCATTTGTCTGGACAAAGGATGCAGATAATGCTTTCAAAACATTAAAGCATGCCCTCTGTACCAATGCTCTTCTCAGATATCCAAACTATGAAAAAAGAGTTCAGTTTGGCAACTGATGCTTCCAATGTGAGTTTAGGAGCTGTACTCTCACAGAGAGATAATGAAGGAGTGCTCAGACCAGTAGCCTTTGCAGGTAGAACCCTCTCCAAACATGAGAGAAATTACAATACCACAGAGAGAGAACTACTGGGAGTAGTGTATGGAGTATTACACTTCAGACACTACCTAGAAACTAGACACTTCCAATTATACACAGACCATGCATCCCTAATTCCACTATTAACCAACACAGGACTCACACACAGATGGGCCAGATGGGCTCTAGACATACAGCAATTTTCATTCACCATTCAACATGTGAAAGGTGATGATAACACACCACCAGATGCTATGTCTAGAAGGGAATACCCAGATTCTGGACCCATGACTAACCCTCCACCCCCACCAAGGAGAGTTAGAGCAGCCAGTAGAACCAAGTTTGCAAAAGTAACAAAGAAAGTACCATTCAAAAGGGATGATCCACCCAACACCATTGAAAGGCCAGAGACACCCATTAGGGGTATCTTGAAACAATCTACACACTATGTGTTTTGCCATTGTGAGAGAGAATACTCACAACTCTTTCCAGATAATGACTTCGAGCCTATTGAATTCTCATCACTCAATCAGATGCTGAAGGCAACTCCTAAGGAGCCACCCTTCACCCCACCTGACTCAGATGATGAAGATTCAGAAGACACATTATATGCTATTACTCAAGCAACTTCCAAATCAGTCAGATTCTTTGAATCAATGCAGGAAGAGGAAACATCAAACCATTTGTGTCCTATGACCACACGCTCAAAGACTAGAGAAATGATTTAGGAGGGCACACCAAAGCCCCCCACACAATCACAAACTATTCTAAAAGAGAGAAAGGTCACAGGAAACAGACCTACCAAAACCCCACCTGTCACAAAAGACACCGCATCTAATAAATCAAAGAACTCTGAGACACAGAAGAACGACAATAAGCAAAATGTGCCTTTAAAGAAAAAGGTTGCCACTCCCACCAAGGTGAGAATAGGCCCTCCAAAGGAGCCTACACACCAAAACAAAAGTGACACACCTCAACAAAAGGCACAAGATAGGCCAATAGTCGATGAAAAAGAAAGAGACAGAATAAAACAACATGTGCTAGATATAAATCAATTGCTGGATCAGATTCCCGACACATCCATCTCAGGTACAAACCTTGGCTTGGAACAAAGGAAGGACAAGGACCTATTGCCCCTCATACAATATCTTGAGGATGGGACCTTGCCTGCACCAAAAGCACAAGGAAATAGAGTCATCAACCAAGGCCAGACATACACCTTGGTAAATGGTACATTAGTCCATATATGCGCCATAAATTGGAGAAAAACGAATACTGTACCACTTCAAATTGTTATACCACAGCAATGGGTAACAAGTACACTACAGTATTTCCATGACTCACCTACTGGTGGCCATCTTGGTTCAAGTAGGATGATGTCAACACTCCGACCTAGGGTATATTGGAAGTCTATGCTAGCAGACACAACCAAATATGTTTCCACCTGCCACACTTGCCTCACAGCAAAAAGGCAAGTACACTCACACAAAACACCAATGACAGTGAGAGATTACATGGCTTCACCAATGACGTTCCTGAACCTCAATGCAGTGGGACCACTTCCCACAACCGCCAGGGGAAACAAACATATACAAGTCTGCATAGATTATGCTACCAGATATGCAACAGCTTGGGCTACTACTGACTTAAAAGCTGAAACAACAGCAGCAGAGTTCTACAAGAATATAATTTGTCATCATGGAACACCAGCCACTCTTCAAACAGACAATGGAACGTGTTATACAGGTGCAAAGTTCACAAAGTTAACTAAACACCTCAAGATCAAACATAAATTCTCCTCACCGTACAGGCCACAATCAAATGGGCTTGTAGAGAGATTCAATGCTAGCATCGGCACAGCCCTCAGAGCATTCTGCTCAAAGCATCAAAATAATTGGGATTCATTTATTGAACCCATAACCTTTGCATTAAACAACACCGAATCCCAAACCACAGGATTCACCCCTTTCTTCCTACTCCATGGAAGAAACCCAGCCACCCCAATGGACTTAGGGCTGGGAATACAGACATATCCACTGTAGCAGACCATGTAGCTAACATAATAACAAATCAAGATACCTCTAGGAGGAAAGCTATACAAAGGGTCGCCAAGCTACAGAAGGAAAGGAAGGATAGATATGATAAGAAACTTACACCACAGGAAATCAAGGTCACCGATATGGTGTACCTCAACATACCAAGAATCCTGACCAACACAGAGTGTAAGAAGCTTCAACCCTTTTTATGGGACCATATGTTGTAGTAGATAGACCTAGTTTGACAAGTGCCAAACTCAAAAACTTGGACACCAATCTACTGGTGGCCAGACCTGTACACATAGACAGACTGAAAAAGGTTGTAACTGTCAGGAACAATGAATTTGCACACAGGCTCATTCCACATGAAGCCAAATACTACAACAAAATTGTAAGGAACAAAAATGATATCACCCTTACAAGAGAAACCACAGGTATAGGCCCTATTAAGCCTAGGCCTGCACACCACATGCTAAGAAAAACATCTAAATGTGGTGCAGTTTCAAGAAATTAGAAACATATTGAGATACCCAAAGAACATAAGATTTTCAAAATTTATTACAAATTCTCTTCAACCACACATAGGCATGTGTGACTGAAAATGGATTAATTATATAAAGCCATCAAATTTGTAGACATATCAGTAGGTTATTACCACTGAAAGGTCAAAGACTGGGACCCTCCAAGTAAAGCAGACATGAAGTCTAAGAAGAGTAAGGGTAACACAATGGAGTGTCTAAAGCCTAATCCCCACATGAAAGAGCGCGCTATGCCAACATAGCAGTCTATAGAGATCAATTGACCTTATAAGCTACCCTCAGACAACTGTCTAGACGGTCATGAATGGCTGTCCTGGATGACAGGAGGAGCTAATTACCAGTACACAGATTACACAATAGACAGATTAGGAGCACCTGCTCCAGAGAAACAATACCAGGCCCACAATGGATGTGGGTAGGGTAGGCTACATAAGAAGCACTGTGGACCATAGCCCACCATCAGTCTTCATCCAGCTGCAGTCTGGAACACAAGTCTACAGGGCCCCACTTGGGAACTAGCCAGCCCACTTCTCCATTAGGAGAGACTGCACTAGGATAAAGAACACACCTACTTCACCTTCAACCTGACCTTACCATTTATTGGTCAATCTCTATAGACTCACCGGACATATTGCCAAGACAGCTCAATCTTGCAAAGGTACAGTTTGAACCACTTCATTTAAAGTGTTACACCATACACTTAGACTCTACCAGCACCAAATTACTACAAATTTGACAAGACTTTAAAACAGCAAATTTGCTTTACACAAGCACCATGGGAAGACTGAGAGTTGCACCCATACTGCTAACTATGCTGTTATTATATATTTTAGAACCACTTGCTGCAGGCTATACCCCTGTGGTGAGACAAAACATAGGAGTAGTATTCAAACCTAGCCCTCAACCTTTGGTCAATGGACATACAACCACAACATTGTTGCTAGCTATCCCCTACAAGATACCTCGGGCGCCCGTTACCCAAGAATCCATAAGGGATAGAATACTCCAATTGACCACTCCTACTCTACAAGATCACACCTCTGGACAAATCATCCAACAAGCCAAGGAGCTTGATACCTTGCTGGAAATTGCAGACAAGGAGATAAATGAAACCTTAGCCTCCATCAAATTGTTTTTATCTAACCCCATAAACACATTGGACAAGGCCAAAAGAGAGGCCATACTGGGTTTTCTAGCACCCCTGTTTCGCGGTGTGCTAGGTCTAGCCACAGTAGAAGATGTAAACCAAGTTATGGGACAGCTTAAAAACATAGATGAAATACTAAGAAAATTTGCTAAACAAGATCAGGAAGCAGCAAGTCTCATTGAAAAGATCACAGACAGACAAGATAAGTTTGTTAAAGCATACATCCAAGATAAGAAGGTACTGGACAGTACCATCAACACCATAGGGGACACCGTCAACCTATGGGCCTCTAACATGTCCAGGTCTCTTGACTCATATTCAAGGCACGAGAGAACTCAAAGGGAGAAAATGCAAGTATTAAATGATGCATTAATCATCATAGCAGCAAAAATGAATACAGTTCAATCACTGCAAAGAACCAATACAGCCCTGAGGATGCTATCATCAGGAATCCTAACCCCTGATATAGTACCACCCTCAGACCTTGCTAGATGTTTTTTGACATTAACAGGTGATACATTTACCTTGGCGCACTAGGTTCAGCACCATACCAGCCCTTAAGAACAAAGGACTGTACTACTCCATGCTTCTCCAGAACGATTGTGGCACCAGCCCGGTGACCATGACAGCACTGGAAAAAACAACAGATATAATTATTGATGAACACCAGGAGGAGACCACAAGGTCAAACATGCAGACTATTGCTAATTTTCTAAACCACCAACCCTCCCCGGTGACTGTGGAAACAGCCTAGACTGCCCTCAGCCTAGACTGCCCCCAGTCCACCACCAGGAGACACTGAGATGACACATCTCACACATGACACACACCTCCACTGTCAATTAAATTATCTAAGTATTGAAAATTGATTTAGAAAAAAAAATATACACAGCTACTTGTTGATGTATAATATGAAAATCTATGGTATTCTCACAAAATCTCGATGATTAATGCGCGTTTATGCAACACAACACAAGTAATTTAGAAATTGTAAAAATCTAAAAGTAATATACATGAATGCAAGGTAGATAACTAGGACAGTTTTTGTACCACATTAGCACTTGTATACTATACCAAGGTTTACTTAAAGTAACACACTTTAGGTTACCAAGAAATTTTTGAAAAATGAATTGAAAAAAAAAAGAAAAAATGTTGACATGTAAAGTAATTACTTAAGATACTCACCAAATAATCTCTTTCAGGGACATATACTCAGAAGGCTAGGGAAAAAGTCAATTAAAGCAGCAGCCCACTGCCGAAATTGCCAATTAATACACCCATATAGCAAACTACAGCGTAGCTCAGAGACAAACAAGTCTATTGTACATAAAGTACTTTGTTTTTCTGGCCCTCGGAAAAATTTGTCTCAGGAAAAATCCCAAAATTGTATTTCATGTACCAAGATTGTACATTTGTACTCAATTGCACACGAAATTGTATGTTTGCACACTAGATTGTACGTTAGTACCCAATTTGCACGCTAAATTGTAAGTTTGCACACTAGATTGTACGTTAGTACCAAAATTGTACGCCAAAATTATATGTTATTTGCCAAATTGTATGTTGTACATAAAATTGTAATTTTGTATCCCAAAATTGAAAATGTATAAGGCAGATACACCAATTTACTTAAGGAATAAGGCAACTTTAAAGCCATGTTGTAAGCCAGGCACACCTAAGTCTGTTTGGCATCCATAAAGTTACACAATTTATGGTCAAAAAATGCTAGAATTAAGGAAATGTATTTTTACCCAAAAAAGAAAGAAAAAAGGAAGTTATACATACTGACAAAGCTCTACCACAAAAATTTGTATTTGAAGCACTCCCTATTACTTCAAATCCTCTTACATACGGTATGTAACTACAAATAAGGTAAAAATATATATTGTACATTCCCTCTGCGAAATGACGGAGTTTCGCCTTCTTTCGGGGGAGAAATCATATACCATTTTATTATTCCATAAATTGTAACATATTACTGTATTAATCAAAGAATATATAAGAAATTAATACATTGTATATCCATGAGAGCGTTCATGCCCCACTGCACACCAGCTAGGGCAAAAGATACATAGGTTACAATATCAAAGGAACCGACCTCATGGTCCATTGCACAATATAATGTTTTAATGGTCAAAGCACACCGACCTAATGGTTCACTGAGCACAAACAATAGTGTATATAATGTTTAAAGTGAATGCAACCGGCCGTCATGGGTGGCTGAGCACCGCTGACGCCGTCATGGGTGTCTGGGCACCAAAAGACTGAACAATAGGTTACATAAGTAATGACACCATACCCTTCCGGTCGCTCTAGCGTCACTCCTAGCATTTATGAAATGGCCATAATTAGACGGTCAAAATGAGCCCAAGATCAAGGCGGAACTCCCATTATTAAGGAAGTTACGCCACTGAGACTGTTTTAACCTCCGAATGTGCTACAGACAAACCAGCACAAGTTATGCACCCGAAAAGCGGGCAGTGGTAACTTGACATATTCAACTCTAAGCATGCGCAATATGAAGGCTGTAGCTGCGTAAACGATCGAGATATGAGGGTCTGAACATGCCAAACCGACCAAGACAATGGGGGACATGGAGGCGTCCATGGGGGTCCTTTGTGCACCCAGTGACACATGAAAGACTCCCCTCAAACAATCACAGAGTTACGCAGATGCCACTGGCTCCAGTCAGTCTGAGGGGCCAAGCCAGGGAATGGTACTTATACCACTGGCTGCTCCCCCTAGAAAGCAGAATCACCAGAACCACCCTTGAGGTAACATCTCCAGTCAACTCTCCTGCTACCTGCTTTAGCTCTGCACTATGCTGGGTTAGACTATGCCAGACAGGCATAGGACTAGACCACCAGTGGCCAGAGGCTATCTCCTACAAGACACCTACCAGAGGGTAAAGTTACACATTTATATATTATCCCTCTAAGCAGCAGGTGAGGAGCTAGGTGTGGGAACCCACCTAGGACCATACTGGACAGTGTATTATTATTATTATTATTATCATCAACATTGGAATCGCGTGACATAAGACTGGGTTGTAGTAATAATTAATAACCGTCCTAAACCAACAAGAACACTACAAGCATCCATAATAGGATCCTCACTCTTCAGGAACATTAATTGTCCCACCAATACGCAACACCAAAACATTTTTATCATGGACAATACATTCGACAACATCGACGGTAACACTAACAACTTGGATGACAACACCAAAACGATACCGGGAGATGCCCTACCGTACTACAACTTAGCAAGGAAATTAAAAACCAACCTCCATAAAGCTAACAAACAACAAGAGTACCTCAACAATTGCATATTACAAAACATAATACCAAAAGGCCTACAAGTTAACATACCAGCACAAATACCTGAACAAGACTGGGATTTCTTCCTGAGATGGAATGAAACACAAGTAGAGTGTGGCAAGAAACTAAGACTATTACTAAAAGACTATTACCAAGAAAGAGCAAAAAAATTACAAACCCATTATGACAAAACGATGTCCAACATCAAAACCAAATGCACTCATAGCGAGTATGACTTTGCAGAAAAATCACTAGCTGATCTACAGCAGGAACTATCCAACCCCTCTAAGACCAACAAAACAAATGGACCCAGGATAAAGACTACAAACAACACCAACAATGAGACAAACAACAACAACATACACAAGAGCCGGGACAACACGAGACTCACCACACTTCAAACAGAATTGGAAAATCTGATCATTGACAGTACCTCAGTGGCAGTAAACAACACGTGGTAGGACGACAACGACAAAACAATCACCAAGAGCCACAAAAAAATGCCAAAACACGATCTTATGACAACACACACACACTTGGAACAATAATCATACTCACCAGCTATATCAAATATGTCCAGAATCTCCCAAGAGCATCTCCATCGATGAAAAACGATCTCCATCGTCGCCAAAACAAAACACGGGCTTCCCCCGCCATTTGTGACGTCACCATCGGGTCTCCCGTACTGTGACGTCACATCACCATGGAAACGTCCAATTGTTACACGCCGCTACATAAGCGCACTTGACGTCCGCCCAACGTCAGAAATTGCCAAATTGACGTCAAAACAACATCTAACTCCCACAAAAACGACAAAACGATGTCTGAAAAACCTGAAAAAGAGAAAAAGAGCACCAAGAAGGCATCCATGTCTAACTATGAACAGTGTAGGTGGTGTACCAAGGTAATAAAACAGACAGATGCGTCCATCTCAAGACATTTAAAAGAAGAACACTCTGGAATTACCAAAACCTCTGGCGAAATTACCAAAACCACTTGTAAGTACCATTGTCCTTTATTCCCATGTTCTAAAAAATTTAGCACACGGAGTAACTTGGTAAGACACCAAAAAACATTCCACCAAGTAGTACACCCTGTTATTACAAAACCAACTCTTGATAAATTTGTCACCAAAACTCAAAACAAGCCCCAGCTGGTCATAAAAGATTTTTCCAAAGTGAAATTCAGAATTGTTTATTTGGACAAACCCTTTCTTCCAGGCCCACCGGCTGCCTCGGGTACTATGTCCAAAAACAACTCAACACCAAAACCATCCCTTATGACATCATCTGAGAAGTCTGTGACATCAATTGAGACATCAAAACAGGGTGAAGAATCGACAAAACTGACAACAACTCCACTCAAGGACCCCTGGGAACGCAAAAGAACAAATCCTACCATCATCACCACCAAAAAACGCCAAGAGTCTACAAAACCCATTGTGGATATTACCATGTCTCCCAAAACACCAAAACTCGTCGAAACACCAACACCAACACCAAAAACGACAAAACAGGAACTCTTTGGTTCTGATTGCTCCAGCTCCTCCTCCTCATCGTCTTCGTCGGACTCCGACAGTGAGGGAGAATGTTCAACGACTTCCCCTAGCTCCGACAGCGAACCCACACCGCCAAAAAAGAAAAAGAGGTTCAACAAAATTGACAACAACAACACCAAAACTCAAAAAATGCCCAAAACCAAAACCATGAAGAATCCCTTGGAAGAACTAGAAAAGGAGATGCTTAAGGACATGGAGAAAACTTCAAAAGCTGCTGAGACTGAGAAACCCGTACCCCCAAGACGTGTTGTGGCCCCAAAACACAAGAGTGTTTTTGAACGTTTGTCTGACCCAAAACCTATTGGTAATTACAACAACAAGAGTTACGACCGTTACCATGTCAACCACATCAATGAGAGACCTTGCCATGACCAGGGAAAACCACAATCAGAAGTACCATCGCATCAACACAACCCCCTCTTACGTACCACCAACACACGCCGCCTACTGCACCAATTATACGAAGTGGTCTTTACCCTGGACCACCACGTGGCCAAGTCCATGGCACAAGGAATGTGAGACAAAGGATATTAAAATCACTCAACATTCATGCTTGCATGTTATATATTTTTTAAGGGCATAAATGGCTACCCAAGCGCCGCCCAGGGACATTTATACTTAATAACTGTTAATTTTTATTAATATTTATTCCTACTTGATTGCCACTATGTGTAAGGCCTATGTAAATAGCACTATACTGGGCACCTATGGCCACTGAGATATATGTTACTATGCTAAACTGTTACTCCACATCGTTACCATGGAAACCGGATTTATGTGATCATTTTTAGTACCTTAGGCCCTAGGAATTTGTATAAACCATCTTGCCTGAAGAAGACTTATCAATTAAGTAGAAACGTTGCAACAAAGATCAAATACCAAAAACAACAATGTACTATACCGTCATCAAATGTACGAATACTCATCAAAGTGATAATAAATGTTGAAAATAAAATTCCAGTGTCTGGTTTTGTGTGATATAACTTTCATTCTAATATTATTATTATTATTATTATTATTATTATTATTATTATTATTATTATTATTATTATTATTATTACCTCACAGGTGGAGTGGAACAGAACATTATACTTTACAAACAATTGTATATTTACTGTGTATGGAAAATACCTGTATATTAACATATGTGTGATTGATTTTCCTACATGTCTGCCTAAAGCTGAATAAACCAGTGATTTTTTTTGAACAACTTTGAACTTTATTGGTCATAGACATATGAGTCAACGAGCAGACTATACAGTAATTGATTATACACAAATATTCATATATGAAGACCAATAGGTTCATGGGTCGAGGCGTATCAAGAGATATTATTATGCCTCTCCCCATAGTATGTTACATATATAGATTCCTAAAAAAGTTTGACATTGAGTTTTGGTACATGGCGGTATATATAATTGTATTTAAACAATAAATGGGTGTATTTAAAAAAGAAATTGTTATTTCTAATCACAGTCACAATGTTGCATCTAATATAGTTGATCATTATCAATGAGAATTAATTACATTTTTTTTTTTTTATTTATGGGATAGTATCCATTAAATCCTTTTTCATCAGGTTTTTGAAAGTACCTATTTCTTTTATATTTCGAGTGTTTGTAGGTAGGGTATTCCACAATTGTGCGCATTTTACTTCTGGACCTTTTTCATAGGCTTTACAATTAATATTACTATAGAAAAGTACAGGTGCATCATGTAGGCGAGTCTGTCTATTTGCAACTCTAACATTAATACCTAGTCTAACCATTTTGTGTGCAAACATCTTGCAATGGTATTGTCTTCTATAAATAAGTTTAGGAAGATTTGCTACATGATGAACTCTATCTGTTGATGTTAAGATGTTCAGACCAAGGCATGTTTTAATACATTTGTTTTGCAGTCGTTGGAGTTCTTCAAGTAGGGTTCCATTGGTACCATCATAGAAGATATCAGCATAGTCAATAATTGGTAATACATAGGTTTTATACACACGTAGGAGCACTGTATGTGATAGCATATGTCGTATTTTATACAATAGAAATGATTTGTAGCGAACATTTTTCATTAATGTCTTCACATGTAGATTAAAATTCATTTCCTGGTCTATCAGTACTCCCAAATATTTATACGAGTTGACATTCAGTAGCTTTTTTCCATTTATTTCTATGTTAGGTTTACCTAGATTTTTGAGAGTTTGAGCTGAAGAAAAGGTCATAATTTTTGTTTTGCTCTCGTTGATAGTTAATTTGTTTTTATTCGACCAGGTTATGAATTTGTTTAAAGCATGCTGTAGAGTTGTCTCTAGTGTATCAATACTAGGTCCAGACACATATAATACACTATCATCAGCATATAACATAGTTTTGTGTATATCATCCCTTTGTATGCAGTCATTAATATATAGTAAGAAAAATAAAGGACCCAAGATTGATCCTTGGGGTACTCCACAGGTCAAGGGTAATTCTGCTGACTTAATATTATTAGCCATGGTACATTGTTTTCTATTCGTTAAATAATTTCTAATTAATTCCAAGTTTTTTCTCCTTATACCATAACGTTCAAGTTTTTCTAATAATATCAAATAATTAACCGAGTCAAAAGCCTTTTTGATATCAATAAATGCAGCTAGAGTAATATATCCTATATTTCGACTTCTTAGTACGTCATTTACAAAGAAGCTTATAGAGTCCGTAGTAGATTTGTCTTTCTGGTACCCTCCTTGGCGTTCAGTTAATATCAAGTTAGCAGTTAGGTGCTGGGAGATAGCATTGTGTATTAACCTTTCAAAAATTTTACCTGGTACAGGAAGCACACTGATTGGATGATAGTTAGATACATTTCTATTGTCTCCACCTTTTGGTAGGGGGGTGACTACAGCAATTTTCCAACTATTAGGAATTTTACTAGTTTCTATACATAATCTGATTATTTTTTCAAACTTTTCAATCATACACAGAGCTGTCTCCTTGAATATATTTGTAGGTATGTAATTAAGGCAAGAAGATTTTGATGTATCAATATCATTCAAACACTTTATAATTTCATTTCTAGATACTTCAAAATCAGGCATATCGGTTATACATGTAGTACCATCAAATGACCATGGGTCAGTGTGTTTACTAGCTAGATTCGGTCCTATATTAACAAAAAATTCATTAATAAATGAGGCAGTGTCAGGTAAATCTACTGTGTCATTATTTTCATTTATCAAATTTATTATATTATTGTTCGACTGCTTTGATGGAATAACTTTCTTTATGCTACGCCAAAATGCTTTGGTTTCTTTGATATTATCATCGCATTCTTGTTTAAAGAAATTTTGCATTGCAGTCTCTTTCTCCATATTTACTTGGTTTCTAATGGTTCTAGCTCTGTGCCAGTCGAGTACGGACCCAGACTTTCTGGCAGTTTTTAGCATTTCATTTTTATTATTAATTCGTTCTAATAAATAATTTGTCATCCATGGTGAGCTTTTATCCTTAATTTTAAATTCTCTAATGGGGCACATGCCTTCTAGTGTATCGTATAGATTTTTTTCAAAAATATTCCAACAAGCTTCAGAGGTTTGTGAATTTTCAAAGTCAGTCCAATCTAAATTCTTAATTTTATCTAGAAAAGCAATACTGTTGTAATTTTTGTAGGACCTTCCTGTGAAGTATCTATGACCAGCTTTAACTGTGGTATTTTTTCGTATAATATAGATAGGAAGATGGTCACTTAAGTGAATATTTAGTGGGCCATAGGATAAGACATTGTTACAGTTTGTGAAGATTAGGTCTATGCACGTATTATAGCCTGCAGTAGTAGTAACACAATTTATAAGCTGAGTAAGGTTGAAATTTTCCATCATTTCATATAGCAGGGTTTTGTCATTATCTTCTATAAGTATGTCTACATTGAAATCACCTATACAAATAATATCAAATTCATCAAAATTCTCAATCTGTAACAGGGTTGCAAGCATAGTATCACAGAAAGCAGTTAGATTTCCATTTGGTGGTCTGTATACATTGCAAACTAAAGTTTTCTTTGCCATGCCCTTTTGTATAAGAAGCCATTGAGTCTCTATATTCAGGTTTCCTCTGTTTAAGTGTTGGTATGCAGTGGCTGAGCATGTAACAGTATCAAGTATGTGCGCTATCAGGCCTCCTCCTCTAAATTCGCTTATTCTATCATGTCTATACATGTTATACCTGGATAGTCTATACAATTCATCTTCATCAGTATCATTTAAGAAAGTTTCAGAGAATAATAATACATCAATGTTTTTATTATCTAACTCGTCTTTCAAACCAGCAGGCTTATTTCTTATGGATCTAGCATTAAGGTGAACTACAGAGAAACCTGATTTAAAATTGGGGGTATTATACAGGTTTATATTAGGTATTGTAGTTCGACTCGTACATAATAAATTCTTTCTGTATCAGTTGATACCGTGGATATGAATGCAACATATATGATGGGATGTAGAAAAAAAGAAAATGATAGTAAAAAGAAAAAGAAACCCAACGGGGCATACAGCTCTAGTGGCCGCCCTGGGGTGGAAATATATCTGCTAGATTAAGGTTGGAGCGCTCCAGCTAATAGGACGTTATTCTATTTTTTTTTTTTTTTTTTTAATTTTTTTTTTTACATCTTTTAGTACAGATAAATGATATAAGGTAGTTATTTTGTTACTAAAAGTATACAGATTAATACACAGTATAAGTACTCATATGAATGTACAATTTACATTGGTGCAGTCTCTTTCAGTCATTATATATAGAAAAGTTTATTGCTGTGGTTCAGCAGGTAGCGGGTCGACTTTAGGATGCTGGTCAGCGACATGTCCTATGTCTCGTGTGGGAGTTGTAGGTTGGGTATTTGTCAAGGAGTTTTCCCTGTAGTTTTCCCTGTACGTTTTCACCCTTCAGATTGTTAATGCGGCATAAGTTTGCTTGACCTAGGTGATATCCTGAACCATACACTGGATGAAAATTTCCTTCATATAGGTTAAGATTACCGGTTGAGATCAGGTATTCTTTGAGTTCAGGTGTGGCGAATTTAATAGTATTAAGTCTATGCATGATTTTTTCAGCTTCCTTGCCCCATTGGGGGGTTTGCTTTAGGGACTTAGTCTCTGACATCATGTCGTATGGACTGGATTGTTCCATGATACGGGCAGCTTTCTCTGGGCTGTCACATAGAATGGCTATGTGGTACTGAAACCCTTGCTCTACGCTGGAGAAAATATTATCCCCATCTTCAATTTCTACTGGATAGAGGTTTGACAATTTATGATAGCTGGAACGGTACATAAGTCCATCCGGTGTTTTAGCTTCATTTGCCTTTTCCAGTGTCATTTGGTACGGTAGATTATCTAGATTCTTGTGACCATAGGTCTTCCCCTCAATTATAACTGAGCGTTGTCGTAGTTTGACATCAATTTTGTTTGCGCGACATAGGAAGAACACTGACCTCAGGTCTATAAAGTTTCTGGTTTCCTTCTCGTTTAGCTCATCGCCTACTGAGACATAGTCCCACGTTCTGTTATGTTTAGGTGTTTTAGACCTTTCATGAGCTCGGATTTACATTGGAAATTTAGAAAAGTTAGTCTGATGGGACGATGTTTACCTTCTTCGACGCCATGTTGGTTTTTTCTCCGTAGTTTCGGACCATCTCGTCTAACAGAGGCAATCATTTCTTGATTCCATTCCAGTTTCGTATCATTGAAAAGCTGTCCCATTTTCTCATATAGGTTTTCTCCTTCTGTCTCCTCCACTCCTTGTATAATAACAACCTTCTGAGCTTCTAGTTTGTCCATTTTCTCCAGCTTGCTTTGGTGCGTTTGAATAATGCGAGTGGACGCCGCTGCGGTTGCTGTCAGGCTTGACAGTGTGTCTTTGACTCCAGTGACTACCGCTGAATTTTCTGCTAATTTGATATTTACTTCTGCTAGGGTATCATTTACCTTGGTGTTCGAGGTAGTACATTCTTTTATACTGGTCTGAATGTTCATCAGGGTTTGGAGAGTGGTAGAGGCTAAGGTTTCCTGAGTAGTCATTCGCTTTCCTAATGAATTGACAGCATGTATAATTTCTCCAAGGGTAGCTTCTTGACTCAGCAATGGCGGATCCCCTGTCGTTGGGACCGGTGTAGTGGGTGTAGGTTCTTTTTTTCGCCTTCCTTTACCTCTAGTGACGTCTGTTTGGGCTGCCATGGTTTGAACGTGTAGATGATATATTTAGACGACTGTGAACATACACCAAGCAATGTACTTAGGTCGACAGTGGTGATAAACTCGCAAAGTAGCGGAGCGCTCAAATCTAGCGTCTTACCCCGTTGCCGCCATGATCACGCATTCATGATAACTGGAAATAACACCAATAAGAGCTTGATGTTCTTACTCTCTATATACTTGATGTTCTTACTCTCTATATACCACTAGTCATATGATATTTCTCATATGACAACTTGATCATGCACAATTACTAGTATGACACAACAGTGCGTAACAAAGCAAGCGCAAATAATTCTACACTCTCCCAGCAGATACTCTTGGAGGTTTGGGTTTTAGTCCTGGTTTTCATGATTTCTCTGGAACTACTTATCAGAAATTAACATATGACCTATCAGATTAAAGCCCTCAGTGAGTGCGATCTAGATCTACAATGATCTTCATACATAGCACCAGAAAGGGTGCCGATCTATCTGAATCGAGATCCAAGATGGCAGACATTATAGCTTGGCTGATGGTTTTTGAGGTTAAAGGGGGGCTGGAATGGGAAATTAACAACATGGGTACCGATTCAAACAGCGATCATAAAATCGCGGGAACCAGCGGAAAAATCGCGACACTCTGATTGGTCAAGGGGTGACCACATGACTTTTAAATGCGGGCATGCATTGCCATGCCAGGGCCCCTTTAAAAACATTTTACCAGCGTACCAATTAAAGAAAATCCAAATCCAAAAACATTGGGACAAATCAAGTTGGGAAAACACTAATACCAAAGCCTGAAAATATAAATTTAGATAGAAATAAAGAGAAGAATCTAGTTAACTCAGACTTTTCTAACTGCTTCACAGCCTAAAATTTTGCTTCATGTGGTACCCCAAGGGTGTTGTATGCTGAGGCAGTCAGAAATTTCAACTTCATAACCAGCGATCTAATAATGCGTTTTTTAATATAGTGTAAATATCTCATGTATGAGGTGAACAACATGTATAAGGTGCACCCTGAGCTGAAGGAAATGCCGCAGGGAGCACATAGTGCTTGATTGTGACCAATTTGATACTCTTCACCACAGCAAAGAAAACTTTGAGGGTTTAGACTGGATTAGGGCATTTTTGCCTGGCTTTCTTTGCCAGCTTATTCCCTTTTTCCTTTCACTGTTTCTCAATTCCCAGCCATTTGGATTACGGGACTTTCTGGCTCTCTCAATTACCAAATTCTTATCTCTGAGTTCAACAAGCAATTCATGTGTAAGCCACAAGTCTTTGTGATTGTAGACTTTGAATTCCCTAATTGGACACATTAAATCTATAGACTGATTAATAGCTCGCACAACTTGATCCCAAGATAAATTAGATTCATCAGTTCCATTGAATTGTGACCAATCATAACTTTCCAAATCATGTGCTAATGTTTTCTTATTATATCTTCTGTATGACCTGCCTTTTACCTGTTTTTTTAATATTTTAGTATTTTATTTTATTTTAAATCATATAAACAATATAGCTAATGATCAGTCACATTCAGTCACATTCAAGACGTGGATTTGGTAGTTCCCTCATTTCACCTCTAATCTACTGGTTATGTGCTGCAGGACGCCAGGGCCGCAGCCGTGGGATGCTAGCAGGGATGCCAAAAGCAGGTCAGGGTTGGTTTAAAAAAAATCAACTAACATTAAATGCCAAAAAAACAAATTATATGATTTTCGGATTGAGGCCTTTGCTGAAAAAAATTGAAAATCATACACTTTTATTTGACAATATCCAAATTGAGGGGTATTAAGTTTCAGATATCTTGGAGTTTATTTGGACCCTGTATTGAATTTTAACAGACATGCAGAAGAAATGTGTCGTAAAATGCTGCACAAGGTATGGATGTTATCTAAACTTAGACCTTTTTTAGATAATGACTCAGTACTAAGAATCTATAAATCAATGGTGTTACCGTATGCAGATTACGGAGATATATTATATGATGTAGCTGGGGTATATATATTGGATAAATTGCAGGTTACTCAGAACAAGGCCTTAAGAACGGCATTGGGTTTAGACAATAGGTATCCTACATATTTAACACATCAACAGGCAATGCTGTCCCAACTAGCTCCTCGAAGAGAAATGTATCTATTGAATTTTATGTATAAACAGCAAGAAAATGTATCACTACTAAATAAGAGAGAAGTATATACTAGGGCACATGATGCTAATGTCTTCGTTACTGTCAAACCTAAGTACGAGACATCCAAGAAAAGTGTTCTATACATGGGAGCAATGGCTTGGAATGCACTTCCCACTGCAACAAGAAATTTACCATCATATGAATTATTTCAATTAAATCAGAAGAAATGCTTGGGAAGGGCACTCTTTGCCTAATATAATACCAAGGTCTATATCTCCCGACATCCCTTATTGCTTTCATTCAACTGTAATGATGTCAAACTGGTTAGTATTTGTTACTCATAAGGTTAGAAATAATGAGGGGTGCCTGCCCCAAAGATCTCATGTACAGGCTAGGCCTAATGATAGTTATTTTCGAGAGGTTAAGTACACCGGTTTACAGAGATTGTAATGTTTAATTAAATTAATGGACTTAATTAGCAAATGAACTACAAGAGAATGTAACAATACGTACTGTTATAACATTGTATGATTTATATAACTTGAAATTATGATGATAGGCTGGTTGCAAGGAATACTTGTCAAGCTGAACAAGCTTTTTTCTATTGTAACCAGGATAATATAAAATAAACGGGCTGATGCTTCGCATCATTACCCATACTCAAAAAAAAAAACCATCTCAAAGATGCCCAGGGCCCACAGAAACAGCTGAGATAATCGTGACTCATGTTATTTGACCCAGTGATGGCTTCTGGAGGATGTGTAAGGTCTGCAGAGGGTGTGTAAGGTCTGCAGAAGTTGTGTCAGACACTGTAAAATTCAGATTCTACCTAAAAACTATATTTTATTGGTATTTTGGACCATTTGGGACAGTGGTGGGATGTGCGTATAGAACACTTGTGTAAAGGTTGTTTTTCTAGCTACAAGTTTTTATTCTGACATAGAGAAAAATCTATCCTGACTTTGTTATGGCAAATATGCATTAGAAGACATCCCAAAGCATCCATTTTCTCCAGTAATATAGCACTAAGCACTGTGAGAATTAGGGAAGTCAGTAGAATTGGTGAAAAGGCCCTAAAACAAGCATTTTGGAGGCCAAAAAAGCCAAATTTGAGTCAAAATAGGCCCCTTTGAGAGGAAACATGTTGTTATGTTGCCATGGTAACCATAACAATCAATGGAATTCTGTGATATTTTACCCCTGGAATGTTCCATTATATAGTGTCATGATGTTCGCTCCTTTAAATGATAGGTGAGTTAAAAAAATTTACCAATTTCATCAGATTTAGTTAGGAAGTGAAATTTTCCTATAAAATGCCTGTAAGGATAGAAAAAAGGGAGTTAGTTTCAAGGTCTAATTTTTGTGAAAATTAGACATTTTTAAGGCAAGAATTAAAAATATATAAGAGGTGTCCAGCACAAACAACCAACACTTATTGTTAAAAAAATGTGAAAAGGGCTCAGAAAATGCCCCCCTGAGTGGCATATGTATTAAAATCAGCTTTTCCTTTAAGGTGTCACCACCCCAAATGCCTTGTGGCCATCTAAAAAATCACAGGTCTTTCACCTTTGACCGGATATTAAAAATATTTAAAATTCTCACAGTGCTTAGCAACCTGCACCATATTTTAGCTTATGAAATGAAGAAAAAAATAAGAGAGGTCCACATAAACATAGTCAGGCTAGATTTTGCGCAAATTGCCATGGTAACCAGGTAGTGATTTTTGCATGGTGAGGCCTGATCAGCGCATGAATACACATCAAGACCCCTTCACCCCATAAACTTCCACTGGGACTATTGAAACACTCCTACTCATCATTCTGATACCAAATAACCTCTTTCCCTTCCCTTGGGGCCAAATTCCTCAAAATAACTAAGTTCAGAAGGGACTATTTGGCCAGTAAACCCAGAAGTGGTCCGATTTAGGGTGGTGACACCTTATGTACAACAGCAAGGAAAGAATATTTAAGGGCCCAGAATTGAGTGAAAACCCAGTCTAGATCATGTGGGAAGGTGACCCTTAAAGATGCAATTTCAGCTAAAACAACCCTCAAGAAAGTTATCAACGAGTCATATAGAGGTCAGTGATACCCATTCCCCTATTAGGTAGAATACATTATTTTGATGTAAAGGCACCCTTATTGTGTAAACAGAAGGCATTTTCGTATGGAGCAGTTCTTTGTTGTGGCGGGACAAGTTTAGGGAGGTGATATTTTATAACTGAAGAGGGCTCCACCAGCTGACCACTACCATAATAGCCACTGGTTTGTCCATAGTATGTGTGCAAATATTGCACTACTTGTCAACCAGGTGCCCTCATTGACCCACTAACTGCCTAAATAGAGGTTGTTATGTTATCCAGTGGTTTTACTGTCAACCTACAGTATAATTTTTATGCAGTTAGATGCATATTTCAAATACATTGCATAATGCTTTAAAACTTGGGGAGGATTCATAGGAAGGTATGACCCATTCAAGTATGCCATGACGCAAAAAGGACAGGATTTTAGTTGGGATTTTATCTTTAAGTAAGGTAAAATCCCAGAAAATATAGCTATATGTCTATGAACCCAACCACTAGACCCAGTTCCACAGGAAAAACAATATAACAAGGCACCAAAAAGCTATTCCTACTCATTTGGAAGGCCTACAAGGAATATTTCTCCCTATGGTCACTCGCCCGGAAACATTTCCAGGGTATCTATGTTGCATGCGTTGCCATAGCAATGGTTTTCATATTTAACTCATAGTATCTCATGGTCACTTACCCCAACACCTATAGACTATACTCCAAGGATTTTTCTGAGACCCCAAAAATGGCCACGAAATTCTATTTGGCTCACTTCTATGATTTACTGGACGACATCAGTAATGCCCCCGGGAGATGCCAAGTGCTTTATAGCCTAGAGGAGTAGGGAAGAGGTCCCAGGGGCATGGGAAACACCAGGAATGCCCCTGGGGCATGCCAAGTCCTTTATGGCCTAGAAGAGTAGGAAGGAGGCTGGGGCATGGACGGACACCAAGAATGCCCCCGGGGCCTACCGAGTCCTTTATACAAGTTATAGCCTATAGTAGAGGAGCAGGGATAAGGCCCCGGGGGCGGGAATTGACGGACACTAGGAATGCCCCAAGGGCATGCTGTAGGCCTAGTTGTATTAGCCAAGTAAGTGCTCAAAGTTTGGCTAAGTGTATAAAATCTGCTTGGCAATGAGCATCTAGTAGTATCCTGTACTGGGATAGTGATGCTTAAATTCATGTGTCAGGTTGTGTCGGTTGGCACTACTTTGCAGTCTCAGAGAGAGTAGGCTCACAGTATGCCCCGGGGGCATAGGCCAAGTACACAAGAGAATGATCAAAAATATTCCAAATCTTTAGCTAACTGTTGCTATAGACCTATCTTATCGAAACTACCATAGACATTACAAGAGCATTGTCACAGAAGTTGCAAAATAAACTATCCTGTGATGAGTGAGTAATGCAGACTCTTACCTTGTTATGTTACTCATGTGAACTGCTTTCCTCCAGAAAGTTATCAACAAGTCATATAGTGGTCAGTGATACCCATTCCCCTATTAGGTAGAATACATTATTTTGATGTAAAGGCACCCTTAATGTGTAAACAGAAGGCATTTTCGTATGGAGCAGTTCTTTGTTGTGGCGGGACAAGTTTAGGGAGGTGATATTTTATAACTGAAGAGGGCTCGACCAGCTGACCACTACCATAATAGCCACTGGTTTGTCCATAGTATGTGTGCAAATATTGCACTACTTGTCAACCAGGTGCCCTCATTGACCCACTAACTGCCTAAATAGAGGTTGTTATGTTATCCAGTGGTTTTACTGTCAACCTACAGTATAATTTTTATGCAGTTAGATGCATATTTCAAATAAAATTGCATAATGCTTTAAAACTTGGGGAGGATTCATAGGAAGGTATGACCCATTCAAGTATGCCATGACGCAAAAAGGACAGGATTTTAGTTGGGATTTTATCTTTAAGTAAGGTAAAATCCCAGAAAATATAGCTATATGTCTATGAACCCAACCACTAGACCCAGTTCTACAGGAAAAACAATATAACAAGGCACTAAAAAGCTATTCCTACTCATTTGGAAGGCCTACAAGGAATATTTCTCCCTATGGTCACTCGCCCGGAAACATTTCCAGGGTATCTATGTTGCATGCGTTGCCACAGCCTCGATTATCCAGGCCCTACTTCCGCTCATACCTGGCTCCATTTACAGGCCTGGACGGACTTTTACTTGTGAGTAGTGACCCAGTTAAAATGGGCAAACTAGGGCGCCCATTTTCAGCGGAGGTAGGCCAAGAGCCAAGTGAGGGTGTGTGGTCTCTTGTGCACCCCCTTAGCAATAACAGCTCCCATGCACAGTGCCTCTGTAGGGGGAGGTTATATGTGATAGAGAACCTCCACAGAGGTGGAAGTTATGGCAGTTATCTGCCATATCTGCCATAACTCCAAGGAGGTTTTCTAACCTATACTCCGATATTTAACAATGGCAGAGCCAAATAGAGTTATTTTCATCCTTTAATTTGTGATAGTTAAGTGATTATAAAAGTCATTTGTAAGTGGAATAGTGAGGGATTTGAACTTGCATGTAGGGTAGAGGCACCTCTGTCTGATGAACAAGTGGTGGTCATATTTGATCAGTGTACCTATAAATGTCTTAAATTATAAGGTGTATTACATCAAGGGGAACTTGATATATTGACATTTATATTCCAAAAGTAAGTTTTATGATTGGACTCACAACATATGAGTAACTGAACTGTAAACTTTTTGTCCTCAGGGGATCAAACTATACCTATAGTCAGACACCTCACGGTAGAAATGAGCCTACATTCAGATAGCAAATTAGCTCATCCATAAAAAAATATTCCATCCCTGTATGGCAGCTACAACATACTGGTATATAGTATGGTACAATATAATTCTAGCCAGCATGAATGATATTACTGTTCACATTACCCATATTATTTCAACAAACTTTGAATGGACATTGGTATGGAGCTATAACATATTAATCAAACAGACCAGTTGTGCATTTCACTAGACATTTCCTATCATCAGAATTAGTAAAGCAATATATCATATAATCTAGTCCTTCACTTTTTAAATACAGGGACACATCAATATATATGCATAACATAAAATATGTGGAATGTTCATATTTATTCTGGAATTCAATCCCAAAGGTGTCCGATTTTGGTATCTGTCCTTTACCCTACTCATGTGTTATTAGATGACAATTTTATCTATGATATCACCCAATTTAATCTGATAGTTCTCCCAGTATAATGGTTATCATGTTTGACTCTCAAATGAAAACCCTGTGGGGTTGGATCCCTAGCACAACTTTCTATTTTTTTAACAACTACTTTAAAAAAATGTTGAGGGAAATCTGTAGAAATATATACTGATTCTATGGTAAAGGGCCTCCATTCAATTAAGGGGGCAAAAGAAATTTATGATTCAGATCAAAAAGAAAGGTGCAAAATAAAATGCCATGTCATCAAAGGATTCAATTCTGGGTCTCTGACCTAACCAATCTACTATTTTAACCAGCAATCAATGTGCTTAATTTGACACAGTATATCTTCTTGATCGAAAAGTACTATTAGAGGTTCAGTATACTCATCGTAGTCAATCTGATGAGCTACGGTCAACAACAGTCTATAATTCGGTAGACAAACTGATCATTTAAATGTCTCAATGGTAACCTTGGGTCCTCAAACTGACTACCGAAAACTGTAGATTAGGGTATACATCATCAACTTAAGGACCCTCCTCAGTGGTGAAAACTTTCAGCTTGCACTTGTAAGCCTGGTATTAAAACAATTATTTGATCCATAAGTGGCACATACATGCCTCCTAGTAAGGTAGTTACATATTGTTATTCTAAGTTCACTTGAGGAGGACTGAGGGATTTTAATCTCTGTAAACCTAGGATTAAAGCAAATGCTCTGGGTCCAACCCAAATCTACAGCTTTAGGGCGTTCAGCAGGTATCATAGCAAAGTCATACGTAGGTATCACAGTAATATGATAATTATAAATTGCCTTTGGTGGTGCACAGTAACAGTCCCTTTCATTTGGCTCTTGGATTATTGAGCACTCAGCTGTGACCAGGCCCTTTACTGCATGGCACAGGTAGTTAGCAGGGTGGGAGCAGTGGGGGCATAGTGGTCAAAAGTAAAGGGCTGGTTTTTTAATATACCGCCTGGGGGTCAGAGGCTGGCGTTGCCATAGCAATGGTTTTCATATTTAACTCATAGTATCTTATGGTCACTTACCCCAACACCTATAGACTATACTCCAAGGATTTTTCTGAGACCCCCAAAATGTATATTATAGTAGAGGAGCAGGGATAAGGCCCCGGGGGGCGGGAATTGACGGACACTAGGAATGCCCCCAGGGCATGCTGTAGGCCTAGTTGTATTAGCCAAGTAAGTGCTCAAAGTTTGGCTAAGTGTATAAAATCTGCTTGGCAATGAGCATCTAGTAGTATCCTGTACTGGGATAGTGATGCTTAAATTCATGTGTCAGGTTGTGTCGGTTGGCACTACTTTGCAGTCTCAGAGAGAGTAGGCTCACGTATGCCCCGGGGGCATAGGCCAAGTACACAAGAGGATGATCAAAAATATTCCAAATCTTTAGCTAACTGTTGCTATAGACCTATCTTATCGAAACTACCATAGACATTACAAGAGCATTGTCACAGAAGTTGCAAAATAAACTATCCTGTGATGAGTGAGTAATGCAGACTCTTACCTTGTTATGTTACTCATGTGAACTGCTTTCCTCCAGGTAGTGGAGTGAACTGAACCTATTGATGTCAGGGACTGGAGTGATGTCTTCATAGAAAATAGAGTATCTGTAGTCACACTGTCTCAGGTTAACCCATTAAGGGCTAGTGTTGACTATAGTCGACACCATGGCAGGCCTAGCGTTGACTATAGTTGACACCATGGCAGGCCTAGCATCGACTATAGTCGACAAGCATTATATAGGATTAGTATAGGAATTGAAAATAGGCTCGTCCTCTAGGAACTATACTTTTTTCAGAGCCAGTCTCCATGGCCAGGGCAACAATTTGCTCTGCCCTTATGGGTAGCGATAGGATTATGGCCATTTTGAGGAAATAAAGGCTTCAAATAATCTATTGTACCATGGCAACACTAAATAGAAGGTCTTTGTTTTATTAACCTGTGGAGGACAGAAATGCTCTATAAATGGTGGAAATTGAATGTTATTCTCGGCGTACTGGACGGTATGTTGTTAAACAGAAATCAAAATATGGCGGAATGGCTTTCTCCTTGTCGCTGTCGACTCAACTCTAATTTCTTCTTTATCTAAGGTAAATAATTAAAATTAAGGGTTGGCACCATGCTATAAAGAGCATATATGTAAGCTTTATTGATGCACTCGTTGACTTTAGGCACTTGATACTGTAGGGGTATGGTATTTACACTTTACGTTCATGTACCCGTGAGACTCAGACCTAGGTCCTTCGGGTGTAGTGGGGGAATCCGGATGGCAGGTGGCAGCACCTGCCTCTGGGTTCGTATCCATTACACTAGGGGGCCTACCACTCGTCCGCCACACGTCACGTGGCCGGTCTGAGTTTCGCTGGCTTTTTCCCCTATATAAGGCTGGTCCTAACCCATGTTCTTCAGTAGTGGTTTACCCACTGCTCAACCAGGTCGTTACCCGAACGGGTAACCGAATGCTCTAGTAGCATGTAGTCCTCTGAGGCTGTGATCGTATGTAACATAAGCTATGAAATAAAAGCTCGGTTGCCTACCCGGAAACTTTTCTCTCTCTTTGTTATGATTTAATCTAACTTAACGAGACGAAGCACTACACTGGTGCCGTGACCAGTTGGTCTTCGGGTAAGCGCAGTCAGAAATGACTGAGCTGAGCCCAGTCAGGGGAAATGGCCCAAATCATGAGCTAAACTCCCCGATGGAGGATGGTGAAATCAAGTCACCACCCCAAGGTACAGAGTGGAGAGATCCACTGGAACACTACCCTGATGGGTTAGAGGATGTAAGAAAAAACTTACATGATGAACTGGATGAATTTGGAGACTCCTTATTCATGCCAGGAGGTACTTCAAAACCTGTGTAGTGGTCAGCGGAAAATGTCATGGAGAAACCGGGACTCGAACCCGGGACCCTCCAACTTCGAAGCGGAAGCTCTACCCCTGAGCTACTTCCCCTGGCCTGACATTCTCTACCTTCCAACTACCCTGGATCGGTATGGTATACATAGGGGGAGTGACACAATCAAGTGAACAGTCCCTCTGAAGGCTCTGCGCACCCGATGAGGGAACGAACCCCTACACTCGTCCCAACCAGCTTCAACCGTATCCCGCCCAGAACCGGTCCTCCAGTCCAGTCTGAACGGTACCAGTACTGAGTCACACACAGCATTATGCTCTCCTGTTCCCAGGACTTACTGTGGGTGCCACCTGTTTCCAAGTCTCCCAGCACTAGCAAGTTGAAGCACTTGTCTATACCATACCGGCCCAGGTACCGAGCTCTCTAAAGGTCCCCCTTGCGAGGCAGGACCACTTGGTTTCTCCACCACTGTAGTGGTCAGCGGAAAATGTCATGGAGAAACCGGGACTCGAACCCGGGACCCTCCAACTTCAAAGCGGAAGCTCTACCCCTGAGCTACTTCCCCTGGCCTGACATTCTCTACCTTCCAACTACCCTGGATCGGTATGGTATACATAGGGGGAGTGACACAATCAAGTGAACAGTCCCTCTGAAGGCTCTGCGCACCCGACGAGGGAACGAACCCCTACACCTGCACCAATGCATAAAAGTACTGCTCAATTTGGCAAACTACCATTTGAGGTACCAAAGCCTAGTGCAGGTATGTTTGAAACTCCATATAGTTCTCAAATTAAACACCAGAAATGTGGATTCGAAAGGAACAAAATGGACGAGCTTGAAGACATGAGAGCTGAATACGAGAAGATCCAGAAGGATCTTATTACACTGACCGGAACCCGAGACAAGATTCTGACTGATTACGACCAAAGTTGTAGATGCCAACAACAATTGTTATTGGATCAGATGGAGAAAGAAAAACAAGATTTCAACTCCAGCACGAACAGTATCGTGATGCACTATACACGGCGGATCTGGAATACAGAGCCTCGTGTGATGAGTTGAATAGAACTAAACAAGAGTTAAATTCAACTCAATCGGCCTATGGTAAGTACCAAGAAGAGCTGATGAAAATTGAATCAGCCTTCAAGGATGCTCGGAAAACGTATCAAAAACAAACCGATGAGCATGAAAACCTCAAAGGTCAATGGATACGTGAATCCACAGATTTGGCTGCCAAACAGACAAAGATGATGGATGATTATTCCGAACTGGAAGCTAAAGCTATCCAGATGTCACAGTATCTAGAAGATACTGGTCGTGCAGTAGGCACTCTTGAATCAGACTTCACTGTTTTAGGAATTGCCCTAAACACGACGAGTAATCAGATGAACTCTTTGAGGGGCGATGACGGGGTAACAGAGACAACTGTACCTCGTTATGAAGGAGTAAAGAGTCATCAGGTTAGATTTACGGATAATACCTTCAAACCTCTTGGTTTAGGTACGGGAAATAGTGGGGGTGACTCTGCGAGTGGAACTAAACAAAGCCACTCGGCAAAAACCTCCACCTTTGATGGCGGATGGCCACACCAGTCACCTTTAGGGGGACCAAATGGCCCGTATGCCCAGTATGGATGGAGTCAGTCCCAAACAGGAGCGAATCTGTCCAAAGGTAACACCCGGAACATGTCCGGAGGAACAACCGGACAATCATCCGGGAATTCCAGTCCAGCTGGAGGGCAATCCGGATGTGACCAAGGATCTGGACCTTCAGGAGATCGTTCCAGAAGCAGACCCTCTGCCGGTGGGACTGGTTCCAATAATGGAAATCAGTCGTATGGAACAGGAGGAAACACTAATCCCAATAGTGGTTTCTTTAGCTTTGGTGGAAATACACAACCCACCAATAATCCAGGGCCAACTCCTCAAACCGGCGGATACACCTTCTCACAGGTGCCTCCATATGGAGCAGGGGGATCAGGGGGTGGAGGAGGACCACCGTCCGGAGGCTTTGGAGGTACTTATGGTACGAATCCTCCAAGGAAAAAGAGACTCAGTCGCCGAGTATCTCTTTCTCCAGGGTTACAAGAGCTGCATGACTCAAATGCAGCGATTGCTAACTTAGGTGTTGATTGTTACAATCAAGGTCTGGACGATACGGAGATCATGGAATGGAGTAAGGGTTTAACCCTTACTGGATCCACGAATCCGGCTCGTAGAGTAGCTAAGATACCTACCCCCTTTAATGCCAAGAACCCTTGGAAGGAGGAGTATCAAGGCTGCGCGGATGTCTTTAACTGCAATGGATGGGGTAAAGCGGAAGCTCTCCCTTATTTAGTATGCTGGTTAAAGGAAGGCGATGGAAAAGGAGCCGTGGAACAATGGAGAGATTCCCAAATAGTAGGACTCTCAGCCCATATGAAATATGATGAACTCATAGAGATTGCTTCATATCTATATGGGAATATAGTTGGAGAAGACCCTTGGCTGACGTTCACTAAAAGAACGCAGAAGCCTAAGGAATCTGCCAAAGTGTTCGGCTTAGAATGTCAACGACTGTTGCATAAAGCCAGACCTCAATGGAGACTAAATGATGAATGCTTCCTAGATGAAATGTTTAAACAATTCATTGAAGGATTGCGGAATCAGGAACACAGGACAGTAGCCTGTGAAGCTTGGAAGAATGATGCCTCTCTGACAGATTTGTTCCAGTCCCTAGATCATTATGGTCGAAAGGCCCGTATCTTTGCCGGGAAGGTACCTCAACGGATGTCAGCAATGATAATCCCGGAAGGAATACCCGAAACTGATTCATCCGAATCAGGGGAACCTGCCGAAGATGAAAACGTTGGGGCCATTGGCCAAGGGAAGCCCCAGTATAACCGGAACTGGGGAAAGAAACCGGGTTACGTCAAGGAGAAAGTGATTACTTCTAAACCTCCTGTGACTCAACCCGATACCAAACCTACTACCGGTCCGTCTTTATCAGAGGACCTGGTTAACAATTTGGTAAAGAAGATTACTGAAAATCTTAGGAGGCCTAAGCCTGATAGGAGCGTTGTGACATGCTTCCGATGTCAGGAAACTGGGCATTATGCTGCCGAATGTGAGGCAGATAAGCCAGTTTATAGAAACACTTGTTACCGGAACAATCCGGGTAAGGAGGACTCAGTGAAGAAGGAAAACTGAGAGGGGGTGTCCATGAAGGCAACCGGATTACCCCCCGAATGAGTGATTGCCATGACTGCCAGCCTATCGCCGCTTGCGGTACTGGTGAGAATCCTCTAGCGATTTCGCCCAGCAGTGAAGCTAAGGAGCCTGATCAGTTCCTTACTCATGAGGCTGGGGAGACTGATAGTACACCAGGTGTCAAGAACCGGCAGAAGAACACAGAGGGGAAACCCGATATCAGTCCAGAGGGAGCGGCCAACGAGTTGGCCAGGGTGGGGTGTGCCCAGTTCCCCCCGGGTCATCCTTGTCTCGAGTTTTTGAAGGGATGTGGATTTGACCTCGGCGCTAAGACGGAACTTGCTAAGTACGCAAGTAGTCCTACCTACTTGAAAGGTAGGAGGTGGTACGCAGTTGTATCTGTGAGTGGTAGATCCGCTGAGTTTCTTGTCGATACGGGTGCTAGCCACTCCTGTATTGCTAAGAGATTCTACGTTCTTTTGCCTACGAATCATGAAACTTTCACAACGGAAGGAAATGCTCGTAGGGCCGACGGTAGCATGATACAAACGTTCGGTAGAACATGTATGAGGTTCAGTCTACAGGAAGATAAGGACTTCATCCTTACTCCTACTGTGGCGAACATCGCGGATGATGGTATACTTGGTCTGGATTTTGCTGCATTATATGGAGCAAGGTTAGATTCCCAGAGGGGAATATTGGAAGTGAGAGACCCGTATCATCTCGAAGTACAATGTGTACTTAGGCAAGTAAGCAGTGTAGCCAGTGTAGCCCAGACTGTTAAGATACCACCGGGCACAGCCTGTGATGTCTTATGTCGAGCGGACAGACAGTTTTCAGGAAAAACTGGAGTTGTAGAGCCAGACATGGCCATGTTGTCAAGTATCGGATTGGAATCCGCCGACGTTCTAGTAGCTAACGCTGCTTGGACGGTGGTTCCTATATCCAATACCGGTAATAAGACTGTCTACGTACAGAAGGATACGATCCTCGGGTCGGTTGTCCTGTCTGAATTGGTAGAAGACTGTAAACATGTTTCGGCACCCGGAGCCCCTTCCTCACCCGAAAGGAGCCCGGAACTAGACACTCTAGTAGACAAAAGCCATGTAGAAAGTGATGAACAACGTGAAGCTCTAACTGACTTGTTATACAAGTACCGTAGAGCTTTTGCAGCACCAAGTGAAAAATTGGGGCGTACCGATAAGGTACTGCATACGATTGACACTGGTGAGAATGAACCTTTTAAGATTCCTTATAGAAGACTCCCACTAGCCAAAAAAAAGGTAGCTGAGGAGGAGATAGCTAAAATGCTTGAACAGGATGTAATAATTCCATCAACCAGTCCTTGGTCTAGCCCTGTGTGCATGGTGACTAAGAAAGATGGTACCATCCGTTTCTGCATAGATTACCGGAAATTGAATGGTATGACCAAGAAGAATTCATATCCCTTACCACGGATTGATGAGACTATAGACTCCCTTGGAGGTAAGCAATGGTATTGCTCTCTAGACTTACAATCCGGGTACTGGCAAGTGGGTATGCATCCGAAAGACATGGAGAAGACGGCCTTTTCCAGTCATGTTGGGTTATTCCAATATAATGTGATGCCGTTTGGATTGTGCAATGCACCGGCGACATTTGAAGCCATGATGGAAACTTTATTAAGTGACCTATTATGGAAGAAATGTCTCGTCTATCTAGATGATGTGATTGTCTTTGGGAAGACATACGAAGAATGCTTGGAAAATTTAGGTATGGTCCTGGAAAGGATCATAACTAATGGTTTGAAGCTGAAGCCCAAGAAATGCGACCTTTTTAAAAGATCTATTAATTACTTGGGGCGAATAATCTCGAATGAAGGGATTAAAGCCGATCCGGAGAAACTGGATGCCGTGTCAAATTGGCAGCCACCCACGAATGCGAAAGAAGTCAGATCCTTCCTCGGATTCTGTTCCTATTACCGGGACTTTATCCCAGGATATTCGAGGGTTGCCTTTCCTATCCAGAGCTTGTCCCACTGGACACCCGGGATAAGAAAGGAACGATTCCCTTGGAGATCCGAGCAAGACGAGGCCTTTATGAAAATAAAGGATTTGTTTGCAAGTACACCTGTGTTGAAGTACCCTACGGAGAATGATCATTTCATTCTAGATAAGGATGCTAGTAATGAAAGCATAGGAGCCGCCCTTTCTCAGGTCCAGGATGGGGTTGAAGTTCCTATAGCCTTCGCTAGTAACACGTTGAGTAAATCTCAAAGAAACTATTGTACCACTAAACATGAGTTGTTGGCTGTGGTGGTCTATACGAAAAAGTTCAAGCACTTTTTGTGGGGGAGTGATTTCACTCTACGGACTGACCACTCTTCCCTCAGATGGTTATTGAACTTCAAAGATGCAGAGGGGATGATAGGTCGCTGGTTAGCGCACCTATCCGAATTCGGTCTAAATCACAGCCAGATTGAACACCGAGCCGGGGCAAAGCATTTGAATGCAGATGCTTTGTCTAGAATCCCAGTGAGGAAATGTGCAAATGCTGAGTGCACTGATTGTGGAGCACACAATGCTGTGTTGGCAGGGGTTCGAGTTCCATTCGAAACCCATCCGGAACATGTCTTGAATTGGTCCTTGGAGACCATCCAGCAGTTCCAGGAGTCTGATGCAGTCACATCACGTTTGATTAAGTTCCTTAATCAGGGTATCTGTCCTCCAAGACCCGAGGTGTCATTGGAAAACAGAGAGATGAGACGATTCTTAGCTCAATGGGCCGAGCTAGAAGTCCAGGATGGTATTCTGTTTCGATGGAAGAACCATTCTAATAGGAAGAAAACCTTGCAAGTTGTCATACCTAGTGCTATGCGACGAGATATTATGTATTTCTGTCATGGACATAGAACTAGTGGACACTTTGGAAAGAAACGGTCTCTAGAACGTCTAACCAGACGATACTATTGGCCCGGCATGAGTACAGATCTCACCCGATGGGTGGAGACCTGTCCCGAGTGCTGTAAGAACAAACCAGGACCCGGGTTAGGCAAACTGCCATTATCCCAGGAACTGTTTGGTGTAAGGTTTGCTAGAATAGCTGTTGACATTATTAGTGGGATTCCCCCCACTCCTAGTGGCAACACGTGTATGATGGTCGTGTCTGATTATTATACCAAGTACACCCGAGTGTTTCCTCTACCGGATCATAAGGCTGTTACTTGTGCTATGGCCTTTGTAAAAGGGTGGGTGCTGCACCTAGGTGTCCCACTCATGTTACATAGTGACCAAGGCAGAGAATTTGAGTCTAGTCTGTGGCAAGAGATGTGTAATTGTCTGGCGATCTGCAAGACAAGAACTAATCCCTATAGGCCACAGAGCGATGGACAGGTAGAGAGATTCAATAGGACTTTGATCCAAGTATTGAAGTCTCTAGTAAATGAGCAGATGGATGATTGGGATGAACAATGTGAATTCGTGGTACATGCCTATAATGGCACTGTACATTTGAGCACAAACTGTTCCCCTAATCTCCTCGTTTTTGGAGAGGATTTGATTATGCCAGCAGATTTGGTGTTTGGCGTAATAAGAATGAATCCGGAAACCCCTTGCCAGGTGATGTTTGTAGAATCCCTACGGGATAATTTCAAACAAGCCTATGAGAGGGTTAGAGACGAGTTGCAGAAAACTGCGCGTTGGCAGAAAGTTGGCTATGACACAGGTCTAAAAGCTAGATTTTTTAATCTAGGGGATAGAGTACTGCGTCTACACCAACCTCTAGCCAACCTGAAATTAGCCAGCAATTGGGATGGACCTTTCACTATAACTCAGGTTATTAGTAATTGCACAGTGATTATTAAATCACAGCTTGGTAAATGTTACAAGTCAAATGTAGCGAGACTACGCCCATGGAGAGGGAGGGATACCTCCACCGAAATGTATGGTGATGGTCTATTGGAAGTAATGGAACAGAGTCATGTTAAGCAACTCGAAATGGTACCGACCCGAAAGCGAGGACCCGGGCGGCCACGGAAGGTTGCAGACCCGAAGAGGGTGGTGCCCCCTGTCGTAACATCCGGAAAACAGGGGAAGATACAAAAAGTCTCGGCAGGCGCAGGTAAAAATAAGAGGAAAGGTCCTTCTAAGGCTAAGAAGACCTTGGAAAAGGCTCTTATGGATACCAGGTCAATAAAAGAGGCCTCAAAACCTCTTAGACGCAGTCCAAGGTTGCTAAAGACTGCCGTAACCTAGCCTGTTAACACAACGAGTGTGTTGTCCTGTACTGTGTACTGTTATATGTTGTAACCTAGTTCAATGTATATTTGAGCTGGTCATGAGTTTCTGGAAAAGGTCCTATGACAATGTACCCATGGTTTTGGACGGATAATCCGGTGGATATGCTTATGCTATCCATAAACTCCATAATACCTAGCGAGTTGTCATGGTTGAACCCTGAGTACGGACGGACGACCTATCGGGTATTGTATTGTTTTTATGTAAGGGCGCGTGACCTAATTAAGGGCACGCGGGAAAGTTGTTGACCCATTTTCGAATGGTCACGTGAGGCGCCGGTTTGATCATGCGCAGCGATTCAAGTTCGAGTATCCCGCCATATTGTCTTATTCCTGTGAAGGAAGAAGACGTGGCCGAGGGTGGTCTTACTCTTGTTGGAGTCTGATAGCCCGTGACAGCCATATTCCGAGGTGTGCCCTCGTTAAAAGGCACCCGCCTTTCACTGGGTAAGCAGTACTTACTGCTTATCCGGTGGATTGGGATATTTTATCCCCGAACAGCCACTTCTGTCGATGGCAGAAGAGGCCGTCCGCCTTGGTGGTGGTGCCGGTGCCAGCACCCCGCCGGAGTATGGAAGTGGTTCTCCCCAGAGTCCCACTTATACATACGACGATCAGCAATACGATGCTGATTGTGATCAGATGGATCAACAAATGAATGTTGATCAGTACTTCTCTGGAGTAGACGATAGCGACGTAGAATCGTTCTATGACGCATCCGACAACTCCAGACAAGTTAGTCCTGAACGCCGAGGTGTTCAACAACAAACTGATGTAGGTGAGCCTTATGTAGCCCCTCCATCCGAAGGTTTGAGTGGAGAGCCGGCAGGAGTCCAGTCTCACGACAGGGCTCTGATGCCACCTCCCCCTCAATTGCCGCCCCGTCTTGGTGGGAGTACCTCATTCGGTGCTTTGGGACCTGCTTCTCCGGTTGACAGGCCAATGTACCTAGAGCTGCCCCTCCAAGACAGTCCAGAATGGCACGATGTAGCCGGTCCCTATGACGGACGGATGTTAGCAATTTCTGAGGAAATGCTGATACCCACCTGTTATGGGACGTCCAGAGAGGTTGACGAGCATGTCGTCAACGCAATCTGGGAATGTGCTCATCCGCAATGGGCTAATACCTTTCCGGAGTCCTGGTTGATGGATTACCATCAGATGGCCAAAGGATTGGTAGTCCACTTATGGTTTCGTAAAGCCGTCTGGGACGCAGAAATGGCTTTCCGAAGGAATACCTCTTATAGGCCTTCCTATGTGTCTGACAAAACGGGTTACATCGGTGTCAAGGCAGATGAGGTCTCTAGATACATAGATAGAGACCAGATCCTAATGTTAGGCACAGCGGATGAGTATGAAGCAGCAGGTAACGCTGTTGTGGATTACTGTCCAGGGGTCCCCATTACGTCTCAAACCATTGAGGCGGAAGAGGCCCGTATTGGTGTGTCTCCACTAGACAGACTCGGGGTAATACAGGACCTCGTAGTACGTCTATTGGAGAGGCAGTATGCACTGGCGCATCCGGAGCTAGTACCCGGACCCGCACCCGTGCACGTAACAGCCAAGATGGCCGATCGGATGGACCGTCTCATGTCTCCTGCTGAAACTCCTACCTTGGGAGACGCAGCAGTAGTACCTGAGAAGGCCCTACCTGATGCAGATGGTTCCCCTAAAACTGCTCAGTCTACCCCTACGAAGACTGAGCAAGTAAAAGGGAAAGCAGCTGGTGGAAAGGGTAAAGCAACCCCCACCAAAGGTAAGGGTAAAGGGAAGCGGTCAGGAACCGAACCCTCTACCAGCACGAGTGTGGCCGACAGTACCCGAACCCGTCGGGTGTCTCCACGCTCGGCCAATAAGAAGGGCGCTAAGGCTTCGGATGTCTCCGGCAACGAGACGGACGCATCCGAGCCTGGCACTTCTACTAACGGCAGATCCCGCAGGCGGAATAAGAAGAAGGTTGACCAACGCAAACCTGAACCTATCGAGGTAGACGTTCAAGCTGATAATACAGAAGCTGAACCGGCTGTCCCAACCGTAAAAGTTGAGCTCGGTGTGCCAATCGTCAAGCTACACGACGTAATGGCCGATTTGAGTGGAGACGCTCAAGATGCCGCAGCCCAGGTTCTCGTGGGTCAACAACCCATTGTGCAACCTGTGGATGTACCATCCGACCCGGAGGGAGAGGAGCCAGTTGACCCAGTTGTGGATGCCACTCCGACTGACGAGCAAGAGGCTGCTATCTGGGCTAACGCCCATAGCAACTTTGTCGACTTCATTCCTCTACACAGGGGACACCTGAAGGGGAGTAAATCCGTATGGAGACTGCCCCCTCAGATCACCTGTGAGAAGCGTGAAGATATGGAGGAGTGGCTTCGCAAGAAGCTCTCCAATAGAAAGCCGGCCAATATGTACTGGATCTATTGGGAATTCGTTAAGAATTCGCCCAATGGTCTGTACAATTACGACCAGAAGGGCAAGCTCAAGTTTGCTCTAGATGAGTACTACGGGGAGGATCGTAAGGATTGTCCCTTTCAACGTTGTACCCAAAGTGAGGGTGAGGTTGAATTCTTCATCGAGAAAGACGAGTTCCTTCGTCATCTCGTGGAGGTTCATATGCACCAGAGGACGGAATATGTCTGCGACCGGGAGGTTGGCAAGAAATGTGCTAAATGCACAGGATGTGTCACTCCCCGACGCGGAGACATGGTCCGGCACTATGTGACTTCGCATGGAGAGGGCCTGGAGGCAGCCATAGATCGGGTGATGAAAATTCACTCTGAACTCTATGGTAACCTTAAGGGCCTCAATGCAGAGAATTTGGCTTCCCTCACACCGAGTATGAAGCAGTTTGCGCCTACGGTTCCTGGTACTAACCAGAAACTAAAGGCTCGGTTTGCCCAGACTCCCAGGTCCGGCAAACTAGAGTACGCTCAGGAAGAGTACGATCTGTTGAACGAATGGAGGAGCAACAAGGCCCGCCGCTGTGGTGGGGCTTATGTAACTCCATCCGGAGAACAGGTCCGAAGTCGTAGGGATTACCGCCAGGGACCCTCCGCGGCAGATAGGAAGAGACAGGCGTCTGAATCTCCAAGCCGAGCCAGGTCACCACTGGAGGCGTTGGAGAGACAGACGAATGGGGGAAGGAAGAAGCCACATCTTCCATCTCCTACTGGAACTCCTTCCCATCATGGACGAGCACCAACCCCACTAGGTGCACAGAACCCGACATTCTTTGGTGTCAGTGGACCGGGTGGCCAGTCCTCCCGGAAACACGCGCCTTTGAATGTCAAAGACCCGAAGCAGTACCCTGCTATGGGCCCACCCGGGACCAGAGATGCAAATCTTTGATCAGTACGGGAGGGTCAAGCAGGAACTGCCGACAGTAGGAGGTCAAGCTCCCCGACCAACAATGAGTGCTGTGGTGAGACAACGTCCACCCGCGCCATTGTTGACAGCCAAAGACCTTAGAAGCGAATTGTCGCGGTTGCCCCTAGCTCAGGGATTACCAACTCAAGGCCCTTCTTTGACCACTGCTAGTGCAGCTACTACTGCGGTTGCTTCTTCGCATACGCGTGTAGCTGTCACTGCGAGTGGGTCTGGAGCACAGCCGAAGCCTCAGGGTCAGGTACCCCCACCTGGTGCTGTGGTTCATCGGCCTAAGCTGATCCAGACAGTGGAGACCTTCTTCAAGAAGGAGGACAAATTGTCTTGCAATATTCAGAGCAAGCAATTTGAGACGTTACAGCACCATCTGGAAAACCTCCACCTGGATATGTATCGTCGGACCGTGTCGAGCACTCTCCAGTGCATTGACGGGATCCAGAAGTCAGAGATCAACCGGATCTCGACTCAGATAAAGGCGGATGTTGCCAAAGATAAGCAGGAAGCTGCTAATCTGCGGCAGGAGGCCCTATCCGAGAAGGAAACAGCTTCTCAGATGCTCGACCTAGAACGAGCAACGAACATGAAGAACCAGCAAAAGTTCTTCAAGGTTTTTGGAGTTATCATGGATAACTGGGACGGCACACCTGAGCATGCTTTGAACCTGTTCGAAGCACGCCAAAAGGTGAAACTAACACCTGCTGTCCCAGCATTGGCATCTACGGATGGAACCGGTGTGGACCCCCCCGTTCAGCCACAGGCTCAACAACCGGGTCCCAACCAGCCACCCGAGGAGAACATGGAACAGTGAAAACTGTTGCATGAAGATCGGACATAATTGTGTGTCCCGGGGTGCTATTACCTATGTATTGTTGGATAGGAAACCATTTTTTATCCAACCCGTATTGATTTGGGTACCAAACTGTACCCTAATCCGGAAACTGAAAACAGAAGGAGAAACAAACAAGTAACTCTGGAGGAGGAGTACGAATGCTGTAAACACCATAATTGTACTGTGCTATAATATAATGACTGTGCCTATTATAAAATCATGGACAATTTACACTAATATGGACTTTTGAACTACAAACCGGATTTACTACTACACCACTACTATTTGTGAGCTAGCACTACAGGCATCAGGGTTTAGCTACGCCCATAAAGTCCATCAACAGTCTACAACTGGATCTACTATTACCTCCAGTTAGCTAGTGTCAATAGATCGTTAAATGACTATTAGTGAGGGAAGACAGAAGCTCAGAGGTCTTCAGTTGATCCAGGTTTATTCCAGTTTGGTACAGAGTGATCATAAGATGGTACAGCATGATCACTCACCAAGCTTATCCAGCCAAGCCTATGTATGCCTTAGTATAGGGTGATGCAGCCTCTAGGTCTGTGAGCAAAATAAGATGCTGAGGCTTGATCCTGGCTAGGTTATATAGTCAGGAGCAAGCCCAGATGACGTCGTGTCTATTTCTGTACTTTCTATTTTTAGTATAGGGAGCGACTCAAATATGCTGAGTCGGTGGTTCTGCTCAGTCCCAATCTGTGGTAGGAGGGGTGAGCTGCTCCTATTGGCTAGGTGAATCTAAATATAGTTGAGTTCTCCAGTGGGGGACCCACAGGAGGGAGCCTGGGGATTTCCCACTGGAGGAGGGCAGGTGTGAACTCTTCACCCTGCCAAGCTAAAAATAGGTTCACCTTGGTTTGAACTAGGCTTGTAGGCAGAGCTGTGGATAAGCCTAGTGGTGAAAGGTAAATATATATCCAATAATTGTTATACCCAGAATCGTCCATTGACATATCCCCACACTCCCACTCATCTCCGCTATGAGTGCAAGGAAAATATAGGTTTACAAGAGTAAGGATTCTGGGTTTACCAACCTCATATTTACAGAAGGAAATATCTGTGTAATCTTGATCGGTATGAAGGCAATTGCCACAGGGTTTTTAATTGTACGAAGTCCTTAAAGGTTTGTTTGTAGTGTAGGATAAGGTTATAAGGAAAATTGAGGGTAAAGTCAAAAGGAGCCTTTAAGGAATATGATTTTGATTAAGGGTTTAAATTATACCTTTCACTGATTCGTATCTAAAGTATTTGCAAGGTAGCTTGGATTGGGTCTGATCAAGGAGACACACTGAATGCTGAATGATGCTTAAACATGCAAATTATATGTTGACTAAATTGACTAAAACCCATAAATACAAGACATGGTGGGCTTGAAAAGGTATGAAATTTAAGAATCAGCCTAGGAGCCGGGCTTTAAGGCTGTCTTTATGACTGATTTTTCCGGAGTCCTTTCATAAAGGGGCTCAAGAAAAATGTACACGTACAAGATAGTGACTTATACACTCCCAACCCTAGCTCAGGGTGTACTCAAAACATTTCTATTAAGTTGGTTGTGTTTATTGATAAATCTATTACTTGGTAATAAATTTATCTTATTATATAATTTCTATTAAGTGTTTTGACCTGAGCAAGGCCTGAGAAGTTTCTCTTATAATGATGGAAGTGAGTGAGGTTATCCCCACACAAGCACTCAGCTCCGTATGAGTGACAGGTGCATGCAAATCCTGTTAGGAGAGGGAGTGTTTGATGCTAGACTTCCAATATTCCATATATCCCCGTTCAACAACTGTGCGCTTTTAAACCAATATAAATTTGGTTTCTCATTAATGTAAGTATTATCAGAAGTTTGGTTAAATTTTGAGATATCACTATGGATGGAGGCATGGGGCCAAGGGGGAAATCGTTGGGGAGGGGGTTCTTGGTACAGATGAGGTGTGCATGAGTAAATGCTGGGCTCTGGTGACATGTGAGCATACTTGCTTTTTTAATTTATATCACTCAGACTGATTGTTGCTTGTTTGGTTGTTCAATACTGCCATTTTAGAAAAAGGTGAACTAGCTGCAGTGTGCATCAAGGTCCCCTTCATCCAGGAAATATGTGCAGTGTGTCTGATGTTTATATTGGCACAGTATTGGCCTTGTTGCCATTTGGTATACTACCATTTAGAAAAAGGTGAACTGACTGCAATTTGCATCCAGGTCCCCTTCCTTCAGGGAGTATGTGCAGTGTGCCTGGTGTGTGATTTGTGTCGACAGAGTATTGGCTTGTTGCCATTATATGCTTTAGTCACTGAGCAAAATTTATCAAGCACAGCCCTCTGTCTGTTGGGGGGGGGGTGAAGGGGGCTCATGAACGACTTAATTGATATGGCCTTTCATTGATAGTGATCTCGCACATTATGTTATTGTTTCAAGGGTTGTGAAGGTATGTTTGATTGTATGAATTTTTGAATTAGGAAAGTTCGAGTTAGAGCGCTTTGTGGTTGAACATGGCTATGGGAATGAAAAACATGTACTTTGGGTGTGATGACTGAGATATTTGCCCTACTTCAATGGAGTTAAATACATTCTCATCCAAAAACTTTGCACCCTCATGTACCAATGACTGGTGATATGGCTCAACTTCGAAAGGGTTTTCATATACAATGTGGTATACCAAAAAGGGTTCTAACAGTACATTGAGATTGATAAGATAAGATAAATAAAGCAAAGTATAATGGAGTGAATGCAAGAGAGCACTAATGCACATGATTTTTTTTTTTTGGCATAATGATAAACATATAGATAAGTTTGGTACCCACAAGGCCATTCAAGTATGTAGATCTATACACATGCCAAACTACACATGCATGTGCAATGCATATGCGCTTCTGCATGTGCACACAACACACATTGATGTTATTGCTATATGGAACTGACTATTCAACTCCTACACTACACAGATATAGCACTAAAATACTAAATGTATGAAGTGCAGGGGTTAAAAGGGTCAAGGTCAAAAGGTATTGTGCAAGTTTGATGTTGATATTAAGCACTCTGATGTACAGAAATGATTTGATTAACTGCTGAGGGGGAAAAACTCCTCACATCAATTGATCAAAGTTCAAGTATCTAATTTCTAAACTAAACTAAATATATTTTTGGAGTGTCTTCCTTAAGGCAGGCAAACCAAAAATAGCACAGCAAACAGAGTAAAACTGAAAATATGCATGCATTTTCTATCTAAGTTGAATAATCCCTTGTTACAGATATATGACAAACAAGTTGCTTATAAAGGGCTTAGGGTTTAGAGACATCCTGTTTAATGTATCAGGTGTGCCTGTACAACAAAAATTAGACTTCTGGCGGGTTGCGGTCAACTGGTTTCTGCAGCTCCATTCGGCGACAGGGTTTGTGGTGGCAAGCCACGTTGCTGTTGTGATGTGCCCTGATGAAGATGGGAAGATGGAGCCCTTAGACGTAGTTGAATGGGAGTCAGGTGCCGCAATCTCCTTCATGTCTGCTTCTTAGAGTAAGGACTGTCTCTGCAATCGCTTAATTTTGATGATGGTGGATACATTGGGAAAAAGGCACATTAGAGAGTTTGGATTAGCAAGCATTATCAGAGGCAATACAGGAAGTCACAAAATGTAGACACAATCAAAACCTTGGGTCACATGTTTGGTTACATAGAATTTATCACTCAGGATGATCTCAGCACATCAACTCAATTTTGGCAGAGATCTCTCCAGTACTCCGTAAAATGGGGTGTTGAATTTTTATGTTGAGGTAGCGGTTGGGTAAATCGGTGGTTAGGATGGGGTGGTTAATCTATCCCCACACAAAGATGGGAAGATACCATCCCCACACAAGGATGGGAGGATGCCATCCCCACACGAAGGTGGAGGTATTTCAAAATTAATTTGTCCACTGAATGTTGCCTAAAAAAAATTGGGAATGTATTAATGATGTCAAATTTTCTTAGTTCGGGGGGGGGGGGAGGGCTGTAGGGAGAAGATACAATTATGTTCATCCCCAAACAAGCTTGGAAATATTTGTAGGTGAAGAAAGGGATGTTGATGGGGGGGGGGAAGGGGGGGAAGGAATAAAAAAAAAAAAAGGGGTGAGAAAAAAAGGATATGATCATAGAACTGTCCATCCCCACACAAGCCTTGAGCTATTTCAGGATACACAAAGGATAATATATGGAAGAGGAGGGGGATTGGAGATTTGTATGGTGTGTCTGAATTTTAATAGTTATTTAAGATGACATGCTGGCACTCAGAGTAGGTGGAAAAAGAGGTTGGGGTTTTAGAGAAAAAAAAAAAAAATAAAACAAATAAATGAATAAATAAATAATAATAAAGAGAATAAATAAAAAGGTTTTAGCTTATGTTAGCTATAATAGATCAGCACTAGGGCTTTTAGGGGGGAGATAGAGACTAATATATGTATGGTTCACGGGTGGATTCCAAAATACCTCGTGATGAAATTAGGATGACAATGCTCTGGATTGCCAGTTTTCGGCCTGTCTTAGGCGGGTCATTCTCTGCCGGACTTAGGAGTCGGTTTTGGAGCGCTCATTTGTACAGTTCTCAGCCTGACTTAGGAGGTTCAATACTCAGCAGGTCTTAGGAGGTTCATTCTCTGCCGGTCTTAGGAGTCAGTTTAGGAGCACTAATTAGTGCTTTACAATTTGTAAATCATCAGTTGCTAATTGGTAATCAAATATTGGTGTTCCATGATATTGAGTCTATCTCTTGATAAACCAATCCGAAGGGGTACAGGGGCAGACAGGTTGGACTAGCTGTGGGTTGTGAAGTGAACAGTCGAACTTTTTACGGGTATTCTAGTACTCACACTGCCATTGGTTAATGGAGGTACCTGGGTATCATGACATCAGGTTATGCCATTGACGATATAAGAACGACTGATAGTCTAGTACTAAAGATGGGCACATAGGACAGGCCTACCTGGGCTTATTGCACGCTGTAGACGCCATGTGGCTCCTAATCCAGGCACTTGCTCACTGGTTGCGGTGATGTGGTTGGAATTTTAGAATATTTGTGAAAAAGGCTAAGATGGGGGTGGGCTAAGGCTTATAAACCTGTCCGTGAGGGTGGCTATTTCTCACTTCTTGATCTCCCTATGTTGGTATGTCTTGCCCTAAAAAGGCTGAGCCTGATTCTATTGGATGGCTGCAGTTTGGGCATATGTCCCTTATGCAAATTTGGAACCTATGCCCCGGTAATAAAGCTTATAATTGGAATTCCTGGGGTCAGGTTCGAGATAAGGTGGGAGTGGGGAGGGTCAGTGTACGTGTCTAAACATTGCTGACCATGAATTCATGTGTGTGTGAGAAACATCATGCATGGGGGTACTGAGCTGCTCTTAATTGACAGCTCATAAATATGGTGTTCTACCTGCATCACCGTCCTCGTGCTAAACAGAGGTACAAACATGGATTGGGCATGGGGGAATACAGACTCCTACAATAGGCGTGTCGACTGGCAATATGCCATACTGGTAAATAGGAGCCCTGAAAAGCTATCTAGCCGGTGTATGCATGCTTGAAAAGCATGTACCAGAGGATACACTGCCGCCGTGGGCAATTTATGTGGCTACCCAACCATAACTGGAACAAGACAGTCCGCATATACGCTTTCAGTAATGGTTATCATTTTGTTAAGTTTTGTGTTTTGGAGGACAAAAGAGGAAAAAGGGAGATACAGATGGTGTGAGGGTTTTGATCTAAGAGTAATTTACAGGATTTAGACCTTAGGGGGTCTAACATAAATTATTCCTGAAAGGGTGGGGAGAGGCCAGCTAGTGTCAGGGAAATTAAATCTTTGTATTGATGCTTGGAAAAGGATCTAAAGTTCTGGTGACTTTCAATTGATTTGTTTAGAAGATTTGAAGCCAGGAGGCAAACTATAAGAAAAATGGGTAAATGACCGAAAATGGGGTTGGGTAAAATGGTGGTTAGCTTTGATGTAATTGTATAGTCTGTGTAAGATTGCATGTTCTGGATGGTAAGGTGATTTGGTTAAATGATTTTGAAAGGTATGCATTGTTGGTATAGGATGCAGTATGCAAAGCAATCATGCTTTGATAAATATAACCAATGTAAATAGTACATTTGGTAAAATATTACTATAAACGATTTTATCAGTATGGATAAAAATACCTTGCCAAGGTAGTATTTAGTGTGTGACATGGGGGGGAGGGGTAAACTAACATTATTTTTGACTACATAGGTGTAAAAGCCTGAAGTTTTAAAGGTATATCTGCTATGGATTGGGAAAGGGATATTATTATAAATATGTGAAGTGTTCTTGGCTGTGTGTGAGAGTTTTATGATGGACAAATCAATGAGGTGGGGCTTGTGTGATATGTTACTAGGCTGCAGTAATGGTGTAGCACTAAGTACAGTAAGGGATGGATGAAGTTTAGTGGGGTGAGAGTTGGGGGGAGGGGGGTGAGTAAGGCTATGTGTGAGGCCTGGTGGTCAGCTGTATTGGAAACAGCTGGTAGGGTGGGTCTATGGGGGGGGGGGGAGGGTAGAGGGAGAGGTAAGTGTTAGCTTTCAGTGATGACCTGACAGGGTGACTGTAGACTATACACTATTTGATGGTGTGATCAGCTGATCAGCTGGGTGTAGTGTTGGTCTAAACTTGTGAAGGTTCATGTTTGGATGTTTGAATACAAATGGGTTCAAAGATTTCTTTGATAGCATATGAGTTGCTGTGAAAGAAAGGGTTCAACCCAAAGTATACTACAAAAAGAATGAGTCTAAAAGTGTAATAGTGGTTTAAATTTTGTTTGAATTTCGTGAAGAAAGACTAGATTTTAGTCCAATATGAATGTGAAAGACCAATGATATAATTTTGACATGAAGCTTTGGATAATATGAAAACATACTATTCTGTAGAAATAGGTTCTATATGACGACAGGAGTCAGCTGACTATCTGAGAGGGAAAGGGGAGAAGAGGGAGAGGGGTGGGGTCATACTCAGGTCATGGAGATGACCAGGGGGTGGTATATGGGAGAAGGAGGGGGGGGGGTCTGGACTGACCACAGATGGTATAGGTTATAGGGAAATACACAGTAGCAGTTTCTTATTGAATTCAGATACTGGGACACATATCAGGTTATTGGGGTGGGTTGGTTCAAAAGTGATATCAAATTGGGCCTAAAATTGTTGGGTTTCTTATGGATTAATACAGGATGGTTATTGTCGTCAGAATGAGCCTAAAATGTTAGGGTTTCTCATGGACTGATATAGGATGGCTATTTGGGAAATAGGAAGGTATTTTTACCTGGGACAGGAGCAGTTCACTGTGAGTGAGTTGCTAATAAGAGGGTTTTACATGTACATGGAAAGATCATAGAGTATTATACAAGAGATCCCGCATGACAAAATAGTAACCTGTGACCAGAACCTGTTTTGCAATTATGTCAGTATTAATGTGGACTTCCTACCTTTGTGCCCATAAGTTGCTGGTGCCAATCATCAGGTGGATGTAAGTGTTGCTGTATGGATTGAATCCTCCTTGTGCCATTTGAGAGCATGGTGTATATATGGCATATAGTCTCTGGTACTCTGGTCTACTCTGGTGTATGTGTGGAGTAGGTGGTGATACTACCTGTGGTGGTGGTAGTGCTGGTGGTTGGAGTAACACACAGGAGGAGCTACAGGAGGAGGAGGCCTGCTACAGTGAGTAGTAGTAGTAGTATGTATGTATGTATAGGCTGTAGGCTGCTGGAGGCTGGGAGCTGTTGGCTGGCATTCTGGTGTTGGTAGAATCCTGCTATTGTTCTTGTAAGAGGTAATAATAGTGGGATTTTAATTAAGTTCTCCACCAGTGTCAATAGATCGTTAAATGACTATTAGTGAGGGAAGACAGAAGCTCAGAGGTCTTCAGTTGATCCAGGTTTATTCCAGTTTGGTACAGAGTGATCATAAGATGGTACAGCATGATCACTCACCAAGCTTATCCAGCCAAGCCTATGTATGCCTTAGTATAGGGTGATGCAGCCTCTAGGTCTGTGAGCAAAATAAGATGCTGAGGCTTGATCCTGGCTAGGTTATATAGTCAGGAGCAAGCCCAGATGACGTCGTGTCTATTTCTGTACTTTCTATTTTTAGTATAGGGAGCGACTCAAATATGCTGAGTCGGTGGTTCTGCTCAGTCCCAATCTGTGGTAGGAGGGGTGAGCTGCTCCTATTGGCTAGGTGAATCTAAATATAGTTGAGTTCTCCAGTGGGGGACCCACAGGAGGGAGCCTGGGGATTTCCCACTGGAGGAGGGCAGGTGTGAACTCTTCACCCTGCCAAGCTAAAAATAGGTTCACCTTGGTTTGAACTAGGCTTGTAGGCAGAGCTGTGGATAAGCCTAGTGGTGAAAGGTAAATATATATCCAATAATTGTTATACCCAGAATCGTCCATTGACACTAGCACTACAGGCATCAGGGTTTAGCTACGCCCATAAAGTTCTTCAATAATCTACAAATGGACCTCTTATTATCTCCAAGTTAGCTAGCACTACAGGCATCAGGGTTTAGCTACACCCACCAACAAGTTTTACTATAGCACTTCAGGCATCAGGGTTCAGCTCGCCCATACCAAGACATCAGCAGCATCCGACTCCTGTTACATCCTCCAATCATGAAAACAAGTAACTTTGTTGATAATATTATATGGTATGTAAAAATTGTATTTATAACTATAAAAGATATATTATTATATAAGGGTACTTACCTATAAATATACTGGATCTGCGAATCCTAAAAATTGTTTAAGGTAATCCTAGACCTATAACTGTCTATATAGGTCATTCCTGGTCTCAATATATTAAGAGACTATACTTCTTCTGTAACTTGTAAATATAAAACACTAAGGTATAAACTGAGCTGCGTCTCAAAAGTATAAATATCTTTCTATAAAATAAGAGAAGGTCCAACGGATTTCTCTAAACTTAGTATTGTATTACTCAGGTTAATACCTAATTGTGTTCATATAGTATCAGATTAATTGTTCATATCTGATCATTAATATTCAATTCACTTTGTAAAGTGGACAGAGTTGTTAATTTAAAAAGTCGAAAATTTTTTTTCCCGGGTTTAATATCTGTAATCGGTCATTATTTACAACCACCGGTCCTTTTCAGGACCCTACTGTTGTCAAAACGTTACTATAAATCTGTGATAATTGTATATTTATCATTTGTGGTTGTTATAAGCTACTGGTGGAAATGAAATGAACGACACTTGATGCTATTATTGTATAATTTTTCAGAAATAGGATAGTCTTATACTATAGCCTATTTCACATCGAGCAAGTGTAATTAATACCCCTTTTTAGTATTGTAAACAATCACTTACTAGGTTATTAATACACTGCGGTTTAATTACCCCCATGTTATTGTCTAAGGGGGGCAGTGTAGGGGTATGGTATTTACACTTTACGTTCATGTACCCGTGAGACTCAGACCTAGGTCCTTCGGGTGTAGTGGGGGAATCCGGATGGCAGGTGGCAGCACCTGCCTCTGGGTTCGTATCCATTACACCAGGGGGCCTACCACTCGTCCGCCACACGTCACATGGCCGGTCTGAGTTTCGCGGGCTTTTTCCCCTATATAAGGCTGGTCGTAACCCATGTTCTTCAGTAGTGGTTTACCCACTGCTCAACCAGGTCGTTACCGAAAGGGTAACCGAATGCCCTAGTAGCATGTAGTCCTCTGAGGCTGTGATCGTATGTAACATAAGCTATGAAATAAAAGCTCGGTTGCCTACCCGGAAACTTTTCTCTCTCTTCGTTATGATTTAATCTAACTTAACGAGACGAACCACTACAATACAATGTATAACTCCCTCTTTCATTGTATCCATGCCTAAAGTCAACTCGTGCATCAATAAAGCTTATATACCCTCTAAATAGAATACTTTGAACTATGATATACTCTAATATACCACACTTAGGTGGAAAGGCAATGGAAAAGCACAGGTAATATATTGCGTATAGCTGTTGTAAGTTGGTGCGGTCCACTGAGCACATACACCCTCCCTCATTACCCATGACAGCCTGTTGTCTATATAGTGAATACCGTGACAAAACTCAGTGTTTATCTACCACATATGTGACCCATCCTAACAAAGTGGTACTGAAGTCGCACATTTAGAAACCTAGATATGGCCCTTTCAAGTGGTATAGTGTCAGAAAATATCAGATTTTTCAAAATTGATATTTTAGCATTTTTCTTACATATGGGTAGATATCTTTCAGAATCCTTGCTTACTAGATTGAATTTAGGTCCCAAATGCCCAAAAGACATATATCTATTTTTAATGGTTATATAGAATTACATAGGAATCATATAGGATTCATAGATTATTAAATGTTTAATATGTCAATTATCTCAGTTGAATAATTTTTTAATCGATCCGACTAAATTTTCCTACACAAGATCTAGAAAGGACCACCTGGTTCAAATATGCAAGTGTTATATACCAAATGAAAGCTCTTGATGAGCTGCAAATGAATATGCCAATAACTAAACATTTTGCATGTGCGACTTTCGTACCATTTTGTAAGGATGGGTCACATATTTACTATTGTATAACATATTATCATTAAGAAACTTAATCTAGTTCACCACAGCATTACTCTGGTATACCACGGTATTCCCAATACTGTACTCTGGTTGTTTACTATTGTATATATTGTACATGTGCTTTAGTAAATTACGGTACATTACCAATGTTATACTATAGTATACTATAATTATATGGATATAATTATTGTTAGTTTGATTCAATATCAAAATACATCAATGCTGTCGTAGATTAACATACACATAGGTAGGAAATTAAGAATTTCATAATGATAATTATATGCCTACCTTGACATGGAGAAATATATTCTTCTTATGCTTATTGAAGACAACCTGTTCTCACTAAGGCTACCAGGTGAGTAATGCACACCTGCAGCTTGCTATGTTGTGTTAAGCTACTACCAGCATGTCGGTCTTAGTCACATCTGGATGACCCTGACTGGGCGGCACTGATCCCACCCCAGAGGCGGGTGACAATCTGTTCAGAGGGGTTCTGGGCACTATCTGGTTTTATCTGCTCCTATTGTCTCACCTAAAGATAAATCTACACAGGAGGAATACTAATTGTGCCAAAAAAAACAACAAAAAAACACAAACAATCATAAAAAAGATCAATAAAAAGAAAAGAAATCTATATAACCCATTTCAGAGTCCTAGAATCTTTAAATAAGAAAATAGAAGAAAACATGCCGTGCAGTGGAATGTAATATCAATGTGTGCGGGAAATACTATGGTAAACTACAGTAGAGTAGTACTGTGACCAATGCAAAAGATCAGACCATGATTATCTCACGATTCTGAGAACATATTAAATCTATATAACCCCCCCCCCCCTGGAGTTATTCAATCTTCAAAGAAACAGAAGCCCCCTGCCTCTACTCTTCGTCCTGGTAGTGGAAATCAAAGAAACAGAAGCCCCCTGCCTCCACATGCCGTCCTAATGGTCGAAATCAAAGAAACAGAAGCCCCCTGCCTCCACACTCCGTCCTGGTGATAGAAATCAATGACAGAGAAGCAGTAGAATGCACTACATTACAGTATTATGTTAAGTTATAGCATGGTTATGGGTCATTGGCATATTTTTGCGTTCACAGCTAGAATGAACGATGTTTAAATGAAACAGAAGTTTGACAGCGAGTTGACTCATATCCTTTACCATTGCAGACACCGGGCTGCACATCTTGGCCTTAGTGTCAACCTCCCCTGCCGCGCTGCAGTCCCGCCATCTGGTGTGTATTTTTTGCTATTTTGAAGGAATATAGATTTTAATTCTTCTATTGAAACATGGGAACAGTAAAAAGAAGGTTTATTCTTTGCTATGTTAACCTGTGGAGGACAGAAATGCTCTATAAATGGTGGAAATTGAATGTTATTTTCTGCGGACCCCACAGCTTATTGACAAACATGATATTCCAAGATGGTGGAATGGCTTCCTCCTCGTCCGGCCCAACTTGCATCAAAATTCATTGTTTTTCAAGGTAAATACTTAAAATTTAGGGTTGGCTATATGGTATAAAGAGCATATATAACTTTTATTGGTGTACGAGTTGATTTAAGTCACGGATACAATGAAGGAGGTTATACATCTCCACTGATGCGCCTGCTACATGCTCTAGGAGATCAAAAGACTGCACACCCAATGGTACCTGTGTTCCAGCATCAAAGCCATTCATCAGATTTTACCCCACTCTACCTTTTAGTCCTTTGTCAATCATAACATTCTTCCACCACAACCTCTTTGCAATGTTAAGTCTATGACGCCCGCTGCATATTTTGCTGCTATGTTAACTCTATGGCGACCCCTCTGTGTATTTCAACTTTATGGTGTCGTCTCCGTACTGCACGCTGTGGTTATGGTAAGGTTATCAAAAAAACGTTTTCCATGTTGAAAACTAGTAGTTAGTTTTCATCCTGTTTGCATGCTTCACCACTGGCATTGACACCTTTTCCTCTAGAAGCAATAAAAAAAGACAGAGAGATGTTGTTTTTTTTTACCCAACTAAAAGCATAAAAAAAAGTGATGGATTTTAACCACCTGCATCCATGCAGCACCAGCAGCAGTGTAACCACCACCACCACCACCACCACCACCAAATCCACCATTGAGCATGAAGCAGAAGCAGCAAAAGCAGATCAAAGCCAAACTTTGGATTTTAGTTTTTTTTTCCCTATACCTCCAGTTTCACTCATCATTAACATTCTCTGCCGCTCCAGGACGAAAAAAACAGACAGGTATAAGATTTGACCATGAAGAGTGGTTGGCATTATTGACGTGCTCAAATTTATGGATTACACCCTGTTTGCATAACAAACAATTTCATGTATAAACTGAAAAAAAGGAGTTTGCATTTTACCTCCCTGTTCGTTTATCATAACAATCTCCATGAATGAACCTATCAACATGTTCCAATTAGTCTTTTACATAGTGCACTCTGCCATGGCATGCGTGGCATATGTTTTAGGATCAGAGGAAAGCCTCCAGTCCCACTCATCATAACATTCTCCCACTACAACTCACCAGCATCAACCACTGGACACTGCTCTGCTTTTGCTTTCAGGTGTAAGGATTAAAAGAAAAAGGCGACAAAGTTTACGCCTTCCCCTACACCATAACATTCTCCCCACCACAAGGTTACAAAAATAAATGATCCTATCAACATGTTCCAATTAACCTTTTACATGCTGCACCCTACCATGGCACGCATAACCCTCATCATAACATTTTCCCCACCACCGCCACCGCCGACACCGCTGACACCACTGCCGCTACCGCGACCCCACACACACAAACATTGCTGGTCACTGGTTCATGGTTGATTAACAAACAATTTTCTTTTGATGTTAAAGCTAGAATAAAGGAGGCGGAGAAAAAAAATTAGGTAGAGTAGGTAGGGTAGGTAGGTGTAAAAGAGGTAGGGTAGGGGTGGGGTATGGTAGGGGTAAAGTATGGGGTGGGGGGCACCCCTTAAGTAACAGGGGGGCAAGGGGGCACCACACATACATGCATGTATGTATAACATATGCAGACCCCCTACCCTACCCTACTTTACCCTATATAACCCCTACCTACCTACTCACTCTACCTACCTAACCAACCTACCTACCTACCTACCTACCTACCTACTTACCTACCACCACAACAATGGTAAAAAAACAAAATATCCCACAGATTTCACACTGTTTAAAAAATAGGTGAAAATGATAGGAGTCGGTTTAGGAATTCAAATGGACACCCTACACTATCTTACACTACAAAACAATCCCGCTGAGCATTATGGAAGGTTAATGCAGCTTCATTCACCTGATGTGGAACTTATCACTTTGTCCACACTCATCTCAAAACTAGCTGATGCTCGTAAACCCTTTTTTTTAAGATTTAGTGAACGTCCTACGTGGACCCGACTTAAAAAAAAGGGGGGCAAGCTGTTACGCGGAGGAATCATTGAAAGCAGTTGTTAAAAGAGGAGGTCAATTGTCACCCATTTTGTTTGACGACTGCAGCGCAGGATGAAGGTAGAATGAAGAACAAGGAGAATGTAGACATGAATCATGACACAGGAGCAGAGCCAGTTAGATACTGGCAAAGATGCCTTCCCACATTTGCAGCATTGGAACGGAACTACACTGATCACCAAGCGCATGTGCGCAGAGAGAGAGAGAGAGAAGTGATCTTTTAGTGTGATTTAGTTTAGTGAGTTTTTTAGTGCTTTTAGTGATTTAGAAGAACTACACTCCAGAGAGACACTTTCTGCTAATCCCAAGATCGGATCGACTTTGATGTCATGCTGGTATGTGACAATGAGCGGACCGTAACAGTTGGGGTATGGACTTGTCAATATCTATTAGGGCAAAGCATACTTATATACCCATTGGCTATGTAGAACTTACAAATAAGGTGTGGGCTAAAGTAAAAAAATAGAAAGTGAATAGGGACTATAAGTCACTTTTTTCCCACATAAACGTGATGCTATGTGCTTAGGAGGTTGGTGTTTTTAAAAAAAAGCGCAAAGTGGCGGTAGCTAGTGTAAAGCAGACGCACTAACACTGTTTAGACACACAGGCATCGCACCACTCGCTAAGTTGCTACACTGCCAACCCACCTGTAATGTGTTGAAGAAAGAACCAAGACCTTACAATTCGGTGCCTCGTGCTAGACTAACCTTTAATTCACATATTATCACTCAAGTTCTGGTTCTCAGTCTAGTTAACATTCTACACACAAGACGGCGCCAAGCGCATATGTTACATCTCCCTTTTCTCTTTTGTTTTTAAAAGAGAAGTTTCTATATAGCACAACCATCAAATGCACCAATGAACATGACTTAACCAGTCTTCAATATAATGAAGGCTACTGTGATGTGAAAAAAAAAATCAAGTGTCTGTCATCTTTTCTTGAACAGTCTCATGATAAAACGATGCAAAATACCATAATATCAAATACCTTTGGGTCACTTATAGTTTATGTCACAATGACTAACTGAACAGTCCTTTTGAAGATAATACATAAATGTTTCAAAGATCGAGTTTTTGGGTGGTTTGCTCAACCTGCCACTACTGGTGCGATATGGAGCACCATCACCTTGAGCAGAGTCTTTTCTGCAAGTAGGAGTTGGAGGCACTTCTTTTGGGCAACTAACAGTAACAGTTGGGTGAGGTGATTTCTGTGGCGAGAGTAGCTTAGGTGGAGATGGTAAGTCAGCAGGTGTTAGCAGTATGATATCGATAAATGGTATGTTCACAGTTGTTCTCTGGGCCACAGTAGCCCTAGTTACTTCAGGAGTACAGTTATTGTTAGCATTCTTGTTGGCCTCATGTGTTGCCAATCGTAGATGCTGACGGTTTCTCCGATACTTTCGCCCTTCACACTCCACCACATAAGACCTTGGCTCCTCATGATGTCTCACAACAGTCCCTGGCACCTATTTCTTAGATCCCTGGAATGATGACATTCTTACTGGATCACCTACTTTAAGTGGTGGTAGGTCACTTGGGTGCTTGGCATCATGATAAATTTTCTGTGACCTTTTAGATTGGTCCAAGGCCTCACATCCTTAATGTTTATCTGTTTTGGGTTAAGTAACTCTGTAGCTATTGGAATCGTGTTATTTGGTCTCCTGCCCATACTCAGCTGTGCCAGTGACAGGCCACAACTCTCCATCGGTGTTGTTCTATGATCTAGCAGTGCCATATATTTGTCACTGGCTTTGGCCCAAAGTCTTTTCACTGTTTGCACTGCTCTATCGGCCTCCCCATTAGATTGAGGGTAGTTTGGAGATGATGTGATATGTGTAATGTGTCTTATAACACAAAATCGTTTAAAATCCTGACTAGAGAACTGTGGTCCAATATCTGTCCTAAGAGTCTCTGGTAGGCCATGGACTGCTAGTTGGCGCATCAGAGTCTCTTGTGTAGTTGCTGATGACATGCCATTCAGTGTGTCTACTTCAATAAATTTAGTCACATAGTCTACAGTCAGCAAAGAGTTTTGTCCTTTCCACTCAAATATATCACTAGCCACCTCCTGCCAGGGGCTTTTGGGTGATGGGGATGGATGTAGGGTCTCTGATATCTGCTTATTCTGATAAGTATTACAGGTTGCACAATCACTGACCAGTTCTTCGATTCTTTGGCTCATCCCTGGCCAGTACAGTGCTTCTCTCGCTCTCTGTTTACACTTTGTGATGCCAAGGTGGAATCCATGAACCTGGGTGAGCATCTCTGCTCGAAGACTAGGTGGCACCACAATCCTCATCCATTTATACATGATGCCATCCGATACTGCAAGCTCATCTCTAATGGACCAGTACTCCCTTATGCTGTGTGGCTCTTGTTCTTTTGTATTTGGCCAACCTGTTTTTTCTTGGAAACATCAGGTTTGCCCGGCTCAGTGCATCTCCCTTTCCTGGAACATAGCAGACATTTAGGTCATAGGGCTGAAGGTGTAGCATCATCGTCTGGAGTCTCATTGGCGCTGCTAACATAGGCTTTGTAAAGATCGATTGAAGTGGTTTATGGTCTGACTGCACAACCACTTCTTTGCCAGAGACATAGTGATGAAATTTCTTGCAACAGTGGACAATAGCTAGTGTCTCTTTTTCTATCTGAGCATACCCTCGTTCTGTGCCCTTCAGGGCCCTTGAGGTATATGCCACTGGTTTGTCATTTTGGAGCAACACACCTCCTAGTGCGTAGCTGGATGCATCACCATTGCTAGAAGGGTTAAATGATACATTATTCCTAATAAAGTGTTTACTACCCTATTATGAGGAGTGACCAATCACTATTGCTATTGTATGTACGATGATTTTTTTGTGGTGAGAGAGTAGTAGTTTCTCATTCATTCATGTTTACCCATAATCCCCTCCCCCCTTTTTTGACCCCCTAAACTGTATACAAATATTTGTGTGTCATCTGTTACATATAATTTCATAAGTCAGGTAGTACCAGAAGTACCAACCCGTACACTTAATGTGGGGATGAGGTCCTCTGCCTTCTTTTTTTGCCTTATTACAAGCAAGTTGTTATTATAATAAGATTGACTGATTTGACTATGTAATTTGGTGATAGAGAATATTGCTTCTACCTTCACAAATATACTGAAACTTTGAGCGAGACAAATAAAGTGAATTCAAACAAAAAAAAATCACAACACTGCAGTGGTGTGGAAACTAGAAACTTTGTTTGTTTAGGTTGCACAGAAGTTGGCGTAAGATTGGAAAGAATTGGGAGTGGAATTGGAGTTAAGTTTTTCTGAGCTTAAACTCTGCTCTACACCACTTCCCTCTGACAGAAGAGTACAAAACCCTTTCCTTGAAGTTCTTAAGGTGTAGAAATACAAGAAGATATCTCATCCAAGCAGTTTAATTGTGGCGTTAAACAACATGGGTCGTGGCGACATAGCTCTTTACGTAGAAAGTTTAACGGAGGTTTCACCTAACTTAAAAGACACCACTGTTCAGGTTTGACCTTTCATTCATCATGGATCAACAAGAGCTAACACCTCTTTCTGTCGCATATCGACAAAAAAATGAAATACAAATGATGTTGTGTTGTGTTAATTACACATTTCATTTCTTGATAGCAAAAGGAAAGTAGCATGTTACATGGCGTACAATACAATAGCTATAAGTAGTTCCAATAATATCCACTAGGTGTCAGGTGTAAAGGCGTCACTAGTATTTTTTTAACCACAAGGGGGCTCTTCTAAACCCAGCTACAAGCAGTTCCAATAACATCCTATAGGTGTCAGGCGTAAGGGTGTCGTTAGTTTTTTTTAACCACAAGAGGGCTCCACTAAACGCAGCTTAAAGCAGTTCCAATAATATCCACTAGGTGTCAGGTGATTATGCGACGTCTGCCATGGAAACACCTCTCAGCCAATCAGAGCTTGAAAAATGAGGTCACATGCCCATATATGGTCATGGCCGTGGCTTCCGGTCAAATGCTAGCTTCTGATTGGTTGATAGGTCAAGGTCAAAAGGTCACTTCTGGTTCGTAAGCAGTCTGTTGCTAACTTCCAATAACAAATTATCCGGAAAGTAATTCTCCATGATAGTTGGTAGGCAGGTAGGTTATGATAGGGCGGGAAATATAAAAGCGGGTTGGTGGGGTGGCAGGGGTAGGCAGTTTAACGGATGCCCCTGGCGCCGTCTTGTGTGTAGAATGTTAACTAGACCGAGAACCAGAAGTTGAGTGATAATATGTGAATTAAATGTTAGTCTAGCACGAGGCACTGAATTGTAAGGTCTTGGTTCATTACATGGTTGTCAGAAGTGGTTCTACAGCTGTAGAAGAGGATGCAAACCCACCTGGTAATGCCAATTGATGAATTGATGTATAAGCTTACCAGAAGATGTCATTTTGTGAAGGAATTGAATCCAGGAAATTGTGAGTAGACCAAAGTGTCCAGCCTGGATCTCAAGTCAAGAACCCTGAAAGTGAAACCACATGTTGGTGCTTGGTTGAACTCTGCTAGTCTACTGTGAACTTGTGTGCTACATGGGAATTTTAGGCATTTGGTCCAGCCAATCCCATATTAAACTGACTTGGTGCCATTTGCTTGTTGTGGCCTATTTTGGCTGGTGAAGTGTGTTAGTTTTGTGGTGGTCCCGAGTCATCCTCGAGGTACCTTCGTGGTCCTCGTGGGCGACATCGAGAGCACCTCTCTTACACAACGCCTGGGGGCGCTGGAGTCCAGCGCCACGTCACCACATGGTCACGTGGCCCTCGACTCTGGTTGTACGGCCTTCCTCAGGGTCAGTCCAGTCATGACGGACCATCGTGAGCGATGGTTGGCGGCTGCCCCACTACCATGTTGTGATACTTCTCTGTGCTGTTGCACAGAGAAGGTAAATGTGGGTTGATAACTATAGACACTAGAAGGCTGTGCTAGTCGTCTAGTGTCGAAAGTGCTTTAGAGTTCAAACTCTACTACCTGTAACTGTCATCGAGAACGGCTGATGCCTATGTGTTATTGACAATAAAGTTTTAACTGGAACCTGAATAGTTGTTCTTCGTTGTTTATCGAAGGATTCGATTAACCTCGAGGGGTAGAACACTACACTGGTGCCGTGACCAGTTGTTAACTTTAGTTCGCATAGATACTGCAAGCTTAAGTTCGACATGCAGGGCCACTTGGATGAAGGTGATGACCCCAATCACTAACATCAAGCGGCTGCAGGTCCATTAGTGGATATGAACGATCCACTAATTGGTGGTGGTTTGAACCACTCACTGATAACAGGTCCATCAACTGACCTGTTGGGCCTGTATCAAAGGAGTCAACTACTCAACTGGCGAGTGTCGACTCAACTCTCTCCGGCTGCTGAGAATTTCTTAAGGACACAGAGTTTGTCCTATGTGGAAAGAACAGCATCGCCCGTGGGAACTCCAATGGGCCTTGGTAGTTGGTCTTTCGAGGGTCCTTCGCCCGTTTCTATACCAGGAAGTATAGACAGTGGCAAGGGACTCACCGAAGAGTTGTTGCAAGAGCAAGAACGCCAACTACGACAGGGTCGTCAACAGTTGGATGCTCTCACGAGTAATACCACAAAGGCTCGGGAGAAGAGTACAGAAATAGAACTGAGGTTGGAGCAGCTTAGGCAGCAAGCGCTGGAGACTTCAAACAAGACTCAAATCGCGAATAGAGAGCTTGTTGATCTTCAGGAGAAGGTCAAACAACTCTCGAGCGAGAAAGAGTCCTTACTTGCAACAAAGTCTGAGATCGAGCGTAGTAGATTGACAGCTGTGGAATGTCAATCACTGAAAGCAAAGATCGACCGCCTTGCAACAAGCCGCCGAGAATGCGTCGAGAAAGCTCGAAACGATTTTCGGGATGCCCAACACGAACAGACGTCCCTTAAAAATAAGTGGAAAATACAAGAAGTAGAAAAAACTATGTTGGAGGAACGACTGCAAGAGTTGCGGCATGAGCTGAGCCAAAAATCAGCAGAGCATACTAAAGAAGTACCTGAACACCTAACAGCTTATGAAAAGCAGGTCGAACAGTTACGTCAGGAACGAGAATCGTTCCTCTGTCAGATGCAAGCTGACGAATGCTCGAGCCAGGGACGATGCAGAAATGCGTCGTTGCTGTGAGGAGCGAATCGTACACGCAGATAAGATGGCCAAATATCAGATTTTGATGGAAAGTAAAGCGGGACATGAAGCCGAGCTTAATTCCCTAAAATCTGAAACCTTAGTAGCTCAATCTCTGAAGAATCAGAAGGATTCGAGTGCTTTGGGAGAAATCGACAAACTCCGCCAAGAGATGTCGTCTCATAGAGAGGCTGACGAAGCCAGGGTCAATCAAGAAGTTCGTGATGAACTCGCACTTGAAGAACATCTGCAGAAGCAAACAGACTTGAAAGTGCGTACCGCTAGATCTCTAGAGAAGCAACAAAGTAGTGAATGCAGCACTGCGAGTTGTTACTCAAGGGGACCTGGTCGAGAATCCTGACTACAGGGAGTGGCTTAACCGTGCCATGAAAGAGGTTAAGCAACTCTTTGCCCTTAGCGAGCAACAAGATCTCTCGAAAGCAGAACATAGCCGACTGGAATTCCTAGTATCGGAATTGAAACAGGCGGAACGTTCAAAAAAGCAGTCGGAGATCGATCGAATGGTAGGGGCTATCGATGACATCTCGAAAGTAGAATCGAGATCACGTCGAACCCAACCCATTTCTTCGATGCCGCGTACCGATGGTCTAAGTGATGTGATCGGACAATTTTCGACCCCTATCACTGCCCAACAACATGTTGATTCTCCTAAGTATAGGGATATCAGGTCCGAAGCTTCACATTTGAGTGAGGCCGAGACTGGTAACCCCTGGGGGATGAATCATAGTCGTGCAGATACCACTATGAGAAACATGGGGATGGACCATCAAATACCTAGAAGAGGTAAAACATTCGCTCTTGATCAGGTCAGAAGATCAAGTAGGATGTTTGATAATACTTCTATCAGGCACGAACCTGCCCGGACTAGGTCAGTCGAGTGTCCTGCATTTACATGGAAGGATGATTGGCTCCGTTGGTACCACGGATTCAATCATGTCCGTCGAGTGAATGTATGGACCTCGAGTATGGCATTGGCTCAACTGCTCATGCTACTCCAAAACGGCCCTGCAGCTGATACTGTATGGTTGTGGGAGGAGCATGGAGATGGGACTCTAGAGGGGCTGGTCGACATGGTAACAGAAGCCATGACCTCTAGCCTGCAGGACCCCATTGTCACTATGGAGAAGAGATGCCAGGGCAAGAACGAAAGCATCAGAGCTTATGGCTTTGCTTTAAGACGACTTGCCGGCGATGCCTATCCAGGTGTGGACTTCTCGGTGGAATGGCTAATAACCAAAGTCAACCAGTTGTTCATAGGAGGATTATATGACACTGATTTGCAACAAGACGTGCTTCGAGAGTGGCACACTTACATGTCCCTCAGGGATATCATGGACTTGGCAGATGAGTTGTTGAGAAAACGACAACTACTGCCGAAGTTGGTGAATCCTACTTTGACAAACGCAATGTCAGCATTGGCCTACAGCGCTTTGGTCGATGAGGAACAGGGTGAGGTGTCCTCGTACTCAAAACCTGTGGTGGGGAGTAAGACTAAGAAAAGTCAGAAAGCTGCTGGTAAATCGAGGGTGTCAAATAAGGCCTCTAAACCCAAGGTACAGGAACAGACATTTTCGCTGAGTCAATTGAAGAATTTACTCAGAGTGATCGAGGGAGGGAATGTTCCTGTTACTAACTCGGAGAAGCCGAGTAGCCCTCCGTCCGACGCCAAGTGTTGGAACTGTAAGAGGCAAGGGCATTTTGCATGAACTTGCCCCGAGCCTATTAAAGGTCTACCACCCGAAGCGACGGAAAACTGAGGCGGGCGGCTCGACGTGGCAATCGAGCTGCCCGACCATCGAAAAGCCAAGGTATCAGCACCTCTGGCACTCCTGATCAAACGACAGTAGATTCGAAGGAACTAGGTAAGGTCCCGGTAGGGCCGTCCAAGCCCTCTACCACAGTGGCACTGGTTGATCACCGGTCGGGTTCCAAAGATGTCGGTGTAGAAAAAGCCTGAATGTCCAAAGAACAGGGCGCTGGCAGGTCGAGGATTAGACTGAATCGAAAGTGAACATCGACGCCGGGAGAGAAGCCCTGATGCGGCAGCTGGCCAGAGTCTGGGCAACAGAGCTTCCCTCGGATGATCCCTGTCTCTCTTTCCTTAAGAAGAGAGGGATCGATCTGAGTACTGACGTGGGATTAAGAATGTTAGCAGGAACCGCCCCCCTGTCGGGGAAACGATGGTACCTGTCCGCAGAGATTCAAGGGCATCCTTTAGACTTCCTGATAGATACTGGTGCCAGCCATACCATTGTCTCTCGGGAACCCGCGAGAACATTAGTGGTGCCGTCAGATAATCTCTACGAGGGAATAACGGCGTGCACTGCGTCTGGAGCCAAATGCGGACGATTGGTTCTACCTCTGAAGGTCGCATCGACCCACTATGTGTTTACCCCAATAGTGGCCAACGTGGCCGACGATGGCATTCTGGGGCTTGACTTTGCGGCTTTATACGGGATGATCCTTAACCCGAGGACGGGTCAATTGGTCATGACCGAGCCGAAAGAAGAGCACCATCAGTGTATCATCGGTTGCCTCAGTAGCACAGACCACTAGGATACCAGCTAGACATCGATGCGATGTCCTGGTAAAATCCGAGGGTCTGGAAAGAGATCGACAGGGCATAGTTGAACCCGATCTGAAAACTCTGAGAAGTTTTGGGTTGGTTGGTGAAGCTGCTCTTGTCAGCAATGTCCGTCGAACACTGTTTCCCATCTGTAATCCACTGAATCGAGACATTGTCCTGGAGAAAGGCCAGGTGGTCGGTACCATACAGTACGCTGACAGGAACGGTGAATTCTCTTCACCGAAGGTAGGATCTGTAATTATGCGTCTCGAGCAAGAAGCTGCAGACGTCGAGACAGAAGAAATTGCGAGCACCCACACGGGGGAGCTCCCTACCTGGCTGTTAGATATGTATGGTGACACCCACCTGACCCAACCAGAACAAAGACTGAAACTGTCCGCCTTACTGCGTAAGCACGTGGATGTCTTTAAGAGTCCAGATGAACCGTTGTCTGCATAACATCAATACTGGTGATGCGCAACCTATCCGAGTCCCTTATAGGAGGATTCCTCTCAGCAAGAAAGCTGCTGCGGATGAACAACTTAAGGAGATGTTGGATACAGGGGTGGTTAGGCCAAGTACTAGTCCCTGGTCCAGTCCCGTCCAGATGGTGACGAAGAAGGATGGGACCATGAGATTCTGCATTGATTACCGATGTCTGAATGGAGTGACTAAGAAAAATGCCTATCCTCTCCTGCGCATCGACGAATCCTTGGATGCCTTGGGAGGAAATAAGTGGTTTAGTTGTCTCGATCTCCAATCTGGATATTGGCAGATCGGAATGAGTCCCGACAATGTCGAGAAAACTGCTTTTTCTTACCAGAGCTCTATGAATTTGATCGAATGGCGTTTGGTTTGTGTAACGCTCCTGCCACATTCGAGCGAATGATGGAGATGTTGAGGGGTTTACTAGGTAAGATTTGCCTGGTTTACCTCGATGATATCATCATCTTCGGCAAAACGACGGATGAGGCAATGGCAAATCTGGCAGAAGTTTTCAACAGGATTCGAGCATGGGGACTGAAGTTGAAACCTGAAAAGTGTCAGCTTTTTAGGACTTCAGTTGAGTACCTAGGCCGAATCGTGTCTGAACAGGGTATAGAGGCTAACCCGGGGAAAATTAGCGACGTAATGACTTGGGCTAGGCCCACCACAGTGAAGGAAATTCAATCCTTCATTGGTTTTTGTTCCTACTACCGAGAGTTCATCCCAGGGTTTGCGGAACTGGTAGGTCCTTTGCAGTGATCCAAAAACCTAAAGCTAGTAGAGGTCGTTACGAGGCATTCGCATGGACAGAAAGAGCTGAACATGCTTTTGTCGAGTTAAAACGAAGTTTCAAGGAGACTCCTGTGCTTCGATTCCCCACACCCGACGGTTGTTTTATCTTAGACACTGATGCTAGCAACACGGCGATTGGAGCTGTTCTATCCCAGATTCAGGATGGAATGGAGGTCCCAATCTTTTTTGCTAGTAACACTCTAAGTAAAACACAACGAAACTACTGCACCACCAAAAGAGAACTGTTGGCAGTTGTTGTGTACACCAGAAAGTTTAGGCACTCTATGGTGGTAATTTCACTATCCGCACCGCTCATTCTTCTTTGAAATGGCTCCTGAATTTCAAAGAAGCTGAAGGTGGCTGTAGGCAGTCTAGTAGACAGTCGGGTAGGAGTTGCATTTTGGTCTCGCGATGAACTCATTGATGCTCAGAAAGCGGACGCTGACATCAGACGGGTTGCCGAATGGCTAGTTAAGGGGGCTAAACCCACTAGGCCTGAGGTATCAATTGAGAGCGCCGAAGTACGGAAATTAATAGGGCAATGGCCTCTCTTAACTTTCCGTGAAGGCTTGTTATGTCGCTGGAAAGTCGAGGCGGGTCGCGCAAGACGCACAATCCAAGTAGTGATACCACGCCAACTGAGGGGCGGGGTACTCTCCTTTTGCCACGGACACCGAACAGCGGCACATTTTGGTCAAAAACGAACGCTCGAAAAGGTGAAGCGGAGATATTACTGGCCTGGAATGGGGAACGACATAGGTCGTTCGGTTCGACATTGTCCTACCTGTTGTTTGGTAAAGTCCGGTAAGGGGATGGGTAAGTCTCCTTTGCACCAAGAATTGTTTGGGGTGAGATTCGGGAGGATAGCTATGGATATCATCTCAGGTTTTGCACCCACACCAAACAAGAATACTTGCATGTTAGTAATCCAGGATTACTTCACCAAGTATGTTCACGATATTCCCTTACCAAATCACACAGCAGAGACCTGTGCAGAAGCCTTCATGGTTGAATGGGTCTTGACGTTGGCGTTCCGTTGCTCCTGCATTCCGACCAAGGTCAAGAATTCGAGTCTCGTCTCTTCTCTGAGATGTGTGAATATTTAACGATTGTAAAACAGAGGACCAATCCGTATAAAGTGATGGCCAGGTGGAGAGGTTTAACAGAACACTGATTCAGAGTCTGACTATGTTGGTTGACAAACATATGGATGACTGGGATGAACAGGCTAAATATGTCGTGTCCGCATATAACAGCTCTGAACATAGTTCTACTGGATGCAGTCCAAATATGATGGTATTCGAGGAAGAAATTCTCATGCCAGCGGATGTGATTTTCGGCTCAATCAAGAACCCTCTCGAGGGACTACCTGAAAAGAAAGAAAACCCAGAGCAAACACTCTGGCTCTATATCAGCATTAGAGCGAATAAGTGTAGAAAACATGTTGTAGTGATGCTTGATTCCATGTTTGATATAAATACAAACATCACTGCCAATTTTGATATTCCCTCTTACATCCAAAACCTGCCTATCAAGCCTATAACGTGCATAATCGGAAAACTGATAATCAGATTCATCATCTTCGCATTTGAACCATGTTTCAGAGAAGGTAAAAATTTCAAAATTAGCAGGATAAATTTCAGCACAAATGCTGGCATAATTACATTTAATACTACAAGCATGCATAAAGCGCAGACCTTTGGTGCTTACTAAGTCATTTAGTGATATAAATTGCATGAATCAAAGATATTAAGCTGTGACATAAATAATCAACATACATTACAAAGTAGTCCCTCCATTCAAGACCATCATCTAAACCCCCGGAGACCCCCAATACAATTCACAAATTTAATACCATAGAAGGGGCATAGGCCTTAATGCCGCACCCTATACTGGTATAATATGTCTTTGTAGCTAGTGACTAGTGGCTTGACAGTTACAGCCAAAAAAGCAGTTTAAATAATAATAAAAAAACATGGGAAAGGTCAATAACCAACAAATATATCATTTGAGGCAAACTTATCTTCAGTATATACTTGAGTAACATAGAAACATAGTAGTTATACAAGGTACATGATCAACACAGGTAATGAAAGTTTATGAAGTAGCATTCCTAGCGTCTTGTAATTGAATGTCTTCAGCTGTTGGCAATGGATTTTCACCTGTATGGGCGTACTTTATTTTCATAAGCATTTCTCCTAGTTTGTTTGCACATTCATGTTGGTTGTGGGCCACGTTGCTCTTAGTTATTTGGTCCTTCTGATCCAGATGAAAACCTGCACCATATGTGGAATGGTATGTGGCTTCGTAGAGGTACTTCCCTTTTATTTGGAATTCACTAGTTTTTGAAGGAGAATGGGCTGTGCAAATTTTATCTCCAACAGACGGGTCATAACCTCCTCATTAATATCATACCAGTCATTTGAGTTGATACATTGTTTAGCAGCATACATACTATCGATAGGAGATTTTGCAGCAATCACACGTCGTAGAATATTCACCTGATTACTAACTACACACTTTTTAGCATGGTAGGCAGGTTCAACAGAGTCATACTGTTGGTTTTCAAAGGTAATTGGGCACTTATAAAGGTTTGAAAAGATAGAATGTTAACCCTGGAAGGCAAACCCGTCTGGGGTTTCCACAGTCTTTGCATTCTGGATTGAGAGATTTTATGTGGCAGCTTATTAATATCCTTAATTTGGTATTGTTGGCCGTCAATCACCAAGTTTGCACCTTTAACAGTGTAGTCAATGCCTTAAATTTGTTCTTGGCTAGGGCTTGGATGGCCCTCAAGTCCTTTTGTATTCTCTTCTCGTCTGGTGAAACATCATCAGAAAGATGTAATCCTTTCCATGCAGGGTTTCCTTGGAGTTTCCTGATATTCTCATACATCCTCAGTTTGTATTGGGGTGAGGAAAAGACCACAACTACTGGTCTACTGAATGGTTTGAAGCGAGGATTTCTCTTTTGCTGTGGAGTTACGATTTTCTTCTTGCCTCTTCGATATATTCATTCAGCAGCTGTATTATTAAAGTCAAGTGATAGATCATTGAGGAGTTGATTTAAGGTCTCTCTCAGACTAGCCGGTTTGTTTTCATCCAATCCTTCAAGTATAAGAAGCTGAATTTGGTACCTAATAATAACACACTCCCTTGGATCCAGTGGTGGGAACTTAGGCAGCTTGATAATATATGCAGATCAATATGGAGTATATGTTCATAACAAAGCCTCTCTGTCATGGACTTACAACATGTATACATAGATAATTCACAAGAAGATAAATTGTGATTAGTTGCCTTTCTTGATAATCATTCAAAGGCCAATGTTGCAATTACACATAATGTCCATTGGTCATCTTGATATATGGATGCAGCCCTGGTGAGTAGACCTTAATTATATGATGCATTTTATGCATAATGATCACAAATGCACAATATATGACCAATGGTATAAGGGTTTTCCATCCCACCCATTAAACCCTTTAAAGGCCATTAAGCCAGTCATGTAGTGCTTCATTGGAGCATCGTGCAGACCCTCCGAATGTGCATCAATCTAATAGGGTCGACATGACGCATCAATCTAGCCCTGGTAGGTTAGTCGCAAAAACTGCATTATGCATCATGATGAAAATGAGCATCCCTTAAAGGATGAAAGGATCACATTATACATCCAGGATCATTTATATTTTCATCATTATGCACCAATGCAGTCGAGTTGTCTCGCCAAGATTGAATTGCATAGTGCATTATGCCAATTCTTTAGGAATTAATGCATCAGCCTCATAGGGTTAGAATGATGCATGAGTGCTGCCATGGCGAATTAACCAGCAGTATACAATACTGCATTCATGCATCACAGCGACTAATTGACATCAATTCGCTGGCCATAGAGGGACTCAATGAACTGCCACGGCTGGTTGCCCCAATAATGTGTACTTTATTTATAGGCGCATGGATTTATAGATATCCAGGCCTCTGCTATGGAACACCTTCCTATCCTGCTCTATTTGTCAAGATCAATACCCGGATATTGCTCCATGGCAGCATCAAGTTGACTGGAAGTTGTGGGATTGGCTGTGAGCATGCGTTAATTAGTGGTAATAGGGGTAATTTGCAACAATCGGAAGAATGGTTTTGGGAGAGGAAAGCGAGTGAGCACGTGGTCAGGTAAAGACAGAGACAGACAGAAGAAGAGTGAGCGGCGAAAATAGAGGGTAAGACAGGCAGCTCGAACAAGATAGAGAAAGGGAGGGAGAAAGAGAGGGAGAGAGAGAGGCAGGCAGACAGAGAGACAAAGAGAGACAGAGAGATACAGACAGCTAGACAGACAGCAAACATGCAGGCAGGCAGCAGGCAGACAGATAGAGCTAGAGAAAGAGAGAGTGAGGGAGAGACAGACGGACAGAGACAGATAGACAGAAGGCCAAGCAGACAGACAGGCCACAGAGCCAGAGAATCAGAGACAGCGATATACCCGTACAAAAGTAGCAGCTCTCATAAGTAGAAAGCACGTATTAGACTACCGCAACACGATGGATTGGTACTCTGTCAGAAAATTATCAATTCTTTAACCCGTTAAAACATTGATGCATCATACATCATATCAATCCTAGACCATGTGTGATTGGAATGATGCTTTCAGCATGCAGTCATGCTGACCAAGCATCAGGACAACTAATGACCCCTGAATGTATTAATGGCCTTTTTCAGGGCTGCTGATGCAGGAGTGCATCATGCCCAATAAAGTGCTGACGAATCTGCTCACAACACTTCATTGGAGCATCATGACGACCCTCCAGGTGTTATGTTAAACCCTGTATAGGATCGGCATGATGCTTGAATGTAGCCCTGGTGAGTTACTCACCAGGTCTACATTCATGCAGTATGAAGACCTATGGGCATAATGCATTAATGCTTTAGTGACCCTTAAGTTAAAGGATTAAAAGAAAAGACCACCCTTTTTTCATGTTGATTTATTTTGGTAGTCTTTGTGCTAATAAACAAGATCTTGGCATACCAAAATATACATTACTATATGGGAGAGCAGCAGGCCTTTCATGGCATTGTATGACGTCACAATTGACCAAATGCAGCAGAGCTGTGACTGTACAGCACTGATAGACGGTGTAGAGGTACACTTTACTAAACCATAGGAGTTGGGTACCGTCTGACGTGGCGGGTGAGTCGAGTCGTCGGACGTTCCTCAGGTTCCGGATAGGTGGCAGCACCGATCCGGGTCTGTGGGGACATCTGACGACGAACACCTGGGTCCGTATATAAAGCCCAGGGCTCAGCCGCTGCGTCAGAGGCCCTTCTGGCCTCCACACTATGTAAACCACTGCCTTTTAATATTAGCTGCCTCTTTGATATCATTCGGCAGCCGTGAGTGTGCATTAAGTAATAAACCTAACCGTTGGCATACACTTGGAATACTGTCTTACTCTTTCTTTCCGAATCGTAAGACCCGAACCCCCCAGGTCCGTAAGGCCACAAACCCTTACACTGGTGCCGTGACCAGTTAATTCTGGTGTATAGCCCGGACGTTATAACGTCCGAACGGCTAGTACATGGGTTAGACACCCTTAGGGAAGCTAACCCAGCAGGGCAATCACTTGCCCAAGAGAATGGAAATGGATCGCTAATGCTCCAAGCCCATTCGGACTCACAAGATGCAGAATCAGCATCCTGGAGAGATCCCGGACCCCACTATAATGATAGTGAGGAGAATCTGCCAGACTCTGTACGACGCGAACAGTCCATACAGAGACATAGTAACTTAATAGGCCAGCATTCAATTGTTGACGAATTATGTGATTCGATGTTCGAAGTCGGTGGTAGTACTAACCCAGAACATCCGGCACCAATGCGAAAAAGGGTAACATTCGGAGAACTACCTTATAGGTTACCCAGGCCCGAATTACCAATATTAGATTATAGCGCTATAGATGGCGACTTAACCTATGCGGTACCGGAAGGTGAAGAATTAAAACGACCGGATGTCCTGTTGTTGAATGAAACTTATGTAACTTTGAACGAGAATTTAAATACCTTGGTCAAAGCTAAGGATGAAGTATTGCATGAAAAACTTCAAATGGAAGAGGACCTAACTGGCATGCGAAAGGAATTCGAAGCCAGAAGGAGCGAGTACATGAAAGAACTCGAGAGTGAAGAACTAAAACTTCAATCTATGAGAGATTCATTCAATAAAGAATATGACAATAGGCACATTCGTATCCAAACATACATAGATACGAACGACCAACTAAACCTTGATAAGACAAAATTCGAATCCGAAATTCGCCATTATCAGGAGGAGTTGGATAAATTGAAACTTCAGTGCAGTAAACAAGCTGAAGATAATGAGACCATCCGGGTAGGCATCATAGCTTACAACAAACAACTGGAGGAGGATAGACAGAAACTCACGAATGAGCTTCAGGAATTGCAGGCCACTGCAATAACTCTAGATAAATATGTAGAAGCAGCCCAGTTAACTATAGGTAATATAGACCCAGCTGTGGTATCTACAATGTTGGGAAAGACATCTAAAGATGCAACCCCAATTAGATACAGCCCATTCGTTGATGATGGGGCTGACAAGAATGTGGTATCCGGAATCTATAAGAAACCGGATAATGCTGCAGTAAATGGAACCGCATCTAAACCAGTAGTTCCAATGCTGGATACGATAGGACCAGCACCACCCATACCAGATTTGAGTCACAAAATCAAAGCGACTCACGATGGTGCTACAGGGAATAATAATAATTCACCCGTGGCACAACCAAGAGCACCCGGACCAATGAGACATATGTTGACACCACCTTCATATTTCCCCCAACCCGGCCACAGTACACCAGCAGTACCAAGATTACCGAATCCACCCCCAGGTTCTGGTAATGGTCCTACTGATGGACGTTTTCCGAGACCAAATCCGCCACAAAACAATATCAACGGCGGTACGTACCAACCGAGAACATCTTCCTATGGATATAGAAATAATTATAATCCATCGGGAAGTGGCAATTATCAGAATGGTAATAGCTATAACCAGGGAGGGAATCAAAATGATTCTTACCCTAGATATGCTTCTTCTGGAAACACCGGTCACAATAGTGGATACCCTGGTGGTTCATCTGGAGGCTATAATAATAATGGTCCACCAGGAGGAAACCCTCCAGGCGGCCCAGGAGGATCCGGATTCGGAGGATCAGGATCAGGAGGAGATGGCAGGAAACCTAACAGGAGAACTTCTATGCCTGCAGGGATGCAAACCATCTTTGATAGAAGCCAATGTATACAAAACCTTGGCATTGACTGCTACCGAAAGGGAGCAGACGGCATGGAAGTCATGAACTGGAGCATGCGAGAAGCAGATAGACTACGCGGATGCAATAATCCGGCACGTAGGCAGGCACGGATACCCCCTCCATATGATTCTAATGATCCATGGAAGGACAGGTATCAAGCTTTTGTTGACGAAGTCAATTGTAGTGGCTGGACAAAAGAAGAAGCTCTGCCATATTTGATTTGTTGGTTAAATAAAGGCGGAAAAGTAGCTCTCAACCAATGGAGAGCAGCTTACGGAATATATGGTACCTATGATCAATTGGTCGAATGTGCCGCATACCTTTTCGGATCAATCGTTAGAGAAGATCCGTGGGTAAGCTTTAAGAAGAGGACACAAAAACCTAAAGAATCACACAAAGTCTTTGGTTTGGAGCTACAGGACTTGCTTTCGAAAGCACGTCCAAATTGGGCTCATGATGATGATTGTTATCTACAAGAATTGTTTATACAATTCTACAGTGGATTGCGTGATCCGGATCACAAGCAAGTGGTCTGGGACTCTTGGAAAGATGACACTTCCTTCAGTGATCTGTTTATAGCAATCGATGGACATGACATGAAGAAACGTCTGGTAGGTCTCGGACCTAATCCAATAAGAGCAGCTCCATTCCAATACGGAGGTACACCTGCTCCGGTATATGATACTTCCCAATTAGCTCCGGTTGAATCGAATGAAGTTGATGAGAATGATGAATATGTCTCCGATGAAAACGGAGATTATATTGGTTCAGTGCATGTAGCTGGAAAATATTACCGACAAAAGCGGTATAGGAAAGTACATTCGAGAGGGAGAGGAGGATCAGTTGCTGGTAAAACAGCTTCCGGATCAACTCAACCTGGCAGTGTAGCCTCTACGGCGAACCCAACTGTAGCAGCCACTGTTGCTCCGACTAACATGATGGAAACATTATTAGCCGGATTAACAGAAGCTCTAAAGAGACCGAGAGTTGACAAATCCCAGAGGAGATGTTTCAGATGCCAGAAACTGGGGCATTATGCTCCAGAATGTATGGCTGAAAAACCTGTCCCTCGTAGACAGGAGAGTGTCTCTGGAGTAAGTACAGAGGAAAACTAAGGAGGGGTCTCCCGAGGGGCAAAGAAGGGGATCCCAGTGACAAATCTTGCCATGATATCACCATCCGTGATGATAGTTCACATGAAGTAACAAGATCGCCTAACACCGAGGTGGTTGTAGACACCCGGAAGGTTAGGGAAGCTGATATAACAGGTGCTATGGGAGCACAGGGGAAACCCAATATCAGTAACGAGGCAGGCGGCTATTCGTTAGCCAAGGTCTGTGGTGCCCACCTGCCCCCGGGTCATCCTTGTCTGGAATTCTTAAAAGGATGTGGATTGACTCCTGGTGTGAAAAATGACGTTCCGATTGTCACGGACATGCCCTCTGTTCTAAACGGAAAGCGGTGGTATGTTTGCCTTACTGTTAACGGAAGGTCTGCCGAATTCCTTGTGGATACGGGAGCTAGCCACTCTTGTATCTCCAAGGGGTTCTACGACCTTATACCGGATGAACATGATACTCTCAAATCGGGAGGAAGTGCTCAGACGGCCGACGGCAGTACCTTGCAAACGTATGGTAGAACTTGTGTGAGACTACAGTTAGATGGTATACATGACTATGTCATGAGCGCCACCGTTGCGGATATAGCAGATGAGGGGATACTCGGGTTGGATTTCGCATCCCTGTATGGTGCTGTATTGGAACCCCAAACAGGAGTGTTGAGTGTGAGATACCCGTACCCCGTGAAGGTTAGATGTGCACTGAGACAAGTGAGCAGTATGGCTAGTGTGGCACACACTGTGCGAATCCCTCCGGGAGTAGCCTGTGATGTGCTTGTAAGAAGTGATCCTGCAATGCGTAACAAACCTGCAGTGATAGAACCGGATGTAGTTACTTTGTCAGGTATTGGATTAAATTCTGTAGACACGATAGTAGCGAATGCATCCTGGTCGGTAGTACCTGTCTCCAATACTGGAAACACTACTATCTACTTGAAAAAGGGACAAGTTTTTGGAAACGTGACCCTTTCGGAAACTGTAACGGATAGTAAGCTAAGCTTACAGAAGGTAACAGGAGATGATGAAATTTCGGAAGACTTACTTAAGTTGTATGAAGAAACTTCATTAGAAGATCCGGAACACCGGAAAGAGTTCTATGATATGCTCTGTCAGTATCATACTGCCTTTGCCAAACCTGGTGAAAAACTAGGTACGACAAATAAGGTATTACATAAAATAGATACTGGAGATGCCGAACCCTTTAAGATACCGTATAGACGGTTACCCTTAGCAAAAAAGAGAGTAGCTGAGGATGAAATAAATAAGATGTTGGAACAGGATGTAATAGTCCCTTCCAATAGCCCATGGAGTAGTCCTGTGTGTATGGTAACAAAAAAAGACGGTACTATCCGTTTCTGCATAGACTACAGGAAGTTGAATGGAATAACGAAAAAGAATTCGTATCCATTACCGAGAATAGATGAAACCATTGACTCCTTAGGAGGAAACAGTTGGTTTTGTACCCTAGACTTGCAATCAGGCTATTGGCAAGTGGGAATGAACCCTTCAGATATGGAGAAAACTGCATTTTCAAGTCATATTGGATTATTCCAATATAATGTAATGCCGTTTGGATTGTGCAATGCACCTGCAACATTTGAAGCAATGATGGAAACAATTCTAAGTGATTTATTGTGGAAAAGATGTCTTGTATATCTAGACGATGTCATTGTCTTCGGAAAAACATTCGAAGAATGTTCTAATAACCTAAAAATGGTACTAGAACGTATTATTTCAAATGGTCTCAAATTGAAACCTAAGAAATGCCACATGTTTAGAAAGTCCATAAATTATTTTGGCCGCATCATCAGTGATGAAGGAATAAAGGCTGATCCAGAAAAAATCGAATCAGTTACGAATTGGAATAGACCTAAAACACCCAAAGAAGTGAGGTCCTTTTTAGGATTCTGTTCCTATTACAGGGAATTTATTCCGAATTATTCTAGAGTCAGTTACCCATTACAAGCAATAGCTAACTGGACTCCAGGAAGTACCAAGGAAAAATTTCCTTGGACGCATGAACAGGAAACCGCTTTCCAAAAGCTAAAAGACCTGTTCACGAGTACTCCCGTATTGCAATATCCGAATGAGACGGATCATTTCATACTGGATACTGATGCTAGTAATGATAGCATTGGTGCAGCTCTCTCGCAAGTCCAAAATGGGAGAGAAGTGCCAATTGCCTTTGCCAGCAATACACTGAGCAAGACCCAGCGCAATTACTGCACAACCAAAAGAGAGTTGTTAGCAGTAGTCGTATATACCAAGAAGTTCAAACATTTTCTATGGGGAACGAACTTTACTTTGCGTACGGATCATTCCTCTTTAAGGTGGTTACTGAACTTCCGAGATGCTGAAGGCATGTTAGGCCGATGGCTAGCCCATTTATCCGAATATGGGCTTGAACATCAACAGATTCAGCATAGACCCGGAGTTAAGCATTTAAATGCTGATGCTTTGTCTCGAATACCAATCCGGAAATGTGATAATCCGGATTGTACTGATTGTGGAGCTCATAAGGCAGTGTTAGCAGGGATTCGAAGACCATTCGTACCCCTAGTTGCCAGTATACTGGATTGGTCTATGGATCACATACGACATTTCCAGGAAGCTGACTCGATAACTGCACAGCTACTGCAATTAGTACCAAAGGGTATACGTCCAGTTAGACCAGAGGTCTCTCTGGAAAATCGAGAAATGAGAAGGTTTCTTGCTCAATGGACAGAGCTTGAAGTCCGGAAAGGCGTGTTATACCGTTGGAAGCCATGTAATAATGGTGATAGAATCATGCAAGTGGTGATACCACATGCCATGAGACATGACATTATGTACTTTTGTCATGGACATCGGACCAGTGGTCATTTCGGAAGGAAACGCTCGCTAGCACGACTTTCCAAGAAATACTATTGGCCTGGCATGACACGGGACTTGCAAAGATGGATAACCACCTGTCCGGATTGTTGTAAAAACAAACCCGGACCCGGGATGGGCAAACTTCCCCTATCCCAAGAACTTTTCGGAGTTAGATTCGCAAGAATCGGGGTAGATATTATTAGTGGATTTAATACAACCGCTAATGATAATACCTGTATGATGGTAGTGTGTGATTATTATACGAAATACACTAAAGTATTTCCACTACCGGATCACAAAGCAATTACTTGCGCCGAAGCTTTTGTAAAAGGTTGGGTACTAAGCTTCGGTGTACCATTAATGTTACACAGTGACCAAGGCAGAGAGTTCGAATCAAATCTCTGGCAGGGTATGTGCGAATACTTGGCTATTTGCAAGACTAGAACCAATCCGTATAGACCACAAAGCGACGGATTAGTGGAAAGGTTCAATAGAACCCTCATCCAAGTCCTAAAGTCACTCGTTAATGAACATATGGATGACTGGGATGAGCAATGTCATTTTGTGACACATGCTTATAATAGTACAGTACATTCAAGTACAAATTGTTCTCCGAACCTTTTAGTATTCGGAGAGGATTTGATAATGCCTGCTGACCTAGTTTTTGGAGTCGTAGGAATGGACCCTGAACTACCTTGCCATGTAGTTTTTGTGGAATGTTTAAGAGACAGATTTAGAAAAGCATATGAGTCTGTCCGAATTGATTTGGAGAAAAGTGCCAAATGGCAGAAAGTAGGATACGATACCGATCTAAAACATCGGAAATTCCAATCCGGAGACAGAGTCCTTAGATTACATGAACCACTTAGACACATAAAATTAGCGTCTAATTGGGACGGTCCCTTTACTATAACACAAATTATCAGTGATTGTACCGTAATTATTAAATCTGACCTTGGTCGACTCTATAAGTCAAATGTGGCTAGATTAAGGAGATGGTCTGGGAGGGAGACCTCCACAGAAATGTATGGTGAAGGTTCCGAAAGGATCCTGAATCAGAATCGCATAATAGACCAGGTAAAGAACACTACAGTGAAGCGTGGTCAAGGTAGACCCAAAAAGTGTTCCGAATCAGTAACACCCACGCCAACACCGATTAAGCGTGGGGGAGTTAAAAAAGTCTCGGCAGGTGAAGACAAAAAGAAGAGGAAAGGTGTTTCTAAGGCTAAGAAGCACCTAGAGAAAGCTCTTCAGACTGTCAGGTCCGATAAAGAACTATCCGAGAAGGGGAGATACGTTCGCCGCAGCCCCCGAATTGCCCAGAGGACTGCAGTGACCTAACCTGTATACACAACGAGTGTAATGTTTACATTTAGAGGAACGGATGACAACTGACCCTAAAGGCTTATTTGTCGCCCCCGCATGATGTACCAATGGGTAGTGGACGGATAATCCGGTGGATTTGCTTAAGCTTTCCATAATCTCCACTTAAATCCCCAGTCGAGTCATCGGGGTGAGCGATAATTACCTAAAAACAATCAGTTTGTTGATGTACCGCCTGTAGCACGTGCGTTTCCGCATGACGTCACCGTGTCCAGTCTCGGCTGACCTCTCGTGACCTCGCGGACCGCGGGGAAATGACGTCACGAAAGCTGGCCTGTCGCCATATTTGTTTTCGGTAACGTTCAAGACGGTCGAGCTCGCTCCCTTCTTGGATTTTACCGGCTAAGCAAACCCCCCGCTGCTCCTCCAGAGTCTGTCTCCTGGTAGACAGACTCCGTTTGTGCCGGCCCCGGCGCCGTAAAAGCCGGAAAAAGGAGTAGTTTACTCCCGTGGTCGATTCCCCAGTCATGGCTGAGGAATCCGTAGCTGCAGCCAAGCTATCCGGTGACCCGGATAAGCTGACTCCGTCCGCAGAAGCTTTTCCGGAAGCTTTGTCGCCTGTTACACAGGAAGAGAGCGAGATGATGGACGTGGAGGAACCCACGGATCGCTCGTTCGAGGAGAAGCTGGCTTCATTCTCACTCAATGAGCCAGAGAAACTGCTATCTCCACTCCCAGCAGAGGGATCCGGAGCGACTGCGAGTGCTGAACCCGCAGCGACAGAGTCCGAAACTACCCAAGTCGACGGACAGAAGGATGAGTGGAAGCCAGCAGTGGCGGAGCCTTTTCCAGCTAGTTATGATGGTCGCTACCTGTATGTCCACCCGGAACTGCAGGCACAAGTGACCTACGCGGACGGGACACCAGTCAGGATGGACCCGAAAGTCAGGATAGCTATCGAGGGCGTCATGGCTCCCGAACAGCTAACCAGGATGCCTCCCGAGTGGCTTCGAGACTGGCCGTGGTTCCAACGGGGACTTATGGTGGACGCCGGTTTCCGTGAAACCGTGTACGCAGCTAACCGAGCCTTCGAGCTCGGAGCGTATCCGAAGCCTGACAAGTCCCTGTGGAACGTCAAGGCTACGAACATTAACTGGGTAGGCTGTGTCTGGGATACCGATGGCCAGACCTACCCACGCCCTAGTGCTATCCGGACGCCGTGCCGGACCACTAAGGAATTCCGGGAGGCCGCTGCTAACTTCGAGCAGTGGGACGACGGTTACTACATAACCGAACAGGAATTGGTGGATGTCCAGAACAATTCACTAATCGGATTGGACCGAGCTGCAGCCCTTCGGACGGTTATTGTCCGCCGCATGACTGCCGAACAGGAGGCACAGGAAGAGGCTAAGAGGGCCGCGGAAGCACCCGCACCTCCTATCCCCGACCTGAAGCTTGCCACCAGAAGCTCCGCCAGTGCTACATCAGCTACCGGCAGCACTACTACTCCAGTAGAAGCCACGACCTCCAGCACATCCGGAACCCAGGAACCGGAGGAAGACTGGAAGGTCAGTAAGAACCGACGATCCGCTGCTCGGAAGCTCAAGAATCTCCCGGATTCTGCGAGAGCCGAGCCGAAACCCAGCACCTCAACCACTGGTAGTACTGCCATGGAGGTTGAGTCGTCTGACGAGGAGTCGGTGCACGAATCCTCGGTTGAGTATGATGAGAAGGCCACTCCATCAACTCAAACCGAGGCCGAACGTTGGGCTAACGCCAAATCCGGATTCAAAACCCGGATCCCGACGTGTTTCTCCGACTGTGCGTACGGAGTTAAGAAGGACGGCTCTACCCTCTATGCCTGTCCAGACTCAATCAATAAGAACGATGAGTCGGATGATGAAGATTGGATGCGCCTTTCGGACGAGGACCCCAATCCGAGCAAAGCCTATCGAAAGATGTGGCTTATGCTAAACCACACCGAAGGGTATTACACTTATACCCAGAGGAGGAAGCTGCGTTGGGCTTTAGAGAAGTGGTACGGTGACGATCAAAAGTCCTGTCCCTTCTCTATCTGCCAGGATGCGAGTGATGTCTCGATCCGGACCTGGAGTACTCCAGCCCGGTTCCAAAGGCATCTGGTAGAGGCCCACTTCCACCATCACCCGGTTTACATTTGTGATCCGAGTTATGGTAAGAAGGGCAAGAAGTGTACTACGAAGGTGCAATACAACCGACGTAGTGATCTGGCTAGACACCAGAAGAAATGCCACGCAGAAGGTTTGGACGGGGCCCGGAAGCGCATCATGGAGCTTCATCAGGAACTCATGAAGGAGTTCGATAGCCTGAGCGAGGATGCTTGGTCTAAGATCCGACCAGGGGACCAAGTCCTCTGCGAAGTTCCGAAGACCAAGGATTCGAAACTCCGAGCAAAGATAGTCCTGACTCCTGGAAAGGGTAAATTGGACATGCACGAGTCTCTCTGGCAGAAGTGCGAGGAATCCGGAAAGGATGCAAAGAGAGCTCGTGAAAGGAGCAGGAGAGACCAGAACCGTGGCGGCAACGGTAATGGTCAGAGCACAACAAAACCAAAGGTCAGAGCAGAGGACCGTTCCAGGTCCCCTCTGACAAGGCACCCCGCAGAACAGGCTCAGGGCACTCCGGTGTTCAAGAAGCCTGAACCTGCCGGATACGCTGGAGCCGTATCTAAACCTGGGAAAGTGAGTTCTCGAAACTTTCCGTCCTTAAACCAGGGACCTGGACCTGAGAGCCAGACCTTGGTGGTAGGAAAGGATGGTCGCCTTATGCCAAAGAAGACCACCGCATCTGCTGCCGCCGGATCTGCATCCGCTCCAGCCGCCCCACCAGTTACCTTTACCCAGGAGCAGTTAAACATGTACCTGCAAATGGGACTGAAACAGAATGTACCACCTGCCTTCTGTGTACCAACGACAGGTGTGTCCGGGAGTCCTAAACCCGGAAGTGGTCCACAGGCCGCCTCGACTCCTCCCAAGGCTGTCGCGGCACCTGAGAAACCGAAGGACGCCATTACCATTAAAACTGGTAATGCGGAAGTTTGGTTTGAGAAGTCTCGCCAAGGGGAGGCAGATGTCCAGAAGGCCATCTACACCCATTGGGAGAAGACCGTTCGTGAGAAAGCGATCGAGTTTCATCAGGGTCTCCTAAACGAAACCCTGTTGTGTATGAAACAGGTGGGCGACGCTGAAAAGCAACGTCTCGAGACTCTCATCCGGGACGATGTAAAGGCCCAGGAGGAGGCTGCCTCAGCTGCTCAAGAAAAAGCAGCTATGGATGTACACGTGTTGGAAAAACGTGTAAAGGAGGAGATCACTCGGAACACCAACCTGAACACTAAGTTCATGAGGGTGTTCGGAGTCGACTTGGACGAGTGGGACGGCACTCCCGAGTCGGCTTTAGCTCTTCTGAAGAAGAAGCATGCTAAGAAATCCGTTTAAAGCATGCTAGGGTTATTTCTTCCATAATTTTTTTTCCAACACCAAATGACCAGATATAGTCTTTGCGGAACCCTATAGGTCTGCGAATGCTTTTTCTAGTGCATGAACACCTATGCTATGTGTTCCGGGTTCCTTTGACCAGTCTATTATTCAGGTTGTATAACATTTATTACACCCTGAATAGCCTATTCGGATTTATAATTTCATCCATGAACAATCCGATAGTAGACTTGCTGCTGTGAGACGCATCCGGATGCCAGTTCCAGACTCCTGCTGTTACCCGTGCTAACCAATTACTAGGATGGACTTTACGATTTACCTCTACAACTCATCTGTACTCCCGAATGGACTTATATCTCTACTACTATTACTTCCGGATCAACCTATATCGGACTATTATTTTACTTATGTCAACTAAAACTTAAAAAGGATTACGTTCTCTACACAGTTGACACATCCGGACTAATATTCTACAAATCTACACCATTCGGATATACTATAAACTTTAGCACTACTAGAGGATTGTGGGTAGCTGCCCCAAATCAACTACCGTGTTCACTCAATATAAGGAAACTATAAACTTTAGCACGTCCATCCCGTGGTTAGCTGACCACACCTACCTACTAGTACCCGGAGGATACAGCAGAAGACTCCAGCAGCATTTATAACTCCTGTATATTGTATATAATGTCATATTTCTATTTTTCTATAATATTATATGTATGTACATATCCACTAGATACATATTATAATACGGGTACATGGACATTTCCTGATACGGATCTCTAATCACTATTAGTATTTATATTATAAGATCCGTTAAACTTCACCAGATAACACATATTATTGTCCTGCGAGACAAATTATATAATAAGTATAATGATCTGGTGCTATAAAAGTTATTAGGTACACGGTGATAATATATTATTATATTCATTACCACACCGTGATGTTTTTTTTCTTTTTTTTCAAGTGTATGTTATAAATAATCCTATTCGTACTACTCACGGAATCCTTAACGGATTCGTATAATATTAATATACGACATGTCATTAGATAGTGATGTTACTATAACAGTCTTCTTTAAGACTACATATTCAAATGTGGTGTCAATGACTACAAACACACATACGGATGTTATTTTGTGATATGTTTTATTATCGACAGTTCCGTTACATATAGCTGTCATCATCACATGTATACGATTCATATTACTTGTCTTATTAATTATACCTGAAATATAATACAATATTATGTGGTATAATAATTAAATAGACAGTTCCGTTTCACATAACTGTCTCTTCTTCAAGTAATTCGTATAATATTTCAACATCCTAATCGTTATATGTAACTAAATTTCACTATCGAATATATATATATGACATCTGGTTCACAATTTATTTAGTGTTAATGTTATACCTATGGTTGTACCTCTATTACTAAAGGTTTAGACATGTAGAAATGTTATCCTAGTAATATTATATGTATAACACCCTCCTAAATGTCTGGGGGAGTGGTGTAGAGGTACACTTTACTAAACCATAGGAGTTGGGTACCGTCTGACGTGGCGGGTGAGTCGAGTCGTCGGACGTTCCTCAGGTTCCGGATAGGTGGCAGCACCGATCCGGGTCTGTGGGGACATCTGACGACGAACACCTGGGTCCGTATATAAAGCCCAGGGCTCAGCCGCTGCGTCAGAGGCCCTTCTGGCCTCCACACTATGTAAACCACTGCCTTTTAATATTAGCTGCCTCTTTGATATCATTCGGCAGCCGTGAGTGTGCATTAAGTAATAAACCTAACCGTTGGCATACACTTGGAATACTGTCTTACTCTTTCTTTCCGAATCGTAAGACCCGAACCCCCCAGGTCCGTAAGGCCACAAACCCTTACAACAGCACTGATAGACAGCAAAATGTCTCCATATCTTTCCTTGGACCATGGTTGTTCATGTTCTTTGATAAATCCCATTAAATAACCTAGGAGAGGGTTTCTAAATGGTATCATAATGCTGTGCACTTTAATACTCTTTTTATAAATATGTTTTATGATAGCCTCCATACATAATCAATGCAGCACCTGCTGCATTTGGTCATTGTGACGTCATATAATGCAGCAGAAAAGACCTGCTGCTCTCCCTCATAGTAATGCATATTTGACTAAGTATGCCAAAATCTTGTTTATTAGCGCAAAGACTACCAAATTAATCAATGTGAAAAAAGGGTGGTCTTTTCTTTTAAGAGCCTTAAATGTCTGGTGAAGGGAGCATTAGAACCTGGTGGCATTATGTAGCCCTTGAAGGTTCAATGCCCATCTCATGGCTGGGCAAATCAATGTTTCCCATAACGATTGGTGTAATACACACAAACAGAATAAATTATACCACTCATGTAGTTACACAACCTAACCTTAACATTTTGGATGGATCTACATTCAGGTGATTCAGATTGAGGGGACATGTCACTGTTTTAGATTTACATTATATCGACATATCTAGAAACCGATTCTTAAGTTTTTCCTTTGAGGGCATGTAGGCTAAACAATCTCTAATAATGGCCCAGCATGCAGCATAGCTGCCTAATAATAATGACAAAGCATGCTGCATTTGGTGCTTCATGTTCCAGTAAGCTGCTTTCATGCCCCATGTTAATGGTCCAGCAGGCTGCTTTCATGCCTCATTTAATGGCCCATCATGCTGCATTGATAGATCATTATAATGGCCCATCATGCTGCATTGATAGATCATTATAACTGCCCATCATGCTGCATTGATAGATCATTACAATGGCCCATCATGCTGCATTGATACCTCATTATAATGGCCCATCATGCTGCATTAATACCTCATTATAATGGCCCATCATGATGCATTGATAACGGATTATAATGGCCCATCATGCTGCATTGATACCTCATTATAAAACAGCAGCCCATGCACTGTTGCACATTATAAAACAGCAGCCCATGCATTGCTGCACAATATAGAACTGACCTTGAGTGCCTTATAGGAGTACAGTGCACACCTGAGCAAGGTATCACCTTGTCTATCCTTCCTGTGGGATATCAGAGGCTTTGGACTTTTAATGTCCTAACATGTGTTATAAAGACAATAGATAACTAATTATAATGGCCCATCATGCTGCATTGATACCTCATTATAATGGTCCAGCATGCTGCATTGATACCTTATTATAATTGCCCATCATGCTGCATTGATACCTCATTATAATGGCCCATCATGCTTCATTGATACCTCACTATAATGGCCCAGTATGCTGCATTGATATCTCATTATAATGGCCCATCATGCTACATTGATACCTCATTATAATGGCCCAGTATGCTGCATTGCAGCCTCATGTGAATGGTCTGGATTGCTTCATTGTTGCCTTATATTAAAAGTGATGCCTCATATTGATGGTCCAGCATGCTGGATTGATGCTTTGTGTCAATAAGTGCAACATAACCATCGGTCCTCATTATGCACCAAGGATGTGCTGGCAAGTCTGCTGCCTGCCAGCACTTGGGTAGTGCATCAACTCTGCTAGGTCTGCATGATGCAACTCCAGAAAGTTAATCGCCAGGGATGCATTAGCGCATCATGATGACCAATAGGCCTGACACATCACTACACTATCAGCCTCTAAGCGTTGAAGTGGATGCGAAGTTTTATCAGGATAAGGTGACCTAAAACTATAACCAATACATCCACACACAGTGTCATATATTGTGATAACCTGAAAGTAAAATAATGTATACCTGATAAGCTTATAACCATTTTCAGTACCCATCAGGTTAGAGACGGGAAAATCTTGTTAGGACACACCAGGATCATAGTACAAGAGTCTGATTTTAGTCTGTACTAAGATTCTGATACCATGCACAGTCTTAGGATGTACTGGGTTCTTAGTACACTTGTGTGTGCACTGGACCATGACACTCACCACTGCAGTTGTATGGGCCAATCAGAGCCTTGGTCACTGGACCATGACACCTACCTGTGCATACATTATTGGGGTCAAAGGTGGGATGGTGAAACCACTCCACTATTTTGTACTTACATTTACATTAAATGATACATTTACTCCCTTTTAAACAACACTTGGCTAAAATGAAAAAGTCATTTTGTAGGCATTTATCTATTCTTTAATCTTGTGGGTTCATATTTATTAGCAAATTTAACAAAAAATTAGCAAATAGATTTTACTATACCAGGACTAAGGGGAAATTTATAGATATAGCCATTTCTCAGAGAATATTCTGATTTTAGTTCTGTTAAAAAGTGAATATGTAAAATATAGTCCCCATGCACTTTAGGTGACTTTAAAATTATGTATTTTGATGAAGAAGTTAGAGAAATTTGATGATAAAACAAGATCTTAGTACACCCCATGATCCAGGGACTATCATTGAATCTTAGGGCGTACTAAGAAACAGGTTAGTCCTGAACCTGCCCATGTACCTTCCCTATATCTGATGATTCATTGGACTCATTTCTGTAGCAGCATTAAACCATTAAGGGCTGCATAGTGCATTAATCCATCATGTTCTCTGGTCGCCATCATGCATGACTACATAGGCCTCAAATCACCAATAAACTCATGGAGATCAGCTCTGTGTTGATCATAGTGACCAGCCATAGGAAGTGATCATATGTTAACAAGGGGGGAGGTTGTCAACTCCCCCTCTCGAGGGGCTAAATTTTTGTTGACTCCCCCATGAGGGACGAAAATTGCCTGAACGTGCCCTTTTAACCTAGCGTAACGCACAGGCTTTTCCATTGAAAACAGGTGAAATTATTCTAATCCCCCCATCAGAGGGGTTGAAAAAATTCTGACCTTCCCATCAAGGGGTTGAAAAAAATTCTGCCCCCCCTCAAACCAGACCCCACCCCCCCCCCCCCGATTGTCAAAAAATGATCACTCCCTTAGTGTCTGCAGTGCTATGGCTGGTCTTTCAAATTCTGTGTGATAATGACATCAGCCACAATCTTAGGCAAGAGTCTCTGACGACCACCTCTCCATCAGTGATTTCTCATATCGTGTGTTATATTGAATTAAGCCCTTGGTATGTCTACTTGATACCAGAGCTACATTCATCTATATGACCTTATCAATACACTGCAGAAGGGCTAGCTTAGGGTTCGAGCTAACTATGGGCATTTCTGATATGTATCAAAACATCATCTGGCATCAGGTAACCAGCTGATAAAAATATTTGTACAACAGTTTATTAAACAAAACCCAATGCCAAAGGAAATATAGATAAATAGAATATAATATTCTCATTTGTTTTTCAATGTAACAATGTTTAAGTTGAATATATACTGGTTATAAATTGTTCAATCGAAAGCCATCACGTTTTCATCCCACACTGTAAAAAAGAAAATGTCAAAATGCCTAATTCTCCCATTGCTAAGTTTAACTGCCAATAAAGTATACATAGAATAACGGATAGTGACTAGAGGTGCTGTGTGAAAAGGTACATTATCTACACCATTTGTATGTATTGTATTATATATGTGCAGAATATATAATATACAATACAAAGTCCTACTCATTCTAGATGTCTTTTCATAATTAAAATAACCTACACTCTCAGACCCAATTGTAAATGGGCTAGAAAGACCACTGTAGTGGCTACAGCAAAATCCAAACCGGGTCATTGGATTTGTACATACAGCAGCTACTTCTGTATTTCAGAAATAGAAGCAATCTACTGGAAGACCCTTGTTTGGGCTGAAAGTGTATGCTTATGGGCCTCCTCCATACATAAGTATTATTCAATAGAATAAAGTTTAGAAGAACTGGTTATGGGATAAGAAAAAATATGAAAATAATCCCTTTTCAAGATGAAGTATGGGTTATTATAACAGGAAGAACAGTTTTTTACCACCACCCTGTATGGGAAGGATGAATGCAAAGGATGCAAAGATTGAAAAAAGTTCATTTTTTCTCTTTGTTTGTTAAGGTCTATTTGATGTAAGGAACTCCCTTTGATGTTCTTGAAGTTTCTGTTGGCTTTGCAATAACAACTATAATCCAAGGCTTTTGCTTTCTTCCCTGCCTCCTCACTCAATGTGGCAAGATATTGTATGATAATATCTGTTGACTCTTTCTTTAATATGTTGTAAAACTAAGCAGACTTTTTTTTTCTATTTCAAGCAGAAGTAGTTGAAGCTATATACGTTGAAAAGAGCTCTCTCACTAAATTATAGTAAAGTGTATGCATAGGGTAAAACGGTTCTGCCTCTTTCAAGAGGGTTTGAAAAACGTTTGACCTCTCTATGTCATTAAGAAAAAAGAGTTCTGATCCAGATTCTTGGATGCCCCAGGTGAATTCAATGTGTGCTGACCAACATACAGCACCATAGACATTATTTACTCACTCCTCTGTCAACACTATCCCTCCTACTATACCCCTCACCCTGTACCTCCAAAACCAGAACACCATTAGGCCACTAAAAAAACTTATTTCTCAGCACTGCCCTCGTCAGAAAGAAAATTGAACAAGAGTAGTTGAGTTTGGTATCAACTGAAATTTTATAAATGGTGCAGGGAATGCAGCTGGCAATAGTGATAGACATTCTCATATTTTTTAAAATGTCAATGATAACTTTACTATCAAAATGCAGTTTTTCCTACACACGGACGTTCAATTTTTTTCATGACTTGGTGATGAGAAAAAAGTTTCTTTTTTGGAGTGACCCAATCATATACCATATCTACAGGTATGCCTTTGTATTCTGTTCAAAAGTACCAGTGTGCATTTTACAGCAAGTATAGAGATTTGTTAACCCGGGTACGTCTATATGCTTAGTGCTGGAAAGTGGGTGGGTGGGTGGGTGAATTTACTCGTTATACTTATAATTATGATTAACCTAATAGCATACAGTGTAATGAAGCACGTTAAATGGTATAATAGTTGTGTAGTGGTCAGCGGAAAATGTCATGGAGAAACCGGGACTCGAACCCAGGACCCTCCAACTTTGAAGCAGAGGCTCTACCCCTGAGCTACTTCCCCTGGCTTGACATTCTCTACCTTCCAACTACACCTGGATTGGTATGATACACACACTAGGGGGCAGTGATTACCTGATACTGAGCTCTCTAGAGATCCCCCTCGCAAGGCGGGACCACTCTGTATCTCCACCAAGTACTGGGAATTACTGCCCCTACACTCCTCCCCATCAGCTTCAACCACCATCCACTAGCACCCGGCATTCCCCCTCAAACCAGTTACCTTGAAATTGAGGCTTTATCAAGCAGTGTTTGGGCACTCCTGACTTCCCAGTGAATGTACCGGTACAATTACCAGATTGGTCGAAGCTTCATCTGTATCATATCGGCCTAGTTCCAGAGTCCTAAATACATGATTGCGTTAAGATACAGAGTTCCTATACCTTCAATCAGTGATTGCGTTAGGATGCTCGGTTTCTCCACCAATGTAGTGGTCAGCAGAAAATGTCATGTAGAAACCGGGACTCAAACCTGGGACCCTCCAACTTCGAAGCGGTTCCCCTGGCCTGACATTCTCTACCTTCCAACTACACCTGGATGGGTATGATACACACACTAGGGGGCAGTTATTACCTGGTACCGAGCTCTCTAGAGATCCCCCTTGTGAGGCGGGACCACTTGGTATCTCCACCAAGTACTGGGAATTACTGTCCCTACATGTAGTGTTCAGCGGAAAATGTCATGGAGAAACCGGGACTCGAACCCGAGACCCTCCAACTTCAAAGGGGCTGCTCTACCTTTGAGCTACTTCCCCTGGCTTGACAATCTCTACCTTCCAACTACACCTGGATCGGTATGATACACACACTAGGGGGCAGTGATTACATCGTTTGACAACAAAATATATCATGCCTGAGACTGTACACAAACCCTTTCCTATATAAACAAATAGCTCTCTCAACATGTTTTTTCAACCTTGCAATAATAACAAAAACCACTTTATAAGCTGTGTTTGTGCCTGCTTTTGTGATTCACTACTATATAAAGGTTGACTGATTTTATGTCTGGGTTCATTTAGGGACTTAACTCATTATGACTGACATGGTGCTAAATGCAGAATGTCCTTTTGTCGACATGATTTATGAATATGAATACTCCACTTAGCCATGATCTTCTCGTCACCTAGGCCTTTGTCTTTATTAGTATACAGTGTAAGACAACAGAAATAAGAACAATTTTGGGGATTGTCATTTGACACACACTACTTAGCTGATAAACCATTGCACTAGCAGGCACCAAGCGATTATACAACCCTCTATTAAAGGATTGAGGGAGGGAGGGATACAGAGGGAGGTGGATGTTTTATACAACCCTCTATTAAAGCCTACTTTTGAGCAAATTTTGGGGTCGAAAATATCTCTTATGTACTGGAGAAAAGGGGGATGTGCTTGCCACCACGCTCCCCTTCTATAAATCTGCCATTGGAATTTCAAACCTATGATGCAGGCATTCCTAAAAAGGTGGGAGGCATGGAGACAGGCTTGTGTTCAGTGGTGAATTCGAAGATATTAGAACGTGGGGATGGCATAGTACTGTTTCTGAAACTTATGGGCCAATTGAATTTTTGAAATTTTCAAGGCAGTTCACAAACTCAGGGTGCGGCTTATACGCAGGGTTTTATATTGCATATACACTGAGAAAATATTCTTACTCACATGAGTCTAGAACCAGACTCATGCAATGTTGCCAAAATTAGTATTGTTTAAGACTCAGCCTGATCCTTGTATGATACTCAGGCAAAGCCAGAGTATCACCCCAGGATCAGCCTCAGGATCTGCATGAGTATCATTCAAGAATCAGGCTGGGTCTCAAACAATACTCATTTTGGCAACATTCCCTGGATCTAGAATCATGTGAATAAGGATATTTTCTCATTGTAATTTTTACCTTAGTGCCCACAAATATATGAGGTAAGAGAACAACCTTGGCTGTGCCTGCGCTAAAAGGATCAGCCAAAGTTAGGGGTGTGCCTTATATGAGGGGTGTGTACATTATCAACACAGTAATAAGGTGGCCAAAATATGATCACACAGGCACCTTATAGAGAGTGAGTTATCTTATAATTATAGGAGAAGTTGAAGTAGAATTGTTGTTATTCTGAGGGAACCCATGGTGTTCAGGGGAATGGATGCCCTACCCGCCTGACCCTCAATACTATAATTCTATATCACATTATAGAATTCACATTGGTAAATACATTTTAACACAATTTTAACCGGTACATTCATATACATAGCGAGAAAACTACATTACACCATTTCGCAATGAGCATGGTGGTGCCGACGCATTTGTGCATCAGACAAACTGAGTGGATAGAAAAGAAGAGATAAAACAGACCCTTTTAAGTGGGCTAGGGAAGCCCTATCACAATAACATTCTATTATACAGTTTTCTACTTGTTAAAAAGTCCTTTGTTTTGGTCAGCTTAAACAGGTAGAGGCTCGATATGGGGGCAGGAAGACATGGAGGCATATAAATGTTATATGGGTCACGCCTTGTATTCTGTAGCACCAATTACCCTAATCACAAGTAATATTAGTTTAAATAATGTTCTATGCCACATTCACATCAACAGGCAAACATTTAACTCTTTATGGGCTGCTTAGTGTTTTAACCCTCTAAGAACTGGTCTTTGAGGATAACATAGTGCTTTGAAACTCTGACAGAGCTGTCAAGTGCTTAAAGACTTAAATGACTGCCCTGGGGGGCTGCCTACCCACTATTTGGTTCCTCAGTTTGCCAAATATTTTTTTCTTCAACGTCAAAAAATGTCAAAACATCTACTCAAAAAACATTTGTGCCCACAAATATATGAGGTAAGAGAACAGCCTTGGCTGTGCCTGTGCTTAAAGGATTAGCCAAAGTTAGAGGTGTGCCTTATATGAGGGGTGTTCATTATCAACACAGTAATAAGGTGGCCAAAATATGATCACACAGGTACCTTATAGTGAGTGATTTATCTTATAATTATACGATAAGTTGAAGTAGAATTGTTGTTATTCTGAGGGAACCCATGGTGTTCAGGGGAATGGATGCCCTACCCTCATGACCCTCAATACTATAATTCTATATCACATTATAGAATTCACATTAGTAAATATGTTTTAACACAATTTTAACCATAAAACATTTGTGCCCACAAATATATGAGGTAAGAGAACAGCCTTGGCTGTGCCTTTGCTTAAAGGATCAGCCAAAGTTAGAGGTGTGCCTTATATGAGGGGTGTTCATTATCAACACAGTAATAAGGTGGCCAAAATATGATCAAACAGGTACCTTATAGTGAGTGATTTATCTTATAATTATACGATAAGTTGAAGTAGAATTGTTGTTATTCTGAGGGAACCCATGGTGTTCAGGGGAATGGATGCCCTACCCTCATGACCCTCAATACTATAATTCTATATCACATTATAGAATTCACATTAGTAAATATGTTTTAACACAATTTTAACCATTACATTCATATACATAGTTGAAGGTGTTATGTATTACACAAAACCAGACAAGTGGAAGTATAAAGTTCAAAGTTTTATTTTTTGACATTTGTAGCTTTGACAATCATTTGATGGTAAATATTTGAAGATGTGATCAATGCAACGTTTCAGGTAAGTTTATTACCCTTCGTCAGGCAAGATGATTATTTATAAAATGTGGTCCCCTAAGGTACACTAAATGATCACTTTTTAGTAGGTGGTTGTCATGGTAACCATATAACAATTTTTATCATAGCAACACGTTACTATGGAGAAGTTGACCAATTGAACTTATTTACACACATATGTATGGTTTTATGAACGTTAACCAGTATGATTTACATATGCTAAGTATAACAGCGGATCAATTGAAGAGTAGTGTATCTCTTGCAAGAGCAGCAACGCCAACTGCGCCAGGGTCGCCAGCAGTTGGATGCTCTCGCGAGTAACACCACGAAAGCTCAGGAGAAGAGTACAGAAATAGAGCTGAAATTGGAACAGCTTAGGCAGCAAGCGCTAGAGGCTTCGAATAAGACTCAGATCGCAAACAGAGAACTTGCTGATCTTCAAGAGAAGGTCAAGCAGCTCTCTAGCGAAAAAGAGTCCTTACTTGCAACGAAGTCGGAGATCGAGCGTAGTCGATTGACAGCAATGGATTGTCAATCACTAAAAGCGAAGATCGACCGCCTTGCTACTAGCCGCCAAGAATGTGTCGAGAGAGCTCGAAACGATTTTCGGGATGCCCAGCACGAGCAGACGTCCCTTAAACATAAGTTGAAACTACAAGAAGTAGAAAAGACTATGTTGGATGAACAACTGCAAGAGTTGCGGCATGAGTTGAACCAACAATCAGCCGAGCATACTGAAGAAGTAGCTGAGCACCTAACAGCTTATGAAAAGCAGGTCAAACAGCTACGTCAGGAACGGGAGTCGTTGCTCTGTCAGATGCAAGCTGACGAGGATGCTCGAGCCAGGGACGAGGCAGAAATGCGTCGTCGCTGTGAGGAATGAATCGAACACGCAAACAAGATGGCGGAATATCAGATTCTAATGGAACAAAAAGCGAAGCACGAGGCCGAGTTTAATTCCTTGAAATCTGAATCCCTAGTAGCCCAATCACTAAAGGATCAGAAGGATTCGGATACTCTTGGAGCCATGCGTGGAGAAATCGATAAGCTCCGACGAGAGATATCGTCTCACAGGGAGGCTGACGAAGCCAGGGTGAATAAAGAAGTTTGTGATGAACTCGCACTCGAGGAATGTCTGAAGGAGCAGACTGAATCGAAATTGCGTGCCGCTAGACTTCGAGAGAAGCAACAAAGTAGTGAATGCAGCACTACTAGAGTTGCCACTCAAGAGGACCTAGTCGAAAACCCTGACTACAGAGAGTGGCTTGACCATGCCATGAAGGAGGTTAACCCATTAAGGGCTGGCTATGAGAGTACTTTGAAAGACTAGGGGACTGAATTTTGATCAGTACATTTACCAGGGGGCGGGAGGGTTCAAGGTATATTACACTTTCAATGACTTTGATATCATTTTCAACCATTTTACAATGTCTTTATCACTGTTAACTTCTCATATTCGAATTCCTCGGCCCCAAAGTAGGTAATTAACATCATCATACCAAATATAGCAATCCACTTAAGCCTATCTTAAATTTCCAAACATGGCTACCACATTATATATCTATGTCGATTATACTCAACATCAGGCCCTACATGGTGTTGAAAATACTCAACATCCGCCCCTACATGGATGTTGAGTATTCTCAACATCAGGCCTTGATGGGTTAAGCAACTCTTTGCCCTCAGCGAGCAATGAGATCTCTCGAAGCCTGAACATGCCCGCCTGGAATTCCTGGTGTTGGAATTAAGACAGGCGGAACGTTCAAAACAGCAGGCAGAGATAGATAGAATGGTGGGGGCAATCGATGACATCTCGAAAGTGGATTCGAGGTCACGTCGGACCCAACCAGTTCTTTCGATGCCGCGCACCGATGGTCTAAGTGGAGTGATCGGGCAGTTCTCGACCCCTACCACGGCCCAACAACATGTCGATCCACCCAAATATAGGGATATCAGGTTCGAGGCTTCGCATTTGAGTGAGGCCAAGTCCGGTAACCCTTGGGGGATGAATCATAGTCGTGCAGACACGACTATGACGAACATGGGGATGGACCATCAGATACCTAGAAGAGGTACAACATTCGCTCTTGATCAGGTCAGAAGATCAAGCAGAATGTTTGAAAATACCTCTATCGAGCATGAACCGGCCCGAACTAGGTCAGTCGAGTGCCCTCCATTTACATGGAAGGATGATTGGCTCTGTTGGTACCACGGATTCAATCACGTCCGTCGAGTAAATGTGTGGACCTCGAGTATGGCATTAGCTCAACTCCTCATGTTACTCCAGAATGGCCCCGCAGCTGATACTGTGTGGCTATGGGAGGAGCATGGAGATGGGACTTTGGATGGACTGGTCGACATGGTAACAGAAGCCATGACTTCTAGCCTGCAAGATCCCATTGTCACAATGGAGAAGAGACGCCAGGGCAAGAACGAAAGCATTAGAGCCTATGGCTTTGCTTTGAGACGTCTTGCCGGCGATGCCTATCCAGGTGTGGACTTCTCAGTTGAATGGCTCATAACCAAAGTCAACCAGTTGTTCATAGGAGGATTGTATGACGTTGATTTACAACAAGACGTGCTTCGGGAATGGCGCACTTACATGTCTTTCAAGGATCTCATGGACTTGGCAGACAAGTTGTTGCGGAAACGACAACTCCTGCCGAAGTTGGTGAATCCTACCTCAACAAATGCATTGTCGGCGTTGGCCGACGCCGCTTTAATCGAAGAGGGACAGGGGGAGGTGTCCTCATACTCGAAGCCCGGGGCGGGGAGTAAGACTAAGAAAAGTCAGAAATCGGCTGGTAAATCGAAACGGCCAAACAAGGCCTCCAAACCCAAGGTACAGGAACAGACCTTCTCGCTGAGTCAATTGAAGAATTTTCTCAGGGTTATCGAGGGAGGGGATGTCCCTGTTACTAACTCGGAGAAGCCGAGTACCCCTCCGTCCGACGCCAAGTGTTGGAACTGCAAGAAGCAGGGGCATTTCGCACGAACTTGCCCCGAGCCGATTAAAGGACTACCACCTGACGCGACGGAAAACTGAGGCGGGCGGCTCGACGTGGCAATCAAGCTGCCTGACCATCGAAAAGCCAAGGTATCAGCACCTCTGGCACTCCTGATCAGACGACAGTAGATTCGAGGGAACTAGGTAAGGTCCCGGTAGGGCCGTCCCAGCCCTTTACCACAGCGGCACCGGTTGATCACCGGTCGGGTTCCGAAGATGTCTGTGAAGAAAAAGCCTCAATGGCCAAGGAACAGGGCGCTGGCAGCCCGAACTCTGAGGTCAGGGGTTCGACTGGATCGAAAGTGAAAGTCAACGCCGGGAGAGAAGCCCTGATGCGGCAGCTGGCCAGAGTCTGTGCAACAGAGCTTCCCTCAGATGATCCCTGTCTCTCTTTTCTGAAGAAGAGAGGGATCGATCTGAGTACTGACGTAGGGTTGAGAATGCTAGCAGGAACCGCCCCCTTGTCGGGGAAACAATGGTACCTGTCTGCAGAGATTCGAGGGCGTTCTCTAGACTTCCTGATAGATACTGGTGCCAGCCACACCATTGTCTCTCGGGAACTCGCGAAAACGTTAGTAGTGCCGTCAGATAATCTCTACGAGGGAATAATGACGTGCACTGCGTCTGGAGCTGAAATGCGGACCTATGGTCGATTGGTTCTGCCTCTTAAGGTCGCATCGACCCACTATGTGTTTAGCCCAATAGTGGCCGATGTGGCTGACAATGGCATTCTGGGGCTCGACTTCGCGGCATTATACGGTATGATCCTGAACCCAAGGACGGGTCAATTGGTCATGACAGAGCCGGTAGATGAGCACCATCAGTGTAAACTGAAGAGAGTGTCATCGATAGCCTCAGTAGCACAGACCATGAGGATACCCGCCAGACATCGGTGCGATGTCCTGGTAAAATCCGAAGGTCTGGAAAGAGATCGACAGGGCATAGTCGAACCCGACCCGAAAACTCTAAGAAGTTTTGGGTTGGTTGGTGAGGCTGCCCTTGTCAGCAATGTCCGTCGAACAGTGTTTCCCGTCTGTAATCCACTGAATTGAGACATTGTCCTGGAAAAAGGCCAGGTGGTCGGTACTATACAGTACGCTGACAGAAACGGTGAATTCTCTTCACCGGAGGTAGGATCTGTGATGATGCGTCTCGAGCAAGAAGCTGCAGACACACGGGGGAGCTCCCTACCTGGCTGTTAGACATGTATGGTGACACCCACCTGACCCAGCCAGAAGAAAGACTGAAGCTGTCCGCCTTACTACGTAAGCATGTGGATGTCTTTAAATCCCCAGATGAACCGTTAGGGTGCACCGATCGATGTCTGCATAACATCGACACTGGTGACGCACAACCTATCCGAGTCCCTTACAGAAGGATTCCGCTCAGCAAGAAAGCTGCGGCGGATGAACAACTTAAGGAGATGTTGGATACGGGGGTGGTTAGGCCAAGTATTAGTCCCTGGTCCAGTCCCGTCCAGATGGTGACGAAGAAGGATGGGACCATGAGATTCTGCGTCGATTATCGATGTCTGAATGGAGTGACTAAGAAAAATGCCTACCCTCTCCCGCGCATCGATGAATCCTTGGATGCCCTAGGAGGAAATAAGTGGTTTAGTTGTCTCGATCTCCAATCTGGGTATTGGCAGATCGGGATGAATCCCGACGACGTCGAGAAAACCGCTTTTTCCTACCAGAGGGGGCTCTATGAGTTCGATCGAATGGCGTTTGGTTTGTGTAACGCCCCCGCCACATTCGAGCGAATGATGGAGGAGATGTTGAGAGGTTTGCTGGGTAAGAGTTCCCTGGTTTACCTCGATGATATCATTGTCTTCGGCAAAACGACGGATGAAGCAATGGCAAATCTGGCAGAAGTTTTCAACAGGATTCGAGCATGGGGGCTGAAGTTTAAGCTTTTTAGGACTTCAGCTTTTTAGGACTTCAGCTTTTTAGGACTTCAGTCGAGTACCTAGGCTGAATCGTGTCTGAACAGGGTATAGAAGCCAACCCGGGGAAAATTAGCGATGTAATGACTTGGGCTAGGCCCACTACAGTGAAGGAAATCCGATCCTTCATTGGTTTTTGTTCCTACTACCGAGAGTTCATCCCGGGGTTCGCGGAACTCGTAAGTCCTTTGCAGGACTTAGTGATCCAAAAACCTAAAGGTAGTAGAGGTCGTTACGAGGCATTCGCGTGGACGGAGAGAGCCGAACATGCTTTTGTCGAGTTAAAACGAAGTTTCAAGGAGACACCTGTACTTTGATTCCCCACACCCGACGGTCGTTTTATCTTGGACACTGACGCTAGCAATACCGCGATCGGGGCTGTTCTATCCCAAGAGCAGGATGGAATAGAGGTCCCGATCTCATTTGCTAGCAACACTCTAAGTAAAACACAACGAAACTACTGCACCACCAAAAGGGAACTGCTGGCAGTTGTCGTGTACACCAGGAAGTTTAGGCACTACCTCTATGGTGGTAACTTCACTATCCGCACCGATCATTCGTCTTTGAAATGGCTCCTGAATTTCAAAGAGGCTGAAGGGATGATGGGTAGGTGGCTGGCCCACCTTTCGGAGTTCGGTCTCGAAAACTCTAAGATCAAACATCGAAGTGGGGCCAAGCATCTAAACGCAGATGGTCTTAGTCGTATCCCTGTGCGGCTATGCCAGAGGTCGGATTGCACAGACTGCGGCAGTCATAATGCTGTTTTGGCAGCTGTAGGTAGTTTAGTAGACAGCTGGGTGGGTGTTGCATTTTGGTCTCTCGATGAACTCATTGATGCTAAGAAAGCGGACGCCGACATCAAACGAGTTGCGGAATGGCTAGTTAAGGGGGCTAAACCCACTAGGCCTGATGTATCAATCGAGAGCGCCGAGGTACGGAAATTAGTAGGGCAATGGCCTCTATTAACTTTCCATGAAGGCTTGTTGTGTCGTTGGAAAGTCGAGGCGGGTCGAGCTAGACGCACGATTCAAGTAGTGGTACCACGCCAACTGAGGGGTGAGGTACTCTCCTTTTGCCATGGACACCGAACAGCAGCACATTTTGGTCGAAAACGAACGCTCGAAAAGGTGAAAAGGAGATATTACTGGCCTGGAATGGGGAAGGACATAGGTCGTTGGGTTCAACATTGTCCTACCTGTTGCCTGGTAAAGCCCGGTGAGGGCATGGGTAAGTCCCCTTTGCACCAAGAGTTGTTCGGGGTGAGATTCGGGAGGATAGCTATGGATATCATTTCGGGATTTGCACCCACGCCAAACAAGAATACTTGCATGTTAGTAATCCAGGATTACTTCACCAAGTATGTACGCGCTATTCCCCTACCAAATCACACAGCAGAGACCTGTGCAGAAGCTTTCGTGGACGAATGGGTTTTGACCTTTGGTGTCCCGTTGCTTCTGCATTCCGACCAAGGTCGAGAATTCGAGTCTCGACTCTTCTCTGAGATGTGTGAATATTTGACGATTGTAAAACAGAGAACCAATCCGTACAGGCCACAGAGCGATGGTCAGGTGGAAAGGTTCAATAGAACATTGATTCAGAGTCTGACTATGTTGGTAGACAAGCATATGGACGACTTGGATGAACAGGCTAAATATGTGGTGTCCGCGTATAACAGCTCTGAACATAGTTCTACTGGATGCAGTCCAAATATGATGGTCTTAGGGGAAGAAATTCTCATGTCATGTGATTTTCGGCTCAATCGAGAACCCGCTCGAAGTCTCTTGTTCCGTCACTTTCGTGGAACAGCTTCGTGACCGATTGAGAGAGAGTTACAGCATGGTAAGAGAAAATCTAGGTAAATCTGCGGAACGCCAGAAAGTCGGGTATGACTATGGACTGAAGCAGAGAAGGTACTCAGTTGGGGAACAGGTGGTGAGGTACCACACCCCCCAGGCAGCTAGGAAGCTTGCTCCCAACTGGGATGGGCCGTTCGTAGTGGATTCTGTCCTCTCTGAGTCGACATTATTACTTCGTTCATCCCGCTGGTGGTTGCAAAAGAGCAATGTCGGTAGAGTGCGCCGGTGGTTGGGCGTAGAACTATCACAAACTATCGAGTTGTTGCAACCACAACTTGATGATGATTCACCTTCTCGTAAGGCTACGAAAAGGGCTAAGTCTGTTTCTGGACAGGTTGAAATAGAGATCGAAAGGTCGCGACCGGAAGTTCAGTCTAAAAAACAAACTACGCAGGGTCATCGAAAACGACAGGAAAAGGCTCGAAAACTGAGCGAGGTGGAGGTGTTGTATGCCAGTAAACCATCAAAGCGGCACCGTGGTCGACCGGCTCGTCGAGATAAGTCGAAAGCATCTAAACAGCCTTTGAAGGGATGTCAGAAGCCCGACCCCCCCTCGAAGGTGCAAACGACTGAGCCGTTGGAAGTCGATGCCGGTGCCGTGGAGAGCACCGTATCCTCTCCCCCAGACACGGCCAAGGCTGTCGACGAGTGGAAGCGAGGGCCTACTTGTTCGGCCTGTTTGATAGAACAAACATGGCCATCCGTAACGAGCTTCTTCCGGCTCTAACGGAAGAGGCGCGCCAGACTGTTCAGATAGAGATGGACTCTCGTCTGACCGATGTCCGAATGCGTCTCAATAACTTTGAGTCACAGGCCCAATATGATATCACCAAGAGGGATGGTATCATAGAAGGCTGGGAGGAAATCGACCGCGAATTCTTTAGAGTCTTCGGGGTCCAACTCTCGGAATGGATGAAGGACAAGCACCATGGCGTCCGAACCCTGAAGCCCGTTCGAACTGAGCCCTCTCGCGAAGCGCAGAGGTACCTCGTCGAGGGTGGAGTGGTTCCTGACGTCAGGACGCTGGCGGCTCAGTCAAATCCTTTGAGAGAGTTATCTCCAAGGATTGACAGTCTGAGCTCGGCTATGACGATGTTGGGCCGAGAGCAGGTGGTGCAGGACAAGCCTGACACCCCGGGTAGGTCTCTCAGTGCCTCCGTCTACCCACCAGCAGCCACGTCTTCCTCATCAGCTCCCTTGATAACCCTCTTGGGAGCCACCGAGCCTACACCACCACCGGTTCAGAGAGTGGTGTCACCAAAGATCCATCTGGATCTTCATGGCATCACACCTCTGGTCGGCGAGTGTAGCCGTCTGCCCGGACCCGTCGGCTTCCGCCCAAGCAGTAGAACCTTGGTTGGTACGGGGTATCCTGTCAGTATTGCAGTTACCGCTTGAATGAAGGGTTTCAAAAAGATTGTGCCCTTTTATAGTGCTTGACATGTGACTGATTTTGACCAATCAGGAGCGACTCAGAGCAGCTCTTGATGTGATGTCATTTCATTGGTTGCCATGTTGGAATGGTTACCAGGGAAATGTTTACTCTGACAACAGTGTGTTAACATGAGTAACTGGCGGTTTCACCTGTGGGGATACTCAGACTGCTATGAAATAAATTTATTTTTGGTATTTTGAGTAGATCTAAAATTCAAAAAATAAACGGGAGAGCGACGACGACGACGGAAGCGACTCAGCAGACTCGGCAGTCCTCCACTCAGATGCTGAGGGAGACTCCCGGGATGCACCCGAGACCTCTAACGAGGCTTGGAGTACGACAATGGACCGTGTGGCCCCATTGCCGGAGTCGCCAACGTTTTCAGGCCAGCTAGCTGCCAGTGCTTCACATGAGGATGAGCGCACTGAAATCGACGCCGCTACAGGTCCATCTCGGAGGATCAGTAGTATGATACTACTGCTCCTCCTCTTCAGCTTGGATTGCTGACATCGAACAGAGTCTCGATGTCAGCATGGAACCCACGGGAACTCGTTCCCGGACGACGGTGTACCCTCCACGAGTGGGGGTACCTTTCCTGTCCCCGGACCTCCCTGCGAAGCTGTGTGGATCCGACGCCATCCCGGTCTCACGGTCGAAGGACCATCATAGTGGTACTGTACACTATCGATGGGCTTCCTACGCTGGAAGGAGCTTCTCAACGAGACAGGGAGGAAACGACACAACCCCGGTTACCATACCCGGTCGTGCCTCCCTCGGATCGACCAGGAGCAGGTTGTGAAGCAGTGTTTCGACACTGGTCTCCTACGTTGGATGGAGCAACGCCTTATAATTAACTGTGATAATAATTTTTTTTCTACAGTACAGTAGAAACTATATTTCTTTATATTCCTCTACTGTTTCTGTCGACCATGTCGACGGATCCAGTAGTTTATATTATTATCTATTTGTTTAGACTGATCCGGGATCTCTGAATTTTCAGAGACCTCATTTCAGTCTAGTGGGGGGTGGTGTGGTGGTCCTGCGTCGTCTTCGAGGTACCTTTGTGGTCCTCGTGGGCGACATCGAGAGCACCTCTATTACCCGACGCCTGGGGGCGCTGGAGTCCAGCGCCACGTCACCACTTGGTCACGTGGCCCTCGACTCCGGTGTATATAAGGCCGTTGTACGGCCTTCCTCAGGGTCAGTCCAGCCCCGACTGACCATCGTGAGCGATGGTTGGCGGCTGCCCGGCTACCATATTCTAATACTCCTCTGTGCTGCTGCACAGAGGAGGTGTATGTGGAATATCAACTGTAGACACTAGAAGGCCTAGTGTCGAACCTGTTATAGAGTTCAAACTCTGCCACCTGTAACTGTGATCAAGAACGGCTGATGCCTATGTGTTATTAGACAATAAAGTTTTAACTGGAACCTGAATAGTTGTTCTTCGTTGTTTATCGAAAGATTCGATTGAACATCGAGGGGTAGAACACTACAGTTTAAATAATGTTCTATGCCACATTCACATCAACAGGTAAACATTTAACTCTCTATGGACTGCGTAGTGTTTTAACCCTCTAAGGACTGGTCTTTGAGGATAACATAGTGCTTTGAAACTCTGACAATGTTCACAAGTCACGTCACAGCGGCGCCGTGGCTGAATCTGAAAACATTATGGAGTTGCTACAGTCGCTGCGCTCCCGGCCGCTACGCGGCTAGCAACTCCAAAAAATGTTTTTGACGTTTTTATAAAAATGTTTTTATTTCAGGTTTGAACATTTATTTTAATGTAAAAGAAAAGTAAATAAAAAACAGTTTAATTTGGGGGAAAATTACCTTAAAATAACATGTTTTTTACCCAAAACAAATAAAAACATTTGCAAACGTTGAAACCACTTTTTTGTCATGTGGGTAGAGTTCAGTGTCATTTAAACACTTGAAGGACTGCTCTGCAAAGGCTGCCTAGTATTTGGAGACTTGTAGCACTGCTCTAGGAGTGCTGCCTAATGTTTTAATACTTGATGCACTGCTCTAGGAGCCCTGCCTAATGTTTTAATACTTTGAGGACTGCAATATGAGGGTTCACTGGTGTTTTAAACTATAAGGACTACTATTGGAGGGCTGCATAATGTTTTAACACTCTTATGATTGCTCTGGGTGGGCTACATAGTTTATTTCTAATTCACCAAATAAGTGCTAGGGGCTGTGTACAAATGACGTCATGCATTTTTGGACCATTTTTGACCCCCCCTCCCCCCCTTGTCATGTTTCGTCATACAACACTTGACCCCCCCCCCTCAGCATGACGTCATGCAGAGAGATACCCCCCCCCAAGTTCAACAAAGGGAGGGGGTGGATTGGGGGGAGGAGGAAAAATAATTTTGATACCTCAAGGAGTGGGAGGGGGAGGGGTAAAAAAAATTCATGCCTTTTCATCAAAAAAAGCCTCTGGATAACTATCGATGCTACCCTGAGGCAGCAGTGGAGATTCAGTGGTATTTGAGATGCTGCCTAAGGGCAGCAGGGGTCCTTTTCACAAAGGGTTAAATCAGTATGGGGCCTGGATTAGGGGTAAGAGTAGTGCACCCTGGCCTGGACATCAACTTGACTTTACACTGACATTGATGGCAGTGACACTCATTGAGTCAGATGTCTGAGGAAGGCATGCATGTAGGGCCTATAAGTATTACATTTCCCTACCTTTACAATTTTTCTTTTCTTGCCAGAACCAAAGCAAATTGTGATTTCTTGATGACATGATGTCATGCAGCCCATGACCCCCCCTCCCCCCTTGTCATGCTTGGTCATGGGAAGTGGGACCCCCCCTCCCCCCCTCCTGCATGACGTCATTTGTACACAGCCCCCTACTCATGCATTAATGCATCATGATGCATCAATGCATGAGTCTTCTCACCTTGACTGATTTACTCATCTTCCCATTTCTATGGGGTTGATGCAGGTAATCCAAAGGAGTGAGCATTATGCTTGAATGTAGTCCTGGACCGAAGTCTCACCAGGGCTCCATTTATACATAATGACAACCAATGTCCAGGCATGATGCTTCAATGTTTTAATGCATTAATGACCTTAAAGCTGAACAAGGGCTCAGTGCCATTTGAACCATTTAAGGCATGATGTATTCAGTGGTCACATCGGTGATATGAGAACAAGGGGGGTGGGATGGCACTATTTCTCCTTAGAGACCTTTTGGCCAAATTAACCAATAAAATATTGCTGATTTTTGCTAAAAACAAGATGGCATGACCCCCCTCATGCACTTTAAATTCACCACTCTAAATATCATGATTGGAAATATGCGGCACATATGGTTCCTCACTTTGTAACACTATGTTGCCCCATTTCACGAGATTTGACTATCTGATATCAGTCACGCCCTGTAAGCTGTAGCACCAATTACTCTATACACTTGTAATACTAGTTTATAATGTTTTACATCACAGTCACATCAACTGGTAAACATTTAAGTCTGTATGAACTGTGTAGCATTTTAACCCTTTAAGAACTGCGAACCTTTAAGAACTGAATTTCAGACCCCAAAATTTGCTCAAAAGTAGGGTGTGCGCCCCTTCCTTTAGGGCCACACCCCTCCTTTTCCAGATCCTGGTTCTGCCACTGCAGCAAAAAAAGGGCATCACTTGGTGCTTTAAAGTACAGTTTTAACCTAGGAGGTTTAGATATGTAGCAAGTGTGATATAGGTTAATTGTCTGGACATATATCAGAACTGATGAAGGCCACTTTTTCCCGTAATTCATATATCAACACAAAACTAGAGACATATTAGACTCCTATATAGGATGCCTTAAAGTAGAACGTAGAAGGGTATTGACCAAGTCTTGTGAAAGTGATGCAGGTCTGAAGTGAGCAGACAGATGACGAACAGACACATGATGACCAGACACATGACGAGCAGTCATGGGATGAGTAGATGCCGGACATATATTTAGAGAGTGTTTTCATCTGTTATATGTAATATTCACGTATTTTCAGGGTTACTCCCATTCCTTAAGACAATGGCATATATACTCCATAAATGAAAAGGTTGTGGTTGCAATAGGCTAAAAACTGCTGAGCTGCTCCATAAATGAGCAGTCACATGACGGGCAAGTGAGCACATGCATGACATGACAGTAAATTCATCAAAAAAACTCTTTTATTGGACATTTTGAAGCTGAAATGGTTGATTTGATTAATTGAGAGGTGAATCTTACTTCTGAGTACCATATTTATCAAATATCCTCAAAACATGTGGCCATCACAGGTAAATAATGGACTCAGATGCATTTGTGCATCATAGGACAACGGACAGTCTTGATGTGAAGAAGGTTGTTGTCTATTCTCTAAATAATGCATTAGTGCAGCATGCTCATTGGTGGTCATGATGCACAAATGAAGCGCTTCATTGGGGCATCACGCCGACCCTCTGGGAGTGTGCCAACCTTGTAGGATCAGCATGATGCAAGACTGCAGCACTGCCGAATTACTTGGAGACAGTGGGGGGAGGGGTAGAGGGGTACTCGGGCCCTCCATTTTGTCAGCACTTTGGACCCAAAATTCTCTAAAATAAGAGTTGCCCCTTTTGGGCTGCCCACCCCTCCCTTTCCAAATCCTTGATCCGCCACTGGTCACTCCTGCATTTGTGGCCCCTAAAGGGTTAATCATGACCTAAAATCATGCAGCCAGAGGGGAAGCGAGTCAAAAGGACTACCGGAAGTCAGCAGAATGAGGCTAATATCCTAATGTGTTTTATTTCATTTACACGCTAGTCCCTCTCAGGCAATCACTACAAAATGCTTGAGGGAAGCTATACACTAAAAGTCTTCTCCGTGCCCAACAACGTCACTTACATATAACATCTTTTCTTGTTGGCTGACCTCTTTTTGAGAGTGCATAAGCTCTTAAATGTATAAAATTCTACTTTTAATACAAAGCTGGTGCAGCATGCATGACACTATTATGCACAGTCTGATATATTTGTCTTCACTATCTCATAGCCTATACTACATTGTTCTGCCACACTTTTATCCAGGTGCAACCATCAGGAAGGTATAGATTACCAGTGCATCAGCTACTACTGTTGATTTTTAAGTGTATACTACAGATTTTCCTCATACATTATTTCACTATCCTTCATGTAGATCATTAGATCTACATGAAGGATACAAAACGCTTAAATCATAATGCTTAAATCATAATGTACACTATTCATGTTAGGTTTGTCGATTCTCGTGTATCTATTGTACGAATTGTCCATCAATATTAGTAGTATAGTATGTATAAAATGGGACTATAGCTAACTACAGGATATTACTCACTGGGGATGCAGCCAATCAAAGGCCTCCATTTGGTCACGTGACCTGGACCCCGTGGTGCACCTCATTTGCATAATAGGCCATGCCCCCTTAGCCAATCAGAGCCCTCCATTTGGTCAGGTGACCTCTCATTTACATAATAGGCCATTCCCCTTTATGCTAATGAGACCTCATTTGCATAATAGGCCATGCCCCTTAGCCAATTAGAGCCCTCCATTTGGTCACATGACCCCTCATTTACATAATAGACCACATCCCTTTATGCTAATGAGGTTGTAATGGAGTGATTTCCAAATGGAGGTCTCTGATTGGCTAATTGTCTAGGTCACGTGACCCGATTATGTAAATGGGGGTTGCCCAACCATGTGACCTCCCTTGTTTGTAAACAACATGTGATCTAGCCAAGTGACTTAACCATGTGGTTTCTATAATAGACCATACCCCCATGATCACGTGGTGTAGTCGCGTGACCACTTGTTTGTAAACAAGGGCTGGGGTTAATTATGCATAACAGGTCTGAGTTTTTCTAGAGAAGAAATATTTAAGCATTGGATTTTACTATTTTATACCTTTTTTTGATGAGAGGACAAAATAAAAAAAAAATTGTGACTTATAGTTTGTTTTTAAGGCAAGCTAAAAGCTTTATTTAGTGAACCCACCCTGTCCCTTTGGGAAATTTTTCATATTTCTTTCATTATGTTTCAATAATTTTCCACATTTCTTTTTAAATTTTTCATTTATCAATCTTTCTGGGCCTTTGAGTTAATAGCTTAACAAGCATAGCTGTTTTTAGCTTTATCCTGTTTTTCATAGTTCTACCATAAAGTAAAGAACATCTATCCATACATTTCTATACAAAAAAAATAGAAATAAAAAGAAGAAAGAAATAATGATAAAAAAAGAAATGCGACCTACCAACCCTAGATATATGTAACTGAACACAACTTCTTTCGTTTGGCCTTATTGTGTCCACTGGCGTCTAACATAGAAAACAGGTAAAACACAAGTTTGATTCTTGTGATATGTTGGATGTATTGTATGTATAATTGTATTGATTTGAAATATGTGGTTAGTATTAGATTGGTTTCTTTTTCGCTTATTGTTTCACAATTAAAAGATAACCAAACAAACACTGCCGCCTTCAGAACTTCTTTCTATTATCTCAAGTTGAATACTGAAGTTCCATAGGTTTACCCTTGGGGCCCCTTATTGCGCACCCCCATGCAATAACCCTACCCGTATTTCATTTAGTGACCATTTGCAGCACACTAAATGTCAGAAATAACTGTGTTTAATCAATATTTTGTGTCAAATGAATGAAAATCGGAACATACCTCACTAAAACAACATGAGATAAATGTAAAGGTTCACTCTGATTGGTCTCTGAGTGAGGCTTATCTCACTCGGCTCCGCCTTGTGAGATAACCCTCACTCAGATCAATCCTTGTTAACCTTTACCAATTTGTTCAACTCTTACTGGTACCAGCTTGCCAGAATAAAAAAGTTTAATTTTGGGTTTATAACTTTTTCAAATGTGTCAAAATAATATGCACTTAAAAAAAAACAAAAACATTTTGGTGTTCTAAAAAAGAAAGATATGAAATATAATTTTGATGAGAAAAATATAACGTATAGTTTAATAATGATTCTAACAGAGCTTCTAAAATGTTTTTTCCTTAATGTTTTATTAACATCTAAAAAGTTTTTGATGTAAAGAGACATGCTTTTGAAAACTTGTTTTTAACCAATACCAGATGTTTTTATTGAATAGGGAACAGGTAGCCCTATTTAGAAAATAGACAACGATCTTCTTCACATCGAGACTGTCAGATGCATTCGTGCACTATAGGACAACAGACAGTCAAGAGGAATTAAGGGTACCTGACTGGTTTACAGCTATAGTGACCTTGCTCAGCCGTGCACTGTATTCCTATAATGCACTCAAGGTCACTTTTATCGTGCAGCAGAGCACTGCCAGCCATTTTATAATTGTATACCAAGGTAGTGGACTGTCCAAAGGGCACGGCTATTGCTGAAGCTGGTTACCAGTGGTTATCAGTGCATGGTAAAAGTTGTCAGATGGGTAACACCTGACCCCTGAGAGGCCCACAGTGAACATTTGGGATTATTTCATTGGCTGATCAATAATTAATCCCACTAAGTTGGTTTACTGCTAGTGCCCATCCCCCGCTAGTGGCTTAGCTGTTGCATTTCCTGCAACACTCCGTCGTTCTATTAGATTTTTGTATATTACTCCCATGGATGCTTAAGTCAAAATCTTACATTTAGTAGTAGTGCTTCATAGGTTGCAGATGTATTCCGTTCTCACTATAATGCTTGAATGCAGCCCAGGTGAATGACTCGCCAGAGCTACATTCATGCATCATACCAACCCTTCCCTGGAGGGTTGGCATGATGCACCAATGATGTGCTGGCAAGCAGACTGGCCAGCACTTCATTGGTGCATCATGCTGACCGATGGGAATGATGCACTCCTACATCAGCGGCACTTAAAGGGATAAGGTACCCATGTGTCAAGAGCTCTGGCCAAAGGTTATTTTGTTGCGTTTGTAAGCATACTGCCAATCGTCATGGGAAACATTGATTTTACCCCGATTCAGTTCTGCCAGGAGGTCCCTCATTAATTAAGGATAGGTCAACCCTCACAGGAAGGCAGCATTTTCACCAAGCAATGCCATTAGTATGACATCTGAGTATTGATCATTCAAAAGATTAACATCCAACTTTAACTCAAATTTAACATCTGGGAAAGAAATGATACAGAGAAATGTAAAGTTTTAAGTGAACGCGTGTCTGTCGTTCTCTCCTTCTCCTCCCTTTCCCCTCTCCCTCTGTTTTCCCTCTTCCTCTCTTTTATCGTTCTTTCTCTTTTCCTTACCTTTCAGTTTTTCTCTCATCTTACTTCGACAATAAGCATGTCATATGTACATTAGCTGATATGTAATATTTATGATCAAATAATCAAATTATCACTAGATTAGATAAAAGGCATCACTGGCCCGGATCTCATCTTTTTATCCCCTCATCCTTAATCAACTTCACCTTCAATCACAATTGCCAGTATGTTGAGTCATCCACTTACAGCCCTTAAAGGACCACTTATGCAGGAGTCCATCTTCATGATGGATTAAAGCAGCCCTGGTGGCTGTTGCTAAACCCTTGGAAGTCACTTCTGTCGGAGGTGTACTTCCAAAAAGGGAAGGGACTCATCTTTGGTAGTCTCTTCTCTATTGCATTGCCAAATGGCAATTCCCAACAGAAGTGGTCCAGAAGTGGTCCAGAAGCGGTTACTAACAACCCCTCAACTGGAAGTTGCTTCCTACACTGTGTAGCATAAGTATGTAGGTGTGGGCAGTCTGGGAAGCACTCAGGTGTGACCACTTTTTCAACACAGTTTGATTTGTGGGAAAGTGACTACTTCTGGACTACAGTGTTGGAAGTGATACTGAGTGGTTAAGTAGAGGAGGGAAGTGAGAAGTGAGGTACCTACCCTGGAAAGCAACAACTCAATCTTTTCGCAACAGCCTCCTGGTGAGTAACTCACCAGTACTTCAATGAAGTGCTAGCGGGACTACTCGCCAACAGTTCATTGGAGCATCAGGACACTACAGGACCAAATCATACAGGTTTGGCATGATGTCTAAATGTAGCCCTAGTGAGTTACACAGCAGGGCTACAGTTATGCATCATGAGGACCTATTGTAAGCATACTGCCTCCTTCCACCCTAATTGTAGGGTATTTACTTATGGATGCCTGCATCTCCATGTACATGTTGCCAATAACGAGGTACAGTGAGTTTCCTATAGAGGCGTGTAAGTGGAACAATGTTTTACATTGTGAAGAAAAGTCTGTCAAATCAATGGCGGTACTGGAGTAACTTTGGGACAATGCTTTCTCCATCATCTCTATAGAGATATTCCCTACAACCCAGTGCTTCACTGAAGCTCCATATAGGGCTTTATTGTCAAAGGAAGTACATCACTGTTTCACTGCATTACAATTATGGGGGTTCACTGATCAATTTTATGGAGAGCCTAGTAGATTCAACAGTTATTTCTTAGAGTGTATGTGTAGAGCAGGGTGTCACACCAGATCGAACTTGCTTTGATGATAAGAAATGGTCAGAAACAATTGGGTGCCATTTAATCTAATGTGATGAGATTAAAACACTGATTTCAATGGAAATGTTTGGCAGTTACCCATTAGGTAGAGTGTGTTGAATCAATGTTAAAATAATGTTATCTAAACGTTGGTTCAACTTTCTGTGCTAACTGGGCATTGTTGGTCATGTAGAAATTGGGCTCCATTTGATTTTCTTTAACATCTGCAACCCAATGATTTGCATGCAAGCTCTCTTCTCATGTTAACAATCATGTGAAAAACATTTCCAAACCCCGGGTGCACCCAGTTGGCAGAAATACATTTTTGGTGTAAAAAAAAAACTCAAGTGATTTTATTTCCATGCAAAAGATTTGGACACAAAAACATAATTAACAAACTATTTTGAGATGTATCTATTCAGTGAATCAGCTGTTACCCTTATGAGAGCCAATTAAGGCTTGAAGAAGTTGGAGTCCAACAACTAATGCTACCACCCCCACAACCCGCAGTGGCCAGAGTTCAAAGCAACCTTTGGTCCTACTAGTCATAACCACACCACTCATACTGGCCTCTCAAGTAAGAAGCTTACACTATATGACACCCTATAATCCCCTACACGTTTTTACCTTGCTTTTTTATTAGTATGGCTACCCACTGTTAGTAACTCAACTGCCTCATACAGGGGGGCGCCTGTGTGCTGGGGAGCTGGGGAGTTTGACTAACATATGAATTGATTCTATGGCAAGACAAGAGAAGGTGCATGTTTTTAAAGGGATGTAATAAGCTCCAGGTCTCGGCCATATATTTTAGAATGTCTAGACTATGAAAGCTAAAGATGCACTTTCAAATCATGCACACAGTAAGGGCTGCAGTTAGAAGCATTGCTTTTCAATGGTTAAAGGGAAGCAGTGGCCAGAGTTCAAAGCAACCTTTGGTCCTACTAGTCATAACCACACCACTCATACTGGCCTCTCGAGTAAGAAGCTTACACTATATGACACCCTATAATCCCCTACACGTTTTTACCTTGCTTTTTTATTGGTATGGCTACCGACTGTTAGTAACTCAACTGCCTCATACAGGGGGGCGCCTGTGTGCTGGGGAGCTGGGGAGTTCGACTTACATATGAATTGATTCTATGGCAAGACAAGAGAAGGTGCATGTTTTTAAAGGAAGGTAATAAGTTCCAGGTCTTGGCCATATATTTTAAAATGTCTAGACTATGAAAGCTAAAGATGCACTTTTAAATCATGCACACAGTTAAGGCTGCAGTTAGATGCATTGCTTTTCAATGGTTAAAGGGAAGCAGTGGCCAGAGTTCGAAGCAACCTTGGGTCCTACTAGTCATAACCACACCACTCATACTGGCCTCTCGAGTAAGAAGCTTACACTATGTGACACCCTACAATCCCCTACACGTTTTTACCTTGCTTTTTTATTGGTATGGCTACCCACTGTTAGTAACTCAACTGCCTCATACAGGGGGGCGCCTGTGTGCTGGGGAGCTGGGGAGTTCGACTTACATATGAATTGATTCTATGGCAAGACAAGAGAAGGTGCATGTTTTTAAAGGGATGTAATAAGCTCCAGGTCTTGGCCATATATTTTAGAATGTCTAGACTATGAAAGCTAAAGATGCACTTTCAAATCATGCACACAGTTAGGGCTGCAGTTAGAAGCATTGCTTTTCAATGGTTAAAGGGAAGCAGTACCTTATTTTCATTTATGCATATTTTGATATTATAAGATAAAATACTCTGACAAAGTTATTGAGATAGTTATCATTATAGAGCAATGCAGCAGGCATATTTGATTCATCTGATTGAGAAAAGTGTACCCCAGTAGTGCCTGTGCAGCATCGGTAGTATATAATCAGATACTGCCTGTAGCTTTTTCTTTCTCTATGATTTAATCAATTCTTTGACAAGTACCACTAAACAACCCTACTGAAGTTTCTGGTACAATATGATGACGTTGGACACTTTACTATCCTAATCAAATCACATCTCTATTAATAACATTGCACACTTTGTGCATTTTGCTTTTAACGTTTATAAATGGCTTTTTCCAGGTTTGGGTAAAGAAGCATTTTTAATATGTTGAAAAACATTTTTCCAGCAAATTTTCAACCAAATAATAATTTTTTTCTTTCAACCAATTTTCAATCATATAAAAACGTTGGTTAGTTATATTTCTGTACGTTACAAAAAATGTTTTATAGACCCAAGAATAAAAATGTTTTATAGAACATTAAAAAAAGATTTTTATGTACATGTTTTGACTTTTTTTGATGTTTAAAAATGCTTGGGAAAACTTAGGATCCAAATATGTCTTTTTACATCAAAAAGACGTATTTACGCCAAGTGTGAGGTATAACTGATATAACTAAATGTTCATCTACATTATTACAGTATCTCAACGAGATGAACGGATTGAGACTTTATCAAAGATTGTAAGGCCGCTACTGACTTCCCAGTAAACGTAGGCCTACCAACATGATCGAGTCCTCAGTTCCCGCAGTGGCAGCAGAGCCCACACTTTTCATAGCCCTATAAATTATACATAAAATAAGCAAAACTTAAACCTCCATCCCCCACACTCTTTGGGCTGCTATATCCCAACTGTCTGTTAAACAACTGAGTTTCCGTATCTTCAACCTGTGATTGAGGTAGGATCCTCTGAAAGTCCACCATATTGTAAAAATTGTGTTTGTACTCTCAGGACTCAAACCTGAGTTATCAGACCTCAAGGTTGATGCTTTATGACTGAGCTACACATCCCCACCAACCATCCCCAATGGCCAACCACACCCAGATCTGTATGATGCACATTAGGGGGCGGTGATTACCTTGCAATGCACCCCACGGGTCAGTTTACCAGATACAAAGATTACTGCTCCATCAATACACTTTTCCAAGTATAATGTTAGATTTAAATTTTAAAGCCTCAAGTATATAATTTATCATAGTTACTGAATAATTTCTGTGTTGAATCTAAGATGTGGTTTACATTTTGCCCCACCCTTCCTTTGAAAAATAGCCCCCATATTATGGAAGCTTTGAAGGGCCAGACCACAAAAACATGCACTTCAAAATCAGCCACCAAGATGAAGTTTAAAAAATCATTGCTGTCAAACATGATAATTTCCCCTGTCAAGTGTCAACTTCATAAAAAAGAATTGTTGTCAAAATGATATTTTCCCCCTGTCAACTGTTAAATTAGATAAAAAAAAATTAAAAAAACAGTGGAAAAATTATGTTGACACCAAATAAGAAAACATGATTTTCCTGTCAAGTTAAAAATTCTTTTTGCCATCAATGGAAAAATCATGTTTTGTCTGCTGTCCATATGATATTTCATCTGTCAACTGTCAAGTTTTAAAAAAATCTTGGCAACTTGACAGTTGACAGCGGAAAATATCATATCACTTGACAGCAGACCTTTTCCCCTACTTTGAGAGTTGACAGGTGAAAGTTCAAGTATGACAATAGTTTTATTTTTCATTTTATGTTGTCTCTATATCAGGGATAATTAAAGTTCAATTTGAATTTTTTCAAAGTGTGGCCCTCCACGGCATCCATACCATGGATACTACCTCACAGATGACTTACATATTTGATGTTATCATAAACATATTGCTGCCTGTGTCCATTTTCCAGTTCCTGCTTCTTTGTGCTGAACACCTCCCCATCCTTATCTGTACTATTGACCTCGAGCTCTTTGCTATCTCTGGCCCCCTCCTCTGGTAGGGCATTTAAGATATCCCACTTCTTAGGTAGCCATCTATCTGTCATCAATGACACCACAATGATTGTAATCAACCCCAGCAACATGGAAAATGTTCTGATAGGAAAGCATTGGACCTCAGTCACCTCATCATAGTACCAATACTTAATGAGAGGGGCAAAATCCAAAAATGGCTCCCCAGCAGTAAGTCTGAAGTAGTAGCTCACCGCATAGCCTGTTAGAGCATCATATGTGTTGCCTCTCTTCATGAACATGACACAGACACACTGAGGGAAATGAACAGCATAGCTGAAGTCCCCGCAGAGCAGGAATAGGCCGTAGGTGGATTGATTGATTGATTTTTGTTTTACAACACTTTAGCGGCACTAAGTGGCTATCCTGTGCTTCACAGGTTAGGCCGTAGGTGGAGTTGACTTTGATCGACAGGGCACAGGCAATAACACAATGGCATACCCTTATACACATCACCCACAGTATTTCTGCTTCACTTGCCTGCAATATAGATACGGATGAATAGATATGGAGGCAGGGACCAAGCTCTCTTTGCCATACAAGTTACACAATAACCCACTGGGCACATCAATGTTGATTCAGCGTTGAAACAACGTTTGCAATGTTTGCATATCAACATTGATTTAGGGTTGAAATAGAGTTGAAATTGAAAGTTGAAACAACATACTTAAAATCAACTGTGATTCAACATCTACCATCAGCGCTGATTCAATGTTTGTGTTTCTATGTTGACTCAACATTGTTTCAACAATGTTGAAACAACGTTGACAGTTGTTTTGTTGACATATCAATGTTGAATCAACATTGTATCAACATTGAAATCAATATTGTTGATTCAACATTGACAAATCAATGTTGAATCAACATTGAGTTGACAACAATATTTCAACATTGATATGTCAACTGTTGACTGGATGTTGAAATGGTGATGGTTGACAATGTTGAAATACAAATATTGAAAAAGTGTTGAAAACAGGTTGATCAACACCATCAACATAACATCAACTGGTTGTCAATGTTGATGCATCATTGTGTGCCCACTGGGAATTGATCTATTGTCTTCATCCTAAAGGACAGGGAGAGCAAAAATAGGAAATCCCCGTTCCATTTTCAAAACATTGATCTCCCTTTACCTTTGTTGAGAATAATTTTGAGCCTCTGAATGGCTTGTAGATGTTCCAGGAGAAAATGGTAGATGAGGCTAAACAACCTGAGTCAGGTGAAGACATGATGGTGGCAGACACAGCCCCAAGTCCTATAATGGACACGACAGGAGGAGTGAGGAACTGCATGACCAGGGGTAGAATCATCTGGTAGTTTTCCTCCTGTACAGGCAGTGGGAAGTACAGATTGTAGTCTGTGGCATTACAGTCTGAAAGGAGTGTCATCATATCAAGGTTGCATAAATAAATCATGGCCCTCAGTTTGGGTGCATTCATGCATCTTTTTGGCCCTTCATCAGTGCCCATGGTAGATGCACTCCTGAAGGGTCAAGCTAATAGCTTGTAATATAAAAAGTAAAATTCTTCGAATAGTATCCTTCTTGTGATTCTTTGGAAACCTCTCCAAATAGAATGATAGAGAAGTAGAAAACACAAATTCTGGGGGATTTATTTATCTCAGGACATCTCAAATTGACAAGCTGACAAACTACTGTATGCTATATCATTATTATCACATACCTGTCGACTTGGCTATAGCCCCAATAATGACAGCTAGGATAGACATAGTGATGGTGCCCAGGGTACCAAAGTAGGACAAAATCTGGGCATTCCTCACAGAGTTAGCTGACAGCACACATTGAAAGAAGGCCTACAATTTTATATACACAGTGACACTTATGTAGAAAAGGGACTTGCTATGTAAGAGTGATGGGTGTCTTTAAGTCATCATATAAGATGTAGAAAACCATTTGGTACTGTTCCGTTCTGTAAATGACTGACGGGAGACTTTTACTGTTGAGTAATCTCAGGCTCAATTTGCTAATATCGAGATGGTAATCAGTCAAGAAGGCCTTAATAATTTTAGTATCAGCCAAAGAAATAGAATATCCTTAAAAATCTTTTCAATTAGAATTCATTGGATTTTAGTAATATACACAGTTTCTATCCCATAATTGTATTCAAAGCTAAACAAGCCCAAAATGCTTTCCCATTCTATTTTGAATAACATGTGATTAGTACCTATATCAGACAAATTGCAAATGGGAACCTATAAGTAAAGTCCTGTGTAGTAAGATAAAAAAAATTATGGTAATTTAGTTACAAAAAAATGTCCATGGAAAATTCAACCAAAGAAAGTCCCTCCTCCAAGGCAATAAATGTACATGTGAAGTGCTTCTTCTAGATTATTGTCAAACTGATTATAAAAGTGTTGTGGTCAATCCACCATACTGCCCCCTTAAAAGGCTTTTTTTTTGTATTGGATAACAACCAAACTTTTACCAACTGTCCTCACCTGAGTTGGAATCCCTCCACAAATTAGAAGGAAAGCATAGTCTAGCCAGTTGCTAATGTAGGCATTGGGTTTCAGGACTCCCAGCCAGCTATCTTCACCAAAAGCTGTAGTGCTGATATCATTGACCGCCGGGTGTATCAGGGCATACCCCACACTTATCCACTATAATGAGAAGAGGAGAGAGTCAACCCCGTAATACCTTAATACCTTATTTCTTCAGTCATACTGAAGGATGAATGCAACCTATCAAATCTACTTCTTGCAAGAGCTCCATTTATGAATCATACCCACATTTGTGCAGCCCCTCCAATATGTTGACCAAAATGTATGATGCATTAAAATGTCTTATCCATATATTCAGCCTCTAAAGTATTTCAAGGTCTGCATGATCTCTCATGGTTCATTTTACTTGATCATCATGATGTATCAATGTGTGAATCAATCCCCTTAGGTTAGCATGATGCATAAAGGGACCCATGACTGCAGTCCTCCTAATTGACTCACTATTTCTCAATTCATGCATAATGTTGACCACAATGTATAATGTATTAAAGCATTATACAGCCTAAAAGGGTGAATAATTATTTTGGACATCTGCATTTGTCACAAAGAATCAGTTTAGATGGATCTCTATGCACAATGTTTTAGCAAAATATCATTTTAGTGATTTTTTTTAAACATGTAATGATAGTTTATCTTTGGATTTACCATGTACATGGCATTTTTACAAATTATTTGGTAATGATTAAAAAAAAACATTACCAGGCCAACAAAGACGAACACCATCTGTATGATGTCTGTGAATACCACAGAATAGAGGCCACCCATAATAGTGTAGAAAACCGCAACAGCCGTAGAGATCATAATGGAAGCAACATGCATGACTCCAAGAATAACATAAAGGCTGGCCCCTGAAATAAAATGGGTGCATACATAATACTTCTATAAGCCATTTGAGAAATTGAGCAAAAACTTTAAGAAAAAGGTTTCTTTCCCATGAGTTTGGTGAAGAAATATTGTAGTATTGGCATGACTAATATGAATATGCTCAAAGTAACTTGTACGTTCACAAATCTAGAATGTGGATAATGTTCATGCAGTTGACATTTAGAAAGGCCTGGCAGTTATTCTAGTTCATTGTCAGTTGAATACAAATAAAATGATCTCATTATTGTCTTAGTACCTGCATGATGATGGGAAACCACCTTTTTAAATCTTTTTTGTCATGTATCTTACATATATAATCCATGTTTGCCCAAAGTCACAATAAACAATTGGATTTTGATCAGGTTTACCTTTTCCAACTGACAGTTTGAAATCAAATCTCTTGGACAATAACTGATAGGGTTAATGTTTTTTTGTCATAAATGAGAGACAATAAAAAGCAAAAAAGGAATTGGAAGTTTATCAAGTGCTCCCAGAATGGCTCCTGTATAGAATATTTCTGTCATGACTGCTGGGATAAACATAAGGCCTGCCATAAAGTTCCCATACTTCCGAGCATAAGGGTCAAGCAATGTCACATAGCTTCCTTCTCTCATTGGCCTTAGAAAGAACAGACCACCTGAGGGAGAGAAATGAAATGACATCTAAACATAAAATCTGATTCTTGTTCCTAATAAAGCAAAATGTGTTGATATTTGCTATCAGTTATCGCATTTTGCTGCAGTCAGGTTTTATCAGAATACAGTCAACAAGGTTCACTGCCATAGTTATACTCCACCTGGCTCTGAACCCCATTGTTTCTACTGTAGGTTTGTTTCCACATTCTACAGTTGGGATAGATAGGAGGAGGTTTTATGAATTAGGTCAGTTCTGGCAGGAGGTTTTGTAAATTGGGACAGGTCTGGCAGGAGGTTTTGTGAAACAGGTCAAGCATAGCAGGAGGTTTTATGAATCAGGTCATTTTTGAAGATCAGATAAAATTGTTGAGAAAATGCCGTCCTGTATGGGATTCGTAGCCAATTACCAGACAGTGCTGGGATCCTGAGTCTCATGTGCTAACCATTACACCATGAGTCCTTAGCTGATACTTTGGGTGTTAGAACATCTACTGAATGGTGGTATGCTACTACTATGACTGAGTAACAGATTGTAGATAAACAGGGCTCTGTCACTTTGAAAGTTTGACCAGTCAATGTAGTGTAGTGGTTAAGGCCTGGGACTAGAAACCTAGACCACACAGGTTCAGACCTAGACACCCCTTTTACATTATATGTGTATGTTAAAACCATTTTCCCCATGCAGTCTTGAACCCACATTCTGTGATTCAAAGTCAACAATGCTAACCATTATACTTTTGAGACTGCTGGTGGTTGTAGCCTGGAACACCATATATTTATCCTAGCTTTAAATCACAGCCAGTGTAGTATATTTAAATTCTCTTCTAGGCCTCTACTGTTTATGTCAAAATATGCTTATATTTATGGTTTTACTGTTACATAAACTTCAGTGGATGGAGAATAAGTCAGCGGAGGTTTTCCATCACTTAATAGACAGGCAAGGGAATAACCCACTTGGCAGAAAAACGTTTTTTGACATAACGTTCTATTTTGGTTCCTAAGTTTGCAAAACGTTTTTTTTTCAACTTCAAAATAACGTCTTTACATGTACTCAAAAAACGTTATTTTGACGTTTTCCTATCAGGTTAAAAATATGGTTTTTTTTAACGTAAAAGAAACATAAATTTATGAAAAACGTTTTATTTGGTTGAAAAAACATTTAAAAACGATTTTTCAACATCAAAATAAGGGTTTTTTTTAATGTTTTATAGACAAACCAAATAAAAACTTTTGCAAACGTTAAAAAACGTTTTTTTGGGAAGATACCTACCAATGAAGAGGCTGAAACTGAATCCCCAGAGGGATTGAGTCCATGCTAGTCCACAGCCAGGGGTGAAGATATATTCTGCTGTACCATTAATCATGCCTCCTCCTACCCAGGTAGCTACAAGCAATTGAAAGAAGCGACATTAAGCTCGTCCTAAACCCTAAAAATGCAACATAGTTGATTAATGCATCATGCCCACTGATGCTGTGAGACATTTCTTCATGCAAAATAATTGCCTATTATACATACCCTTTGGTGTGCATCAAGTGGATAGTGTATGTCCCTTTCCTCTAAATTACATATAACTTTACATTTTTGTACATATTTTAATCTAAATAACATTTGCCTATGAGTTCGCCTTTTTCTTTAGGTATGTCAACATAAAGCAATCTTGTAGACCCTTTTGCTCAAGACAGGATGTAGCATTTGTGCAGATTGAAAGATGATGTTTTAGCAGATTGTAGTGCTATGGCTATGAGGTGTTTTCTCAAAATAAATGAAGCATAGAAATGGTAGCACTGGTGTGCATTGCATGGAATGGTGTATTCTTATAATGGGCTAATATCACCTTTTATTGGTTTTGAGCTATCACAACAGTCATGAAAGATGAGTATAGGAGTGGATGTCTCATTGAGTGAGCTACCCAATGGTGAAGTCATTTACATACCTATCATTGACAATGACCCCAATGCAGGTCCCACAGTACGTCCTGCCAGCATGATGCCATTGAAGGTGCCACCTTTAAGAGTTTTGTTCTTGAAGGAGGCCCACATACCAATAAGCAGGATGACTAGGTAAAAGATGAAGAGAACCACCAGACCCCACACATTGAGTGCTAGGGTTAGGTAGCCAGTGGCAGGGCTGAAATATGAAGGTTAACAATGAAGGTATTAAAAATTGCAGTGTAGGTAGCTAGTAGCAGGTAACATCTTTCTAATGGTGTAGACACTGCGCCATAACGTTCATAACCTGCAAATTAATAGAGCTTAATGGGGTTGTATATCTTAAAGTTAGTAAAAAGTATTATATTACTGTTTTCATATAGCTACCATATGATTTTTCATTTGAAAGTCTTAACTAGTGCTAAACCTCAAGGTAGGGGTCGCCATAGGTACATTATGGTGAAGTAAAACATTTGGATGTGACTGTATTCCTTTAACAGTACTGGATGGTGTAGTCGCTGCGCCAGCCAGACGCACGCTATTATTCCTACTAAGATTATTGGCTGGTGTTGTACTGTGAGGTTACTCCATTAATTTGAAGTTGTTTTAGCCTTATTTTCTGGTCATTGTATATAGAGGTAATAAAGTGTCTTTTGGGGTTTGAGCTAGCTTCCTATAAAGGGTAGAATATGCCACTACCTCAGCCCAGTACACCTATTAAGCTGTGCAGCGGTCCTGCTCAAATAAAACCAGTGAAAGATACCTATTGACTGAAGGCTTTATTGATTCCTGTCCTCGGCTACTAACACGTCAATTATCAAAAGAGTACAAAGGTTTGCCAAATATCCCGGCATCTCAAAAATGAACAACACTCGATCATGTCCTATTATTCATAGTCTTATCATGACAATATCTATTTCTTCAGACAGTGTCTTCCTCATTCTCTCCTAACTTCCTTCAGATATTAAAAGTTCCCTATCCTGATGACAACTCACAATTCCTAAGTTAACATGATGTTAAATAGTAGGCAAGGCAAAGTTCTCTTCGATTTTAACCTCTTATAAAGCAGTGTAGTGCATTCACATGGAAAGTTTGAATATCTATTATAGGATGCTGACCTCCACACAGGGATGATCCCTGCATGGAGAGGGAAAGGCCTTCCCCAGGCCTGTAGTCTGATTGTACTAATCACTGCCTCTAATTCCTACCTTCATCTTATATGAAGTCCCTTGGTTGAGAGCTAGTCATTCCCAGGCAGTGCCTTTTAGAGCTACCAATAGTTGTGAATGGTCTACTCTCTAAATCTCCTCAGCAGTAAATGGTGAGTTTGTTTGTTGTTGAATGTGCATGCAATTCCCAAGGTGATAACTCTACTCCTATATAATGCTATTGTTTTCTGATGTGTATACGCTATCCACTCCTTTGATATAATGGTATCTGGCTATTAACTGCTAGCTCAGATATGTGTGCCTAACTTTCAATGTTGCTTCCATGCTCCCTCTGAACGAACTCTGTTTCCATCTCAGAATTCCATAAATATATTATTTAAGGAGCCTCCTTTATAAGCGTTGTTATCGCAACGTGCCTGCTCCGGGAATTGTCGTCATCTCATGACGTCACTACCTTGTATTCATTTCCCATTTATTATTAACTTCTGTTCAACTTTATAAAGTAGTTATCTTTTAATCTAATATTCTTCTTCCTATTATTCATCATTAGTCCCTCTGATTCTGCTGGTCTTAAATCAATTATCTCTTTTATTTTCAGATAGAGTCTCTCCTGGTTTCCCCCTGGCTATTGGGGTTTTTATCCCTTTTGTCTCTCGACAGGAGCAATCAAGCCTTCTACCCCAAATCTCATTATGGACTCGAGCACTACAGCTTACACTACCTATTCCACCGGAACACGCCACCAATCCATTTCTTCCTAAACTGCTTTATCAATAAACATCCATTACTCTGTCTTGCCTTACTGCCTTTTTCTTCATATCCCTATTAAAACCTTTACATATCTTATTACTGTCGGCACTGCTGATTACACATTATTATCTATTAGAGATTTCTCTATCACCATCGTACACCATAGTCACCATGCCAGTTAGCCGTGAATTAGGGTAGTTAATGGAGTGTCTGTATATATATGTTGTAGAGTTATATCAGAGCTGTACATTACAGCGGGAGTGGAATATTAAACCATAGACCCACAAGTGCTCTATCATAACTTGATTAAGGCGTTTATCTAACATATTTCTCCATTTTGTATTAATTTCTTACCTTATAACCCACCCCAGAATTAATCCAGGAGAAGACATTTTGTAAGTGCATGCGATCCGCTCGTTTTGTCAAGCCATCGTGGCCATGTTGTCACTCTGCCCGACATACCTCCACCTTTACACACACTTTTTGGGTAGAATCCAAGCGTGTCAAGCCCTGTCATTCTAGCACTGCCAAATATACTATCTCTAGTTGGTGTTCGCCTACATTTTGTCTCCATTTTCTTCAAAATAAATAATAATCCAACGCACACGGCCCGGTACACGGCCATTTTGTCTTGTTGACGAAGCGGGTAGGTGCCCGGATGTACCTGACCTACTTTCGGCTGAAGAACTGGGTCAGCAAGCCGCAATGACAGGTCCCGAGACGTATCGCTATGGAAAATCAATGGATTCTTATTTATTTCGAACAAAATGGAGAAATTAGGCATGGCATGTTAATATAGGATATCTAAGGATGTTTCTCTGTTAATAACTCCACCTTCCACCATTGGATTCTATGCTAACGGGGTGTGTAAACATCAGGTATGTCAGACAACTTTTTCATATCTTCCATGTGTATTTGGTTCTAGCACCGGTCGGCTTGGTATAGTGGACAGCGAGCTCGTCTCCTGCCACAGCAGCCGGGGATCGATTCCCCGTTGAACCTAAACGGTTTTAACAGGAAATGTATGGAGGAGTTGACATTGTATATTCCTTCAATTTATTAACATGTCCAGATTGAAACCAGCAGCTTCTTGAAGACGAAGAAAAGGTCTCAGAGTGCGTTATGGCTGGATAAGGAACTGGGTTTATGAGCAAAAACGCACTCTCCAGGCCCAAACGTTAGATAATATATAATAATGAGTATTTGTAATAATTATTTTGTTGTTTTTGTTAATGCTTCTCACCTTGTATATTACCTTAAGATGTGTGCAATACTATTATTCCATTTTTTTGTTGTATGGTACGACGGTTAGATGATTTCAATATCAGTGGGGGACTGGTAATTTCTTCAATTAATTGTCGTAGTTTTGAAGACAAACAGGAAGAGATATATAAATTATTGGGTCGTAGTGATATTATTGGTTTATGTGAAACATGGTTGAAACCCTCCTCTCCAGAAGGAATTATAAATATACCAGATCGTATACCAGATACCAGATTATATAAAATGATAGAATGGGTAAGAAGCAGGGGAGAGTTAACCATTACCTGCCACCAGGTGTCAAATTAAAGAACTACCCTATCTATCCAGAGTTAGCCAGTGTGTTACTGGTGAAAATACAGCACAGTAGAGACATGGTGTGAGTAATGTGAGAACTAGTTTTCATTGTCCAACATTCAGCTCTATACCAGATTGACTTCACAGACTCCAAAATAGTGGTTCTTTTAGGAATAGTTTTCACCCACTAGAAGTATGTCTCTAATGTTCTCTACTGTAGTACTCTCTTGTACATTTCACACTGATATAGATCTGACCAATGGTCTTTATGTTGGAACTCAACTCAATGATTTATGAGGAATTTACTAATTTGGTCAATTCTAGGTTTTCAGAAGAACTCAAAGTAAGCCAGATGGCATAAATGTCTTCCTTCTTACACAATGGCAAGCCCATTTAATGCAGCTAACGCAAAGCCCAAAGTGTTTTGAGGTAGATGTATCATTCAATGGTTGTCATATTTGGTAGTATATTTGCATTATGGGATTTCCCTGGCCATGCAGCTGGACCCAGACATAATAGTTCTTGAATTTGCCACCAGATGTCCTCTATATTGCACGGTTGGATCCCCCCTGGGTAAGAAGTGTGGAGGGATGGGCTTTAGTTGTAGGGCAGGATTAGGCAAATATATAAGAATTATTGATAAGTTAACTATTCAGACCATTGATTTCGAAAGCATTGCAATGATGTTAAGCTTACCTTGTGAGAAAGACGAACTTATTGTATCGATTTAAAGAATTCCAAATATGAATGTTCCACAACCTATTCAGGGAGAGATTATCGAAGCTTTAGTGAAAAAGATTTCAAAGAATTTTTGCATTCATGTAATTCGAATTTGTACTACAGAGATGACAGTGATGTTGATTTATTATGGGATATGTCCTGTGAAACAATATCTGGACAAATATCATGCTTTTGTGAATAGAGTAAAGGAAAACAAGGAAAAGCTGGATTGATGATGAAGTGATGGATCGTGTATTTGAAAGAGAGAGTTGGTTAAGGCTTTATAGGGTTAATGAGGGCAATGAAGAAAAACAAGCCATTAAAGATTGTAGAAGGAAGATCAGGAAAAAAATTAAAGCGAATCAAATTGGGGGCATTATGAAGGAATTACATCAATGTATTGGAAATCCTGAGAATTTTTGGTGATATATCAATAATAATTATGTTTAAAAGCAAAGGGTCAGATGCTTATCCAGATATTAAACACCATATTAGTAATACAGATGTCCCCTTGACTACTGCATGTGAGTATATTAATGAGTACCTTTGTACTATTGGAAAGGACTTGCACTTGTCATGTGTAGGTAACAAACAATGTGATCTTGATAATGATATAAGTATGGAAGAATTTTTTCAGACTGGCACTTTTTCTGACACAGATATTACGATCAACACATGGGATGTCCACTTTGCAGTTAAAGAGATAGACAAAAATAAGTCATCTGGTATTGAGGGAATAAGGGGTGACATATTACAATGTGCTATTATTTGTCTAATAGATCAGTTTACATATTTGGTACAAAAAAGTTTATATACTGGATGTTTTCCCATTAAATGGGCTACTGCCCTAGTTAAACCTTTACCTAAAGATGGTGACTTGTCGCAAGTTAAAAACTGGAGATCCATTTCCTTACTGCCGATGCCATCCAAGATTATTGAGAAGATTATGTATTATTATTGAGCTATGAAAGATCATAATAACTTTTCTGAAAAACAATATGGTTATAAAAAAGGGCAGTGGCACAGGTGATGCCACTTTTGATCTTATAAATGACCTGTATGAGTTTAGAAATGATCGTTTGATAACAGGGGCCATATTTGTAGACTTCACTCAAATTTTTGATAGCGTTACACATGCTAAATTATTAGAAAAAATTAGTAAATTGTGATTTAGTAAAAACAACTATCCTTTGGTTTAATAGTTATCTACATATTCGGAATAAAAAAACAGTTATGGTAATACTGTTTCTAAAGAACTTGATATTAAATATGGAGTCCCTCAAGGGTCTGTTTTAGGCCCACTGTTATTTGTATTGTACATTGATGATGTTGTAAAAAAATTAAAGTAGTGTAGAATTAAGTTGTATGCTGATGATATTGTTATTTATTATGCAGCTAAAACAGCCCAAGAAGTTATGAGAGTATTAAAAGAGGATCTGGACTCCTTCAAATGATGGGTATTTATTAACAGGTTAACAGTCATCCCAAAGAAAACAAAATTCATGTAGTTTTGTAGTGCTCATAAATAGAAGAGGTGTCCAGACAGTGATATAGTAATTAATGATGTTGTTGTAGAAACGGTGAACTGTTTTCCTTTTTAGGAGTAACAATAGATAGTAAACTGAGTTTTGATAAACAGATCAAATTAGTTGAAAGAAACATTTGTAATAAACTGTTCAGATTTGCTAAGTTAAGAAAATTTCTTACGATGGAACAAAGTATACAAAAAGATTTACTGTTGCACAATTAGTCCCATCATTGAATACTGCTCTTTTATAAGTACAAGCTGTAATGAAGAAGGTTTGAAAGCACTACAACGCTGACAGATCTCTATTGGGCGTTGTTATTCACATGAAATAAACCCTCTCCCATTCCCCGAGTAGTGTATCATTTAAGTGGGTTTTCAAGTGTAGCATAAGTTTTGAAGGGCAGGCTCTTGTGGATCTATTGAATATGGTGACCAACTCAAAGCATAAGTGAGCATAAGTACTGTATGATAGCCAGTTGTGAATATATGGAATACAGTGACCAACTAGATGTATATCTACCACATAGATACAGACATACATAAAAGCCTTCTATATTGCAGGGGAGTGAGTCAGAAATCCTGTGGGTGATGCATATAGCCATTGTCTGCCATGGTGTTATTGCCTGTACCATGTCGATCAAAATCAACTCCACATACAGCCTATTCCTGCTCTGCGGGGACTTCATCTATGTTGTTGGCTTCCCTCAGTTTGTCTGTGTCATATGTTTATGAAGAGGGCCAACACATATGGTGCTCTAACAGGCTACGTGGTGAGCTACTTCTTCAGACTTACTGCTTGGGTGCCATTGTTGGACTTTGCCCCACTGTTCAAGTACAGGTACTATGATGAGGCAATCAGAACATTTGCCGTGTAGCTGGGGTTGCTAACAATCATTGTGGTGTCATTTGGGACAGATAGGTGGTTTCCTAAGAAGTGGGATATCTTAAATGGTATATCAAAGGGTGGGGGGAGATAGAAGGTTGAAACTGCAGATAAGGGAGAGATGAATAGGGGTGTGTTGATCACCAATAAGCAGGTACTGGAAAGTGATAACATCAAATGTGTCAGCCATCTGTGAGATTGTACAATTGTAGCTCTTCTGTCAAAGGGCTGTATTGTTTAAAACTTAGTTATGAGCTGCACATTGTAAATCAGTCCTGTGAACAATGCTTATAGCCTTTAACATCTCGTCAGTAAACATTTTCATTGGTTAGAGCTATGGGATTTTCGTTAGTAAATACTCCTGAAATAGCTAACATATCTTTATCATGTAGTGCCCAGGTATCCTAGGCCAGTATTTGGGTTGCATAATGAACCCCTTACCTAGCATCAGCTGTTGTGATTATGGGTTTTGATACATTAGGAATGAAGACAAATAAAGATTACATACTCACATGACCACCCCTGTAATAACTCTTTGTAGCTTTTGCAGGAGTATTTACTATAGTATTTACTGTATAGTTTTAAACAAATAATGTTGTTATTGGTGAGATATGTGCGGCACATGACTCACTGTTCAGTGGGGACTGTACATGAACCTACCATTGACTGTTGTATATATCATGTATAAGCTTCAGCGAATGTAGTACTTTGCTAATAAGTAAAGAAGAGGACAAAACTGCTGAAAACCAAGCCCCAGCTGCACCTTATTATGATATACCATTTTATTATTCCATAAATTGTAACATATTTTGTATTAATCAAAGGATATCTATGAAATTAATACATAGGTTGGTTCTAAGAGCTATAAGAGCGCTCAAACTTTGTATAAGAGCGTTCATGCCCCACTGCACACCAGCCAGGTCAGTTACAAACACACTTTCTGACATCAAAGGCTCCAACCTAATGGTTCACTGCACAATATAATAAAAATGAGGGTCTCAGTGTGCGACCTCATGGTTCAGTGCACAAACTAATAAGTTGTAAGTGAATGCAACCGGCCGTCACGGGTGCCTGAGCACCACTGACGCCGTCATGAGTGTCTGAGCACTCTAATAACTGAACAATGGGTTACATAAGCATGACGCCATAACCGTCCGGTCGCTCTAGCGTCGCTCCTGAGCGAGCTAGGTCAAATATCAAAGCATCTATAAAAAGCCCATAATTAGACGGTCAAAATGAGCCCAAGATCAAGGCGGAACTCCCATTATTAAGGAAGTTACGCCATAGAGACTGAATGGAGCTCTGAGTGCACTACAGACAAACCGGCGCAAGTTACGTGCCTATCCAGCGGGCAGTTTAAACTTGGCATATTCAACTCCGCGCATGCGCAAAATGGCGGTTGTAGCTGCGTAAACGACCGAGTTATGAGGGTTTGAAGTTACAGAACCGACCAAGACAACGGGGGACACAGCGGCGCCCATGGGGGTCCTTTGTGCACCCAGTGACACATGAAAGGCTCCCCTCTAACAATTGTAGAGTTAGGCAGATGCTACTGGCCCCAGTCAGTCTGGAGGTGCTTTTCCAAGATTTGCTACAAATAGCCTGTCTGCACCTCCAGGAGGACAGAACACCAAGAACCGCTCTAGAGGTAACATCTCCAGTCATCTCCTGCTACCTGCTATACCACTGCACTATGGTGAAACTATGCTAGACAGGCATTGGTTTCTATCATTAGTGGCCAGGGGGTATCTTCCTCAAGACTTCCACCAGAGGGTAAATTAAAGTTATTCATTATTACATTATTCCTCTAAGCAGCAGGTCAGGAGCTAGGTGTGGGAACCCACCTAGAACTATGCTGGACATTGTATTATTAATACCTCACAGGTGGAGTGGAACTGAACATTATACTTTATAACTTACTGTATATTTACTGTATGTACAAATTACCTACATACTAACTACTGTATGATTGATATTTCTTACATGTTGCCTAAAGCTGAATAAACCAGTGACAACTGGAAATAACACTATTTTATGAGAGCTTAATGTATTTACACTATATATCACTAGTCTTATGATATTTCTCATATGACAACTTGATCATGCACAATCACTAGTATGACAAAGTGGTGGAGAACATCCTACTAAGATCCCAAATTACCCAATGCTCTCTAAAATTTAAGCTGGCAACATTACTGAAAACAATCATACACACAGTAAACCCCACTCCACCCACCCAGTGCCCTTGACACCATGCCCACCAAAGTCACCAGTGAGATCTCCCACATACCAGTGAGATCTCCCACACACCAGTGAGATCTCCCACACATCAGTGAGATCTCCCACACATCAGTGAGATCTCCCACACATTAGTGAGATCTCCCTCACATCAATGAGATCTCCCACACATCAATGAGATCTCCCACACATCAATGAGATCTCTCACACATCAATGAGATCTCCCACACATCAATGAGATCTCTCACACAACAGTAAGATCTCCCACATATCAGTGAGGTCTCCCACATATCAGTGAGATCTCCCCACACGTCAGTGAGGTCTCCCACACGTCAGTGAGGTCTCCCACACGTCAGTGAGGTCTCCCACACGTCAGTGAGGTCTCCCACACGTCAGAGAGGTCTCCCACACGTCAGTGAGGTCTCCCACTAGTCAGTGAGGTCTACCCCACACATCAAGGTCTTATCAGTCAAGCTGGCAGAACAACACACAAAGACCTTACGTAGTCAGGGGCCTGTTGAAGAGGTCTCCCTCCCACCTAGATCTAGGAGACCCACAGGGGGCAAACCAGCCTCCAGTACAACAGACCCACACTCAGTAGACCCCACACCACCCACCCTGACTACTCAGGGAACAACCAGTTCTCAGGGATCCAACATTTCCCAGGGATCTCTACAGGACGCTCAACTCACGCTATCTACCTCAGGGGAAGAGGGATCTGCCTCAGGGGGTGGATCCACACCCTCATCTAGATCCTCCACCCCAGCTCCGGCCTTTGACAGCCACTCCTCCAGAGACACTTCTCCCACACCCTCCATCATGGACACCGATGAAGGCCCCCAACCTAATCAGACAGCTGAGAAGATAAGGGCCTATGAGAAGGCCATCCAAGATGCAGTTACTGCCCTAGAGACCAACAAGTCCCAGCAGGAGGAAAGGGAGAGGATCCTCAACCAACAACTGGCAGAGAGGAATGCAGCAATAGATGCTCAACAGAAGGCCATGGAAGATCAGCGGAAGTCCCTAGAGAGACAACAACAACAGATAGCAGATCTCATGAAGATGGTATCATCCCAGACCCCACAGCCTCCCACACCTGCCATCACACCTGTTGTCACACCATCTGCCTCTGGATCCAAGGATGACATCATAATCTCCATGGTGTCCAACATGACCAAACTCATAGACAGAAAACAACAGGACGACAGAAAGATCAGGCTACATGAGGTAACAAAACCCAAAACTTTCTCACACCCAACACCACTCATGTCAACAGCATTATTTATTGATCACAAATTCCCAGAATATCTGAAGGATAAGTACAAAGTAACAGACAGTGACACCATGGTAACATATTTACCCAAGTACCTTGAAGGACAAGCACTAGCTTGGTTTAAATCCTTCAGGGAAAGTGCCACACCTGATATGTTGACATGGACCAATGTAGTGAATAAATTAAAAGAGTATTTTGCTACTCGAGACAATATCATCTCAAGGACAGCACTCCGTGCGCAAAAGGTAGATGAACCTGTCCTAGACTATGCATGCCATCTCAGGAAAGTGTGTAATGCCCAACGCCAAAGCGATGAAATCCTAAGCAAGGCATTCACCCAAGGCATGAGGCCCTGGATCTCTGTAGCTCTTGAGAACAAGAAAATAGACTCTTTCGACCAAGCCCTAGACCTAGCCCTAGAGGTTGAGACCCAAGAAAGATCGAGGAAGGTAAGGGAGGCAGAGTCTAACCCACAGCCTACTAAGAAGAAGGTCCAGGAAATCAGCACTAGTGCAGATGAAGATGTTAACCTAATGTCTAGCGCCCATGTAAGGCAACAGGAAGCTAAGGTTACATCAAGAGACCCTACCGGTAGATATAGAGGAAACAACTATGACCCCAACTACCAATCCAATAGAGGTAGAGGTAGAGGGGGCAACAACAACAACCGGGGGGGTCACAACAGTAGGAAAGACAACAGCTCTTCCAACTCCAACAATGGTAACTCTTCATACAGTGATAGGAGAGACAGAACCCCAAGTAATGGCAGATCCTATAATATCCAACAGTAGGAGCCATAGTCCACATAGGAACTACAACTCTGGATCCTACAACAACAATGGATCCTACAACAACAGCCAGGGTTCAAACAACTCTGGATCCTATAATCAAGGATCCAACAGTAGAAGCCATAGTCCACATAGGAACTACAACAGTGGATCCTACAACAACAATGGTACCTACAACAACCAGAGATCCAACAACTCCGGTCAATACACCTTCTCTGGTCAATATAACCAGGGTTCCAACTCACACCAGGAGGATTACAAACCAGACACAAGAGGTTATCAGGGGAACCAACACAGTAACCCCCAAATACCACCTCATGTAATGGATCAAATCTCCAAGCTCCTGGTGGCAAGCATCTCAAACACCCCACAGAACCAGGAAAACTAGGATGTCACAGTGCCGATGGGCCAGTGCGCTGTGACACCCCAAATACAAACAATCAATCAGGATTAACAAAGATCCAACCAGAGACAATTGCTAGTGCCAATCTACCATCTGTCAGACAGAGACGTCCATCAGTGATACACATCACCCCACCAGATTCATCATCAAAGGATACAGGTGAGAGTGCCAAGCTTTCTATTGTACTTCTTCAAAATGGCTGTATCAATGCAAATCTATATGATGTTTCAGATGTACAATGTTTGGTTGATACAGGTGCTACTATCACCTGTGTCAGACAATCATTCCTCATGGACCTCCAAAAGAGGTTCCATATCCAACTGAGGAAATCAAAAATCAACATCCATTTGGCAGACGGATCGGTGTGTCATGTTAGACATTCAGCTATGCTGAACTTTAGAATCCAAGGTGTCAGATTCCAATACCAATTCGCTGTAATACCCAACCTCACACAGCCCGTGGTACTCGGCACAGATTTTTTAAGCACTACAAAATCTCAAATTGAATTTAATGTTGATCCTGAACAAATTCTCAAACCCATTAGGGCAGTGAGGGATTTTACCATCCCTCCATTCTCTGAACTTGCGGTATTGGGTAAAGTCACATCCACTCAATCACTGCAAGGCAAAACTGGAGTAGTAGATAACCTCCAAAGAAATAACAATGCCCCATATCTAGTTCAAAGGGCAGCAGTAACCCCCAGGGAAAATAACAAACATCCCCTAGTGTTACTCAACACCAGCAGGGGCCCCCATAAAATCAAAAAGGGTGCCATCATAGCTCTATTTCAGGAAGTCAAGGAATCTGATTTAGAAAAACCTCAACAGGTGTCAGACACTACCCCACACACTGATCAATCCATCTCAGCCATACGGCCTGAGGATGTAACTCAATTCAGTGACACAGACTCAGACTGTGAGTCCACATATGCTGACCCTGAACCCAACTCAATCAGACTCTCTGAAATAGCTGCTATACATAGTGAGGCACATGACCTCGAGCCAGAATTGGAAGAGAATGTTCCACCAAAATCTGTGCTCACATCCAAAGATCAGCATGATAGATTAGAATCACTGCTGACCAAGTATGATGATGTATTTGTAGGAAAAGATGGAGACATTGGTGCTACACACCTGTATACCCACTCAATACATGTGAAACCTGAGGCAGTACCATGTCATTTCCTACCATATAGACAAACACCAGAAAAACAGGCCGCAATAGGGGAAGAGTGTGAAAGGCTAGTACAACAGGGCATTCTGAGAGAATGTGCTGAGGGCCCCTGGGCTTCCAGATCCTTTTTAGTACAAAAATCATCGGGAGGCCATAGGCTCGTCACAGATTTTCGTTATTTGAACCAAAACACGATAAATCAAGCCTTATCTACACCCCGGGCCGATGACACTCTAGACATGATAGGGTCACTCAGACCAAGAGTATTCAGTAAGCTAGATGCCCAACAGGGATTTTTTCAAATTCCTATAAGACAGGAGGACCAGCATAAAACCGCATTCATAGCAAATGACAAAAAATATGTCTATGAAAGGATGCCGATGGGTTTAGCGACCGCACCTGCGGGATTCTGCCATCTAGTCACATTAATTCTGAACACACTCAAATACAAATGTGCCCTACCATACCTAGATGACATATTGGTATTATCACCATCAATCGAACAACACTTCCACGACCTGGAAGATGTGTTCAACAGCTTAAGAGTTGGTAAACTCAAACTGAAGAAATCAAAATGTGAATACTTCATAGACAGAATAGACTTCTTGGGAATGAGAGTCACACCCATGGGACTGCAACCATCTCCCACAAAGGTGGAGTCAATCAAAACCTTCCCAACACCAAAATCAGTCAAAAATGTCAGATCCTTCACAGGCCTATGCCAATACTTCAAAAAGTTTATCAAAGGTTATGCCCAAATTGCTAGACCATTATATGATCTACAGACACATCTCAAAGCATTTGTCTGGACAGAAGAGGCAGATAATGCTTTCAAAACATTAAAGCATGCCCTCTGTACCAATGCTCTTCTCAGATATCCAAACTATGAGAAAGAGTTCAGTTTGGCAACTGATGCTTCCAATGTGAGTTTAGGAGCTGTACTCTCACAGAGAGATAATGAAGGAGTGCTCAGACCAGTAGCCTTTGCAGGTAGAACCCTCTCCAAACATGAGAGAAATTACAATACCACAGAGAGAGAACTACTGGGAGTAGTGTACGGAGTATTACACTTCAGACACTATCTAGAGACTAGACACTTCCAATTATACACAGACCATGCAGCCCTAATCCCACTGTTAACCAATACAGGACTCACACATAGATGGGCCAGATGGGCTCTAGACATACAACAATTTTCATTCACCATCCAACACGTGAAAGGTGATGATAACACACCACCAGATGCTATGTCTAGAAGAGAATACCCAGACTCTGGACCCATGACTAACCCTCCACCCCCACCAAGGAGAGTTAGAGCAGCCAGTAGAACCAAGTTTGCAAAAGTAACAAAGAAAGTACCATTCAAAAGGGATGATCCACCCAACACCATTGAAAGGCCAGAGACACCCATTAGGGGTATCTTGAAGCAATCTACACACTATGTGTTTTGCCACTGTGAGAGAGAATACTCACAACTCTTTCCAGATAATGACTTCGAGCCTATTGAATTCTCATCACTCAATCAGATGCTGAAGGCAACTCCTAAGGAGCCACCCTTCACCCCACCTGACTCAGATGATGAAGATTCAGAAGACACAATATATGCTATTACTCAAGCAACTTCTAAATCAGTCAGATTCTTTGAACCAATGCAGGGAGAGGAAACATCAAACCATTTGTGTCCTATGACCACACGCTCAAAGACTAGAGAAATGATTCAGGAGGGCATACCAAAACCCCCCACACAATCACAAACTATTCTAAATGAGGAAAAGGTCACAGGAAACAAACCTACCAAAACCCCACCTGCCAGGAAAAATGTCACAAAAGACACTTCATCTACTAAGTCAAAGAACTCCGAGGCAAAGAAGAATGACAAAAAGCAAATTGTGCCTTTAAAGAAAAAGGTTGCCACTCCCATCAAGGCGAGAATAGGCCCTCCAAAGGAGCCTACACACCAAAACAAGAGTGACACACCCCAACAAAAGGCACAAGATAGGCCAATAGTCGATGAAAAAGAAAAAGAAAGAGACAGAATAAAACAACATGTGCTAGATATAAATCAATTACTGGATCAGATTCCCGACACATCCATCTCAGGTACAAACCTTGGCTTGGAACAAAGGAAGGACAAGGAACTATTGCCCCTCATACAATATCTTGAGGATGGGACCTTGCCTGCACCAAAAGCACAAGGAAATAGAATCATCAACCAAGGCCAGACATACACCTTGGTAAATGGTACATTAGTCCATATATGCCCCATAAATTGGAGAAAAACCAATACTGTACCACTTCAAATTGTTATACCACAGCAATGGGTAACAAGTACACTACAGTATTTCCATGACTCACCTACTGGCGGCCATCTTGGTTCAAGTAGGATGCTGTCAGCACTCCGACCTAGGGTATATTGGAAGTCTATGCTAGCAGACACAACAAAATATGTTTCCACCTGCCACACATGCCTCACAGCAAAAAGGCAAGTACACTCACACAAGACACCAATGACAGTGAGAGAGTACATAGCTTCACCAATGAAGTTCCTAAACCTCGACGCGGTGGGACCACTTCCCACAACTGCCAGGGGAAACAAACATATACAGGTCTGCATAGATTATGTTACCAGATATGCAACAGCTTGGGCTACTACTGACCTAAAAGCTGAAACAACAGCAGCAGAGTTCTACAAGAATATAATTTGTCATCATGGAACACCAGCCACTCTTCAAACAGACAATGGGACATGTTATACAGGTGCAAAGTTCACAAAGTTAACTAAACACCTCAAGATCAAACATAAATTCTCCTCACCATACAGGCCACAATCAAATGGGCTTGTAGAGAGATTCAATGCTAGCATAGGCACAGCACTCAGAGCATTCTGCTCAAAGCACCAAAACAATTGGGACTCATTTATTGAACCCATAACCTTTGCATTAAACAACACTGAATCCCAAACCACAGGATTCACCCCTTTCTTCCTACTCCATGGAAGAAACCCAGCCACCCCAATGGACTTAGGGCTGGGAATACAGGAAGACATATCCACCGTAGCAGACCATGTAGCTAACATGATAACAAATCAAGATACCTCTAGGAGGAAAGCTATAGAAAGGGTCGCCAAGCTACAAAGGGAAAGGAAGGATAGATATGATAAGAAACTTACACCACAGGAAATCAAGGTCACCGACATGGTGTACCTAAACATACCAAGAATCCTGACCAATACAGAGTGTAAGAAACTTCAACCCCTTTTTATGGGACCATATGTTGTAGTGGATAGACCTAGTTTGACAAGTGCCAAACTCAAAAACTTGGACACCAATCTATTGGTGGCCAGACCAGTACACATAGACAGACTGAAAAAGGTTGTGGCTGTCAGAAATAATGAATTTGCACACAGGCTTATTCCACATGAAGCCAAATACTACAACAAAATTGTAAGGAACAAAAATGATATCACCCTTACAAGAGAAACCACAGGCATAGGCCCTATCAAGCCTAGGCCTGCACACCACATACTAAGAAAAACATCTAGGTGTGGTGCAGTTTCAAGAAATTAGAAACAAATTGAGATACCAAAAGAACATAAGATTTTCAAAATGTATTACAAATTCTCTTCATCCACACATAAGACATGTGTGACTGATAATGAATTACTTATATGTATATAAAGCCAATCAAATTTGTAAATATATCAGTAGGTTATTGCCTCTGAATGGTCAAAGACTGGGACCCTCCAAGTAAAGCAGACATGAAGTCTAAGAAGAGTAAGGGTAACACAATGGAGTGTCTAAAGCCTAATCCCCACATGAAAGAGCGCGCTATGCCAACACAGCAGTCTATAGAGATCAATTGACCTTATAAGCTACCCTCAGACAACTGTCTAGACGGTCATGAATGGCTGTCCTGGATGACAGGAGGAGCTAATTACCAGTACACAGATTACACAATAAAACCCCACAGTTGCAGACACTGGAGATTAGGTACATGACTCCAGAGAAACAATACCAGGCCCACAATGGATGTGGGTAGGGTAGGCTACATAAGAAGCACTGTGGACCATAGCCCACCATCAGTCTTCACCCAGCTGCAGTCTGGAACACAAGTCTACAGGACCCCACTTGGGAATTAGCCAGCCCACTTCTCCATTAGGAGAGACTGCACTAGGATAAAGAACACACCTACTTCACCTTCAACCTGACCTTACCATTTACTGGTCAATCTCTATAGACTCACCGGACATATTGCCAAGACAGCTCAATCTTGCAAAGGTACAGTTAAAGTGTTACACCATACACTTAGACTTTACCAGCACCAAATCACTACAAATTTGACAAGACTTTAAACAGCAAACTTGCTTTACACAAGCACCATGGGGAGGCTGAGAGTTTCACCCATACTGCTAACTATGCTGTTATTATATACTATAGAACCACTTACTGCAGGTTATACACCTGTGGTGAGACAAAACATAGGAGTAGTATTCAAACCTAGCCCTCAACCATTGGCCAATGGACATACAACCACAACACTGTTGTTAGCTATCCCCTACAAGATACCTCGGGCACCCGTTACCCAAGGATCCATAAGGGATAGAATACTCCATTTGACCACTCCTACTCTACAAGATCATACCTCTGGTCAAATTATCCAACAAGCCAAAGAGCTTGACACCTTGCTGGAAATTGCAGACAAGGAGATAAATGAAACATTAGCCTCCATCAAATTGTTCCTATCCAACCCCATAAACACATTGGACAAGGCCAAAAGAGAGGCCATACTGGGTTTTCTAGCACCCCTGTTTCGCGGTGTGCTAGGTCTAGCCACAGTAGAAGATGTAAACCAAGTAATGGGACAGCTCAAGAACATAGATGAAATACTAAGAAAATTTGCTAAACAAGATCAGGAAGCAGCTAGTCTCATTGAAAAGATCACAGACAGACAAGATAAGTTTGTTAAAGCATACATCCAAGATAAGAAGGTACTGGACAGCACAATCAACACCATAGGTGACACCGTCAACCTGTGGGCCTCTAACATGTCCAGGTCACTTGACTCATATTCAAGGCACGAGAAACTCAAAGGGAAAAAATGCAAGTATTAAATGATGCATTAATTGTCATAGCAGCAAGAATGAATACAGTTCAATCACTGCAAAGGACAAATGCAGCCCTGAGGATGCTATCATCAGGGATCCTAACCCCTGATATAGTACCACCCTCAGACCTTGCTAGTTACTTAATTGACATTAATAACAAACTTAGGATTACACACCCTGGAGCACAAGTCGCAATTAATGACTTAGATTTCTATTATTCACAGAAGCTGACCTCATACACTTACTCAGCTCACCATATATATATTCATCTGGACATTATAATTCAATCTACCACCTCTACCTTCAAACTGTACCAAATGATTACATCACCCATGCCTATAGACACACAGGAGACCCCCACCAGAGGAGTCACCAAATTGCAAACCACAACTGAGTTTCTAGCAGTATCTTACGACGAATCATTATTCATCGAATTGGACTCAGCAGACATGCAGGCATGTGAAGGTACTACAGTAAAGGTATGCAGAGATGTAAATGGTAGAATTTATAAACACAGGCCTACATGCCCTGTAGCCATTTTTACTAACCAGGCTCAACAGATTAAGGAACATTGCAAGTTTACAGTTTCACCACTGCAAACACCTACCACCCATGCTATTTCCATTTCTGAAGATGAGTATCTGGTCACTACTAATGAACCCCATTACTTTATCAACTGCCATGGTAAAACGTCTGAAACTCGAAAAGCCCAGCCCTACTCAATCATAGGTGTACCCTGTGGGTGCACAATCAGTGTAGGAGAATTTTCTCTTCCGAACACAAGGTTGCCCTGTAACTCAACCTTATCATTTCACTACATTCTCAAGACAATTAATTTACCATTCATGGCAGCACTTAACCAAATTTCTGAAACCAAACCAGATGAAAGAGAAAATCTTCCAAATTTCCCAGTAGTAAACCTTTCTAGAACCTTAGAAAAACTACAGGAAAATCCAATCATGGATGATATTACCCAACTAAATTTAGAGCCCTTTGCCAAAACATTATTAAAAGATGCCTCCAACCTTGATAAGGAAATGGAAACACGCTACGAGGAATCATACCTACGTCGAGTTACAGAGCATCCAATCTTCCAAAGCTTAGGACTCATCCTAGGGATATCAGCTCACATTTTTATAGTATACATACTACTCAAATTATACAGACTAGGAGGCACTGTAGCCTACCTGCCTACAGCCAAAGCCTTCAGACTAGTCACCGAGCTGCCCCTACACAAATTGCTCCCAGATAAGAATCCTACCAAATTAGCCCCTACAGAGGAAACCCACACCCCGTTCCTCACAATTCAGGAAACCCACACCCTGATAATTGCTATATTATTCACCCTGACCATCTACTCAGCCTACAGAATAATGAAGTACCTTAAGAAATTTGCACAGACACACTGTGGCAAGAAAAATGTGGCCAAGCGCACAAATCCCACAATATATTTCAAAATATATTGTGGAGACTCAAACTTCGCGCTACCCCTGAGGCCAATACCACATGAATTTGATGAGATTAAATCAGCAGCTGCCCCGACCTATAAGGATATAGTGGTAAAAACCTTCCCACTACCTAAGGCTATATTTACCTGGAATGGACCAGCAGTTATAACAACACAGAGAGGAGAATTTGCTTATCACCTCCCTCAGGTGATACACCTACCTTGGCGCACTAGGTTCAGTACCATACCAGCCCTTAAAAACAAAGGACTGTACTACTCCATGCTTCTCCAGAATGATTGTGGCACCAGCCCGGTGACCATGACAGCACTGGAAAATACAACAGATATAATTATTGACGAACAACAGGAGGAGACCGCAAGGTCAAACATGCAGACTATTGCTAATTTTCTAAACCACCAGCCCTCCCCGGTGACTGTGGAAACAGCCTAGACTGCCCACAGCCTAGACTGCCCCCAGTCCACCACCAGGAGACAACATATCAGAGACAGTATTCAGAACTTTTCGGACAATTTGCCGGCCCTGAAAAGGGCCTTTGGGATGGCGGGTTTTTACACCCTAGGTTTCAGTCAGTCGGGATCCTACCACAGATCCTCGGGTTCAACATCGATGGGAGAGTCCGAGTCCGAGTCCGAGCCATACATATGGCCATGGTCCTGTTCCCACTCAACGAGCCGGGCCTCCATCATCCCCAGCCCATACTCGGCAGCCATGGATGGATCCCCGGATGCCGCAAGATCGATGAGGGACACGGCCAACAAATAATCCCACAAGACTCGCTCCCGCGGTCCGAAGTTCAAGTCCATGGGCCAGAACCCTAGATTACTCAAGGCCCTAGCCAAAAGGGCCACAGTGGCCCCCCGACGCAAGGCTGAGCCCAAGAAATATTGGCAGGAATACATATCCACCAACACATCTCCATGCTCACTGATTTCTCTGAAATTCCTCACTATGTAACCATAGTGTATGGCCTGGTTGGCCTCCACCAGAGCCCTAGCCGGACTCCCCACCACCATCACCTGGGAGACAGGCAAAGCAAAGATAGTTTGAAGGTGGGCCATGGTGTGACAGCAGAGGTTTCCAGAGAGGAAATGATACTCCAATACCAGCCACCCACTCCTTAAATGGACACACACACACCCCCCCCCACCCTGAACTGTCCACTGACACCAAGCTAGGCACTGCCACAGACACATGCCAGAATCTGGCACCTAACACCTCAAGTGCCACCACTGCATGAGCACATCAGGGAAGAGACTCACATCTCACTCCTGACACACCTCCACTGTCAATGAAATTATCAAAGTATTAGAAAAATTTTAGAAAAAAAATACACAGCCACTTGTTGATGTATAATATGAAAATCTATGGTATTCTCACAAAATCGATGATTTGCGAAATTGCAATTTAAAAATTGTAAATTGTACAAATCCAACACAAAATATACATGAATGCAGGTAGATAACTAAGACAGTTTTGTACCCACTAGCACTTGTATACTATACCAAGGTTTACTTAAAGTAACACACTTTAGGTATCCAAGAAAATTGTTGGAAAAATGAATGAAAAAAAAAAAAAAAAATTTGTTGAGAAAAATTGTTGACATGAAAAATGTTTACTTAAGATACTCACCAAATAATCTCTTTCAGGGACACATACTCAAGAAGGCTAGGGAAAAGTCAATTAAGCAGCGGCCCACTGCCGAAATTGCCAATTAATACACCCATATAGCAAAATCAAAGAGTAACTCAGAGACAAACAAGCCTATCGTACATGAAGTACTTTGTTTTTCCGGTCCTCGGAAAAATTTGTCTCAAATCCCAAAAATTGTATAGTGCACACCAGATTGTACGCTTGTACCCAATTTGCACACAAAAAATTGTATGTTTGCACACTAGATTGTAAGTTTGTACCCAATTTACACACTTGAATTGTATGTTGCACATTATACTGTATGTCTGTACCCAATTCATACACTGAAATCAGATTTTTTTTAGAAATCAACATTTCTATGTGTATCCAAGCTGTACGCAAAATTATATATGTACATACAGAAACTATCAATTGAACGCAAAATTATATGTTGGCATACTAAAACTGTCAAATGTACGCAAAATTATATACTTGCACACTAAAATTGCCAAATATACGCGAAATTATATATTTGTACACTAAAATTGCCAAATACACGCGAAATTATATATTTGCACACTAAAATTGCCAAAGGTACGCGAAATTATATATTTGCACACTAAAATTGCCAAATATACGCGAAAATTATATATTTGCATACTTAAATTGCCAAATGTACGCAAAAATTATATATTTGCATACTGAAATTGTCAATTGAACGCAATTACACGCGAAATTGTAAATTTGCACACTAAAATTGTCATTTATGTTCAATTTGCACGCTAAATTGAACATTGAATGCCAAAATTGCACACTATTTGCCAAATTGTATGTTGTACATAAAAATGGAAAATTGTACCCAAAATTGATGTTACATAAGCAAATAAGCTCAGGTATGGTAAGATATAGAAACTCGGAAATGTACTTATACCCAGGAGAAAATTGTTTATACTGACAAAGCTCTACCACAAAAATTGCATTTGAAGCACTCCCCATCACTTCAAATCCTCTTACAAACAGTATATAACTCCAAAATAAGGTAAAAATTGTACAAATTGTACATTCCCTCGGCGAAATGACGGAGTTTCGCATTCTCTCGGGGAAGAGGGAGTATTCTATGATATACCATTTTATTATTCCATAAATTGTAACATATTTTGTATTAATCAAAGGATATCTATGAAATTAATACATAGGTTGGTTCTAAGAGCTATAAGAGCGCTCAAACTTTGTATAAGAGCGTTCATGCCCCACTGCACACCAGCCAGGTCAGTTACAAACACACTTTCTGACATCAAAGGCTCCGACCTAATGGTTCACTGCACAATATAATAAAAATGAGGGTCTCAGTGTGCGACCTCATGGTTCAGTGCACAAACTAATAAGTTGTAAGTGAATGCAACCGGCCGTCACGGGTGCCTGAGCACCGCTGACGCCGTCATGAGTGTCTGAGCACTCTAATAACTGAACAATGGGTTACATAAGCACGACGCCATAACCGTCCGGTCGCTCTAGCGTCGCTCCTGAGCAAGCTAGGTCAAATATCAAAGCATCTATAGAAAGCCCATGATTAGACGGTCAAAATGAGCCCAAGATCAAGGCGGAACTCCCATTATTAAGGAAGTTACGCCATGGAGACTGAATGGAGCTCCGAGTGCACTACAGACAAACCGGCGCGAGTTACGCGCCTATCCAGCGGGTAGTTTAAACTTAGCATATTCAACTCCGCGCATGCGCAAAATGGCGGTTGTAGCTGCGTAAACGACCGAGTTATGAGGGTTTGAAGTTACAGAACCGACCAAGACAATGGGGGACACAGCGGCGCCCATGGGGGTCCTTTGTGCACCCAGTGACACATGAAAGGCTCCCCTCTAACAATTGTAGAGTTAGGCAGATGCTACTGGCCCCAGTCAGTCTGGAGGTGCTTTTCCAAGATTTGCTACAAATAGCCTGTCTGCACCTCCAGGAGGACAGAACACCAAGAACCGCTCTAGAGGCAACATCTCCAGTCATCTCCTGCTACCTGCTATACCACTGCACTATGGTGAAACTATGCTAGACAGGCATTGGTTTCTATCATTAGTGGCCAGGGGGTATCTTCCTCAAGACTTCCACCAGAGGGTAAATTAAAGTTATTCATTATTACATTATTCCTCTAAGCAGCAGGTCAGGAGCTAGGTGTGGGAACCCACCTAGAACTATGCTGGACATTGTATTATTAATACCTCACAGGTGGAGTGGAACTGAACATTATACTTTATAACTTACTGTATATTTACTGTATGTACAAATTACCTACATACTAACTACTGTATGATTGATATTTCTTACATGTTGCCTAAAGCTGAATAAACCAGTGACAACTGGAAATAACACTATTTTATGAGAGCTTAATGTATTTACACTATATACCACTAGTCTTATGATATTTCTCATATGACAACTTGATCATGCACAATCACTAGTATGACATTATAGTCTTTCTGTCAATTTCTTCCGATCACCTTATTCATAGGGTACACCTTATATGCAAGGTATTATGGTAATACACAAGGGCTACAAGTGCATGGTAGGAATTTGGGACTAAAGATCCATAGAAAATACAGTAATACCCCACGTATAAGGCTCACCCCATGTATAAGACACACCAAGACTTTATGGATCTGCAAGAAAATTTAAAATGAAATAACTTTTGTTCTACTCAATGGATTTTTTAAATTCAAAAACCTACGGGTTGCTAAGATATCCCCTAAAGGCCTTGAATAATTATGGAATATATGGGGGACCTTTGGAAACTTTTTCTCACCCTATAAGGTGCACCAGGGACTATCCTTGCGTATAAAACGTGCCTTATGCGTGAGGTATTACGGTACTTCAATTTAAAGATAATATAATATACTCTCCCTTTATGTAGGCCTACTAAATATATTCCCAATCACAATGTAACTTGGGAGGGTAGATTTACTGCAAGTTGGACACCTACCTGGGGTCAGCAACCACTCCAGGGAGCTTAAAAACATAATGATAATGAATAACAATTGATTAACTAGCTGGTAGCATTCATTAATAGGGTCACATTGATTTCTGTGGTTTTTCCAGGCTAGCCAATTTCAGGTATGTGACTGACTTGAGGTAAATCTACCTTTTCTGTTATCAAACTGCTTGACAGATATGACTAATTGACAGAATGTAGAATACTAACTGCATATGCATGGTGTCAGAGTTTGTAGTTGGATTTTTTTTAGGGGTTTTACAACCACGACGAATGAAGCGTCATGTAGGGACCAATTACAGCACATAGAAATACTATGTCACCATGGCAAAGCGACCCCACTATATAACGTCACATATTTTTGTCTTCTCACTAGTTTGGCTCAAACATTTCAACAGTGCACAGCCCCCCCCCCCAACCTGGGGTTTGGCACAGACACTGTAAATTTTAATTCCTTTTATTGTTAGCTTTAAGGTTTTAGTCTAGGTGTTCACTGTAACCTAGGGTTCACCTTTTATTGACTGAGTCGATGATGCTTTTGAATAAAGCCAGATTTATGTATTAAGATCAATCCACCAAACCACCTGTCTCTTTTCAATTATTTGATATCAAATACAGCTAACCTACATGGAACATTTTCTGTTTCGTAATCACTGTCCTACATCCAGCAAAAATTTTCACTGTCATAGGGTTACTTTTAGCCAAAATAAAAACATAGTAAATGGTATGTTTGTGCAATCATGAGCAAGCAACCAGAAAGGTTAGCCAATTTCCAATGCCATAGGTTATCCTTTCTGCTCACTTGATGCTACAGCATGTTTGGTTCTCAGTTCTTTTGGATTTGCATAGGAGGCGCAGTACTGGAATGAATGACAAAATTGATAACATCATAGACTCTGGCACCTGTGTCCTATAACTGATATGATGCTGTGTACTTATATATATATATATATATATATATATATATATATATATATAGTTATCTCGCTACCAGGGAATTATATACCGGTAATATATGGATAAAAATATAATACTATAGGTGATAGAATATACCGGTAATAATTGGACATTAATATAATATATATAGTGAACGATATATTTATATGAAGAGTATAACGATGAATATATAATAATGAATAATCTATCACAGAACACATGAGTTTGGTGGGTTACTGACCTTGGGGCTATCAGCACCATACATGGTAAACACAAATAAACACAAACACATGTAAAGACAAACCAATCGGCATTGCAAATGAGATTGGCACAACCTATCTAGTTGTAATAACTCATCCTTGTAGTTATGTAAATAACCATACACAGCATTGGATTTCCAATTCACCTTCCTCTTTATATCTTCTAAACTGAGGCCAGAATCCTTCAATAAGGTGGCACCACCATGCCTAAGCGAGTGAGAAGAGACACAACCATTTATATTAGATTGTAATGCTAGATGTTTCAACCTAGAGTTGACATACTGGTATTTCATAGCATTACCCCTAGACTTAAACAAGAGGTCATTTTTGTATCTACCCTTACACAAAAGCTGTAAGCCCCTATATGGGCACAGCAAGGAGTTGTCATTTCTAACCAAGAATACATAAAAAGAATCTTTACCAAGTTGATCCGTTTTAGAAGTTTTAACATGTATACCGATATATTCATTCTCAAAACTAATATCACCTACCCTCAATGAGTGAGGGGAACTAAACACATGGCCTACTCTGAGTACACCTCTAAAACATGTTAACAGCTGGTTAATATAGCCAACCAAAATTTCATATCTGCTCTGTTAGATAGGTCTAGATTGGACCTTATTTTCAACATTTCCTAACGAGTCAAAGGATGAACTTCCTTTGACGGATTAGTATCAAATCTTTCGATACCATCCAAAGTCTTTTTTAACATGAAATTACCACTGTAATCAACAGACCCATTTAACTTTTGTTGATACCAAACTGCAGACATGTAATTTTTAACAGATGATGGCTTCATATACTCAGACAGATACACTGCATATATTGAACCCTGAGATGGAGAACAAGGAAAAAGTTGTAAATTAAATGTTTTACAAAATTTTTTATACCTTCTCAGTTGTTGTTTCCTTGTTCTCCTAGTATTCTCTGATACACCCTGGTCCAAAAGAAACCTTTTTCTTTTTTGTAACCTCCCCCACTCTGGAATCAAAACAGCACATATTATTATCTCGGAGAGTGGTGATACATTTACCAGGCATACCCTTTTAAGCAAGTCTCGACAACTGGTCAGCCAGGACATTATCCTCTGACCTAATATAAGTAGCATAAACTTCTACATTGTTAATGAAACACAGCCAAAAAGATTCTCTCAACTATTCCATACAAAGTTTGTTTTTAGATCTACCTGTGTTAATCATAGCTAGAACCTGCATATTATCCGTTATACAATGGATCCTTTTGTTTTTATAACTAGAAATCCAGTGCTTTAAGCCCATCATAACAGGGTTCAATTCATACACATTGATATTTTTGTGATGGTTCTTCAGATTATCAAGTATTGGAGACACAGTAAAATGGTCTATACCAAGGTTAAATCTATCAAAAGATGTCCAGTCTCCAAACAGAAAATCATTACCCATCCAGGCCCCAAAGCCCTTAATAGACGAATCCGAATACATCGGGGTTTCTACCAAGTCATTAAGGATTAAACTTTTACAATTAAAAGTACCACAAAAATCCAACCACCGACACATATCCAGCCTGGTACATTCAGAGACTCTAATGAAACCTCTTGGTCTAGCCTGAGCACACAAGTAAACAATTCTCCTACTAAAGGTTCTACCACCTTTTACCACCTGAGAGCAAAAAGACATAAGACCTCCAATCCTCTCAAGGTTCTTTTTTTGAGATGAACTTCTCATTAACATTGTCTAATAAGATTCCTTTCATTTTTTCTACTTTATCATTAGGTAGGGGTAATTCAAGCTCAACAGAATCAATTAAAATACCTAGAAACTTGCACTTCTGTGCTGGTTTGGTTACCTTTTCCTTAGAGGTTACAAATCCCATGTATTCCATACACTCTATTAACAAATTTCTTTGACTGAGACACTCCTCATATGAGTCTGCAATGACTATAAAATCGTCTAAATATTTGACAATCTTCTTTACACCGTAGAATTTTGCTACCTCCACAATGAAGTCAGGAATTCCGTTAAATATAAATGGAGTGCATTTCAGACCAAAGGTTAATCTATTGCTAACATAGTACTCATCACCATGTCCAAAATCCCATCTGAAACCTTGCATAGTTAGGGACCATATACATTTATAAACCTGTAAGCAGACTTTAAATCAACCACACTCATATAATTGTTCCTATCCATTTGAGCAGTCACTATGCTAATATTATTATAGGAAAAAGTTGAGCTAGTAGTATCCATAAAGTTATTAATAGAGACTTTCTCAGGCATACTACAGTCAGTTATGGGTCTTAACTTGCCATTGGATTTTTCCACTCCACCAAGAGAATGGATACACTGAGGTTTACTATCAGTCTTTGAGACTAGACCCGCCTCCAACTCGTTCAATAATATATCACAAAATTCATTGTAAAATCTTCTTTCGAGGATAGATTTAAAGTTTTTACAGTCATAGATAGCCTGACAGCCTGGGTCTACAATCTTGAAACCTTGGACGAAGCCATGCCATAGAAAAACAGCCTCAGTATCATTAATATTAACGAGACCTTTTTGTTGGAGAAAAGCAGCCACCCTACATGGTAAAATTTGAGCTTTCTCCTCACCAATATAATGAACACACATACTTACACCTTTTATACAATTGTCATACACCCTTTGACATCAACAGTAAATAGTGGTTCATTTTTACCCTGCACTGGGTCATTACAAGTAACAACCATATCACTTGGATTAGAACAATTATTAACCTCCTCTATATTCCCTAGAAATCTTATTTCTTGGAATACACCCTGACTAACTATATAAACAGGGTTCTCCTGGTTTGATATGGGATCAGAAGAATGAATGAGTTCATCTATTCTTCCCGCATTTTCCACCTTGTCAATGAACCATTACAAGTCATTGTTGTAATGAACCCTGAATCCAAAGAAGTTCTTTGATCCTTGTTTATTGCATGATGACAGAGTGAACATATAGGGGGTAACAATGATACACTTGCCAGCGTGCGGACTCTGCCCCTAAGCTCTTAGCTCAACCTGTTGTAGGTCCTAGATACTAGGGAGGTTGTACGTGGTATAATGTGAGTAGAAAAGGATGAGCTTAGAATAGATAGATTGGGAGCTGCTCACCAGGTCTTAAATACTAAGGTGAGCAGCTCACAGGGTGATGAAATGTCCTGGTGGGAACAGGTCAGATCTGGTTGGGTCTGATCAGATCTGACACGTCGCCATACCCGGTAATGATTCTATTTATAGATGGACCAATCAGGATGAAGGGGGGTTGTGGAATTTCCCTGCATCCTAGAAATGCGTCCACAGGTATGTCGGTATGTTGTGATACTCCCAGTGAGTCAGTGCCCAGAAATAGGATGGGTCCGGCTCTCACAACATCTTGGTATGGGTGATGTAAGAGCAGCTCACTGTACACACTGGGGGGATTGAGCTGTGAGCTTGTCAGCAGGTCCTGAGCGTATATGGCGAAGTATTTTATAAATGTGTAAAATAATGAATAATACCCAGAATGGTCCATTGACAAATCCCCACATTCCCACTTGTCTCTGCACGAGGTTTAAGGGAGGACAATCATTAATAATAATGGCTTTTGCCAAGTCCATTGACAATTTTGGGTATTATGCATACAAGGTACATGGTACAAAGGGGTTTTCGGTATGAAAATACGGTACAAGAATGAAATAGGTGTAGATGGAGGTTCCTTTATGGAACTTTTCAAAAATAAAAGATATCGGTAGCATGCTATTAATTGTTGGATCAAAGAAAACTTATGGTACTTATTACTACAGGAATAAATGGGTACACATATTTTTGGCACGTCATGAATACTGTTTGTACCTGAGTTCGTCGTGGCTATGTATTGATACAATGGAGTATGAAAATACATTTGTCTAAGCTGAGGTATATTGAGTATTTACAAATATGATGTACCGGTAGGAAAAGGAAAGAAAGGTGTTATTTACATAGTTTGTGGAGTTGGCACCAGGAAGTCAAACCAAGGTTGGGAGTTTCCCAACATAAGTTCGGCTTCAAGCTGCCAAGGACACATGTTTAGCCAGTAAAAATTGACCGAGGTCGTATTTGGACTGGCTGTGGGAAGAGAGAGAAAAATAAAATTGAGGATTTTATGTAGGACAGGGTCAAGGTAGTATTCGATATGACTGTTGGCCCCGCTCTACATAGTTTGTGCCAAACTTAAGAACCTAAGGGTAAATATGAACTTAATTATGCTACTGACTAAAGCTCATAAATACAATACATAGTTGAGCTTGAAAAGGGTGTACAAATGGGGATGATCTTGTAGCACCTAAGGTGACATTATAAAAGATCTGTTATAAAAATCACCTATAAGATCATAGGAGTTTGCCGATCTATTGAAGGCATAAAAGGGTTGACCTTGTTTACAAAATAAAAAGTCAGTCTTTTGTCCAAAATAATCATCTTGGGTAGTTGTTGGTGGGGTCAATGGGAGATTGGGTCTCCATGATATATCATAAATTTTAGGGTTCATGGTTGCCATGGCAACATTGTCACTCGTTTCTCATGAAATGTTCTATGGCATTGAAGCTATTAGGTGATAAGTTGCCATGTTGTTTCGATGTTGGTTTGGTCCATGGTTCAGTAGGTACTAGTCCCTCCTCCTTGGGCTTGGCTTCTGGTGCTGAAGGGACAGATGTCCTGTTGGTGGTAGGCCTGCTGAGAGAACAACAGGAAGAGGAGATAATTCATTGACCTACAGATTGTCTGTTATGGTTTGCAGACAGGCCATGGTCAATACAGAAAAGGACGCAAGGTCAATATCATTTTGTCAACGTATAAAACCTAAGTACAGAGCTCAATTGATTTATTTGGCTTAGCGCGGGTCCTGTATCCAGGGACGCTTTGGTTAGTTTTTCTAAATTCCACCAGGTGGCGATTCTCGAATTTTTGACAATTTTGAGGGTCAAGACGTGGGGCATTTTGGCCTAATCCGCCTTTTGAATTGTATTTCAGCATCACACAGATCCAGTGGGTAATCATCCCGCCCAGCAGGATGCCAAATGGTTACTAAGGTAAGTTTGATTTGAGCAAACCAAGGTATGAACATGTGTCAATGTTGTTGTTGTGATCGCGACGCCACGTGCGGGTGTCACATGACCGATGGTAGTCATGGTGACGGCTGTGACGTCTGTCAATTTCGGTAATTGATGCGAAACTAAGATGGCGTGGAGCTGCCGCGTGTGGCGCGAAAGTCGTCAGGCTGGACACCGCAGCCGGTGCCAATACCGATAAACAACAGTGTAGACCGATCTACTGTGTTAGTTAGGCTTAGCTGTGGCTATGATGTTATCTAGCCTAATGGGTTTAATGATAGCTGTGAATGGGTGTGTTTTGGGCGATGTCTTGAGGAGGGGGGGCTCACTGTGGGGCGGGGGGTCTGATGGGTGAGCTGGCTGGGGGGGGCGATCCCCACATCAGCGTCTTTATGGCATTATCGCCATATTATCCGGCGTGTGTAAGGGGGTACCTGCCACCCCCACATAAGTGTGATGGTATCTATAAGTGTGATGGTATCTTCCAAACGTTACTGACACTTGGGTATAACCTTGGGACGGTCCTAAGTTATATGATGGTGGGGGTGGCCGGTAGTCGATGAGGTGGGGTGGTGGGTTCCATCATGAACCGAAACTGGCCATGTTGGATTGGTGAGTGGAAATTCTACCTACCATTGACGATATATGTGGCCCTCTCAGCCAGGTCGGGTTTAAACATATATAGATTGTTGGGGTGCTGGGCTTCCTAGGGTTCAGCGGAGCCAACTTAGTGGGTTCAATTCGTCTGCTGTAGTTTGGGCCTGAGTCTTTCTATCTGGTATGCCCTCCTGGATTGGGGGACGATGCCGGGGCCAGACTCGCCGAGGATTCACTATCACAGCGTGGGGACGCCTATTCTATAAATAGAGTAGGTGTTTTCCCCGTTGTTATGATTACGGGTATACTGAAGTTTGATTTGAGCAAACCAAGGTATGAACATGTGTCAATGTTGTTGTTGTGATCGAGACGCCATGTGCGGGTGTCACATGACCGATGGTAGTCATGGTGACGGCTGTGACATCTGTCAATTTCGGTAATTGATGCGAAACCAAGATGGCACGGAGCTGCCGCGTGTGGCGCGAAAGTCGTCAGGCTGGACACCGCAGCCGGTGCCAATACCGATGAACAACAGTGTAGACCGATCTACTGTGTTAGTTAGGCTTAGCTGTGGCTATGATGTTATCTAGCCTAATGGGTTTAATGATAGCTGTGAATGGGTGTGTTTTGGGCGATATCTTGAGGAGGGGGGGCTCACTGTGGGGCGGGGGGTCTGATGGGTGAGCTGGATGGGGGGGGCGATCCCCACATCAGCGTCTTTATGGCATTATAGCCATATTATCCGGCGTGTGTAAGGGGGTACCTGCCACCCCCACATAAGTGTGATGGTATCTTCCAAACGTTACTGACACTTGGGTATAACCTTGGGACGGTCCTAAGTTATATGATGGTGGGGGTGGCCGGTAGTCGATGAGGTGGGGTGGTGGGTTCCATCATGAACCGAAACTGGCCATGTTGGATTGGTGAGTGGAAATTCTACCTACCATTGACGATATATGTGGCCCTCTCAGCCAGGTCGGGTTTAAACATATATAGATTGTTGGGGTGCTGGGCTTCCTAGGGTTCAGCGGAGCCAACTTAGTGGGCTCAATTCGTCTGCTGTAGTTTGGGCCTGAGTCTTTCTATCTGGTATGCCCTCCTGGATTGGGGGACGATGCCGGGGCCAGACTCGCCGAGGATTCACTATCACAGCGTGGGGACGCCTGTTCTATAAATAGAGTAGGTGTTTTCCCCGTTGTTATGGTTACGGGTATACTGACAAAAGGAGTTTGTTTTTGATTTTGCCAGTGCACATGTACCTCTCCTTGTAATAGTGATCCATACAAATTTTGATTTTTGGGGGGTATTGGGCTTGGGCGGGGTGAGTGGAAGAGGGGGGGCTTGGTTTTGTGTGAGGGAGTGATGTGCGAGGTATAGTTGTTTGGTGAATTTGGGGTGGGAAAAAGGGAATAAATAAAAAAAAATAAAATTGTAGCAATTGGGTGGGGGTCATTATTGTGTGGGTGGTGTGTTTCACTATAGGACACTTGTAGGCATGATTCTTAAGCAGACTAGTTTGTTAGGCTAATCTATGATCGGTAATTAATATATTTTACCTTGACTTTGTGTAAGGAACAGTGACTAATAAACTAGGATGGCTCAATACAGTGGTGGGGGCGTTTGGCCTGATAAAAATGAGCAAATTCAAACTTTTTAGATTAACAGCTTTGACCAAACGGATCCATGGCCTTGCTCCTAATGCCATTTGGGCCTAGAAGGCCATGGATGGTCCACCCTGGGTTGAGTCCATATGACTTTGGTGCCTCAAGGCTAATAGACAATTTTAAATTGATGGGTAGTCTAAGGTAGGATAGGTTGTGTGTGGGGTGGGTCGGGTGTTGCCAAAGGTTGATAAGTAAGATCTAAAGTGGTCAGATCATCGTAGAAAGGCATGATGTGGACTGCGAATTCAACTATCACATTTTACAAAGCACTCTGGGCGCACACTACCATTGGCATGTAATGGGTATCTGGGTAACATGATGGCATAATCCATCATTGTCATGCTAGAACGATTGATGACGCTACTAAATGGACACATAAGACAAATCCTACCTGGGCTGGTTGCATGGCAGTCTCGGCATTTTGGCCCTGTGGTCTCAGGATACTTGCTCCATGTGGTGACTGGGTTTGGTAAGTTTGGTGTATTGTTGAGAAATGGTTAAGATTGAGGTGGGAGGAGGCTTATATGCTGATCATGAGGTGGCTATTTCTCAATCACAGGCATCCCTTAGAGGTATGTCTTTCCCTAAAATGGCATGGGGCCTTTCTACTGGATGGTTGCTAGTGTGCATGTCGGTCCTATGCAAATTATGATCCTTTAGCTATTAGGATGGAATGGTCAGTTATGACACAATATTGTTGTGGTTAAGGGTGGGTGGTATGTGAAATACTGATGATGAAATCAGGTCTTGTGGGATTCCCATCCTGGCCACCTGTGGCACAGGAATTAAGGATGTTAATATAATTATGTGTCTTACCAAACATTCCAGTACCAATGGTAAACAGAGGTATAAACACGGATCAGGATGCAAGAGAGCTGCTCTCCTACAGTAGGCCGTCATTTGGTAATACCTTAGGGTATTGAGGAGCCCTGAGCTTGTAACAAACCGGCACATGCATGTCCCAATTGAATGGGATCACAAACTGTGCGTACGCTGTGACCGTGGGTAATTTATGTAGTGTGCCAACCAGATCATCCAGTTTACAGCTGCCTGAGCCTTTAGGAAATTAAATAACATTTTTGGCAATGTCACTCACTAATTTGTGGTTGTAAGGTTGTGATGTGTTGGAAGGTATAATTGGAATTTGTGGAAAAATAAAACAGAAAAAAAGGTGAATTTGGTGGTTCTAATGAATACTCTCCATTGAAATAATATATGGGAAATGGAGAGGAAACATCTATTACACGAAGAAAATATGCCTATAGTGTCTGGGTAGTGTTTTGTATGTCTGTTTTAAGGATGGTGATAGGTTATTATGGGGGAGTTTGTTAGGAAATAATAAGAGTGGGGTGTAGGGTTGGGGTGGGGGTTGGGGGGGGGCTCTATGCTTTGAATATAGACATTGTAGGATAATTTTGGAGGAAAAAGGATCCTTATTTTTTTTTAGTGTTGGATGGTATGGGAATATCTTTCACAGCCCTGATGTGGTTGGGTGTTTTTAGTTTAGGACCAATGAAATTTGCACCTAGGATGGGTGGGTGATTTAAGTCAGGAACCACATGGAACCTGGTTCTAAGTTCATGGCCGTCGATGAGGGAGTCTATGGTCTTTGAGTGACTTATCTGAGCTGGGGTCTTATCAGCCAGTGACACTGTGAGTCTAGGGTGTCTAACATATTTTTAAAATATGTGCTTGCTATTTTATCACCCTTTTTGGTTTTCTCTTCTATTAATTGTAGGAGCTTTGAAGACAAGTATAGTGAGGTATATAAGATATTAGATAGGAATGACATTATCTGCTTATGTGAGACCTGGAAAAAAAAACAGGGTCTCCTGAGGGTTTGATAAATAAAGATGATAGGTTATTATATAGACAAGACAGAATAGGTAAAAATTGTGGAGGTGTGGGTCTCAGTGTGAAATCTGGTTTAGGTCAATACATTAAGATCATACCTGAATTCACTGTTCAAACAATTGATTATGAAAGTATAGCGTGTATGTTATGTGTGCCTGGTGAGAAAGATATATTTCTTATCTCTATATACAGAATTCCTAATACAAATGTCCCTAATTTTTTAAGGAAAATTGCAGGTTTTGAATTTAACGGTAATAGAGGTAGACATGAGACATGGATCTTAGGTGACATAAACTTAAATATGTATGATGATACTGATGTGGGTTGTAAAAGCTTCAGATCTTTGGGTAAAGATATTGGTTGGAAAATTCTGATAAATGAAATAACCTGACCCTTCAGTGGAACCTGTATTGATAATGTAATTACCAATAGCCTTAATGTTATAGATTCAGGTACTATTTCGGCTTTGATTTCAGATCATGTGCCTGTTTATGTTTGCAGAGGGCATAACAATTTTATATATGAAAAATCGGTGTATAAGGGAAGGGATTATAGAAATTTTTCAGAAGATAATTTCAAAGATTTTTTAAATGCCTGTGATTGGAAAACATATTTTGATATTAAAGATATTCCAGATTTATTATGGAAAATGCTTGTAACTCCTATAAAACAATATCTGAACAAATATCGTCCTTATGTTGAACGTCAAATCAAGAAAACTCATAAATCTTGGATTGATGATGAAGTAATGGATTTAGTATTTGAAAGGGAAGGATGTTTAAGATTATATAGTGTTAACAAGGGTACAACGGAGAAACAGGCTATCAAAGACTGCAGAAGGAAAATAAGAAAAAAGATTAAAGCAAATCAAATTGGAGGAGTAATGCAAGAGTAACATGAATGTAATGGAAATCCTAAGAGGTTCTGAAAGCATATTAATGACATGTTTAAGAATAATAAATCCATTATATACCCCGATATGAAACACCATGAGACAGGGATTGATATTGCTTCTGATGTAGCATGTGAGTATGTGAATGAGTACTTTTGTAATATTGGAAGAGAGCTACATATTGCAGCGGTTGGTGATGATCAATGTAAACTTGATAATGATCAAAGTATTGAAAATGTACTCATAAATGGAAACTTCACTGAAACAAACATTAAGGTGAATAAATGGGATGTTCATTACGCTATAAAAGAAATAGACAAAAATAAATCATCTGGGATTGAAGGCATAAGGGGTGATATATTACAATGTGCATTGCTTTGCCTAATACATCAATGTACCCACCTGATTCATACTAGTTTAGATAAAGGTATTTTTCCAAGAGACTGGGCCTCTGCCCTAGTAAAACCATTACCTAAGGATGGAGATTTATCACAGGTCAAAAACTGGAGGCCTATTTCCCTCCTACCAATGCCATCAAAGGTTATTGAAAAAATTATGGATTATCATTTAAGTGAAAGTATGAAAAGAAATAACACCTTTTGTGACAATCAATATGGTTATAAAAAAAGGTACTGGAACAGGTGATGCTACCTTTGATCTCGTAAATGAATTGTTTGAGAATAGAAATAATGGGTACATAACAGGGGCCCTTTTCATTGATTTCACTAAAGCCTTTGATAGTGTAATTCACTCAAAACTGCTGGTCAAACTTAGTAAGCTTGGGCTAAGTAGGACAAATTTTATGTGGTTCAAAAGTTATTTAGAAAACAGGCAACAGAGAACGAGTTATGGTAATAAAATATCTAAAAAGACATGTATAAAGTATGGTGTACCACAAGGCTCAGTTCTGGGCCCCCTGTTGTTTGTTTTATATATAGATGATGTTGTTAATGTGCTGCAATCGTGTAAGATAAAATTGTATGCTGATGATATAGTAATCTATTGTGCTGCAAAGGACTCGGAGACCATTAAGAATATGATGTATAATGATGTTCAACGTTTCAAAGCATGGGTTCTAGAAAACAGACTAACAGTAAATCCAAATAAGACCAAATTTATGTGGTTATGTAGTGCATTTAAATTAAAGTACTGTCCTGATCCAAAAATAGAATTCAATGAGAGTACTGTTCAAACAGTGACCTTCTTCCCTTATTTGGGAGTCCACATTGATAGCAAACTGAGCTTTGACAAGCAAATTAAAATAGTTAAAAGAAATGTACGTAATAAATTATTTCGTTTTGCCAAATTAAGAAAATTTCTGACTCAAGATCAGAGTGTAAAGATATATTGTAGTACAATAAGACCAATTATAGAATATTGTTCCTTCATTTCAACTAGCTGTAATGAGGAAGGTTTGAAAGCTTTACAACGCTTACAGAATAGAGCCTTAAGGATATGTCTAAAATGCAACATTAGAAAATACAATGTTAAAGAATTACATATGCTGTGTGATATAACTCTATTGGAAAAAAGGTTTGATATGCTTCTATTGTGTTTGATGTACAAAAAATCTAAAGATATAGAGCAAAGGCCACATGCACATAATACACAGTCACAAAATAAAATTGTTTTTGAATTACCAAGAAAAATTTCCAGGCATTACAAGAGATCTCCATGGTATAGAGGGGTGGCACTCTGGAATGTCCTACCTGAGAACATCCAGAAAGCCACCACTAAAGTCACATTTAAAACTGAAATACTGAAGATAGATAATTTGAGGCAGAAATTGAAAATTGGTTACAACTAGTATATGAAGCAGGTGTAGTTACCGTGCCGCTTCCAGATAATTGTGTTGAATCCTAATTACCATTATGTTACTGCCTAATACACTAACATGAATGTCAAATGTTATGTAAACCTTAGCTACTATACCAGTACATTATATCTTATACTATCTTATAACAAAAATGCATCTGTGTATGTTACTATGATCAGTCGACCAGCTCCTGAAGTCTCCAATGTTGTTGATCTTGTACAAATTGACTATTGTCATGTTTTGTGTTTTGTAGTTGCTGTTCCTTATTTTGTTGTTGAAAAATCTAATAAAACTTGGTCTGCTCTATAGCTTCACTTAAATGAACATAACAGTTCATTGATGCAATGAGCGAGTCCAAAAGAAATAGAGGACAGGGAGGCGCCAGAATCAACAAGAGCTCTATACAAGTATGTCAACAGATACTGCACCTTTAGTCAATTCTGTATCAGGTCACAAATCATAGAAAGTGTGCATATGGGGCCTTACATGTCATTCGCCCAGACATGTGCCCAGAAAAAGAATTCCTATAAGTATGCTTCTTTTACAATAGCAAGGGCACATCTGACATAATGATAATGTGATTTTCTTAATCTACAGGTGAAAATAGTCCGGACCTGAGATTTTCATGGAGGTATGAAGATTGTTTCTGTAGGAAATTAAGCCCTCAACATGGCTTGTAACTCAAATGTCATTCTCCCAGACACAATTTCGCCCAAACAATTTTGGTCATTTTGGGCACATTTTACCCCCCTGGAGCCCAAAATATGCATATGGGACCATCAAAACCTATATGTTACATGAAGATCTCATCCAGCCTGACACTTTGAGCCAAAGAAATAGAGGTAGAAACTAAAATTCGAAAAGTAGGGGCTGGAATACCTCCAAATTTGTCATATGCAAACCTTCTATGATTTCTAACCATCAACGAAAGTCGCCTTACCTTGCTGTCCATATTGATCAGACTTGTTTTTCAGCTTCAGAATTGGCGTCCTCAGCAGTAGTTCTCATATTGGTCCTCATCATCGTTGGAGGTGTGAGAGTCAATTGAGTTAAATTCTGCTTCAGTAGTGGGATCAGGAGTAGTGGTTGGGGGTCGTATGGTCGGGTCCTTTAGGGTGGGGGCGGGGACTATAGGTGCTGTAGTTCCATTCTCTGAATCCTAATCATCGCAACCGTTCCTGGGGCTGTCGCTGTCAGCATCGGACTAAGGCGATGTATGGCTTCTACAAGGGGGGAAGTCCCTTGGTGTGACAGGTGGGTGTAACTGGATCATTTTGAAGGCATCAGGTGACAAATTTTCTCTCTGGAAATGGTGTGCTGCAGCTGCAGGTGGGTTGGGCGCGTCTAGCCCAGGTGATGCAAAGCTACGTTTAGAAACTGGCTCCTTGGGCGTGGTCTCACTATTACTCATGGCTATGAGAGGTTAGTAGTGGGATATTCTGAGGAGTTGTCCACTATTGTCAACGAACCGTTACAAGTCGATGTTGTAATGAACACTGAATCCAGAGAAGTTCTTTGATCCTTGTTTATTGCATGATGACAGAGTGTACATATAGGTGGTAACAATGATACACTTGCCAGCATGCGGACTCTGCCCCTAAGCTCCTAGCTCAACCTGTCGTAGGTCATAGATACTAGGGAGGTTGTACATGGTATAATGTGAGTAGAAAAGGATGAGCTTAGAATAGATAGATTGGGAGCTGCTCACCAGGTCTTAAATACTAAGGTGAGCAGCTCACAGGGTGATGAAATGTCCTGGTGGGAACAGGTCAGATCTGGTCAGATCTGGTTGGGTCTGATCAGATCTGACGCGTCGCCATACCCGGTAATGATTCTATTTATAGATGGACCAATCAGGATGAAGGGGGGTTGTGGAATTTCCCTGCATCCTAGAAATGCGTCCACAGGTATGTCGGTATGTTGTGATACTCCCAGTGAGTCAGTGCCCAGAAATAGGATGGGTCCGGCTCTCACAACATCCTGGTATGGGTGTTGTAAGAGCAGCTCACTGTACACACTGGGGGGGGGGGATTGAGCTGTGAGCTTGTGAGCAGGTCCTGAGCGTATATGGCGAAGTATTTTATAAATGTATAAAATAATGAATAAATACCCAGAATGGTCCATTGACAACCTCCTGTACTGGAGTTTGTGGAGGTAAGTCGACATCGACCACATCTACCATAACTGGATCGGGCACCAAACAAACATAACTGCCAGCTATAGGACATCGACCACCTACAAACTCCTAATCATTTCTGGATTTTTGGCAGTCAGTCTTACAATGTCCAGTAGCATTACATCCGCTGCAGATATGCTTATACTTGCAAAGGTCTCTTAAACACCCCTCTGCTCTATCGAAGGCATAGCAAGAATTGTTAGAAACCTTAGGCTTAGCCCCGTTCTTAGATTTAGTGGTGTAAGCCCTTTGAGCTTGGACAGTACCATCGTATGAGAGATGTCTGAGAATATCGGAATTATCAATAACTCCAAAAGCTTCGATACCATCTTTGTTAGCCCTAGTCCTAACAGATTTATCATAGGCCACTAACGCTGCAACAGTATACATTTTAGTTCCTGCCTTTTCTACTAGGACCTGCAAATGTTTTAACATGCCCTCCACGTCGTTGCCCTCCTTATAGTAATCTACTACAAAATTCAAGTTGACCAGCACTAATTTCTCAACCGTATCGGTCTTATCACGCTTTTTTACATAATTTTCATGGTCAAACTCACCGATTTTGGTACTGATGTGAAGCCTAGATGTAGTAGAGTCTATTGACGACCCTCTTCAGGAATTACGAGCCCCATGACGAGCAGAAAATGACGATTTAGATCTCCGCTGACGACCCCGGTGAGTTACTTCTTCCCATCTCGAACCGTTGCTATGGACGCTTGGTGAGCGCTGTCACCTCTCCTTGGAAATGCGGCTGCGTCCTTGCCGAACTGATGTCATCGCTCGCTTGTAAACATCAGCACATGGGATCCCCGCCCCCTCAGTCGAATCCAACATCTCATCTCTCCGGTCCCCTCTAGTAGCAATTACCTCCTGCAGAAGACTTTGATTTCGCGTAATTCGCCCTCCAGCGAGTTAATCCTGCCCGTCTGGTCAGCGAGTGGATCATCTTCTAACCCAATGGCATGGCTGGGCGATGAAGGCACCTGACCCCCACAAGACGAATCCATGTTGCTCAAAAATCCTAAGTTGGCCGATTCTACTGTATTCCTAGCCGATTTGGCCGATTTCTTCGAAACAGTAGCGGATTTAACACCTTTAGTTGATTTCTACCCATCTTGATTGAAAATTCAATCGTTAACCAACAAAATCAATTAAAAATCAAGGAAACACCCAGCGTGGTGTTACCTAACCAGGTGAGATTAGCCAACTGATGGTTACTTCAAAACTGCTCCTGGCTTAAGCTTATAAACTTGCAACAAATAAAAGTGAAAAATTCGTAAAAAATTAATTTTTCTTTTCTAATAATTTCTTAATTGCAATGGATAAAGATCTTCAGGAGCATGCACAAAAAAATATCATGATATAGCTATGATTATTTCTTGGAAAATAATGATCATGAAAATACCTTGTAAAATTGTAGTTTTTACACTTGCACTATTGGAATATTTTCAGATAAAAAGGCTTGTTGATTAGCAACCATTTAGAATCGAACAAAATGAATAACACAATTGGATTCCTTGGTATCGATTTAGGGGGGGTAGGTCACCTTAGATTTTTCATAGAATGATTATTACCGGAGCCAGGACCTGTCATATATCAAAATCTCCTGTTCTTCATATGGGCTCATATGGCCCCATATGGCATAACAGACGTGTAATGGACACTCTTAACATGGTTGTTTTGTGACATTGACTTTAAAAGCTTATAAAAAGGCAGATATTACATATTTTCAAGTACTGTAAGTGTCTATTAACATCTACAGAAAATTCCCAATCGTTCTGTGCCCGTTTCAAGCATGTGTCTACTAGCTATGCATTTTTAAAAAAATTTCTGGAATAAAAGTAACAAATAATTGCTTAATTCTAATTTGCAATGGAATTTTCTTGAAAACGCAGAAAATTAGCAAAATATGATAAAAACACTTTAATCATATTGACGGAATGCTAAAATAATCAAGTTTGTTATTAAATATGGATTCAATTTGTATTTACATTTCTTCTAATTACATTTGCAAAATGAAATTTTATTAGTGCTTTTGTGACATCCTCAGATCTGTGGTCTGTGGCACTCTCATGAGCTTCACCCTATACTGGAGGATTATTTACCATGACGTCATACTATGACATCATATATACCACTACGCGCTGCAAGTAGTCCCTAACCGTCCGCAGCTAATTATATATATATATACACAAGTGTATATAGTTCCATATATATATATATATATATATATATATATATATATATATATATAGAAGGGAACAGTGCTGCCCTCTGGTGCTTTTATTTGCTATGCACAGACCTTGATTCAGAGGTGAGGGGTTACTTTGCCAAAGTCACCACTCACCTCCTTAATCAAGGTCTGTGCATAGCAAATAAAAGCACCAGAGGGCAGTACTGTTCCCTTTAGTTTCTCACCCTTCTATAGCATATGGATAACACCTACACATACTAAACCTGGTAACCAGTCCACGCCTGTGTATATAGGCCTATATCAATAAGACACCACTTATACACAAGTATCAGAGGTGTAGGAATCAAATCTTCATTGGGGGGCCAAGCCAGGGCCCCATCGTGACCACCTTGAGTTATTGGCTGAAGCACGATGACGTCTATATATATACGTATATATATAGAACTTTTTTTTTCATTCTGAGTGGTAGCATCGTGCAGACCGGTCGTCCATACCCCCTAGCCTTGTCGAAAGTTATATATATATATAGAATTTGTATAGAAAAGTAATTTTTGTTGAATCTTGGATCTGACTTAGGCTCCCACCCCTACTTTCCCTATCCCATCACCATATAAATCTAATTTGAGATGCAAGGTATGAGCTTCTTTTCCATTTTGTGTTTGAGTTCTTGGCCAACATTGGGGGGGGGGCCCAGACATATTCAGGCCCAACCTCCTTCATGATTGGGGGGGCCCAGGCCCCCCTGGCTCCCCTTTTTCCTACGCCCCTGAGTATTACATCACATGCATACTATAGGATAGCCCAACTAAAGAAAATTTATACTAGAGAATTACCAACATTTGACCCAATATGCATCCTTAAGGATTAGCCCAACTTAGCATTCGTCTTAGTATTTATGAGCCAACAAACAGGTTTGGCAGTTCCTGTGGGATTTAGTATCTGATTTAGCCACCGGGGGCCACAACTATGGGCTAGATTAGGAAAAATATGCTAAAAACGGCTAAAGGCTACTTTATTATGGAGAATTCAATGATGTTTTATAAAACGTTCTATCTTGGGTGAAAAATTTGGCATGTAAAAAGAATGTTTTAGGGCCTAACTTTAGCATGACTGCTGGGGGTTGACTGACAAAGGAAGGCGAGGAAGACAGGCATTTTTAAGAAGTGCAAGAACCCACTGTCTCTCTCCCCCCCCCCAACTGCTTAAGAAAGTAAAAGTACTTGTAAAAGCAGACTTTTAGTTCCAGGACATCATACTCTACATGCATATACTTTTACACACACACCTGCTGACAGGTGTAATCCAATTATGAAGTTAATATACATAGATAAATAGCAGGGAATGATCTAGAATTTATTGCATTAGTGGCTTAGGGGCTGTGTACAAATGACGTCATGCAGGAGGGGGGGAGGGGGGGTCCCACTTGCCATGACCAAGCATGACAAGGGGGGGAGGGGGGGTCATGGACTGCATGACATCATGTCATCAAGAAATCACAATATGCTTTGGTTTTGGCAAGAACAAAAACGTTTGTAAAAAGATTTTTAAAGGTAGGGAAGTTTAATGCATTCATCTGACATAAATTTATTACCTATAGGCCTTACATGCATGCATTCCTCAGAAATCTCACTCAATGAGTATCACTGCCATCAATGTCAGTGTAAAATCAAGGTGATGTCCAGACCACTATAAGGGAGCACTACTACTCTATCCTACCTATACCAATTTAACCCTTTTTGAAAAGGGCCACTGCTGCCCTCAGGATCTAAAATGATGCATCTAAAATACCCCTGAACTGCTCGTTGCCTCAGGGCAGCATCCATAGTAATCCACAGGCTTCTTTTTGAAAAGGTGTGATATTCCCCCCCCCCTCCTTGAGGTGTCAAAATTATTTTGCTCCTCCCCCAATCCACCCCCTCCCGGAGTCCCACTGTTGATAAATAACGAACACTCCCCTGGAGCTCTCCACCACCCTGTTGCTATTTTCACTGAGGGGATGCTTGGGGAGATGTAAATGGGACCTCCCCCCAAACTTACTCTCCACATCTTTGTCTGAATGGAACTCTATCGGACTCAACTTATTTGCAGATTCTAGAGTAAAATGCTGAGGTGACTCAATTGCTTTGTAAGATCACAAATTTGAACTATGATTGCAATCGATGGTCTCCTGAGAATTTGTGATGCTTTCTGAGGTTTTTTTTTCTATTAGGCCACTCACTAAATTCAGAGTGTTCTCCCTGAAACCTATTTCTAGTACACTTGTATATGCTTCAAGTTACAGAATAAATCAATACATTCAATATATCAATACATTCAAGCTCTTGAACTATATGATCCTTAATAATAACTTGATTTTCTCTTCGCTGACAAGTGTACAACTTTCACTGTAAAGAAGGCAGACTATTAACTGTATTGGACTATTGATCTAGACAGTTTTTAAGCCCTTTTGTTACAGGAAATACTTGTGTATGATCACTACCATAGTACTTCGTGTATAACTATAAGGCACGGAAATAGTACATCCTGCGTATAGGGACCCATACATTATATAAGCTGACAGTGTTTGGCATGTTTCTCTGTTCATTTGTTGATCAGTGCTAGTTCTTTTTTCACTTTGCATGCATGTTATCCTTTATTGCCAATTTACACCCACTATATGTCCCTTTGAACCATTTTAATTTGTTTATAGCCTATACTATAGGCCTTCACTATTCATGCACTTTGGGGGGGGGTGACGTCATGCTGAGGGGGGGTCAAGTGTTGTATGACGAAACATGACAAGGGGGGGAGGGGGGGGGGTCAAAAATGGCCCAAAAATGCATGACGTCATTTGTACACAGCCCCTTATCAATAGATAGCTAATAGGCTAGTTTATTACATCAATTTCTTTGTCACAACCGTAGACACAGATGAAGTGCTGGTGATTCTCCTCACAGGTTCTTCACCTGTGTATCATGCTGGAGGGTGTTGCTCCTATTGTAAAAAGAGCTGTGAGTATGTGCCCTCTTTTCTAAACAAGTCGTGCACTGCTTGAACTAAGTACTTGCACTCACCACATTAGTCTCAAAAGTCACCTGCCTTGTTTAAAATAGAGAGAGCTGCACTACCAGGTACCTACTTATGTCACATGCTCTATAGTTTATTTTACTGACTGACTTCTCCCAACTAGGTACCTACTCAAATCCCCCTTTTTTAGCACCATACTTAAATGACCACTTGTGAGCAACAAAAGGGACAAGTTATAGCTACATGAAAAGAAAGGACTGGAAACAAGGGCAATTTTAGCCAGCTCTTCCTATTAGCCTACTATAGGAGCAACACCCTCCAGACCTTCCAAGTTTGTATAAATCTTGTAGGCTCTGCATGATGCTTGAATGCAGCCCTGGTAATTTACTTTCCAGTGCTACATGTAACCACGAGCATGATGCATCACTAACCACGGGCATGATGCATCACTAACCACGAGCATGGTGCATCACTAACCACGGGCATGATGCATCACTAACCACGGGCATGGTGCATCACTAACCACGAGCATGATGCATCACTAACCACGGGCATGGTGCATCACTAACCACGGGCATGGTGCATCACTAACCACGGGCATGGTGCATCACTAACCACGGGCATGGTGCATCACTAACCACGGGCATGGTGCATCACTCCACTATCAGCCTTTAAAGCACTACGTTAAAATGATTTACTACTTGTTTTGCAAGTAAATAAACAACTACTTTTATATTTTCATTTCTTCTAATTTATGTTTTTGGTTTTTTTCCCTCTCTCAAATTGTATTGATATACAGGGTCCTACATAATGCATGGCTTTATATGGCTGTCCATAATGTAGGACCTTGAGCCATGTCATGATGTAACTAGAATTAAAGATAATACCTCACACATAAGACACACACCCTGAGTTGAAGGGAAATGCTATATGGGGCACCTAGTACTGCACAAACTCCGAATTTAAGCAAATTTCTAATTGCTTTTTAGCATATTGAAGTTCAGTTAATTGCACTTAAAGTCAGTATATCCGTTCCTGTACACATTCTACATGACCATTGTTTGAGACTGAATAGCTACTTAAGTTAGTAACTAGTAACTGTCCCATTAAATTGCTTCACCCACTAGAGATAAGCATACTGATAAGGGTTCATCTGTGCTGTGTTTCAATGTTATAAATGACTTCCTTTATTAAGGTATTTCATCATTATTTCAAAATTGAAATGAGGCCATTTTCACCTTGAGCCGTTAACTTAAAATCCAAACTTTTGATTAAGTTATCTTAGATTAAATTGTCATTTCAAAATGGATAAGTGTCTTCAATATTTTTGTAACATGATGATATCATTGGTGGTACTGTATTGTAGTGATAATGCATGTTTTATATAGTAGCTAAATTGGACGGACTATCTTAAAATGGTTATGTACATCCTGGTAGTATTTCTCATCCCCATAAAGGTGGAAATTATAATCTTGTTTTATAATTCAGCTGTATTTTGATCATATTTAAATATCTATTAAAGTTACCTTTTGGTAAACATTAAAATCACGTTCTCAATATCACCTAGTTCCTTGACAGAGTGAAAAAAGGTGTGATTCCAGTAACATAAACTGAAATCCTAGTGTCGGAAGGTCAGGATTTCTTTTTGGTGAAGTTTTGCCTTCTCCTTTCAACTCGGAGGAGTCCTTTTTATGTCATAATTGCTTGATGAATACAATGACAACAGCTAAATATGAAATAAACCAGCCGGCGCGCACAAACATTTGGATCTACTCTCTCAGCACGTACCGGTCAAGACCACTGCCCAGGGTGGTTATCAACACGCACCAGTCAATACCACTACCCAGGGTGGTCTACAACAACAGCTACTAGACCTATTTAAACAGCGGATGCCTGTCGATACCAGTGTTCATGTTGGTTCGCAAGAGCAGCAATCTCTCCACACCCTGCAGACAGGACTAGCTTCTGCTGGTCTAGGTCTAGGTAACATTGGCATTCCAAACGGGGATGTGGAGAGCCTGTTCAACACAACGACAGGTACACTTCAGGGGGAGGATGACCTGTTAACCACCTTACATGCAGCTAGTGTAGCAACTAAGAGGAAAAGGTAAAAAATATGGTTACACCCTGATTACCACATTCCTACGGATAAATTCTATGATGAGATGAGTTACAGGGAACTAATGTATGGTATGCTTAATGTGCTTCAGAGTTTATTGCTTGCCAACAACCCCCAGTTAACCGCCATGTCCTACCTGCAGCATATGAAATTTATCGCTCTCAGAGAAATTAAGCTCACATATTCCATGAAAGCGATGTGTCAATATGAGTATGATGTGACTGATAAAGTTCGGAAAAAGGAAATCCTGGGTTTCGGAGCAGCGGAGCATCGGTCTATGGCAGAGAATCTTGGTATTGAAAAAACATTAGCATATATAAAAATGCAACAAGAATTAGACAAAGTCACAGTCAAACTGTACCAAGCAGCACTCATGCGCAGTTCGTGGGGGATGCTCACACCAAGAAAAATTGCTACCAAAACCCCCAAAACCAGTCCGCCAACCAGTATCAGGGCACAGTAGGGAACCAGATACATTATTTTGGTCAGCAGCAAAATTACCAGCAGCTTAGTAACCAGGACTCCCCAGGTTCCCAGAGACAAGCCTGAGAGGGGCTAGCGGATGTGAATTTTTGCCCCTTTGATTCCATCCATGTGCATAATTGTGAGGAATTGCTATGTTCTGACAGTTTGAATGCCTTATTAGCTTTGTATGATAATTATGTGCCTTTGTGGGACTGTAACTATGTTCATGTGGTGGCAGGTGTCCATTCCCAACTCAAGCCGGCAGGTTGGAGAGACATGTTATTATTTGTTACTGACCCTGGTATTGATAGTCACTTTATCCTAGATGGGGTCATGAATGGTTTCAAAATAGTGGATCCCCATGCAGAAGTGGACACTGACACTGAGCAGGAGTTAACTCTATCCATGGATGCCTCAGGCAAGGGTTATGGAGAAGAGTGTATGGTAGACTGGTTGGCGGTAGCATGGCATGGTTCTTTAGAAAATGTGTACATGTTCAGATCGGTGGATTTATCAAACAGTAACAATTGTGTTATGTGGGCTTGCATAGTTCTGAGTTTTCGCTCCTTGCTGAGGAAAAGTAACTTGGTACCTAATTCAATTTCTGACTTGTCAGGCCACTTCCTGAAAAGGAAATCAGTCACCTTTCACCCATGGGGCATGTTACTTGAGATTAGTAGTTCAAAAACAATTCAATATGGACAGAGAATGCTGGTTCCCATAACCTTCCCCCCGGGATCACCCTTCTGTGCGGCCTCATTGATTTGAAAGCATATGATTGACGTTCCCGCTTCACCAGACTCACCATTATTTGTTTTTATAAAGGAGGGTGAGAAGTTCCCCTCAGTTACTCGGTCCTGCTCAAATTCCTAAAGGGACTAATTAAGGGCATTGGGGTGAACCCTGAAAGGGCCGGAGTGCATAGTTTAAGAAGGGCAGGTGCAGTTTTCTTCCATGAGTCAGGCATTCCATTGGAGGATATTCGGCAGGCAGGGGATCGGGCAGGATTGACAGCGCTCATAAACCTAGCAAAGCCTATGGTTACGAGAATCAGACTTGACAATGTTATATCAGCTGCATTATTGAAACGACCTTTTGAGTTTGTATATGCTTAACTTGGACTCGTCGAAGTTTTGGGTATGCCAGTCACTTGTGACAGTCGGCTAAACGGCAGTGACGACTTTGTTTATCCTTTCCCAGAGTTCGACGAGTCAATGGTCCAAATAGATCACCCGGGTGATCTATTGGCCTATTGACTTTAAGACACTGCACCGCCTCCACCTGGTGTAGTTTAGAACAGTAACCCCCTCACACTCTCCCCCCACAGCAGGGGTGACAGCAGTTCAGCAAGCAGCAGCCACACATGGCAGGCAGGACAAGAACTTTGATTTTTTTTTTCTCTATTTTCTCTCTTAATAAAGTGCCGGTCACTTGTGACAGTCGGCTAAACGGCAGTGGTGACATTGTTTATCCTTTCCCAGAGTTTGACGAGTCAATAGAAAATTTTGGCAACATTAAAATTCTTGATCTCCTTGTCTTTTATATTAGATTTAGCCATATTGCCAAGAATCTACCCAAAAAAGCAATATCCCTTATTTTTTTTTACATAAGCCGATGTACTAAATGCTGATTCAGTAGTAAATCCACTGTTGTGGCATATCTTTCAGATCTCAAGTTTTGTGGATATCTTTTGGTTAAACTACCACATCATTCGGTGGAGTAGTGCAGTGACAGGCTAGACCCATTGGGTATAGATATTTGGGCAGCCACCAGTGCACTGGTAGGAAAGCTTTAAGCCTCAGCTTCACCTAGAATTGAAGGTCATATCCAGTGACCTTGATCTCAGTTAAGGTCATTTGTTAGTTACATTCATCAGTTTGCTACTTGGGTGACCATTCATGCCTAAAGTCATCCATTCAATGTGAATTCCATGCATCACCAAGATTTTTTCTGTGTTTTAAGCATCAGGGTCAAACACATGACCTTGACCCTGGAGGATGTTTCACCTCATAGGTATTGATTTATACATATACGACCTCCACATGCGGGAGAAAAAATTTTATTTTTAAAAACCGTTTCTCAAAGGTCGCCGTGTCCTGTCCATATGTTAGACACAGGATATGGACTTTTATCTCTAAATGCGGCCTTTTATTTTAACATATGGCACTCCACATGCTGACAGTCTGTATACACATGCAGACCTTCCGTATGTTGGCTCTGCGAAGCTATTATTTTTGTAATTGGTGCGTTCAACTTAGGAGAACGAGGGAACCCCCTTCTGGTATCCCCCTATGACGTCATAAGACAACTTCCGCTTTCTCCTTTATCGTTCATAAAAGGATGAACAAACAAGACGAAAATGGGGAAGAAAAACCCTACTAAGGTCAGATTTTTAAAGTCCTCTCTTTTTCTTGTGTCGTATATGATAGCTCAAGACTAAGTGGTCTTTTTTATGTCAAAATAAAGGCGTGTCTTGATGTTTTTCATTCAAAACTTTGGTCCCCAGTTGACGCTACCTCCTTGTCGATGTGTATTCTTGGTTCAAGCAGCCGGCTTCCCCCCTTCTGTGCTTGATATCGTGACTTAATCCTTCCTTAAAATTGACATAGGGATCTGGCTGTACTTTGAAATAGACCCCCCTTTCCACACCAAAGCGTAAATAAACAATTACTGTTATATAAGTCACCAGGTTTTCTTTGGTGCATGATGGCAAGCTATGTCAATCAGGTACTGCTTTATGTAGAGCCTGGTTTTGGTTAATGGTTTTATTTTATTTGCATTTTCAGAATTTCAAAGACTTGATTGAGGATGTGACCAATCTTAAAGCCCTCCTCCGAGAGAACAGAACGCTTATGGGTCCAGAGAGTGACCCTGATTTAGAGGTATGAGTCAAAAATTACTACCTCTATACATTTTTTCTCTATGGGCTCATATCGTATTCAAATACACTAAATTCATTTATTGTAAACCTATTCCTCTTCTTTATTTTATGTATATATATATATATATATATATATATATATATATATATATATATATATATATGTGACCCATCCTAACAAGGTGGTACTGAAGTCGCACATTTAGAAGCCTAGATATGGCCCTTTCAAGTGGTATAGTGTCAAAAATATGAGATTTTTCAAAATTGATATTTTAGCATTTTTCTTACATATAGGTAGATATCTTTCAGAATCCTTGCTTACTAGATTGAATTTAGGTCCCAAATGCCTAAAAGACATAGATCTAATTTTAATGGTTATATAGAATTACATAAAAATCATATAGGATTCATAGATTATTAAATGTTTAATATGTCAATTATCTCAGTTAAATCATTTTTTAATCGATCCGACTAAATTTTCCTACAGAAGATCTCGAGAGGACCACCTGGTTCAAATATGCAAGTGTTATATACCAAATAAAAGCTCTTGATTAGCTGCAAATGAATATGACAATAACTAAACATTTTGCGTGTGCGACTTCCGAACCATTTTGTAAGGATGGGTCACATATAAGGTAGAATAAAAAATAGTTCTTTTGCTTACAGACTATATTTTATTTTGCCTTATATAATGGAATAAGATGTGTATTAAACTTAAGTTCATTTTTCTTTTCCAGAAATATGTGAAAGACGAGAACAAAGATGAGGGAGTAGAAACTATGGATGAGCAGGACGAGTTAAACGATGATCAAGAGCGACCCGAGAACTACCAGGGTGATGCGGGAGAACAAGCTATAGCATACATCCTGTAGTAGGTCTTCCTGCAGCATCTGGTAGTGGTTCCATGCCTGAAGGTACCACAAAAGTGGGGGGCCCTACCCCTTAGAAAGGAGAACACTGGAGGGAAGACAAGCTTGATTCCTTGTTGAAGGGTGCTAACCATCTGAAGCCAGTACTGAAAGGGCGCTTCAAACATAGCTCTGATGGAAAGGAGCTAAAGAAAATGGCGTGGGAGGAACTACGAGTTGAGGTTAAATTCCTTTAAAATTTGTTTCTTTAAATATATTCTTCTTATATTCAGTCTAATATGCATGTCGTCAAGGCCTTTTTTCTGACCTTGGTAGAATACATTGTTTGCCTTTCCTTATTTGTTACAATATAACAAATCTGTTGACATAAAGGTGACATCTTTAACATGTAAGCCCACCTTCCTATATTTCAGACTATGTTAATTCTAATTGAGGATGGCATAGGACACATGAGCAGTGTCAGGACAAGCTTGGGTATTTTGTTCAAAAGGCTAAGAAAAAGGTAGGAATCACATTTCTCTATTATATTCTACTGTATCATTATGATGTATATATATCTGTGATTTATTAGTATCTCTGAAAATAATTAATTATGTTTTTTTAAGAATAATATTTTGGAAAACTCATCAGAAACATGTATTGTCAATTATGTGTACCGTTCCCATTTTTTTTCCAGAGACAGGTGATAGACTCTAAGTATAAAAGCGGGAGTGGTCAGCGTGACAATGAGGATTATCTGACCTCTTTGGAGCAGCAGGTATGTGACTATGCTGGCCAAGATGTTGTGCTAGGTGAGAACTTAATTTCTGTCTATACTTAATATCTGTCTATATTTTGTGATAAGTAGAGAACTATATTGTACATTATACCATATATACGACATCCATTACCCATCACTGTACTGTACTCACCTATAATGTATACCACACCCTGCTCATGTTCATGTATTGCCAATAATACACTATACCTAGATATGACAATACATTGTATATGGAACAGATATATATATATATATATATATATATATATATATATATATATATATATAAAATATATATATATATATATATATATATATATATATATATATATATAACTTTGTCCATAACTTTGGTTTAAATCCACCTTTTTGCACAATTCCAAATTTTAAAATATACTTTATGGTAAGACCAACCTGGACATTAAATTTGGTTGACCTTGTCGGAGTTCAAGGTCATGCTTTTCAAGGTCAACAGATGAAAATTAGCCTCGAAATTAGATATGCCTTAATGTGTGCAATTTCAACTTATCTGACAGTGAGGGACACTGGCTCATGGAATGTAGAAGACCCGAGGTAAAAGTGACCTTTGGGTCAGGTTGAGGCTGTTTTCGCACCAACCAATTATCATTTTTAGGATTTTGGGATAAAATAAGCAGCTGCATATCTGTCTGTAACATTGAATCAAATGCACCTATCTAAATAATCCTTAATTATAAAATAGACTACTCAATGAAATTAGCACAGTAAACAAAATTTTATTCACATTGGCCACAAGTCAAGGTCATAGATTTCAGGTTGAATGATGTCTTAAAAATAGACCCATGTCACCTGTTCATTTATTCTAAATGTCACAGATACCTTCTTTAAATTTCAAGTCAATGATTATAATTATATAGGTCTATTTTATGAACTCTTTATGAAAGGTGTGAGTTTTTGGCATCATATAAATCTGATACAAGTTAATTTTTGTCTGACAACTGCTTCCAGACCTCCGGTAGTGCATCCCAAGATAATCAATGTTAACATCTTGAATCTAGTTCAGGGGACCCTAAGGATCGAAAAAATACCCGTTGCGTTGGGATGTGGGGGGGGGGTGCATGGTGGGTCCCCTGGCCTATTACTATGACACTTTGATTTTTATTGTTATTTATCATTGCAAGATTTAGTAGTTTTGATAAGACTGTAGATGAAATATATTAATATGAAAATGACTTCTTTATTTTTAATTGTGATTATATGGGTGATCATCTATAGCAACAGAAAGCTCTGGCTGTAAGTTTATGGCGGTAGGCCATCTGCCCCGTTCCAGTTGCACCAGCCCTCAGGGGCTGGTCAGCTGGTATAAGCTGCCCCCCTTGTGTATTATACCGATCCAGATGTAGGTGGAAGGTAGAGAATGTCAGACGGGGAAGTAGCTCAGCGGTAGAGCTTCAGCCTGCAGGTTGGAGGGTCCCGGGTTCGATTCCCGGTTTCTCCAGGACGTTTTCCGCCGACCGCTACACTGGTGGAGAAACCGAGTTGGTCCTGACCTACAAGGGGGGACTACGAGAACTCGGTACCTGGGCTGGAGTGACACGAATGAGGATTCAATTTGCTAGTGCTGGAAGGAGACTTGGTGGTTGGGCACAACCCAGTACTAGTCCCGGGTATCTGGTACCTATAGGGTACTGAACCCTATATTGAATCTGGTAGGGAGGAGTGTAGGGGCCAGCCCCGTTTCTGGAGATCCCAGCCCCCAGGGGCTGGCATCCGGTGGTAGCTCCCCCCTACATGTGTGTCATACCAATCCAGGTGTAGGTGCCTGGAACGGTATAATACAGATACGCTTCGACCCTGGCAGTACTGTGTACTGGTAGGTCAACTGGGAAGTCAGGAGTGCCTCACACTGCTTGATAAAGCCCAATCGATCTGGTTGGGAGGAATGCTTGGTGCTGGTTGGCCATGGTTGAAGCTGGTTGGGAGGAGTGTAGGGGCCAGCTCTGGCTGTAAGTCCATGGCGGTAGGCCATCTGCCCCGTTCCGGTTGCACCAGCCCTCAGGGGCTGGTCAGCTGGTATAAGCTGCCCCCCTTGTGTATTATACCGATCCAGATGTAGGTGGAAGGTAGAGAATGTCAGACGGGGAAGTAGCTCAGCGGTAGAGCTTCCGCCTGCAGGTTGGAGGGTCCCGGGTTCGATTCCCGGTTTCTCCAGGACGTTTTCCGCCGACCGCTACACTAGTGTAATGGTTCGTATCGACTTATATGTTGGGTGGCTCGTTGGCTTGCTTATCACTAAAGATACCAACACAACACGAGTAGTTCGGGTTGGGCAAAGCCCCGGATACCCCTACCTCTCGGGTAGGACTTTATTTAATCTTCAGTAATTAAGAGATACGCGTCTTGACTGGACCATGTCCAGTCCCCTTCTGCCGCTCGTCCGGCTTCTTAGTAGAAGCTGGACGCGAGGCATGGTGCTGCCCCCTCTTGTACCAGCGGGGTATCGCAAAGCGACACCTAGCTGGCATAGAAGGAACGAGCACCACACGAACACGTCTCTCGGATGAACGGCACTAATATATATACAACGATGCCGGCCCCTACACCACCCCCACTAGACTATACCTAGGGTTGGGTGTATTTAATAAATACCTATTGTTAACTTTATACAATAATAAGTTATACATACATAGGTAAGTCTATACAAAAGTGTTCGTATAGATTATAGAACATTAAGGGGCATTATAAATAATATGTACATGATAAGGCATCGTCGCATATAACCCGAAGTAACTAATAACAACAATTAGGAAGTGGTGCCTTATGCACCATCGACCTAAGGTGGTAAATGGTAATGGGCACCTCCGGCGGTTGCCGGATGGTCCCCATTGGGTCATAGCCCATTGAACTTTCGTCCGGGCCTCGTAGTTGTAAATCGACCCCAATTTGGATTTGAGCTGGTCAATCCAAATGAGGTAGAATTTACCCACTGGCGTATCCGAGGGGCCGGACTTCATCCACTCCTCGTCATCGCTATCACCATCCTTATTGACGGCACCCGGGCACATGTAGTGGACTGTGTCGTAAGCACAGTCCGCGAAGCAGCGGGGAGTCCGTTCCTTGAACCCCTCGGCTGCATTCTTCCACATCAATTTCTGATTGTCGTCTTTAGGGACGTCCGTGGTCATCTCTTCCCACGTCGTCACAGACTCCAAATCAGATTTGGCTGACTCGGGCAGCTCTGGGTCTCTTGCGCTTCCCTCGCTGTCCATGTAAATGCCCTCCCCTCTACGGCTAGCTCGGCTGGTGGTAGTAGTACCAGACGAAGCCTTGGTAGAGGACTTGGCGCTCGCCCCGCTGGTGCTAGCAGAGGACGCTGCAGTAACCGAGGTGGCTACTGTGGTTGCTGGTGTTTTGGAGGCGGGCGTCTTCGGGTCGCCCTTACCCCTCGGCTTGGTGGGGGGCGTGGGCTCCGCCGGAGACGCTTTTGCTCCGTTCCTCTTTTTCCGACGCACGGCCTTGGGTGGCTGCGCCGGCACCTCGGGACTAGAATCCGACTGACCTGGATCCTTGTCCTTTGAACGAGGGCTCCTCCTACCACTGACCGGGGAGTCAGAGTCGGAGGCGGCCGTCGCCCTACTTTGGGCCTGCTGTTTCCGGTGGGCCCGACGAGCAGCGGTAAGCTCCTTCTGCTGTTTGGCGAGCTCGGCTCGCTTGGCTTCAACAGCAGCCTGTTGACGCGAGATGTCCTCTTCCGAGATCTCACCAGGCGCCTCCGGTATGTCGGCACCCGGTTCCTTCTCGGTCGTGGACTAACATTCGACTCGACATGCGAGACGCGGCCTACTACCCGAGTGCTATCGTCTGGAGCTTGGCGGTGTATACAACGCTTCAAAGCGAATGTACTGGTTAATCCATCCGCCACTCACGGGATACAGCTACCCGGGGAGGGCACGTTCGGCATCCCTAGCCGTGGAACGTATGTTATTCGCCTACGGCGGACAACACGCAGCAGCTCGTTGTGTACTGAGTTAGGTTACAGCAGACCTCAACCGGGGACTGCGTCTAACGCCTTCGGTTAGCATCTTATTCTTCCCGGCTTTACGTACGGCCTTCTCTGGGTTCCGCTTAGCCGTGGCGAGACCTTTCCCATACGTAATACCTTCACTCAGCGAGACATTCTTCCTTTTCTTACGATTAGGTCGTTTCCTGGCCTTCGTCTTCTTTTTGACTATTCTCTCATCTTCCAGCATTTTCCTCGGCCGGCCCCTAGGGCGCTTCACGGGTACCACCACGTTAGGTCCGCTAGGCACAGACTCAGGTGGCTGGTAACCGAACTCCCTCTCCGCCTCTTCGCGCCCCTTCCAGGGCCGAAGTTTTCCGACATTTGTCTTCCATTTCCTACCAGTTAGGCAGTCCTCCATCATCACCGTGGACTCGGAGATGATGCAAATGATTTTAAATGGACCTTCCCAGGGCGTTACGAGCTTTAGCCGTTCTAGCGGCTCGTAGTACCTTAGTACTTTGTCCCCAACATTAAAACGAATCCTTTTGGCATTGGTGTCATAACCCACCTTTTGCCATTTCGCACTCTTCAGCAGTTCTTTCCGAACGGCCTCGTATGCCTGTTTAAACCTATCCCTTAACGACTCCACAAACAACACGGTGCAGGGCGCCTCCGGGTCTATCCCAACCACTCCATACACTAAGTCGGCGGGCATTATGATGTCCTCGCCGAACACTAGCATGTTTGGAGTGCAATTAGTAGATGAATGGACAGTGTTGTTGTAGGCATGTACTACAAACTCGCACTGTTCATCCCTGTCGTCCTCTCGATGGCGATCCTAATGTCTTCAACCTCCAGGTCACTCTCGGTGAGAGGACCCTTTGGTGCAGGCTTACGGGTCAATCGCTTGACCCGTTCGGTTTTCACCGACTATTGTGTGACGGTGGAGTCTGTATCCATATCGGATTCAGACTCTCTTAGCCGCGCTGCCTTCCGGGTAATGCCCTCGGAAATCAACACAGCTCGGGCCAAGCTCTCATTGACCGCCATATTCTCCGCCAACTTTCGGTAGTTCCGGAGCCAAGAGACTGGCATACTGTCAGCCAACTTGTCGCTGCACGCGTCCATGACCAGAGTCTTGAAGTCGTCTGGTATGGCCTCGGGCACGCCTGGTTTCTCCGCAAGCGGACCGCACCCGAACATTGAGGGGTGCATGGGGATGTAGGTCCCCCAAGAGGTGTACACAACACCGGCCTCCTCGTCCACATGAGCCATACGCTCGATGCGGGTTCTGTATCCCGGGGGATACAGCGGAATGTCCAGAGGATCATTACTATCACCCGAAGCCGTCGCTGTAGACGTGGGCTCTGGGCGCGGTGGTGGTGGAGGTGGCATCCTCTCCCTGTTGGTGGTCTCGGCCATCGCAGAGAGCGTACGGGCTGCCTCCTCGGCTTCGGATCCCCTCACGAGGACGTCTGTTGAAGAGTCCATAGACTCCTCAACCCGAGACGGGACCGTCGGGTCCTCGCCGTGGTGGGATCCGACTGTTAGATCTTCTTGATTGTCTCCAGGGACCAATCGAGGTAGCTACATACAGCCTCCTCCCAGGGAATACGGGGGGTGGTATAATTAAATACCAACCCAGCTACCACAGCATTGTGGGCCCCGCAGTCTTCACAAGTGGCATTCTGGCACTTTCGGATGGGTCGCCTCGACAGGGCATCCGCATTGATATGTTTAGCACCGGGCTGGTGCTCTATTTGTTTGTGCTCTAATCCAAACTCGGATAGATGAGCTAACCATCGTCCAATCATCCCCTCGGCATCCTTAAAGTTAAGGAGCCACCTAAGAGACGAATGGTCGGTTCGTAAAGTAAAGTCACTTCCCCAGAGAAAATGCTTAAACTTCTTCGTATACACCACTACCGCGAGAAGTTCCCGTTTGGTGGTACAATAATTACGCTGGGTTTTGCTTAGCGTGTTGCTGGCGAATGCTATTGGGACTTCGACTCCGTCCTGGACCTGAGAGAGAGCCGCCCCTATGGCATCATTGTGTCTAATATGAAATGTCCCTCGGGAGTGGGATATTTCAATACGGGTGTGTTTCTAAACAAATCCTTTATTTTATTAAAAGATTCTTCTTGCTCGCTGGTCCATGGGAATGGGTCCCGTGCCCTACCCGGGGTCCAGTGAGCTAAGCACTGCATAGGAAAGCTGACACGAGAGTAATTTGGTATGAAATCACGGTAGTAGGAACAAAATCCTAGAAATGATCTCACCTCCTTAGCACTCGTGGGTCTTTCCCAATTCTCTACAGCTTCTAATTTCTCCGGATCTGCGCTCACTCCGCTGGGGGTGATGATCCTTCCCAGGTATGTAATTGTTTTCTTAAACAGGTTACATTTCTTGGGTTTGAGTTTTAGACCGTTGGATAGTATCCGGTCGAGTACCAATTGCAGATTTGCATGGCATTCCTTAAATGACTTGCTGAACACGACAACGTCGTCCAAGTAGACCAAACATCTCTTTCACAAAAGGTCGCTCAACAAGGATTCCATCATGGCCTCGAATGTAGCGGGGGCGTTACACAATCCGAAGGGTAAGACATTATACTCGAATAGCCCCATATGACTAGAGAACGCTGTTTTCTCTATGTCAATGGGGTGCATCGGTATCTGCCAATACCCGGATTGCAAATCCAAGGTACAGAACCATTGGTTCCCACCCAAGCTATTTAATGTCTCGTCTATCCTTGGTAAAGGATACGAGTTCTTCTTTGTCATACCGTTCAGTTTTCGGTAGTCGACACAAGCGGATTGTACCGTCTTTCTTAGTGGTCATACAAACAGGACTGGACCAGGGACTCGAGCTCGGCACGATGACCCCTAGGTCCAACTGTTTTTGTATTTCCTGTTTGCAAATTAACTTCTTCTTAAGAGGAAGTCTGCGATACGGGATTTTAAAAGGTTTCTCGTTGCCCACATCTATGGTGTGCAACACCTTGTCGGATCTGCCTACCGGTCCTCCTTCCCTACCAAAAGCACTATCGTACTTCTGTAGGAGTTTCGCTAGGCACTCCTTATCCTCCGTATTCTGTAAATCTGATTGGTCAATCAGCTTTTGGAATTCTTCATCCAATGGATGCTTACTAACAGGGTTTAGTGGTTTATTGAACCTGGCCTCGGCGACGTGTTCAACCAAACTCATCACACCCACACTGTCGCCTCACTTCAAGTAAACTACTGAACCACTTCGGTTATTTATGGGTTATACAGACCAAGCTGCATTAGCCACTAATGTATCCACTGAGTCCAACCCGATACTTGATAAATATACCGTGTCGGGTTCATAGACTCCAGTTTCGTTCCTCTGGGCCATCGATCCGCCACAAAGGACATCACAAGTGGTACCCGGTGGGATCTTCACCGTATGTATCACTGATGCAACCGAAGACACCTGTCTCAATACGCATTGGACATGCAAGCCATACGGGTTCTGTATACTCATCATACCATCCCTGGGATCCAAGACGGCCCCATATAAGCTTGCAAAATCCAATCCAAGGATCCCGTCATCACTAACCTCTGCTATAGTTGGCGAAAGAACAAATAGGGATAGGCATAAACGTCCTACCAAAAGTACGCATACTGCTTCCGTCGGCTGTGCAGGCATTTACCCCCGTTTTGAGGTTCTCATGGCTGCCGGCCACCGAGTCGAAGAATCTTTTGGACACACAGGAGTGGCTGGCTCCAGTATCCACCAAGAATTCTCCTACCCGGCCTTCCACAGATATGGGTACATACCACCGTCTCCCCCCTAAAGGAGAGGGGTTACTGGTAAACTGGTGAAAGTCTCCCGAATCACCAAGATTCAATCCGAGTCCTCTCAAAAATTCCAGACACGGATGACTTGGGGGAAGGCGTGTCCCACACGCTCGAATCAATTCTTTGATCCATCCTTCCTCTCCCCCAGTGCGACCACCGTACACATGAGCACTAGGGTCCCTGGCCCCGGCCAAGGTGTAGGGGTGCGCACCCACAGCCACCCGGCCTCCAGGTGAATTTGATTCGAAATCTTCCACCGGGTCACCCCCGGTAGCATTTTGGCATTCGTTCCCCTCCGGGGTTATACCCAATGCCGTGGATACAACCCCCACTAGTTTTCCACATCAGCGGAACCCGTAGCGTTCTGCTCACCTTCATCGTTATCTTCGGCTTCATAGAAGGCAGCCATTACCGGCTTAGCAGCGGTACATTCAGATGAGTAGTGTCCCATGCGTTGGCACCTGAAACACTTAACCGTCCGGCGATCCACTCTGGGTCTTTGCCGACTGGCTTGGAGGGCGTCTGTAATTTTCTTACACATATCCTCCATAAGTTTGGTCATGTCCGGAGACTGACCCTTCGCTTTATTAGTGTTGTCAGGAGGCTTAATTGCCTTCTCACCAACTTTCGGGTCACTCCTGACCTCGGATGATGGTTTAGAATCCCTTGGTTTATTAAACGCCTTCCTCGGAATATACTTCCTACCTGAAGTATTTTTCCTCAGCTGCATCGAACAGAAGGTGCCGTCCTCCTGCTCGATTTCAATTAGTTCAAAGTCATCCGAGGTATTATCTACCTCAGACCGCTGAACTACGGATACTAGGGGAGCCGAGCCAGTGGCATTCGGTATGTCCCCAGCTAACATGGTTCGCTTCTTCATGGCCATATCTATACCATTAAATATGCCGTGCAATGTTATGCCTTCCTTCCAGGCATCTCTAGCAGCAATTTGCTCGTCTCGGTCTCTCAGACCCTTAACGAATTGTGTGATTAAATCGTCCATGTACCAGTCCTGGTTTTCAGTACCGGGCCTGGCCTTGCTTAGCAGGGCATGGAGTTCCATACCGTATGCTCTGAAAGCTTTGTTAGGCTTCTGCGTGCGTTTCTTAAAGCGGACCATCGGATCCTCCTTGACCATGTTACATAATAGTCCACTAGCAGATTCTACTAACTGCTCGAAACTTCCTACGAGACCGTGCCAAGTCCGCCATTGCTCTACAGCCGTGCGACCCGGCCCGCCTTTCAAGCATCTCACCAGATGCGGCTTGGCCTCGTATGGGGTCTAACCATTACAATTCATCACATCGATGAAATCTTCGAACCACTCTTTCCATGGCCGCGTACCGTCGTATTCCTTAAGAATCACGGCTACCCTTCGGGCGGAATTATGGGCATACATCAATCTAGTGCATTGTTGTTTGCTCCACTCAATCGCCTTGGTTTCGTTCAAGGTTCAATTGCCTCCCATTCCACCAAAGCTTGTGTTGCCTGGTGGAGGCGGTGGTGGCGGTTGGCTATACGTCCACTGTGAACCACTGTAGTTCGTATAGCCTCCACCACCTTGGTTAGGGCCGGTACCCGAGGTACTATTGCTACCTGTAGTACCCGTGGCACCGTCCCCCCCTTGAGTACCTTGGTGGCCGCCATCAGATGGCTGGTTCGGTTGACTACCATCGTTTGATGGAGCTTGTTGGCTGCTGTCATTACCAGCTCCCAACCCGACATTTTCTGTCTGATCCACATGTATGTGGAAGCCATTAGTTTCCGCGCTATTGTCGGAGGCATCCCGAGGTACATAGTCCAGGTCTATGTTGTGGACTATAGGGACCTCACTTATCCGGACTCTACTAGTTCGGCCGTGCTTGTCTTGGGTTCTGATATAAACTCCCCCTTGATCTACATTCCGCGTCGCATTGTCATTGACAAAAGGATTGTATTGCGGATGCTTAGGTGTAGAACAGGAGACTGGGTCCCCTTGTTTAACAAACGTCGAGTTCGGGTTTAAATCCTTACTCGCCGGAGGAGCATTCGCCTGCTCTTGCTCCTGTAAATAGCTCTCCATAGCAGACTTATTTATTGTGAGGGTAGCTACATCCGTAGTGAGATTTCGCTGCTCCTCCCTTAGCTGTGCATTCTCCGATAAGATCTCGGATCGAATCTTCTCGTTTTCTGCAACTGCTCGGTTACGCTCCTCCTGGGCGGCTAATGCCTCCCGCTTAAAAGTATCCTTCAACAGACGGTACTTTTCACCTTTTTCCTTCTGAGACTGCTGGTATTCAGTGGTCTCTCTCCGGATCTCGCCTTGTTCCGAGACCAACTTGGCTTCCGTCTCTGCCTTTCGGAGCTGAAGTTTCTTTAACTTCTCCATGGCATGCAACTCGGATTGTAGTCTGGTTACATCCCGGGCCTTAGCAACCTCCTCGGCTCTAGCCTTTTCGATTGCTCTGAGTTTATTGGCTTCTTCGAGCTCCAGCTCAGCCAATCTTTTCTCTTTTTCCATCTCGTCTTTCTCCTTTCGCTCCAATCGATGGGCTACAGAAGTTAGGCGATATTTTAGGTCTGATTCTTTTAGAATCACCTCCTGTTCAACGGACCGGAGTTTACAGATCCGAGATTTTGTCTCCTCTTCTATCTTCAATTGGGCTGCCATGAATTCTTCATGCTGCCTCTTAGCCTGTAGCTCTATCTGTTCCTTGGCTTTCAAATAGGCCGAAGTAGTTTTATACCCGGGGCCCATCCGACGTCCGCATATTGACTTGCGGCTGCCTCCAGGGTTGAACATGGAGTCAGACAAGCCTTCATCCAAAGATAGGCCTAGGTAATGCTTTTCCGAGCTCCTCGGTTTGGCATCCCGAGGCTTAGTCTTCGGGGTTGCTTTAGGAACCATTGGGTCTTTTACAGCTTTACTATCGTCGCTATCATGATCCGACGATGTCATTAGTGGGGCTACTCCGTTTGCCCCCTCTGGTATCGCTCCCGGGGGGGTCGCGGTACGCTGCATAGGGCTTTGTGCTATTGGGGTACCCAAGTTGCTAGCCGGGCCTGCTGGTATAATAGGACCCAGCTGGCGCCTGCTAGTTATAACTCGAGACCAATCGCTCAAGTCCAAAGTTGGGGGTCTTAATACCCCCCTAAGCAGTCCTGTATCCGGTGTCACCATTTGAGGTGTACCCAGATACAATCTAACGATGCCACCTCCATTACTGGTGGCACCGTCTGTTAAACCGGATGTCGAGAAGACAGTCTGGACACCCTCCGGGTTGAACATTTGTTGTTGACCGGGTTTCCAGTCTAACAACAGATGCTGGAATGTGAAACCATCCTCTTCGAATCCCTCTAGCCCTGGGCTGGAGGGATCCGCATCGGGTTTCCCGAGGCTTTCGGCCAATGTGGCCGCGCTCCACCCCCGAACCAACTGGTCACGGCACCAGTGTAATGGTTCGTATCGACTTATATGTTGGGTGGCTCGTTGGCTTGCTTATCACTAAAGATACCAACACAACACGAGTAGTTCGGGTTGGACAAAGCCCCGGATACCCCTACCTCTCGGGTAGGACTTTATTTAATCTTCAGTAATTAACAGATACGCGTCTTGACTGGACCATGTCCAGTCCCCTTCTGCCGCTCGTCCGGCTTCTTAGTAGAAGCTGGACGCGAGGCATGGTGCTGCCCCCTCTTGTACCAGCGGGGTATCGCAAAGCGACACCTAGCTGGCATAGAAGGAACGAGCACCACACGAACACGTCTCTCGGATGAACGGCACTAATATATATACAACGATGCCGGCCCCTACACATGCAAAAGACGTTCAAAACTGGTCATATTCACATAATTACGTAAAACCGACCCGAGGATTATGTCTTTAGGAAATAAACTTTTTTACATAATGAGTTGACTAGATGTGACACAACATGGGAAAACGTAACATTACAGGGATTAGTGTCATTTCTGGCCACTAGGTGGCCAATAAGTGCAAAAAATATTGTATTCTCATACATCATCAGGGGATGTTAGCCTTGTTCTCCTTGTCTGATTTTGATAAGCAACATACCAAAATTATTCCCAACACCTTCTCATTCCAATTCAAATAGATTTGGTCTAATAGGTCCATTTGTATTGTCTTGAGAAACTGCTCCTGGAGTCAGTTAGATATTCCTAAATCATCAAAGGTCCTAGTCCCTGTCAATCGACCTACACCTCCTGTCAGGTTTAGGTACGATGATATGTTTGTGTTGTAAAAGACACCTATGCCCAGCATTTTTGGTCCATTGTTGTTAGAATTCGTCCCGTGTTCTGTCACAGATGTTGATGTAGAAGATACATCCTATATAGGATGTAAAAAAGGTGTATGGTGTTTGATGTCAAAATCATGTCTTTATCAGGTGCAATAACACACATTATATGTTGTCATGAATGAGATGTCACAGGACAAATGTTAAAAAGATGTGTACCATTCAACATCAATAATACATCTTGTATTAGTTATTCTGCAATGTCATATAGTGACACATGTTAATTGTTTCTTTGCTTTAGACAAAATCATGTGTTACCAGCAACACTACAAAAATATGTTTATTCTATAATTCAGGCATAGTAATGGTGTATTCAAGCAAGAATATGACATCAATGATACATCATAATTATATCCCCTAGGTAGTTCTTGCTTCAAATACAAGGGGTCTCATCTTGCACTTTGTTGACATTCTAATCTGCATTGGTACAATCCTGATCAAAAGTATGATCAAAGTCAATCAACTGGCTGCAGTTCTTGAACCCAACCGAAATGAAGGTTTTCTTGAATATATAATGTGTCGTTTTTTGTGATGTTTAAAGGGGGGGCTTAACAAGCAATGGACAGGATGTACACCTTTTTTATGACTTATGAAAATATACAAGAACTAAATGACTTCAAGTAAAGATCACACTCCCGGGCCTCTAGGCTAGGATAAATGTGTGATGCCATTCTCTGTGGATACTGAAATATTGTAAATACCTTTGTCTAACCAGGTATTAGTTTATTTCGTATGCAGAGTGTCTATGAAGGATGGGATATGTCTGATATATCTCCCATTGAGGTATCCTAGCCTGACTATCGTGACTGGTATATTTAGGATACCCAACCCTCGTACTTCCCATATCAACCATTATCTCACGATTCTGGCCTCTACAGTGCCTTTTTGGTCATAACCCCGTGCCGTTATCGGGGTATAACCGCACTCTCAGAGTCCATTTTTTTTTCTAAGACGATCTTGGTTAGAACCTGAGCAGGTTAATAAATTGGAGAAGGATATGAAGCCACCCTCGCCATAGTTTTCCAGTTAAAACCGTTAAGGTTCAACGGGGAATCGATCCCCGGCCACTGGGGCAGGAGGCGAGCTCGCTGTCCACTATACCAAGCCGACCGCTGATACAAAGCAATATACATCAAGGATTTGAAAAATTTGTCCGACATACCTGAAGTTTGCAGACCTCGTTAGCATAGAATCCAATGGTGCCGGGTGGAGTTATTAACAGGAAAACATCCTTAGATATCCTAGATGAACATGCCATGCCAAATTCCTCCATTTTTTTCGAAATAAATAAGAATCCATTGATTTTCCATAGCGATACACGACTGACCCGGCTGACCTCCTTGCCGGAAGTGGGTTCAGCCGAAAGTAGGTCAGGTACATCCGGGCACCTATCCCCTTTGTCAACAAGACGAAATGGCCGTGTACCGGGCCGTGTGCGTTGGATCGTTATGGAAAATCAATGGATTCTTATTTATTTCGAAGAAAATGGAGACAAAATGAAGGCGAACACCAACTAGAGATCGTATATTTGGCGGTGTTAGAAGTACAGGACTTGACATTATTGGATTATACCCAAAAAATGAGTGTAAAGGTGGAGGTATGTCGGGCAGAGTGACAACATGGCCACGACGGCTTGGCAAAGCGAGCGGCTCGCATGCACTTACAAAATGTCTTCTCATGGAGTAACTCTGGGGTTTTAAGGTAAGAAATTAATACAAAATGGAGGAATAAGTGCGATAAACGCATTAATGCATTGATATTCTAGGACTCGGTGAGGTTAGCTGGAAATAATCGCCCTCCTGCTGCGCGGTCGGGCGATTATTTCCAGCAAACCTCACCTCGTCCTAGAATATCAATACATTAATAGCTTATCATTGCATTACTAATATGACACGGCTCATGGACCATTTCAGAGTATTTGTGGCCTAAAACATCACCATGAGCTCAGGGTGTGGGAAATATCAATATAAAATGTTACTATGGTTGTGTCACCTAAGGGCTAGAAGATCCTACCATAATACCCTATGTATGTATTTTTTTGGCCCAACCCTAATTTCTTTCTTTTTTTTATATATATTTTGTGAAACTCAAAAACATATGAAAAGTGTCATAACTTTGGTTCTATATGAGCAATTTTCAAAGTTCAAAAACCCATGGCTAGCTTCTAGGAGCATTTACTCTTCAAACATTAAGGGAAAGGGATTATTATGTGTGAGTAGCTTTCTTAGAGAATTTTATTTCTCAAAAAGGCATAGATGTGAATAGGTGACACAAACCCAATATTTTTCCAATTGTCCCAGCATCACAGGAGTCCAGGGGCCCCTAGGACCCTGTAGCTTTATGAATTTTGAAGATCCACTTAGAACTTAGAGATGAGCCATTTATTGCCGGGGAGGGGGGAATTGTTAGATATGGGGGGGGGCTCTTTGGTGGGAGGCCTAACCCAATAAACCTTTACCACATTTTGCGCACCCTCCACGCTGGAGGCACAGAGAATTTCACGCCCCTCTTTCATATATATAGTAGTGTGCTTTTTTGCTAACCCCTCCCCCCCCCCCGAATAGCAGTCAAAATTTTCTATGCCACTCTCAGGAGGGTGAAACGTTTTTGTACTAGTACTTTTTGAACACGCCTGACGGAGGGGGGGGGCAAATAAACTTTTGAATCCTCTTGAGAAGGGGGGGCATAAAAAATTGACCAATTTTTCAGCACTGCTATAGATAAAAGAGGGGCGCGAAATTCTCAACGCCTCCAGTGTTTGGGTGCGCAAAAACAAAACGAAATTTAACTGCTGTTGAGGAGGGGCTTATACCCTAGATCTAGATCCAGTTACCGCCCTTGGTCTGTGATAAGATCATGGTTTTGCCGTCTGGGTATCTCTAAGTTTCTCTACGGCTGGCTGACTTTTCTAAGCATACATCTCTAACTGAAAGGGAAATACATAATATTTTAGTGAATATATGACAATCATGGTGGGTGGTGGATTTTTGATCATTTTTCTTTTTGTCCATGCCGAAGAAGATTGCATGTGAGTAAGTCATGGCTAATTCACTAAAAACAGGTAAAATTATATCCTCGGGATCCCAGAGGGGTTGAAAAGGTTGTAAGAAAGGAAATTTGACCCCTATTCACCCCCACCCTTCCCTGTTTTTGAAGCGTGACCATTTCCACAGTTTCTGCATCCAAATGATCAGCAATGCATAACATATCTAATGTATAAACAAAAGGGTGCTTTGCCAAATAGATAGCCCCAGTCTATAGATGCAGTTTCTTTTATTTTCTCCATGCACTGATAGTGAATCTAGTAACATCCTTTTATAGCTAAGTTCTCAAGAAGATATAAGATAAATCTAAGTAGGCCTTTTGGTTACAAAACACAAGAATGGATTCTGACTACCATCTCATTATTAGGGCCATCCACAAATGGCGTTCATATAGCAGTGGGGTAGCACCGTGTAGGATCAAGTATGACAGGGGGATGATCCGCGATCATCCATGGAATAGAGCTAACAAAAATACTGTAATTAACATAATGGTACATGGTTTTTGTGTGGGGGGGAGGGGGTGGCCAGACTGCACAGAGTAGCATTACATAAATTTTAGTGGCCAATATTGTACAACCATGCATATAAGCCGGGTCTCATTGACCATTTCAGCACTTTTGGTGACTTATATGACCACGCTGACTTCTTAATGTGGCTAATATGAGGAAGGGGTGTTGTGATGCACTTTAGCCACGGGACACATATTGTCTACATTACATTTTTTCACATTTTGTCCACAAAGGCCCAGTGCAAACTGTCCATAAAAAATGTTCTATCCACAGACTATTTTTACAGAGTGTCCATAAAATAATTTTTGTCCACAACCAACAGCATCATGGTATCCACAAAATTTCACCAGGTTTACTTTCTCCTTACCTCTTCATAGTTATTGGTCAATCAATCATAATCACATATGTTGTTCATGATGGCCAAAGGTGAATACAACATTAGCAGAAGTAGTATGCAAGAGGGGAGCGGGTGTGCATCTACTACCCAATAAAGACTGGGGGTTACCCCAAGGTCTTTATTTGGGAATAGATTCACACTCCCTCCCCTTCAAAGTTGCCTTATTCCTGTTATAACAAGGCGTCAAAAGATACCGCTGCCCTGCATTATTAAATCACATATTCATGGCTACCAAAATAATTGCACAGCAGAACTATCAGTGGACCTGTGCATCTGTTGGACTGCCATGCATATATAACCCAATATATGCATGGCAAGGAAACATTCCTGTCCAACCACATCTCTCCTCACTATAATTGGGTTTCAAGAAGTGCAAGTTTAATATTATATGGATATGATTTCATTAATACAACAGCACTTTCCTGAATCCTAAGATATGTATAAACATGGAAAAGCAAGTTGTAGCCATTAGTAATGACCCTGCATTAAATCAATTCTGAGGCAGCTGCTCCCACAAACTAAAGTCTGGGAAATTCATTTCTGTTATTCCCCTCACGCTATGGTAATTATTTGCTTTGCAGTAGGCATTCTTTTAATTTATCTTCCTGGCATGGCTAAATCCATGGGCTTAGGTCCTATATCAACTAATTGCAGCAGGGCTAAAGGTGAAACCATCTAATTGTGAAGAGTGATGTTCCGCGGGCACACAGTTAGAGATGGGGGTGAGGTCACTTATCCATCCAAGGTGGAGGCAGGGAGAGAGTGGCCAGCAACAGAGAGCATGTCTGAGGTCTGCAGTTTCTTGTGCCTAGCCATTGTTTAATGGGCAACCCTAGGTTGGCAATAATTTGATTACTTTAAGTAATACTTGACTATTCTATACATCATGTTTACATATAACTAGAGAGAGAGAAAGTGAAACAGAATACAGTGTATAATTAAGAAATGATTAAAAATAAGTGGACAAGTGGTGTGCAGTGTCTTATATCGAGGTGAAAGAAAGTACTTACATTACCTGTTATCTTCATGTTCATACATCGTGTTTACATAAAACTAGAGAGAGAGAAAGTGGAAGAGCATATGGTATAGAAGCATAGAACTTGGGTCATGGTCTAGAAACACCCCCCCCCCCCCAACATCCAGATGTAATGAAGGAAACGTGACAGCTTTTTTACATCAACAAGGGATCATTAAGTTTTTAACATCAAGATAATTATGCATGGTTAAGCAGATAAGTGTTGTGTCCCTATGTTGTATTTATAACATGGCATCCCCAAGGAGAAGATCTAAAGGTATTATGTGTACGAAAAATCCCCCTCTGTATTAGAACCTAGGCCCCTCTCATGATTGAGATTATGGGCATTATATATATGCAGGCTGACTAATGTAACTCAAAAGCGGCCCTCTCAACTATAATTGATCATTTTCCTCATTGTATCTTGCAATGGATCTCATGAAATCAGTTGTAGGAAGATGAATTTTGATCTTGGCAGTTTCCAGAATATTCAACAACTACTAATACCTTATTTGGACTACCTTTATCTCAATCTATATATAAAATAGATTGGCAGATCCTCTTTATGGTAGTTATGACACAGGTGCCTAATAAAATGGCATTACAATGGCTAAGGTTAGGGGTGCCAGTTATACATTCATCTATACCAGTAATGATCAACCAATTAAATATATTGCAGTCAATTTTCTCTTATACCCATGGGTAATGTGTAAAAGATCTTCCTTTGTCAAAATGTAAAAAGAAAGTTGAAAAAAATATTCATTGTAAAGCCACCCAGGATGAATTGCCCTTAATTTATCTGCCTAGCATGGCTAAATCCATAGGCCTAGGTCCTGTATTAACTAATTGCAGCATTAGATGGTTAAGGTGAAACCATCTAATTGTGAAGAGTGATGTTCCTTGGGCACACAGTTAGAGATGGGGGTGAGGTCACTTATCCATCCAAGGTGGAGGCAGGGAGAGAGTGGCCAGCAACAGAGAGCATGTCTGAGGTCTGCAGTTTCTTGTGCCTAGCCATTGTTTAATGGGCAACCCTAGGTTGGCATTAATTTGATTACTTTAAGTAATACTTGACTATTCTATACATCATGTTTACATATAACTAGAGAGAGAGAAAGTGAAACAGAATACAGTGTATAATTAAGAAATGATTAAAAATAAGTGGACAAGTGGTGTGCCATGTCTTATATCGAGGTGAAAGAAAGTACTTACATAACCTGTTATCTTCATGTTCATACATCGTGTTTACATAAAACTAGAGAAAGAGAAAGTGAAAGAGCATATGGTATAGAAGCAAAGAATTTGGGTCATGGTCTAGAAACACCCCTCCCCCTAACATCCAGATGTAATGAAAGAAACGTGACAGCTTTTTTACATCAACAAGGGATCATTAAGTTTTTAACATCAAGATAATTATGCATGGTTAAGCAGATAAGTGTTGTGTCCCTATGTTCTATTTATAACATGGCATCCCCAAGGAGAAGATCTAAAGGTATTATGTGTACTAAAATCCCATATGGTATAGAAGCAAAGAACCAAGGCATGTAGAGACTCCAGTCTTATTTTAAAATGACTTATTAACAATAGATCTTCAACTTAGGCTGGTTGAAAGAAAGAAAACTTTGATAGTATTTGTCCTGGATGCAGAAATTTGAATGTAATGGGCGTGAGCAAAATGGACTTGAAAATACTTGAATATGTACTGCACAGTCATGCCTGCAAGTAGACCCTAAGTTTCTGTACCAGAAATTCCCCTATGATGACCCTAATCTTGGTGGGAAATAAGAAGATTGAGGGTAGTGTTTTAGTAGGCCTACCAGTGTACTTTCATTTTGCTCACGCCCATTACAGCACCTGTATTTGGTTATAGAAATGAACAGGGGAAAAGGAATGCCAACCAGAGCACCTCCAAACAACATGAAAATGTTAGATAGGACCCCCCACTAAGGAATAGATAAAATTATATTGGCCTGTTGCTGTTTGGCTTGATGGTATAGACCCTGGGATGAGGTGGAAATTGAATAAAAAGGCAATTTTTGGCCATTTTTGAACTTTGGGCCACCATATCTAAAAAAATAGAAGGCCGACATATGTAAACTTGCCCTTCTTTTGAAGCCCAAGGTGTTTTCTTTGAAATGAAACCAGAAATAAGAAGAATGGTTACTTACTTTTTATTTTACAGCCCCCTGTATCCAAAAAGACCAAAAAAGACCCAGGTGCCCACTTTCGGTGGATTGACCCATATGCATCCAAGGTGGAGGCAGGGAGAGAGTGGCCAGCAACAAAGAGCATGTCTGAAGTCTGCAGTTTCTTGTGCCTAGCCGTTGTTTAATGGTCAACCCTAGGTTGGCAATAATTTGATTACTTAAAGTAATACTTGACTATTCTATACATCATGTTTACATATGTGACAGGATCTGCAAAAAGGGCTCTTAGTCCAGGGTGCATTAAGGTCCCTTTTCCCAGTATATGCCACATATAACTAGAAAGAGAGAATGTGAAACAGAATACAGTGTATAATTGAGATGTCCAAAAATAAGTGGACAAGTGGTGTGTTGTGTCTTATATCGAGGTGAAAGAAAGTACTTACATTACCTGGAGGTCGTTACAGAATCCACGAGAATGCAGTGTATCTCGTAGAGCTGCCGTGCAACCGTTACACAAAAGAAATCTCGTTCTGTTTTGCCTGGTGTGACCTCAGAACGAGGAAAAAACCGTAACACAAATAAAGTCTCGTTGTGAAAGTCTCGTTTTGTGTCCTCTTTGAGTCTGTCACGAGATAAAAAAAGGCAGTTACTCTAGGTGTTCTGCCTTTTACTTCTTCAGCATTGTTTTCAATGGGGACCATCGTTTTGATCCTGACAAGTTGGGTACCAGTGTAGACTCTGTTTTCTGAGGTAAATTTAAAGGAAGAAGACATCATGCCTCCTTTAAGGGATCGCTTGGGCAGGAAAACCCGCAAGTGTAAGCCAAGGGAGTCGCCTTTTTCTTTGTTCAACGATGAGGAATTTGTGGCAAGGTATCGCCTCAGCAAAGACGTAGTCAGGAAACTAGTAGAAGAATACAAGAAGCACAGTGCTTTCAAGGGCACCAAGAGGGCAGGAGGCATGACACATATTGACAGGGTAAAAATTTTTCTCTTCAATCTAAATGAAACTGTTTTCCTTTTTTTTTTTTCTTTATCAGACATCCTATTCCCCTCCCCTTTCCTCTCTGTCTTATTCTCTTTTTGAATAAAAAAGTTGCAGCAGCCCACTTATGTCACTCATGTCTCTTAGGTTTCATTTCATGTTAGGGGGTGTGGATGGTGTGTCCCCCATGTCACATGTCAATTTTAAAAAATGGTCATGTCACATGTCACTTGAATCCCCATGTCACATGTCACCTCTAACAACCTGTCATGTCCCATGTCAAATATAAGAAAACACCTATCTCATTTTTTGCCTCATCTACCTAATTTTTTGCCTCATCTCACTAATGCCCATGTCACATGTAGATATCAAGAACTGACCATGTCACCATGTCGAATTAATTGCTTAACACAGATATATTAAAAGTGAAGAGAAGGAGACTGATTCAGGATATATTCTTCTTACTCCTTCCCTCCTCTTCTCTTTATGAGACCCCCCCCCCCTTCACCCTTATCTTCTTGCAAGTAACTTTTCGTCTTTCTTTTCAGTTTTGCCTGGTCCTCCGTTATTTTGCGACAGGCAGCTTCTATGCGCTCACAGGTGATTCCCAGAAGGTGTCAAGAACTGCCGTATGCCGTGCTGTGAAGGATGTAGCCGGTTTCTTTTACAGGAACAGCCATCTCTTCATACAATGGCCTCACTCTTTCGAGGAGAAGCTCCATCTCGCACTGAAGCTGTATCGCCATCCGAAGCCTGGGACGGAGGAAGAGGAGCAGAAGACACCATACGTTTTTGGATACGTAGATGGGACTCATGTACCTGTTAAAACCCCTACTGAATACCAGAACGAGAGCGTGTATGTGAACAGGAATGGGTACCATTCTATTAACACCACCGTAAGTTGTTGTTGTTGTAGTTGTTATAGTAGTTCTTTATACATATAAAACAATATATCTTACTGGCTCAGAAAATTTCTTCTCTTAAGTAAGAGTCTTCATAAGTGTGCATGAACAAGTTCTCTTACATAGTTTTCTCTTTTCCCAAATTAATTTTTATTCTTGGTTCTATCAGGTGATCTGTGACTACGACAAAAGAATCCTCTTTGTGGACCCCCGCTGGCCTGGATCGGTGCACGACGCATATTCCCTGAATTCCAGCCCCGTTGGAGACGAATTGGAGGCGGAGGCTTGGGAGGACTTTGTCCTCTTAGGGGACTCTGGGTGAGTTTTTTTTTTATTCTTCTTTTTTTTTTATTCCTACTCTGGAGTTTCTTAAATGGATACTCAAGGGCTTCCTATATGAACGTCCTCCCCCTTTTCTTTTTTTTTCAGAGAGGAAAACAAAAATTTCTTAACACAGTTAGGGCACCTTCTTCTTTTTTTCTCTTCATCTTATTATCTTTTGGCTCCTTTCTCAGATACAGTCTGAGGAGAAATCTCTTCACCCCCTTCAAGGATGAGGAGACTCCTAAACAGCGCTCCTTCAATGTGTGGCACAAGAGGAGCAGAGTACGAGTAGAGCACTGCATTGGGATACTCAAGCAGCGTTGGAGGCGAGAAAAATTGAATCTTTATTTGATTGTAAACATCTTTTTATTTATCAAAGGAACTCAAAAAGTAACGAGATGGTCCTCCCTTTAAAAAAAATGAAGCATGTTACTGTAACACAAGTTTGAATATAAAGAGGAAAAATAAGCTGGAACTGAAAAGTAAAAAACTCTCTTTTGAATTTTCAGGATACTGGACTCTTCGGCTGGGTACATACGGCATTCACCTAAGAGGAGTTTGTGGATCATAACGGCTTGTGCATGTCTCCACAACGAGGCCCTGGACCACGGGATACGGATTGTGAACAGCCCCTCTGATCCTTGGAGGCCCAAGAGAGCCCCCCTTGTCCAGCCTCCACAGAGGACTCAGCTGGAACAAAGTGACTATGTCAAGAAGTTCAGGAAAGACTATGCTGAGAAGTATTTCTAGATGTCCAAAAACTGACCTAGTCCTGGCAGTATTCTTTTATAGCCATGTAGTTGTTATTCTATGTGCCACCTAAATTACCGGTATTTTCATAACAGAAAGATTTTTGTTTAAAGAAAGAAAAAAAATGATTTTTGTGTTTTTGTTTTACATGTAACCACGAAAGTCTATCCACGCACTGTCTTTAATAAAGGAAATGTAATTATAGGCCTTAATTCTCTTCTTGTTTAGTTATTTAAAACAGAAAGAGCTCATTTTCCTTGCTTCATCTTTCTTGCCATTCTTTCTGCCCTTATGGCTGCTCTTTCAGCTTTCCTCTTAGCCTTTTTGGCGCATATTATTTTCCACTCTTCCTCAGTGCACTGGATGACCTTCAGTCCTGGTTTGGGTTTGATTTTCTGCTTTTGTTGAGCCAAAAGTCTCTTCCTCTCCTCCTCTTTTTTTATTGACATGTCATTAACCTCTTTCTGTATTCTGGCATCTATTTCCTCTTTTCTTCTCTCCTCTTTCATTTTTTTCTCATGGGCCCTCTTTCTTTCCTCTTTCCTCATCCTTTCTTTCCTCCTTTTTTCCTTGTCTTTATCTTTCCTTGGCATCTTTGTAACTTTCATTGATCCCTAAACTTTAGTGAAATCACAGGACCCAGGTTTCCAGAGAGCGTCCTCATCGAAGGCCTCTTTGTGTTCTGCTGGGTTCAAAGCCATCGGTTTTATGCCAGGAATACCTTTACGAAATAAATAATTGAGTAATTAAACTTTATCCTTCAATTTTATTTCTGTTAAGAAATTTATTCTAAATTCCGGCCACAAATAAGGTGTTAGACAAGAGCCACAGCTTACCTCTCACTGCCTCGGGCTTCAGGTATTCCAGTGCCTTTTCCTGTGTCTCGGTTAACTTCTTTTTCTTGTCCACAGGGCCACTGCCAGTCTTGCTCAATTCCCTCCTCAGCTTGTTGTACTAGAACAAAACAAGAAAATAATTTAAGTTTCCTACTCTTAAGAGAAGGTTTATGCTAGACAAGGGCACATTTTTACGTAAAAAATCTCTTTGAAAGTTTACAGTTCTAAATTTGTGTCTCACCTTTTGCTTGTTCTTCTGGGTGAAATCAGAGGTTTTATAGGAACATTGTTTAACTGTGCGATGGGTTTTAGCTTCTGCATTAACGTACACTGCAAAAAAAGAAGGGATTTAATTGAGCAATTAATTCTTAAAAATTATTTCAGTTTAAAAATATCTTGTTCTTATAGAAAACCGACACAGACAGAAAAAAAGAGGCCATTTGATATCTCTTATGTTACTCACTAGCTACATCCCTCCATGCCTGCCTCCTGATGTCCTTTCCACCCCCTGTCCCACTGAAGTGGTACTTAAGGGCTGCTCTGTTATGGTTCACAGCGTCCATTAAGGCATCTACCTCCCTCTTTTTCCACCTATCAGTCGACACAGGCATGTCCTCTCTCAGGGGTGTGTCATCTGCCTCGCTCTCAGATGAACTGGCATTAGAATTATCATCCGCAGCTCCTTGTTTGCCATACAGAGTCTCATTCAAGTGTCTATTAGTGTCATTTACATCTGGAACATAGAGCACTGTAGAGGCAGCAGAGTCGACTGACTGGTTGTCTAAGGGTTTTAATGTCATCTGCCTTTTCTTTTTCTTCGGGCGGGTAACCTGTGACAGAAAAGGGAGAACAAAAAATAAATACAAGTAGAATAACAGCAAAGAATATGTCTTTTATATTACCGTACAGCAGAACGAGACAAAAACTCTAGTAACGAGGGTTAACATCCTTTTCTCGTTGTGCTTCATCGCCTTGCCTCCCGCTCAGCGACGTCTTACAAAACGGATGTTCCCTTTTTATATGACAAACTCCTCATTAAAAGACTGCTTTTATAGGCCTGAATATATATAGCAGTAAATTCATTCTGAAATACACCCACCTGAACCTTGTTTGCTTGGTTTTCGTCCATTTTGTTAGGAGTTGAAGTCACGACGTTGGGTGAAAGATGACGTCACACTAGTTGTGTTTCAGTGGTGCCACCTTCGCACAACGAGAAAAATTGCCCTTTTCTCGTTGTGCTGCGTGGCATTTCTGACAGGGGAGAAAACCTTTTTTATCCTTCATCTCATTCTCTGTTTCATAAGAGAGGTTCAATTTTGATATTTAAATGGTCATGATCATAGTCAGCCATCTTTTATCAGGATGGGATTTTCAGAAGAAGATGAATCTTTATTTCTGTTGTTTAGTAGCCTTTTTATTTTTATAATAATTACCATAAAGGGAAATAAACAGGTCTGAAGGTGAACAAACTCTTTATTGTCTCTAATAACAATGACCTTAATGTCCTCTTTCCTTCTGAGACGAAGACATATGGCATCTTGGATAAATAACATGCTTATTCTCTTTGAGAACTCACATCAGCACTATAAAACTTCATAAAAGAAAGCTGAACATGGCAATTTTTTCTTCTCTTTTATCTATAAAGAAGATACACATTAATTGTGCTATTTCTTCTGGAGCCAAGCTGTATGAAGATATGATTTCCTTCTTCACTAGTGTAATTAACTTTTAACACATACATGCATAAGATAAAGAGAAAAAGAATAGCAAATAATCTCTTGACATTTTCTTGCTCCTGCTGCATGAAATATCTGTTTTGATTTTTGCTGTTCATGTATATGTTGACTAGAACGGAAAATTTTTAAACAGGATTAAAAAGAAAGGATGTCCTTTGACAGAAAAATAGTCTTCACATATATAAGTCTAGTTCTTTTTGGGGAACCCTTTCTTGGGTTTCTTGCTTTTGCCAGAAGCTGCAGCATTAGCAACTGCTGCGTGTTTCCTAGTAGTGGGGGGACCTGGCATGACAGGGGGGGCCGGGACTTTTCCTTTGGTACCCGTTTTTCTTCATACATGTGCATGTTATGCAGCACATTAGCTGCTTCCATAACTTTGTCTGAAATATCAGCATCTTGTTTTGGTTCATTTGTTTTTTCCGGGTCCGAGTCTGGTTGTGTTTTAACATGGATCCTGACTCCACCTTTTGACACATCTACTTCAAGTCGGACAGAAGAGCCGGAAGGGGCAGGCTTTCTGACATGTTCTCCCCTAGTACGGGCAGAAGAAAGAACATCAAGATGAAGGTTTAAAGGTTCTTCGGTGAGGTCATCATTCACTATGTCTATGATAGAGTCATGTTTTTTTTCAGCCTGCTGAGACAGCCCCTGTTGATCCCCTACCTGATAATTTGGATTGTCCTCATTTGAAACTCTTTCCTCTATAGCTTCTTCTGATAAATTAACAGGCACCTTTTGAATGTCCTCCTTCTCAGTAGTCTCTTTGAGTCCATCCTCTTTCTGTGGTTCAGAGCCGTGCTCTGTAGCCTCGTTTCCTTCTGTTTCTTTCAGGTGGGCCTCGTTAGGTTCAGAGCTATTCTCTGTACAGTCATTTGATTCATTTTCTTTCAGCTGGGCCTGGTTAGGTTCACAGTTGTTGTCTGTAGCCTCATTTCCTTCAGTTTGTTTCTCTTCAGGTGGGCTTAGTTCAGACTTCTTTTCTGTAGCCTCATTAACTTGAGGTTCATTGTCGTCACCATTTTCTGCTTCATTGTTGTTTCCTGCAGGCTCTTTTTCTTCTGTCTCGTTTACTTCTTCCTCTTTCTCTCCTTCGGCATCATCTTGTACATCCTCTTGTGTTTCAGCGTTATGTTCTAGGTTTTCTCCCCCGTCTCCTTCCTTTACGTCGTCCCCTTCTTCCTGCCGTCTCTCTGTGGCCTCTGTGGCCTTCAGACATCAGGATGGGATTTTCAGAAGAAGATGAATCTTTATTTCTGTTGTTTAGTAGCCTTTTTATTTTTATAATAATTACCATAAAGGGAAATAAACAGGTCTGAAGGTGAACAAACTCTTTATTGTCTCTAATAACAATGACCTTAATGTCCTCTTTCCTTCTGAGACGAAGACATATGGCGTCTTGGATAAATAACATGCTTATTCTCTTTGAGAACTCACATCAGCACCGTAAAACTTCATAAAAGAAAGCTGAACATGGCAATTTTTTCTTCTCTTTTATCTATAAAGAAGATACACATTAATTGTGCTATTTCTTCTGGAGCCAAGCTGTATGAAGATATGATTTCCTTCTTCACTAGTGTAATTAACTTTTAACACATACATGCATAAGATAAAGAGAAAAAGAATAGCAAATAATCTCTTGACATTTTCTTGCTCCTGCTGCATGAAATATCTGTTTTGATTTTTGCTGTTCATGTATATGTTGACTAGAACGGAAAATTTTTAAACAGGATTAAAAAGAAAGGATGTCCTTTGACAGAAAAATAGTCTTCACATATATAAGTCTAGTTCTTTTTGGGGAACCCTTTCTTGGGTTTCTTGCTTTTGCCAGAAGCTGCAGCATTAGCAACTGCTGCGTGTTTCCTAGTAGTGGGGGGACCTGGCATGACAGGGGGGGCCGGGACTTTTCCTTTGGTACCCGTTTTTCTTCATACATGTGCATGTTATGCAGCACATTAGCTGCTTCCATAACTTTGTCTGAAATATCAGCATCTTGTTTTGGTTCATTTGTTTTTTCCGGGTCCGAGTCTGGTTGTGTTTTAACATGGATCCTGACTCCACCTTTTGACACATCTACTTCATGTCGGACAGAAGAGCCGGAAGGGGCAGGCTTTCTGACATGTTCTCCCCTAGTACGGGCAGAAGAAAGAACATCAAGATGAAGGTTTAAAGGTTCTTCGGTGAGGTCATCATTCACTATGTCTATGATAGAGTCATGTTTTTTTTCAGCCTGCTGAGACAGCCCCTGTTGATCCCCTACCTGATAATTTGGATTGTCCTCATTTGAAACTCTTTCCTCTATAGCTTCTTCTGATAAATTAACAGGCACCTTTTGAATGTCCTCCTTCTCAGTAGTCTCTTTGAGTCCATCCTCTTTCTGTGGTTCAGAGCCGTGCTCTGTAGCCTCGTTTCCCTCTGTTTCTTTCAGGTGGGCCTCGTTAGGTTCAGAGCTATTCTCTGTACAGTCATTTGATTCATTTTCTTTCAGCTGGGCCTGGTTAGGTTCACAGTTGTTGTCTGTAGCCTCATTTCCTTCAGTTTGTTTCTCTTCAGGTGGGCTTAGTTCAGACTTCTTTTCTGTAGCCTCATTAACTTGAGGTTCATTGTCGTCACCATTTTCTGCTTCATTGTTGTTTCCTGCAGGCTCTTTTTCTTCTGTCTCGTTTACTTCTTCCTCTTTCTCTCCTTCGGCATCATCTTGTACATCCTCTTGTGTTTCAGCGTTATGTTCTAGGTTTTCTCCCCCGTCTCCTTCCTTTTCGTCGTCCCCTTCTTCCTGCCGTCTCTCTGTGGCCTCTGTTGTTGGCTTCTCACAAGGCAATTGCTCCTCTGAATGAGGCTTTGCTCCTCGAGTGTCATCAGCAGGTAGGGAGTCACCTTTAGGTGGGCTACGGGTAAGGGTGACTGGGCGGGCAGCGGACGGAGAAGGACCCACCACAAGAGATCCATCAGGGTTCAGGTGCAGCAGGTTGTTGGTGTCTGCAGAGTTAGGATCCAGGGACACGACTGTCAGAAAAAGAAAAAGAATAAGGTATAGTTTTTTTCAAGAAAAACAAAAAGAGAAAAGAAGACAAAATTTCATATTTAGCTTAGTTTGGTCTAGTCAGATTTGGGATTAATATTCTATCATCTTAACAGAGAAAATAACTTTAGAAGAAGAATAAAGTCTTACTTTGTAATTCACCGGTACAGGGGTTTGGCTGGAGACCTAAGGGCCATACTTCCCAATTTTGCGGGAGAGGGGCCTCTTGCTTCTGGGGAGTCTTGAACACGAGTCCCTCTGTTACATATATCAGCTTCCCGAGGGCTGAAGGAAAGGAGGAGGGAAGAATGAATTGAGAGGAATCATAGTACTCTGCAGTAAACAAGGAAGCGATGTCAAGTTTTAATCTCGAAAGGACAGGGACATCTAATTTTTTGCTTCAACTGAAATTCTCTTTTTTCTTTTGTTCACATGAAAGAGAGAGAAAACATATAATTCTTTATGTTTAGAGAGAAAAAGTTAAAAAAAATTTGTGCTAGTACCTTGTACGACCTGGGTTGAATTTTTAGTAGAAAGGGCATGCGACTCCAACAGCAGGTGTCGATCGCTGGCGATTCTCTCTAAAACTGATAGCGTCCTTTTATTTACCTCAGTGTTACGGTACAGGAGAGACTGAAGGTGCTCATCTGTCTGCCGCCTGTTCACTTCTATCGTGGACAGAAGAGACTCTATCTTGGCTATCCAAGTCATGGTCTAACGAGAAAGGGGGGGGGAAGGTCCTTGGCATTATGTTCCTGTGTTCCACTTTCCTGTTCTGTCTCATCTTCGAAGCTCAGTTTCCTGCTGCTTTTTCCACTTTTTGGTGGCTTATCCTTCTCTTGCAGCCGTGGGCTCCTACGCAAAGATGATTTCAGTTCTGATCCTTTAGGAGTGGAGGTCACGGGGTTCTCACACCCAGTCATATCTACTATATCGTCGTCTACAATGTTCACTACCATGTCATCTGACAAGTCGTCTTTGAAGTGGGTTTCCCCGGTGAGGTCAATATGGACCTCCCTAGAAGCTGCCCCTCTCACACCTTTCTTCCCTGGCTTGACGAATGGCTTGTGCTCTTTGGCAGAAGAACTTGCCGCAGCAGGACGCTTAGCAACGGGTGGCTTCACAGGAGGGGATTTCTTTTGAACACCTGAGGTAGAAGCCTTGGAAGGGGGGGGGGTTGATGTTTTGTTACTTTTAGCAGAGGTTGCCTTAACTGTCTTCACGGTAGAAAAAAGCTGATGTTCTGCCTTTATGTCCTCCTCAGAAGGCACTACAATAACCTTTCTGGGGGTGGGAAAGTGCCTGGGGGAAGCTGCTTGGTGGGGAGAAGCCTTAGGCTGGGGTTTTCTCTGTTCTTTAGCTTTGTGGCGTCTTTGTTTCTCTTCCTCGACCTTGTCAGTGTGAAATATCACTACTCCGCCTTCACCTTCAGGAAAATAAGTCAAAACAAAGAACAGATTAAAGCAAAATTTATGGTGACACGCTTTCACACTAAGGAAAACAGAAATGTATTTTATTCGGCCTAAAATATTTAATAACTTGAACCAAGAGCTTCTTGGAAGAAGAAGACAACAAAACGTACAGCAGTAAATGATAACGACAGAAAGAATGTTCTTTAAGAGAAGATGATTCCTTACCTGCTATGCGCGACACCCCCTTGTACTTAAGGCATAGAGCCTTAGTCAGCGTCACACCATCCACTTTACGACCCTTGTCTATAGCCGCAAGCATTTGCTCGTTCTGAAAGGAAGAAAGAACATAAAATAGTTTGCATTTTTCCTTATTTAAGTTCAAATATCCTCCTTTGAAAACTAAGTTCATTGATTTCAAAAGACGAGAAGAAGCAGGTTTTTACATATAAATTTATTTTTTCGTACCATGTCATGATTTTTAGGAAAGAATCACTAAGAGAAAAAGAAAAGAGAGTTGAAACATTTCTTTTACCTTAGCTTTGACCTTCCAGAAGTAATCGTTAATATGGTTCCTCATCTTGTCTATGTTGCGGTCCTCGTTCTTCACACTGTTCACAGTGGCTGAAAAATTGAAAGAAAAGCTTCTTTGATATGGATAAAAAAAAGAATTTCTATGTCTATGCTTGGTTTATCTTGTTTAAAAAAAAAGGCAAGGTATGAAGTGATAATAATAAAAAATATTAAAGGGAAGACCTCAATTAATTCATGGACACATTAGACATAAACCAAAGTAAAAAATTAAGACAAAAAAAAAGACTCACCTAGGACAGTGTCCCAGCCTTCCTTCCTCAATTGAGTAGAGTTTTTACCTCGAGCTTTCAACAAGTGCTTTTGGTTATAGCACGAGTAAAACAGAGCCCTGTGTTCCCTGTCGTTCCAAACAGACTCCTTCTTGCTAATAGTTCCTCGTGTGGTTTTTCGAGGAGTGACAGGGCCAGGTACGTGTTCTGTGTTCTCCTCGTCGCTGATTTCACTTGAGTCTTCCATGACATATTCCTGCTTAACTTTAGACATGGTTAGTATCTCGGGCAGCTCAAAACTTTGGTGATGCTCCAATACCTCCTCTCCTGGATGAACTTCCATATAACTGTCGTCCTCGTCAGTGGAGCTCAAGTCGTAACCTTTTTGGTACTGATAAATAAAAAAAAAATTACACTAATATTATATTACTTCTGGAGGAAACCACAGGAAGAAGAGGGGGGGGACATTTTCTGTCATAATTAAACTTTAAGACACAAATTTGGACGCTTCTTTTAACAGAAGTCAGGGTAGGAAAGGTAAAAGAAGAAGAAAAATGCTCTATAGGCACAAGGAAACTAGCCAGTGCTACAGGGAGGAAGAGAGAGACAGCCATATCGACACAAGAGAGAAGGGCGTGTGCTTTTACTCTATTATCGCTCATGCCGGCTGGCGGAGAAATGGAGATAACAGAAAAGAAAAGACAGAACAACTTTGAATACCACTATTATCCTGAAGATCGGAATAGATGAAACAAGATTGCTTTCATCAGTTAACTTTAATTACCTGTGTTTCGTCGAAATACATGGTGCAAGCCGCAGTCCAGTAACTCTCCACCGTTCTTTGTTTTGGCGGCGGTGGACTACCCGGAAGTGACGTTCAGCAGTATATAGGTCAAGTTTCGCTAGGTGTCCCGCACTTTTTTCTCGCTGTACTGAACCATCGTTGCTCTTATGAGGAAATCGGAACGACGATTACTTTCCTCGTCTCGTTTCGGCTACGAGACTTGCTCAGGAAAGGCAGAAGGTATTGTGTAACGGGTCTGAAAAATGCTCGTATCTTTTCTCGCCCATGTACAAGGAAGCATCATAACGAGTCCTCTTTCATTGTGTAACGACCTCCTGTTGTCTTCATGTTCATACATCTTGTTTACATAAAACTAGAGAGAGAGAGAGAGAGAGAGAGAGAGAGAGAGAGAGAGAGAGAGAGAGAGAGAGAGAGAGAGAGAAAGAGCATACTGTCATACTAGTAATTGGCATGATCAAGTTGTCATATGAGAAATATCATATGACTAGTGGTGTATGGAGTAAATACATCAGGCTCATATAAATAGTGTTATTTCCAGTTGTCACTGGTTTATTCAGCTTTAGGCAACATGTAAGAAATATCAATCATACAGTAGTTAGTATGTAGGTAATTTGTACATACAGTAAATATACAGTAAGTTATAAAGTATAATGTTCTGTTCCACTCCACCTGTGAGGTAATAATAATACAATGTCCAGCATAGTTCTAGGTGGGTTCCCACACCTAGCTCCTGGCCTGCTGCTTAGAGGAATAATGTAATAATGAATAACTTTACCCTCTGGTGGATGTCTTGGGGAAGATAGCCTCTGGCCACTAATGATGGAAACCCATGCCTGTCTAGCATAGTTTCACCATAGTGCAGTGGTATAGCAGGTAGCAGGAGATGACTGGAGATGTTACCTCTGGAGTGGTTCTTGGTGTTCTGTCCTCCTGGAGGTGCAGACAGGCTATTTGTAGCAAATCTTGGTAAAGCACCTCCAGACTGACTGGAGCCAGCAGCATCTGCCTAACTCTACAATTGTTTGAGGGGAGTCTTTCATGTGTCACAGGGGGACAAAGGACCCCCATGGACGCCGCTGTGTCCCCCTTTGTCTTGGTCGGTTTTGCATCTTCAGACCCTCATAACTCAGTTGTTTATGCGTTTATAACCACCATTTTGCGCATGCGCGGAGTTGAATATGCCAAGTTTATAATGCCCGCTGGATAAGCGCGTAACTCCCGCCGGTTTGTCTGTAGGGAACTCGGAGCTCCTTTCAGTCTTCATGGCATAACTTCCTTAATAATGGGAGTTCCGCCTTGATCTTGGGCTCATTTTGATCGTCTAATTATGGGCTTTCCATAAATGCTTTGATATTTGACCTAGGTTGCTCAGGAGCGACGCTAGAGCGACCGGAAGGTTATGGCGTCATGCTTATGTAACCCATTGTTCAGTTATTAGAGTGCTCAGACACTCATGACGGCGTCAGCGGTGCTCAGGCACCCGTGACGGCCGGTTGCATTCACTTACAAGTTATTAATTTGTGCATTGGACCATGAGGTCGCACACTGAGACCCTTATTCTTATTATATTGTGCAGTGAACCATTAGGTCGGAACCTTTGATGTCATAAACTCTGTCTAACTGACTTGGTTTGGTGTGCAGTGGGGCATGAACGCTCTTATGCAAAGTTTGAGCGCTCTTATAGCTCTTAGAACCAACCTATGTATTAATTTCATAGATATTCTTTGATTAATACAATAATATGTTAGAATTTATGGAATAATAAAATGGTATATCATAATACAGTGTATAAGCAAAGAGTTTGGGTCTAGAGAGAGAAACACCCCCTTAACATCCAGATGTAATGAAGGAAACGTGACAGTTTTTTTTCATCAATGAGTGATCATCAGTTAAGCAGATAAGTGTTGTGTCCCTTTGTTCTATTTATATGGCATCCCCAAGGAGAATATCTAAAGGTATTATGTGTACTGAAAATCCCCCCTGGAGGCATTTTCCCCCATTGGCCCACATATTCCTACAGCTGAAACTAAGAATGTGCTTGGTTTTTTGAATAGATGCCCGGCAGCTGTGTTATGGCCACAGCTGCATTCTCTTAGTTTAGGTTGCTAAGCCAATTACCCACAGGAACGAAAAGGTCACCACAAATTGGTCGCTAGGGCAAACAAACATGCCTAAGACTAATATATTTGTAGTATTTGATATATGACAAGGTGACAAGGAAAGAAAGTACTCTGAAACATTTTATTTATGTTTTACTACTGAACAAAGCACTGTGAAATAACACATGTCTTGCACACATATGTGGATGGAATATCTTATATCCTGCAGATGTCTTAACTGTCTGGGAGACTAAAAAGCCTGACCCTAACTCTATCAACATGCCTCTGTAAGGCTACAAATAATATTTTTTCTAACAATTGATTCTCTTCTCTCCTTATTGACCTACACGCTCAAAGAGAGACCATTACATAGATTAAGCACCCATCTACGTACCTTGATTCAAAAAACAATGGAGTCCGCCATGCAACTTTTTTTTCGGCGACATACATCTTCCAGCGCCCATCTTCCTTAAGTAAATCTGTCTGTCACAAGGCTCACATGAGAGAGTTGAACACATCTTCTTACACTAAACTTGAACATCCTAAACTCCCGTTTAACTTATTATCTGACAAATGGGATCTAATAACTCTAGAAGACCTTCTGAGGCAAACAACATGTTAGATCATTAAGCGTCTCTTACAGTACATTTGTGGGAAACAGCTTTGCTATCTATAAGAACAAGCAATAATGCGTTCAGTTCAGAGACTACTTGGTATGATCAACAGAAGGAACACCTCTCACTTAATTTTTTTTTAAAGTCTGAACGTCATTTTTTCTGAACAAAGCGCGGAGTAAGGAGACTAACATGCCTAACTATTAACCAGCTGTCGGCCACGGCCTCTAGGTTTTTTCAGGACAGGAGGAGGAGAGAATTCATTTTCGCTGTCATCATCTTCTTCGTTAGACTTAGACTCTGCGTAAGGCCTACACGTTGACCTCCCTTTCTCAGATGCCGGAGACTTGGCTGGAGTTTTCTTTGAAGACACCACGGCTGTGAAACCAGAGGGGCAAATGCCGGCTGCCAACCCTGCCTGCTTGGCTCCTTGCCCCCATCCTCTGCTTGATGTCCCTCCCCGTCCACATCCACGGGCTCCGGCTCGACCCCTGCCTTGTCCGACCCCTGTTCCAGACTGCTTCCTAGGGGGAGACCTCTTACATAAAGAAAAAGATATTTAAAAATTTTTAACCAAAAATAAATAGAGATAAAAGGAGAAGTAACATGAGTCACTGTGGAGAGGAAGTCTTTTGGTGGTCTTTCGGTGAATATACCCACCTTTTTAATGTTTTCAAACCTCTGCGGGGGGAGAGAAGATCCTGTTCTATTGCTGGGCTTCGGAGCTGTCCTCTGGAACAAAAAAAAAAGATACATTAAATGTTACAGCCATCATTCCTGGAGGGCAGGTGTCATAAAGTTTGACAAGGCAAATTATATTTTGTTCCTACATGAACAGTTCACATTTATTTGAATGAACTAAGGTCAGGGAAAAACAAATTTAAAAAACTTACTTGTTCTTGTTTCTGTTTGGAGAAGAAAAGTAAGTCCATAGGTCTGACACTGACACCTGGAGCTTTACTTGGAGCCACCATCCTCCCGTCAAACATAGAAGGGGACTGAGTAGAAGTCTATAAAATCAAAAAAAAAAGATGAAAAAAATATTGTACTCCAATCACTAGAAAAATATGTAGCAGGGTTTATCTGTTAATTTCTTTTTGCATATAGATAGGTTTCTGGTTTTAAGTACCTTGCAGACTGAAATTCTATGAGAAAAAAAAATCTTCTTCTTCTACAGAGTGACAGAGACAAGTCGGAGATAAAAATTATTAATTTGAATGGTCCATATCTGGAAATAAATAAATAATACATCAATCATAGTGACACTAATCAGTATATAGCTCAGTCGAAGAACAAAGAAAAATAATTCTTACTTTTTTATGAGAGTGTGAAGAAGTTTTCTTGTTTGAAGTTCCTTCTGGAAGGGGGTAAACCTCTGAGGCATGTCTAGCTGAGCCCTGTTGCACAGTAGAAGGTGAATTCCCTCCTGTCTGGTGTTTAAGGCAAGAAAGACAATGGGTCACAGACTGAAAGTTAAGAGAATATACATGTGATTGTTTTGGCTTCAATTTGAAGAATCCTGGAAACAAACAGAGTCAGTTCAGGTGAAACTTGAGGGAAAGGTAAAGAACAATCAATCAATGAACTTTTATTTTCTAGTCAGGGAATAATTTTGCTGTGGTTTACCTTCTTTGCTTTTTCCTCATCCTCCTGACTGTCTGATGATATCACTAGGACCTCAGGTGGAATGAAGACACGCTGTTCCAGAGGCTCTTCTTGGATTTTAACTTCATCCTTCTCCTGCTGCCCTGGCTGAAGATCTGCAGACGTGTCCTGTTGAGAATTAAGAACTTCACCTTCCGCATCTTCCTCTGGAGATCCATGGTCTGATAAAGCCTTGACCAGCATCTCAGAAGGTTCTTCTTGAGTGGGAGTAAGGGTAAGCTCTCCTGTGGCAAGTTCTCCAGATGTATGTTGTGCTAGGGCCTGTCTTGCCTATGCCGAGCCTGTGTCTACACCTTCTGAAATAAGAGACACATCTACATACAGTAAACACCTACCCTTGACTGTACCTCTTTGAATATCTTGAGTATAAAGACGGGAAAGATTTTAAAAAAATTCAGGTTATTTGCCTTCACAGTTTCTTGTTTCTAGATAAAGAACACATGAAACTACAGAAAATAATTTTTTTTCCTAGGGGGATATGCTTACCAGCTTGCGTGTCGGAGACCAAAACCGTCAGAGGAGTACTTTTGACAACAAGTTCAGACTTGTTGCTGGATCCCTCGAACAGCTGGTGCATGGCAGACCTGAACCTCTTGGTCTGTTGACTCTCTTCCACGGGCTTACTTCGCTTCAGTTTCAGTCTTTTCAGGTCAGTATCTTTACCACGGACAAGAAGGGACAAAGAATGCCTTAAGGAAAAACTTGTTTTTTAAACATAAAATACAGAATACACTTGTTGGGAAGGTCCAAGGAACGTCTGCTAAAATAACCCAAGGAACAGTGGAAAAGAATTTGCCAGGGCCCAAAAAAACTTTTTTTGTGCCTTACAAAAAAAATTATTTATCTTTGACTACAGATATCATTGTCATATAAGAGAAAAGGTTTCAGTTATCTATCTTAGACTACATATATGAACGTTATATAAGAGAAAAAATAAACTGATGAACTCACTTGCTGCTGTCTCTGCCTACATCAGACATTGGTTTAGATGTAACAGGACCACCTACAGCAGCAGACACCTACCTCTTTTTGGTAGGAGAAGAGAGGCAGTTGGACTGGATGAACCTGATATCTGGCGGCGTGTGAAGATGGGCTGAGAAGACAGGCCCACAAGAGAAAGGCAACTGGGGACCACCTTGAGATGATCTGGCCTGGTCCCTTTTAGCCCTCCTTCTATTTCTCCTTCGCATCGAGAGCAGTATGTCTTCTTCGTCTTCTGCTGCTTGATCTACGGTGCAGGTCCTTGCCAACTGAGCTCTGGACAGGACTTCTGGCCCTCGAGGTCTCTTGAAGGGGAGGGAGGGTATTTTAATAGTCTCTTGAGAAGCCCTGTCTTCCTCATCTGAAAAAAGGAAGGGTCAACTGAGGAGACATATTTCCTGTGAGTTTCAAAGCCAGGACAAGTTCCCTTTCAGATAAAGGATATGGCTTATTCCATCACAACCCCCCCCCCTTCTTTTTTTTATCAAATTTAAAAAAACATGGGTTGGGCTAAGACCAAAGATGGCACTTATTCCATCACAGACACCCTCTGCTAGGGGATTTTTTTTTAAGATAATATAAGGCTTATGGAAGGGGCTTATGCTGTTGACCACTTTTTCGTCCACCTTTATATTATTTTTTTTTTCTCATTCTGACAGAGAAAAAAAAGTATTAGCCCTTCATTCTATAGACACTATTTCACACATAAAAGTTCAAAGCAAAAATAAAAGAAGAAAACCTACCTCTCTGTGTTTGAACACCCTTAGGACTTTGGGGGAAGACGTCTTCCATGCAGGCTCCTGACGTTGACATCCAGCCTGTGTCACTTGGTTGGTTCTGAGGGTCTGGGCGAAGGTTTCTGGCATCTCCTCCTCAGTCCTGGATGTCTTGTTGCCTTAACAGATTGTAGAGGCGGTCAGGATAGTGGACTTCTTCCTCCTGCTTGGATTCGTCCCCATCAATGTCTATGAAGATGTTCCCCAGTTCGTCCTCTTGTTCCACAGTAGGTTGAGCCTCCTCTTGAGCCTGGACAGAGAAAATCTTATTAACAGAGCCTTTTTGTCTCATAAAAGTCCGTCTGTAATGGAATAAGCGTCATGTACTATCTGAAAAAGACATTACCCCTAAGCTGCTTATGAAAAAGCAGTTAAGGTGTCAGAGCCATAGCTTGAGAATGAAAAGGGTTGAGAAAAGAAATCATATATATGAAAAGGGGAAAACATGAATGTAGCAGGGGACGAAAAAAAAAGGAGCTAATCTGACACAGTGACATGAAGCCCCAAAAAATAGTCACAGTGGCAAGCAAGAACAATAACTTTTTTTTTTACTTACCGACAAGTGCCCTCTTAGATTTCTCCATGTCAGGAAGAGTGGTGTAGGGACCTTTATATCTGGAGGGGCTGAGAGAGTGTGGGCTTCCCGCATCAGATTGAGTAGAGCAGTCTGCCGGCTGCCACGACCGCCATACCACCTCAGCAAGATGGGATTCAAAGTTTGCTGTCGTCGTCCCATTTATAGCCTTGAAGTGGAAATAATGATAATTATTATGAATAACCTAAAACACTGGAACATCTGCTCCTCTCCTTGGCCAGAGACATGAGACAAAACACAGAGGGGGCACAGATGTTAGACATGGGAAGGGAGGGAGAAGGGTTCTTTCATCTGGAGGTCCTCCTGAAAACAAAGGTATCCATTTCATGGGGAAATAATAAAAAAAATTATTGACACTTACCTTAGCGTGTTTCCAGGCTCCCTCAATCTTATTTGTGTGGCACCAGATGAGCCCGCCTGTTGCTGGATTCACATGGTCCACAGTAAAACCATGCTTGTGGTTTACCATGAAGTGTCTGAAGCCCATTTGAGTTAACCTGCTGTATGTAGCCCATCCGTCAGAGTAGATAGTGGAACCTTGTGCAACCTGTTCTCTCATGATACCACAGAGGGTTCAGAGGACCTGTCGTCTACAGGGAACATCAACATATTCTGGGACTGCCTCTCTATCAACCCAAGGACCCATACCTTTGCGCTGATTGCCTCTATGATCTTTTACTCTGTGCCTGAAGAGGCTCTCATCGATTTTAACCTCCCCACATAGCTTCATGACAGGTAAGTTGTGCAGAAGCCAAGCTGACATGACCCTCCTCATATATTTTGCTTTGCTCACCGCTGTTGATTATTAGTTAACCCTGTCTTTTGGGCTATTTTGTGTAAGGGCATATTGTCTCCGTAAACAGCGGTGAAATGCAATTGATCTGCCAGATGAACATGTTGGTAGTTAAACATGGAATTAGATCTCACCGCCGACTCATGGGGGTGGACGTTCCAACACTTCCACACCCACCCCTCTGGGGCCTTTTTCCTCCTTTGGGGAAAGGTCTCTTTCTCACAAACAGGGCATTGGACCTCAGTGGCTAGAAACTCACGCCTGGCTAACCAGGGCAGAGTCAGGAGCAGACGACTTTCTTGGAGGAAAATGATAAGTGGAACAGTGAAGGGAAAAATAATATGGCTATGAGGGATTCATCTATGAAACAAAGAGAGTTTTCTCTTTTTTCCTCCATTGAATTAATAAAAAAAAATTAATAATTTTCACCCTTACCTTGGCTCCATTCCTCGGTTTTATACAGGTCCATGCCATCGGTGTCCCATAGGAGGTCCCAACAGGGTTCTTGAGTATCGTCCTCTCTAGGGGAATGAGAAGGTCCATGCTGGGCACAAGAGGGTCCTTCATCTTCTTTAGATGAGGAAGGAGCTTGATCTGTCGAGCTGACAAAAGGCTGTTCTTGCTCTGAGACAGAGTCTGGAACAGAGTCCAGGGATGTAGAGGGAGGTTTTGAGACTGTGGCACATGGAAGGGTGCGCTGTCCTTTGGGAAGGGGCTTCTTGTGTATCTCTTTGAGGACACTCTCTGCCAGGTCCACAGCTCTGGAGTGGACATCTGGCCCATTGACTGCCTCCTTGGCCTCCTTGGCCTCCTTTGCCTCCTTGTTGTAATACCTGATAGTGCCATCCATCCATTGAAAATTACTTTGAGAGACGTTATACTGCCACAGTTTGTATCTTTTCCATGCCCGTTCTAGCAGATCTCCAGAAAACTTTTGTCTGTAGCCATTGTCTCCGACTTTGGCCATGCCACATATATCAACCCATTCAAGGAACTGAACAGGATTGAGTCCGTTGATCCAAACGAACACAAGTACTTGGGTTCTATCCCAGAAGTGGAGATTTTTTTTTCAAAAAAAGTTGACATATTCCTTTTGGCCATTTCTTGGCATCCCTGATGACATCTTGATAAACAGGGTCAACTTTCTTTTTTTTTCCTCCTCCATGTTCCCTGGTGTCTCTGAAGGCCAAAAATAATCGACGGGAAATCTCATTGACACACAATTAACCCTGAAGACAGCTTCCATAGAACAGGGTTTCAGTTATCACTTAACCGCCATTCCCCCACAGGCACCAAAAGAAACATTTACACTAGTCGCCAATGGAGCATAAAAATTAACATGTACTCACCCATGCTGTTCCAAAGGCTGTCTTCTGTGGCTTCACGCGTGGGCGTCCATGTAAGTCAGCAGACACGGAGGATTATGACTACTCCATGTCAGTTTCTCCCCCCTCCCGCGGTGTGAGTGCCTCAAGTCGTCTGCCTGAAATGGGAACTTTAGTCAGGGGTATTTCTCTCTGAAATCATTATAATATCTCTCCTTCCAAAACAAACAGAAGAAAGGTAGACTTCCCTTCCCCTGCGTCAAGACAGGAAAACTACGGAAATTATCATTTTAACCCTTTAATCCTTAAAGAATGGCACAAAATAATGCTTTATTTCCTCAAAATTTGACTGATTTTGGCCAAAACTGCCCACTTCCACAACCTTAATCATACTTTAAGCCTCTGTAAAATATTTTCTATTGCTCAGATGATTACAAAATTTTAACTTTTAAGTTCGTCTGAACAATAGCTGATAGTGCCATCCATCCATTGAAAATTACTTTGAGAGACGTTATACTGCCACAGTTTGTATCTTTTCCATGCCCGTTCTAGCAGATCTCCAGAAAACTTTTGTCTGTAGCCATTGTCTCCGACTTTGGCCATGCCACATATATCAACCCATTCAAGGAACTGAACAGGATTGAGTCCGTTGATCCAAACGAACACAAGTACTTGGGTTCTATCCCAGAAGTGGAGATTTTTTTTTCAAAAAAAGTTGACATATTCCTTTTGGCCATTTCTTGGCATCCCTGATGACATCTTGATAAACAGGGTCAACTTTCTTTTTTTTTCCTCCTCCATGTTCCCTGGTGTCTCTGAAGGCCAAAAATAATCGACGGGAAATCTCATTGACACACAATTAACCCTGAAGACAGCTTCAATAGAACAGGGTTTCAGTTATCACTTAACCGCCATTCCCCCACAGGCACCAAAAGAAACATTTACACTAGTCGCCAATGGAGCATAAAAATTAACATGTACTCACCCATGCTGTTCCAAAGGCTGTCTTCTGTGGCTTCACGCGTGGGCGTCCATGTAAGTCAGCAGACACGGAGGATTATGACTACTCCATGTCAGTTTCTCCCCCCTCCCGCGGTGTGAGTGCCTCAAGTCGTCTGCCTGAAATGGGAACTTTAGTCAGGGGTATTTCTCTCTGAAATCATTATAATATCTCTCCTTCCAAAACAAACAGAAGAAAGGTAGACTTCCCTTCCCCTGCGTCAAGACAGGAAAACTACGGAAATTATCATTTTAACCCTTTAATCCTTAAAGAATGGCACAAAATAATGCTTTATTTCCTCAAAATTTGACTGATTTTGGCCAAAACTGCCCACTTCCACAACCTTAATCATACTTTAAGCCTCTGTAAAATATTTTCTATTGCTCAGATGATTACAAAATTTTAACTTTTAAGTTCGTCTGAACAATAGCTGATAGTGCCATCCATCCATTGAAAATTACTTTGAGAGACGTTATACTGCCACAGTTTGTATCTTTTCCATGCCCGTTCTAGCAGATCTCCAGAAAACTTTTGTCTGTAGCCATTTTCTCCGACTTTGGCCATGCCACATATATCAACCCATTCAAGGAACTGAACAGGATTGAGTCCGTTGATCCAAACGAACACAAGTACTTGGGTTCTATCCCAGAAGTGGAGATTTTTTTTTCAAAAAAAGTTGACATATTCCTTTTGGCCATTTCTTGGCATCCCTGATGACATCTTATTAAACAGGGTCAACTTTCTTTTTTTTTCCTCCTCCATTTTCCCTGGTGTCTCTGAAGGCCAAAAATAATCGACGGGAAATCTCATTGACACACAATTAACCCTGAAGACAGCTTCCATAGAACAGGGTTTCAGTTAGCACTTAACCGCCATTCCCCCACAGGCACCAAAAGAAACATTTACACTAGTCGCCAATGGAGCATAAAAATTAACATGTACTCACCCATGCTGTTCCAAAGGCTGTCTTCTGTGGCTTCACGCGTGGGCGTCCATGTAAGTCAGCAGACACGGAGGATTATGACTACTCCATGTCAGTTTCTCCCCCCTCCCGCGGTGTGAGTGCCTCAAGTCATCTGCCTGAAATGGGAACTTTAGTCAGGGGTATTTCTCTCTGAAATCATTATAATATCTCTCCTTCCAAAACAAACAGAAGAAAGGTAGACCTCCCTTCCCCTGCGTCAAGACAGGAAAACTACGGAAATTATCATTTTAACCCTTTAATCCTTAAAGAATGGCACAAAATAATGCTTTATTTCCTCAAAATTTGACTGATTTTGGCCAAAACAGCCCACTTCCACAACCTTAATCATACTTTAAGCCTCTGTAAAATATTTTCTATTGCTCAGATGATTACAAAATTTTAACTTTTAAGTTCGTCTGAACAATATCAAAGAAGAAGAAAAAATTTTGAGAACATGTCACCATTGATATCTACTACTGTCATGCCATTAAAAATCAGTGAAAATCAGCAAAGAAATCTGCCATTAACGGCCGTTTTGAGGCAATTAGACACGGCCGTATTTGGGTGTTTTGAGGTCTAAAGAGTTAATTATAAATAACCCCCTACTGTCGATACCTTTCACCCTCCGTATGTTTACCTACCTTGGATTCACCCAAAAGTGGCCACCCCTCAGAGCACTCAGTGAAACAGGACATCTGACAAGTTTGGCATGATGACCTAGATTCCACGCAAGTTCTTCGACAGGCCGTTTCTCCCAAAGTTTGTCTAACTTGCAGTCCCGAAATAATATGCAAAAAGGCCAACATGTGGATGCTGGCCTCCTCTACAGTCTAACACCCCTCATGTAGCAATGTTTACGTACCTTGGACTTGGACTTGGAAAAATAATTTTCCTTGGACTCGCCCACAAGCGGCCACCCCTCTTGCCGCGCAGTAAGCCAGGACATTCCGGTAGTCCATTGTTCAGGAGGAAGTCGTTGAGAATAAATCCAGTGATGGAACTCGTGATGTAACTCCCTCTTCAACATCCGCCCCTTCCAAGTCACAGTCTGCTGTTACTGTTCCAGGCCCAACCAAAAAAAGAGGAGGAATGAGTGTAGATGCTGTCATGAAAAGAAACTTTAAAGGTTTTTTTTAATTTTTTTTTGGCCGCTATGAATAAAATTATTTTTTTGGTCGCTCTTTGGTCGCTCTGTATGAATAGCGTATGGCATCTAAATATGAATACCTATGGTATTAAAAATTCTATGGGGTTCGGGAAAATATGAATGGGCCGAAGGCCCTATATACCAAGGGCCTACTAGTGTTTTTGGACATTTTGTGATGAAAGTATGTGGACAGAATGTGTTTTCTGAACACTTTGTGATAATAGGTTGTGGACAGAGTGTATTTTGTGGATATATTGTCTTTGTCGGGTGTGGACAAATTGTATCTTATGGACACTCTGCAAAAATTGTCTGTGGAACGTACATTTTTTTGGGACAGCTTTTGCTGCAAAAATTGTCTGTGGAACGTACATTTTTTTGGGACAGCTTGTGCTGGGCCGTTGTGGACGTATTGTGAAAAAGTGTGATGTTGACAATATGTGTCATGTGGCTAAAGTCAAGCATAAAAAGGGGTGTCAGAAGCAACATGAGTTTAGAGGGGCCAATGCTCTTTGGGGTGGTGCATTGAAATTTCTGAGCATAGCAAGTGAAGCACTTTGAATCTTTCAGGGGATTTGGGACATGCACCAAGGACAATTTTGAAGGCATTATTTCTGCTATTGCTATTTTATGTTTCTGAGTAAATGAGACATTGTATGTGTATATTGGCTTCCAAATTTTAGGGGGACCAAAACATAGTCTGGTCACTCTGGTCTGGAATTGGGGGGCATGCCACCTGCCCCCTGTTCCAACACCCCTGCAAGAGGTCAGCATAATCATCATAATAAAAAAAAAACAGCTTCATTTTTACATTTAAACATGGTTCTCCATGATGCTTGCATAGCCTCAACACAGGAGAGTCTCTAGGTAGCAAGTACGGAGTGTTCTACATAGAATCATATAAACACTATGTCCTGATTACACTCCAGAAAGTTTTTTGGTTGAAAGTTGGCACAGACAGTCAATATTAAGTAATGCAAAGGGGGCATCATCAAATCAGTGGCAGTTCCAGGATTTGGAAAAGGAGGGGCGCATCCCCTATTTTTGAACAAATTTTGGGGTCCAAAACATGTAATTAAACTCTTAAGTACTGAAAAAAGGGGAGTGTGCACGCCCCCCTCCTCTCTAAATCCACCACTGCAAATGACATCACACATTTCTTTAACATTTTTACCTTCCTACCCTCTTTGTCATGCTTTTGAGAAAGAAAAATATAGGAACCAGCCATGAATCCCTCCCTTTCCCCCCCTCTACCACATGAAATCATTTATGGACGGCCCCTGGGCCCTGTGACTATGTCCCATGTTCCAATACGTGGCACCCTTGGGTGAGACAGCACTCCAGTCTCTGACACTGATCGGCTTAGTCAAGTCAGTCCTTGGAGGAAATCAGTCACCATGTATAACATGACAAGGTAAGACTCCACATTCCTCACTTGTGTGTATCATGGGACCATGGGTGTGTACTAGTTACAAGTTGAGTCTGTGTAGGTGTTATCCATATACTAAGAGAGGGTTGGCCACTCAAGGGCCTTTCTTGCCCTCTGGCAAGTACCCTTTGAACTATTTCCTATACATGTAGCCATGGATGACAGAGGTGAGGGAGGACTTTGGCAAATCCCCCCCCACCTCTGGCACCAATGGCTATGCATAAAAATAGAGCTGCCAGAGGGCAGCATCAGTCCTAGAGTGTCACACCCTCTCCTTAGTATATAGATAACAACTATGCAGACTCAACTTAGTAACTAGTACACGCCCATGCATGGGACCATGTATAATGTACATGTATAGCATTTATATGACACTTTCTTTTTTATTTCTGTTATCATTGTAAGATATAGCAGTTTTAATTAGTTCAGATGATATCAACTGAGATGAATTCATTTTTTTTTTCATTATAATTTAGGGGTGATCATCTATAGCAACAGCAAGGGGTGGAATGATGGATTTAAAGAGGGGGTCAAAACCAAGACACCTGCCCCCCCCCCCCGACTCACCAAACAAGGATTTGCTTCATATGTAAATCCACAAACCATGAACTCTTGTGTCTCTCGGTAGGACTGATAAAAGCCCTGTCTTTAGGCCTGTACATCCAAGATTCAGTTTTGCCAGATTTAAAATTTTGAAAATTCTCTAAAATGTGACTCTAAGTGACGCTAAGTGTTGTGTGATGTTGAGACGCAAATCACTAAGTTGGTTGTGTACCAAGAAATGCATAAAACTAGTCAATTCGCCACGTAATTGATTATTGATAAACTTGGAACTAAGTTGGTTGAAGCGAATCAGTTTGATCAGGACATTTTGCATTTATGATCTGTTTGATTAATTTGAGATTTTTGATAATCATTGTATCTATTTAAAACAGGACAAGTCATGCAATATCTATTAAAGCTCGTGAATACCAACACGTGTTTCCCTATTATAATTATTAAATTCTTTCGATCTCCTGTCAAGTGTTTTTGCCCTATCATATATTGAGGCACTCAGGTCTTTTCTCATGCACCTACTTATAGATGTCACATAGATTATTCAGTATCAAAATGGTTATTTGTATTTTCCTATATAGGATTATATAGTCACATAAATCGCCATTTTCCTATCCAGAAGTAATTAGGTTTTCTTATAATAGTCTGGAATCAAAAGTAACTAAAATTTAGTCACTTTGTGGGTTTTAATGTGGTTTTAAGCTTTCTATGAGCCTTGCAGAGTAGAATTTGGTAACAACCATTTTTAGGTCAATTTTTGGTGTAGATTCCGGAAATGTAATATGATGCTACCAAGCTGAAAAATGCATATTTACCCCTTAAAATGCCAAAAAGAAATGACCATCAAAAGTTCAAGGAAACCATGAAAGTCCTGTCTAAAATCCACATTACCTGATCAATATGGCCATGTAATACCTCAAAATGAAGGTCTCATTGAGGTACACCATTCTATACATTTACTCTGGTTGCTATAGCAATTTGGTTACCATGGCAACCATAAAACAACAAAATTATTTAATTTGACACAAAAGCTTGACTATAACACTCATTTCTCCACATATCTGATCATCCAGCAACTCAAATTAAAGGTCTTACTCTGCATCAGCTCCATAGTTACCATGGTAAATTTGGTTACCAATAATAAATAAGTGGCTCATTAATCACCAAATCCAAAACAGAAACCTGATTTTTTTCCCCCTTCACGGTCAAATAATACCTCAAATTGATGGTCTCATTGGAACACATCACATCATGATAGCTTTATAGTTGTCATAGCACTAACAAATTGACAACAAAAATGGCTAAATCATGATCAAAGGCCAAAGGAAAATTCAATAAGTTTTTGCACCTTTGTGGTATTTTGCATGTATCCAAGGTATGGCAGGAATTGTCAAATACCCCAAAATACTGAAGGCCCCCCTTGCAAAATGGTCTACAGACATTAGGCCCCCAGATATTAAGGCCCCTTGATAATTTGACCCCTGACGATTAGCCCCCTGGATAAAAAGCCCCCTGGTCTTTTGGCCCCCAGGACATTTCACCCCCCCCCCCCAATTCTCACTTTATTCTCTCCCTTTATCTGTCTGTCTGCTGCAATTCGCAAATAGACGACAACACATTGCGGAAAGACCACAATACATTGTGGACAGATTGAAAATTCTTATGCCTGCCACAATTGTAGACACCCCCCCCCCCAATTTGCAGATAAATAATTCCCCTAGCAGCTGCACTCTCCACGCAAAATATGGTGGTAACACTGCACGGTTGTGCAATATTGGACACAGACTGCACAATTCTGAGAACAATACTCATATAGGTGTTCCAGACAAAAATGCAAAAAGGGGCTTAATGTCCAGGGGGCCTAATGACCAGGGGGCTCAATGTCCAGGGGGCTCAATGTCAGGGGGTGAACTGTCAGTGGGCCTAATGGGGGCCAAAACACCAGAAATCAAAATTTTGCAAAATATGGTATGCGCCCTAGCGATTTGTTTGTTTGGTAATTTTTACGTCCAGGGGCCATTGAGGAACTCCGTGAGTGAGTAATAAATATCTAATGTCATTTCGACAGCTGCTATAGTCATATTCATGACAAGAACCACATTACACAATTTCACAGAATGTGTTGGTGCCTGTGCATATATGCACAACTCTTCCGAGGGGATAGGAAAGAGGAGATATAGAAGACCCTTCTAAGTGGGGTAGGGACATTCAAAATGTTTAAGCTATTCAATATAATGGTAGGCCAGAGGCCTACCTCGGATGTGTGCATATGAGTACAAGGGTGTGTGTGTGCGTGCGTGTATGTATTAAGGAATCTGCTTGTAGCAGTTGGACACAGCTTGTAGCAGTGAAATACTGCTCATGGCATCGGGCCTCTCTTTCTTGTGCTGCCTCACACAGGTAATGAGCTGCAAACTTTAGACACATCGCCTTAGAGATGGCTGCTACTGCCAAATATGGCATATGACCACAAATTATTATTAACACACATCAGATCAGATGTAAGCTTAAGTATAGAAATGATGACCGCACAGTTTTGACCAAGAGTCATTTTTAACCATGCCCCCCACCATCCCCCCTTACCCTAATTAAAGCAGCATCTAAAATGCCCCTGAAATGCCGCTGCTGCATCAGGCATCACTACCATAATGCCTAATATTCCCATATTACAAAAATTGTGTTATTTTGTTACTAAACCTACATGAATTACCTTGTCAGAAAAATTAAAAATCCAATAGTCATTAATTTTTTTACTCATTCAGGACAGCATAACTTGCCCATTCTGCTGCCCTAGAGCATAGGGCTGTCAGTCAAGGATTAAAACTGGTGGCCTTTTTAAAGGTTAAGAGGGTTAAGAGCGTCAAACAATAATATTCTGATTATGAACAAATTACCTTCAATACATTTAACCTCAATATTTGATCAATATCTTGAAATACACAGTAAATCCTGCTATGACAGAAATATGACAGCAGTAGAACAAATGAGTTCATGAGAGAAAGAGACTGGACTGACCTGAGCTCAATGGATGACCCACTGCAGAGCTATGGAGCACTAACCAGTGCACTACATGATCATCTTGATGAGACACCCAATTACAACAAAATGCACCTAAAGTCAAGTGCCTAGTACTGAGTGCAAAGACTAACAGACTCAGAAGAAAAAGGAAGAGGAACTTGCAAAGGGCGAGGAGAGTACCTCAAGGTGTATCTACACGGCGAGAGCACTCTACGATCTCCCCCCTGGACATGTCCCCCTGTAGGACATTTCCCCCCTTAGGACCTTTCCCCCCAGGACATCTCCCCCCCTAGGGTATTTCCTCCCAGACTCTTACATTATTTGAATGAGCCCTAACCCTAACCCTAACCCTAACCCTATCCCTATCCCTATCCCTAACTCTAACCTTAGTCCTAACACTGAACTATTTACTGTGAACCTAATAGTTTCTATTATGGAATCAGGATATATGTGTGCCAAATGTCTGCAGAATGTGTGTATGCTGGGTGTGTGTGTATAAAGGGCCAAACCATTTATTCCCAAGTGGTGAAGGGCAAAACCAAATAAAAGTTCACACCTTGGGGAATGAAGGGAGTGATCATATATTGAGAACATGAGGGTGTGGCTTGAAGGGGGTGAACAATTTTTCGAACAAAATAGCTTTTCAAGCAGCATTATTTTTTTGGATGTTACAGGACAAAAATTGTTACCCTTAAGAGGGTCAGGGCCAAAATAGAAAAAAAAAAATAATAAGTGGCATGCAATTGCTCATCCCTACATATCATTCCCCATACCTGTTCAAATATTCAAATTGGGGGCAAAGGTCATTTTGTAAAATCAGGTATTAGCAAAGGGTTGTGATAACATTTGCCATATTGTGGTAGTGGGAGGGGGATTTGGAAAAAGAATTGCTGGCTTGCAAACAAATGAACAAGTCCCCTCCCCAGCTGGCAATAAATAGCTCTACATAGGAACAGCCCCCCCCCCCCTGACAGTACAACCCAGTAATTAAATGATGCTTCTGCTATTGATAGAATGTTCTATATCAGTATAACCATATCACATTCAAATGTATGTTGGCCAACCCTTTTCGTTATCAAAATGTTGCTTTAGAGGGGCACAAATAAGTAGACTCCCAGGTGTCTTTGACAATAGTTTACAGTGTAAGTTGACCTGAACATATTGCCACCCTGCCTCACCTGCATTCAAAAGGCTATTATTAGAACACAGCTGGCCCGTTCTATAATTGAGCTCAGCACAGAATCTTGAACCCCCAGGGAGGAAATCGAAGAAAGTGTATTCATGTTACATAGCTATTTTTGTGCTCTTACTCCTCCACCCACCCACTGACAGGTCGGTAGCTGACTGTGTGGCATGGCTCACTTATCCCTTTAACCCAGATAGCCCTACTGTCCTACATGTAGGACGCCTATGTGACATCATAGGAAGACGTCTATATCCACAAGTAAACTTAACAGATATGGAAGTTAAATGTTCCTTTAGTTCTAGGCCCAAGGCTTCAAAAAATGCTCGTTTTCTTAGGTACTTTAGTGACATTACACACATGTCCCAAAACACCTACTACTTAGGAAATTACCTTCCGGTAAAGATTTGGACCTTTTCAGAGGAGACAGATGCCCAAAGTCCTACTGTCCTACATGTAGGACTGTGCTAATCTCTGGATCCGCTAGAGCTAAAGCTTTGAAATTTCTTGTATGGCATAAATTGAAATATATAAGCCTATTTGTCAGATTCTGGCACTCCCGTACAGGAATTGTGGTTTTCATGGCAACCAAAAGAACACAACTTTCAAAGAACAGTAGTCCTAAGTCCTACTGTCCTACATGTAGGATGGTAAGCTATCCCTCATATCTCTGGACACGGTCCAGGTAAAGGTCTGAAAGTTTGTACAGGGCATATTTTGTCATATATTAGTCTACTTACCAATTTTAAGCACTCTATGCCACTTTAGGGTTATCTGGGTTTTAACCCTTTAAAGGCCGCTGATGCACAAACACATGCCCATTGCTCATCATGATGCACCAATGAAGTGCTGGTGAGCAGCACCTTATTAGGAGTTAAAAGGCGTGGTATTGGGTAATTTGTCTTGGGACTGTAAACATGCATGCCATTCCCATATTAGGAGCCCCAATCACGTAGCATTATTATATTTGGAGCAGTTGTGGCGTCCAAGTAGCAAAACATTGTGTGGCCCTTTAAAGCTTTAACAGCTCCCAGGGCCGGCTCACGGCATGGCCAACCATATGCCCCTTGTGTCATCACTGTACTGTCCCTCCCTACACTGTAAAAAATGTGTGTTGAAATTACACTGCCCCTGTGTGTCGGCCATCTTGGTTTTAGGAAACACAGGGATCAAGGTCATATATATGGTCAATTTTGATCTTTAAAAGTTACAGGTGGATGTTAGTAGCCATAGGGACACCTCAACTACCTAATTTTATTGTTTTCCATGTGTGGTGGCCATCTTGGTTTTATGAAACACAGGGATCCAGGTAATATATGGTCAATTTTGATCTTCAAATGTTATCAGGTGGATGTAAGTGGCCATAGGGACATCTCAACTACCCAGTCCTATTGTTTTCTATAGGTGTTGGCCATCTTGGTTTTCAGAAACACAGGGGTCCAGGCCACATGTGATCAATTTTGATCTTTAAAAGTTATCAGATGGATGTTAGTGACCATTGGGACACCTCAACTACCTAATTTTATTGTTTTCCATGTGTGTCGGCCATCTTGGTTTTCAGAAACACAGGAATCAAGGTCATATATGGTCAATTCTGATCAATTTTTGTATCATCGGTTGTCGTTTTCTTTCAAAATGTAATTAAGCTTCTGATTGCACATCCTTAGAGTGTACACTCAATTTTGAGCAAAGGCCTTATCCTTTATTATGTCCTTAAGTTGTTACATATGATTATATAAATAATATAAAATGAAATGGACATTGTTAATGATGCCTGGATATTCTACGGCTAACTTTGTAAGCCCTATAGAAGGGTTTGTATGATACAATGATGCCTTACTTGGTTAACAATACTGTATTGATCAATATGGCCACTGTTCATGCACAAATACACATATCAAATGCCCTTACTTTAAAACTATAGGCCCATAAGACACCTACCAGCCCTCCCCTTAAAGGGCTGACATGCTTGATGATGCCTTCATAAATTTTTGCTAACTTTGTAAGCCCCATAGAAGGGACTGTATGATGCCTCAAGGGCCTTACTGGGTTAATAATAGTGTATCAATCCACTGTTACCAATAGTGTATCAATCCTGTCCTATACAGAACATGACCGATCAACTGTTCATCACAATGCAATCATTCCATCCTGGTGAGTCTACTGATAAGGGTAACACTTTTACATCATATTAAGGTGGATGCCAAACAAGGTGGATGCCAAACACGTCCTGTGCGCAGGTTTCTGCTCATATGTACTTCTCTATGGCTTATATAGACAGACTACAAAATCATAGAAGGACCCATGACATGAAGCTGGGGCGAACTGTTAACCTTCTGTGTGTACACCTGACGCACTTACTGACCAGGCCACCAAGTCAGCTGGTTGAGTTGGGGTATAGGAGCAGTATATAACCTGCATGATGTAGTTCTATTATTTTCAAAAGATTTTCTTTTCAATGTGGAAAAAAACAGTAAAAAGGTGTCTGGGACCACATGGTGGTAATACATTGGCTGGGTGCAGAAGGTTGATGAGAATATTCTGGGAAAGTTATACAGAAATTAAGCTACTCTTTAACGTCATTCTACACATGAAATGCTGTAGAAACCTATAGTGTGTTCACACTATCTTCATGCCTGGGACCCCTATATTTTGCATTCTCCTCACAGTATAATATTAACTGGACTACCCCTTTCTCATCTGAGTGAAGGGTAAAAAGGCATTGTGTGTATGATAAAAGACATCAACTTACACTGCATGGGACCCCTGGTGGATGTTACAAACACTAAATGTGTCACCAGGGGACAATTTATCTTATTCCACCTCAGTTATAGGGCAGTAAAATTAGTGTAGATCTATAAATGTAAACAATAAGAAATGTTCAGTACTTTGTATGATAAAAAGTAGTGTTCATATCAGGCCTTCAAACCCACCTTTGGCACCTAATGTAATTCCTACATGGGTCAAACCAGTGGTCCAACATTATTTCAATGCTAAATGGGAAACAAACACCAGATGTATCATGCACCCCTTAAAGGTCTGTTCTATTCGTCTAAGTAGGTATAATTATGTGGCACACTGCTGGCAGGGGGGACCACAATCTTTGTCTCCAAGCACCTTACTAGTTGGTTGAGTCACCTTGAGCTTGGAGAGTGCTGATATTGGATCTAGGTCAGCCTTTTCTTTGCTTTGTGCCCTGCACACACTGTGAAGTCAGTTTAGTGCATGGCTAGTTTGCCCCAGGTTGGCAGTCTATAGATAGTCTATTCAGGTTCGCAGTCTACAGCACATTCTCTGACTAGCCCAGACTGTACTATATACAGTCTGGGAGACTTTTTATAAATCCACTGATGTTGCAACAGGTTGAAGCAGGTGTTAAAATCTTACCTATGCCTTATCCTAACCCCAGTAAACACATGATATGATTCCTGTATGGTTAATGAAGACAGGTATATCTACATAGAATTAAGTCGCGGCTACATAGTGGCTTGCTACCACTGTACTACAGATTCTGGTGTAGATTGGTCTGTTAAAAGACCATCAAGTCATTTTCATTACAGGGCACCTGCACCTACAGCTAAGAGAATATGTCATTCCGTTGACTGCTAGTAAATTGATTGCCTGGATGAGTTTGATCCCACGCCAAGTCTACATTTTGTAGTTGCATTGAGCCTGCTGGTTCTAGTAATGAAGTTGCAGAGGGGAACAAGCTCCATTCATACCTGAATCCATGGGGGGAAAGGCCTTTTAAAGTTCAAGTCACAGGCTTTAAAATAAGATATCTTGAGCTAAAATATTCCAGGTAGTTTTTCTTTAATTGCTTGTCAAACCTAGGTTCGTGTGAGCAATTGAAAAATGCAGATAAGCCCTAAATGCATTATATCCTAGCTTAATTTAGTTCAATACTTATAATGCAAAAAATACAGTTTTGCGGGAAAATAAAGAAAGAAATGTAATGTCTTTGTCATAAAAATGGTTCTAGAGGGAATTTCTTTGATCTGTTTTCGGTTCTGAGTTCCTTATGTAAATATCCATTCCATTTGTTTCAAAAATTCTCATTTAGAATAATGGAGTGGTTTCCAGGGCAACCAGAAATTCTATATATGACGATTTTTATATGTTTCCATGGCAACGGATGTTTATTTTGCAATCCATAAATGGAACGTTTTAAGTAGAGATGGAATAATTCTGAGCATACCACTAGATTCCCTATCAAAAATTGATCTAAGGCATTTTTTGGTATATGTTTCAGGGTTTTACTCATACACTGCCCCCTGGTGGCCAGATGCAGAACTAAAAATCCCCCCTCGGATGCACATTTTCTCCAGATGGGTCACATATTCATTAGCAAATGAGGGAATGCACCAATCAGTGAGGCCACTACCTCATGGGAAAATGATCCAGGATCCTGTATTCATTTTAAAGGAGGCATTGCAGTGTTTTAATAAGAAATCTTCCCACTATAGGGCCTGGAAGATCGAGGCTGTCTACAGCCTGGCCTACTGGTACTGCAGCACACTACAAGCACAGCTAAATCTAGGTCCTGGTCACCACACATAGGTGTTTACTGTGAACCTAATAATTTTTATTATGGAATCAGGATATAATGTGTGCCGAATGTCTGCAGAGTGTGTGTATGCTGGGTGTGTGCATAAAGGGCCAAGCCATTTATTCCCAAGTGGTGAAGGGCAAAACCAAATAAAAGTTCACACCTTGGGGAATAAGGGAGTGATCATATATTGAGAACATGAGGGTGTGGCTTGAGGGGAGGTCAACAATTTTTCGACCACTTGATGGGAGTGGGCAAAATAGCTTTTCAAGCAATCTAAGGGGAAAAATAACTTTACCAGTCTTCAGTAGAATAGCCGACTATAGCTTAAAAGAGCATGTTTTGCACATTTTTTTGGATGCTGCGGGACAAAAATTGTTACCCTCAAGAGGATCAGGGCCAAAATAGAAAAAAAAACAAATACTTCCTACAATTAAATTTCAACATATCCCCCTTTATTTTTATTTCCGTACAAATTGATACACTATTGATCTCTAAAATGATTTTGATACAGGTTGTGTGAAATGAATGAACTTCCTACACTTCTTGGTATGGCCTAATATACAACTTATATTGAACTCTATCTCTACCCCCGACCCCCCCCCCCCCGACTAATACATGAGGCAGGCCAGTGTATAGGGCCTGTCCTATACACAGGGAAATACAGTATTCTGATGCCCCTCTGAACCTGTGTCCATGCAGCCACCTAACTAGAATGTTCTATATCAGTATAACCGTATCACATTAAAATGTATGTTGGCCAACCCTTTAAAGGCTGCTGATGCACAAACACATGCCCATTGCTCATCATGATGCATCAATGAAGTGGTGGTGAGCAGCACCTTATTAGGAGTTAAATGGCGTGGCATTGGCTAATTTGGAGTCTTGGGACCATAAACATGCGTGCCATTCCCATATTAGGAGCCCCAATCACGTAAAATTATCATTTTGGAGCAGTTGTGGCGTCCAAGTAGCAAAACATTGTGCGGCCCTTTTAAGCTTTAACAGCTCCCAGCTTTCACAGCATGACCGACCATGTGCCCAATGTGTCGTAAATGTGTGTCGAAATTACACTAGTAATTTTGGTTTTCAGAAACACAGGGATCCAGGCCACATATGGTCAATTTTGATCTTCAAAAGTTATCAGATGGATGTTAGTGACCATTGGGACACCTCAACTACCTAATTTTATTGTTTTTCCATGTGTGTCAGCCATCTTGGTTTTTGGAAACACAGGGATCCAGGCCATATATGGTCAATTTTGATCTTTCAATGTTATCAGGTGGATGTCGTTTGAGACACATCAACTACCCAATTCTATTGTCTTCCATGTGTGTCAGCCATCTTGGTTTTCGGAAACACAGGTATTTATCAGCAATAAGTCAATATATATATATATATATATATATATGTCAAATTTAGTCACTATATATATCAGCAATTAGTCAATATGTGTCAGTAACTGCTCACTATTTGTCAGCAATTAGTCAATATATGTCAGTAATTAATCATTATTTGTCAGCAATTAGTCAATATATGTCAGTATTTACTCACAATCTGTCAGCAATTAGTCAATATATAGCAGAGAAATAGCCATTGATTCAATTGTGTATCCTGCTTTGATTGGTATTTGTCAAAATACGTCAGCACCTATGCACTATTTGTCAGCAATTAGTTAATATATGTTAGTAATTACTCACTATGTGTCAGTAATTAGTCAAAATATGTCAGTAATAATGCACAATTTGGCAGCAATTAGCCAATATATGTCAGTTATTACTCACTATTTGTTAGCAATTACTCAATATATGTCAGTAATTATTCACTATTTGTCAGCAATTAGTCTAGATATGCCAGTAATAATGCACTTTTTCTCTGTAATAGTATTAGTCTGCTATCTTTAAAGTTTAGTGGATCAATGTGGTAAAAGGTACACCCGCGAAGGGGTATGAGGGTAACATATCAAAACCCTCGATCTAAAATCTACCTTCACCATCATAAATGTCCTTTAAATCAAAAACCTTTGAATCCTCGTATCAACAGTGGACAGCTTCTCTCTGCGACCTCATACCTTTTACAATCAATCTGAATAATAGTAAGAGCACTTACATCGATGATGTGCTACCTTCCTTAACATGCAAAAATTCTATACATTGATCCCCATTCTCAAAGCCTTAACTTTAAAGAACAGCAAGCTCCACTAATAAAAAAGGATCAAACTAAAATCTGTAAAATTTCAGAAAAAAAATCCTCTGCACCCACAACATCTAATCCTTAGACCACGTTATTACACAACCTCTGTGATATTGGGTGCTTTTTCTGGATATTCCGGTTCTGATACCTGGTGATATTGCTGGTCCTAGGCTTTGTTCCCCTGTCAGGTGCGCAGAGCCTTCAGAGAGACTGTTTACTTGATTGTGTCACTCCCCCTATATATACCATACCGATCCAGGGTAGTTGGAAGGTGGAGAATGTCAGAGCAGGGGAAGTAGATGCGGGGTAGAGCTTCCGCTTCGAAGTTGCAGGGTCCCGGGTTCAAGTCCCAGTTTCTCCATGACATTTTCTGCTGACCACTACATTGGTTAAGACACCGAGTGGTCCCACCTCACAAGGGGGATCTTTAGAGAGCTCGGTACCTGGGCCGGTATGGTATAGACAAGCGCTTTGACCTAGTAGTGCTGGGGGACTTGGAAACAGGTGGCCCCCATAGCCAAACTCCTGGGAACAGGAGGAGAATTATATAACACGGCTTTGTGGAACTCAGTACAGGTACATGTGGTATTGTTCAGACTGGACTGGAGGACCAGTTCTGGGCAGATATGGTCAAAGCTGGTTGGAATGAGAGTAGAGGTTTGTTCCCCCGTTGGGTGTGCAGAGCCTTCAGAGGGACTGTTCACTTGATTGTGTCACTCCCCCTATGTATACCATACCGATCGAGGGTAGTTGGAAGGTGGAGAATGTCAGGCTAGTTGTAGGGTCCAGGGTTAGAGTCCTGGTTCCTCCATGACATTTTCCGCTGACCACTACAAGTTGTGATACCCAGCGGAAAGAGATATAGGAACAGACCTGACAATTAAGGGAGAGGGCCTCATCTCCAAATATACGCGAATTATTGCCAGATTGATAATTTGGTTCTTACTGTCGGTTACATTACAATTTATCACACCCTCCTCATCATGATGTAATAATGCAGCCCTGTTGTGTTCTCTGATTGTACCCATTCAAAACTGTATTGGTGTGTGAGAGATCATTGAATAGCCATTGTGGAGTGGTTATTTTCTTCTCTTTTTTTTATAAAAGAGGCTTTGTTGGTTTTAGTGAGAACAAAACTTTTCAGATCATTATTAAAGGGGGGGATAGAAATTTCACCCCTTTTTAGAGAAAAAATACATCTTGCTGCTATCAAATAAAATAGAGCACAAACCAATATCAGAATCCTCAGAGGGGATGACAGAAAAATTCCGAGCATGCATGCAAAAATCCACCATCCCCTGGTTTGCTAAAAGATTATCACTCCCTCAGGATGCATCATTGGTAAAACATTGGCCCTGCTCACAGGTGCACACATTAGGCTTAACAAATACACTGGATTGGCTGCAACCTTAGACACAATGTTAGCTAAGAATCTGATGGAGAGTATGACTTATTCACTCATCAGTTGTATTAATGACATATCATCTGCTGTGAGAGTGCAATAGATAAAATGTTCATATTGACGGACCCAGCAATACAACGTCAGATATCGGCATGGGAAGCAATAATCATGTCAGCCTTTGACGCTACATAATTTGTAGGTTACCGCGTATCACTGCCTTACCATATAATAATAAGGTGCAATATTGGCAGACCATTCAGCATAGGTGCAGCCAATATTGGCCATTTTTTCAGGATTGGTGAATTTTTCCCAATACTGATTCATGCCAACCAATTACTGACTCTGCCCCTATAGCATATATCAGGCCTCCAAATCCCCTAGGGGCCTTTGCCCAACCAGCAGCCTAGCATCATGCCTATGCTTAAGTGGGAAACACCAGGAGACATCATGCAACACTTAAAGTGTAAAATGTTTACTACTTCTATCACGATCTTTTCTTTGAACCTCTATTTTTCAAACTAGAGTGCATTGATGGACCCAGCTCCTGTCCTATATAGAACATGACAATTGTATGTACACCTGTAATCGGTCGACCATAGCAAAACACTCTTCTCAGAAATAGTTTTATTTAAAGGGAGTGGCCTGGGACTTTCGAACACCAGGGGCTACAGAAGCCACACCCAGTATTAGTTCAAATATTATTTAACATAGGTCTCCCAAGTATAACTAGGTCATTCATGGGTCATGAGGGAGGCCCTTGACCATCCGTCTAAAGTTTGCCCTGTGCCTCAGCTAGAGTTGTAAAATTTGCAGTTGCAGTCATGGATGGGTGGAGGCACCAATAGCCTGGTCCATTCTAGTAACAGACATACACACACATGCAGTTAGAAATAGCAAGTTAGAATACAAATGATTGGTTCACGTTGCATAGATACTTCCTTGCTTCACCTTTGTACAGTATTGGTATGTGGTTTTGGATGGTTGGATAAATCTAATAGTTATTGTTAGTCTTGGTATTTTCATACCTTTGTTAAAGCCTAATAAGGGGTTGTTTGTTTCCCTTTAGATAATACTGGTGATAAAGTATATCACTAATGGAAGACTCCCTTACATACCAAATATTCCTCATATAGTTTATATCTTAAAACCTCCCTCAGAAGCCAACCCTTTACCTGAGGGAATTACATGACCTGAATTTTGCCCAAATTGAGACTGCTTTTAACTAAAAGCAATGTAATTAAAACCTTCCTCTGAAGCCTACCCCCACTTTATAAGGGAACCAATAACTGGCTGTCAGTCGGTCATACCTAGGAACACTCTATGAGACAGTATATTGCTTAATTATTAATGACTTTTATTTTCATGCACCCTCAAAGGTGTGATGATGACTAGTGATGTACACAGAAGGGTAAATCTGAGAGACAGCAACATCTCAGTGTATATATATGCCTATCTATATAGTTACAGTGTCCTGTGCACCCCATAGAAACCTTGACCTGATGATTGGGAAGAGTGTTTGGGGCCAACCTGGTTCTTTATTGCCAGCTACCGGAGTGGTCATTTTTGAACATCATTATTAACTTTTGATCGGGCTAATTAGAGTTACCCCTTAAGACCTTAAAACAGCCAAAAAAACAGCTGTTTTTGTTTGATACTGTTCAGTCAAAGATCGAAATTTTGTTATCATCTAAGCAATTTTTACAAAGGTTTAAAATGAGAGGAAGTTTTTTGAAAAGGGGCCGATTTTTGAGAAAAATTTGGAGGAAATATAACAATACTTTATGCTATTCTTTAGGGCCTAAAGGATAGGTTAATATAGTGAAAGCCAGGATAGGTGTGTTAAAGTGGATAAAGGCTGAGGTTATGGGGAAGGGGGCTCAATAAGAGGCTTGTAATGTGGCAACACTTGAATACCTCAATAACTTAAGAAAATGTATCCTTCCCTAATAATGACCACTCCCAAGAAATCAGTCAGTGGAATGAGGTTGGTTTTTGCCTGCAGGCTACACAGACCCCTGGCTAAATATATGTGACCAGGCAAACAAAAACACCCCTCTGCAGGGGAATTCATGATCAAAGTTCATCTCAAGATCTTTAAAATGATACATCATAGGCTTAAATGTTCCTAGTAGTTATGTCATAACCCCTCCTTGAACATAGGTTGGTATTCATATCTGAAATCGACGATTAAGCTCTAAATACATTATAAACCATAATAATGTCTAAAAACACAATAAATCAGCCTTTATCATAAAAAATACATAACATTATGCTGATTTTTATCATAGATTTTGATGAATTTTCCATTTCTTTTTTCAGTTTTTCAGCAAATTCTGATTATTGGAATGGTTGCCATAGCAACCAGTACCAGGCATACAGGTTGATTTTTTCATGAAAAATGTTCATTTTACCATCCAAATATGGACCATTTCTATCGAAAACTGTGCATTTTAAATGAAACCATTGAATTCTGCATAGAAAAATTAGCTTAATATTTTTTTAATGATTTTAGAGTAACTTTGCCCCTCCAATGCCCCCTGGTGGCCAAAAGGGGAATTAAAAATCCCCCGCGGAGGGGTGTTCTCCCTTGATTGGTCACATATGCGTGTGTGTGTGCCCATGGGTGTCAGTAGTGTAGCCTTTGCAGGCCATAACCCCTGCTAAATACATCCACATGTACATAAAATAGAACTTTGTTATATGGAGTATTTTATGCCTATACAACTTCCTCCCTATAGTCAGAGAAGAGGGAAGGCTAAGTGGCCCACTAAATACAATGCCATCTTATTACAGAATATCTTATGACAAGAAAATCTGCTGCATATAAGCAATGCCTCCTTATGATAAAAATCCATATTGAGGAGGTTTCACTGCACCCTTGGTGAATGCTGAAAGGAAAAAGGCCAAATAACATACACTTATCAAGGGGGACCTATCAAACACCATTTACCCAGACAAATTGCCTTTATCCCTCAAAATAGTACCATTTTGAAGAATAAAGACCAACTCTGGCCTATTTTGAGAGATAAAGGCAATTTGTAGGATAAAAGCCCCACAATGGTCTTACCAAATGCCAAATGCGTACAAGGAATCCAGGGAGGGGAGGGGTCTACAGGTATTTTGGCATACTTTTTATGTATGCATTCCTGAATTTTATTCAGATAAATGAGGGCTGTAAAGCTGGTGAATTAACTTCCTATATTCCCATTATATGTCCATTCAAAATGTTCCTGGTTGATTTTAGGTAGGAAAGGTGTGGCATCTAAAGTGGAAAAGAGGACTCCCCTTGTGATTTGAACGGGAGGTCCTAGTGTGTAATGGGGGGGGGGACTGACCTCCCCCTCTAACATAATTCTTTCAGGTGTCACCTTTCTTATCAGCTTGAATACTATGTCCGAGAACAGGGGGAAAACATAAAAGACAAATAAAGTAAAATGAAATAAGGACTGAGAAGGGAGGGGAGAAATATCTCTAAATGAACATAGGAGAAAAAAAGAAAGTTCAATATGATAAATGAAAGAGAACAGTGCCCAGAAACAAGAAAGGAAAAAAGAAACAGGGGAAAATAGTAAAAAGTGAAAATGTTTTGCCATACAGGGGAACCAAGAAAAAGAAATAAGGAAAAAGGGTTACATTAGAATGAAGATTATACATATGCCATTATTATGAAGTGGAAAAAGAAGGTGAAAATTGTAACATTTTACTGCCTATGAAAGGAAAGGCAATAAGAAGCTGCTGAGTCACAGGGAGGACTATGAAATGCATTACACAAGTACAGATGAAAAAGGTGGCATGGATTTTATGAGACTTACCTGTTTATGCCTGCAAAATGCCTGGTTTATCAGTATTTTAGCAAGGTAGACCCCACTGACCAAGGTATATCATACCCTCATAATCCTTTCTGTGACAGAATTGAAAATTCAGCCCAGTATTGCAGCTGCTCAGAAACTGGTCAGAAAGGGTCAGAAAACTCCATAAATTTTGTTCTTGCATCACTTATATAAGACATAGCTATGAATATAAACTTCCTCTGTGTATAACAGTCCATGGATGTGCCAATAAACCTTTTGATAGGCACCTCCTGAACATGCCCATAGGTATTACTGATACTCTTTAAAGTGCCAATATTATCGGCCTCTGATGTTTTTGTACACTGACGCAGCTCCATGTCTTAATCCCCATCTCTAAATCTGACACATCAGGCATAGACCTGAAAACGATTTCCTCACAATCTATACCTTTCGTTGTCACAAAAAGGATTCAAATGATGCTCACATAAAATCTCCCTCACATGCATGAACAAGTCAGGTTGTTGTCTCCCATAAAAGCAAACTGTTGAGCTTAAAGCACATGACCTTTAATTTGCAGGGGCGTAGTAACCCCCCCCCCAATCACAGAGGAGTTGGGGCCTGAATATATATGTCTGGGCCCCCCCCCCCCAAAAAAAAAAAAATGTGTCAAATATGTCATTAAGATAGGGAAAATGGCAGCACTGGATAAAGTTAAGCCATCAAGGAATAATCTTTTATATAAATCCCATACAACCATTCATCAACACCAGCGCGCTCAAGCTGATAATTTATGGTGGCTGGGGCGGGAACCCCCTGCCCCCCTAATGAAGATTTGCTTCCTACATGATAGATTAGATAATTTTGTTGTTTAATGGTTGCCATGGTAACCATATTGCCATGGCAATCAGAGTACATGTATTGATGAAGAAAAATGGACAGGATTTTCTTGGCTTTCTTGAACCTTTGGCAGCCATTTTGTCTTTTAGCATTTTAAGGGGTAAATATGTATTTTTCAGCTTGGTAACATTATATTTTTGGAATCTACACCCAAAAATTGACCTAAAAAGTATGTTACCAAATTCTACTCCGAAATGCTCCTAGAAAGTTGAAAAGCTCATTTTGATTCTAGTCTAGTTTTTCCTCAGCACTTAGATTGTAAGCATATTTTTGCAGTAAATGCAATACAGACCTATGGTCACAGCCACATTTCTAATATTTTGGATGGTTGAATTTTTTCCTTAAAGGAAACTGATAGGATTGTTTCATCTAGATCATATAGTACTTTTAAGTTCCCTACCCTAGCTGCCTCTGTGGTGCATGTGTTACCTCTCTGCCTTGCACACAATGGGCCTGAAGTTCAAATCCCTATCAAACCAACCCATCTAGAATTTTTGCATATTCTCATAATATCAATGTAGCAAAAGTAACCCCTCGTGAACTAACAATAACGCCAGCCAGCTTAACCCAATAATCACCACTAATTCAGGAGTGCATCAAGAGCATTGGTTGGAGGCACTAATAAAGTGCTGGCAAGTCTGCTTGCCAGTACTTCATTTGCATATGATGCGGACACTCAAGGAGTTGATCAGCCCCGTAGGGTCGGCATGATACATAAATGCAGCACTGTAGGTTTACTCGCCAGGGTTGCCTTCAAGTATAACGGTGACCAATGGACATGAGACATTGATGCATTCCTTACATGGTTAAGTCAGGTACTTTAGATAAAAAATGCATATTCCGGGGTTAATTCTGACTACCCCATCCATCAACTTTTAAATCCTCTATGTCATGAGCATCAAATTTTAAAACCTCTGGTACACTTCAGTCACTCTTTCCCCATGTTTAGGCACAGGTATTTACCTGGTTCACATTTAAACCCTTCTACCACTTACCTACACCTCAATCTGTCATACCTTTAATATAAATCTTCATATTTCAGCCCTGCTGCTGGTAACCTACCCCGGCCACTCAATGTGTGGGGTCTGGTGGTTCTCATTATCTTTTACCTGGTCATCCTGGTCATTGGTATCTGGGCCTCCTTCAAGAACAAAACCCTTAAAGGTGGCAGCATCAATGGCATCATACTGGCTGGACGCACTGTGGGTCCCATAATGGGAATATTTACCATGACAGGTATGTAATTAGTCCCATATTGCTTTCACTGATACTGTATAGCTTATATGCAGAGCCCTGGATAGGACAAGAATTTGTTCCTAAATATGTGACTATTTCCACTCCTATCGAAATTTCCTTTTAACAGCAGAAATAGAAACCTTAATGCAACCAATTTTTGGCAGGAATAAGTACACCTATGTTTCATTTTTTGCCTGAAAACCAAAAATCTAATGATCAGAATGACAAGTTTTAAAAGGTTTTAGAAAGCCCATACAACCTGCTATCAGAATCAGTGACACAAAAGATTTGATTTATTTTTCAAATGCTTCAAATCCTGTTGTCAAAAAATTGCATTTTGAAATTGTCATTTGGGCAGCTGCACACTCTTTACTGGGTTAGACTCATATATAGCAGTCTACCTCTTGAACCATTACTCTGAAACTAATGGGACTGGAGGCATTTTTTTCACTGTTATGACAGAATGTTTCACCACATTAACAGTCTATTATGATTTCTTATGTGAAAAACCTTCTTGCCATTACTCAGTAAACATAAACATGTGTATGAACCTAAAATTTAATGAACATAGTCTCTAGGTATCAACTATGTAGATGTCCTAAACGTCTTGATACAGCTTAGGCAATTACGTTACAAAACATAAAATTACACTAGGTTTGAACCTATATATATATATATATATATATATATATATATATATATATATATATATATATATCCAAATCTCAAGAGTAATTTATATTCCTAGCTCAGCGCTCACCTTTTGACTTCTAATGATTTTCACTTTCCCGTGTTTTTCTCTGTCCACTGATAATAAGCTAATAGATCATGGATATTGGAGCCCTAGGCCCTTACATGCTGGATATACCCTCGCCGCTACACGGCTCGGGTATATCCAGCATGTAAGGCCCGTGGGCTCCAATATCCATGACCTATTAGGTTTATACCACCATTTCCTCCATTTTGTATTAATTTCTTACCTGAGATCCAAAGAATATAGCCAGGAGAAGACATTTTGTAAGTGCAAGCGATACGGCCCGGGTCCGCTCTGCACGAAGCCATTGTTTTTGTTCCTTGCCGGGAGAGGTACCACCGTGTTCACACTCACTTTTCGTATGGAATCCAACCATGACAAATTGAGAAATTAACAGGTTCATATTAACTAAGTAATGTATAGGCTAACAGGCACCGAATGGCATGTATCGTAGGATATCGTAACTCGTGGCCTACGTCCACTACGATACATGCCATACCTTACTAAGTTTATTACACGATTAATCAATGAAAAAAACAATAAATAATCAATAGAATATCAATAAAAACAAGTTGAAAACAAAAATCCTTCCCTGGGACTCGAAGCCAGCCATAGTGTGTGTACATAATCAGTACATACACCTCGGCGCCCGGCAGCGGACAGCGACAGCCCCGTCTGGCTTGCTTTGAATGCGTCTCGCAGTTATGGCAGCGGCACACGGCGAAAATAGTGTTTGTACACGATCGGTACACACACCTCGACGCCCGGCTAGGCTTGGCTTGCTTTGAATGCGTCTCGCGGTTATGTTTGTGTACAATCGGTACATACACCTCGTCGCCCGGCAGCGCACATGGCGAAAAAAAGATGCGCCCGGACCGGGACTCGACCCGCGTACCTCTAACAGCTGAGCGCAATGCGCTAACCACTAGACCACCGCGTCAACTCCTTCAGCGGCCGTCTTGGCTTGGCTATGTTTGAATGCGGACAGCCTGCAGTCGTCACCTTCCCGGGCTTTGTATCATATCCAGACCTGGTTCTAGCCAACCAACTCTTGTCAGTCCCTGTGGCGCAATGCATAGGGAGTTGGATTAGGGATCTGATACTGCAGGTTCGACCCCTACCCTGGCCATGAAAATTCCGTGGGTTTTAACATGTGACATGTGACATGGACAAGGAGTGCTGATATCCACCCCTAACCGTGCTGATATCCACCTCAAAGAGTTCTGATATCCACCTAGGATCTGCTCATAAGGGGTCGTGTAATAACCTTAGATAGTCTAAATGATACCTCCATACGCATTATGTCCAATATATTCCAAATAAGGAAGAATCCATTGATTTTCCAAAACGGTCCGAAATTTTCGGCGTCTTTCTTGTACGGTGAGAAGTTGACCTATATTTACATCCCGGCCACTGACACACTTTCGTCGGACAAGGAGGCGGGTGGGAATGGCCGGACCGCGACTCGCATACGATGGAAAAATCAATGGATTCTTATTTATATTGAAGAAAATAGAGAAAATTAGCACACATTCCTCGTCTATGGATCGAATACTTCTTGGGATTTCGATATTATAACATGAAAAAGTTGGTATCAAGACGAAAACTGAGTGGAAACATAGGACTAGGACCTCAGGTTAGAACTTATTTATTTTCGCATTGAGTTTCATCACCGTTCAGTGTGGCGCTATGGCTAACGTCCTCGCCAACCAGCACTGCGGCCGGGGTTCAATTCTCCTACAAGTTGGGACGATTTTTCACATTGAAACAATGGCTAGACTGACTTTGTATGTCCGCCAGCATTTCCCAAAATATAAGTCCAACTTGACCCCAAAAAAGTATATACCAAAAATTTCAAAAATGCACATGGGTGGTATATGCAGAATAATGCATGGCTATTTCGCATATAAAACCACCTGAAGTCCCAAAATCGTGGTATAAACTAATATAGCAATACCAAGTCAGTAAATACACCTAGAATTTCCTAAATCAATTTCTGCTGGCCGCCAAGGCCCATAGGAAGGCAATTATTGAGAAAATAATAGGCATGAACCACACATTCCAGGCCGTCAACCCCCAGGCCAGCATTAGTGTCTAGCCTTGGATAAATCACAGACACATCAAAGGACATAACTATGAGGACACTCTGGTAGAAGGAAAAAGGTCATATTTTAGCAGGGCAGAACACAGGGTGTATGGAACCTAGGTGGGTCAAAGTATTAGCATATCCCCCACATCTCAAAAATACCTGAATTATTACTTTAAACGTTTCATGTTATAAGTAGCATACCGGTACAGAGTAACATGGTGCTATTTTTGAATTGGAACCACACAAGAAGAAACACTGTGGTAGTGTATGTTAATACCCTTGCCCACTATACAAAAACACCTCAGTTCTCCCCTGCTAGGTAATGAACAATACCTTTTATCACACATCAGGTACTTTCATCACTCTCATCAATTTTGGCAGGAAATGGAGCAGCCAGGAAGTGTCTTAATCAGATTTTGAGGAACTTTTTTTTTATATCCAGTGACATCTCCTTTATTTCTAATCCTTACGGTCTGAACATGATACCTCCAGGTGCTTGAGATTCTGAACTTTCCCCATATGTATGTGGGTCAGGTCGCCAGATTTTGTGTTTTTGGGTCATTTTGGACTTTTATGGCTCTGGAAAAAGAAGTTGTAAACCAATCTTGACTTACATAGACTCAATTGATAGAAAACAATAAGGGCTATCAGAAAAATGTAAATTTGTGGTCATCGACCAAAAACTTTAGGACTTATAGCCTTCCGAAGTAAAAAAACGGCCTAATTTGTTCTTTTTTATACTTTTTGTATTTTTTACAAGTGTCCTGTATTGAATAAAGAACACTATAGAGTATCCCAAAGTTATTTTTTGTATTGTATATGATCATAGATATCATTTCCATGAGGTTTGGACATATTACTAAGTGAGAATTTTTCATGATGGAAAATGGAAATCTGTAATTTGTAACGTCCAGTACCTAAATCTAAATCGGTTATAAAACATGGAAAAAATGAAGCTTCAAAATCTTTGTTATTACCCATATGAAGGACCCTATCATCCCCTACTTTGGTAAAGAAATTGTGTGTCTACCAGCATTTGTCTCTATATGTGAAATAATTCTGATAAAAGTACCGGACGTTACGTAACGTCCGGTACTTTTATCATCATGTAGGAGACAGTCTACTGTGCATGCATAACTCAAATTTTGTTCCATTCTGTAATTGAAGTCAATAATAGACATATTGGCCTTGTTATTTTTTGTGTTTGTTATGCATAATTGGACATTCTTATATTACTGAGAGCAACTTCAATTACCTCCATATTTCATTATTTTGGTACCGGACGTTACATGACACAAAACAAGCAATAAAAATGGAACCAGATGGCCTAGATCGGTATTTTTTGGTCTTCTGAGCTGAGGAGATGTACCTTGACAATTTTGTTAAGGTTATATAAAGTAATTAGAAAATTAGTTTTTCAGGGCCTTCAAAGGCAAAATCTTACACTTTCTGACGAGCTGACCCATGTATTTTTTTTCTCTAAAGTAATGGGAAGTCTGTATTTTTGGACTAAAGAGCAACATTGGTGTATAAAACGACTATACTAAGTCTGTTTGATTACTGCAGCTTTGTTTATGCAGGTTGTAGTAATGAAGATAATCTTGTCAAAGCGCAAAGACTTCAGAATCGAGGTCTAAGAACGTGTTATAGGTATAACAGGGAATATCTCTCTGTTGAGGAACTCCATACAAGGAGCAAGGTTCCATATTTGGATAGAAGACGTGATGAAATGTTATTAGTATTGATGTATAAGTACTCCAGATGTAATGATATGTTGGATCATCACAGAGGTGACAGGGTCACTAGGTCAGATAAAAAAATTAAATTTTTGGTTAAACAACCTAGACTAAGTACATATGAAAGGTCTCCCCTATACCGCGGTGCTGAACTGTGGTCGCTGTTAGGAACCTGGTATCAACATACTGAAACAAAACTGAAGTTTAAGCAGAGAGTCAGACGTATTGAAAATCTGGGAGTACCAAATGAGGGTCCTGGCGATGATGGTGACGAGGATGATGATGATGACAACTCCATTGATGAAGTCGGGAGCTTGATATTGACCAGTGATGATGGTTTGGACTCTGATTCTGATCCTGGAATAGGCTAGGCAAGCATTTAAGCATTTATTTATTTATTATTTAATTTTTTATTGTTGTTACATCTGAGTATTTTGTTCATTGTACTTTCTGGCCTTGCATTGGTTGTAGTGGTACTCTGATTGGTCAAAACAGAATACAGACAGCTTTTGAGATCACGCCTAATACCCCATAGAGTTCTAAATTGCGCTCAATGACCTAAATGATCTTTTTCTTGATCATGGGTATTATCACCGGTATTATTACTATTATTATCATTAGAAATAACAGCCTTGTGTATGTGTGAATGTCAGTGTGCTGTTTTCTTTCTTACTTTATCCTCACATGATCCTACTAGTTTTGAGCATAATATATTTGAGCATAATATATTTGTGTTTAGAATTTTGTACAATGTTAACCCTCCTTTATAGAAGCTTATACCACTATTCTGGCACCTGCCTTACTGTTATGCCCTCTCCTACCAGTGCATTATGAGAGCATATACGCACATGTGCATTTTTGGGATTTTTGGATATACTTTTTCGAGGTCAAGTTGGACTTAGAATATTTTGGGAGACGCTGGCGGACATAGAAATTTAGTCTCGCCATTGTTTCAATGGTGAAAAATCGTCCAAACTCGTACAAGGATTGAACCCCGGCAGCAGTGGTGGTAGGCGAAGGCCTTAGCCATTGCGCTACACTGAACGGTGATGAAACCCAATGCGAAGGTAAATAAGTTCTAACCTGGAGTCCTAGCCGTATGTTTTCAATCAGTTTTCGTCCTGAATCCAAGCTTTTCATGTTATAATATTGAAATCCCAAGAAGTTTTCGATCCATAGACAAGGAATGCGTGCTAATTTTCTCCATTTTCTTCGATATAAATAAGAATCCATTGATTTTTCCATCGTAAGCTAGTCGCGGTCCGGCCATTCCCACCCGCCTCCTTGTCCGGCGAAAGTGTGTCAGTGGCCTGGATGTGGATATAGGTCATCCGCTCGCCGTACGAGGAAGACGCCGAAAATGTCGGACCCGTTTAGAAAATCAATGGATTCTCCTTTATTTTGAATATATTGGACATAATACGTATGGAGGGATCATCTAGACTATCTAAGGATGTGTATGTTTTAATTTGAAAACTTGTCATGGTTGGATTCCATACGAAAAGTGAGTGTGAACACGGCGGTACCTCTCCCGGCAAGGAACAAAAACAATGGCTTCGCACAGAGCGGTGACCCGGGCCGTATCGCTTGCTTTTACAAAATGTTTTCTCGTGGCTATATTTTGTGGATATCAGGTAAGAAATTAATACAAAATGGAGGAAAAGGTGGTATAAATGCAATATGGCATAAATATGCCAGCACACGGGTGGCCTCGTGCAATATTCGTCAATATACCACCCTTGTGCTGCCATATTTATGCTATATTCCATTATTATGAGTCTGGTGTATGTTGTGAGTTGCAATTTCAACAATCCTGTACTTTTCTGCCTTAGCCTGTGTTACTTTTGTTCTTGTTTGTCTGGGCTTGTTTTGTCTATCATTATTTATCATTATTACATATATTCTCATGATTCATTGTTGTGTCTATAATTGTATGTATTTTTTATAAAATTGATATGGTGTATAATTTGATATGGTATCTATTTAACCGTATGAATATGATTTGTAGCTTTTTTTTTGATTGTATGATTGTGTTTGACTTACTGATAGATGTTTGATTATAATTCCAGTTGTGCTTCATTTACCACGATTCTGTAAATTGTGAGAGGCTCAATAAACTTTGATTTCAATTTAAAAAAAAGAAATTGCTCAAAATTCAGTGATCTTAAAGAAATTCACCTGTTTCTCGAAATTCTTTCAGAGTAAATAATTACAACAAAGTTGTTATGCCTATGACCCATAGTTGGTTTTTGCAGGAGAGGGAAGGGGGGTTCAAATATTAAGAACATGGAGCATAATTATTTTGTCTAAGACTTCACAGCTGTAGATAATGGCATAACCTCTGTGGAGATTATATGTCATAATCTTAGCACAAAGGGGTACTAAAGTCACACATTTAGAAACCTAGATATGCCCTTCTGAAGTGGTATAGTGCCAAAAATATCAGATTTTTTCAAGATTGGTATTTTGCCATTTTTCTAATATATGGAAGGATATCCTTCAATCCTTGGTTACTAAACTAAATTTAAGCCCCAAATGCCCAAGAGACATATCGCTCTTCCCCTTTTCAGCTCTTTTTGTACTCTTCCAGTTTAGGCGTAGATTAACTCTTCTTCAACCAATCACGCATTTTTTTTTGCGAGTTTATTATGCTTTACCGGACATGCATTTTTGCGAGTTACTAACCGAGTTTTGGCCGATTTTAACCGATTTTTGAACCTCTGTAACTTTCTTGAAAATAGGTAAAATCTCATTATTTTTTCCGGATGTGTTCTATGTTATATTCTCTCTGGCAGAACAAGGCATTTGGCTTTGTATAAATTTCCCTCTTAATGGTACTCACATGAACATGGATGACTATAAAGTTTGGGCAGGATGATTTTGAGCAATATTAAGGTGGGAAATATGAAAAAAAAGGAATAATAATTCGGGGGGTAAAAACTGACTTAGGGCAATTTTTCACAGGGAAAATGATGGGACCAAAATTGAAAACACATTTTGATGAATTATGGGGGATATCCTGGTTGCCGTAGCAACATACATCCTAGAAATCGCAACATTTATTACTTTGGGTTGCCATGGCGACAATGGTAACAAAAAGAACGTTTTCCCTAAAAATATTTCTGATAATAGAATCTGATGAATATTTAAATGTGGCCAGGTGAGGGAAAACATGCCTCCTGGGGGGAAATGGCTTTTTAAGGTTTAAGTCATAGGCTTTAAAATGAGATATCTTGAGCTAAAATTTGGTTGATGTGTAGAACTGAAAATAGGAAATACGCTCTAAATGCATTACATCCTATAATAAACACTAACAATTTGTAGTGTTCTACCCCTCGATGCTAATCGAATCTTTCAATAGACAACGAAGAACAACTATTCAGGTTCCAGTCAAAACTTTATTGTCAATAACGCATAGGCATCAGCCGTTCTCGATGACAGTTTACAGGTAGTAGTGTTTGAACTACTAAGCACTCTCAACACTAGACGACTAGCACAGCCTTCTAGTGTCTATGTTTAACAAGCCACATATACCTTCTCCGTGCAACAGCACAGAGAAGTATTATAACATGATAGTCGGGCAGCCGCTGACCATCGGTCACGATGGTCTGTCACGACTGGACTGACCCTGAGGAAGGCCGAACAACGGCCTTATATACACCAGAGTCGAGGGCCGCATGACCATGTGGTGATGTGACGCTGGACTCCAGCGCCCCCAGGCGTCGGGTAAGAGAGGTGCTCTCGATGTCGCCCACGAGGACCACAAAGGTACCTCGAGGATGACTCGGGACCACCACAAATGCAAAAAAAAATACAGTTTTGTGTAAAAATAACCAAAGAAATGTAATGTTTGGTTCTGCAGAGAATTTTTGAACTCTGTTTTCGGTTCTGGGCTCCAAAAGGAATTTCAAAAAAAGTTTGTGGCAAAAATTCTTAATTGGAATAGGGGAGTGGTTTCCATGGCAACCAGAAATTGCCTTAACTACCAATTTTCTATGTTTCCATGCAACCAATATTCCAAAAATGGAACATTGTCAATGGCGATGGAATGATTTTATGTATACCACTGGATTCCTTATCAAAAATTATCAGTGTTTTACCCATATACTGCCCCCTGGTGGCCAAAACCAGTACTAAAAATCCCCCCCTCCCAAGAGGTGCGTTCTCCTCCGTTGATATTGACATGTGATATGACCATCTCTTGAAATTGACATGTGACATGGGCACCCTGCCATCTAGACCCCCATAATGCCATTTACATGTGGCAGTAAATCATCAAATTAACTTCTTGAGAACATCTAACATATTTTAATAAACCCCAACAGAATCATATGATATCAAGTCTTCCAACTTGATCTTCATGTTGGACTTCATATCATACTGATATGTCTACTTGACACTGTTAATTATATATGTGTGTGTGTCTGAAAAATGCCTAACTAACAGTGACATAATTGTTGAACATTCCCTTATATCCCATTCAATTATAATTTCCCATTGGTTGCAGCTACCTGGGTAGGGGGAGGCTACATTAACGGGACGGCTGAATACGTCTTCAGACCTAACTCTGGACTAGCATGGACACAGGCTATGTGGGGATTCAGCCTCAGCCTATTTCTAGGTAACAACTTATTCACTTACCTAGTTATTAAGTATGTCTAATCATTTTTTTTTCAAATTAATGTGTTTGATACTGTGAAAATCAAGTCAAACCAGCAGAATAAAATCAAAAGAGTGTCCATAAAATAAATTTTGTCCACAACCAACAACATCATGGTATCCACAAAATACACTCTGTCCAAAATCTATCATCACAAAGTAACCACAAAACATGGTTTGTCCACATACCTTTGTCACAAAATGTCCAAAAACACTATTAGTCCACAAGAATTTACCACAGACCATCCACAAAAACCACAATGTCCATATTCAACTTTAGCAAGGTGTCCACAAATTACAAATGTCCACAATCTATCCACCCAAATTATCCACAAAACACATTTTGACCACAAATTTTGATCACCAAGTATCCCTAAAACACATTTTGTCCACAGTGCATGGTAACAAAGTGCCCACAAAATACATTTTGTCCATCAGATATATTATCAAAGTGTCCACAAATTACATTTTGTTCACAAGGTACAATTTATCTATATGGAAACATTGTGATAGTTTGTGTGGATAATATGTGCTCGGTGGATATTTTGTGGACATTATTGTGATAGCAAACCTCAATATGATTTCAACACTTTGTAGGGCTAGACAGAAAGCAAAAATAAAGATGGATCTGAATGGCTGAAGCTCTAGGCGAGGTCAAAATGAACTATTCAAATGTCTTGAACAAAGAGATCAGGTGTATTAAGGTTACAACTGGGTTAGAGCAGCCATGGGTATTATTGGCATGGGGGGTATTACTGGCACCCTAGCATTGTGCAGCTGATTTAGCAATATGCAAATGACTTTTTAGATATTTTTTATCACTTCGAGCCTATTCTTTAGACTTTTCTCTCCCAACCTATGTGCAGAAAAGTGAGAAAATCTGGATTGCAAAAGTGAGAAAATCTGGTTTGTAGGTCATGATATTCCCCATTGATTTTGCAGTTACTGATTCACCAACAAACAAAAATGAGGTTTTATGGCTTTTGTTTGTGCTCAACCTGATGCCAATGTTTACTTTATTCAAATTGAATCTCAGAACAACTTTGGGGATATTTCCCATACCTAAGAATGTCATTTGCCTCCCAAAACATTCAATTTGAAATTAATGTCAAAAATGGTGGATTTGATGCCAGTAATAACACAACTGCTCAGTCATTGGTATTAATGGCACCCTGTGATTCTGCTGTGTAGTTGACATTGTTTCAGGATATGTGCTGCATGTTTTCTCTCCATTTGTCACAGGACTGTACATGTTTCATAGATTACCAAGGTTCCTTTTATAAATTCTATAGATATAGGGTACTTAAAAAATAAGGCATGCAGAAGAGTTTTGAGTTTGAAAATAGTTATTGGTCAATCAATCATAATCACATACATTGTTCATGACGGTCAAAGGTGAATACAACATTAGCAGAAGTAGTATGCAGAAGGGGAGCAGGTGTGCATCTATTACCCAATAAAGCCTGGGGGTTACCCCAAGGTCTTTTTTTGGGAATAGATTCACACTGCCTCCCCTTCAAAGTGGCCTTATTCCTGTTATAACAAGGTGTCAAAAGATACCACTGTCCTGCATCATCAAATCATATATTCATGGCTACCAACATAATTGCACAGCAGACCTATTAGAGGAGCTGTGCATCATTTGGACTGCCATGCCTATATAACCAAATATATGCACGGCAAGGAAACATCCCTGTCCAACCACATCTGTCATCACTATAATTGGGTTTCAAAAGGTGTAAGTTTCGTATTATATGGACATGATTTCATTAGTACAACAGCACTTTCCTGAATCCTAAGATATGTATAAACATGGAAAAGCAAGTTGTAGCCATTAGATATGACCCTGCATTAAATCACTTCTGCGGCAGCTTTTGCTGCCCTCCTTCTACTCTCACGAACTCAAGTCTGGGAAATTCACTTCTGTTATTCCCCTCATGCTATGGTCATAATTTGCTTAGCAGCAGGCATTCTTTTAATTTATCTTCCTAGCATGGCTAAATCCATAGGCTTAGGTTCTATATCAACTAATTGCAGCAGGGTTAAGGTGAAACCATCTAATTGTGAAGACTGATGTTCCTTGGGCACACAGTTAGAGATGGGGGTGAGGTCACTTATCCATCCAAGGTGGAGGCAGGGAGAGAGTGGCCAGCAACAGAGAGCATGTCTGAGGTCTGCAGTTTCTTGTGCCTAGCCATTGTTTAATGGGCAACCCTAGGTTGGCAATAATTTGATTACTTTAAGTAATACTTGACTATTCTATACATCATGTTTACATATAACTAGAGAGAGAGAAAGTGAAACAGAATACAGTGTATAATTAAGAAATGATTAAAAATAAGTGGACAAGTGGTGTGCCGTGTCTTATATCGAGGTGAAAGAAAGTACTTACATAACCTGTTATCTTCATGTTCATACATTGTGTTTACATAAAAATAGAGAGAGAGAAAGTGAAAGAGCATATGGTATAGAAGCAAAGAATTTGGGTCATGGTCTAGAAACACCCCTCCCCCTAACATCCAGATGTAATGAAAGAAACGTGACATCTTTTTACATCAACAAGGGATCATTAAGTTTTTAACATCAAGATAATTATGCATGGTTAAGCAGATAAGTGTTGTGTCCCTATGTTCTATTTATAACATGGCATCCCCAAGGAGAAGATCTAAAGGTATTATGTGTACTAAAATCCCCCCCTCTGTATTAGAACCTAGGCCCCTCTCATGATTGAGATTATGGGCATTATATATATATGCAGGCTGACTAATGTAACTCAAAAGCAGCCCTCTCAACTATAATTGATCATTTTCCTCATTGTATCTTGCATTGGTCTCATGAAATCAGTTGTAAGAAGATGAATTTTGATCTTGGCAGTTTCCAGAATATTCAACAACTACTAATACCTTATTTGGACTACCTTTATCTCAATCTATATATAAAATAGATTGGCAGATCCTCTTTATGGTAGTTATGACACAGGTGCTTAATAAAATGGCATTACAATGGCTAAGGTTAGGGGTGCCAGTTATACATTCATCTATACCAGTAATGATCAACCAATTAAATATATTGCAGTCAATTTTCTCTTATACCCATGGGTAATGTGTAAAAGATCTTCCTTTGTCAAAATGTAAAAAGAAAGTTGAAAAAAATATTCATTGTAAAGCCACCCAGGATGAATTGCCCTTAATTTATCTGCCTAGCATGGCTAAATCCATAGGCCTAGGTCCTATATTAACTAATTGCAGCAGGGTTAAGGTGAAACCATCTAATTGTGAAGAGTGATGTTCCTTGGGCACACAGTTAGAGATGGGGGTGAGGTCACTTATCCATCCAAGGTGGAGGCAGGGAAAGAGTGGCCAGCAACAGAGAGCATGTCTAAGGTCTGCAGTTTCTTGTGCCTAGCCATTGTTTAATGGGCAACCCTAGGTTGGCAATAATTTGATTACTTTAAGTAATACTTGACTATTCTATACATCATGTTTACATATAACTAGAGAGAGAGAAAGTGAAACAGAATACAGTGTATAATTAAGAAATGATTAAAAATAAGTGGACAAGTGGTGTGCCATGTCTTATATCGAGGTGAAAGAAAGTACTTACATAACCTGTTATCTTCATGTTCATACATCGTGTTTACATAAAACTAGAGAAAGAGAAAGTGAAAGAGCATATGGTATAGAAGCAAAGAATTTGGGTCATGGTCTAGAAACACCCCTCCCCCTAACATCCAGATGTAATGAAAGAAACGTGACAGCTTTTTTACATCAACAAGGGATCATTAAGTTTTTAACATCAAGATAATTATGCATGGTTAAGCAGATAAGTGTTGTGTCCCTATGTTCTATTTATAACATGGCATCCCCAAGGAGAAGATCTAAAGGTATTATGTGTACTAAAATCCCCCCCTCTGTATTAGAACCTAGGCCCCTCTCATGATTGAGATAATGGGCATTATATATATATGCAGGCTGACTAATGTAACTCAAAAGCAGCCCTCTCAACTATAATTGATCATTTTCCTCATTGTATCTTGCATTGGTCTCATGAAATCAGTTGTAAGAAGATGAATTTTGATCTTGGCAGTTTCCAGAATATTCAACAACTACTAATACCTTATTTGGACTACCTTTATCTCAATCTATATATAAAATAGATTGGCAGATCCTCTTTATGGTAGTTATGACACAGGTGCTTAATAAAATGGCATTACAATGGCTAAGGTTAGGGGTGCCAGTTATACATTCATCTATACCAGTAATGATCAACCAATTAAATATATTGCAGTCAATTTTCTCTTATACCCATGGGTAATGTGTAAAAGATCTTCCTTTGTCAAAATGTAAAAAGAAAGTTGAAAAAAATATTCATTGTAAAGCCACCCAGGATGAATTGCCCTTAATTTATCTGCCTAGCATGGCTAAATCCATAGGCCTAGGTCCTGTTAAGGTGAAACCATCTAATTGTGAAGAGTGATGTTCCTTGGGCACACAGTTAGAGATGGGGGTGAGGTCACTTATCCATCCAAGGTGGAGGCAGGGAGAGAGTGGCCAGCAACAGAGAGCATGTCTGAGGTCTGCAGTTTCTTGTGCCTAGCCATTGTTTAATGGGCAACCCTAGGTTGGCAATAATTTGATTACTTTAAGTAATACTTGACTATTCTATACATCATGTTTACATATAACTAGAGAGAGAGAAAGTGAAACAGAATACAGTGTATAATTAAGAAATGATTAAAAATAAGTGGACAAGTGGTGTGCCATGTCTTATATCGAGGTGAAAGAAAGTACTTACATAACCTGTTATCTTCATGTTCATACATCATGTTTACATAAAACTAGAGAAAGAGAAAGTGAAAGAGCATATGGTATAGAAGCAAAGAATTTGGGTCATGGTCTAGAAACACCCCTCCCCCTAACATCCAGATGTAATGAAAGAAACGTGACAGCTTTTTTACATCAACAAGGGATCATTAAGTTTTTAACATCAAGATAATTATGCATGGTTAAGCAGATAAGTGTTGTGTCCCTATGTTCTATTTATAACATGGCATCCCCAAGGAGAAGATCTAAAGGTATTATGTGTACTAAAATCCCCCCCTCTGTATTAGAACCTAGGCCCCTCTCATGATTGAGATAATGGGCATTATATATATATATATGCAGGCTGACTAATGTAACTCAAAAGCAGCCCTCTCAACTATAATTGATCATTTTCCTCATTGTATCTTGCATTGGTCTCATGAAATCAGTTGTAAGAAGATGAATTTTGATCTTGGCAGTTTCCAGAATATTCAACAACTACTAATACCTTATTTGGACTACCTTTATCTCAATCTATATATAAAATAGATTGGCAGATCCTCTTTATGGTAGTTATGACACAGGTGCTTAATAAAATGGCATTACAATGGCTAAGGTTAGGGGTGCCAGTTATACATTCATCTATACCAGTAATGATCAACCAATTAAATATATTGCAGTCAATTTTCTCTTATACCCATGGGTAATGTGTAAAAGACCTTCCTTTGTCAAAATGTAAAAAGAAAGTTGAAAAAAATATTCATTGTAAAGCCACCCGCGATGAATTGCCCTTAAGATGCCACGGCTACTGTAGCTTCATAATAAAACTGGTACAGGTGTGCTACCTGTCAGGTGCTGACCTACATTGCTGCTACCAAACCTCATTCTGGAGGGTCTTGTGCTTGGTCGCTACTTGGAAAAAATTTCATGACATGATAGGGTCTAAAAAAAGTAACATGATGTATAGAATCTGTAGACGTTAATGCAGGTGTTTCAGGTAAAGGTGAAAATGTCAAGTTTAATGAATTCTAAATAAAATATCATTCGGTATAGAACTTTTTCAATAATTGCTTTTCAGTGTAAACACACCTTTTCCAAGACTAATTACCCAGAATGCTAAGTAATTTTATCCTGATCATCTACTACATATGCAAACCCTTGCTACTCTAGTAATTCTCAGAGGCTGAGAAATTAAATGTGAATGTTGGTCATTTTGCGATCACTAGCGTATAGTGTGGGTGCTTTCTGAAATTCTTTTTTTGCAGGGTCCTAAAGAACTGGTTCCACTAATGCTGGTTGGGCAATTCTTCACTAATTCAACAATTATTATACAGCAAATGTTTAGAAAAGTATCCTTTGCCCACCTATTTATTTAATGCACACTTATTTTTCATGAAAAGTTGATTTTATGGAATCTCCCCCTTACGACCCCTTAAAGAAAATCATGCTGTATGAAATTAGCCAACTAATGCCAGCTTGGTAACATTTAGATACATAATCAGGGTGGTTTCACTGTTAAGAATCACCAAGTACCCCTGTGTTACCTTGCTGTACCTATTAATATCTGAAATGCACCCCTTGTCAACAGCAAACCATCACAAATTTTTCACATTGTTGTCAGGCACCACAGGGTGTTGACATAAAAAGATGTCCACACGATGTGCTACAAAATATCCACAGAGCACACATTTTCCACGCAAACCATCACAAAGTGTCCATGCGGACACATTTTAGCCTGTGGACAAAATATAATTTGTGGACACTTTGTGAATATATCCTGTGGATGAGATGAATTTTGTGGACACTTTTTGACCATACACTGTGGACAGAATGTGTTGTGTGGATACTTTGCGGTCAAAATTTGTTGTCAAAATGTGTTTTGTGGACAATTTGGGATGATAGATTGTAGACAATTTCTAATTTGTGGACACTTTGTTCAAGTTGAATGTGGACAGTGTGGCTTTTGTGGATACTCTGTAGTAAAATCTTGTGGACTAAAAGTGTTTTTGGACATTTTGTGATGAAAGTATGTGGACAGAATGTGTTTTGTGAACACTTTGTGATAATAGATTGTGGACAGAGTGTATTTTGTGGAAACATTGTCATTGTTGGGTGTTGACAAATTGTATCTTATGGACACTCTGCAAAAATAGTCTGTGGACAGTACATTGTGGACGTATTGTGAAAAAATGTGATGTGGACAATATATGTCACGTTGCTAAAGTGAAGCATAACACCCCCTGTTGATAAATAATGACCACTCCCTAAGCATAGGGGGAAAAAAATAAGCATTATTGTTTGTTATATACAGTACTTAGAATATTTGGATATTAAACACAGAACGAGAAGAGAGAGAGAGATAGCTTAAAGCATATATCATTTTATCATGATGCACTATTACTTCTCATTAGGTGGTGTGTTCTTTGCTAAGCCCATGCGGGAGGGAGGCAATGTGACAATGCTCGACCCTTTTGCTCGGAAGTATGGACACTTTATGGCAGGCCTCATGTTTATACCAGTGGTAATGACTGAACTCTTCTGGTCTGGAGCCATTCTGGGAGCACTTGGTAAATTTTGTTTCATTTTTTCCCTTTAATTCATTTTTCCTATTAATGAAAAGAATAATATCCTGCTTAATATTTCAAAGCGCAAATGCAATTTTTTAAGAGATTTGGATAGGCACCTGGGAAGGGGCAGGGGAATTGCCCTCGACACCTTGGTGCCAGGGAGACAAAAGCTTTTGAGTGGGCATTTGGGTTTCCATCAACCCCCCTAGAATTGAGCGATCTAAATTTTGGTATTCTAAGGTGGAAAAAAAACATTGTTTACTGACCCTTTTTCTTATTTCAGGGGCCAGTCTTTATGTTATCCTGGGGGTGTCTCGTGTTGCTTCCATTATGATCTCTACAGCTATTGCCGTTTTCTATACTATGCTGGGTGGCCTCTATTCTGTGGTGTTCACAGACATCATACAGATCGTGTGCATCTTTGTTGGCCTGGTAAGCTATGTTTATAGCTATTCGCATAAAATAAATAATTGTGGAATGTCACACATAGAAAGTGGAAAAGGCTATGGAATTTAGTCTATGTGCTTCTAGTTGAGATTGTACATATTTCTTTCTTCCTAGAGCTGTAATTCCCAATATCAGAAAGAAAATACAATTTTTTCAGTATGTGTACCTAAAGAATCTAAAAGGCATTTATTATAACATTGCGTATAGATATTTTCTTTTGACCTCATTTTCTACGACTGTGCAAATTCAGATGTGCAGAACAATTTTTGATTCATTAAGCTATAAGCAAAAATGTTTTATTGCATCATGCCCTGTGGCTACCATGTTGCATGAATAAAGACCTGGTGAGTAAATTGCCAGTCCTGGATTATGCCCCATGCCAATCATATGGGAGTCATACAATCCTGAAACCAGCTCTAGATAAATGCATTCTGACGATCAATGATCATAAACCTGAAGGATCATGCAACCCTTATATGGATGATCCATCACAGGCCACATACTATTGTAGTGTTTAAAGCATAAAGCCTTTTGGTCATAACGATGCAGATGTATTCATCAATTCTGTTAGCTAAATGTGGCCAGATGAGGGAAAACATGCCTCCACGGGAGAAATCGATTTTTTAAGGTTTAAGTCACAGGCTTGAAAATGAGATATCTTGAGCTAAAATTTCCCCGGTAGTTTTGCTGCAATTGCTTGTCAAACATAAGTTGCAATGTGCAACTGAAAATGGCAAATAAGCTTTAAATGCATTATATCCTATCATAAATACTTATTATGCAAAAATTAGAGTTTTGTGGAAAAATAACCAAAGAAATGTGATGTTAATATTGTAAAATTGGTTCTAAAGGGAATTGTTGAAATCTCTCTTCAGTTCTAATTCCTGAAGGGATTTCAAAAAGCAGTTGTTGCAAAAATTCCCATTTAGAATAATGGGGAAGTTTCCATGGCAACCAGAAACTGCCATATATGTCAATTTTCTATGTTGCCATGGCAACTAACATTCCTTTTTCATTCCAAAAATAGAATGTTTTCAGTGGAGATGGAAAAGTTCTAAGCATACCACTGGATTCCCCAAAAATTGGCTCATTTTTCAGTGCTGTACTCATAATTATATTGCCCCCAGTTGGTCAAAGCCAGTAGTAAAAATCCCCTCTGGAGGCGCGTTCTTGCCTGTTGGACCAGAAATGATGTTCTGATGAGTCGTCTTGTCAGGGTTACATTCATTCATCTTGGTGATCAGAGGGCTGATCTTAAAGGATTAATTTTCTAATTCTCTTTTCCCTTCTTATTGTAGTGGGTAAGTGTGGGATATGGCCTGATACACCCTGCAGTCAGTGATATCAGTACTACAGCTTTTGGTAAAGATGGCTGGCTCGGGGTCCTGGAACCTGATGCCTACGTTGGGAACTGGATAGACAATGCCTTTCTGTTTATTGGTGGAGGGATTCCTGTACAGGTATTATAATCTTTTAGTATTTGGGTGTTGATATCCACGATTGGCTCATATGTGGAGTTGTGATTCTCTGACGATGAAACCATTTAAGCTCTATTGAAGTCTCAATTGAGGTCTCTACTAAAGCTCAAAAAGAATCAACTTTTTCTTGTCTCTTTTTTTTCATTCACTATGGAGCTTTCTCCTCAAAATACCTGTTTAATTTCTTGGCTTATGGAGTGATCATTTTTTAACAACAGGAGGGGGGCTGGTGGGTTTGCGCGCGGACGCGCAAAAAAAATTTCGACCCCTCCTCTCGAGGGGGTAAAATTTTTTCAACCCCCCTATAAGTGACAAAAATTGTGCGCGAACGTCCCCTTTTAGCCTATAGTAACGCGTGGGGTTTTCCACTGAAAACAGGTGAAATTATTTTGACCCCCCATGAGAGGTATTGAAAAAATGCTGACACCCCTGGCCAAGGGGTTGAAAAAATTCTGACCCCCCCTCAAACCCACCATCCCCCCCCCTGTTGTTAAAAAATGATCACTCCCTTAGTTAAAATGAGTGGCTCAGAAAGTGAGTTAGTGAGTAATATGTGTATCCAAATTTTAACTGCATTGTAATTGGATAACTAAAGACCATCAGCATCCCCAATGATGCCCCCCCAATAAGTCAGACATTGGTTTGGTGGAGGACCTACCTCATGCTTCCTCAGCTTCAGGAGAGAAAGTGATAGTACTGATTTAAGAGCCTACATGCATGAACTACACTCAGTTAAAAAGAAGAGAAGGTTATGCAACCCTACTCAGCCATAGAGGACCAATTTAATTAACTTTGATCAAGTTTTGAGAAAAAGGTTTTGGCCATTTGACTCCAATATTTTTGCATCATAGTGAGTTGTAGCTGTGTGTATGTTTGAAAAATAAGATGAAAATTAAATGAAATCTGACCTATCTATCCTAAATCCTCTGACTATAGCTATCCATACAAATATCACCAACACATGGTTGATCATTCTGTATGCAACTCTCTATACATTTAACTACAGGCCTACTTACAACGTGTGCTCTCTGCTAACTCTGCACGGTCTGCCCAGGTCCTGTCCTACTTTGGTGCCCTGGGCTGTGCCATCATGTCTATCCCAGCCATTCTTATTGGGGCTATAGCCAAGTCAGCAGGTATGCTATTCAACTTGATATAATTTAGTTAGGTCTTACCTTTTACTAAAAGATCACCTTGATCTGAATAGCCAGTACCCTGCAATATGAGGGCTTGTCCAAGAGTTTGAATGAAATCTCATAATTTATGTTTGATGGCTGTCATTATTAATATGCACAAATGCAATGCTGGTGATTCTACTTGACAGCACTACAATGGACATCTTGCCAACCCTACAGCAATGAGCTACGTTTTCTCCAGCAAGGTTAAATATCATATTGCCACATATTATTTTGAATCTGTGGTCAATTAATAGCATGGATATGACCTTTATGTCCTTTCAGACTGGAATGCTACAGACTACAAGCTGTACTTCCCACTGCCTATACAGGAGGATAACTACCAGATGATCCTACCCCTGGTCATGCAGTTCCTCACCCCTCCTGCTGTGTCTATCATAGGGTTGGGGGCTGTCTCTGCTGCCGTCATGTCTTCTGCTGACTCATCACTTTTAGCCTCATCCTCCATATTCTCCTGGAACATCTACAAGCCATTCAGGAGCTCTAGGATATTCTCCACAAAGGTACGATATGATCATTTTAATCTAAAGCCTTTGGATTTTCAATTCTTAATGTTATCTATGATCTGCCAATTCTTCTCTTGCTCTCTCTCTCCCTCTCTCTCTCTCTCACTATACCTTAATCTCTGCCTGTATCTCTACCCATCTCTCTCCTATCCTTTACACTATATTTATGTATACTTTTTATGGTCAATAGTCAGACTTAAAAAAATAGAAATACCTCAATAACCTTTCTACTCTTTCATCATCACTCTGTTTTTTCTTTCTTTTTTCTTCCTTTCTTTCTTTCCTTCTTTCTTTCTTCCTTTCCCTTTCTTTCCTTCTTTCGTCTCTAAAGGGTTATTTTGGGGTTCTAAGAATGAAAAATGCATTAGATGAGCTTGCAGACAACTATGTAAGTCAGTATTCTATAGAATACAATATATAGATGCATAGTTTTCTTCAACATTTATGCTATTTACATTGCAGGCGAGTGAGTCAGAAATTCTCTGGGTGATGCGTATAGCCATTGTGTGCCATGGTATAATTGCCTGTGCTCTGTCGATCAAAGTCAACTCCACCTATGGCCTATTCTTGCTATGCGGGGATTTCATCTATGTCGTTGGCCTCCCTCAGTTTATTTGTGTCATGTTCATGGAGAGGGCTAACAACTATGGTGCTCTAACAGGCTATGTGGTGAGCTACTTCTTCAGACTTACTGCTGGGGAGCCATTGTTGGATTTTGCCCCTCTCATTAAGTACTGGTATTATGATGAGGCAACTGGGATCCAATGTTTTCCCATCAGAACGTTTGCCATGTTGTTGGGCTTGATTACCATTATTGTGGTGTCATTGGCAACAGATAGATGGCTACCTAAGAAGTGGGACATAATAAATGCTCTACCAGAGGAGGGTGAGGCAGAAAAGGAGCTGAAGATTGATCCTGTAGATAAAGTGCAGATGAATGAGCATGCATCAATCACTGAGAAGCAGGTACTAGGAAATGGGTATAGGCACCCCTATACTTATGATAACATCCAATGTGTAAGCCATCTATGAGGTAGTAGCTCTACTGCCCAAAGGAGTTGTTAGTATTCACTTGCATATTAGCTGCACCTTGCAGATCACCCAGTGTCCATGTGCCTTACACATCTCGTCAGTAAAGAATTTCATTGGTTAAACCTATTTGGGGCTTTTGTTAGTAAATACTGCTCAGAGAGCTAATGAATACTGTAGTATCCAGGTTGCATAAGGAACCCTTTACCTAACTTTCACTTCTGTGATTATGGGGTTTAATAAATTAGGGGCGAAAACAATCCAAGACAACATACTAAAAGCTCTAATAGAACTTAAAAAGAAATGTCAACCCTAATGATACCGTCCCTATGACATCTATCATGACACTGCAATTCTATCAGTTGTGCCATTTATTTTGATCATGTGACCTTTGTATTTGTTACCTTTCTCAGGAGTATTTCTGAAAAGGAAAGCGCCGTAGGTTTAAACGAAGTTTGTTGTTTTCAATAAGATGCATGAGGCGCGTGACCAACTGTTCAGTTGGTACTGCATATATATGAACCACTATGCTGTACCAACCACAGTACTTAAACATATTAGTAATGCACAATGCTAAACTGTTTGTAGTGGTCTGGGCAGTAATGCCTCCTCTTTTAGGTTATCGGTATACTAGCTCATTACCAACATTTACCTCACGATTTGGGCTTGGACAGTGCTTTTTGGCTCATAACCCCAGTTCCTTATCCAGCCATAACACACTCTCAGACCTTTTCTTCGTCTTCAAGAAGCTGCTAGTTTCAATCTGGACATGTTAATAAATGGGAGGAATATACAATGTCAACTCCTCCATATGTTTCCAGTTAAAATTGTTCAGGGTTCAACGGGGAATCAATCCCCGGCTGCTGTGGCAGGAGGCGAGCTCGCTCTCCACTATACCAAGGCGACCGGTGGTAGAACCAAATACACATGGAAGATATGGAAAAGTTGTCCGATATACCTGAAGTTTACAGAGCTCGTTAGCATAGATTTCAATGGAGCCTGGTGGAGTTATTAACAGAGGAACATCCTTACATATCCTATATGAACATGCCATGCCCAATTTCTCCATTTTCTTCGAAATGAATAAGAATCCATTGATTTTCCATAGCGATACGTCTTGGCACACGAGTGACCCCGGCTGACCTCCTTGCCGGAAGTGGTTCAGCTGAAAGTAGGTCAGGTACATCCGGGCATCTCCCGGCTTCGTCAACAAGACGAAATGGCCGTGTACTGGGCCGTGTACGTTGGATCGATGGAATATCAATGGATTCTTATTTATTTATAAGAAAATGGAGACAAAATGTATGCGAACACCAACTAGAGATAATATATTTGGCAGTGCTAGAAGTACAGGACTTGACGTGCTTGGATTATACCTGAAAAATGTTTGGAAAGACGAGGGTATGATGGTCAGAGTAAAAACAATAGCTACGCTGGCTTGGCAAACCGTGCGAGCGGATGCACTTACAAAATTTGCCCCTCTTCGCGGTCGTGGATTAATATTAACCCATAAACCCACTTGTGCGTTCCCATAACATACATTAAACGCTAAGTATCTACTCGTTCTATCGGTACTGTGTACTAACTGGATTCTATATTGAACTCACCTTGTTCTATTGTTTATCACACCATGTTGGCTTTAATCCTGTTATGTAACTCGTTGAGCGCTTTTCCGGCCACATGCGGGCATTTCATGTTAATTACAATGTTATTTAATCATGTGTTCTACTAGAGCCACTGAATATAAGTGTGCTATTCCACTGACCTCACAGTCTTAGTCCCTAATGTCTGTTAGTGTTATATGTTATGTTATATAAGATCATCTATTCCTAGGTGAACCCGGGTTCATATCATAGCTAACAATACACATTGCGGACAGTCCTCTTTTGTGATTGTGATGGCAGTTGAACTGTAATAAAATATTGGGAAACTCTAAGTTACCTGTTGTGTGTTGTCTCTTATCACTCTTATAGTATCGATATCATACTGATCGTTAACCTGACAGGATTAACCAATCGGCGGCCCTACAGTTACATGTTAAAACTCAAGCCCCAGCTGCACCTTTTGGGGCCCTTGATGGGGGGTCCCCATGTCCCATGTCGATTTTAAGAAACTGCCATGTCTCCATGTCGATTTTTAGAAAAGTCCATGTCCCCATGTCGATTTTAAGAAAAGTTCATGTCACCATGTCGATTTTAAAGAAAGGTTCATGTCCCATGTCACTAAGCCAAAAAAGGCCCATGTCGCCATGTCGATTTTAGGGGTCTAGAGCCATCCTTTTAGTATTTCCTTTAATTCAGGGTGCACCTTATATCCAATGTATTATGGTAATACACAAGGTTTACAAAGGCATGGTAAGAATAGGTACAAAGACCAATTAAAATACATTGATTTAAACATCACATGTAGGGTAGATTCACCTCAAGTTGACCACAAATTTGAGTCAGCCACCTTTTCTGAATAGCTTAAAAATCATAATGATACTGAATTAACATTGATTACACCTAGTTGAATAGCAAGGAATCAATTAGTTGACCAGTATTGTTCATTCAGTCTCATAACGATTTCTATGGTTTCCCTAGTGTGGCCGACTTGAAATGAATCTACCCTCTCTGTCATCAAAGGTATCAAGCTGCCTAAGACAGATGACTAATTTGTGCTGTGTGCTTTCTTGCTCATATGGCAGAATTGAAAATACTAGGCCTAACTGTATACATATATGATATGCACGCTGTAAGAATTTGTAATTTATTTTTTATTTACTCTTTATATTATCCTTTTGCCAAAATTAAATATCATGATCAGAGGTTGACTGTACCATCAGCAACACCATAGCTATATGACTAAGATACAAACAGAATTATATAATTTTGGTAGTCCATTTCTTTTTCTGTCTAGAAATGTACGTTGTATAATTATGACGATAACCTTCGAACAAAACCTATGAAAATGATCAAAGATACTTTTATGCATCAGGTGACTTTTATGCATCAGGTAACATAAATGTCAAATACAGGATGCACAAGCCAATTTACCTTGGTGCACTCATGAAATTAGTTATAAGGATGAGTAATTTTGACCTTCTGCTGGCCTCTTCTTCTCTGAAACCCATTTTGTACTCACTGGCCTACAGCCAGCAAACATGTATCGTCGTCATCGGCCTATATTGAATAATTATTCACTAAGATATTCACTAAGAGCCAACAAAAAATTTAAAAAAAAATAATATAATTTTGGTAGTCCATTTCTTTTTCTGTTCTAGAAATGTACGTTGTATAATTATGACGATAACCTTCGAACAAAACCTATGAAAATGATCAAAGATACTATGCTTTCTTATCTTTGATTTATAACATTGTAAGTAAGAGCTTGCCAGTCAAGGAATGTTTAATTAATAATGCGATTCACAGACCCCTGTTCTCCTTGAATCCATGTTAGAAAAGATTACTACAAACTATGCATATAATCCATGGCTTATTGTAGACCATTTAAAACTGGTGGTGCAACTTATATCATGATAACTTTAGACTCAAGATATGGCTTATATATGCAGTTTTTTGTTGTTTTGTTGTATTTTTTTAATTATTTAGACTATAGATCTTCCAAAGTCAAGGTGTTGGTTTATATCTGGTGTGGCTTATATGTAGGGTTTTCAGGGTAATTGAGGGAAGAAATGTATAGATCAAAGGAAATGCATAAATGTTTCATTGATATAATTTTTCAAACCATCCCCCCATGGCCTAGAATATAATTCTAGAACCTAAATTTAATTCTAAAGAAAAGTAATTTCACTGAAGACATAAATTCACGGCCTTTTCATTTCCGTGAAATCCGCGAAAATATGTACAGCCTGAAATTAACTACGACCACAGTATATAGTCGATTGAGAATCCAAAAGAAATACACTACTATCATTTATACAGATCACTGGCATGAGCAAGGTTCATACTTACATAATCCTGATTATTATCATAGTAACCGTGTGTAAGCTGTCATGAAGTAACACTATTTTCTTTTTATTTAAATACCAATCTACTTTTATTGTAGTCTTCTTTTCTTTTTATTGGTTCTACATTCTCATACATATATATATGTACAGAGTTCTTTATAAAAGTATGGCTTTACGGAATAAACTTTAAATAAAAATTAAAGTTGTGAAGCATCAAGAGCTCAATAACTGTTGATTCTACCAATATATCTATATACACAAATATCCATTTAAACATTTACAGAAAGGGGGGGGGAGTGACTAATGGTTGATAATGCCCGCCCATATTACCGTAAAACCCCAGCTATAAGTCGACCCCCCCCCCTTTTAAGAATCAAATTCGACTGTAGAAAAAATGCTTGAGAAATATTAACACTATATATACATCTATTTCATACAAAACCCCACCCATAAGCCGACCCCCATCTTGGGGGGGGGGGGGGAATCGACTTATATGAAAAATAAATGAAAATAAAAAGTCGACTTATAGCCGGGGTTTTAGGGTATGTACTTTAGACACACAGAGGGGGCAGAAGGTGAGATTAAGACCTTTAAATGCCAATAGTGCATTAATGCATCATGCCAAATGCTTGTCACGATGCATCAGAGCTATATTCAAGCATCATGTCGACCCTATGGCGTCCATATTCTCAAGGAGGGTGGGCATGATGCACCAATAATGTGCTGGCGAGCAGACTCGCCATCACTTCATTTGTGTATCATGAAGATTAATGGGCATGATGCACTTCTGCGACTCTTAAAGGTCCAAGATGGGGTAGGGAAGCTAACATTTAGAGGAATATAAATATGGCATTTGTTGCTGTTTCAGCAGTTGTCTGTTTTTTTCTATAACTGCATGGAATTTACAGTGAGTGCCTTTTCAACAGAATATTTACTTAAGTTGTTTTTGTCCCCAAAAAATAACGCACTGAAATTAATTTCCATGTGACTATGTTGTAGCAATAGATTGGTGGGAGAATAAAATAAATTGACGTTTAATTTCAACATTTTACTTAGGATTAGATGTTAAACAATCGGATTACGATAACCTCTGCATAACATGCAAAATGATTTTGATAGTTTAAGCCTTCAAGAGTTGCTAATGCATTAGTCAGGGATGAAAGTCACTGGGCACAAAAATCCCTGAAACACTCAATCAGAGACCCTAAAATATAGATTTTATATACTAATGTATAGGTTTTTGGGACTTGAAAATCCCTGAAATCAGGGAAAACCCTGAAGACTTTCATCCCTGATTAGTGCATCATGGTAAACTTTTGGCTATCTGAGTATCAACACTTTCGGGTCTTTATCATGATGCATGAATTATGTCCTGGAAAGACACTCCCTAATGCTGCATTCATGCATCATGACAGCCCTACATGGGAGATGCATAAATATATTAGAGACCTCTGGGAGGGTATCAAACCTGTATGGTCAATGTGATGCGTGAATGCAGTCGTGACGAGTCAGTCAGCAGGACTGCATTCACGCATAAAGACAATCAACTCCTACAACTTTATAAAAGCTATGAGACGCACCTTGGGCTCAAATTTGGCGGTTTTGTCCTGCTCTCTAGGGGTAAATGCCAAGCCGATCCACATTGTCTAGTGGGCTCATTGCTATCCTGTTTGACCCCAAAAAAGGTCGAGGCCTCTGATTTGCATATAAGCTGGAGCCTATATGTAGTAGTTTACGGTATATCATGTTTTCATTATAAACCCTGTCAGTCTTCTTCACCTCACCTATATGAGGCTATTTTTAGGCGCCAGTTTTCGGGCAATATACAGCCAGAGAAATGAAGTACACTTAACATCCATGATACAGCATACAACTAATTATACGTAGTCTTCAGTATTCATGTTTCACTACAGCCGGTCTTTTCCTCTTTCGGGCAACCATTTGTGGGTTATATGCTGCATACGGCAAATACACAGGAGTTTACGGAACATCATGTTTTTTTTTGTTATAATATATACCCTGTAGCAGTCTTTTTTCCATTATATAAGGCTCTTTTCAGGCGCCTGTTTATGGGCGATATACAGAGTGCCGATAGAGCTGAGGGCACTGATGAGGAAGATGACGTCAAACCACCGGTGGTAGAAATTAAACTGCAGGTCACCCAGTACTTCTGTTATTATTAACCTGCAGATAAAAAGAATTGAGTTAATTGAATACTTAGAGCTAATTGAGTGAGTGAGTGAGTAATAGATGTTTAACGCCATTTCGACAGCTAAGGTCATATTCATGGCGAGAACTACATTACACAATTTCACAAGGGAATGTGTCAGTGCCCACGCATATGTACACCACACACATCCTGAGGGGATAGAAAAGCGGAGAAATAGACCCTTTTAATGGGCTAGGGAAGCCCGTTACAATACTAGACATTTCATGAACGAACAAGTTTGTTGAAAGAATAAAGGTAGTGGTAACACGTAGTTAGTATGTTAAATATCCTGAGGCATGGGCACGACTGCCGATTAATTGGATCGGGACGGTCCAATTGCTCGTCTAGCTGAAGTAGGAGCCAAAGCTGCCGTGTTGCCAGCCAGAGCAAAACTAGGCCCCGTTGCTCTGGGGGCTCAGACAGCCAGGATCTCTTCCTCCCATTCACGAGTAAGCGACTCACGGCAAACAAGTCGCCCTCCAAGAGAAACATGCTGGAGGGAGCATGCCCCCCAATGGAAACATGCTGGGGGAGGCATGTGGATAGAAAAGAAAAGATCAGACCCCTTTCGGCTGGGGATGCCAGAGACCCAGCATGGGTAGTAGAGAAAAGGTCACAGAGAAGACAGAATAAAAGAGAGAATGAGCGCCCTTCAAGACGGTTGGGGAAATCCCAAGAGCTAATTAAAATCAAAACATTTTGAGTAAAAGGTAAATTGGCTTTTTATGAATGCTAAGTTTATCTGATGACCAAAATAGTAACCAAAGTCCTACACACCTATATTCTTGAGGCATGTTCATCCTCATTAAGACAATCATGGACACGAAATACATCCCCTGTAAAAAGTAAAAAAAAAAAATGAGAGCAGTGTTTAGGAAACAGCGCCTTTCTGTAATTTAATCTGCACTTTGGCATAGAAAATAACACTAAAACAGGAATAAGAGGCACGGGTCTATTTTGTTAATAGTAAAGTTGTACTCTGTAACTGGTGGGCAATGTGCATTAAAGCACAGAAGGCTCAGGTCAGGGTCTCTGATCTTATATGGTTTAAACAGGAAGTAAGGGGTCTTAGAATAAGACGATTTTGTTACATTAGAATAAAGAGGGAAATCATTGAATGGGAAATCACTTTTGTAGTTGGCTCTATGTAAAAATCTCTACAAGCGACGTAGCACCCGAGACCATTCCTACTTTTTATTCAAAAGGTATAAGGGTGGTTCTGCTTCTTTTCTTTTTTTTTTTGTGTGTCTATGTCAGATGGACACAGTAACATCTTATTCATCCATCTGCCTGTGTTTTAAGAAACTTTATTTGGAAATAATTGAGATTGAAAATTGGATATCTGCTTTTTGGAAAACGACACCGCCAACCAAGCGGTATAGACTGAGGAGTTACCCTGAGCCAAAAAGCCTAGTTAATATATTGAGTAGGTTTATGTTTAAACAGAAAGCTGTAAAAGAGAAGTTGGAGAAAACTACCACCTGAGAGGAAACATCCCTACAGTGGAGACACCACCTGGGGCTTGGATGAACAAGCCCCAAAAAGTCTAGGATCAGCCGTCTCTGATTGAGTGAGAAATGGTTGTTTAACGTCATTTGAACAGCTGAGAATATGCCCATGACGAGAAAACTACATTATATAATTTCATATGTATGTGTTTGTGCCCTTGCATTTGTGCATCAGGCACTTAGAGAGGATAGAAAAGAGGAGATAAATACCCCTTAACCCCTTATGATGACTCAAGAAATCAGCTGAAGGGAGTGGTTAAAGCCTCAGAGAGCATTTGATTGAGATGAGAGTTACACGTTATGTCTTTAACTTTAGGGTTGAATAGGAGTTTATAAATGGTACTTACCATTATTTGTGCAAGGCATAAAACGATAACATTTGATGATTTACTACTGGCTATCGCGTAGAAAAACTGAAAACAGAGAATACAGTAAAATTAACTACATGTATTCATATATTTGCATCTACCATAAAAAAAACTTGCAGACCATCGCAAAGTAGCTTTTCATTTCATACCAAATAAGCTCATCTGGGCTGAGACTTTTATCAGTCATTTTATCAAATTGAAATGGCTACTTTATGGATTTCTTTTTTTATTGTTTACTTTTATAATAGTGAGTATATATGTGTATACACAGCCATGATAGTTCCAATCTCGGAACTTCTCGCATTATTGAAACAGGTATCATACTTCGGGAACAGGTGGCGCTGTGAGATCAGAGCCAGCAGTCATTGTTATCAGCATACCGTATTCGATGTACCGTAATCTCCCGCGTAAAAGGCGCAGCTCATGTAGAAGGCGCACCCCCAACTCAGAGAAAGCTGTTTCACGTAGAAGGCGCACCCCTCCAGGCAGATTTTTGTCAGTTTAGTACTGTTCTTTAGTCAGGGGTGTGAAATCTCCGCGGAAACGCGGAAATCCGCGTTTTTGATGCTCAGAAAGACCATTTTTGAGATCTATGCAAATCCACTGAGAAAAGAATTTACCATTTGTGGTGGGGGGGGGGGGGCTGACTTAAAATATTTGCCAATACCATTCCAGATTGAAAAATGTTAGCATCCCACTGGTAGTTCCAAACATACCTGTATAACAGAGTGTGTTATATTCTGTCCAAAGAACATTTAGATCACTTTTATACTACATTAAAACATTAACTAGCAAGCCGTATATTATGCTTCAGAGGTAATGGGTTTCGGGATTTCACACCCCTGTTAGTAAAAATACCCCCCCTATAACGCAATTTACCACCTGTGTAGAAGGCGCACCTCCAATCTGATTCTATGCGGGAGATTACGGTAATTAGCACACATACCATAATAAGCGCACAGCCCCGTTTATAAGCACTTAGTACATACCTCTCAATTTAAATACCAACACATTTTGGGCTGTAATAGTTTGGTGAAGGCCAGCAATATGTACTAATGCAGCAGGTTTTCACATCTTTGGGGAGGGGTGCTTTACAATATCCAGTATTTACAACTAAATGTGTTGCGGCAGATGCAGGTGTGAAGGCTGGACTGGTAGGCATGCCCTATACAATGTGTCACCTCAACTCTTGCAGGCACCTGAGTACTTCTCTATAAAGAATATAATGGGAGGGGTGTGCGCTTTTGTTTGAAGTTTTAGAGGGAAATATAAATTTTTAGGCGCACACTGCGCTACTTACACCGAATGTGGTACACATGCTACTCCCGGGAACCAGTCGGGTCCCATAAGGTCACTGTAGGGTTGATATACTGAAGAATAAGCAGGCCGTACAGGGTTACACCTGAGATCTACAGCTGTTGAAGCGTTTGACTGTACTTACCTTAGTGAGGGTGATGAGGAGGCCCCTTATGGATGTAATTATAATGATTCCTACCAACCAGAAGGAAATGTGTTGCGACCAAAACCGCACCTACAAACATAAACATTGATATATTAGGGCAGCACCAATACCTGAACCTAAGAAATGTGCACGCAGTCGGTCTGTGCATTTCAATTTGAAATAAAATAAAAAAACTGTGATTGAGCTAGTTTTCTTTTAATTTCAATGGATTCTTATTTTTCAGCTATCAAAATTCGTAACCAGAACACTGTACAGGTTATCATTATAATAAAGCATATTTAAATTTCAAGGATATTGATAACTTACATCAAACTGAATACCAAGGTAGTTGACAGCGATTTCGATGCCTCTTGTAACCGGGTCAACCTTTCCAACTCGGTCAAATATGATATTAATGGTAGCCTGGCGAAACGAATGTATAATAAATAAATGGCACAACACAATGTTAATGAAATACAAACACAAGCTCAACGTGATAACCTTCTGATTACTTTTAAAAAATACTATACTCTCCATTTTTCAAAATTTCTCAAAGTATACATTGGAGTTTTTGAATATACATGTGTTTGTGTCTAACTCTGTGTAAATTTTCTAATCTAAATCTCATTCTTCTTTTTCAATGTCTACATCATTCTTTCATGACTTACCATGAAAATTTTCCATACGCAGTAAATGGAGAAAAAGTGACCAAGAATGTTGAAGTATTTTCCTTTAAATGTCTTGGAATATCTTATCCGATCCTGAAAAATAAATAGGCCAGTTTTTGAGCAAGAAATGCAGTATGAATAATATGTGCATTAACATCAGAAATCTTTTCTTCTTAAGTTCTAAGGTTTGAATTACCATTGGTGACTTAAATAGATATGCTACTGCCTGACCTTAGATATGGTCAGTTTTCTGAATTTAAAAGGAACCACCGTAATCTCCCACGTAGAAGACGCGCTGCGCGTATAAGACGCACCCCAAACTCAACAAATGCATTTTCACGTATAAGATGCACATTTTAAGGCTGAAATTTGTAAGATTAGTACATTTCTATAATAAAAAAAACTCGCGTATAAGACGCACCCCCTTCTTGGGAGAATGTTATAAGACGCCCCAGGCTTTTGTTTGGCATAGAATTTTATATCCTTGATGAACACCCACAATATCAACTAAGGTAGTGGTTAGGTAGAGTGGAATTTCTGATTTTCATTATAATGAAAATGTCAATAAACCCTGAGGTGAAAGTAGTCTTGATATTACCGTTTCATTATGTAGATCAACTGACTCGAGGAACAGTTGTCGACTCAGTTCTTCTAACGCAGAAGCCTCCTGCTTCAGTTGGCTAATGTCTGAGTTGGTTAAGTCACAACAACAAATGTACAATAGTAAAATGTATCATAAATTCTGAAAGTTAGGATATCCGGTGATTGGGTCCCAAATTAATCTTCTCCAAAAATTGCCAGGATGTTCACTAAGACCACAATTACATACCTATATACCTTGATCTCAGTTATTCTCATTGATTCCACTTGTATGTGAATGCTATTGTTGAATTTAAGCAGAAGGTGCATATTTTGGAAGGCATGAATTAGGTTGCACCTATTAAAATAACACTGGAGAGATCCCATAGGTGAGTATGGTAGCTTCCTCTATCTGTGCTCTTACTGCCCCTTGATCACATTTAATTGTTACTTCACATTTCAATATGAAATAAACACAGTATTTGGAATGGATTTAAACATTAATTAGAAAATCCCATTTTCGGATGTACTAAAATGAAAATCAGAGTCTAACTGCAGCTTTGATATATGAATTTCCTAATTCCGGGGCATCTAAACTGAATTTCACTTAACGAATTTATTACACTTCGTCAGTATATCCTATGCTGTAGATAACAAATATGGCAGCAGCGGGTACACAGGCTACCAGGCCATTATGCTGTTAATGTGTACCATAAATCTTCTCTATGAGCCACAACCTTGTATAAGCCGCACCACCCCTGACTTTGGAATGAGCTTCTATGACCCGCACCTGAGGCTTGGAAATTGGCAGTTTAGTACTAGATGTATTCTATAGTGTCAATACCCATGTTTGAGCCGCACCTTGACTTTGGGCATATTCTATAAGCCGGACCTTGGTTTGGTTACCGTTCTAGAATAAGCCGTGGCTTATAAAGACGAGAGAATTCACAGTAACATGATTACAAGATACTGATTCACTATGAATAAAGCCACTAAAGGTAATTGTTTGGGTTAAGGATACTTTCTCCACTTCCTGACGATGTGACCGATTTCTTGATCATCCCCCAGAGGCCGCCACTGTCAGTGCTGACTGCTGCACGCTGGAGGCTGTCTCGCTTTGCCATCACAATCCTGTCAAAAAGAAACGAAAACTTTCTAATGACAGATCAAATTGCCAGTTATACCTCTGCTACTCACTCTCATGATTGCGAATTTACAAGGATAATTCTATGGGTCTAGATAGCACAGTGAGACAGCTGAACCTGGCTTAATGGACACCACAAACGACTTTTTTCAAAAACACCAACAAGTGTAAAATAGAAATTTTGGAAGGGGTCTGGGCTTCTACAACATTAATCAGGGTTCCCACTATTTATGGGTCATGGTTTAAACTGACATTTAACTGACATTTATTGGCTTTCATCTAACCAAATACTGGATAATTTACTGGGTTTCATGAAAAACTTCATCTGCTCTCAATCGAGGATGTTAAAGAAACTTTGCAAATTCTGGTGAAGTTTTGACAATTACCCCATCAAATTAGTCAAAAAACACAATTTTAACTGACTTTTTCCTAAAATATCTTAACTCACCTTTAAAGAAACATGGGTTTAACTGGCCAGTGGGAACCCAATTTAATAAGTCCACATTAAAGGCTGTAACACTTGGTATGAACTCCATTTTTTTTTTTTTTTCCCAGGGGAGTCTGGCTAGGCCAAACCAAAGGGTTGTCAACCCTTTATGACCACACTGACCCCCACCTAGATTTAGGAAACCCCCATACTTCAGGATAAATGTGTCATATCAATATATATACACTAAATATCCCTGTCTCCCATAATTAAGTTCTAAATATCAAACTTCTGGTCATGAGCAACTCTCATGGACAAGATGATTTTATTTAGAATCAGAATCCCTTAAATGATTAATTTTTTATTTAAGGATAATTAAGCTGACAATGTCATTCACCTTGTTTATTCCTCAGAACACACCTGATGAGATCTAAAATGATCGAAACCTTTGTTGATTCCACCCATATTGGATAAAATTCAATATTCTCTAAATAAATGTTTGGAGTTTAGCTACAGTGCTTGGAGAGTATCACACTTTAGGCCCTGGAGGATGCATAATCAATATGTGTATCCTAGGTGATGATGACATCATTGTTGATCACTGACAATGATCACCCTGGAGACCCCCCTATCAACTGAAGTTGATAAGGTGAGGCGAGCATGGCAACGGTGCCATTCACAACAAGGTAGTGCTGAGGGGAGGAGGTACAACTTTTGTCCTCCAGTTGGTATGAACTCCATGACATACTCAAATGCACTGTGAAGTTATTAGACTTTCATCTACATGTAGACTATATTTTCCTTTCTTTCATTCAGAAAGGACTTTAAAAATGGAAAATGTAATATGTCCTTGGTGAATTTTCATACATATCTTTCAACCTCTAAAATACAACCGCAATCAGATTTCTTGTAAAATTTGTCTTACCGTTTCTTTTTCATGACGATCATGTCCATCGACTGCATCAGACGACGCTCTAGTGCTTGGATATCTGCTGGACTCACTGGCCTGCACAATCAAAAATATATGTTGGAAAGAAAACCTCTTTTTAGAGAATACCTTATTTACGAGCCTGTTTCATCTCCTCTGAATGAAAAGGTTAATTGATTTCTAGATACAGCATAACCATAGTACTTTAGTAAAACGTGGCGACTTGATACATGGGCCTAACATTGGTATAAGAAAGATAAATAAACTCAACAAAACGTACTGTATTCAAGCAGTATGCTGTCCTAACATGATTAAGACAAAACAGTAGTGTCGGCATGATGTATCAATGAAGCGCTAAAGTAATTTACCAATGTTCTCTTGGTCTATCGCCTACCATGATGCCTCTAGGTCCAAGATTCTTGGTCGTCACATTTATGGCTAGTGAGTCTACCAGTAGGTATACTGCATTAATTAATGCGTCATGCCGCCCTTAAAGGGTTATTGTTTCTAATCAGACTCACCTTACAAAATAGGACATGGTGACGTAGGGATAGTTAACCGCTCCAAAACCTGACAGCACCGCCATCAGCGTTACACCAACCACCCCGACACGACCGATACACTGCTCTATGGACAGAATACCTGAAATAAAACAAGAGAACTTTTATGTCGACATAATGATCACCTATGGAAAATATTTAATCTTTCTTCAGATATTGATGGTTCCTTGTGAGATGAACCGATATAAGTATCACTTGGAGAAATTTCTGCAAATAAGGACTGACCATTATGGGTGGTAATTCCTGGAATTCTCCAAAGAAAACTCCCAGCAGAACTCACCTTCATCATATGTATCGGTATTTAGTTATATTTTTGGCTCCAACTCCTACCCTTCAAAGGAGTCAGACTTGCCATTGTGCACATTTTTTTTTTATCTATTCTAATTCACTACAAATTTCCTTTTTAAAATTTCAAGCAGCTGAAATTAACGTATCTAAAAAAAGGGATAAAATTGTGGTGATTGACTGAAATCATATTCTGTAAATAACCACAATTTATTCAAAAAAGATAATTAAGGTGCTATGTCCAGGATCCCCTACCGGTAGTAGAAGGCCCCACTGGCTACCTGTATAGATAAGGTAGATTAGTAATCAGTGTAATCAGTGGTCAGTCCCCCCCCCACCAGGACTGAACACACACAGTGAGATAACCCTGACACCTACCTTAAAACCTCACATATAATTCCTTGATTTCGTGCATAAGGTGCACTCTGTGTTGCGATACAGGGGTTCATATGGGGCTTGTCCTTGAGCAGCCTTCTACAAATTTAATGTAATTCTATAGCCTACAACGCACAGCCTATTTTTGGGGAGGTCCTAAGCCTTTTATCTGAATATAAACTAAAGCCAACCACAGTGACAGATTGTACGAGTTGATGATTGATCAGTAACTACCGTAATCTCCCGCATATAAGACGCGTCCTCTACGCCAAACAAAATGCTGGGGGGTCTTATAGCTTTCTCTCAAGTTGGGTGTGCGTCTTATACGAGGGGTAATTTTACTATAGAAATGTACTTATCTTACAAATTTCAGCCTTAAAATGTGCGTCTTATACGCCAAAATGCATGTGCTGAGTTTGGGGTGCGTCTTATACGCGCAGCGTGTCTTCTGCGCGGGAGTTTACGGTAGGTTAATTTAAAGTTAGTATATCCGGTGATTGGGTCTCAAAAATAAAACTTCTCCAAAATGTGCCAGAATGTTTAAATGAGTCATAATTACTATACTATATAATTCAATCAACGTTATTTTCATTTATTTCACTTGTATTTGAATGTAATTGCTATATTTAGGCCCAAGGTTCACATTTTGGAGGGCACGAATTAAGTTGCACCTAATAGAAAAACACTAAAGGAAGTCCTTACATCAGTATAAACTGTATAATGGTTCCCTTACCTGGGGCCAAATCCAGCCCGTGAATCACCTTTGATCATTACCGTAATCTCCTGCGTATAAGGCGCGTCTTATACGGGGGTTTTAGTTCTCATTGGATCCACAAGGGGGACACCAAGACCTTTCTTTTGATATCTTACATGCCCTCTTGGTCATAATAGGACATAAGGGGGCCAAGGAGGGTCCTGGGTGGCCCAAGCTACCCATAGGTTTTTGAATTTTGAAAATTCATTCAGTAGAACCAAAGTTATTAATTTTTCATTTCTTTGAGAATTTTCCAAAACTCTAGGTGCGCCTTATATGCGGGCTGCGCCTTATACGCGGGAGATTACGGTACTTAATGTTTTGATATGAAATTATCACAGTATTATGGACAAATAAAAGTATCAATTATAAAATCCCATTTTCGAATGTGCCGATTGAATTGGATCAGGAAAATTAAAAATATTTGATATTGCCAATCAGAAGTGCCCTCCTGTCCTGACTCTCCCAGTCGTGCTCGTCTGCGGTCAGCTTTAGCCATGACTTAAACACAAGGTTTTACGGTTGCCTAGCCACAGTGGCCAGGCACACAACCAGACCTACAAACCAGACACTGCGAAATACCTTCTCTACCTTCGATGTCGCTAATGAGAGAATAATCTCCTACATATCAACCAGCATATCACACTGTCCAGGCGGGCGGTTTATCTACAGAATCATTATGTTCATATCGGACTAACTGCGTGTACCTCACTGGACTAACCATGACAGCATAGCCTGTGACATACAAGGCTTCCAATAGGATATCACAACATTAGATATCAGTAGGTATCTATAAATTCCATCCCATGAGATATATGATCAGTTTCATGTTCATCAATAGTAAAAATGCTTGATGTTATATTCATGTTATTGCAAGCTTAAAACTAGCAATCATTAGACCCAAAATTGTGGAAAAGTCAGGATGTGGCTTATACAAAGGATTTCGCTGTAAAAGCAATAGTTTTACAGCATTATTCCTTTACTTAATCATTTTCTTCCTGTTACTATTCCAAAACATCAGCAAATATTTCATCAAGCCATGTTGCTGGAAGCATTAGAGATCCTGCAGTCTGCGGGGGAGGATGTCAGTACGTATGTCACTGACTTTGCCGTCTACAAAGTCATCAATATTCTCACCGTCTACGTCCCACTTTTTGTGGCCACATTTCTCCTGTCTCAGGAACTACTTGGTGGGTTTACATGGTCACTTAATAATATACCCTGCAATAATTAAAAAGTATGCTTATGATTCTATATAGAAAGTAATTCTCATCTTCTGATGAAATCTACCTGGACCTTCATAACTGAAGTCACTTTTGGTAAATCTTAGTCTAAATTTTGCATTAGTAGTTGAATATTTTTATTGTTCTTTCATGTGAGCATATTGTGTAAAATACAGTATAACATACTAAAATAATTATTGTGTACAATATGTGCTATACCGTAAATCCTCGCGTACAGGATGCACCTTAAATATAGGACATACCCCGAGTTTAAGGAAATCCTATAAGAGATATCTCAGGTTATATTTTGGTCATTTTAGTACTGTTCTATAGTAGAAAATCCTCGCTTATAGGACGCACCCCCAACTTCTGACAGTCCTATAGGACGCATGAGGGGAAATTTTACTGTATAAGACGCATCCTATACGCGAGGATTTACGGTACTTTGTTTTGTTTTTTTTTTCTCCTGTCCATTTTTAAAGCTCTGTATAAATTTGAGCTTCTAGTATTTTGAAACTACGTACATATGTACAACATGTTGCTGAAACATCACCTTTTTTTTCATAGGTGAGAAGATAGCCTGCTTTGCCCCAGAGAACTTCACTGATGGGCAAGCTGGGGCACTGAACGAATACTGCTGGAATAATGGCTTCTGGGTTGGGCCCCAGGTGGCGCTTACTAAGAGCCTCTTTACCCAGCCTCACCGCTACTACGCCTTCTACCTCGCCATCCAGGCCGTCTTCTGTATGAGCCCCATTATACTGTGGAATGTGGCCACCAAGTCGCGTCTCCTTGCGGTGCTCCGCGGGACCGAGGAGTTCTTAGAGGAACTTGTGAAGCTAATTATGGATGGCCGGGATGAAATGCGTCCTGAAGACATGGCCATGAAGGTCAAAGGTCAGCTGCGACAGTTCCATCAGATTTGTTACAGTGCAGCGTCAGACTCTAATCTGTCCGTGGTGCTGATAGCACGACAGGTCTGGGAATTGGTGCTGTTTACAGCACTACTTTTCCTGCAGCTTATCATCTATGACTTCCAGTCGGCAAAAGATTTCTCGTGCAAAATCCCAGAGCTGACTGCGGAAAGTGTCATGTGCACTGTGCCTGTTCTTGATTTGCTCGACTTTATCTGGTGGCTAAATGTGGTAGCGCTAGGGCTAGCCATGGCAATAATGATTATCCTGGTTCAGGGCGAATTACGCTCACATTTTGGTAGATATCAGCCAATGTTCATTAATGACTTGCCTTATGGTGATCAGGATGATTTTAACGAACACGTCCAATGGGAGAATAATTCGACAAAGCACTCATATGAGCTGCTTACAATGATTTATGAGGAGAATTCAACCATTATGACACAGGTAGGTTCTTAGAGATATAAAATACTTCACTATAAAATTTTAAAACTTATACATCTTCTTATAAAATGCGTACATCAAATTATCTTAATTTGAATACAATGAGTCTCTATGTGTCGGCCACTTAAAACCAGGTACAATATCTCCACAGAGTCCAAACAGTCTTTTGATCTTTACAAATGACCTATCTCTATATTTTTAATATATTCACATTGCAATCTTAAATCAAGAATTGCATACGTCCTTTCCAAAGAATACATCACATGCAAATATATATCCAGAATCGATATTTCATGATAAATGTTTTGCCATGTTAACTTTCATGCCTATTTTGACACAGGTATATGTGCTTCATGCATTGAAACCATCTCTACCAGACGCCGATACAGACTCTGACACCTCAGACGATGAGGCACAGCCCAACAAAGACGTATCATCTTCAAATGATGACAAAGGTGGAGAAACACCAAATCTGACCAAGAGTTTTGGTACTACAGAGAAAATATCAGATAGGAGTCATAAAGAGATTGGAGTTAAAAGGGATGGCAATGTGTCAGGAAAATGATGTAAGGTCAACAGTAAATTTTCCACATGCTAGCCAACAAAATCCTGGAAAACATGTAATGTTGGGACACCTTTCCTCAGGATGTTAATATGATTCAAATGAGGAATCTATATTAATTTTTGGAAAATATTGGGTATATGTCGTATCTAACCCCCCACCTTCCCTCCACCCTGCTGGGTTGGGTTCTGGTACTAGTCATGACTAATACGAGAGAATTTATGGTAAACCCAAAGAAGGGACATCTGTTATGACACTTACCATGTTTTGGGCTGAGGATAGGGAAGGGGTCGCCAATCTTCCAGAAGAAGTAGAGAAATGCGAGCCATGCAACGCCGGTCAGGATGAAACGGGTGTGTCGCTGCTGGGGAACTGAATATATAAATGTTGACCACAAATTAACTGATATACAATATGTGATTAAAAAGTTGATTTGTATCAAGTACATTCAAAAACTGTGCAAATAAAGATAATGTTTTTTTTTCTGTTTGAACTGTGAAAGTGCACAGGAATTATTGCAAGGATGCATCTATTTGTTTTGAACCATTGAGTAATTAATGTTATCATCCAAAGACTTTACGGACTGCCCGCAAGTTTACATTTAATCCTCTTTTGGCATCACTATGTACCAATGCAGTGTTGGCCAGTCTACATTCTAGCACTGCACTGGCATCATGCAAAATCTTAATATTCTAAATCACCCTGTACAAATTACACGACTAACTCACTTCACTTTCATATTTGGATATACCGTAATATCCCGCGTATAAGACGCGTCCTCTACGCCAAACAAAATGCTGGGGAGTCTTATAGGATGTACTGAAATTGGGGGTGCGTCCTATACGAGGGGTAATTTTACTATAGAAATGTACTGAATTTACAAAATTGAGCCTTAAAATGTGCGTCTTATACGCGAAAATGCATTTGCTAACTTTGGGGTGCGTCTTATACGCGCAGCGCGTCTTCTACGCGGGAGCTTACGGTACTCAACATGATTGTAGCATATACCCTGAGAGACTAGGATCTCTCTCTATATTTTATGCATATACCCTAGTAAGTGCACAGCCTCTCTTTTGAGCCATATTTGAGGTTAGAAATGACTAAGTTGCTTTGCTTTCAAAGCCCAACTAAATTACTGGAAATGACTTTAGGATTTCTTTTTCATGCACACTGTAAACTTAATATGACAAATAAAGGTTTATCCTGGAAATAACCTATATCTAGTAGAGGCACTTACAGAGGCGGACATTACAGACGATGAAGTATGCAATGAATGACGGCAGCAGAACAACCAGCGTGAAAAGCATCGCGTACAGACCCAGCATCCAATGGAAGTACCGCGAGCTGAAACCAAGGAAAAAGACACAATTTTCTCTAAATCAAGTAAATTTAAAGATAACATGGAACTCCACTCAAAAGACAGAATTAACTCTAAAAAAAAGTAAAATCTCTAAATCGGGGGATTTAATATACACTAATGCATGTTTTCACACCTTTTTGTGGAGGATCACTGCAGTATCCAGTATTTCACACCTCTAGGTTTTAAGGCCATGTAGGTGTGAAGACTGAACACAATCGCTCTGCACTATCATGTGAAGCCTTTCTACATACCGATTATATCATCTAGGGGTGTGCGGTTATTGAATCAGAATCTACTTCAAGGTTTAGAGTAAAAGAATATTTTTAGCACCCATTGTGTTAATTATGTCGAATGTATACGGTATTCTTACCTTGGGTTCAGTAGACCGACAATCTCAAATATGATGAGTTCAAACATGGTGCACGAGAGGGCAAAGGTCACAGAGAAAATCATCAGGACACCCCAGTGATGAACCTGTAAATGAAAGGATTTTATTTCATTTTATTTTTTTCTCATTAAGGAAAATTCTAAAAAATAAGCTTATTCTTTTTTTAAATGACTTAACCTAAATTGGACACATTAATTAAGCATTACTCCCGAGTTTAATGTTTCAATTCAGGGGGCGCCTTACATGCGGGATGGAGGGGGAAAATTAAAGATGGGGTGGGCGGTCATTACATCAAATTTATGGATTTATTACAAGCTATTAAAAATGAGTTTCTCAATGCCACACAAAAGCTTCAGGTTCATGTTCCCTGGTCATCATAATACACAAATGCAGTGCTGGTGAGTCTCATCTCTTCAGGAATATTAGGTACCGAAAGTGCACTGATGCACCATGCCCATTGGTGTACCACATTGGTCATTATGATGCCTTAATGCAGCCCTGACAAGTAACTTATCAGGGCTATTATGCGAGATGACAGGACACTCCAGTGAAGTGCTGGTGAGTTGATTCATTTGTGCACCATGCCAACCAATGGGTATGAAACATTTTCTCTGTGCAACATACCAACCAATGGGCATGATACATTTTTTCTGTGCACGATGCCAACCAATGGGTATGATACATTTTTTCTGTGCAACATACCAACCAATGGGCATGATACATTTTTTCTGTGCACAATGCCAACCAATGGGTATGATACATTTTTTCTGTGCACCATGCCAACCAATAGGCATGATACATTTTTTATATGCACCATGCCATCAAATGGGTATGATACATTTTTTTCTGTGCACCATGCCAACCAATGGGTATGATACATTTTTTCTGTGCACCAGGCCAACCAATGGGCATGAAACATTTTTTTCTGTGCACCATGCCAACCAATGGGTATGATACATTTCTTATGTTCACCATGCCAACCAATGGGTATGATACATTTTTTCTGTGCACCATGCCAACCAATGGGCATGAAACATTTTTTTCTGTGCACCATGCCAACCAATGGGCATGATACATTTTTTCTGTGCACCAGGCCAACCAATGGGTATGATACATTTTTTCTGTGCACCATGCCAACCAATGGGTATGATACATTTCTTATGTTCACCATGCCAACCAATGGGTATGATACATTTTTTCTGTGCACCATGCCAACCAATGGGCATGAAACATTTTTTTCTGTGCACCATGCCAACCAATGGGCATGATACGTTTTTTATGTGCACCAGGCCAACCAATGGGCATGAAACATTTTTTTCTCTGCACCATGCCAACCAATGGGTATGATACATTTCTTATGTTCACCATGCCAACCAATGGGTATGATACATTTTTTCTGTGCACCATGCCAACCAATGGGCATGATACGTTTTTTATGTGCACCAGGCCAACCAATGGGTATGAAACATTTTTTTCTCTGCACCATGCCAACCAATGGGTATGATACATTTCTTATGTGCAACATACCAACCAATGGGTATGATACATTTCTTATGTGCACCATGCCAACCAATGGGCATGATACATTTCTTATGTGCACCATGCCAACCAATGGGTATGATACATTTTTTCTGTGCACCATGCCAACCAATGGGCATGATACATTTTCGTATTACCGGTAGTGGTTAATGCTGCACTTACCTCATAGTCCCGGAAAAGTCCCTTCAAGAAGAATATCCATCCTCCTCCGAAGAAAATCACCTAAAATTAAATGGACATTAGAGTGATGGTGCTGATATGAGGTGGTTTGAGCAAGCCTAGCCATGAGCGTGCAAATTGCTTGTCACTTCCCAAAAACCAAGACATACAATGATGTTGCCCTTTCCTAGCTCAAAGGAGGGCTAGTACTGCTAAGCCTAAGACGTACCTGCATTAGCAAGTTCCGTGACCACCCCTAGATCAAATACTTCGCTTGGTCCCGCAGATTTGTGAACGATCTTTTGGCAGGTACCTATGTTGAAATTCGCCGTGCTAGTCCCCCTTTTAAGTGGTGATAAAAGTTGTTTGGGATGCACCATTGTTTGCATATATGAAAGTGGAATGTCATGATAAGCCAACAACTTATTTCCCCCTTTATCACAATAATGGGCAGCAGGGGGAAGGGAAAAAATATTACTGGCTTAGAGAGTGGTCGTTATTTAACAATAGGTGGGGTGGTAAGTTTTCACATGGACATACACACATTTTTGTATACTCCCCCCCTATGGCTCTAAAAAATTTCTTAGCCCCCCCCCCCAGAGCCGGAACGGAAGATTTTCAAGCCTCTTTGATCTATAGTCATGCATAGGTTTCTTTGCTAAAAGGAGGCTTAACATAATATGACACCAATAATACCCCGGTACCCTATCAAACCTAAGGGAGTGGTCATCAACTAGGGGGGGGTGATGGGTTTTCACATGGACATGCAAACCATTTTTTATGTCCCCCTCTATGACAATCATAATTTTTTTGCGCACCCCCCCCCCCGTGCCAGAGGAACGGAGAAATTTTGCGCCCCTCTTTGATCTGTAGTAGCACACAGGCTTTTTTGTGGAATAATACCCTAACCCTAGCATGACGCAAGACCTGCTAAGCCTAAAGTGCTTTGTTTTTTTGCCAAAAAGAGGGTAAATTTTTAGCCACCCCTCGATAGATCTAGGGGGCAACAATTTTTTACGCCCCCTTGGGCTGCATAAAATTGATAATCAGCTTTGCGGACACTTTTTGAAAAAGTATGGCGAGGAAGGGAGGCTTTTTATTTTGTTATATGAAATTTTGACAGTGAGGGAGGTAACATTTTTTTTCCCCCCTTATTTAAAATGATGAGGGAGGCGGCTTTTTATTTTTATCATTTTTTTCCCACAATTTAATATGGTCCACAGATATAATTAGAGGTTTTTTTTTACAATGCCTGCTCCTTCAATGCTGCTAATCTTTCTCTTCTTATAGAGCACTTAATGCAGAATATATAAACCATAACACTGTGTTGCAAGTACAAAATCTATGCTTGTAAATACTATTCTGGTTTTCATGTACACCCCACTACCCTGAAAATATGTTTCCTATTCTATCATCTTGCAGCATATCAACCATTCAGATGATCAATCTGGCAATTTCACGATGAGAAAGAATACATTTTGAGGTTTCCAAAACTGTTTGAATTGTAAAAATTGATCAAGTAGAAGTACCACAATGGAGGTGAGGATTTTGAGAGATTATTTTTTTTTAATTTTTTCAGTGGGTGCGGATTTTTTGGGCAATTTTTTAGCAGAGTGGTGATAAAAACTAAAAAAGGGTACATGTGCTCCTTTTTAAGGGATGCGGGCATTATCCGCAAAACTGACTATCAATTTTATGCAGCCTTAGGCTTAGGCCTAAGAAAAATGCTACGTTCAGTCCAAAAAAATTGGGTAGGTAGAGCGATTCTTATTTTTTTTTTTTAACATTTTTTTTTTCTGGGATCATGAGGTTATAACAGAGATGTCAGTTGGGTATGGGCTCAACCTCTGAAATTTTTGGGTGTTAGCAAAGCACCCATTTCCCTCAATTTATTATACTAAAAGCACCCATCTCATCTTCATTTCAACCTGTTCCCCTCATTAACAAGAAATGCCGTTGTGACCGCGTAAAAAAACGCCTCCCGCTGTTATTTTGTATTGTGAGACCTCATCACATGGAGCAAATGCAATCATCATAGCGCACTCCTGTACCGCTTCGCGGTACCGCCGCTACGCGGCGTGGGAGGCGCTAAAAAACCTTTAAAACCATCTCTAGATTGGTTGGTGATAGCAAAACAATTAAAAGACTGCATTTGAATTTCAGCCAATCAGAAGCCAGCTTAGATTCATGTCCTCTGAAATGGGATTTCAGAGATCCTCTGATCTCTGAAAGGTGGTTTGTCTAGAAAAGGCTAGAGGGCAGCACAAGGCATGCTTAATTTCGCTTAATTTCACCTGCTGAAGCCTGAACTATGCTCAGCCTTATGCTCCATAAAAGTAGAAAGGGCATGTTGTAAGGGTATCTATGATTAATGCAATTCCCTCTACAGGGGTGTGAAATCCTGAAACCCATTTCCTCTGAAGTGTAATATATGGCTTGCTAGTTAATGCTTTTATGTAGGATAAAGCTAAATTGAAGTGATTTTAATGTTATTTGGGCAAAATATAACCACACTCTGTTGTACAGGGATGTTTGGAATTACAATTGGGAGGCCAACAATTCTCAATCTGGAATAACATTGGCAGACATTCCAAGTCAGACCCCCCCCCCACCAATGGTAATTTCTTTTCTCAGTGGATTTGCATAGATCTCAATAATGGTCTTTCTGAGCACCAAAAACGCGGATTACCACGGAAATTTCACACCCCTGCTCTATCTACATTATGACCACAAGATGCAAGTAGCCTCTGAGATGTCTGACTTTTGGGAAAGTTTGAACATCTGAAAATAGACGGACCTCTGAAGGTCTGACATCTCTGAAATTATAAGGGAGTGATCATTTTTTAACAACAGAGGGGGGGGGCTGGTGGGTTGGAGGGGGGGGTCAGAATTTTTTCAACCCCTTGACCAGGGGGGGGGTCAGAATTTTTTCAATACCTCTGACGGGGGGGTCAAAATAAATTCACCTGTTTTCAGTGGAAAACCCCGTGCGTTACTATAGGCTAAAAGGGGACATTCGCGTGCGATTTTTGTCCCTTATGGGGGGGAGGGCATCAAAAAATTTTTACCCCCTCGAGAGGGGGGGGTCGAAATTTTTTTCGCGCTTCCGCGCGCAAACCCACCAGCCCCCCCTGTTGTTAAAAAATGATCACTCCCTAACTGTCTAATATAAGGCCACCCCACATATATCATATGAGCCCATGATATTATGATGGGTACCGGGACCGATGGCCCTAGAGACCGATGGCCCCGGGGACAGATGGCCCTAGAAAATGAGACTGATGGCCCCAACTTTTAAACCAGGGTCCATCCCACATCTATCACCTATCTTCATTAATCATGCATATCTATGACACTTTCCATGTTACACTTGATTGAAAATTATATGAAAAAAAGAAAATTATTAAGAAAAAATGTTGAAAAAAAAAAAAATGTCAGATGTGCTTTCTAAATTGAATCCATACATAAACACAATTAAATCACATGTCTTACATATGTTTTAACCATATATTCTATGATTTATTTGTCATTTTAATAAAATAATAGAATTCAGGTGTGAATGTGTGTTTTTTTTTCAATTTCTATTTACCGGGTAATTTCCTTTATATTTTTTTTTCAATTTCTTGTGTATTCAAAGCAGGTGTCAAAGTAGTAGCTTCCTAGTTTGAAGAATGTGATTTTTTTATTTTTTTTTGTATTCCATATTTTTTTTTCAGTTTCTATTTAATTTCCTTTATTTTTAATTTTTTTTTCTTATCAATTTCTTGTGTATTCAAAGCAGGTGTGAAAGTAGTAGCTTCCTAGTTGTGAAGAATGTGAATTTTTGTTGTGTATTCCTTTTTTTTTTTCAATTTAGTTTTTTTTTTCAATTTCTAACCAACTTCCTTTATTTTTAATTTGTTTGCTTTTTTAATTTCATTTTTTATTAATCCATTTCTCTTTGATTTCTCTTAGTCACTATGTAGTCACTACAGTGTGCCCAGTCAGTGCTGCAAGCTGAAAGGTGTCATAGCTAATCCCCAGGCACCCATCCCACAGGGCTACACACACTGCCTCAGTGGGTAGGCATTGGTTATTGTGGCTCTAACACCTCCAAACTTGTGGTAAAATACACTAAACATGCTCCATAAGCAGTCAACATCATGTAAACATGCATTCTATAACAAATATATGTGAATTATTTGATCATATTATACACAGGGGCATCAAATTTGAAAGTGGGGCCATCAGTCCCAAAAGTGGGGCCATCAGTCTCATTTTCTGGGGCCATCAGTCCCGGGCCAACTGTCCCTAGGGCCATCGGTCCCACATTCAGTAAAAAAGTTTTGCGCCCCCCGCGCCGGAGGTGCAGAGAGTTTTCGCGCCTCCTCTTTGATCTATAGTAGCGCGCGGGCTTTTTTGCTAAAAAGAGGGTACATTTTTTTAGCCCCCCCTCAAGAGGGGTCAATTTTTTTTTAGCCCCCCCCCCCTCAAACCCACCACCCCCCCCCTGTTGATAATAAATGACCACTCCCTTATGATGCATCCTGAGGGAGGGGTCTTATATTTTCACGCCCCCCCCTCAAAACCCATCAGCCCCCCCGTTGATAAATAATTACCACTCCATAAGAATAAAAATTAAAATCATGTCAACATTATTAGGGAGTGGTCATTATTTATCAACAGGGGGGGAGGGTGGGTTTGAGGGGGGGCGTAAAATTTTCAGACCCCTCCCGAGCGGGGGGGCTAAAAAAATTTTGACCCCTCTTGAGGGGGGGGCTAAAAAAATTCACCCTCCTTTTAGCAAAAAAGCCCGCGCACTACTATAGATCAAAGAGGGGCGCGAAATCTCTCCGCGCCTCCGGCGCGGGGGGGTGCAAAAAATTTTGACTGCCGTCGAGGGGGGGCGTAAAAAATTTCCGCGCATCTGTAGTGTTGAGCCATCGGCCAATCACAGACCAGTATTCAGGTCATGTGACCTCTTGTGAATAAATAATTAGTTTGAGTCCAGCAGCCATTTTGGTTCAGTGTTGTGTGTGTATCTCCAGGAGTTAAATTCATGGATTATTCAGGTCATAGCCCATAGAACATTACATTTGGCGACGAGGATGGGATATAGTAACTCGGTGATCCAGGAGAGATAGGATTTTACACGAGTTATTGGCCGAATAAGGAGAATTTTGGAGAAATAGCTCACTTTCAAGCTGGATTGGAGCTCCCCTCCCTGCTTACCTGCTGCTGCTCTGTGTGTACACCTGCCACTGCTGAGGTGCGCTAAGATCCAGGAGCAGGCCAACAGTGTGCTACTACTACCACCACCACTGTATTGAGGTAGGACTGATAAAGACTTCCAAGACAGGGTGAGTGACTTTACTGACATTAACTGTTGATCCTGTAAGTAACCCTGAGAATCTGTGCTTGAAGGCAATCATGGCTGAGGCTCTGCCACACTTTCCACCTTTTGATCTGTCAGACAGAGACACAGTCGGGGTCAGGTGGAAAAAGTGGGTACGACGCTTTGAACAGCTGATGGTTGGTCTGACAATAACAGATGCTGCAAGGAAGAAGTCTCTAATGCTACACTATGCAGGTGAGGAGGTTGATGACATTTGTGATACACTGACTATCCCAGATCCTGTGGCTGCAAACAATCAGGATGCTTATACAGTAGTGCGTGATGCTCTCAATGACTATTTCATACCTCAAGTGAATCCTGAGTTTGGCATCTATGAGTTCCGCATGAGAGAGCAGGAACCAGGTGAGACTCTGGATATGTATGTCACTGAATTGAGGAAGCTTGCCAAGTACTGTGAATTCACTGATTTAAAGCGTGAACTGAAGTCTCAGGTGATTCAACACTGTAGATCTTCCAAGTTGAGGAAAGACGCTCTGGAGAACAAGAACTGGACACTTGACCAGATCTTAGACAAAGGTAGATCTATGGAGATGTCTGAGCAACAATCTAGTACTATTGAGCGAGGTGAGACATCTGTACATAGGCTCAAGTTTAAACAGCAACAGAAGTCATCTCAACGAGAGTCTCAGAAACCTAAACCTGCAGACAGGGGACAACTGACACGATGTAGTTCTTGCAATTTCCGGCATGATCAACGATGGTGTCCTGCCAAAGGGAAGACTTGTAGAAAGTGTGGTAACCTTGATCATTTTGCACGATGCTGTACTTCACCTTCTAAAGAAGAAAAGCCTAAGACGGAGGCAGAAGTGAAGAAGAAAAAGAAGAAACAGGCACGTGTGAACGAGGTCAGGAAGGATACAAATGATGATACTGGTGAAAAGTACATCTACACACTGAAGCCTACAACTTCTAAGAACAGCAACATGCTGAAGGTGATGGCAGAAGTTGATGGTACCAGGATCCCATTCATTCTTGACACGGGAGCAGGTATAAACATCATTGACAATGCTGCATTTAAGAGTATGGAGATAAAGCCGACGCTGCAACCCGCAGATATTGTTGTGAAAGCCTATACATCTAAAGTACCAATTAACATCCGAGGTAGATTTAGAGCTTGTATTCAGGTTCATGACAAGAAGACAGATGCATTATTCTTTGTCACAGAAGAAAACGAAGGAAGCTTGCTGACTTATGAGACTGGAGAGGCATTAGGTCTCATACAGGCAAACATGGAATGCCTCCTTGCTATATGCTTTGATGACTCAGATCCACTGTTCAAAGGAGTGGGACTGTTGAAAGACTTTACTGTCAAGCTGCATATAGATGAGAGTATTCCACCTGTGGCAAAACCACACAGAAGGATCCCCATCAATCTGAGAAGTAAGGTTGAAGAGAAACTCAGACAATTGGAGAAAGACGACATCATTGAACGTGTGGAGGGACCAACACCCTGGGTCTCCCAACCTGTCTTTCCACCCAAGTCCAGTGATCCTACAGACATCAGAATGTGTGTGGATATGAAGAGTGCAAACAAGGCTATTCTAAGGGTCAGACACATAATGCCTACTATTGAAGAAATAGTGAGTGATCTGAACGGGTCAGTCAAGTTCTCTAAATTGGACTTGAACCAGGGGTATCATCAGTTACTCTTGGACAAGGAGTCAAGGTACATCACTACCTTCACCACTCATATCGGACTGTGGAGATATAAAAGGCTGAACTTTGGGATATGCTGTGCATCCGAGATATTCCCAGAATGCTATCCGTGAGTCACTGGAAGGTATTCCTGGTGTGTTGAATGTCAGTGATGATATTCTGATCTATGGCAAGACCCAAGAGAGCCATGATGACAGTCTACAGAGGGTGCTACAGAGACTCCGTGAGAAGGGCCTAACTTTGAATAGGGCAAAGTGTATTCTGAACAAGGACAATCTTAAGTATCTAGGATATGTCTTCTCGAAGGAAGGTATGTCACCAGACCCAGATAAGGTTGCCGCACTTAACGAAGCTGATGCTCCCCAGACTCCAACAGAAGTACGTTCTCTGCTTGGTATGGCCAATTACTGTGCTAGGTTCATCCCGAACTATGCAACAATTACTGAGCCTCTGAGAGAGCTTACTAAGAAGGACGTTGAGTGGAACTGGGGTAGACGTCAGGAAAATGCTTTCAAGGAGTTGAAGAAATCCTTACGTGAGGATACAGTAACCCGCTACTATGATCCAGACAAACCGACTGAGATCATTGTCGATGCGAGTCCGGTTGGTCTGGGAGCAATACTGACACAGAAGATCAATGGAGAGAATGTCGTGGTTAGTTTTGCAAGTAGAGCACTGTCTCCAGTGGAACAGAGATACTCACAGACAGAGAGAGAAGCACTTGGTGTTGTCTTCGGTTGTGAGAGGTATCATCTGTATGTACTGGGCAGTCCTTTCACTATAGTCACCGACCATAAGCCACTGACTTCCATTTATAACAATCCTCATGCAAATCCACCTGCACGGATTGAGAGATGGACTTTAAGACTACAGAGGTATGACATGATAGTTGTCTACAGACCAGGAAAAGACAACCCGGCTGACTATCTATCACGGCATCCCAATCGGAAGGCCGAGGCGTACAGAGCTGAGTTAGATGGTGAGGAGTATGTCAACTTCGTGGCTATGTCTTCAGTACCAGTCGCAATCACTTTTGAAGAGGTATGTGAGAAAACGCTGGCAGATGATACTCTTCGGAAAGTTGCTACTGCTATCAAAGAGAACAAGTGGCATAAATTACTGAGACCGGGTCCGGATCGAGGAACATATAAGGCCTATCACAGGGTAAAGGATGAGCTTACTGTAGCTCATGACAACTCATACATTCTTCGGGGTACAAGACTGGTAATGCCTCTAAGTCTACAAGACAGAGCTATTGACTTAGCACACGAGGGTCACCAAGGTCTTGTGAAGTCAAAGAAACTGATCCGCACCAAAGTTTGGTTTCCAGGTATTGATGCTAAGATGAAGAGGAGAATCGATCAGTGTCTGCCTTGTCAAGCTGTGGTTAAGAAACAATCACAGACACCACTTATGATGACTCCACTTCCAGATGGACCGTGGAAGATGTTGAGCGCAGATTTCTATGGACCCTTACCGACAGGAGAATATCTGCTGGTCATCATTGATGATTACTCAAGATTCCCAATAGTGTTGACCGTGTATTCTACAAGTGCTAGGGCTGTCGTACCAGTCTTAGATGACTTATTCTCAACGCTTGGAAAACCAGTTGAACTCAAGACTGACAATGGACCTCCATTTCAAGGAGCAGAGTTTGCGGACTTTGCCAAATACTCTGGTTTCCATCATCGAAGGATCACACCATTATGGCCTCAGGCGAATGGCGAGTGTGAGCGATTCATGAGGAATCTAGGCAAGGTTGTGAAAGGTGCACGCACTGAGAAAAAACCTTGGAAACAGGAAATGAACAAGTTTCTTCGTAACTACCGCGCTACACCTCACTGTACAACTGGTGAGTCGCCTGCTGTTGCCATGTTTGGACGTCCATTTGAGGTGAAACTTCCTTCATTTTTGGGGGAGGAAAGGAATGATAGTGTGATGCGTCGCCAAGATGAGCAAGCAAAGGCTAAAATGAAGTCTTATGCAGATGAACGGAGACATGCTGTTCCCAGTGACATCAGACAAGGAGATGTTGTCCTGGTAGAGCAACCTCGACGGAACAAGACAACAACACCGTATGACTCCAAACCCTACATTGTTACGGAGCGTAAAGGGTCAATGGTCACTGCTAATAGAGGTGGCAAACACATCACCAGGAACACCTCTAAGTTTAAAGTTATTGACAAGAACATTCAACCTGTGAGATCAGACGATGAGAGTGATGATGAGGCTCCCAGGATGATGCCTTATCCAACTAGAAGTACTCAACAACCTGTTGACGTGCCTGAGACAGGTCCTATGCCTGTCACACCGCCACGTCCGAATGCTGAAATACCAGTAACTCCTCAGCGTTCAACTCCAAAGCAACCAGTTGTGGTTAATGAAAGACCACAACGTAACAGATCAAAGCCAGCATGGTTAAAAGACTATGTAGTTTAGGGAAAATAAAGATCTTCCACACGGGGCAGAATAATCCCCAAGATCTTTATAAAGGATGAGGACAGTCTATCCTCTCCTTATAGATAGGTTGAGAATTTTATGGTAGATACATAAGTTTCATTTATTTGAGAACTAGTACGCGCATTCAATATGCAAAAGGACAGTGACTGATATATCTGATATATACGAGAAGATGCTGACATGGTTTACCATAAACATTCTTAACTGACAGTACATATTCTGAACATTTGAATAGTACTTTCATAGTGTCTTTATCCTAAATATGTGTTTCAACATTACGAATAACCCAAGGTTTATTCTAAAAGGGGAGAGATGTAGTGTTGAGCCATCGGCCAATCACAGACCAGTATTCAGGTCATGTGACCTCTTGTGAATAAATAATTAGTTTGAGTCCAGCAGCCATTTTGGTTCCCCTGGAAACAAGGAACGACTTTTCACCACTTTGACACGAGTAAATTTGGTGAAAATTTGGTTCAGCAGAAATTCTTGTGAATTTCACGAGTTCTTCACATTTTATTGTCAGATGCATGTAGGCCTACATGTGAAAGTCATGTGAAATTCAGATGAAATCGCATGAATTTCATGTGACTGCTGAATTTCACGTGAATTGCTGCTCACAAATTCATGTGAATTCACGTGATCAATAACGTGAATTACACCAAATTTTCTTGTGAAATCACGTGAATTTCACATGAATTCACAAGAAATTGTTTCTAGGGTCAGTGTTGTGTGTGTATCTCCAGGAGTTAAATTCATGGATTATTCAGGTCATAGCCCATAGAACATTACAGCATCCACGCGAAAACCCACCACCCCCCCCCCCCCTGTTGATAAATAATGACCACTCCCTTAGTGCTATGATCACGACAGACAGGCTCAGCCTGTGCTGGCTTCACTGACGTGTCTAAATGCCCAAATCAGCATATTATCGCCCATTACACGCCAAATACACACGGTGCTTACCTCGGAGAAAAACATAATGAAGGAATCCACTATGAACGACATGGTTGTTCCTTCGAAGTACTACCTAGGAACTCTAAATCCGACCTAGTCTTTGCCTGTTTTAAATATATTTTCCCGTCTTTGTCAGTCAAAACTTTGCGCCTTCGCTCATGTTGTCAGTGGGAGGCTGCCGGGAACTTGCCCTATGATTGGCTGGCTTCGGTCATGTGGGCCCGGCAGCACCAAATCCGCAGTACTTGCTCACCCGAAGCATTCTGTCGCCGTCCTCAAGAAGTGAGCAGAAGGAAAACGACTGAATTGTAGGCCTACTCAAATTCTGATTTCACGCATTTTCAACGTTGTCAACCAAAAATTTAAAAGTAGGAATGTCTATCACTATCTTCTGATTCATTTTGACACTATTTTGTACGGGAAGGATGCTGTGCCTGCAATGAAAAACAAGGATGCAATCTTAGCCCTACTCTATCAAACCTATTTTAGCGAAGTCAGCCAAAAATCCGGACCTCAACAGAATTACGCAAGTCGTACATCAAATGAAAGTGCGTAAAATTTGCAGTTTACAGGTTTTTGAGTGAAGTTGATACTCTTATTAGAAGCATTTCTGTGCCACTTTATATATTCAATATATGAAAAATCTTTCTGTCATTTCACCACCCCACTAGATTGCCTAAATATACAGATAAGACCGAGCATTAATCATGCACTGCGCGTGAGGTATTTGGACAACACTGTACAAAATTACTCATAGATTCTGATTGAAAAGGTCAATCTACTAACCAAAGACACCACCTTAAAGCTGAGAAATAGGAGATTCATATATCTAAGTGGCATTAAAATACTAGAAGTGAAAGCTTTTTAAATATCAAGCTGAAATCAGAAAATTCAATAATTTTTTCATAAATATTTTGGTATCATACATTCAGAAGATGAAAAATCGCAGAAAATCGCAGCTCTATTGCTTTACAAACTGACAATATCCTGAGTAAAAATATGTTGAAGAATAGCCCTGTTGGTTCTGTTAGCTTCTGTAACAAATATTTTTTAGGAAAATTGGTTCAAAGCTGTAGAAGTTTCCAAGACTGCCCTGCTTTTAATAATCTGTCGATAGCACCCAGAATCCCCTCAAAATGTAGGTCTATATGTTGGTCATAAGGTCATGATATTGTATTATGCATAGTTATGTCTAAAATTGACAATACCTGTATTTTTGCAATAAGTGCCTGGCGGTTCAGGTTACTCTTACAGTATGGTCTGACAGAATTTACTAAATTGCCCTAATGTTAGCTGTTATAATCAACAGTAAATAATGTAAAAGAAGCAAAATATTATACCAGTGAGATGGAGATATGTTTTTCCTTTAATTTGACACTAATTTGAAGTCATTCTGCCCAGTAGAACCCTCAGAATCAATGTTTTACTAAGACATGTTCACCACTGTAACAGATATGGGGAGTGGGCAGCCAGATTCGGCTGACTTCGCTACCTATTTCAGAATGACCTCCATGAAATGTTCAACAAAAACTGTGACCCTGTTGTTCTTGGTGATATATCTATGAATTCACTCTCATGGGCAGATGACTTAGTCCTGATCTCCAGATCAGAAGCTGGCCTTCAGGAGAGTCTGAACAGGCTTGACAGATACTGCCAAATGTGGAAACTCAGTTAATACGAAGAGAACAAAAATTATGGTTTTGTCTCAAGCAAGGGAGATGTCAACACAAATCTTTTTTCAAGATAATTTACTAGAATGTGTGTCCTCATATAAATATTTAGGTTTACTTCTATCTCGGGATGGGAGTCTAAAGAAAATGAAATCAGAAAGGATTTTAAAGGCAAAGCGTACACTATTCTCTATTAGACAAGCCTTGTGTACATCGCAGAATGTATCCACTAAATTGTTTATGTCACTGTTTGACAAGCAGATCGACCCTATCCTTTTATACGGATGCCCAGTATGGGATATGCCATCTAGTAACTGTTCTATATCTATAAATGGATCTGAGGTAAAATCAAAAAGAGATCTGTTAACACTATTTAAACTGTTAGGTGTCGAGGATATAAACATATTATCTTGTAGATTCTATAAGAAAAAACAGGTACCTTATGTGACTCTAGCCAATATCTGTGACAAAATCAAAATCCTGTCTGCATACAGAAAGCAACCTGTAACTCTTATAATTGAGGACTTAACCTCTGAAGGCGTCAGAAAGGCCTGTCCGGTAGAAGTGTTTTACTCTACAAGTTGCAAGTTTGCTCTGGGTATATCAAAATATGCAAGTACTACTCTCGCACTAGGCGAGTTAGGGAGGTTTCCTATTGAATCCAAAATAATCGTACTGAACATTCTATATTGGCTGAGGCTTGAGCATGGATCGAAAAACCCTATTCTAAATGAGGCCTTCTTTACCATGAATAGTGAAAACCACCAATGGCTTAAAGCAGGGCTTTTGACAGGGCTGCGCAGTGCGCAATACACGCATTTAATGCTTAAATGTCGCATTTAAATGGCTAGAATGGCCATTCATTTACAGAATGGCGCATTGTATTTGCTAAAAAGTGTGCAATTGGCGCATTGCAAAAATTCCTGTCAAAAGCCCTGTTAAAGATATCCAGTACCTCTTGTTTAAAATCGGTTGTAAGAATGTCTGGCTCAATCCTTATGTTTGGTCAAAGTCCTCACTCAAAAACAATATAAAGAGAAGGTTAAATGATGCACATATTCAGAAATACAACCAGTACATTGATAACCCAGAGAATACTAGCAAGTGTAGAATTATCAAGATGTGTAAAGATGATCTCAATGACATTTATGAAGAGCCTGAATACCTAACGCATACAGAATCACCTAAAATTAGAACCATTATTGCTAAACTCCGGACTGACAATAACTGTACACTTGACAGCCTGTCAAGAAGATATAGAGGAAAGAAACCTGTCAATTCTAAGTGCACATTCTGTAATGCTGTGCAAGATGTCAATCATGTCTTCTTACATTGTAACATGCCCGAGATGAGAAATGCACGGTCAGTGTTTGAAACAAAATACCTCAAGTTCGTTGATTACTATAAAAGACACGATGACACTAGAAAACTTTTTCAAATACTAGCAGTGGCCCCATATTGCAAATCATCTAAAAGGCCAGGGGGTGTGAACTGTATATACTCATATATAAAATCTGTCTACAACATTGTAAATGAAAACCTGGTGCTGACATAAGTGTACCTGTACATTAGTCAATAAAGCCATCTTGAATCTTGAATCTAGAATCATGGAACTCCCGGCTGGAATTACCGACTGATTTCCTGCGTGTGCTCAAGGCAAGGCAAAAGGGTCACTTCTTGCAGAATTAAGTTAACTTGGTTGGTTCCTGGCCCGGCCGTCGCGGGAAGCGATATTCACACCTCTACGAGGTGTGTATAACTGTCCTTATATTCACGTCGGCGAGGTGCGTATAATCGCCCTTAGGGAGTGGTCATTATTTATCAACAGCGGGGGTGGTGGGTTTTCGCGCGGACGTGCGAAAATTTTTTACGCCCCCCTCGACGGCAGTCAAAATCTTTTGCGCGCCCCCCCCCCGTGCTGGAGGCGCGGAGAGTTTTCGCGCCCTCTTTGATCTATAGAAGCGCGCTGGCTTTTTTGCTAAAAAGAGGGTGAATTTTTTTAGCCCCCCCCTCAAGAGGGGTCAAAATTTTTTTAGCCCCCCCTCGGGAAGGGTCTGAAAATTTTACGCCCCCCCTCAAACCCACCACCCCCCCCTGTTGATAAATAATGACCACTACCTTATTCGCACCTCGCCGAGGTGAGAATAGCAGCACTATTCTCACCTTGACATGGTGAAGAAAAAGTTCCTTATTTTCACCTCGAGGAGGTAGAGGTACAGCAGCCTGAGCAGGCCATACCAGGGGGCTTCCCGCCCCCAAAATGGCCAAAATTTTTACACCCCCCCCTTTTGTTAGGGAGTGGTCATTTTTTAACAGGGGGGGTTGGTGGTTTTAGGGGGGGACAAAAAAATTCCAGACCCCTCTTATGGAGTGGTCATTATTTATCAACGGGGGGTGGTGGGTTTTCGCGCAGATGCGCGAAAATTTTTTACGCCCCCCCCCTCAACGGCAGTCATAATCTTTTGCGCCCCCCGCGCCAGAGGCGCGGAGAATTTTCATGCCCCTCTTTGAGCTATAGTAGTGCGCTGGCTTTTTTGCTAAAAAGAGGAATTTTTTAGCCCCCCCCCTCAAGAGGAGTCAAAATCTTTTTAAGCCCCCCCCCTCGGGAAGGGTCTGAAAATTTTTACGCCCCCCCCCTCAAACCCACCTCCCCCCCCTGTTGATAACCAGACCTCCAGGAGGTGTGAATAAGAGCATACCTCCTCGAGGTGAGAATAAGGATTCTTATTTTCACCTCGATGTGGTACACCTCCTCGAGGTGAGAATAAGGCCACTGAGGATGTGTGTATATCATTGGCCACCTCTCGCGGTCGGTATGGGGCAGGTAGCTACCAACTGACCTGGTGACGTCACGAGCTCTCCTAGAGCTCGTGACGTCACAGAATATCATTATCATATATTATGATTTGCATATTACTCTTCAAGCATTGGCAAAGTACAAAGGCTTTGTATAGGCGAGTGAGGCACGTGCATGGGCACGCACATGCGCGTGCCTCACTCGCCTATACCAAGCCTTTGACAGGCTTTGTACTTTGCCAATGCTTAAAGTTGTCCTATATTGCTAGCTACCTGCCCCATACCGACCGCAAGAGGTGGGGCCGGGAACCAGCCAATAAGTTAACCTGCACGGTTTGACCGGCCTGTGCTCGGAGAGTGACACACGAGGCATTTGGGTAGCGGTTTTCTGACAACATGCAGTGCATTGTGGGTGGGGGTGACCTCGAACGCTAACTACCAGAGATGCCACTTTTCCTGGTTTACCAGGAATTCCTGGTTTTGATTCCAAGATTTCTGTATCAAATTATATTAAATTCCTGGGAAAATGTGTCTTAAATTCTGGTTTTCCTGGTTTTTATTGGCCAGTGAGTGGTATCTCTGAACTACACAACCTTAGCTTGTTCCCTCTACCCCCTTCCATCCCAGCCAGGTCTGGCTAGGTACCAGTCCCTAACTATGCTTGGGAGGGTAGTAAGTTGACTCAGGGATCAACATTGACCTACATGGGGAGGACCAATAGGGGGTGGCCTTACAAACCAGCATTGATCCCTCGGCCGTACTCCGAACGCCTCGAGTAGAGTAATACGAGCCCAGTGTTATTTGCATTGTTGAGTGAATGGCGGTTTCAATGTCGTTGATGAGGGAAATTTACTTGTCTGTTTCACGTGTATTTTAACAGTAGGGATGGGGGTCCCAGTGGTGGCAGTAGAGATTATGTCCTTCTGAGTCGATGGGTGTGTCCTCTATAGGTGGATCTGTTAGAATCTCACCAGGCTTAAAGTCCAAAAGATGTGGGGTGGTAAAAGACCAAAACCACCGGTAGTCTGGGAGTATATAAAGACGGAACTAAAGGGTAGGAGTGAGAATTGTGCTCAGAACTTCAGGGATCCACAGTTCGACCTGGAATCAAAGGGGAAGATATTTATATTCGGCAGCCCACAAGTAGGAATCGATTGAAATTCTGAATAGCATTTACAGGAGCTTTCGGCTGTTGTCTAGGGTGCTTCCTGGAGTCTTAACTTCATTCAATTTGAGACTTAAGCATTCAATAGAGGATCTGATCATTACATAGAGGAACCACCCATCAGAAGGATTTAGATTTGATTTACTTCTCACTTGGTCTCTCACTACCCATTATTATATTCTCAATGCTCACTTAACATCTCAACATGGAGTGGTTGATTTAATTTAGGATTATGCCATGATGGAATTTAGCGACACCTGCAGTTTGTGATTATGAAATTTGACAACACTCTGTGATTTTATTATGAAATTTGGTGATATTTCATAGTCATGGACTTTGGAGACACGTGGTGGTTATGAAACCTATCAATATTTTATGATTGTGTGAATTAAAGACACTTGGCGACAATGGAAATAACTCACACCCTCGATTGGTTATATGACGTTATTGATGAAATGTGGTGGCGTTATTATCTGTGATTTATGTACATTGGCATGATGGGTTTTGAAAATTGACTGGGCCTGGTTTATTAGGATCTTCGTGAGTAAAGGTGTGTTCTTATCGTTATCAAATTGACATGTGAAATCAATGCTGGAGTCTGAATTGTATTCAACCTTTGGATTGGCATATAAATATATATATATATATATATATATATATATATATATATATATGTGTGTGTGTAGAGGCAAGGAGAAAGGGTGCTCCGTGCTAAAAGTCAACTTTAAAATTCAAATCACTAGCTTTACAGTGATACATAGCATGAGAAGATACTCCTGTTAGTTTTGGAGGAATGGCTTGCTAGATATGGGTAGGTGTGACCATTTCAAGAATGTTAATAAGCTCTATGTCTAATTGGTCATGAGATATATAGCTAATTAGCATAAATTATGCTAATTAGCTAAATTCGTATAAATTTTTATTCTTTTGCCCATAACTTTTGATCTAAAAATGGTATTTTCATTCTGTTTTCGCCATAGTAAACCTTGTGGGATGTTCCTTCAAATGGAATCATTGATTTTCCTATTTAGAATGAAAATCATGTTTCCATGGCAACAGAAATCAACAAAAATGCCTATTTTGGCCCAAAAACATTCTTTTTACATGCCAAATTTGGAACCTTTCCACCAAAAATAGAACGTTTTATCAAAAACCATTGAATTCTCCATAAAAAAGTAGCCTATAACAGTTTTAGTCATATCTTTCCTATTCTAGTCCATAGTGGTGCCCCCTGGTGGCTAAATCTGGTACTAAATCCTGCAGTAACTGTCCTTTCTGCTTGCTGGCTCACATATATATATATATATATATATATATATATATATATATATATATATATATATATATATATATATAATTAATAGAAACCCTCAGAGATGAATTACCCAGTTGTGTTTTCTTTTCAAATGGGCTGTTAAAAACGGTTCTATCACTTGACGCTAGCCTCGATAACATTCCTAAAATAGACAGTTTAAATCAGCGCGTAGAGATTGGAAGGAGATAAATCATAACTGGTGTAAACACGAGTTGGACTGTATTATAGCTTCCCTTTGAGAACCAACTTTAGCACATAAAACCCCTCTTTCCCCTCCGCCTGTGATAGCCCAGCACCTAGCCATGCAGGTAAACACCCTACAGGTTGTCAAAATAGACTGTACAAAGAGACCAAATGGTGATCTAGCCCCCGACTACATGAGCCACCTAGATGAATGTCTTAGTACCAGCAATGTGCTAGTCCCGTATAGTTCCAGGGCCGACATTCACCTTGCACTTACAGAGGTAGCTGACAAAAAAAATGATCATTGTGATAAAAACTGCTAATATTGGGTTCACTTGAAGGATATGTCTTGATTTATAGTATATCAATACTCATTGGTACCTACGTTGTTTAGTCCAAATGTGTGATTTAGATTAATTCCAGGGTATTTTTATCACCAGTGTATGTTCCCCCATGCACCCATCCACTGTATGTATGGCAGCTTTGGTAGGTGTTTACCAATTATTAACGGGAAAAGAATTATAGGAGACGAGGGTCCTCTCATTTTCAGTCATTTTGGTGGTGCGAATAAGTTTAAAAAAAGATGGAAATTTTATATATAAGAGGCAGAATTACTTAATGAATTTGTAGTGCCATTAAAGGAGGAGATGTAGGGGTCTTGCAGGAAAAGGTATTTCAGTACCAACTATTGTAAATTTTGAGTAATTGTCTATATTCTACAGAGTCAGTTGGTTGGCAGCCATAAGACACTTTTTGCCTCTGTGGTGGTCGTGAGTCGCTTCCGGGGAACTTCAATATATGTCAGGGCTCTTCGTTGGCGACGTCGAGAACACCTCTCTTACCCGACACCTAGGGGCACTGGAGTCCAGTGCCACACCGTTGTATGGCCTTTCTCAAGGTCAGTCCAGCCGTGACGGACCATCTTACAAGATGGTGATTGGCTGCCCGACTACCATGTGTTAGTTACTCTTCTGTGCTTCTGCACAGGGGAGGTTTATGTTATTTCCTTTTTACCCGGCACTAGTCGACTGAGCTAGTTGACTAGTGTCAGATTGTTAGTGGTTGAACACTACTGCCTGTAACTGTCATCGAGAACGGCTGGTGCCTAGTGCGTTGTTGACAATAAAGCTTTAACTGGAACCTGATTAGTTGTTCTTCGTTTTCTATCGAAGGATTCGATTTTCTATCGAAGGATTTGATTAGAATCGAAGGGGTAGAACACTACACTGGTGCCGTGACCAGTTGTTAGCTTTAGTCCGCATCTGAGCATTGCGACCTTAAGTTTAGACATGCAGGGTCACTTGAATGACAATGATGGCCCCGATCATCAGAATCAAGCGGCTGCAGGTCAATTGATGGATATTAATGATCTACTAATAGGTGGTGGGATGACCATTTTGCTGACAACGGATCCTTTGGGACTGTATCAGCAACGTCGGATACTCAATTGGAGAGTATCGACAACTCTCTCCGGCTGCTGAAACCTTCCTTAGGACACAGAGTTTGTCCTATGTGGAAAAATCAGCATCGCCTGTGGGGACTCTAGTAGGCCTTGGTAACTGGTCCTTCGGAGAACCATCTGCCTTTTTAGCACCGAGTAGTGCTGGAAGTGGTAGAGGACTCAACGAAGAACTCTTACATGAGCAAGAGTACCAGCTACGACAAGGTCAACATCATCTGGATATTCTCAAATGTAACACGGCGAATGCCCAGGAGCAGAGTAAGGAGATAGAGCTGAGATCGAAACAGCTACGGCAGCAAGCGTTAGAGACTTCAAACAGGAATTGTCTAGCCTTCAGGAGAAGGTAAAACAACTGTCTAGCGAAAAAGAGTCAATCCTTGCATTGAAGTCCGAGGTTGAGCAGAGTAAGAAGACAGTTAAATGTCAGGAACTCGAAGCAAAAATTGAATGTGTTGCACAAAGCCGGCAAGAACATGTCGAGAAAGCTCGAAATGATTTTCGCGATGCCCAACAACAGCAAACGTCCCTAAAACATAGGTTGAAAATACAAGAAGTAGAGAAATCTATGTTAGAGGGACAACAACACAATAGAAACAAAAGAACTCCTGAACTTCCTCAAAGAATCAAACTTATATAAGTACATATAGATCATATATACATATAATTTTTTAAAAAATAAAAAATCCAAAAAAAAAAATTAAATTAAAAAAAAAAAATCGAAAAATGGCTGGTCTGTCGGTGTCAGGATAATGTGACCGACCGGGTGATGTGTCTACAGTTTGCGACATGTTACCTGCGTGAGGCAGCACGATGAAGAGGGGCCTTGAGCCACGAGTGGTATTTCACCACTACGAGCCGTGTCCCACTGCTACAAGCAGACTCATAAATATATGCACGCGCGCACACACACCCACCCACTCATATGCGCAAACCCGAGGTAGGCACGCAGCCTACCATTACTATTGAATAGTTTAAAATTCTTGAATGTCTGAGTTCCTCGATGGCCCCCGGACATAAAACTAAACAAACAAACAAACAAACAAACAGTGATCCAGGAGAGATAGGATTTTACACGAGTTATTGGCCGAATAAGGAGAATTTTGGAGGAATAGCTCACTTTCATGCTGGATTGGAGCTCCCCTCCCTGCTTAGCTGCTGCTGCTCTGTGTGTGCCCTTGCCACTGCCAGGTGCGCTAAGATCCAGGAGCAGGTCAACAGTGTGCTGCCACCACCACTGTTCTGTGTGTATTGAGGTAGGACTGATTAAGACTTCCAAGACAGGGTGAGTGACTTTACTTACATTAACTGTTGATCCTGTAAGTAACCCTGAGCATCTGTGCTTGAAGGCAATCATGGCTAAGGCTCTGCCACACTTTCCACCTTTTGATCTGTCAGACAGAGACGCAGTCGGGGTCAGGTGGAAAAAGTGGGTACGTCGCTTTGAACAGCTGATAGTTGGTCTGACAATAACAAATGCTGCAAGGAAGAAGTCTCTGATGTTACACTATGCAGGTGAAGAGGTTGATGACATTTGTGATACACTGACTATCCCAGATCCTGTGGCTGCAAACAATCAGGATGCTTATACAGTAGTGCGTTATGCTCTCAGTGACTATTTCATACCTCAAGTGAATCCTGAGTTTGGCATCTATGAGTTCCGCATGAGAGAGCAGGAACCAGGTGATATGTATGTCACTGAATTGAGGAAGCTTGCCAAGTACTGTGAATTCACTAATTTGAAGCGTGAACTGAAGTCTCAGGTGATTTAACACTGTAGATCTTCCAAGTTGAGGAAAGATGCTCTGGAGAACAAGAACTGGACACTTGACCACATCTTAGACAAAGGTAGATCTATGGAGATGTCTGAGCAACAATCTAGTACTATTGAGCGAGGTGAGACATCTGTACATAGGCTCAAGTTTAACCAGCGACAGAAATCATCTCAACAAGAGTCTCAGAAACCTAAACCTGCAGACAAGGGACAACTGGCACGCTGTAGTTCTTGCATTTTCCGGCATGATCAACGATGGTGTCCTACCAAAGGGAAGACTTGTAGGAAGTGCGGTAACCTTTTTGCACAATGCTGTACTTCACCTTCTAAAGAAGAAAAGCCTAAGCCGAAGGCAGAAGTGAAGAAGAAAAAAAAGAAACAGGCAGATGTGAACGAGGTCAGGGAGGCTACAAATGATGATACTGGTGAGAAGTATATCTACACACTGAAGCCTACAACTTCTAAGAACAGCAACATGCTGAAGGTGATGGCAGAGGTTGATGGTACCAGGATCCCATTCATTCTTGACACGGGAGCAGGTATCAACATCATTGACAATGTGGCATTCAAGAGTATGGAGATAAAGCCGACGCTGCAACCCCCAGATATTGTTGTGAAAGCCTATACATCTAAAGTACCAATCAACATCAGAGGTAGATTTAGAGCTTGTATTCAGGTTCATGACAAGAAGACAGATGCATTATTCTTTGTCACAGAAGAAAACGAAGGAAGCTTGCTGACTTATGAGACTAGAGAGGCATTAGGTCTCATACAAGCAAACATAGAACGCCTCCTTGCTATATACTTTGACAACTCAGATCCACTGTTCAAAGGAGTGGGACTGTTAAAAGACTTTACTGTCAAGCTGCATATAGATGAGAGTATTCCACCTGTGGCAAAACCACACAGAAGGATCCCCATCAATCTGAGAAGTAAGGTTGAATAGAAACTCAGACAATTGGAGAATGACGACATCATTGAACGTGTGGAGGGACCAACACCCTGGGTCTCCTAACCTGTCTTTCCACCCAAGTCCAGTGATCCTACAGACATCAGAATGTACAGTAACCAATTGTCATGAATCATCCAGAAGTAGGCTGGCAGGGGGGTCCAAAATCAAATCAGGACCAGCCTAAAAAGTTTTTGGGTACATATAGTATAGGTGTTGGGGCTTAGGCTCCATATATTTGAGTAGGTTAAATATCGTTTTGTGATCCAGGGTAGAGCGGCGAAGTTGCTAGGGTATCTGACGGGTGCCGGGTCTCTGACGGGAGCCGCCAGCGCCACTAGGTGATGTTGGCATAGCTCTGTCCAATGGTGGAGGATGGGGTTGATCCTTACTGTGTGAAATACCTTGGTAACAAGGTCATTTATCATATATAACACATTAGTTAAATATGTTATATATATTATGGAGAGATGGACTGCTAGTAGGGTCTCTGACGGGAGCCGTAGGGTCTCTGACGGGTGCCGCAAAAAAACTACCCCAAATGTATCATTGGAGCACCCAAGGTAGTGGTTAGTTTTGCAAGTAGAGCACTGTCTCCAGTGGAACAGAGATACTCACAGACAGAGAGAGAAGCACTTGGAGTTGTCTTCGGTTGTGAGCGGTATCATCTGTATGTACTGGGCAGTCCTTTCACTATAGTCACCAACCATAAGCCACTGACTTCTATTTATAACAATCCTCATGCAAATTACCTGCACGGATTGAGAGATGGACTTTAAGACTCCAGAGGTATGACATGATAGTTGTCTACAGACCAGGAAAAGACAACCCGGCTGACTATCTAACATCCCAATCGGAAGGCCAAGGCTTACAGACCTGAGTTTGATGGTGAGGAGTATGTGAACTTCGTGGCTATGTCTTCAGTACCAGTCGCGATCACTTTTCAAGAGGTATGTGAGAAAGCACTGCTACTGCTATCAAAGAGAACAAGTGGCACAAATTGCTGAGACCAGGTCCAGATCGAGGAACATATGAGGCCTATCACAGGGTAAAGGATGAGCTTACTGTAGCTCATGACAACTCATACATTCTTCAGGGTACAAGACTGGTAATGCCTCTAAGTCTACAAGACAGAGCTATTGACTTAGCACACGAGGGTCACTGAGGTCTTGTGAAGTCAAGGAAACTAATCCACACCAAAGTTTGGTTTCCGGGTATTGACGCTAAGATGAAGAGGAGAATCGATCAGTGTCTGCCTTGTCAAGCTATGGTTAAGAAACAATCGCAGACACCACTCATGATGACTCCACTTCCAGATGGACCGTGGAAGATGTTGAGCGCAGATTTTAATGGACCCTTACTGACAGGAGAATATCTGCTGGTCATCATTGATGATTTCTCAAGATTCCCAATAGTGTTGATGGTGTATTCTACAAGTGCTAGGGCTGTTGTACCAATCCTAGAAAATGTTTGCTAACTTTTAAGTACAATTAGTGGACGTAAAATCAACCAAACCAAACCAAAACCAGTCCTAGATGACTTATTCTCAACGCTTGGAAAACCAGTTGAACTCAAGACTGACAATGGACCTCCATTTCAAGGAGCAGAGGAATGATAGTGTGATGCGTCACCAAGATAAGCAAGCAAAGGCTAAAATGAAGTCTTATGCAGATGACGGACACATGCTGTTCCCAGTGACATCAGACAACGAGATGTTGTCTGGTAGAGCAACCTCGACGGAACAAGACAACAACACCGTATGAATCCAAACCCTACATTGTTACTGAGCGTAAAGGGTCAATGGTCACTGCTAATAGAGGTGATAAACACATCACCAGGAACATCTCTAAGTTTAAAGTTATTGACAAGAACATTCGACCAGTGAGATCAGACGATGAGAGTGATGATGAGGCTCCCAGGATGATGCCTTATCCAACTAGTAGTACTCAACAACCTGTTAACGTGCCTGAGACAGGTCCTATGCCTGTCACACCGCCACGTCCGAATGCTGAAATACTAGTAACTCCTCAGCGTTCAACTCCAGAGCAACCAGTTGTGGTTAATGAAAGACCCCTACGTAACAGATCTTCCACACGGGGCAGAATAATCCCCAAGATCTTTATAAAGGATGAGGACAGTCTATCCTTTCCTTATAGATAGGTTGTGAATTTTATGGTTGATGCATACGTTTCATTTATTTGAGAACTAGTACACGCATACAATATGCAAAAGGACAGTGACTGATATATCTGATATATACGAGAAGATGCTGACATGGTTTACCATAAACATTCTTAACTGACAGTATATATTCGGAATATTTGAACAGTACTTTCATAGTGTCTTTATCCTAAATATGTGTTTCAACATTACGATTAACCCAAGGTTTATTCTAAAAGGGGAGGGATGTGGTGTTAAGCCATCGGCCAATTATAGACCAGTATTCAGGTCATGTGACCTCTTGTGAATAAATAATGAGTTTGAGTCCAGCAGCCATTTTGGTTCAGTGTTGTGTGTGTATCTCCAAAGTTGAATCAAGACCGTGTTGAAACCCACCAAAGAGATCGATACCCTGTGCCGATGGTCTAAGGGAGGTGATTCCCCCGCAGACCCGTGTTGCGCCACCGAAGTATAAAGACATCAGATTCGTGGCATCACCAATAGGTATGTCCAAACCTGTTCATACTTCGGGGTTTAATTATAGTCATGCAGATGCGACTATGAGAAACATGGGGATGGACCATCAAATCCCTAGAAGAGGTACAACATTCGCCCTCAAGCGTGTAAGACAATCGAGTAGAATGTTTGAAAACATTTCTATCGAGCATGAACCTGCTTGAACTAGGGCAGTGGCGTGTCCTCCATTCACTTGGAAAGATGATTGGCTCAGTTGGTACCATGGATTCAATCATGTCCGTAGGGTGAATGTGTGGACCTCAAGTATGGCATTAACTCAACTCTTGATGTTACTCCAGAATGGCGCACTTCAGATACTGTGTGGCTATGGGAGGAACAAACATGGTGATGGAACCTTGGAAGGGCTAGTCGATATGGTAACGGAAGCCATGACTCCGAGCCTTCAAGACCCTATCGTCACTTTAGAGAAGAGACGCCAGAGCAAGAACGAAAGCATAAGAGCCTTTGGCTTTGCTCTAAGACGTCTCGCAGGCGATGCCTATCCAGGTGTGGACTTCTCGGTTGAATGGCTGATAACCAAAGTAAACCAGTTGTTCATAGGTGGATTGTATGACACTGAGTTTCAGCAGGAAGTGTTACGAGAGTGGCGCACATACATGTCCCTAAAGGAAACTATGGCAGATGAATTCTTGAGAAAACAACAATTTCTGCCTAAGATAGTTTTTCCAACTTCGACAAATTTAATGTCAGCGGTGGCTGAAAGTGATTTGGACAAGGGAGGGCAGGGTGATGTGGCCGCTTACTCTAACCCTGCTACTGGGAGTAAGGGAAATAAAAATCCAGAAACCAGCAGGCAAGTCGAAGGGGTCAAACAAAAACTCTAAATCCAAGGCAAAGGAACAGACCTTCTCGTTGAGTCAATTACAAGATTTACTCAAAGCTATCGAGGGAAGGAGAGTTCCTGCTGCTAGTTCGGAATGCCAATTGATGGAACTGTAAAAGACATTTTGCGCGAACATGTCCTGAGCCGATAAAGAGTCTACCACCTGACGCGACGGAAAATTGAGGTGGGCAGCTCGACGTGGCAACCGAGCTGCCTGACCATCGAAAAGCCAGGGTATCAACACCTCTGGCGTTCTCGAGCCGACATAAGTAGATTCTGCGGAGCTAGGTAAGGTCCTGGTAGGGCCCTCCAAGCCTAGTACCACAGCGGTACCGGCTGATCACCGGTCGGGCTCAGAGCATGTCGGTGTAAAAAAAGCCTCAATGACTAAGGAATAGGGCGCTGGCAGCCAGAACTCTGAGGTCGAGTGTTCGACTCTATCGAAAGAGAAAGTTGACGCCAGGAGAGAAGCCCTGGAGTGGCAGCTGGCCAGAGTCTCCGCTACAGAGCTTCCCTCAGATGATCCCTGTCTCACTTATCTAAGGGAGAGGGGGATGGATCTGAGTATTGATGTGGGTTTGAGAATGCTAGCAGGAACAGCTCCTCTATCGGGGAAACGTTTGTACCTGCCTGTAAAGATTCGGGGACATACTTTAGACTTCTTGGTAGATTCTGGCGCTAGCCATACCATAATCTCCCAGGAACTCGCAAGAAAGTTAGTAGTACCGTCGGACGATCTCTACGAGTGAATAACAGCGTGTACTGCGACTGGATCTGAGATGCAGACATATGGTCGTTTGGTTTTACCTCTTAAGGTCAACTCGAGCTACTATGTGTTTAGCCCTATAGTAGACGATGTGGCCGACGATGGTATTCTTGGGCTGGATTTGCAGCTATGTATGGTCTGATTCTTAACCCAAGGTCGGAAGAATTAGTCATAGCAGAGCCACAAGAACAGCACTATCAGTGTAAACTGAAAAGAATATCAGCGATAGCCTCAGTTGCTCAGACCTGTCGGATACCCGCCAGACATCAGTGTGATGTCTTGGTAAGGTATACAGGGTATAGTGGAACCTGATTCCAAAGCTCTGGGGAGCTTAGGATTGAGAGGGGAAGCTGCCCTTGTCAGCAATGTCCTTTGAACAGTGTTTCCAGTCTGTAATCCACAGAATCGAGACATTGTCCTGGACAAAGGTCAAGTGGTTGGTACGATACAATATGCTGACAGAAATGGTGAATTTAATTCATCAGAGGTAGGATCTGTGATGATGCGTCTCGAGCAGGAGGGTGCAGACCTCGAGAAAGCATTTATTGCGAGAGCCCACACGGGGGGCGAGGGGTCCCTACCTGGCTGTTGGATATGTATGAAGATACTCACCTGACAAAGCCAGAAGAGATGCTGAAGCTGTCCGCCTTAATTCGTAAGCATGTTGACGCCTTTAAAAGTCCAGACGAACCGTTAGGGCGCACCGATCGTTGTCTGCACACGATAGACACCAGTGATGCACAGCCTATCCGAGTTCCTTATAGAAGGATTCCCCTCAGTAAGAAAGCTGCGGCGGATGAACAACTAAAAGAGATGTTGGATACAGGAGTGGTGAGGCCAAGTTCTAGTCCCTGGTCCAGATGGTGACGAAGAAGGACAAGACCATGCGATTCTGTGTCGATTATCGATGTCTGAACAGGGTGACTAAGAAAATGCCTACCCACTCCCATGCATCGACGAATGCTTAGACGCCCTTGGAGGAAATAAGTGGTTTGTCGTTTGGTCTGTGTAACGCCCCCGCCACATTCGAGCGAATGATGGAAGACATGTTGAGAGGTTTATTAGGCAAGACCTGTCTGGTTTACCTCGATATCATTGTCTTCGGCAAAACGACGAATGAAGCAATGGCTAATCTGGCAGAAGTGTTCAATAGAATGCGCGCCTGGGGACTGAAGTTGAAACCTAAAAAGTGGCGGCTTTTTAGGACTTCGCTGGAGTACCTAGGGGAGTTGTATCTGAACAAAGTGTGGAAGCTAATCCGGGGAAAATTAGCGATGTAATGACATGGGCTCAGCCCACTATAGTGAAAGAAATTTGTTCTTTCATAGGGTTCTGCTCCTACTATCGGGATTTTATCCCTGGGTTCGCTGAACTTCGCGTGGGTCCCTTGCAGGACTTGATAGTTCAGAAGTCTAAAAATAGTAGAGGTTGTTACGAGGCATTTGCATGGACAGAAAGTGCTGAACATGCCTTTGTCGAGTTAAAACGAAGGTTCAAGGAAACTCCCCTCCTTCGATTCCCCACCCTGGAAGGTCGTTTTATCTTAGACACTGATGCTAGCAATGTTGCTATTGGGCTGCTCTCTCCCAGGTACAGGATGGAGTTGAGGTTCCAATATCATTTGCTAGCAATACTCATAGCGAAACTTTTGTACCACCAAAAGAGAGCTGTTAGCAGTTGTGGTGTACACCAGGAAGTTTAGGCACTACCTGTATGGTGGTAACTTCACTATCCGTACCGATCATTCCTCCTTGAAATGGCTCCTGAATTTCAAGGATGCAGAAGGGATGATAGCAAGGTGGCTGGCCCACTTATCGGAGTTTGGTCTCGAAAACTCGAAGATCGAACACTGAAGTGGGGCTAAGTATCTGAATGCAGATGGATTAAGTCGTATCCCTGTGCGACCGTGCCAAGGGTCAGATTGCACGGACTGTGGCAGCCATAATGCTGTTTTGGCGGCTGTAAATGGTTTGGAAGACAGTCGGGTGGGAGTAGCATTGATGCGCAGAAAGCGGACGCTGACATCAGATGAGTAGCTGAATGGCTAGTTAAGGGGGCTAAACCCACTAGGCCTGAGGTTTCCATCGAGAGTGCTGAGGTACGAAAGTTGCTGGGCAATGGCCTCTACTAACGTTTCGTGAAGGCTTGCTGTGTCGTTGGAAGGTCGAGGCGGGTCGAGTAAGCAGACGATTCAAGTTGTAGTACCATGCCGACTGAGGGGTGAGGTACTTGCCTTTTGCCATAGACATCGAACTGCGGCACATTTCGGTCGTAAACAAACTCTCGAGAAGGTGAAGAGGAGATATTACTGGCCTGGAATGGGAAAAGACATAGGTCGTTGGGTTCGACATTGTCCGACCTGCTGCCTGGTGAAGCCAGGAGAAGGTATGGGTAAATCACCTTTACATCAAGAGTCGTTCGGGGTCAGGTTCGGGAGGATAGCTTTGGATATCATCTCAAGCTTTAAGCCCACACGGAATACTTGTATGTTAGTAATTCAGGATTACTTCACAAAGTATGTTCGTGCCATTCCCTTACCAAATCACACTGCAGAGACCTGTGCACAAGCATTTGTGGATGAGTGGGTGTTAACCTTCAGCATCCAGCTGTTACTGCATTCCAACCAAGGGAGAGAATAAGAGTCTAGTCTCTTCTCTGAAATGTGTGAATATTTGACAATTGTAAAGCAGCGAACTAATCCTTACAGGCCTCAAAGTGATGGTCAGGTGGAAAGGTTCAATAGAACCCTTATTCAGAGTTTGACTATGTTGGTTGATAAACATATGGATGACTGGGACGAACAGGTCAAATATGTAGTCTCGGCATACAATAGCTCTGAACATAGTTCTACTGGTTGCCGTCCAAATATGATGGTATTTGGGGAAGAAATTCTCATGCCGGCTGATGTAATCTTTGGCTCCATCGATAACTCACTTGAGGTACCCTGTTCCGTTACATTTGTGGAATAGCTTGGTACGGGAGAATTTGGGAAAATCTGTTGAACATCAAAAAGTCGGGTACGACTATTGCTGAAGCAGAGAAGATACTCAGTTGGGGAACAGGTGGTGAGCAGTGATGCCACTTTTCCTGGTTTACCAGGAATTCCTGGTTTTCATTCTAAGATTCCTGCATTAAATTATATTAAATTCCTGGGAAAATTTGTCCAAAAGTCCAGTTTTCCTTGTTTTGTCGGCCAGTGAGTGGCATCTCTGGGTGAGGTACCACACACCCCAGGCAGCTATGAAGCTGGCCCCCAACTGGGACAGACCGTTCGTAGTAGATTCTGTTCTCTCTGAGTCGACAGTTCTACTTCGATCGTCTCAAGGTAGGTTGCAGAAAAGTAATGTGGATAGGCTACGTCCGTGGTTGGGCATAGAACTATCACAAACTGTCAAGCTGTTGCAACCTCAGCTTGAAAACGACACACGCCCTCGGGAGGCCTCGAGGAAGGTAAAGTTTGATTCTGAAAAGGTCGAAATAGAGATCAAAGCATCGTGACCCAAAGTTCAGTGTAAAAATAAAAAAAAAAAAGTGGTTGTCAAAAACGGCAGGATGAAGCTGAGTGAGGTGGAAATGTTGGATGCTAGCAAGCCATCGAAACGACGCCGTGGATAGTCGAGATAAGCCAAAAGCATCAAAACAGCCTTCAAAGAAGGATACACCGAGTGACCCCTCGAAGGTGCCGATGACTGAAACAACTTCACATCGAACAGTTTCGATTGAAGTCGAAGATCAGTCACCTCAGACTGGCCCTATGACTCAAAAGGGCAGTCGACAAGTGTTGAAGATGAAAGAAAATCTAGAGCAAACACTCTAGACCTTTCTTCTACGCCGCCACCATTGATGGGAGGTTGACACCGGCGGAAACGGGCTAATAACCCAGCCTGTAAAAAGCCACCCCGAGAACAACCACTTGTTCCTCCAAACGGGATTAACACTAGGCGGAGTCCTAGACTAAACCCAAACAGTTCTTGAGTGATGCGCACTATACTAAATAGTGGATGTACCGACCTGTATTTGATGATAATTAAATGCAGGGTGCCGTTCTTGGGTATATCTGTCTATGGACGTGAAGCCGCCGGAATAAAAAATTGCACGAGAAGTCTGACGATCGTCTCTTAGTTTGAGACATCTAATAGTGCGAGTAGATGAAAAGAGATACCTTCTGTTTAACTAGACCGTGTGGGTGGGTTCTCAGTATCAGCTGGTGGATTCTCTCCGATGGGTAGATTCATATTAGGCCACACCAAATTAAACAGTTGGTCTATGGATTTCCCGCATCATATTTTCAGAAATACAAATTTTTTTTTTTTTTGGAAAATTATTTTTTCCATGGATTGCGGCCGCACCATTTTCTGCAAAAATCTGATTTTTTTTTTTGGGGCCATAATTTTTGAACAAATAATCATTAAAATGTCACAGGTGAAGGACTCAGTCCTAAGGAAGAGGCTTCAATGTCAAATGTCAATTGACAAGTGGTCAGTGATAGTATGGAGCTACCGATATATTTTGACTATTTACTAACAAATAGTGACTAAGTATTGATATATTTTTGCTTATTGCTGACAAATAGTGACTAAATACTGACATATGACTAATTGCTGACAAAGAGTGAGTAATTATTGACATATATCGACTAATTTCTGATAAATAGTGAGTACCGTATCCTCCCGCGTAGAAGACGTGTTGCGCGTGTCGGGTATGCCACCCGCATCGAGCGCGTCCACAGGTGGCGGATAGTGGAATGGTCTTCAGATATGTAGACCAGCTGCGCAAGCAGTCGCGGACCAAATGGCAATGGACTGCCTGTGTCCATGAGCAGATGAGGAATGCTCTCGCATAATTCTGAAATGGATGATGCTGCATTCCCAACGGTCATGAGCGGATGAGGGTCACTCTCTGACACCCCAACGGTCAACGGGCGAACTGGGCTATCTGCACCCAGAACCATAGGATAACAGGGGCCTAGCTGTTATCCATTTTGGTGAAGGTCGGATGAAGGTCACTCAATGACACCCCAACGACCGCAGATGAAAGTCGTGGCGATGGTATAAACACGGTGGCATCGGGTAAGGTTGTGCCGTCAGATGTTAGTGTTTAGCTGCACACGCAGGCTTGGGGGATTGTACGTCGTTGTCCACTGAAAAGGAGGGGTACCAGTGGACCTCGGTGCTTCCCGAGTACCGGCATGCTGTGAAGCCCTAACAGTGTGAACCCCCTGAGTAACTGAGCAGGTCTTCTCTAGGACTAGCGCTGCTCACCCCTGGACTGGGGAAGGGGCGATAAAAGGAGCCCTAAACATCGCGTACTCCTCACCAAAACCCATCAGCATTCCGCGGTTGATGGGTATACGCCAGCGGAAGGAGGAAGGGAAAGAGAGAAAAAGGACAGAACCAAAGACGACGACCCGGAAACGTTAAGGAAAACGAGACAGAAAATGGAAAAGAAAACGAAAACTGGCCCTATAATGTAAGGAACTGGCCTCGGTTCCTTGTAATAGAGGCTGCAAGCGGTGGGAACTTGACAAGGGTATCCCCCTTTGTCATAGGGAAAGCCGTGTCAAAGTCAGCAGGTGGAAACGTGAAACACCTGTCCAAAACCAAAAGTGGCACTGTCTTCATTGAGGTTGAGTGGGAATACCAGGCCCGCTCCCTCATGCAGCTGTCCAGCATTGCTGACAAAAAAGTCAGGGTCTCGCCTCACAGATCCCTGAACTCTTCAAAGGGGGTTATCAAGTGGAAAGATCTGCTATGGACCCCTATAGAGGAGATCAAGGTGGAGATGAGACCACAAGGTGTGACAGATGTTCACCAAATAAAAATCAAGAGTAAGGGTGGAAAGGTCATGGAGACAGCGACATACATCCTGACCTTTGACCATCCCACCCCACCTGATAAAATTAGATGCGCTTACCGGGTGGTCGATGTGGAGGCCTACATCCCATCTCCGATGAGATGCTACAAGTGCCACCGCTTTGGCCACACCGGTAAGAGATGCAGAGGGAAGGCTGTCTGTGGTAGATGTGGCAAACAGGGCCACACACTACAAGACTGCCGTGGGCAAAAACCTTGCTGTGTAAACTGCAAGGGGGAACACCCTTCGTTAGCGAAGGATTGCCCACGGTTTGCTGAGGAGAAGAAGGTCCTGGCAGTCCGAGCTTCCAGGAAAATTTCCATTCCTGAAGCCAGGAACTTGGTCAGGGCATCGAGGACCTCTACCTATGCTGGCGCGGCCTCCAAAGCACCTACCCAAAGTAACAAACCTGAGGAAAAAGTCAGCCAGGGGACATCCAAGGCCAACCCAAAAGGGCCGGTCGTGGAAAAGACTGGCTCAGTTAAAACCAAAAAACCAACTGCTAAAGCTGGCAACAAGAAAAATGAAAGAGAAGCCAGGAAGGAGGCAACGAAACTAGCCCCTACAAGACCCGCCAGGGAACCAACCTCCCCGGATGGAAAAGAAGCTGGCAAAAAGAAGAGAAAGAAGAAAAAGACAAAGAATACCAAAACCATGGAAGCTTCTACAGAGGCTCCAGTGCAGGAGACAGTTGAGAAACAGGCCTTAGTTGGCCCCCTCTCTGAAGAAGGTAATGTTCAGCCAGAGGCGGATCCACCCGTCCAGGAGCTCCCTTCTGGAGACCTGTCTTCCACCGAGGTGGAGCCTGCAGAATCCAGCTCTGAGGGTGAGGAAGAACCCCGTTCTCCTGACAAGGAAGCGGAATCTTCACCTTCCACTTCCACCGCGGGGGTGGTGGATACTCCGGCCTCCCAGAGAGTTGCACTGGAGGATGAGATGGGGAATAACACCATTCTCTCCTCCGAAAAAGCAGACTCTGAGGTGACTGGAGGGAAGGCTCCTCACTTCAAGATAGACCGGACCTGGGACCGTGACAGTCCTGTGTCCTCGAGGTCTAGGAGCAAGGCAAGGGCCAAAAGCTGTGCTATGGCCTCTGATAGACACACCTAACCCAAATATGGCGAACGTTAGGTGTAATATAATCCAATGGAACTGTAGAGGAATCAGAGCAAACAGAGCAGAACTGCCCATCTTGGTGGCAGACCTCAACCCAGTTGCTCTGAGCCTCCAGGAGTTGAAAGTGACCATACCAGGTCAAATACCTAGACTTGCAAATTACAAGAGCTACAACAAAATCCCAGATCCCAACCAGGCATCAGGAGGAGTAGCTCTCATGATAAACAAGTCATACCCCCAAACCGAAATAAGACTAAATACGGATCTACAGGCAGTTGCAGCCCGAGTGACGATCAACACCTCTGTCACACTGTGCTCTCTCTATCTACCACCTAATGAGAGAGTCACGTACGAGCAACTAACATCGCTGGTGGAACAACTGCCTCCCCCATACATTCTGCTTGGTGACTTCAATGCTCACAGCACAATTTGGGGTTCACACCGCACAAACAGAAGAGGTCGGACTATTGAGAATCTTCTTGATAAAAAGTCACTATGTTTACTCAACACAGGGACTCCAACCTTTCTCTGTAGATCAGGCAGAAAATCAGCCTTAGACCTTACAATCTGTCATCCAGATATCGATGGTGACTATAACTGGAGAGTGCATGCAGACCCCCTGGGAAGCGACCACTTTCCAGTGATACTCAGCACCATCAAGGCAAACTCTCATGAAGACCAACCAGAACGTTGGAAGACTTATAAGGCGGATTGGGAGCAATTTCAGGACACCTGTAGTAGGTCCTTCTTACCCTGGGAATTGGTCAAAGAGAAAAACGACCCGACACAGTACTTCACAGAAACCCTCAGGGAGGTGAGTGCTATGTGCATCTCGAAAACCTCCAAACAACCTCATGCCAAACCGGCGTACTGGTTTAACGATGAGTGCCGCGAGTCACGAAGACTCAGAAGGAAGGCACTGAGGAAGTTTGAGAGCAACATGAACTTGGGAAATATGCTAGCATATTACCAAGAACAAGCCAGAACCAAACTGGTGTACAACAACGTGAAGCGTGAGTCATTCCGTGAGTATGTCAACACCATTGACACCTCCACCCCCCTGAAAAGGGTATATCAAAAGGTGAAGAAGCTCAATGGAAAACCGACTCCCGCAGCAACCCACATCAAGGTTGGTGATGAGACTTTTGAGACGACACAAGAGATTGTGGATTCTCTTGCTGATCACTTCAGCAAAGTCTCATCCAGTGCCAACTACCGAGAGGAATTCCGCCAACATAAAGAAAGGGAGGAGATGAACCCATTAAACCTGCACTCTGACAACATGGAAGCATACAACAAGCTGTTCACAATGGCTGAGTTACACCATGCTCTCGAGCAGGCAAAAGACTCATCTCAAGGCCCTGATGAGATTCATTACCAGATGTTAAAGCATCTGCCAGAGCACCAACTGAGTTTGCTCCTAGAAATCTTTAACAACACCTGGACCACCGGTCAATACCCATCATCCTGGTCGGAGGCCTTAGTTGTACCGATTCCAAAACCTGGAAAGGATCCATCTATGCCCTCGAACTACAGACCCATTGCTATGACCAGCTGTCTGGCCAAGACAATGGAAAAGATGGTCAACAACAGACTGGTATGGTACCTGGAGTCGAATGATCTTCTAACCCAGTACCAGTCTGGATTCAGAAAAGGTCGCAGTACAACTGACCACCTAGTCCGTCTCGAGAGTTTTATCCGGAAAGGATTCGCCAACAAAGAACATGTTGTTGCTGTATTTTTTGACCTTGAAAAGGCTTACGACACAACATGGAAATTTGGCATTCTCCAAGACATGGAAAAAATGGGACTGCGAGGCAGACTGCCACAATTCGTGGAAGGCTTCCTCGCAAACAGAACATTTAATGTCCGACTTGGTGCCACACACTCCAAGAGAGTTGACCAAGAAACTGGAGTCCCCCAGGGCTGCGTCCTCTCAGTGACCCTTTTCGGCATTAAAATCAACGAAATAGCGAAAACCCTTGCCCACAATGTTGAGTGCTGCCTCTACGTGGATGACTTTGTCATCTGCTATCGGGGCACCTCCATGGCAACGGTCGAAAGAAGATTACAGCAAACCCTTTACCACCTAGAGACTTGGAGCCTGGAAAATGGCTTCAAATTCTCTGAAACAAAAACATCCTGTGTGCACTTCTGTCGTAGACGAGGATGCAAGGAAGCTCCTGCCCTCACACTGCACGGGAACGCATTAAAGGTAGAAAAGGAGGTCAAATTCCTTGGACTCGTGTTTGATAGCATTCTCGCTTTCAAACCCCATATCGAATACCTCCGGAAGAAATGCCAGAAGGCCATGAACCTCCTGAAGATGCTTTCCCATTCAGACTGGGGAGCGGACCGGGAGATTCTGCTGACTCTGTTTCGGACGTATATCCAGTCTCGCCTGGACTATGGATCGGTGGTGTATGCATCAGCTGCAAGGTCCTACTTGGATTGGCTAAAACCTATCCAAAACCAGGGCCTACGGCTCTGCATGGGAGCATTCCGATCGTCACCGGCAAGTAGTCTCTGCGTTGAGGCAGGGGTTCCACCACTGGATCTGCGACGAATCAAGCTGTCCCTGCAATACGCCATCAGAGTCAAGGCAAATGAGAGAAACCCCACCCACGATACCATCTTCTACGAGGACCACAGTGTCTTTCGTAGAAACAAGAACGTGGCAAAGCCTTTCTCAGTAAGGGTGAGAACCCTGATCAGAGAGGCCCGAATTCCCATCACAAAGGTCATGAAGGAAGGACCTGCCAAGTCCCCTCCTTGGGAACAGGCAGAAGCCAAGATCCTTTTTGACCTGAGCAAACACAAGAAAAGCGAAACTGAAAACAAGGTGTACTTGGAGAAATTGGCAGAAGTCTGCCATCACCATCAAATGTATACGGAGGTGTACACTGATGGCTCCAAGGACGGAAACCGAGTAGGCTTTGCGGCTTGTACACCCTTCGGAGTACGGAAAGGAGCACTACATGGAAGGAGCAGCATCTTCACTGCAGAAGCGCATGCCCTCCTAAGTGCACTGGAGTGGATGAAGGTGTCTACGCGCCATGCCTTCATCATATTCTCTGACTCGAAGTCATGCCTGCAAACTCTATGCCAGCATGACCCACGAAACCCAGTGGTGCAGCAGATGAAACAATCTATTTCGCACCTGACTCAGGCCCAGAAAGAGGTCACCCTCTGTTGGCTCCCCAGCCACATTGGGATAGAGGGGAACGAAGCTGCAGACCATGCAGCTAAGAAAGCCCTGAGCCGGGAACCCGGCTTGGCTCCCATCCCCTCTTCAGACCTGCTCCCTATGGCCAAGGAGTTCATAAAAAAAGAGTGGCAGAAAAGATGGAGTTCTGACCACAACAACAAGCTCAGAGCCATCGAACCTTCGATTGGCAAAGAGTATGACCACACTGGCCTGACCAGGAGGGAATCGACAAGACTGACCCGTCTTCGGATAGGTCACTCTCTGCTGACTCACGGACACCTCATGAAGGGTGAAAACCAACCCACATGTCAGCAATGTCAAGTACCTCTGACTATGGAACACCTGGTGCTCTCATGTCAGGCAACAAAGAGGAGTAGGGACAAGCACCTTCATGGTTTGTCCATGAACAGTGTGTTTACCAGCACTGGTAAAAAAGAACTTCCGACCTTCCTCAGGGAAGTGAAGATGTTCGAGAAGCTCTGAAGCGGGGGGGAAACACCTCCCCTCAAGTATCGGTCAGGTGGGCTGGGGGAATGATCCTCCGGCCCGGCTGGAAGAGTAATCTTGCAGCCAGGTTGGAAAGTGGCTCTCTATGCTCGTCAGTCCGTGGTAAGCTGACCCGATTGGTATAGAACCACGACTGTCCGGCCGGTGTCAGGATAATGGACCGGTCAGATGATGTGTCAACAGTCTGCGGTGAGGCAGCACGATAAAGAGGGGCCTTGAGCCACGAGCAGTGTCTCACTGCTACGAGCCGTGTCCCACTGCTACAAGCAGACTCCCAAACACACGCACGCGCACACTCACACGCAAATTAAGTTTGAGAAAAGAATGGACTAAATGTCTGATAACCAATGAGGCAGTCCCATGAGGCCTACGGCCTTAGGACGTTAAACAAATCAATCAATCAATCAATCAACCAAACTTAGCAAAAGCATTTTCGCGTATAAGACGCACCTATTAGGGCTCAATTTTGTAAATTCAGTACTGTTCTATAGTAAAATTACCCCGCGTATAAGACGCACCCCCAAGTTGGGAGTAAGCTATAAGACGCACCAGCATTTTGTTTGGTGTATAGAATGCATCTTATACGCGGGAGTTTACAGTAATTACTGACATATATTGACTAATTGCTGACAAAGTGAGTAATTACTGACATATATTGACTGATTGCTGTTATATAGTGACTAAGTACTAACATATATTGACTAGTTGTTGACAAATAGTGAGAAATTACTAACATATATTAACCAATTGCTAGTGAGTAATTACTAACATTTATTAATTAAAATGTGAGTAAATACTGACATATATTGACTAATTGCTGATGAATTCTGAGTAAATACTGACATGTATTGACTAATTGCTGATATATAGTGGGTAATTACTGACATATATGGACTAATTGCTGACAAATAGTGAGTAATTACTGATATATTTTGACTAATTATTTGTCAGTGATTAGTCAAAATATATCAATATATGTTAGTACTTAGTCACTATATAACAGCAGTTAGTCAATATACACAGCTAAAAATAATTTTCTTGGAATCTTAAATAATCTTACCTGATGGACAAAACTACCAGTTTTAAGATTTTTAATTTTCTTAAAATTGGTAGTTTTGTCCGCCAGGTAAGATAATTTATCTTGTTTTCTTAAATCAAGAAAAATATTTTTAGCTGTGTATGTCAGTAATTACTCACTTTATCAGCAATTAGTCATTATATGTCAGTAATTACTCACTATTTATCGGAAATTAGTCAATATATGTCAATAATTACTCACTCTTTGTCAGCAATTAGTCAATATATATACCGGTATATTTGTCGGTCCACCCTAGAAAATGTGTCATTTGACATGAAATTGAGGCCTCTTCCAATAATGACAGATACTAGCTTTAAAAACTGGCCAACTCCTCTCAACTCCTTTCCTGGGAAATCTCTGGTTATCAAAAAAAATAAATAAAATTTTCTCTCCAATCAGATTGTGCCATGTGCACGCACCATAGGGATAAAAGGGGTGCGGCGGACCAGAGAGGTCACATTTGCGGTCTGCAAATGTGACCTCTCACTGGACTAAGCCTAGCTTAGGACAGCCACCTCCACGCTGGAAGCTCCCACGGCTAGAGGGACACGACTTGCCTGAGTGCAGGTTCGTGTTCCCTCGAAACACCACCTAGAGAGTGGTTCGAGTCACCTCGAGGAACCCTTCGAGGCTCGTTCCGTCTGTGAACGGTTCGAGCTATCTCGAAGCACTCCCTGAGGCTTGATCAGTCTGAGAACTGATTCGGGTCTCATTTGTCTTCTTCCCACCTCATAGTTCAGGAGGAACCATGGGGAACTCATCCGACAAGCTGTCTGGGTACAGCTCCTCGGCGAGCTCGAAGAAGAAGTCGAAGCGAACGCGTCCTGAGCAGGAGCTCGGCGTAACGGAGGCCAAGACAGCAGCCCTCCAAAAACGGAGGAGGCTCAATGGGCCCTCGAGGCTTCGCAGGAGAAGGAGCCTCAGTCTCGAACTGGGGTGCGACAATGGATCGGGAAGATCCGATGGACGCGAACCTCTCGTTCTCCGGCCGACTCGAAGAGGGTGCTTCACAGTCTGTTGAACGCACCACTGAGGAGCAGGCGGAGCTCGATGCTGCAACAGGGTCCATCTCTGAGGGGCAGTAACAGGATGTCACTTGCCCTTCTCTAACCGGATTTGCCGGCATTGAACTGAGTTTCGATGTCGGTAGGAACCCCTAAGAACTTTTGTTCCCGGACAACAGTGTACCCTCCACGAGTGAGGGTACCTGGCCCTGCCCCCGGACCCGGAGAACGATCAATGAAGCTATATGGACCTGACGCCACCTTGGTTCTACGAACCCGGTGACGCCACATATCCTCAGCCCCTGGGTCGAAGGACTGTCGCAGACAGGCTTCCTACGCTGGAAGGAGCTTCTCGACGAGACAGGGAGGAACCGACACGACCCCGATTAACATACCCGGTCCTGCCTCCTTCTGATCGACCGGTCGTGAAGCAATGTCTTTGATATTGGTCTCCTTCGTGGGATGGAGCAACACCCCTGAGTAACTGTGATAATTGTTTTTCTACAGTATAGTAGAAATATTATATACCTCTACTGTACTCGACGACTGTGTCGTCTGGTATAGTATATCATATTACTTATTTGTTTTAGACTGATTCGAGGTCTCTGATTAACTCAGAGACCACGTTTCAGTCTAGAGGGGTAGTGTGGTGGTCGCGAGTCGCTTCCGGGGAACTTCGATATATTTTAGGGCTCTTCGTTGGCGACGTCGAGAACACCTCTCTTACCCGACGCCCGTGGGGGCTGGAGTCCATTGCCACGTCACCTTAGGGTCACGTGGACCTCGACTCTAGCGTATATAACGGTATTTCTCAAGGTCAGTCCGGCCGTGACGGACCATCTTACAAGATTGTGATCCGCTTCCCGACTACCATGTGTTAGTTACTCTTCTGTGCTTCTGCACAGGGGAGGTTTATGTTATTTCCTTTTTACCCGGCACTAGTCGACTGAGCTAGTCGACTAGTGTCAGATTGTTAGTGGTTGAACACTACTGCCTGTAACTGTCATTGAGAATGGCTGGTGCCTAGTGCGTTGTTGACAATATAGCTTTAACTGGAACCTGATTAGTTGTTCTTCGTTTTCTATCGAAGGAATTGATTAGAATCGAAGGGGTAGAACACTACACCTCCAATGGTGAAGGTGTATGACGTTGATCCATGTATCAATTTGCCCCCCTTTTTTGGCAATGTGGTGCGAATAGCGCAGTTTTGGTGGGAGTTATGTGAATAATGGCTTGGTGGTGCCAATAACCTGGGTGAGGGAGTGCTGATGCAATAGGATAAGTGCACAATTCATGGGAGCCATTCACAGGCGAGTATCGGCTGTCTTACATCAGAACCCCCTCCCCCCTGTCTTACTCCAGCGGTGCCTGCAGCCCCATCCCACATTCCAATTTATTGATTGCAATATTTATCTCCTGCTCTGTTGAGCAAATAAAGAAAAAGACTCCAATGGATGATTTAAGTCAAAAGCAATGAATTTATGTTTTATTTAATATTCACATTCATAGCTCAACAGTACAGGATCAATTACTCCACCTATCCAAACAAAAAATAAGCTTTTCACTTTTCGAGTTATCAGCAATTTACATCGCTGCATTATATTTACCATTAGTTATCCGTCATCAACCACTGACTTTGTGGGTAGGCTTACAGAGGCAGTTCAGGTACGGTGAGCTTATCATCACTTGAACTAGGTCTCTCGTTTGAGACGGACGTCTCGACGAGAGCACGCTGGGCTTATCAAGATGCCGGGGCGCAGGCAAGCCAGCAGGACCAGACACCGATGCCCCTGGCAGGTTGTTGAACTATCCAATTCATCATTTGCTTTCGATATATTGAGGGTAGCGATGTAGAGTTGGACTGCCTCCTATTGGCAGGTTCTATGAACGCCATATTGAATTTTCCCAGAGAGAAATTGGTATGTTTACATACGAGTTTGGCTACTTACAGATGGCTAGGGACTAAATGAGTCCTACGTAGCTTTTAAATCAACTTAACACAAGCAAAACGCAACATTTTTTAAAAGAACCCATGCAGAAATTGACTTGAAACTTCTCTGGAAAGTTTTACTAAATCCTGTCATGTTGACTTGCGGTAAGACAGCCCCTAAAGTATGATGTAAGCTACATTTTAAACCCTTTTGCTTAAGGATTAAGTGAAAAGAATAGGCATTAGACATGCGAAAGTAGTGATGAGTGCAAACGACCTTCACTGAAGGCTTCAGAACCTTAGATTCTCCTGCAGCAGTCGTAGTAACTCTATCCTCACTCTAGAGTTACGATTGGAACTAGTGGCAGGGGGCCGGGGATAGCCGGCCATGCGTGCCTGAGTAACACATGGGGTACCATGAGCAGCTCGGTTACCCCCAGAAGGGGGACGCGACGCAACCTGCACCAGGTGGCAGCATTCGACATATGTCGGATTCTTGAGACAGATAATGTCACAGTGTCCCAATAAGGACATCTGGTGACAAGTGAAGGCATCCCCACCGATGAGGTAAGTAAGGTGTCTATTAATTGACATGCCGTGTGGGGGATGCCAACACAGACCTGTCAATCACAGAAGGGCCCTACTGTTTGACCACGCCCTTATTGAGTCTCATCAGCGCTCTAATTGGCTGAATCCATTTCACCCCACGCCTGAGGGCTTGACCCCCCAGGGGGCTACTTAAGTAGCAACAGGTTTCTGTTGTCAACACACTGCTGAGCAGCTCGACAGACATGGAGACTCCTGACCTGAGACAAGTATCACCCTCCACACCTCCTAGGGGCGACATTCTGAATGAAGCCATACAACTAGCACAGGTGGAGGGTTGCGCCCCCAGGGACGCCCCAAGCACCGTCAGAGACCTTTTCTCACCAGGTGATACACATTATGACGATGGTTCTACCCAAGATGGGCAGTCTCCAGCTAGGAGTGAACCAGTGAACCGCTACTCGCCCTCATCAGACCCACCGTTCATCACACAGTACTCGCCTACTAGACCTGATATGAATGGGCCAATGGTTCACACAAATGATCCCTCTACCTCAAGTACAGTGAATGAAAGCAGCTCATCAGGAGTATTCTATCACCTTACACCAATTGTGCATAGGTCTCCACAGCACAATGCCCCACTGGCACCATGAAAAGGAAGGCAGACATGCCCAGTCACTCTGCCAAGAGACTGAAACCTAGACGGCTCATACCGGTAACAGTACAGAATAGGCCGTCCCAACAAGGTCGTCTATATGACAATTACACTTTCACCAGTCCGACCTCAGACCCTAGAGCGGTACATTCTGAAGACAGAGATCACCAGCCTAGGCGCAGGAGGGGCAGGGGTGAACTGCCACTGGCCATACCCCTGTATGCCGACCAACCTGACCACGCTCTAATGGACGGGAAGAGCTGCAAATCAACAGAGGACCGCGAGGTGGAGCAGGTGTTCCAAAATGCTTGACAGGCTCCTAGGCGAGCAGCTCACACTGTGTCGACGGGCACCAGCCAATACAGTGATCATAGTGCTATGAGTCAAAGCACAGTGATTTATTCCCAGGAATCTGAGAGTTCAGGGTGGTATTCTGACAATAACAGATCTGAATCTAGGAGTGTCATCGATACCTACCAAATCGATACGTCGCAATTTACGAAATCGCGATTATCGCATCGATAAAACCATTATATCGATACAGCCATTTGTCCCTCAAATGCACAGGATTTGGGCTTTCCGAATTTGAAAGAATTTTGCAAAAATTCCTATTAGAACTGAAGTTATGATGAAAAGTGTATTGCGATTCAAATATATTTTGAATTAGCCATGTCCAACAATTTTTTCTGGCGATAAAATTATCTATAATACAGCGTTAATTTGTGTTTGTCATTGCATTTTACCACTAGATCATGTAATTCTGTAAATCTTGTGTACAAGGCAATATAATGACCCTTATATCATGGTCATTATGGTCTATTTAGCAATAATCGATATATTTGAAATATCAAGACTAAAATGATGATATTCACCATCGATATAAATTGGATGTCAATGACACTCCTATCTGAATCAAACAGATCCATGACCAGACCTGCACTCAGACAAGATCACAGACCCTCCACCAGGGGAGATCACCCTCCCACAAATTTTGGGCAGGCCATACAGCCAACGCCCATCCCGCGCAGCTGGACGCGACAGCCACTTGGGTGGCCGCAGATGCCGCGCGTATTGATGCACACCTGGCAGCGCCCCATGTTGCAAACACAGTAGTACAACAACAGCACCAACCAGAGGTGGTGATACCAGGCAAGTACAACTACCCAGCACTGAGAGGCTTGCAGGGTGATCAACAGCAGGAAAATCCACTACTTGTATATTGACCATAGCCATTTGACTGCCCTCTAGCCGCAGTAGAGCTGCTATTCACAGAACCACAAGATGCTGAAACTAACAAAACACCAATGAAGGTTAAAGAATTGGTGGACACCATTTACCTGAATCCAGCCACTAAGGATCAACTAAAAACACTCTAAAAACCTACCATAGACCCTCCAACCTAGAGGTTCTCCATAAAACAAGTCTCAATGAAGATGTATCTAGGCAACTTGTTAAAAGAAACAGGGAAGCTGTGGTACAGAGGGATGACACCTTCAGGTCTCTGTAGTGGTGCTTACAGTTTGCAGCCAGACCTTTAGTAAATGTACTGGACCACCTGGGCAGCGGCGAAACAGTTAATCCCAAAGAACTGGTCACAAGCATATCTGATTCTTTGAAACTGATAGCCAAGTCCTCATGGAAAACGAATGACATTAGGCGCAATAATGTGCATGCAGGCTTAAAGGGTGTGGGGCTAGAGGTTTAAAAGCTTTAAATATCTGCTTGGAAAAGATGCCAAAGAGCGGATTGTGGTTAGACAGAAAGAGGAAGAAGCCCTACACGATGTAGTGGCTGCTCCCAGGTCATGGAACTGCCACCAGGGAAACTACAGGGGCAGCCAGGCCCACAGCTGCCACAAGAGTGGGTCCAGCCGCAAACACAGTGTCCCAACTACAATCAGGACTGCAGGTGCCACCAGGAGGCGTCGAACCACCAGCAGGACTACCGGTCCAGCAGCAACTTTAAAAAAAAAATCAGTCTTGACCCTGGCACAGTCGATTGAATACCTGGGTTTCACCATTGACTCAACCACACTGACATTACACATATACCACCCAAGAAATATTGATGGCAATGACACGTGACATCCTGGCTGTCAATCAGACAGTTCGCAGCAGTCATAGGAAAACTGGCAGCCACTGAACCTGGAAATGACAGGGCCAAGGTCCATATCAAACTACTCCAGAGAGTTAAATATTTGGCCCTCGCCAAGTCATAAGGTAACTATGACATAACAATGTACCTAAATGACAGGGTTCATGATTGCATGAAACAGTGGCTGTCACATCTCCCTATCACCTCAGCGCTTTATTCAGAAATCCGCCCAAAGGTGTCAATCTACACAGACTCTTCTAAAACAGCGTGGGGTTGCTATTAACAACAAGGCGATTTTGAGTATGGGGAAGAATGGCCAATTGAGTTACAAGAACTGCATATTAATATTCTTGAATTGAAGGTAGTTCTCAGGGCTCTGAAGAAACTTCAACGTAGAGTGAAGGGGCAATGTGTTCATTTGTTCATCGACAACACAACAGCCCTATGCTGTATCAGAAAAGGTGGTTCTCTGGGTTCTATACCATGTGATGAGGTCACACAGTGCATATACGCTTATGCATGGAAACACAGAATCACCTTCAAGTTCTCCTACTGCCCTACTAAACTCAATGTGGAGGCAGACAGGGCATCAAGAGCCTTTGCCTCATCGGCAGAGTGGTCACTATCCCCTACCATCATAAATTACATCTTCTCGGCATTTCAGAAACCTCAGGTTGACCTATTTGCCTCATACCAAAATGCGATCTGCCCTAAGTATGTTTCACTACATTACGATGCTAATGCTATGGACATTTCTCTCTGTATACGCATTAAAAATATAACAATTAATTCAATCTGGTGCTATAATCCTCGGTTATACGATTAGTGTTTGTCTCTGCATGTTTTTCCCAAAAATTGTCTGAGCGGCTCAACTTTTACAACATTCTGTTTGCATCTCACTTCGATACAAACATGCCAGTTGTTGAACTAAATTTGATAATATATCAGAGTGTAGGGAGAAGAAGATGAATCCATGCAAAAACCGGCATAATAAATATGATTTGAGAACATTTGCTGCGGTAGGACGACATAGCCCGCCGATTGACGGCAAAATCCAAAATGGCGGACGCGCAATACATATGGAGTATGTTACCTCTTTGTTTGGGATATTTCTTAATATTAACAACTACTACAGCTCTATATAATCGTTGGTAAGTCTTTCACATTACTGTCACTATAGTATCAAAATGGCCAGCCCTATGCTTTCCGAGTTACCTGTGCTGTCAGTCTCTTCAACACTCGTTACAACACACAAATTAAGGTAGTTGGGTGTGAAGGCAGGGGGAGAGTGGGTAGGTGGTGACACCACCAGATAATCACCAGGGGGTGTGGGGACCTAGGGGATGGTAGGTAGGCACACCAGTGGGTGTAGGAGGTGGGGGGAGGGGTTCTCAGCTAGGCCTCAAGGGTCCTTGGTGGATTGGTGGGGGAGGGTACTCAGTCATGCCTCAATAGTCCTGGGTAGGCAGCAGTAGGGTTAGTGGCTTGAGAGGTGCTCACAGAGGCTGTCTGAGTTGTGCTAGTGGGAGGGGGGGGGGACAATCAAGCAGGTACATGTGTCCTTACTGACATGGGGAGGGGGAGGGTGTAGATGTCCTAGAAAAGGATCATTATAGGGTTGTACTTATATACCTCTACATTGCCACAGCTGTACTATGGGTTGGGGAAGGGGGGGGCACTCAGTCACACCTCAGCATTCTTTGGTGGGTGGGAGACCATCAGAGTAGCAGTGGATGGGAGGGGGAAGAGCCATAGATCAACACCACCAGCACCACCCTTATGCTTGCATTCTACCATCTAACTTTTTAAATCTTAGTTAAAAGTGAATTCTGAGAGTTGGATAAAAGTGAATTCTGAGAGTTGGATGTTATTTCTCATCAAAATTATTAGTCACATGTGAAAACTCCTAAAACCTTGAAGTTGGTATATTACAGGTTGAAATCTGCCAATAAACAACAGTACCATAGATCCTTGTGTATAGGACTATAAAGTTCTGTTGTTCTAAAGGTCTATTTCATAGTTCTATAGTTAAAACTCTAACTGCCAAGCCCCCCCCCCCCCGCCATACTGGTAACTGGTTACCCATTAGACTAATTTCATTGAAAATTGCTGTCTAGTTAAAGCCATTTTTCTTTTATTCATTTTCTTTTAATTGTGAATACTCTGATAAACTGATTTGATTATGCCTCAAAATACTGGTTACCATACTGGTTACCTTTACTCATTACCATTTCTATTGTTCCAGTATACCTGCATTTATCAATACTCTGTATACTGGCTACTGATTCTAGATGATAGAGAAGTAACTTTTTATTAAAACTCCATACAATCTGATATCACTGCTACTGCTAGACGTGTCAAGGTCTTGTTCTTGAATCCTAGAAAAAGAAAATGGATGGTTTTGGAGTAAAATATTTATCTTAACTAATTCAGAACTTGCATGGTACAGTTGCAAACTGGCCTACAATATATCATTTCTCTGTCGAAAATGCTACTTCCGGCAAGGAGGGGTCACGCATGCGCACAGAACATCAAAATCCAAAATAGAGGACAATTACACTCTCAGGCTATTCTATCAAAAATATGGATCCTCTTTCAAGACCTGCTGGTACATTGGAATGCTTAACTCGCCAGTAGAGGAGTTATTCGCTATTGAAACAGACGAGCAATAATGTGTGCATTGTCCATAGCCTTAACCATCGACGGCTCGGACAAACTGTCACTATATTGACAGTCTCCTACGGTAAGTAGTGGAAGACCTGGGCCAGTCGTGCATTGCACATGTTCAATCTTTGTATTCTAAATCATACAACTTGATATGTAAGTTGTAGCATTGACTGAAAAGAAATAGCCCACTTGTGGATGGCCCCATTTCTGTTGGCCTTATGGTAACACCCCACATATCCAGTGTCCATCTGATATGACCACCATCCATCCCCCACTCCCACACTACCTGCCCTCATTAGCCCTATAAACAAAGACCATCTGTGGGCTGTCTGGTAGAGGAGGTGGGGTAAGGAAGACTAGCCACAGACCCTCTTCAGCCTTAACTCTTCTTTTACCGATTATGCAATTATGTGTAGTTTGGGCCGATTTTTGACCGATTTTGAATACCCTGCAACTTCCTCAATTTTCACTGAAATGCAAACAATTTTCTCATAGTCATGGGGTGAGTTGGGTTCTCTGCAAACTCCAAAGAATAAGTTTCTACCTCTGATACTTCTTACATGGAAGTCTTGCTAACTTAAGAGGAAATTTTGAAAAACCCTAAAAGTTTCCCCTAGATTTTATCAGTATTTAAGCTGAAAAATCATAACATGACATCAAAATCTTTAGTGAATTTTGATCCATTGTGAGCCATATAGGATGGTTACCATGGCAACAGATATGTCAGATAATGCTGAAAACATTGATTTTGCCTAGTTTTGGTTGCCATGGTAACTGGAAAGAACATTTCCCACATCCAACCTGTACCAAAACTTCAAAAATATATTTCCTACAATATGCACTTTATTTCATCAGAATTAATAAAGGCAATACTGAAATATTACAATTTGAAGTTTGTCCAAATTGTCAAATTTTCCTATCAGAACATTACCTTTATGCTGATCTATCTCACTAATAACAATAGATGGAGAAAACTGGGATGTCAGATTTTCTGATCCAACTAGCCTAGCCTAAACCATCCTCATTTGCCTTCTAATTGGAATATCCACCTAATCCCAACAGTTTTTGAAAGCTTATGTCACCAACTACAACCCAATATTTGCTCTGAGATAGGCAAGTGAAGGAAGAGTTAATAGGTGTGTGGTTCTTCTGAAACCCAAAGTCATGCTAACATTTATGATTAATGTATCATGCCCATTTGTCCAATAGTGCACCTTTCTCTTTGTCTTTCTTTGTCTGTCCCCTTTAGTGTCATTCACATCAATGCACTACAAAATGGCTCCCCAAATGCACCAACCACTATTTTCTGCCCTTGATTTAAAAAGAGGGCAAAACAGGTTTCTTCCAGGTACAACATGACTATGCTGCCATGTCTGTTGATATCTGTTTCTTTTCCTTTTCCAGATACATTGCTAGGATTAAGCTTTGACACCATGGATTCTGACTCTGAGGAAACTCCTCCCCAGGACTTTGCTGGAGTATGGAAAGGACTTTGCGCCCTTCGCGAAGACAAACTGTTTCTTGACTTCACTATAGAAGTGGGGGACAAGGAGTTCAGGGTTCATAAAGTCGTACTAGCATCAGTTAGTGATTATTTTAAAACCATGTTCAGAGGGAGTATGGTAGAGACTAGGACTGACAGAGTAAACCTTAACCACTATTTTCTGCCCTTACATGGAAGTCTTGCTAACTTAAGAGGAAATTTTGAAAAACCCTAAAAGTTTCCCCTAGATTTTATCAGTATTTAAGCTGAAAAATCATAACATGACATCAAAATCTTTAGTGAATTTTGATCCATTGTGAGCCATATAGGATGGTTACCATGGCAACAGATATGTCAGATAATGCTGAAAACATTGATTTTGCCTAGTTTTGGTTGCCATGGTAACTGGAAAGAACATTTCCCACATCCAACCTGTACCAAAACTTCAAAAATATATTTCCTACAATATGCACTTTATTTCATCAGAATAAATAAAGGCAATACTGAAATATTACAATTTGAAGTTTGTCCAAATTGTCAAATTTTCCTATCAGAACATTACCTTTATGCTGATCTATCTCACTAATAACAATAGATGGAGAAAACTGGGATGTCAGATTTTCTGATCCAACTAGCCTAGCCTAAACCATCCTCATTTGCCTTCTAATTGGAATATCCACCTAATCCCAACAGTTTTTGAAAGCTTATGTCATCAACTACAACCCAATATTTGCTCTGAGATAGGCAAGTGAAGGAAGAGTTAATAGGTGTGTGGTTCTTCTGAAACCCAAAGTCATGCTAACATTTATGATTAATGTATCATGCCCATTTGTCCAATAGTGCACCTTTCTCTTTGTCTTTCTTTGTCTGTCCCCTTTAGTGTCATTCACATCAATGCACTACAAAATGGCTCCCCAAATGCACCAACCACTATTTTCTGCCCTTGATTTAAAAAGAGGGCAAAACAGGTTTCTTCCAGGTACAACATGACTATGCTGCCATGTCTGTTGATATCTGTTTCTTTTCCTTTTCCAGATACATTGCTAGGATTAAGCTTTGACACCATGGATTCTGACTCTGAGGAAACTCCTCCCCAGGACTTTGCTGGAGTATGGAAAGGACTTTGCGCCCTTCGCGAAGACAAACTGTTTCTTGACTTCACTATAGAAGTGGGGGACAAGGAGTTCAGGGTTCATAAAGTCGTACTAGCATCAGTTAGTGATTATTTTAAAACCATGTTCAGAGGGAGTATGGTAGAGACTAGGACTGACAGAGTAAACCTTAAAAAACTTAATGCTGAAGCAGTTTCAGACATGATAGACTACATCTATCATGGAAAAAGCCTCAAAGATGCTGATTCTAGTCTAGAAGACCTGATTGAATGTGCTGCATACCTTCAGATTCCAGGAGCCATTAAAGATTGCATAGAATGTGCTAAAAGGAAAATAGAAGATGATGACATCTACATCTTCGAAATGCTTGCACTTTTCAAGAAGTTCTCGGTTAAAGATGGTGTCAAGTATGTATCTGATTTGATGAGGTCTGACTGTCATGGAGCCCTTTCATCTTGGTGGCCGGAGGATATGAATTCTGATGATGTCATGAATTTGATAGACATTTGGCAAATCTCAGAATGGGATCTCTTCGTCACTATCAAAGAGTGGGTAGAATTGGATATTGAAAATCACCAGCAATATGTCAGCAGATTCATGGATCAGATACGCTTTGGACTTATGACCCCAGAGCAACTTGAGCTTATTAAAGGGTGTGACTTGTATGCCAGGTCTGATGGTTCATGGCATGATTATGTCACCACAGCTCTAGAATACCACAGTCTACCGACTCATCAAAAGGTCCTGAATGACTCAGATGTGAAGCCCGTCCATTCCAAGTAGCAGATGGTCAATTGTATGACCTTAATGGGGGGGACCGTAATGAAAGGTGGAGAAAACGAGAGGGTGTAGAGAATATCAATACAGGCATTGACACATTCACAGTCATCAACAATTTCATCATTGCGTGCGACTTGAGTGAAGACCGGAAGTGGCACATCTTTGACCCAAGAATGATGAAGTGGTCACCCATGGCAGAACCAGAAACACCACGATTGGATGCTGCCCTTGTCGCTTGTGACAAGCAGCTTTATCTCCTTGGAGGTTGCCCAGAAGGGACTGCAGTTCCAACTGATACATTTGAGACATATGATTTTCAGTCAAACAGTTGGAGCCTGTTTTCAAGTAAACTCCCTGTTCCCGTGCACAAACATGGGGCAGTTGTTTTCAACAATTGCATCTATGTTGCTGGAGGTGTTAAAGCAGGTGGCGAATTGTCACAAAGGTTTGATTGCTTTGAGACATCAACGAAGACTTGGCACAAGAAAGCAGACCTGTCAAAAGATGAGAACTACAGAACGCTTGGCATTATGGAGATGGATGATGAGAAAGTCATATTTGTTATGTCCAAAGGAACTGTGCATGTCGAATACTACAGACCATCAAAAGATGGTTGGATCAAATGGGTCTGTGATGTTGATGGTGGAACTAAACTGAGATCAGGGCGCTATAGTTCTGTCTTATGTAGACAGAATGAATTCTATCTCTTCAGCTTTAATGAGCTTACGAGTGATGGTAATGACAGCAACGATGATAGCAGTGACAGTGACCAAGACCCTGTTCCCTATTATGTTTCTGCAAAGTGGGTTAAAAATTCAGAGGGGGTGATAAATGAATATAAATTGAGGGAGTCCTTGCCACCAATGAGGCTGTTTCTGCAAGCACTAGTTGGAAATATCCGTCCCAGTAAATATATGTTCCTTGCAACACGAGAAGACCCTTCTCGACCAGTTGAATTCAAATAGAGTACCAGAAACAGCCCATACTGCTGGGTTAGAGTCTAGTTGCAAGGACTATTCAAACTTGAGTTCAAATAGAGGTATCTAGAACTAAGTGGCCCAAAACACCTCCTAATCTAGTGTCACACATAAACTTGTTGCAGAAGGCAGCTGAGACAGTTAAGGATTGAGACCAATATTTTGAAGTTATGAAAGACTAGATCTTTTCGGGAGCAAAGCCTGTTATTTGACTGCACCATAAAATGATGTGGAGCTAAAGCTTAAGGTTAATTAAGATATCATAGTTTGTCAGTGACTATCTCAAGGCAATGCAGACCACATGTGTTTTAATGAGTCAAACTGATAGAGTGAAAATTGAATGACTTAATGCCCTTCAGGTATCAAACATTGATTTCAATTTTCATTTACAGAGTCCCACCCATATTCTAATAGGCCAGCACTGGCAGTTTTGTGTGTTAGTACTCTAGAAGTAAACCTTTATGGTGAACCTTTTCAGTTATTTTAGTGATTTACAATTGATGATATGTACCTAAGATGTTTAATGACATGACTGTAGTCTAGATTACCAAGGCCTAGGATTAAGTCTTTGTTTCATGTGAACATGAGAGTTTGTAAATTGTATTGCTGAGGCCTGAGAAACCGGTGATGGAGGGAGAGGTGTTTGTGAGATCAACAATAGCCTTGTATGTGAGATGTTTAATCATACATGATGTGGAATATCACAGACCCCATAAGGATGAAATGCTCATCATTAGTTACACCTAGGGAATGACCACTATTTATCAAGTAGTTTCCACATGAAAGTTTTTCAGGGGGGCCTTAGGAGAGGTGAAAATCTTTCAGGTCCTTCGGATGATATAGTAATAGCTGGCTTTTGCACTGAAAATAGATGACATATTGAGAGTCAAAACATTTTTTACTTCTATGAGGGGTCTCCTCCCCCCAAATCCACATATTCCCCTCCCCCATTGATAGATGATGAGGTTTTTTTCATTAAAGGACCTCATAGTTTGGCCCCATTTTGAGATAGCCAAAGGAACTCTTGAAGTGTCATTTAAAATAAACTTTTTGTTATGATGTGCAAATTTGGTGTTGCTGTAATGTTTGTTGCTGTTGGTTCACAGTCTGTTTACCATGAATCGCATGATGCCTATGTTCACTAGGATCATTCTTGAGATCTGTGTAAATATTTAGGGTTCTTGGTCTGCATTTCATACAACGTATAATGTTTTCCCAATCGAAAGAGTAACTTTACATCTGAAGGAGGGAAAAAGTGGTACACAACCATTGAGAGTTTGAATGCATGACAAAATTATCAGTCTGAATGTCTAAGGCCTGTATAACATTTAAGAAGTAAAGGTTTCATCAACACACCCCTACATACAGCATTCCTGAAGGTTATTGACATGCTGGAATAGGCCAGTCCCTGATACAGTAAGTGAAAATTGCTGGGAAATCTGAAATTATGTCATAAAAATGCACTGCTATGTCGTAAGAATGCATTGTGCCCTGAACATATCTATATAAAAAGTATGAATATACTTACTTCATTTTCTGTTCACCTTTCTACACCTTTAAGATTTATAATTATTTGAGGAGTGCTTTCCCATATGACAATGATTGCAACATATTCTCCTTTGAAGTGGCATTATACCTATTTGCTATATACAATGTATGTAAGTTAGTAAATGGAATCAGTACCCTGTGTTTGGCTTTTTTCCAGGTACCATGACAGCCATGTTGCCAGATGGATGTTGCGGTGACAGCAGGCACCTGCAAACTCTGGCAGGAAGAGCGCTTCTGCGACTACACCATAGAAGTTGAGAATAAGGAGTTCAAGGTCCATAAAGTCATCATGGCTTCTGTCAGTGAATACTTCAAAGATGTGTTCAAAGGAAGCATTTCTGAGAGTGAGTCCAGCAAAGTCACAATCAGAGGGTTTAGCTCTCTTGCTGTGAAAAAATATGATTGAGTTGATCTACAAAGGACAGTTTGATGCTGTGCAGGCAGATGCACAGGAGCTCCCGGCATTTGCAGATTATCTGGTATTTCCTGCAGGCATTGAAGCATGTACATTTGACCTCTTTAATAGTATCAAACAATAGATTGATGTCAACTAGGAAAACCGTCAAACACACATGGACAAGCTCATGAGCCATGTGAGATTTGGACTAATGACAACAAAACAACTCACTGCCATTAAAGAGACTGATATCTATCTACAAGGTCTCTGGTGCTGGATGGGTGACTTGGTCCAGAAAGGAGAGGATTATCACAAACAGCCCATACATCAGAAGGTTCTGGACAAATCAGAGACCAGCAGAGTTAGGGATAATTCCTTGGCTTGGCTTTATTTAAATAAAGGGAATAAGCTCATGTCTCTCCAGGATGACATGACCTGGAAACAACATGGAGTGTCTCTGACTCCTGAAAGCGAAATACCCAAACTCAAAAACTGGCATCGTGAGGTAGTTGCCAATAATTTCCTCATTGTCTCTGTAAAACATGAGTGTTACATATTTGATCCTCAGAGCTTGCAATGGCATTGTATGGCTAGCATGGCAGTGCCGCGTTCAAACTATGCTCTGGTTGATCATGGACATCACCTGTATGCCCTTGGCGGACATACAGGTGATGACACCGCTAGGAGAAGCAATTATCTTGTTGACAAATATGACTGTAACAAACAGTTGGAGTAATGTACCCGCCAGTATTCCCATGGCATTATCATTTCATCATGCAGGTGTAACTGGTCATATGGCTAAAAAAAAAGGATTTATTGCTATGACATAGACAACAATGAATGGCACAGCAAGGCACCCCTACTAAAATATCTACTGAATACTCCAATTGTCAAGATGTATGTGATGGAAATGTGAATGAGGAGGTTCTGTTCTTCCTTGAAGATTTTCAAGTGCATTACTACAGCCCCACAGAGGATCGGTGGTCCAGACTGAACTGTTTGGCCCTTGTGAAAAAATGTGATGTGTTCAACCCACTTTACATTGGACCAATCAGGAACACCCTGATCCTCCAGGACTGCTGCTATCATGTTAACGCTGGAGAAGGAGATCACAGCAGTGCGGAGAAACTAGGTGGTTGTGTTAAATGGGTTTTTAATGCAGCAGAGAAGAACATCACTGAAGTTTGATTGCATCTTTCTCCTTATTTTCCTCTGCAAAATGATCATAGGGGATGCTGTATCTTTGTCATGCCCCGTTACAACCGGGTCTAATGAAAATCCGCTAGCCTATATTCTAAAAGTAAGCAGTAGGAATTATTGGACAGATAGCACATGATACACCGACAATTGGTAAAAACAGCTAAGACCAGAATATGTCTATCACAAAGCAGGAATATTGCATGGCTCAGATTATGAATCCTTTGAGATTATGTTGATGCAATATCATGACTTTGATGTAAGTAAATTGTACCAAAAAGGACAGCAAAACATATCCCTTATATAGCTTACAGAGAGGCCGTAATGATAAGTATTTACTCTTATCATATTAGGCTACAGTCTTACATCTCCACCAACCTAACATGATTTAATTGCCTTGAATTGCCCTTTTCTTCCTGTGTTGACACTTTTCACAGTTTAAGGTTATTTTGATGTCATCTTTTGTACGTATTCAAATGAGTATAATGTCTAATTGTGCTATATAATTAGAGCAGTTAGATGAACTATGAAAAAAAAGGAAAAAGGACAAAGATATGCAATTGCCACCACAGAGTATGCTTTTTATGGAGACGATCTGTTATATCAATAATCTTTCTTTATTTCCATAATTCTCCCTAGATGAGATAATGATTTTTCTCTCTTTGTTCCTATGTGGTGTATTTAGTTTACCGCTTTTGCAATAGATGGCATGCATGTGCTCTAACCCAAGGCCTTCTCCTTGGATGTGTACCGCGCTCTGTCTTCCCGCCCTTTCTCACCCCTCGCGGCCGGATAACACTGATGCAGTCTGGTATCTGAACCCTACACACTCAACTCTTGGCACCCAGTTTCTGATTGTTGGGGGAGGGGCACATTTGCATTGAGAACATTATTTGATATTTCTGGATCTTGTGTATTAAACTGGTTTTGTCCTATCAAGAGTTTAACAATGTTCTACCTTGATTATATCAAATGTTTTCATTTCATTTTATTTTGATGTCAAGAAACGTTTTTAACAGGTGAACGTGTGTCAATCCTGGTACTTGAAACTTTATAATACAGAATTGTATGAATATGAGACATGAGACAATCATTTAACATGCTGGAAAAAATAAAATGTTTAGATATCTGTTCCTCTTTCATCCATAGTATTTTAACATTTGCACCTGTGAATATATTTAATAATTATATTACTGCAATCATATCCACATCAAACACTTACACTTGCCACAGTAATACCCACAACGTAAGTGTGCATGGCCATTGAAGGCCATACTGCCTCCTTCTGTGTAGTTTGGCAAAGATGTACCATATATCTTTATTCTGTGAGCGCGAGAATGGTGGAGCACGGCCGTTGCCATGGTTACGACATAGTGAGGTCCAAGTGTAACCACTACAAGGGGAAGGGGCTACTATATTGGGGATTGAAAGGCCTGCCACCTACTGGTTTGATTAGGCAAACAATCTGTAGGTCACTTGGAAGTAAATGCTACCCTCTCGTGAGTCATATGGTATTCAGGACTGCACTGAAGGTGATCTGGGTACTGAATGTATGTCTTAAGCGATCTATGAATAATAAAACCATTTCATAATTCTCAGGGTGAGGTCTAGGGAGGTGACTTCTTAGATTTTTTTTTAGGAAATTGAGGTGATTTTCAAAATTGAGGTAACTTATGAGTAAAGCCTTCCACCAAGCAAGTGGGTTTCATGGTATGACACATTCCATACGTCTCCCTACTATTGTATATATATACAATAGTGCGGTCCCCTGACGTCCTTCTTGTTTTATTGTGAAGTTAGAGGAGTTAAAATCAAACCAGTATCATATTTTCCCAAAAATCCAAGCCTCATCAATGCCCATTCAGGAAGACTCCTGTTATCTTGTTATCCATGTTGCAGATAAAAAATAATGTCAAATCTGAAACAAATGATGTGTACTATTGAAGCATACAATATATGCCCCATACTGCACCATACACACAATGTGGCCCCGTACTGCACCATACACACAATGTGGCCCCATAATGCACCATACACAATGTGGCCCCATACACACAATGCGGTTCAATACTGCACCATACACACAATGTTGCCCCACACTGCACCATACACACAATGTAGTTTGTCTGGCCCTGCCTATGGGACCAGGCAAATAAAAGAACACTTGCTATCCTTAGAAAAGAGTGGGGGAATGAAGCCCCGGTAGCAGTTTTCCCCCTTACCGCTCCTCAAAGATGCGGTCATTCATCTCATAGATTCGGTCATTCATAGATTTGGTCACTGCTGTGTCGGGCAAGCAGCATATAAATACCTGTCTAGCTGTCTGGACAAGCAGCTTTGAAATACCTGTCCAAACAGAAAAGAAAGGACTTAATGTCCGCAAACCACAGATATGTTTGCTAACTTTTAAGTACTATTAGTGGACGTAAAATCAACCAAACCAAAAGGATGGTGCGTCACTCCGTCACTTTTTATGTATATACCAATGTACTGGGAACTTTTGACAGTGTTGCTGTCCATCACCTTTTAAAACCCCTGCATCACAGCGTCACTTTTACCCATGTATAGGTACTCACAACCCTTGAACCTACCTAAAGCCTAACGCCTGTAAACCAAAAGGTTGCTCTTCCAACCTAAGGTTTGGCTTCCCTATTGTCCACTTAAAAGGGTATATATCTCCTCTCCCCTCTCCCCATGGTGTGTATGGTGCACATATATTTGCGGGCACCGACACATCTGTCAAATTGTGTAATGTAGTTTTCTCACCATGAATATGACCGGAGCTGTTGGAATTCCTTTAAACATCTATTACACACGAACTCAAGCCTCAGGTAGATATGCCTGTAATTGGTGGTTGTTGTATAAGCAGGCAGATCAGTGCCTGTCCTCTACCCCCTCCCTACCCACAGTTCTGCTGCAGACCTATATGTTGTTGATACAGCTGGCTGATTCCAGTCTCCCTGCCCACCACTGCCATCTACCACTATGGCAACCGTTGTTTGCCACCAGTGATCCCAACTATACCTTGTCCAGATCGCCTATGCTGGATCTATGGGAAAGATATAAAATAAGCAAAGAATCTACACCACCATATTACAGTGGTATTCTATTACAGAATAGCCAAATACGCCTTTACTTATATCAATCTGCTCAAATTAATGATGGCAAGAAAAGATCATAAACTAGTAGGAGAATGGATCTGTGTTTTAGTCAACAGGAATGTTCTTAGTGTTTCCTGATAGACTATTGCATCTGAAGCTGCTCTACTTCTTCATATCATGACCAGGGAAGATATGTAGACGTATAGGGTATTGGTTCCCCATGGCCCTGCGTACAAATGGAAAAGGTGCAGTATTAAACTGGCCAAAATATGACCCCAGAGGTGTAATAGAGAAGGGGTTGGGGATGTAGCTTATATGTGACATACTTTACCGTACGCCACACGCCTCGCTACAAGTCGTACAGCTTGTCTATTCTTAATGTGTGTGAATATTGTATGCTAGGTATAATAATAATACACAGTATTAAATGCTTTTCTATTATATAAATGGAGTGAAATTACACAAAGTTTAGCACTAGCCTGAAGGTATGGTCCTGATCCTCCCTTAGTGGATCTTAGTTCCAGACAAAGTATAGATAGATTCTGTCACCTTGCTAGGTCTTTGTGGATCGACAGGGTGTACATGAACAATGCCAGGAATCACTGCCTGGGGGACAGGGTGTATGTATTTGTCTTAGGTACACACCACTACCGTCATCTCTTTATTTAGGCCATAAAGAGCAAGAAATGAAACGTGCATTATTCAACTACCGGGGTGGTTGGTTTTCAGGAGGGTGCTAAAAGAATACCCCATCAACACCGAAAATATAGGCTTCTACTAAGGTGATCACTATTGATGAGTTAAGGTCCTCTTTCCCTATTGATGACCTAAGGTATCCATTATGATCACCCAACAGCTGCCCAAGGTCATCACTTTGATGATATTCTTCTACCACCAGGGGGCCCTAGTATACAACAATAGGATATGCAATGTTTACTGTGTGAGCTATCTTGAATGTGTATCTACAATGCTCTTGATCATCAGTGTCTATAGGATGAATGATGTGAAAAATGTCATCACAAGGCAATATTAATTGATCAAAAAAGTCATTTGGTCAATATTTTCAAAAACAAAAGCATGTTTAATAATTGACACCTCTTTTGTCACTCAAACCATAATCATAACCATGGGGATGAGCTAATATTCCTTATACAAACAACTACATATATGCCTCACCAAGGCATCATATAAAGTCAGCTGTAAGTGCCCTCAATGGATGCTCGGATGTGGCGAGGGAAGGGGATATTTATGCAAAGATCTTAATTAATGACCACATAATGATTCACAAACTCCTCTCTAATCAGTTCAGACAGGTACTCTGTAGTGATCACCTAAAAGATCATGGGGTACTCCCCCTCGGGACCATCAATAAGATGACAAAAAGTGATCACTAGAGAGTACCTTTTTAAGCCTTATCTTTTCAGTGAAAGGGGGTGGGGCAAAGTATTCAAATCTGTTTTCAGTCAAAACGCCAGCGGATTTGTATAGAACAAAACTGCCAAAGGGGGTAAAATGGCTGTTAGATTTGATGGAAGGCAAAAAGTTTCCAAGGGGGGCCCTGAAAAGTTTCACCCCCTCAAAGGATCATCTGTTTTTGCAATGAGAAGCCTGCAAATAACAATATAATAGAGACGTCAACCAAAAAAATGTTGGCCCCTCAGGGGTGGGGAGATTTCAGACCCCTCTCAGGGGGCGAGCTGAAAATTTCCTCACATAGGCATGGAAATCCATTACACCCCCCCTCCCCCCATAGTTAAAAAGTGACCACTCCCCTAGACCCTCATCAGGGGATAACACCTGGGACACTCTCCCATTGTACCTGTTGTATACACAGTTAGGTTAAACAATGTTTCTTCCCACATTTCCTAAAGGCTTACCTGACATGAGCCTGCAATGTAGAGTGCTCAATGCCCTTTCTCTTGGCTTTAGCAATTTCTTGCTCAATCTTGCGCAAAATGCTTGAGAAGTTCATTTCACCCTATGTGCTTAAAGTTAATTCCCTGCTCCCTCCAGCTCCCAAGTGGCCATTTAATCCTAATCAGGCTTTTATCCACCCACCTCCCACTGGGATTAACTCCGTAAACATTTAAAGAATATAGTGTCCTATCCCCTTGGGAGCACAAAGTTTATCAAAAAATAGGGACAGCATTTTTACAATCCCCCTTCCCCCCCCCCATGTTCCACCATCAGTCCCCACCCCCTCCACCTTTTGGTTGCCTGTCGCTAGTTTTACCTTTCTAGTTAATAATTGATCTGCTCATTTTGTTGCAGCGACACAGTCCCAGGAAGATCAATGTGGTGTGTGTGTGTGTATAGGCAGTGACGGATATATAATAGCCATACCTGTATCCATGTGACCAGTGGTCAGTCACTCTCTCCACCTACCAACATTGTATTCACATTTGTCACCACCAGGAGCACATGCCAGTCATCACAGGTAAAGGACCCATACGATAGATAGGGGCTTATGACTCTGGAGAGACATGCCTGGAGGAGTGAGGCTTGTACAGTAAGCCACACCCATCTATAAGGCACACCTGGACTTAAGGAAAATCCTATAAGCTGTATTTGGGACCTGAGGAGATTGTCACTACTTTCTGTAGTCCACATGATATAAACCCCCATGCTTAAACCACAAAGTGAGTTCAAGATTTTCCTACGGTCTGTACAAAGGGTCTGAAAATTGGACTGTAACCTGCATGCAGCTTATATGCAGCGTTTTACAGTATTCATGAGTTAAGATTGGTTTGTGAGCAGGTGTTTGGCTGTTGCTGTAGATGTCGAGACAAGCAGACCATGGAGGACCACACCCGAGTGGAGTTGGTGTACACACTCCATCTGCTGTCATGTCGAGTGGGGCTGGACAACGCCTCTCCATGAGTAGTTGATTAATGCAGAACATAGAGAAAGTGTACTGGAGTTATGCTCACATATACAGTGCAGTCAAAAGGCCATTGGATGGGTGAAACCCATGTCAACCAAGACATTTGGCAAGTCATGGATTAACCCTGCGTGTTCATTTTGGCTACTTACCATTTGGATATCTTTCATATACACGTTGATTTGGATAAAACAATAGCCTTTATTTTATTAGCAGGCACTGGGAGTATGCACACATGTTTACAGAGAAGAAAAAAAAGGCAATTGGATTGGTGAATTCTATGTCAACCAGGATATTTAGCAATTCAGATTTTGCCCATCTTAATTTTGACTACTAACATTTGGATATTTTTCAAATACACATTTATTTGGATAAAACAGGAGCTATTATTCCATTAGCAGACATAAAAAATGGGTCCCCACTCTCTCCATCTCTTTTCTGGCCTGTTGCCAAGGGGACGTTTTCATGGCAAGGTTGCGACAAATTAGTTTAGCCAGCAACAAGATAATGCATATTTCATTGCCTAGTCTGGTGACAGATGCACAGTGTTTACAATTCTGGACGAGAAGTATAAAGCTCAGGTTCTAGGCAATACAAGGATTACCTGGCCCTACTCAAAGTTAAAACTGACCTGCCGCCCTCTATTTGGTAGGATAACTGCCCAGCAGGGTGCCAGCTTCTTACTACCACTACTTAAGGGTGAAAGTTAAATCCCAAGCTCTATACACTATATGTATTCAACCAGTCGGCAGACTAGACATGTAACAGCAACAATACAGTCAACGTGGTATAGGAAGTCCTTGGAATTACATAAAAAGAAGGAATAGTAGATATTCTGCCCATACTTTCACTATAGGGCGTGGACTAAAATTGCCTTTTGGATGGTGCGTTTTGACATAACCTTATTGGGATAAAAACCAGAAATCTATGAATACTAGCAGTACAGCGATAGGAGCGTTGTTAATAATGCTAGGTTATTTGTATCATCTACAAGATAAGGAAAGTAGGTATTATATCGTTACTCCTTTTCTGTGATCCAATACTATATGGATACAGCAATACTAGAGGAATTTTATTCAACATATTATCGTTATTTTCACACAAAAGGAAAAGTATTCTGCTTTGGAAGAGTATTAAGAAAGTATAGAATGGTTTGTTTCCAGTCACTCGACCCAGCCCAGGGAAATAGGACCGACCTTAGATTTTAGTATTTTTTTTCTTTTTCTTTTTGGTGTTTTTTGTTTGTTTGTTTGTTTTGGCATTTGCATAATTTTGCATCCGATTTTCTAACGTTTTTATGATGATCATCAATTAGTCTGCAGACAAGAGTTTAATTTTCGCTGACATGTTTGATAGGCCTATGAGGAAAAATAGAGCTGTTGTGTCAGCTGATTTTGTGATCGTCTAAACGAGTTGAACATGAGTAAGTACATTGGTATGCCCCAATCATGCTAGTGACTCAACATCAAAAACTTTATAATTATCGTAATACCTCGCGTATAAGGCGCACCCTGTGTATGGGGCGCACCCAGACGTTGAGGATGGGATAGAAAATATCAAAAGTGACATAACTTTTGTTCGAATCAATGGATTTTAAAAATTCGAAGACCTATGGCCATCTTGGACACTTCCCTGCATCCCTTTACAACTGTATGGGGGTTAGGAAATATAGTAGAGATATTAGAGTAAAGGTGGATAAAAGCCTCCCTCATCTTTTGCTGCTTCTATAAGGCACAACCAGGGGACCATCCTCGTGTATAAGGCACACCTTATACGCGGCGTATCACGGTACATGTATTTTACCAGCATCAGAATCCCTTTTTGAAGAAGGTTATCTGAGTTATACTGCACTAGGAATGTTTTTGGATACACAATATTGTAATTCAAAACATACAGAGGTAGTAATCTACATGCATAATTATAATCGGTTATTCTCCATGCTTTGGGATAGACTAGTGCGAATGGGGGGCTGGGAAATATAAACTAGTATTGATATTTTCATGTTTCAAATATTGCTTCAAGATAATCTAGATGTACTTATTGATGTCGATGTATAATGTATTAAAAAGATTTCACTTAATATCAGTCTAGATTATTATATTTTAGCTCAAATGTATCATAAAAAGGGAGTCTATTGAGTCCGAAGCCTGTCTAGAAGAAACCATAATATATCCGGGTGCTCACACCTCTACACACAGTGAAAGGCCAGCTGGTAGTGTCATACTATTGACTGTTGTTATAAACGTCAATAGGGTTGTTTCTATCTGTGGGCCACTTTTGGCAATCTGGTTAGGCTACATGATGCATGCCCAACTAACAAAATAGGCATTGAATAGAAAGTTTTATAAACTTTATTTATATGAAGACTCAGATATCCTTAATCAAAAGTTTTGTACCAAGGCTATACCTGTACAAAATCTGTTCATGTCCTGCCCTTTTTTATGCTTGAAAATAAAGGCATTTATGGTAAATACACATGGCGATGTTACAATATGTAAGCAAGACACAAAAGTGATGTGATTCTTTTTTTTTTTCTTGTTACTTTATTCAATGCAAAAATATGCTGTTTGGATTGAAGATTACACTCCTGTCTATCAACACAAAAAATGATGAAAGGTTAAATGCAGATTTCTACTTTGCAGGTGATTGGTTACCACGCCGTTGAATAAACCATTGATGTGGACAGCTCATCAAACCCAGATATTCACAGTACAAGAGGGGTGAATCCAGTATTCCCAATGAGCAGAGCATTAGATGTATGCCAATAGGCAGTGTGTACATTCCAGCTCAGGCCACGCAGGCGTGGGTTGCTGGAGGCAGGTGATGTAGGCCTAATAGCCTTCCCCTGGAGGACCTATTTGGCACTAGTCTACCTGGCCAACCATTGATGTACATAAACTACCAGAGACTTCTCCATGTCCTAACAGAAGCATTGCCGCACCTGGCCAAACTAACAAGCCAACCTGATGGATCCAGAAGAGGATTGCAGGGTGCCCTTTTTGAGGTCATCCAGGATTAGACCTGAGGTGTATCTGTACATGTGTGATAACCTGGAGGGTTCCTTGAGAGGTCTGAGGTTGTGCTAACCCTTCTATTGCTTCTTCCAGCACCACCATGGCAACAAGACCTGCCCTCGCTGGCAAGGCGTTCAAGAGAAAGCTGATACGTCTCCCCACCTTTACAAGGAAGAAGAAGCAAGACCCTCAACAGAATCTTAGGTTCTTCTTGCCCTTTATGTGGGAGACGTGTGTGGGGGTGATGGTGGGCGCAATTATTATAGCTGGGGGTGCAGGCATGGTGACGGTGGGTTATTATGCTGATCATTTCTCCACCACAAACACGACCAATGGAACTCATGTTTTATCATCCTACATAGACCACCACAAGGCATACCACCTATCCAACTTGACATTAGTGGGACCAGTTTTCATGGGCATTGGATGTTTTATAATTGTAGTGGCCATTGTTGTCGTATTGGAGACGAGGGACAAGATATTGAAGGACATCTTATCAACAAAGTCAAAGACTGGTCCTAAAAAAACAGATTTCTATGATGCTATTATTGACCAAATGAAGGGTCCTGAGGAGGAAAAGAAAGATGCAAAAAATGGTGTTGTTAATAAGGCGTTTAATGTAGACGATGATATAGAAGCATTTACAGAAATACCATTGAAGAAAGGTAAGCGTAAGTACTCAACAATAGAACCAGTGCTTAAGAGAATTCCCATGCAAATCTTTGCTATCAATATTAAACAAGAGCCTGGTAGGAACTCAATGCTGGAGGTGAAAGTCAATTCCCCAGGCCCTAGACCTCACAGTTTGCCAGTTCTAAGGGACGTAGACCAGCCACGTCGCCCCACTTTGGAGGCAATCTTCCCTATGGAGTCCACTCCTGAACCTGAACGGCGGCTGTTGAGCAATTCAGTGGTAGTTGCTGAAACCAGTGACATGCTCACTTCGAGGCCCCCTCCCCCACTGGCATCTTTAGCCTCACATTTTGATCCCCCGTCTCCACTGGAGCCAATATATAGCAGTGAAAATGACACAGTTAGTTCTATCCATGAGCTTCTCACCTCAACAACACAAGCAACTCATTCTAACACTGACACACCTTCCCTTGCCCAAAGTACAAATGATGCAGGATCTGTAATTGTCATGATCCATGAAGCCTCCATGGACCTAGACGATGAAGGCATGAGTGACTCAAGTCTGTCCTCAACCAAGGAGGAGCAACTCATTACCTGCGTCTTTGGTTCAGACTCATCACCTGCTGAACTCACTCCCCGGCCTCCCCGCAAGGACCAGCGAAGGCCACGGCGACGGAAGTCAGCTATGTTGGCTATGGCTTCTGAGAGTCGGAATACCTTGTCGGCTGTACAGGCTGCCATAGGTGGAACTGGAAATGGATATTCATCCAATTCAGATGATGACTCGTTACATCTCACAGCGGATATGATGCGACATTTCGACATGTCCCCTGCCGACACACCGGATGCATCATATCCAGGTACAGCTGAGATATCCTTTGCCTCAGTGACAACAGCCAACACACTAAATACCATAGATACCAGAGACACAAAAGACTCTCAGTCATTAGACCTTAATGTGTCTTGTGCTGGTACTGCTGAATTGTCATTTAACTCTGACTCTACAGCAAACATGCTGGATACCAGTGGAACTTCCCGACCTCTGATACCGGAAGTACCAAGGGGATCGACGATGAATACTAGGCGAAGAGGTGCATCAGCAGTCAGTCCAAACAGAGTAGACGTATAGCAAATGGAGCTGCTGTAAATAATGTATATATTAGTAATATGTATCCTGCCATTAAAACAATGTACTTGAAGAATAAGTTCAATGTTGAATCAGCTTTGATGAGGTGATGGTAAACACTGATTAAGTAGATGTAAATATTGTTTCTGTGATTAGTGGAAGACTTATCTTTAATGCAATCACCTTTAGGAAATGTCCTACTGGGTGTTGAAATAGTGTAATTCTCCCTGACAATTCCTTTTGTTTCTGTGTTGACAGACGTGGCCATTGCTAGTGTTTAGCATTTTGGATTATCATAATTCAAGGCTCCATTCAAAATTGTAGAAAAAACAAATATCAGGCTTGATATGTGTAAGACATGTATCATAGTGTTGTTCAGCTGTCCGTCCAGCTAGTTCCCCCCCCCCCTTTTATCATCACCATAGCCTCCAACTGATATTTATAGTAATTTACTCAAACAACTGTTTGGGAAAATTTACCAACATCGAGGTAATAGACTTGTATACCCTGCAAACAACTGTCCCTTTTTGACATATTTATCTATGAGGATTACCTCATTTGTAAAAATGCTCTAAAGATATCATAATTAAGAATAGAATACATATCACCATCAGTTGAAGATGTGTTACTTGTGATAGCCCTCCCCATAACTATATAAGGGATTGATCATTTCTAACAACTGGGGTGGGGAGCTGACCAGTGGGTTTGAGGGGAGGGTAAGAATTCTTTCCACCCCTTGACCAGGGGGGTAAAAAAAAAGATTGCAACCCCTCTGAGGGGTCAAAAAAGTTTATCCCTTTTCAGTAAAAAAAGCCTGCAGGTTACTATAGGTTAAAAAAGGGCACATCTTGGTCTCCTAGGGGCGGGGGTAAAAAAGATTTGACCCTTGAAAGGGGGGAGGTCAATTTTTTTTTCTTGCAACTGCGCACAAACCCACCAATCCCCTACCCCCCCCCCGTTGTTCAAAAATGACCTCTCTCTAAATCAAAATGTCTAGAATTGTATACCTGTACTTATATGGCTGGTTTGCTTGTGAGAATCACATAAAACAACGGTGTAATTTTGTATACTACTATTACGTTTGCTATGTATCAAAAGAGCACCCACTCCTCAAAAACAATGGTAAGAGGTTTAAAGGTTTAATGATCCGCTATATGCTCTATGTAAAGTATTTAGCTTCCTGAATCTTGTATGCCTTTTGGATCTTATACAGTAAGTACAACATCAATAGAATATTAGCACTCTTCAGTAGATACCACCTCTTTCAGTAGCAGTGTGTTTCAAAGAATTATATATGTTTAAAAATCCATAAACATTATGGTCCAAGTTCTACCAAACTTTCCAGTATATATACACTGTTGATGTAAAAAGAATTGTACATCGCCAAGACCTCAAATTTCCCATGTGTGCGTGAAAGCTCTTTATACAATGTACTGTAGAGGAATCTCAATTATAATCTTCACTTTAAAAATGGGGATATTGTTGAAAATCATTAAATGTAATATCATTTACAAACCATACCCTCTGCTCTCTATGGAGGAAAAAAATCCATATTGAATGAACATTAAAAGTGGTAGAACCTTATTCCCCATCCCCGTCCCTTTTCCCTTTTGGTTTGTGTGCATCACCTTTAAGACATCAAGATGCCATCGGAATAAACTATTTGTAATTCATGATGCTCTCTCCTTTCCTAAAAAGTAAAGTACATTTTGTAGAATATCGGAGGAGGTCCCTAGATACTTTGGCAATGCAAACTTACAATATCATATTCACACACCCTTGATTTGGGAGTGGTCATTTTTTTAACAACAGCGGAAGGAAAGTGGTTTTAGAGGGAGGGGCAAAAGATTTTCAGACCCCTCTTGGGGGAGAGTTTAATAAATTTGACCGTTTCTTAGTAAAATAGCCAGCGAATTGCTATAGCACAAAGGGGGGGGGGTTCTGACACCTCCAAGGGTGAGGGCCAATAAAAGGTGACGTGCCTGCCTGAAAATCCACCACCCCTCCCCTCTTCTTAAAATAAATGACCACTCCCTTATAGTAAACGAGACATGTATCAATGCTGCACTACTGATACATATCTAGTTGACAGTTACCATACTAGGTGGCAGTAGTCTCTAGGGTATGATCGGAAGTGTGTCCCTGGTACCGGCGAAAGTTCATTGCTCATATTTTACAAGCGAAAATGGCGCCACGTTAGCGCTTCTCCCCCAAAGACGTAACCTGGTGTTTAGTCTTGGTTCCAGGAGACCTTCATCAACCCAACCTTAATGCTACACTTACTCACCAGAGGGCTCCAAGGTTCTGGCTATTCTACTTCTAGCCTAGACTCCTAGATGGCAAAGCTGTATGCCTGACCAGACCTGCAGGAACAAGCTGGTAGCCATCCTTCCCAATCTCTACTCTACACAGACTAAGCAGCTTACCCAAACTAACAGACTTACCCAGCTAACCCAACCCCTTGAGTTTGTTACACTCTAACTCTTACTTTTAGATTCTGCCACCAGATGACTCTACTACTTCGCCAATGCTTATCCACCCGCTAGCCCACTAGTAATATATCCATTCCGTGTTTGAGGAAGTAGTGGCCCAGATCTGACCTCTAGCAGAGACACTTTTTAACATTGTGTCAGCTAGAAAAATAGAATTATTTAGCCAGTCTACACAGCTGGAAAGGGCTAGCTTTGAGCTTCCCAGCTAGGACCAATTTGTACATAATAAAGGCCTCTACAGTTCACTATATAGTAATCCAGCCCCTTAAACATTTAATTCCAATACCACATCTTACTGTATACATCAGTACTACCCATTAGATAATTATCACTCAACTTCTTATCAAAACGATACTAATTTCTCAATATTGTCCTTATAATAACACACTTACAATATTTCATAAAAAATAGTGCACAGCAGTCTACTAATAACACCTTTAATTGGACAATTGAATGAAACCAAATTTTAAATGAATGGTCCTTAGTCACTTGTTATATCCAAGATACAGGTTACTTGAAACAAACAGCTAAAGTGGTTGGGTGTTTACTACAATACAGTCCCCGGTCTGGGTAACCATAGTACTGTTACCATGGCATCCAGATAGCTGACCGGTGCTTGCCGTCTGCTTCTGATAACAGAGGTGCGACAACAACGGAAGTTTGACCTTCGGTCATGGACACACCCGATACTTTCTATACATAAAACATATCAACCTCCCTTTACTATAGAACAGAGAGAGAAGACTTTAGACTTTCAATTTACAGTACAGCTCCATATGAATAGACTTCGGAGAGTGTTTCAGTCATTTATAGCACTTTGGTTACTTGGCAGAAGACTTTAGATTTTCAATTTACAGCACAGCTCCATGTGAATAGACTTCCGAGACAGTTACAGTCACTTATAGCACTTTGGTTACTTGGCACTTGATTACTTGGCACTTTGGTTACTTGGCACTTTGATTACTTGGCACCTTGATTACTTGGCATTTGAATTACTTGGCACTTACTCTCTCATTTACTAATTAGGCACTTAATTAATGTGTTCCCTACTCACTTCTTTTTGAATTCCGACACAGCCATCTTATTATTCGAAGGACTTGAATATTTCACGAGCCACGTGCGAGTCTTGCCCCGTTATTTTGCTCTTCCTTCTCTTCTCCATCCACACCAGCCAGTGATTAACGAGCTGACCTAATTAACAAGATCCTGGTCATAAGGCACCACTGTGGGGTTGTCCGATGGTATGTCCCCATTAATAATGAGCAACTCAGGTTCTTTTTCTTGTAGGTCGTGTTTTACTCGTCAATCCATTCCCACTGGCCTGGTGTGGACAGGGAGCTGCTGCTTTATTATATGTGACCAGATGGAAAAAAAACCTACATCCAGGGGGGAAAAGGCCTTTTAAAGTAACAGGCTTTAAAATAAGATATCTTGAGCTAAAATATTCCAGGTAGTTTTTCTTTAATTGTTTGTCAAACCTGGGTTGGTGTGAGCAATTGAAAAATGCAAATAAGCTCTAAATACATTATATCCTAGCTTAATTAAGTTAAATACTTATAATGCAAAAAATACAGTTTTGCGGGAAAAGCTTTGTCATAAAAATGGTTCTAGAGGGAATTTTTTGGATCTGTTTTCTGTTCTGAGTTCCTTATGTAAATATCCAACACATTTGTTTCAAAAATTGTCATTTAGAATAATGGAGTGGTTTCCAGGGCAACCAGAAATTGCTATATATGATGATTTTTCTATGTTTCCATGGCAACGGATGTTTATTTTGCATTCCATAAATGGAATGTTTTAATTAGAGATGGAATAATTCTGAGCATACCACCGGATTCCCTATAAAAAATTGATCTGAGGTATTTTTTGGTATATTTTTCAGTGTTTTACTCATATGCTGCTCTCTGGTGTCCAGATGCAGAACTAAAAATTCCCCCTGGAAGCACGTTTTCTCCAGATTGGTCACATATGTGTTAGTAAATCTTCTTGTTTCAGGAATGGTGGGTGGGTAACTCGCTCTGTCGTCAGTGCTTCTCTCTGCTGCAATCGCCGCCGTCTTCGCGCCCTCTGACTTTTATAGTCCCTCTGATGTCACAGGTGGTGGCAGCACGGTCTCTCTGTCTGCCTTGTGAAGGTTTGGTGTGCATCACGCTGTGAAGTATAGCATGGGTTAGCAATACCGTGTACCACCCTTTGATTATGTATGAGTATAGAGCGTTTCATTCCTTCTTTAAATTAACAATAATATACATTATTTATAATATTGTAATGCACATTATGAGATGTCACGCCATACCCTGCGCGTCCTCAATCTCTTTCACGTGCGAAAGGCAGAAAACTTTGTTTCTAAAAAAAGTCCAAAGGGTGGAAATTCCGTTTTTTCTTGATCCCCCTTGTCCCAAACAGAATCATTTACGAAAGGGTGTTCAGAACTGAAATTGGCCACTCCTCACTAGGCTGTTGTCATATAGTGAGGGGGGTAACTCAAACATCTGCTGAAGGTTGCAAAGTTGTCACAGCTTATCCTGTAAACCATTTTACCCCTTACTGAAGACAAAAAAAAACCTCTGGGTTTTTTTACCTGTTAGTAAAAAGTAAAAAAAAAAAACATTAATTTAACAAAGAATAAGTTTTTTTTTAATTTTTGTTTAAAAAAAAGTGAGTTTAACAGTGCAGTTTTTTCAAAAAAAATCTCATAGGGTTCTAAAAGGTAAGTTTCCAAGTGCTCCATTGCTTCTTCTTTTTTTTAAAGAAAGAAAAATGGCTATTTTCCACGTCACTGTAAAGTACTTTTCCCCAGGTTAAATTTATATTTTTTTCGCTCATCATTTTTGAACATCATTTTACATGGTGCACAATTAAAAAAAAATGTACCCATCAGCAAGCTGAAAACTAGTAGTTTACACCCCACCCTGTTTGCATGCTGCACCACTGCCATTGCCATCTGTCCTCCAGGATCAAAAGACAAGTGTGGATTTCATCCTTACCGCCAGTCCCACTCATTATAACATTTTCCCACCACAACCCTCCACAACAACAACAACCACTGCACACTGGTCCATACTTGTATAATAAACGATTTTTGCTTTTATGTTTGAGCTAACATGAAGGGTGGTAAAAACAGGCATGCGCCTGACCAGGCATGACACAGAATCAAAAGAAAAAAAAACGTGTTGGGTTTTACTTGCTTTTTTTCACCCAACCTTTAAAAAATAAATGTCCCATATCACCATGAACAATTTACTCATATACCATTTACACGCTCCACTCATCATCATCATCAAAAAAAAAAAATTCAGGAATGGATCCGCTGACATTACCATTTGTGCTCCAGAATTTCATTCTTACCTCTAGTCCCACTCATCATAACATTCTTTTACCACAACCCCCTTCCCCCCCCCCTTTCCCCCCTTTTCCCCCAACCAACCACACGTCTGACCAGGCGTAAATGTGTTGGATTTCACTAACTCATGATAACACTCTCTTTACCACACCATTAAAAAATATAAACCCCTGCATTTTGCATATCACCATGTACAAATTAGCAGTTTACACGCTGTTCACATGTTACAAGCTGTTCACGACCATCTGTGCTACATGCTCCAAAAGATCAAAAGGCAGCAGCACGCACACCCAATGGTACCTGTGATCCAGGATCAAAGCAAGTCGTTGGATTTAACCCCATCCTACCTTTAGTCCTACTCAATCATAACATTTTTTCACAACAACCTCTTTGTAATGTTAAGTTTATGGCGTCGGCTCCATACTGCACGCTAAGGTTATGGTAAGGCTATTAAAAAAAGAAAAAGTTCTCCATAAACATGTTGAAAACTAATAGTTAGTTTTCACCCTGTTTGCATGCTGCACCACTGGCATTGACACTTTTTTGCTCCAGGAACAATAAAAAAGACAGGTGTTGGATTTTTTTTTATTTTTACCAAGCTACAATACTTGTGCTCTAGGATCAAAGCCAAACATTAGATTTTACCTTCTCCCCTACACCTCCAATCCCACTCATCATAACATTCTCTGCCATCGATGCCTGTGCTCCAGGATATAAAAAAGAGACAGGTGTAAGATTTGCCCATGGAGGATGGTTAGCTTTTACCTCCTCCTGCTTTACTCCTGTTTGCATAATAAACGATTCCATGTATAAACTGAAAAACAAAAATGTCTGACAAGCTAAACCCATGCCACATGCTCCATGATCAGGTTGCATTTTACCTCCCGGTTCGTTTATCATAACATTCTCCATGAATGAACCTATCAACATGTTCCAATTAGCCTTTTACGTGGTACACCCTGCCATGGCACGCGTGCCATATGTTTTAGGATCAAAGGGAAACCTCCAATCCCACTCATCATAACATTCTCCCACCACAACTCACCAGCATCAAGCACTGGACACTGCTCCGTACTTGTATAATAATAAACGCATTTTGCTTTCAGGTGTAAGGATCAAAAGAAAACGTAACAAAGTTTACACCCTCCCCTACACCATAAAATTCTCCCAACCGCAAGGTTACAAAAATAAATGACCCTATCAACATGTTCCAATTAACCTTTTACATGCTGCACCCTACCACGACACGCATACGCCTCATCATAACATTTTCCCTACCACCACCACCGCCCCAGCCGCAGCCTTGGTGAGCATCTATTGATACCAGTTCCATCGCCTGGGATCAGTTCTACACTCAACTGGATGTGTTGATCTAGATAAGAATCTAATCAATCTGGAATGTGTATTTACTCTCCCAGCTGATGTTAAGTCACTCCCTATGTGAAGCATCTGCTGGGAAAACTAGCTCACCGCCTGGGCGATTATGCCGAGTCAGATAAAGGGACACGGCCAGCCTGTAGTGTGTGGAGGGCTGGGGAGGGCGAGCCTGCCGCCGCCGCCGTCACCACCACCACCACCGCACACACCCCATTGCTGGTCACTGGTTCATGGTTGAATAACTAACAATTTTCTTTTGATGTTTAAGCTAGAATAAAGGAGGCGAAGAAAAGAATTAGGTAGGGTAGGTAGGTGTAAAAGGGGTAGGGTTGGGTAGGGGTAGGATAAAGTGGGCTAGGGGTAAAGTATGGGGTGGGGGGGCACCCCTTAAGTAATAGGGGGAAAAAAACCCTACCCTACCCTACTTTACCCTATATAACCCCTACCTACCTCTAACTACCTACTCACTCTACCTACCTACCTACCTACCCTGCCGTACCCTACCTACCACCACAACAATGGCAAAAGCAAAATATCCTACAGATTTGTCACTGTTTATAATGAGTGAAATGATTGGAGACGATTATTTGAAGGAGCTAGCAACAGCTTTAGGAATTCACATGGACGCACTACACTATCTTACATGTGAAGACAGTCCCCCCGAGCATTACGGAAGGCTCATGCTGTGGAAATACTTGGACACAATGCACCCTTTCAAATATGAAAAACTAAGGTCTGCTTTGGAAAATATCGGTCTAGGTCGGAAATTTTACAATTTTAACTTAGTGGTGAACACCAGAGAGAAAAAAGATTTCATCAGCGTGACAGCCGATCGCGTAGGACCACACTGGAAGGTATTGGGAAAGCAGCTTTCCTTGACTGATTCGGAACTTACCGCTTTGGCCACACCCATCTCAAACTAGCTGATGGTGTTGAGGATATGGAAATACAAAAAAAATATCGCCGCCGTTCGTTTCAGTGGACGTCCTACATGGACTCAACTTGAAAAAGGCAAGCTGTTATGCAGAGGAATCATTGGAAGCAGTGGAAAAGGCCGCGTACAAAAAAATGGCGGATGGTGTAGTCGATTTGCTTTAAAAAAATACTGTCGCTGCTGCTGCTGCTGCTGCCCCTGGTTGAAAAAGGTTAAAAGAGGAGGTCAAGCATCGCCCATTTGTTTTAAGTGCAGGAATGGAAGGACTGAAGGACTGAGAAGGGGAAGATTGAACAACATACTGAACACGGCACCAGGAGCGCCACCTGTGGGAGACATCCGTCACCAACGACGGTAAGCCACGAGTCACCAAGTGAAAGGATAAGTGAAGGTAGAAGCGACATAGTGAGTGAGGATTGCTTTTCAGTGCGACGAGAGACAGAAATGCACTGGATCTTTCCTGATATCAGGTCTGCCCCTCACGTCAGCGGTGAACCGACACACAGTAACAGAGCCTGGAGCAAATGTGGCCTCGTGACAGCACAGACAGCAACAGCTGACAGCTTATGTCTCTAGACACTCCTAAGGAGGATCCCGAAACAGAGGAGCTAAGTGTGCCACAGAGATAAGGCACATGCGTAAGAGGTTGAATGGGTTCTAAACTGCAGCCTGTAACAGATGGGGTACGGACCTCCTCGATATCCGTTGGGGTGATGCCTGTTTATATACCCCTTGTCTATGTAGAACGCGCAACTACAAAGCATGAAAATAAAAAGTGAATAATCTAAGCCATCTGTTGTGTTTTGTCAAATTTATTCTCTTGCTACAAATTTAAAGAGTTGTGATTTTCATTTTAAAACCGAAAATAGGGTCTGTGAGGCACTTTTTTCAGTTTTTTATTAAAAAAAAAAAAAAGTAGCGATGCTATGCGCTTAGGCAATCTGCGTCTCTAGCATGGCCACCAGGTGAGAAGCAGGCGCACTCATGTTGTTTGTGCACAGGCAGCAGTGGTGGCGCTACTAGTTTGTTTTTAACCACAAAATGGGTTCACTAAGTCCAGCTATAAGCAGTTCCAATAATATCCATTAGGTGTCAGGTGTGAAGAAAACACTAGGTTTTTTAACCGCAAAAAAGCGCAAGCAGGTAAAAGCAGTTCCAATAATATCTGCTAGGGGTCAGGGCACCACTAAACTCCAGTAAACCCAGCTATAAGTAGTTCCAATAATTTCCACTAGGTGTCAGGTCAAAATGGCGTTGTCAAGGTCAAGGTGACATCATTGTTTACATTTTAACATTGCCATGACAACACATTTGTTTATGTTTTGTTGTTGCCATGGCAACCGTCTCTCACGCCTTCAATTGCAAAATTTCAAATTTCCTGCCTTTTAAACTAGACTATCTCTGAGCCAATCAGAGCTCAATAAACTAGGTCATGACGTCACTTCCGGTCTCTCAACCAATCAAAGCTCGAGATTTCAAATTTCTCGCCTTCGTAAGTAGGTCAAATCAATTTCAGTAGCTGTTCCTATGCGCTGAGTTGGCCCCTATTTACTTTTTTCTTCTCTACACAATTAGGTATCTACTGAGGCCTGAGAGGGACACACATATTGAAGGAAAAAAGATGAATGATAAGATTTTTAAATGAAAACACATCATGTTGACAAAGTAGTCAAAGCAGATAGAAAGTCATGAGTATAATTTTCAAAGTTGTATAAATGATGATGGTATTTTGATTCATCATTCTTGTAAAAAATTAAATTATATACAAAAAGGTTTCACTTTTGGGTGTCCATAGACACGTCACCTCAAGCTCATTATATAAACATCACCACATCACGTTATTTAAGCTGCTAACAGAGACCTAACAGAACCTAACAGAACCATGGCTAAGTATGAATCATTTGGGTCAGATGGAGAAATCATCAAGAAAAGGTGAGGCCTATTTTTGTGTTTAAATGGTATATCTGCAATAAAAAGTTATGTAGTTACACTAGTATAGTTATATCATAGTATCTCACTGATAAGGTGCAACTAACACAGGGTATAAGGTGTGTCCAAGTTGCCTCACCTATACATGTACATGTATATGACCATGGCTAAGTATAAATCGTTTGGGTCGGATGGAGAAATCATCAAGAAAGAGTAAGGCCTATTTTTGTGTTTAAATGGTATATCTACAATAAAAAGATATGTAGTTACACAAGTATAGTTATATCATAGTATCTCACTGATAAGGTGCAACTAACACAGGGTATAAGGGGTGTCCAAATTGCCTCACATGTATATGACCCAGCTGGGGTTTGATTTGGAGCAGTTCTGTTCTAGTCTTAAAACTTGTATTGTAATACATCCTTTCCTAGAAGGCTCACCCAGACTGTCAGGCAATTCTATAAGGGAACATTCAACAATTTCGTCACTGCTTAGGGGATGGGGGGGGGCGTTCTTTGGGGACCTCTATATGTTCCATACAAAAACAGTGACAAAGGAGTGGGTGGTATCATGTACACTTTAATAAGGCCATAAATTGTAACATATGATTGTATTAATGCATATAAAATGAGGCACTACTACATAACCTTAGCACAACCATAGCGTACTGATGTGGGTAGTAAAAGTGGGCCTCAGAATTACCAGTACTTTATGTCAGTGGGCCACCAAAACATATTGATGTGGGTAGTAAAAGTGGGCCTCTAAAATACCAGTACTTTCTGTCAGTGGCCCTCCAAAACGTATTGATGTGGGTAGTAAAAAGGGCCCCTCAAAATGCCAGTAATCTGGAGGCTAGGGAGCCCCAAATGCCAGGTATTTTTGCTTATTTAATGGATTTTAACATAGTATACCTGTCAAAGGGAATAACTTAAGAACAAAACACTTTTATATCTAAGATGTAACCTATTTTCTCTTTATGTTATCAAAAAATAATCTCTATCAATCATGTACATGCACCCATTAATTAGTCTTGAAATAGGGTAATTGGCTAATTATTTCAAAAATGAAAAATCATGTCATATTCATGGCCAGGTAATGTGGTGATGCCTTTGATCAGGTTTGTCAATGAGGTCTTCATTAGATGGAGTAATACTTGAAATATTGTGAGAAAACTCAAAATAACCCAATTTTTCATGTTTTGATAATTTCTTTTGAATATGTTTTACTAGGTTTTGGCTCCTCTGTGCTGAGTTTGATATAAGGAGGATTCCTAAAGAATCTGCATGCCATAGCATATTAATGTGTAATGAAGAGGAGTTCCCATCATTGTAGAACATTTTGGCATGAGGCTTTCTTCAATGGCCATAATGTTTTAATGTGTAATAAAATGGAGTTCCCATCAATGTAAAATGTTTTAGAACGTTATGGCCTGAGGCTTTCTACAGCAGCCATTATATATTTAATGTATTAGTATCATGGATCACAAAATGACATGAAGTGGTACAGTCAGGTCAATACAATCCAGTCTATGATAATCCAGTCCCACACTTTACAGTCAGAATTTACATACAATATATCTACAGGTGTGTAGGTGTCATGTACAATACATATAATACATGATAACTAAGATAGGGATCTAAGGAAAATGGATAGGGCAATGTGGGTACAAAGCAACAGTGGTACATTGTAACATATCTTCAAGTGTGTAGGTGTCATGTACAATACATATAATACATGATAACAAAGATAGGGATCTAAGGAAAATGGATAGGGCAATGTAGGTACAAAGCAACGGTGGTACATTGTAACATATCTTCAAGTGTGTAGGTGTCATGTATGATACATATATAGTATATCTACAGATGTGTAGGTGTCATGTATGATACCTAGATTATATCTACAGATGTGTAGGTATCATGTATGATACATATGGTATATCTACAGGTGTTTAGGTGTCATGTACAATACATAAAATATATCTACAGATGTGTAGGTACCATGTATGATACATATAATATATCTACAGGTGTGTAGGTGTCATGTATGATACATAGATTATATCTACAGGTGTGTAGGTGTTATCTATGATACATATAGTATATCTACAGGTGTGTAGCTGTTATGTACGATACATATAGTATATCTACAGATGTGTAGGTGCCATGTATGATACATACAGTATAACTACATGTGTGCAGGTGTCATGTATGATACATATAATATATCTACAGATGTGTAGCTGTCATGTACGATACATTTAATATATCTACAGATGTGTAGGTCTCATGTGTGATACATGTAGTATATCTACAGGTGTGTAGGTGTCATGTGTGATACATATAGTATATCTACAGGTGTGTAGGTGTCATGTATGATACATATGGTATATCTACAGATGTGTAGGTGTCATGTACAATACATATAATATATCTACAGATGTGTAGGTGTCATGTATGATACATATAATATATCTACAGATGTGTAGGTGTCATGTACGATACATATGATATATTTACAGATGTGTAGGTGTCATGTATGGTACATAGATTATATCTACAGGTGTGTAGGTGTCATGTATGATACATGTAGTATATCTACAGGTGTGTAGGTGTCATATACGATACATATAGTATATCTACAGGTATGTATGTGTGATAAAAAGGGTTATCACACTGGTCGGTGTGATACAGAGGTTCTTGGTTAAACCTTATTCAACTTGAGATAAATACCAGTAAACATCAGTTTGTGGTACATACTAACAGTAAATGTCATATTGTGATATATGGTACCAGTGCACGCCATATTGTGGTATATGGTCCCAGTACACATTATATTGTGATATATGGTGCCAGAACATGTCATATGATGATACAGGGTACCAGTATGTGTTATATTGTGTTATATGGTCCTAGTACATGTTATAGTGTGATATATGGTACGAGTACACATTATATTGTATGTCACATTATGATAGATATTACCAATACATGCCATATTGTGGTATATGGTGCCAGTACACATCATTTTGTGATATATGCAGTGAATAGTGAGTAATAGATGTTTAATGACCTCTCGGCACATAAGGTCATATACATGGCATGAGTTATATGGTAACAGTACACAGTAGTAGTAATATATGGTACAGTTAAATGTCATATGGGGATACATGGTCCCTATATGACATGTACTAAACTTATAAGTCACCAAAGTCAAGGTGTGACATGGTAGTTTTGCAGCAATGATATCTTCTTCTTTGGTGTCTACAGGTGATATTTCACCTAAGTTTCACCTCAACTGGATTATCAAGTACAATCATAGTGAGAGAAAAAACATCCCCAGTAAATTCTGACTGTAAAGTGTGGGACTGGATTATCATAGACTGGATTGTATTGACCTGACTGTACCAGTTCATGTCATTTTGTGATCCATGATACTAATACATTAAATATATAATGGCTGCTGTAGAAAGCCTCAGGCCATAACGTTCTAAAACGTTTTACATTGATGGGAACTCCATTTTATTACACATTAAAACATTATGGCCATTGAAGAAAGCCTCATGCCAAAATGTTCTACAATGATGGGAACTCCTCTTCATTACACATTAATATGCTATGGCATGCAGCTTCTTTAGGAATTCTCCTTATATCAAACTCAGCACAGAGGAGCCATAACCTACTAAAACGTATTCAAAAGAAATTAGTAATTAGTTATTTAATTAGCTCAAAACATGAAAAAAATGGGTTATTTTGAGTTTTCTCACAATATTTCAAGTAATACTCCATCTAATGAAGACCTCATTGACAAACCTGATCAAAGGCATCACCACATTACCTGGCCATGAATATGACATGATTTTTGATTTTTGAAATAATTAGCCAATTACCCTATTTCAAGACTAATTAATGGGTGCATGTACATGATTGATAGAGATTATTTTTTGATAACATAAAGAGAAAATAGGTTACATCTTAGATATAAAAGTGTTTTGTTCTTAAGTTATTCCCTTTGACAGGTATACTATATTAAAATCCATTAAATAAGCAAAAATACCTGGCATTTGGGGCTCCCTAGCCTCCAGATTACTGGCATTTTGAGGGGCCCTTTTTACTACCCACATCAATACGTTTTGGAGGGCCACTGACAGAAAGTACTGGTATTTTAGAGGCCCACTTTTACTACCCACATCAATACATTTTGGAGGCCCACTGACATAAAGTACTGGTAATTCTGAGGCCCACTTTTACTACCCACATCAGTACGCTATGGTTGTGCTAAGGATATATCCTATTAAACCATGCAGATTCATGATTTTCTTGACAGAAATGGATATCTTCAATGTATATTGATGTTTGTTCTTGTTTTTTCCCTAGCTTAATGAAGATAATAAAGTATTAGCCACCGATACCCAGTGGGTATTGGCGCAATGCAGTGTCCCACTTAACCTGGATCTCCCTGTCTCACTTAACCAAACACTTTCAGGTAAAGTGGGACACTCATATAGGGCTACCATTGTTTGGGACCTACTACCGGTAAATGTTCAAATAAGTGAAAACAGGCAAGTATTTAAGAAAAAAAAGCTACATGGAACATTATTTAACCTGGGTATTATCTAATTATGATATAGACATATACATGAAATATATACTTTATTGGAGTGTGCACTTTAAAACGACTCGTTCATGGAAACTATTTGTGATACACTGAATGTTAACTGTTATTTTTATACCTGTATTGTTTCGAATTATCTACTATATATGGCTGGTAGTTATAAAAGCTCGAATATGCTGTGATATTATTGGCTAATAAACTTATTTAAAACTGAACTCATACTTTAGGTCTCACAGAGCTTGATTCTAAAAACCGACTGCTGAAAATATATCAGGAATTAGAGAACAAATATATGCATCTAATAAATGCATAAAGTCTGAAATGGTACTACATTACTCTCAATGCCATTACTAGCAATTTATTTGACTATTTTTTATGCATCGGCAGATTTTGCAAAGAAAGTGCATCAAGATAATGATAACATTTTGAAAGCATAATTTCTCTTCAATTTGAGTTTGCAAAACGGATGGATAAAACACATATTTTTTTTTTTTAATCGAAAATTATTACTCCTAGCAGAGAAAAGAATTTGGTTTGGAAGGTTATAAGCTTAATTGTCCCACTTTACCCAGTGTCCCACTTTGTCTGAATTTACCCTATGTTAATGAGTATGTTAGAATCTTTTTTATTCAATACCAAAATGCAAATGAAGTCATCATGAAAATGGGGTGGACTTTTGTTGCCTTTGAGGCCAGCAGTGGGTCCTCCATTATAGCCAATAAAAGAAATCAGGTAAAACATCGTGCAGCATTTTTGGCAAAAAAAAGATTTTTCCGAAAATGATTTTTTAATACAATTACGGCCCAAAATCGGGCCTTTAGAAAATCAGACCTGGAAATGTCAAGCACCAATTGTCTCCATTGGTTTCCCATTTGAAATCGTCCCAAGAATCGACTGTAATGGAAGACCCAAGCATATCCACAAATGACGTCATGCTGGAGGGGGAGGGGCAGTCAGGACTGGTATTAAGCGTTGGTTCCACAGCCATACAATCGGTCGGAATAGCCCTAATCCGATGATTTATAATATATCAAAAGTATAGAAAAAAATCGGTCGGATTAGTGCTAATCCGACCGATTTATGCCTGTGGAACCAGTGCTTTAAGCAGGTATTCTACTGCCGTCGGTCGGCTGAGATTTTACTAATCCGACTGATTTTTTTTATACTTTTGTATAATCAAAAATAATCAGATTAGCAAAATTTTCCATATTAATTTTCCATATACCCACAGCATTGCAAAAACTAGCAAAAAACTTGAAGGGGGAGGGGGCCCTGGGAGGGGGCAGGTCACATAATTCATTTATGGATGTCCCCATCTCTCTAATCACCAGATGCAGCATTCTAAGCCGGGGGCAGTGTCTGTTTGCTTTGTCTGTTCTTGCCGTCTTCTGTTTAATTACAATCATCATCATCACTTCTGTATTCTACAATCAACGTTCTGCTAACTTACCAGGCAAGTCATTGACCGTTCAATCAACCTTTCACTGAATCAAAGAGGAGCACTCATCTAGAGTAATCACTACTGAAGGCTTTAATTTCAAGTTGACATTTTGTTCATTTGTAAGTAGTTAGGATAATGACGTTTCGATCAGAAATTCTAGATTCTAATGAGTTTCTTGCTGTCATAGCATCTTGTAACACAATTTCATGGTTATTTGACACCGCTTGGCAAAAAACGTTAACCAATTTTCAACCAAATAAACCAATAAGGAAACCAATCATATTAAACGTTTTTTAATGTAAAAAAAAACACGTTTTTATGCCAAGTGGGACCATGTAAAATATGTGACATGTACTGGGAATGCACCTTGCACTAAGGGCCCTTTTCGCAGACCGTGTCACATATATTGTAATGTCCAGACTCCAGAGTAGCACCTGATAATACACAAAGCTACAGTAATAAACTTCAGAAAGGAACACCATTACCAGTGTAGGGGTTCATTCCCACTCAGGTGCGAAGATGCCGTGCAGACCGAGGACTGTTCACTTGATGGTATCACTCCCCCTATGTATACCATACCGATCCAGGGGTAGTTGGAAGGTAGAGAATGTCAGGCCAGGGGAAGTAGCTCAGAGGTAGAGTAGCCACTTCGAAGTTGGAGGGTCCCGGGTATGAGTCCCGGTTTCTCCATGACATTTTCCACTGACCACTACACTTCAGGGTTTCGGGTCAGCGTCCTGGTCAGGGATTCGATTCATATTCAGAACCCTATCGAATCCTTTACCAAACATTTCTGTGGATGTCTTCCTCCCAGACCATATTCTTAACCTGGCGACATTTGACTTATAAAATCATCCAATGTCAGATTTGATAATTACCGTACAGTCACTTATAACCTGGAATGTATACAGAGTACATGCGGTATATTATCTGAAACTCCATTCATTCTAATGACCTAGCCTCGAATACCCTGTATTGTCTGAATAGATATGGATGCTGCCTACGGATGCTGTCAGATGTGGATTTCCTGTTTCTGTCCTACTACTTATGATGTTAATCTACACACGGATGGATACGTTTTATCCAAATTTTACTTCTTGGAGCTGAACAATTCTACAATAGCTTTGGAGATACGTTCTGGAATATCTACATATTTACTACTACTATTTGGACACTTACGGACATTCACTTCAGGATTAATTGGCCTGTGTGCCTATGTCTTAGGATCCATCCATCTGGATATACACCACTATTACTAAAGGAACTTTAGCACTACTATAGGATTAGGGTAGCTGCCCTATCAACTACCGTGTTACTTTTTATAAGAGACTAGCACATCCATCCTGTGGTTAGCTGACCACTAACGGATTTATTAACATCGACCACATCGACTTCAATGCCAAGACAGCATCTGGATACTAGATTACTTACAAGTTGAATATATTCATATCAGTACGTTAAAAAACCATATCACTGTTTCCTATGTTTGATATTAACCATATTATATTTGTAAAAGGTTTATTGTAAACCAAAGCTTAACTATAACTTGGTTATCATAGTTCAATGTTTAATATTATACCGGTTCAGATCTGTGAGATATTATATGATATTATAAGACACCAAATGTGTTCAAATAACAGATCTGTAAGAACTATATGGTTAATACACCAGGATATTGTATTTTCATAATACGATATAGTGTTAAAACATGATGATGATCATGGATTAAAGATGAGTAACACAGAGTAGCTCTAGATTGACTCAGCCATGTGTATTGAGATTGTTGTTACCGGAAGTAAGAAAATAAGATGGCCGCCGCGCATGCGCGCGTACGCGTAAACACACAACATCCTCCCTTTTGACAGAAATGAGAATGACATATATCTTTAGATCATAAAGGTAACTTATTAAAAGTTCATCTCGAGTCTTTGGAATAGTTTATGTATGTTTATGTATAATTCATAAAGTTTGTCTTTGAATCATCAGTTAACTCACGTAACTGTTCTAACTATGCGTAGTGTTTATGTGATATAAGTTTTAAATGATATGCTCAGTGGGTCATTATAGTAATTCATAATTGTCTGTTTCACGTTCTTGAAATGGTTAATGCGCTGAAATGAAAGAGTAGGGTCAGGTAGACTGCCTGATGCCTCTGTGTGAATGACAGGGATTATTCTGCCCTATGCGTCAGACACGTATGCTTTACTGGAAGCGTAGTGGCACTTTAACTGCTCGGCCAGACCTAGTGGTCTTGACTGGTGGTGCAGGCATCTCTGGCGGCTCGGCTATTTGGTTAGCCGGTTTGGCCACTGGATTACCCCGATGTTTCTTATCCGGAGTGGTAGCCTTCTTAGGTCGTTCTTTAGTAGGTGAGCGTGGTGTGACTGTTGGAGGTGCTGGCTTCGTTATCAGTGATTGGTGGTATCTCTGCCCGTGTGTTGGGTTCCTTGGTTTTCTTCAGGTGTTGGCGATTTCTTCGAAGTATGCCAGTGGGTGTTTCAATGGTGTATGACCTTTCATCCAGTCTTTCGATGACTATTCCTTTGGTCCAGGCCTTGTTACCCAGTTTGAAAGGTTCGAGTCGCACAGTGTCTCCTTCCTCAGAGGGGACAGAGTGGCAGATTTTCTGTAGGCATACTCAGCCTGCAGCGCCTGGTCTCGTTTGAGGTCGCATTTGGTGTGTCTAACATCTACCACTTCAGGCTTCAAAAGTGCAGGGGCTGTCGGGAGCATCGTTTTGGTGCGGCGACTCATCAAACGTTGCGCGGGGCTAGATAGCATGCCCTGTGTTGGTGTGTTCCGATGATCTAATATGGCAAGATAGGGATCAGTCCCTGCCTCTCGGCACTTGCGCATAATCTTTTTCGCCATCTTCACGGCTGATTCAGCCTTACCATTAGCCTTGCTGTTATAAGGGCTGCTGGTCATCTGCTCAATGTCTCATTCGTTGCAGAAATCCCGGAATTGTTCGTACACATATTGGGGTCCGTTATCAGACACTAACGTGTCAGGAATACCATATCGGGTGAAATGGGCTTTGAGTTTTGCGATGATGGTGGAAGAGTCGATCTCTGGTAGCATGTCGACTTCCCAGAAGTTACTCAGGTAGTCAACCATGATGAGGTAGTTCCGTCTGTGTAGTGTGAATATGTCGGTACCTAATTTGGCCCATGGTCTGTCTGGTACATCATGGCTCATAAGAGGTTCCTTTGGGTTTGCTGTTTCATATTTCCTACATATGTGACACTTAGAGATGAAATCTCTTATTTCCTGTGTCATATTGGGCCAGAATATGCTCTCTTTTGCACGTCGCAGGCACCCATCTATTCCGAGGTGGGACGAGTGGATCTTTACCTTCACGGTTGCTCGCTCGCTCATAGGGATTACTACGCGCTCACCGCGGAAGACGAGGCCCTCATGTACCTCCAGCTCATCGCGGAATGCGAAGTATGGATGTAGTATAGGCGGCACATGAACCTTCTCATTTGGCCATCCTTTGAGAATAGCATCTTTGAGGGTCATCATCGTCATGTCGACTTCAGTGGTGCGGCGAATGCTCTCTATTCGGGAGTCGGACATGGCCATATATTTGGTCGCGTTGACGCTCTTGAAGTCTTCATGATGACCGTCGGTCGTCTGTCTGTAAGCACGAGACAAAGTGTCAGCGAGGTGCATCTGTTTACCTGGTGTGTATGTGACATCGACGTCATACTGTTGTAGGCGCATTAGCATGCCTTGTAGACGCTTTGGGGCTCTTGCTAGCGGTTTGTTCATGATGTTCTGCAGAGGCTTGTGGTCAGACATCACGCTGACCTGTCTTCCAAACGTATATTGATGGAATTTCTCAGCACTCCACACGATAGCAAGCATTTCTTTTTCTATCTGTGCGTAACACACTTTGGTGTCAGTCAGGGCGCGGCTGGCAAAGGCTATAGGTTGGCCTTCTTGTAGAAGCGCTGCCCCAAGTCCGGTCTTGCTGGCGTCGCACTGAATGGTGAGTTCCTTGCTCGGGTCATAATACCTGAGGACTGGTGCCTCACTCACAAGTTTCTTCACTTGCTGTAGTGCTCTGTCTTGGGCACCCGACCAGTTCCATGGCACATCCTTCCGCGTTAGTTGGCGGATTGGTTCCATCACGTCTGATAGTCGAGGTAGGAATCGTGCTAGGTAATTTATAAACCCGTTGAGTCGCTGAACTCCTTCCACATCTGTCGGTTTCTGCATCTCCATCACCGCGTCCACCTTTTCTGGGTCAGGCTTCAGGCCTTCATGGGTGATGAGATGTCCGAGGAACGATATCGATTTTTGTCGAAGTTTCATCTTAGCGGAGTTGAGTCTGATGCCCTTCTCTTGACATCGTTGAAGTAGGTGCTCTAACTTCTTGTTATGGTCCTGTAAGGCTTCGTTGTCTGTCTCACCCTTGCCATATACCATGAGATCGTCCGCGATGCAGATAACCCCATCCAGGTCATGGATGCACTCATGGAGCTTTCGGGCGAATATCTCTGACGAGACACTTGTACCAAATGGCAGTCTCAGCCATCGGTAACGGCCATACGGGCTTGCAAAAGTAGTTAACACTGACGACTCTTCGTCTAGTTTGACTTGCCAGTAGCCGGACTTCAGGTCCATCGTCGATACTATCTTAGCTTGGGATAGCTCTGGCAGTACGTCGTCTAGTGTGCACAATGGGAAGTGCTCACACTTCAGCGCTTTATTCAGAGGTCTGGGTTCGATGCAGATCCTCAGATCACCAGTCTTCTTGGTCGCTGTTACCATGGTGTTCACCCAGTCCGTCGGTTCGCTAACAGGCACTATTACACCCTGCTCGACTAGCTGGTCGAGCTTCTCTTTGATCCTGGTTTTTAGGGAGATCGGGACCTTTCTCGAGGGTTGTATAGTAGGCGTGACGGTTGGGTCGATATGAAGTGTCGCGGTGCCTGGCATGCAGCTGACATCTTCTCCGAAAACTTCTTGGTATTTGGCTATGATTGGGCACTGGTGAGCGTCTTCCTTCTTCTTTACGCTGGCTACTCGGTGGAAATTGTCCTCCAGGACAGAGATGAGACCCATTTGCTGGCTCGCCGATACTCCCAGGATCGGCATCAGTTCACTGTCCTCTACCACCACGAAGTTCTCATTGTAGCCTTTTCCATTTGCCGGATTCTTCATTCTGACTCGGCATTCTCCGAGTGGGTGCTTCAGGCTCTTGTCCCACATCTCGAGAGTGTTTCTTGGTGGGCTCAGCTTGGTACAGTCGATATATTTTACTGGTATGAGGTTGACGGATGCACCGCAGTCTACTTGGAACTTGATCGGTGTGCCCGTTATTGTCATGTTGGCATATATTAGCTTGTCGGCGCGTTGATTAACTGCGCTGATCTCCTTCACTCCGTTGATCACCTCGTACTGGCTCTCCTCACTATCGGACTGCTCTTGCATGGCTCGTACCTTCCTTGTTTTCTTCTTCTGGGGTTTCTTAGTTGTAGTCGGTAGCTTCTTGCATACCGCATCAGAGTGGTTTCTGCCACCGCATGTGAAACACTTCTTCCCCCAGGCCGGGCAGTGCTTTCTTCCGAATACGTGAGTATTAGCACAGAATTTGCATTCTTGCGGTTGATCTTTAGACTTGGTCCAGTCTCTCCGCTTGGTGTGAACTGCGTTAACCTCTTCTGTACCGCCGCTTGCGTTAACGTGCTTGAGGCGCAAACCTGTCGCTTCGTCGGTGTGGCATATGTCAATACATTTTTCGAGGGTCAATTTTCGGCGGTTTAGTAGCAGCTTCCGAGCCTCTTCAGACCGGATGCCCATCACGATTCGGTCGCGTAGCAAAGTGTCTCTGAGGCATTCGCAGTGGTTGCAGCTTTTGGTTAGATGACGGAGTGCTGTCAGATACTCATCAAAACTCTCTTTCGGTTCTTGGTCCCTTTAAATTTGTACCTTTCCATTGTCTCGTTCAGTTCCCCGATAATGTACGCATCAAATTTATCAATAATGTCTTTGACTGTTCTATCGGCCCCTTCTTCGAATACGAAGCCGTTATAGATCTTCAGGGTGTCTCTCCCTATGGAGTTGAGAAACATGGAGGTTTGGTAGACCGCATCTGTTGTGTCCAGGTGGGAGATCACAGTATAGTTCTCCCACTGCTGTTTCCACAACAACCAATTCTCAGTTTTGTCGGATTGTAGATTTTAGGGGGACCGGGGGTCTGATGCTAGGCACAAAGCGGCGTGCTGGTTGATTTCCTCCTTGGTTTTGGTTCCCCCCTCCTCCTACATTATCTTCATGATCTGACATTTTGGTGTTGGTACTTATTTAATTTGTAGTAGGGTTGGGTGACTAGCAGGTCACAATTCAGAATAGTGTGTTTAGACTAGCAGGCCTAAACTTGTCACTTAATAAATTCCTATACACTTTCAGGGCATAGAGCTTGTATATAACTTGAGTCAATGAGTCTCTTCAACCAGTTACTGTGGGTGTCAGGGAGGGCAGGCAATATGGCTTCCTTCAGGAAAGCATGTGGGATTGCCTGTGTTTGGCTTCAGGCCAAAATACACCTTTTTCACACTTGCAGGGTGAATAATTAAGTAGTGTTTCTACTTACAGTTCTTTGGTGCCCTTCCCTATCCCTTTACCAGCTGCCTACCATGTTAAAACATGATGATGATCATGGATTAAAGATGAGTAACACAGAGTAGCTCTAGATTGACTCAGCCATGTGTATTGAGATTGTTGTTACTGGAAGTAAGAAAACAAGATGGCCGCCACGCATGCGCGCGTACGCGTAAACACACAACATATAGATATATAAAGATATTACCTGGTGCTAAAAAGTAGTTCATTTGTAAATACAGTGGTATAGACATGTGTGTATATTTTTCTAAAAAAAAAAACTTACTTTGGCTATACTGATGTATAGGCGATTGATTTTTTTTCTGAATGTATTGTGATAACTTAATATTATAATATTGTAATACTTCTTGTCAGAACTAGGGCTTAATAGGTATCAGGAAGTAATAGTGTTACATTTAGAGTCTTTTTCAAGATTTATTTATATAAGGTCATGTGTTATTAATTCATAAACGAGGTTCTATATCAGTCCTTATCAGGACTTATTCATATAATCAGATCCGTAACATATATCCGATTGAGTAATTCGTTTATTGTATTGACCTCCAGAGTGTAAAACTATCCATAACTTTAATATTACTATCGAATATAATTGGTGTAAAAACTATGATACTCTACTATGGTATGGTTGTATAACTATAATTATTCCTCTATTATACAGGTAGACATAATGTATATGTTATCCCTATATAGTATCTACCCAGCTAGCACTACTCATGTAATTTACGTCATTCTTATGTGAAAACTGATCGTTTTTACGTAAAAAAGACATCATTTGGATGAGTTGTGCTAGCAGGGTAATAGTTATAGCTCCTACCTATTGTCTAGGGGAGCAGTGTAGAGGTATATAGTTATCCTAATAATATTTGGTGCCGTCTGGTGTGGTGGGTGAGTCCTGTTGCCTGGTGTTCCAGAGGTTCTGGGTAGGTGGCAGCACCAATCCGGGTCCGTGGGACACCTGGCGACAAACCTAGGGATCCATATAAAAGCACTGCGCTCACCTGCTACGTCAGAGGTCATGTAGGCCTCCGCACAGGCTACATGTAATGACATGTTTCCCTAACTACCATTTATAGGGTAACCGGAAGGTGTACTGAATAAACACGTTGGCATACACTTGGAATAGTGTCTTCGTATTTCTTTCGAATAACAAGACTCAAACCTAGCTGGTAAAACCAAAACCACTACACCACCATATATATTCATGTGAACACCATATTCTAGATACATCAGGAGTGAGGTATCCAGCTATTACTGGTGGACCCTTTCCAAATGCTGTGGTTCAGAGCCAGCACAAGGCCTGCTCCGCTATCGGTGTGTAAGTATCCATAGTAATGTAGGAGTAGCTTGAGCATGCCCATTGGCCTGCATGATGCACCAATAAAGTGCTAGTGAGTAGATTCCCATGCACTTCACGGGTGCATCATGCTGACCCTATGGGATTGTATCAAACCAATAGCATCGTTATGATGCATGAATGTATCAATGCACTATCCGAAATTAAATTGGTATTGGGTATATACATACTGACAGACTATTTGTATAAAATGACTCCTTATTTTTACTCTCATCCACAAGATGGCATATCATATCACCAAAATTGGTCTCTCCTATACAGACATTTGCTATACTTACTGAATGGGAATGACCATGCAACCAACATTGTATAACATGTGTGAAAATATCTAATCATTATATCAGAGAGAGTAGAGTAATATTCTATGATTATATGAAGCATGTTGTGTGACCATGGTTACTGTATTGTTACATTTTGAAAAAGTGACAAAAGTGAATAAGAAAATGGGGATATTCCACATCAAGCTCACAGTCTTTTCTATGGCAGGGATGTATTGCAGCGGAATGGTTCAGTGGTAGATGCAGCAGTGGCCATACAGTTCTGTACCGGAGTCTTGGTACCACAATCAATTGGACTCGGAGGTGGATTCTTCATGACCATATATGCAGCGTAAGATGCTATACATTCAGATCTGACAGCTTTTGTATTAAATGTCTATGTGTTATTTTTTTTAATTAAAGTGGCGCAGTCCAATTTTCTTTTCGTTTTTCAATTTGTTCTAAAATCTGTTCCACACACTACTTTAACATAATACATATATTTATGTGTTAGTAAACATAATGGGTCAGGCCATAGACCTTTTGCATATTTCCAATGGGTGGAATTATAGAGTGCACTCCATGATTTCCTCAATTATAAACTAAATCATGAAGAATGGAAGTAAAGAGTAGATCTAGGTACCAATGGAAGTGGTGTCTATAGAAATACCCTAGTTCACTTTTTGAGTAGATTGTTCCCTAGACAGGTAGCAATCCAAAATACATTTTCAGGGACTCAAAGACTATATTTCCTCATCTTGACCCATGGGCTTCCTGTAAGGCACGCATGATGCATAAATTGCCTGGGCTGCATTTGTGCATCATGGACATGAAGTGCATCATGCATTGCATCACGATGACTAATGTGCATGATGCACTCCTGAAATAGTGGCCCTTTAAGGTAATGACATTCTCAATGTACCAGTGATGTTGCACCGAGTCATAATCTTCTTGTCTTATAGCCCTAACAATGGATCTGATAAGCAGTTTACTAATACAATTGTTGCTCGCGGGGTGGCACCAGCAGCAATTCTCAACTACTCCAGCACTATGGCTATCAAAGGTATGTGCTTTTTCTCTTTGAATCTAGAATTACACTCATGGTATAAAAATTGAATTCTTCAAAGGCCAGATCATATAGGCACAAAGTAGGCATAAAACCTAAACCCCCCGCCCCCCACACCTGTTGCTGCATTGTAAGGCTATAGTCAGCATTTGTGTAGTACAGTACAATACAATGCATGAACATCATGTTTAAAACAACTGCATAGTAACATGTGCATGGGCCTTGATTTTGAAAAGTTTAGTGCTGTTCTATCAGATAATACAGAGAGTGGTCATTTTTTAGAAACAAGGGAGGGGTGGTGGTTTTGGGGGGATGGGCAAAAGATTTCAGACCCCTCTTGTCGGAGGAGGAAACAAATTTCACCCTTTCTTAGTGAAATAGCCAGTGCATTGCTACCCACTTGGCAAAAAAACGTTTTTTCAACGTTTGCAAACGTTTTTATTTGGTTCGGATAAAAAACGTTTTCAACCAATTTTCAACCAAATGTAGGGGTATGGTATTCATATTGTAATATTACACTCATAACGTTCATGTACCCATGGGACTCAGACCCAGGTCTCTGGGTGTGATGGGGGAGTCCGGATGGCAGGTGGCAGCACCTGCCTCCGGTTTCGTATCCGTTATACCAGGGGGCCTTCCACTCGTCCGTCACACGTCACGTGACGGATCTGAGTTTCGCGGTCTTTTCCCCTATATAAGGGCAGTTCCTACTGTAGTTCTTCAGTAGTGGTCCTACCACTGCTCAGCACCCTTCTATTTTTACCTATGGGTAACCGGATGCCATCCCAATATAACTAAGGTCAGAATAAAACACTCGGTTGTCTACCCGGAAACTTCTTCTGGGTACGCACAAAGGGGGAGGGACAAAAAAAAATTGACCCCTCAAGGGGGAGGGCCAAATAAATTTTGACGCGCCCGCCTGAAAGTCCACCACCCCTCCCCTGTTGTTAAAAAATGACCATTCCCTTAGAAGGCAACCGACTTTGGCCAATCCACAAGGGGGCCATTTCTCACATTGAAGCTGTGCCTTATATGCAGGGTATTACTACCATATAACATTTATAGGTGAAATGCCAATAGCAGTTCTGGGTGAGCCACTCTGTCTAAATGGTGTGTAGTGAGTCTATACCCACTTGTTAACAGTACATTACATTGTAATTGTACCATAATATTATATACAATTTACAGGTGGCATGTCCATAGCAGTTCCGGGTGAGCTGCCAGGGCTGCATGCAGCATGGCGAGCCTATGGCCGGCTGCCCTGGGAGGACCTGGTGACTCCCGCCATAAAGCTACTGGAGAATGGTGTCATCATCAATGGTCCGCTAGCACTAGTAATACAGTCACATGAGGATCCTGTGAGAGAGTCACCCGGCCTAAGGTATTATATTCAAACAAATAGTCCTTGGGCCCAGATGAGTGTCTACAGAGTTTGAGTACCAATCTTGTAAGATAAAGTGAGGCCACTACCTTATGAGAAAATGATCCAGGATCCTGGATCATTTTAGAAAAGGCATTGCAGTGATTAAATAAGAAATCTTCCAAGCCCACTATATGGCCTGGAAGATCGAGGCTGGTTGCAGTCTCGTCCAGTCGGGTTTCAGGGAACTCCCTCTCTCGTGTTTGGGGATTGTGGGTATCCATATTCTGGGGAATATTATTATGCACTGTACCTGCCTACATTTTACCACTACACCAACCAGCAGCCAGAACTACTTTTACCCACAAACGCTGGTCGCCAGAGACGACTCACGCTAGTGGTCGAGCTGGGGCCAGATTGGGCTGGTTGCACTGAAGTGGTGATTTGTTGCTACCACCTGGTGTAGAATATCAGAACTACTGCAAATTCACTTTTACTAACATATTCCTGATTCTGCTGTTTATTTTGTAGTATAGCAAGGTAATTAGAGTTCCCCATCGTTTGATATTACAGCATTAGTGCATCATGATAACTCTTTATGATTGCATCAAACCCAAGACCAGCCCGATGCATGAATTCAGCAATGGTGGCTTACTCACCAGGGCTTCAGGGCTGAATATAGACCATACTTCATTTGCCATTAACATCAGCATTTGAAGGTAGATAATGCAGGAGTGCATTATGCCCAATGGCCTTTATGATGCAGGAATAAAGTGTCAACTAGCAACAGCAAACAAACCAATTTTCGCATACTAACATTTTATAACTTCAATATAATGCATAATATATGATATGATACCTAGGTTACTCAATAATTTTCTTCTGGAGCCTTTTCTGAAGGCCTTTTGGGTGTGAGATCTGGCAAGTGCATTGTCCACACCATAATTTTTGGCACATAATCTTCTATAGAGAGCAAAGTAACAGGAGGAGACATTTGATATTTGTTATGGACAGAGTACTCATAGGGAACAAATTACCAGTGAAATTGTAAGCATTTTGCACTAATTTCAAAGAAAATATGGCCATGTTGCTGGATCTTATATTGCCATAAATTCAGATATGCATAATAATCCTCAAAAATCACAAATAATGCCTTCAGCCCTGTCCAATATATTTTTAATTATGCATCTGCCAGCCTAATGTGAATAATTAGGATAGATGCTGGACTCTCAACTTGAGTATGCATTGAATCGGACTTGATCATACATGAAAAAAGGGGGTGTGACTTGTAAAAAGTCTTTTTTTTGTGCTTTCTGAGGGTAAAAACATTAGAAATCGTCCAAATCTGTAAATTAAAAATAGCACATTTAGATCTCAGTGTCCCCTATACACTTATAACTTTAAATCCAGTGGGATTCACCAGAGAAATTTTCTATAGCAGTGTGACATAACCATCGAAAGTTGAGAGTGACAATTCCCTAAGACCCCTGGGTTGTCTAGCAATAGCATCCAAACATATTCCATGCCTAGCAACAGGCCGAAAAGAAGGGTAGAGTAGATACTTTTTTTGAGGTTTGAAAAGTGTTTATTGTCAAATCACGATCATACAAAAGTGGTAGCATGACAATAAGATGAATTCCTCGATCTTTTGTTACACCAAATTTGTTTGCACAGATAATGTGTATGATGATAAACCAAATTAGAATGAAAGATGAAGTGCATACAATCAAAAAAAATTAATAAATATTAAATATACACATTACACTATGTACTATATACAAAAATAGAACAATTGACCTCATCAGTAATTACTACTCACGCTAGTTGGCATTTGCCTAAAGAGGGAATAAAAGGACTGAAATTGATAGATGGCACACTAATTCTTGTATCAGATAACAGCAGATGAAGACAAGAGACTTTGTATAATACACATTAGCTAGTTGTAATATTGTCAGCCACCATAGGTGCGGTCCAAGCGAACAGCTCCCTAGTGGCCAACTCAAAGGGATAACAATTAACCAACATAAGTGGTATTAAAGGCTCAATGTTAACAATTGCATGTTACTAGTTGCTACAGATGTGGCTCATTGTAATATTATGTGCCACCATAGGTGCAGTCCAAGCGAACTGCTCCCTAGTGGCCAATTCATAGGGATAACACTTAACCAACATAAGTGGTCTAAGGGCGCAATGTTAACAATTGCATTGTACTAGTTGCTACAGGTTCAGTCCAATCGAACAGCTCCCTAGCAACAGATATTCAGATATTCAAATCCTCCACTCCTCTAATACGCGTCTAGATGATTAAAGATCTCCTGCCGTGTATAAAACATACTTCTTGTATTTAGGTGTACCATCTTCAGTCCCCTCATTCCCAAAAGAATCATGGAGTCTAGTTGTGGGTGTGGTCATGTTCAAAACAATATATTATAGACAATACAAAACAAAAATATGAATATATACAAATACAGTTAAACCACCAGCTATAAAATAGCTGATGGTTTAGAGAAAACCCCCAGCAGATTTCCCAAACTTTATGTTCTGCGGGTGGTTATAGAGAGAAGAGAGGGAGCTACTACTGGTTTATAAATATTTCTCAGCTGCAGGACAAAACGACAAAAGTAAACAATAACAATAAATACAGTTTAACCAGTTTATGGCTTATATATTAAAAGTGAATATTCAGAAAAGTAAAAGATACACTAACAATACAGCAACACAGCATAAGATTTGGACTCTGAATTACATAATACTTAATTATTAACATTAGAGGATGTTGTGATTTTATAAACCAAACTAGATAAGATTAATTGAAATAACCGGGTACCCTATCCTATTCACCATAGTAAGTAGGTACTCACCCTATAGCTTGAAATTATAATTAGGTCAGCCAACCAAACAATAATAATCAGTCAACCAGTCCCTCTCCTGCTTATTCTAACTTCGTAAGGATTCCACCACCTGAGGGCCATGGTTAAATTGGTCTAAATCATCATCTCCATCAAATGACCGCCACCGCTATATTACCCATAAATGATGGACCAAAAATCCTTTATCATTTTTGACATTAAAGGAATCATGCAACAATTAATCAAAAACTTGACCTAATTTGCAGTGTGCCGCATCATTCTATTATTTTATTATTTCACTACGCATTGAGTTGGTGAAACACAAGAGCAGGTTATCAATACAAATTAATCACAATTAGGTAAAGCAAAATAATCAATCAGAAATTTTGTCACGCGCTTCAACATAGCATGGTACAACTTCCACAGGTTTGATCCAAGTGAATCACTCCCATGAGATCTTAAAAGTTTGTATGTACAGTATCCCTATAACATGTACAATACTAATACCCACTTGCCCTCATTTATCAAATCATACTTATTCATGTAATAATGATAATAATAATAATAATAATAATAATAATAATAATAATAATAATAATAATAATAATAATAATAATAATAATAATAATAATAATAATAATAATAATGATAATGATAATAATAGTCACAATGCGATTCTCAACAGTTATATATCACAGTGCCCACAGGTCATATCTACCGGTGTTACACTTTACAATGAAGCAACATGATTCATAGGCATATTTAATATCGCATTATTATCATTTAATTAGTGACTGGAGTATTCTGTTACAATGTTTGTAAGTTGAAAAATGTCATCCTAAGCATATCTTTATCATTATCAAAAACTGAAAAACTCCAAGACTCAAAATTTATCTAGTACCGTAACCCATGCACAACATATTAAGCATGCTCACATTGTAACAAAATTACCAATATGTCAGTGTTATTATCTTGCATTTCAGTATAGGTATTAGCACCAGACTTAATCCTAACGATCAAATCACTCCTAGTGTTTCCAGCATCAATTCCTTGTCTATATCAAGTATACGCGCATATTTCATAGTTGATCTCAAGTTGGTGTTAGCACTAGGTGTAATCCGAACGAATTACTCCCAGTTTTGCGAGCTTCAGTTTCATGTCTATATCAAGTATATGTGCATATCTCAAGGTCAGTCTAACAAGGCTTTATCCGTTACTCACACTACATGTTGTGTCATGTCAAGGCATGTCAATCAGCAATCTATCATGATAGTATGATGACAGGTAGGTCAATTCGTTTAGAACATCTCATTCTTGTCATGCAGGCATGTCTTATTTATCTGGTCAGTTACCTCGTCCCACTCATACTCGTCATCATCTTCTGGCCCAGCAATGCCATCATCCTCATCAACAAGTTGATTATTGGATCTCAATAAGCTTATGCTCAGCTGAGTTGGGGGGACGGTAACACTTGTTTGATAACACTTGCAATTCTAGCAGCCAAGATCTGTTTGACATTGTCAGTGGCATGCAGGCCATCACACATTTTTTGCGGTCCATACTGGCACGTGAGCTTTGGTGTAGACCCCACTTTTCTTCCCTTTTTGCCTCTGTTCCAGTGATTTTTATGGAAAACCGTATGTAACTTGGGCGTAGGCAGATCATGAATTTTATTAAGGTATTGGATATCCCCCTTGAGCAGCTTAATGCTACGATTCAAGGCTGCTTGGTTGGGATCAGGGTAACCCTTACGATTGAACTTTTGAAGATTCATGCCATAGATAGTGCAAACCACGAATTTGGTTTCCGGGTGGAGTTTGTTGAGTTTGTATAGCATTTTGCTTAGACGCACAGCTACCACCGCGCGACACGTCGCAGCATCTGCATGAGGAAAATAGATGTCATGCTTACCATTGATATATCTTGCAGTGACATCGCATGCTCCAGCTATCAGTATTACCAAGTCATAGGCTTCTGTTTTCAACCTTTTTAGGACTTCCTTTTCAATGGTAGCTATGGACCCAGATTTTTTTGCACATTCGCCAGCTTCATAATTAGCATCATCATTGAGAGCACTTTCAATAAGTTCTCCCATCCCTTCTGCTCGAGAATCTCCCGATACAAGTGCAGCCATAGTTTAAGATTTTCTATGTGAGTCAGTATTATACAGTGTTGACGCTATAGTGTTAATTCTGTATCAATCACACCGGGGTTAACACACACACCTTCTAACTACGGTACTCCTGAAAAGAGAACATTAAGATCAGATAAGCAATCTTACCTATTTCGTAACTACAGTACTCCTGGAAGGAAAACATCAAAGTCAGATAAACTTATCAGCCACTGCTATAAAAATCCTTTCAGAACAACTTTCATGGTTATTTTCCCATGCAGGTTCTTGCCTGGGTAGGCATTTTCAGAGTCATATTTCGCATTTCCCACCACTGTCCATGGCCAACCTGAAGCCCACTTTTCTGACCTACTTCCCTCCACTAATGGCCTCAAACCAGTGGCCAATAGAAGCTTGCTTCATTTTGGCCATATTTGGCTTTTATTAGATCCTCCATGAGGGCTGGTTCATATTGCAAAAATGGGTGATTGGTGGGAATCTTTTTTGCATCTCCTGCAAGTTTTATCCGTCTAGGGTCAGACATTGAGAGTATTTCTCGTGCCGCAGCAGGGTGAGCCAATTCTAGTAGCCTCACATGGAAGTACCCTTGCTCTACACTGTTGTATGTGTAGGACACATTCTTATAAACAAAATCTATCTTGCAGGGGTACCAATTAGATAAATATGCATTTTACCCTGATACACAATTCCCATTTTGGTTTCGATGATACGAGTTTCGTCATTGTTTCTTTTTGTTTTCTGTTTGGTCACCCCCCCCCCAGTAGACGGTGGCTCGTAAGGGGGGTGGTCAACTTTATGTTCCTCTGGCACAGATGATAGAGCCGTGTAACTATATACTTTCCCATCAATTTTGATGCCGTCTTTTTCCAAGCCTGCATTAAGACCTTTTTTCTTAGCAGCAGCTACTAGAGCTCTACCATGTTTCTTTGCCTCCCGCATTTCTTTACATTTATCTAAGGCAAAACCAATTTTGGTTCCTAACAGTTTCCCTACCTCGTTTAGCTGCAATCTTTTGGACAGTATAGCAGATCTTATTGCAGCATTGCTGCAGCATACCATCAATGGCACCTTTTCTTTTGGAGGCTGTTCACCCTGATTGATTGGGATTGGCTTTTTCATTCTGACTATCTCAACAAAGTCCCCATTATTATACCTGATCTCCAATTTTTTCAGCAGATTATGCACCATTGGGAGAAGTTTTTCATCCTACCTGGACATATGGCCGTAGATGACAACATTTCTGTCGGGTGAACTCTTGGCATGTCTGACTGTTCTCATGTCAGACAAGACTCGACTGTAAGAAGCTTTCTCATATTTGTTTTCACTCAATTGCTTATTAGTGATCTTTCTAGTGAGTTCATTTAGGTTCTTTTCATTTAAACCTATTTTACCTGTGAGAGACTGCTGGACACTATCCATAGAGTCACCTATTTTTTTGGCCTCTTGAGTTATTCTGTTATGAATGTTGGTACTGGAAGTACAGATAGAGCTTTGGAGTGTCTTGACTTCATTGTCCATTTTAGAGTCCAAACTGTCTACCTTGCTTTATTAGTTCACGCAAAGTCTCTTCCATTCTCTTTATGCTATTTGCATTGTCAATATGCTTGTCGTCATTTTCCAGTCTAAGGATGTCTTTCTGTTTGTCTTCTAGTAGTGTCACATGAGTAGTATAATAGATGGTCTTTTCTGGATATTATCCAGAAAAGACCACCATATTTGGATTATCCAGAGAAGACCTCCTATTTTTAGATTATTTATAAAAGAGGTCGTTTATAGATATATTTAATTTATCTATAAAAGAGGTCGTTTATAGATATATTTAGATTATTTATAAAAGAGGTCGTTTATAGATATTTTTAGAATACAGAAAATACCTATTATTTTGGATAATAGGATTTTTTTGGAAATAGTAATCATATCACTTCAGGTTTTAAATACAAAAGAGGTCAAGTGGTGCTCATGTCACAAGGTTCTCTCCTGTGCCTTTGGTATAGAGGACTCAACTGAGATGAATGTGCAGGAGGATGAGGGAGGATTGAAGGAGGAGGATTGAGGGAGGATTGAGGGAGGAGTGGGTTTTATGGGTTTAACCTGGCATTTGGGTTATACCAGGGACACATTCAACCAACTGATGGGAGCATGCACGCTTCAACCAACAGTGGGAGCATCAGCCGTTCTAAGTCGACAAGGTCGCAAGCATAGTCATGATTTTGTTCACACTGAAGCTAGCACCTGGAGCTACACAAGCGTGGAGGTTTGTGACATGAAGGTCGGACCTCTCCAATTAACCCTAGACAATGCGTTCCTTATATACTCCACCTCAGCAGTGAAATCATAAATGTGGTGTTACACTTTTAAGTCTATGAACAAATAGACATTCAGTTTAAGAGGATATAGATTTTTTAACAGTTTGAGTGCTTTAGGGATAGAGTTTTTTCTTTTCTATTTTTTGATATATTTCATTGATATCAGCAAAGAATATTTGCCGAGTTATTAGAGGAATTCACAGTGGTAGTTTACAATTGAAACGATAGATTTTCATTCAAAACGCGGATTTTTTGTCCCCCTCTACCGAGAATAATATGAACTATCCTTGGCATCTTGTAGGTCATGTGGAATTAAATCCATTTCCTCTATTTTTCTATATAGCATAACACTCAAAAACAGTCACTTAAATTTCTTTTCTATCTTTTGATATCAATAAAGAATATTTGTTGACTTATTAAAGGAATTTATAGCGTTAGTTTACAATTGAAATGCTAGATTTTATTGCATTTTGAACGCAAGACACATTTTTTTGTCTCCCTCTACCGAGAAGAACAAGAACTATCCTTATCGTGTTGTAGGTCACGTGGAACTAAATCCATTTCCTATCTAAAATATTTATTTTTGTCAAAACTTATATATAATTATACAACTAAACAGTAGTTACAGTGGGAAATTTATACATAAGATCGATTGGTTTATATATTATCAAGAACTCCTTCCTCTAGACCTATGCATGGAGCAGGCTTATATACAGAGCCTGACCTATACATTGATATTAGACATAATGGTCCCATTTATGTTTCTCATGTAGTTTCCCATGTTGAATGTGTCACTATGTCACTTGGCTCCAAGCCTGCAGCGTATGTGTGTTAGTATGTTTGTGTGAGAAGGAGAGGAGCAGCATGAGTTACTCTTTCGACGTTTTATATATAGGTTTTAGCCATACATGTATCAAAATGAGTTGCTCGCTATGTCGTTGCAGTCAGCAGCTTATACAGAGTTTCAGCTGCTCACTGTAAAAGGATAGCTATAGTATGATGTTTTCTGTTTATGTATAGACACAGTGAGCAGCTTATACCGAATTTGAGCTGCTCATTATAATAGAATAGCTATAGCATGCTGTTCAATTTTTAACCAAAAGTAGATCTTTCGTTATATATTTACACATATTCAATATGCGTAAATATACATCCATCAGTCACCACGCGGAGGTAGACCTACATGACCGATTTAATTTTGAAAAATAAAGGTCTAAAATGAAAATTTTTTTAAACAAAAACAATGTTTCCTATTTCTTTATGAGCTAAGTAGATATATAGAAATATGAATGGCTTATATTGTTTATTTCATTTTATCTAACCTACGTTGAATAAAATGAAGATATTGAAAGCCTTGTTTTAGCTTTTGTTTTCACCTGATCTGGATCAAGTGATAACATTAAGCCTAGTTATTTGAGAAGCAGATTTTTAACCAAATCTGGATCAAGCATAAAAATACAGCTTCCCTATTTATATATACCTACATGCTTGTTATGTAGAGACAGGCGAATACATTGCTTTTATAGTTATTTTAAATGAAGTTGGAGAAGGCTTTCATTTTCTATGGTGTTTCTGATGATCTGAAAGAAGGAAAAATTTTTGATTGCTTGATTTAACCCTTTTTTTTCTATATTTTTTATAACGAGCATGGTAAAGTCTAAATCTCTGATGTAGTATGAATTTCCTACACATTTTTTTTGTGAGAAAAATATGTCCCCCTTACAAACATTTGAGTCAAGAAAAAAATAAAATCTTTTTTTGATATCTTTGGATTTAAAGGATGCCAGCATTTCATTTTCAGTTATGATTTGACTTAGCAATTGAGCTAAATAGAAGCTGTGCCCTCTGTCTATCTTGCAATTGAACAAAAAAATGGCTTGAAAAATACGTAAAGCACTTTCTCTAGCTATATACAATGACTTTTTTGAGGGTTGTTGTTTGAAAATATAACTTTTGTAGCTGGCTTCTTTGTACATTTCATGTGAATAATAGCACATAGTATTGTGGTACGAGCACATTTTGATATAGCTTTGCCCTGTCCAGTAGCTTCTTACAGATAGTTTTCCACATTTACTATGTTTCCCATCTAAGCAATCACACAAGTTATATGAATTATGCTTCCTTCTTTTAAATCCTGTTGGAAAACTTACCGCATTTAAGGCAGGGATTTTTATGCTCAAAATGTGAGCAAACAGAAATAAAATATCCTGCATGGAGTAAGCCTTCCCCATTTTTCCAATTCTTTCTTATTTTCCCATTTAGTTTGTGTATTTAAAGGGTAGAAGTATTTTTTATAAAAAAGGGAGGAGCCCATTTTAGGCAATCAATGTAGCTATGGATAAAAAAGGTGGAAAGTTCCATTCTTATTGCGTAGTTAGGCTTTTTTAAAGAAAAGGGTGGAGCCAATATTAACCAATCCCTGTAGCTCTGGATAAAAAGGTGGAAAATTCCATTGTTATTGCGCAGTTAGGATTTTTTTAAGAAAAGGGCGGAGCTAATGTTAGCCTATCCCTGCAGCTTTGGATAAAAAGATGGAAAATTCCATTCTTATTGCGCAGTTAGGTCTGAATAGTTATTTATTGCTTGCCTTTTTATCTCTGGTGAAAAAGGTGGAAAATTCCATTGTTATTGCGCAGTTAGGATTTTTTTAAGAAAAGGGCGGAGCTAATGTTAGCCTATCCCTGCAGCTTTGGATAAAAAGATGGAAATTTCCATTCTTATTGCGCAGTTAGGTCTGAATAGTTATTTATTGCTTGCCTTTTTATCTCTGGTGAAAAAGGTGGAAAATTCCATTGTTATTGCTCAGTTAGGATTTTTTTAAAGAAAAGGGCGGAGCTAACATTAGCCTATCCCTGCAGCTTTGGATAAAAAGATGGAAAGTTCCATTCTTATTGCGCAGTTAGGTTTGAACAGTTATTTATGGCTTGCTTTTTTGTCTCTGATGAAAAAGGTGGAAAATTCTATTGTTACTGCGTAGTTAGGCTTTTTTTGGAAGAAAAGGGCGGAGTTAATATTAGCCAATCTCTGCAGCTTTGAAAAAAAGGTGGAAAATGCATGTTTCCGGCAGGAAAAGGGTTAAGGACGAAGGGTATAATTTAGATTTATCCATAGCTAGACGTTAAGGAACGTTGTATATAAAACGGGCAAGACGTTTTTATAAGATATCTAGTGGATCCTGTGTTTGTTCAGTAATTGACTATAGATGGGGGTGTGGATGAGGGGTCCCCCATGTCACATGTCGATTTTAAAAAATGATCATGTCCCCATGTCAATTTTAAGAAATGGTCATGTCACCATGTCGATTTTAAGAAATCGTGCATGTCACCATGTCGATTTTAAGAAATTGTTCATGTTCCATGTCACTAAGCCTAAGATAGCCCATGTCGCCATGTCGATTTTAGTGGTCCATACCCATATAGATCTTTTAACCTTGGCAAAGAAACAAGATAGTTTTTTTGACGCAACAAGCGTCTTTGTTTTTTTATTTTTCCTTAGAATAAATTGTACGAGGAATATATGATATCACTGCTTTGTATTAGTATCTAGGATTCATGCATTATTTGACATGATTGGTATAATGCTATTATGAAGTTATGAGTATCAGTTATACCAGGAAACATAGACTGTAATTTTCTCAGCACAGGTCAGGCTTCGTATGCTAGCCTGCACGGTGCATGGGTCGGAATCAAAATCAGAATGTTTGTGAAGAATGGACTGTGATTTTTTACCTCATGCACTGGTCTGACACATGTATAGACTGGTTTTTTTTCCAATTAGTGGTTATATTAACCAGGCTGAGATACAGAGAAATACGGCATCTATTTTGTCCATAGGAAGCTTGATATATGATGGTTTCAGCTGTCCCTTTAAACAAGGGAAGGCAGACACTGGTGAAGGTTTTTTATTTCTGTGCCTCGTAAATAGTATCCAGCAGAGCTGCTCTCAGTAAAGGGTGACATACTAGATGTACAGGGTTTTTTTTAAGGCTTAGCCCTTTAAAGGAAATATCTTACAGCTTATTGCGTAGGGAAATTTCCTTTAGCTTATTGCGTTTTTAACAAAAGATCTAGGTAAAAAATAGCATATATTATGTTAATTTGGCTACTCTGGTTTTTACCTATTTTTTGTTAAAATGGAAATTTCCACAGCTTATTGCGTCTTAACAAAAGATCCATGTAATATATTATGTTAATTCAATAGTCTAATGCTTAACCCTTTTAAAGAAATATTCTGTAGCTTATTACGTCATAAGGATAGGCTTGCTGTAAATGAGAATACATATGGATTAAAAATATAACTTAAGTTAAGATGCACATGCTAATATAAGGTAACATATAAGTAAAAGATATCCATGTTTGCTTTATCTCAGGATCATTTTAACCACCTTAAACTTTGATGTTTAAAGGTGATGAAGAGGCTGAGTAGACCTCAGCGGCTGAAGCTCTACTATTTCTCTAGCAGAGTGAGATACTTCTTGACTAGGTCTGTATATGACAGACCTTCGACATTTTTTCACCCATACCACACTGATTACAGCGATCAATATAATCAAAAGAGTCAATAAACCTCCTACGACAGTTCCTGTTATCATGCGTCATTTTACCATGGAAGGGTTAATCACAGAAGAGATAGCCGACCCACCCTCTGTGGTAGAGCTAAGCCACGCCTCAATTTCTTTTGTCCCTATATAGTCTTGACTGTCTGAATAAAGTTGCGCATTTGACGTGGTCCTTGAAAATTCTACGTTGGAGATTGATGCAGAGTCTGATTTTGTCTGATTAATTTCCAAGTTCGAAGCAGATCCAAAATCTCCCTTGGGTGAAGCAGAGGTATTCCTCACAGAACCTTTTCCAGAGGTAAGTGTTTTCCTGAAATATCGTCAAGAAAATTTTGCTTAGGGTTTAAATGATATTTAGCAGGACAAGAAATTTGTTTGCTATTGTGAAATAAATAGTCTTGAGATCAAGAAATTTGGTTGATGCACAAACAAAGGAAACATGCTCATCTTTTGGCTGTTTTTTTTTATTTCATGTTCAAGACTCTAGTGAAAGATTACGTTGTTGGTTAAAAATTTGAAGATTTTCTCACTAGTTTATCTCAGAGGAGTTTATTTCAGATTTTCTTACTTGTTTAGCGAGGAGAAGGCTGAAGGATTTTTGGCCCAAAGAACGTGAGAAGTTTCTGTGGTAGATCTTGAGGGTTTTTTTCCTCTTGAGTAATTTCCATGACTGCACGTGCGTTGAAGGCAGGTAAAGAAACAGTTTCAGGTGTAGAGAAGAAAGCAGAAGCTGTCATAGTTTTTTATGTGAGTGGTCGAACAGTCGTAGGATTTTTGACAGAGGTTGGATATGACGTGGTAGATTTAATGTTCGTTAATCTGGAAATAGAAATGAAACATTGTTATTTATGAGTCTTCATGTAGAATTTTCCTTCATGTGACATATTATTTTCAGATAATTATCTTGCTTAGAGCACTTTACGGTAGCTTAAATCCTAATTTTTCATTCCTTTGCTTCAGACATGAAGGTTTAGATGAAATAATTTGTTCTTACCTGCAGAACCCAGCGTCGCATAAATATGTTCCATGGCTTGTAGTTAATTTTCCCACAAAGGGGAAAATATTTTGGTCGTAAGTTATCAGTTCCTTTAAAGGTCCTTGATTGAAAGAGATCTTGATTTCCTCTGTCATGATAGATTCAATAGAGGCTGGAATAGCATGTATACATTCCACATGCGGCTCACATGTCAATAAAGGTCCTTGGAAGACGCATTCGCAGTTGTATTGCATGGTCTGCATACAGCAGACAGGCAATAAAGCAGCTAATAGCCACAAAGTTTTCATTTTGAATGAGGATATATAGCAGAGCATTAGTGTCCTAGAATGATAACTGAAGTGCGATGATTTCTATAGAGAGGAGACAAAATTCCTAGAGAGAGATAACATGCTAGAATACAGAAGAAATTGCATTGATTGGTCCATAGACAAAGTGAGAAACAGTTCAAGACTGCATTTGGTTTACACTCATTTATCTCAGTATAAGCTGCATTGCAACTCATGAGTAACTCATAACAGTTTTTTAATAATGCCTACAAAGAGGGCAGTATCATAGATAGGACAGAGGTTTTATGCTAGGTCTCTCCTTTTCCTGGTACCATGATTTTGCACAGTTTATATAGCATGGAAAACTTTAAGTTATTGTACAGTTTAAATAGCATGGAAATTTCCATGCTATTGCACAGTTTAAATAGCATGGAAAGGGAGGAGTTTATTTTAGCCACTCTCCCTTGCATGGAAAATTCCATACTATTGCATAGTTGAATTAGCAAGGAAATTTCCATGCTGTTGCACAGTTTTAATGGCATGAAAATTTCCATTGTATTGCACAGTTTAAACAACATGGAAATGGGAGGGGTTTATTTTAGCCACTCTCCCTTGCATGGAAAATTCCATACTATTGCATAGTTGAATTAGCATGGAAATTTCCATGCTGTTGCACAGTTTTAATGGCATGAAAATTTCCATTGTATTGCACAGTTTAAACAACATGGAAATGGGAGGGGTTTATTTTAGCCACTCCCCTTTGCATGGAAAATTCCATGCTATTCACAGTTGGATTAGCATGGACATTTCCATGCTATTGCACAGTTTTAATAGCATGGAAATTTCCATTGTATTATATATCTATAAGCAGAGGAGTTTTCTCTGTTAGACTTGGAGTTAAATGCAAAGCTGGACTTGAAAAGTTTTCTGTCTGGATACTTTGGATTTTAAACTGTTGGACTCCATGAACATTTATGAAAGCTTAGGCTAGGTATTTTTCATGGATTTGATGGTCTAAGAAAATGTTTCTGCCACCTTTGTAGAAATTTCTCTTGCCTTAGAGAAGTTTTCATAGCATATTGTTTTATTTTAATTTAAGTGCCCTGAGAGGTTTTGAGAGTAAATAATCAGTTGGACATTTTTGTAAGCTTAGGCTGGGTATTTATTGTATGACTTTCTTCAGATTTGATAGTTTCAGAAAATGTTTGCTACTTTGAATTTAACAGTTTGAAAGTTTCCGATAGTAAATGCTCAATTGGACATTTTTCTCAGCATAGGCTAGGTTTCTACCACATTTACAGAAATGCCTCTGAGTATAGAAAGGTGTTCATTGGATACTGTGCTGTTATGTCAAAGTTTCTAAGGGTAAGTACTCAGTAGGACTTTGTTACATCTATAAGCTTAGACTAGGTTGGCTCTTAATATTATTGAATATTGTTGTGTTAGTTTAGGATTTAGCAGTCTAAGAAAGGCCTTCTGAAGCAAAGGTCTCAACTAAGTTATTTTGAATTTAGAACTTTCAAAAACGTTTCTAAGATTGAATACAGAGTTGCAATTAGATGTTTTTCCTAGCTGAGGCCCGGAGGCTCTGAAATATGGGAAAGTTGAATAGCTTATGAGTTTGATATGGTTAGTCATTGAGGGATTGGATTAAAACAGGAATAGTGTATAATAATGAATCAGAGCATTGTGTGATAATACATAAAGTCTTTTGTCAGCTGGATAACGCCATTGACCTGTGAAGCTGAAGTCACTTTTCTGGAAAGTGCATTGCTTGGGCTACCAGAGGTATGGGCTTCCCTAGCCCACTTAAAAGGGTCTATATCTCCTCTTTCCTATCCCCTCAGGATGTGTGTGGTGCACATATGCGCGGGCACTGACACATTCCTCTGTTAAATTATCAACCTGTGAAGCACAGGATAGCCACTTGGTGCCGCTAGAGTGCTGTAAAACACAAATCAATCAATCAAAAACTACCAGAGGTACCCTCCTGTACTGTGCTGAGCAGATGGACTGTAGCCACTTATGGCTATTTTGGTTGAAGGCAGAACAGGTAAAACTAACTCTCTAGTTTCTCCACTGCTTTGGCTTTCATGGTGATACGCCACTGTACTGGAGGAGGTAGACTATTCTGGACAGTGCACTGCTTGGGCTACCAGAGGTACGCCCCTGTACTGTGCTGAGCAGATTGGCTGTAGCCAGCCCATGGCTATTTTTGGTAGACTGCAGAACAGGTAAAACTCTCGTTTATCCTCTGCTTTGGCTTTGAATTTACACGTCTGAGAGTTTCTGAGTTATTCTGAATTAAAAACTCTCTGAGAACAAATACAGCGTTGGACTTAGATATTTTTCCAAGCTGAGGCTAGGGATGGTTTGTAGGTAATCAAATTTTGCTGTGTTAGTTTTAATTCAGGAGTTTCAGAAAAGAATTTTCATGCCTTTATTAAAGTTTCTATACTTTTAAAATTGATTTGTCCTAGCTTTAGAAAGATTTCTGCATACCGAATTTTGACAGCCAATCACAGCTCTTGAATAACTGGGTTCAATTCCTAGCATAACCAACACAAAACATAATGCTGGTGCAAAGGGACCGATTGGTTATAGTCCCGCCTGTTATAACTTTACAAAAGTTTTATTTGTTTAAAGTTTTCTGTTAGCTTTAGAAACTTGACTGTAACCTTTACTGAGTTATTCTGAATTTAGAACTCTTAAAAATGTTTTTGAGATTAAACACAGAGTTGGATTTAGAAGGGATTAATATTTAAATGTTTTGATATTACATATGTGTTAGTTCTGGTTTGTTTACAAAATAATTGTGGTTTGTTTACAAAGGGACTAATATCAAATTATTTTGATTGTTTGGTTTGTCAACAGAAATAATCACAACAAGGGACACGTATATCTAAGATGTCCTAATGTTGCATTTGTGTTGGTTGTGATTTGTTAACGAAAATAATCACAACAAGGGATCTATAACAAAAATAATTACAACAAGGGATCCATATCTAAGTTGTGGTTTGTTGACATAATAATCACAATAAGAGTTTAATATTCAATATGTCCTAATGTTTGGGTTGTTGACAAAAAAAAACAAAAAAAAAACCATTAAGGATAAAGATATTGTCTGAATATTACATTTTGCTCTATTTACGAGTTAAGAGAGGATAACCTGAGTTTGTGAAAGTAAATTATTTGAATTTTAGATAAAAGATTTGGAAAAAAATTATTACAAAAATTAATTATGAACTATTAAAAACTAGAATTACTTATTTTGAAGGTAGAATACATTTTAAAGACAACGAAAGGATATAACAGATGTCAGTTTTATAGGTTAGTAGTAGCTATAAGGTCCTGTAGGGGGTAGGTCGCCTATAGGAATTTCAATGCTAAAACGCTTATGAACTACCTGTTGCGTGAAAATTTGTCCTCAGATGACCTCAACCTACCCTGACCATACCCATGCATGCTCACATGCATGCTTGGCCAGCCATGTTTAACCATTACTAAGGATGCACATGGTTAATTCTCATGAAAATGGATAACACTGCCTGGGAAGGGAAAAATCGTGACCCTCTTGTATCATTCCAATTTTCTCTTTGCTAAAAGTTATTGAGCAATACAGATTCCTAAAAAATTAGGAACACTAATCATCTAAATTGAAGATTCTATAACATTTCTTATGTGTTTTGAAGTGGACCTACGTACGGTGATGCATCCTAGGCATGAGCAGACTAAATACTGGGCTTTAGTATAAAATAATTAGCATGATATTAACTATTATTAGTTAATATAGCCTGACTAATAGTTGAAATGTGATATCTTTCAATTCTATTGATCATAATTGATGATGGGTTAACTTTAATTATACCCACTCTGGTGAGGGACCTACCCATGACCATGTACCTATGTATGGTGATGGACTATAGATTTTGCTTGTTATGAGTAAAATGCATTAGGAAAGTAATTTGTTTTCCAGCACAATTTGATTTGGCTATATTAAAAAAAAAACATTGCACAATCATTATGATGATTTTTATATCAATTTTTAGCCTGAAACCAATCCATGGTGATGTACCTAGGTACGGTGATGTTTCCATAGATTTGCTATATAATTTGTAGGGAAAGCATCCTTCATGTCTAATAATTTGCACATATATTCCTCAACGATGTATAATTTTGGGCGAGAAAATCTTTCATTAAATATTAAGAGCCTTTTTCTTATAATAGCTTTAGTGTACCTATGTAGGGTGATGCCAGTAGGTACACCACATGATTATGAGTGTTATAAATCATCAACATGCATATGCTGGAAGATTTTTTGATTAACTCTATTTTCCTCCTATTAGATCTTTTAAATTGAGATATTTATCTATTCCAAATGAGTATTTTCCCTGCTGTCATATCTAATACAGTGTACCTACCTACGGTGATGCAAAAATTACACAACTACATATTTCCTTTCAAGCCTTTATATATATATATATATATATATATATATATATTTATATCAATCACAAGTCATAACAGAATTTTTTGTCACTAATTATAATGATAACATGAAAGGGATGGATTGTGTTGTAAACATTCTGGAGGAATTTTACCCACTTCTACCAACCCTTTTAGCCGGACGTATTAAGCAGCAGGTGCTTGGTACTGTAGCACCATTTAGAGGGCGGGAGATTCTAACATATTTTCATTTTCAATGTAGCAAATAGCCTCAGCAGAACAGAGCATTGCTAATACCCTATTATATTGTTACACGGTTGAGCAATTTAGTTATACCGATATTAAAGAGAATATGCTCAATACACATTTTCAACAAAGGTATGCCGAGCAAAGAAATTAAAATTGTAGTTATAAAATTCAAAAAGCTATGTTTAACATGTTTGAGAGGCAGTAAACCCTGTTGTATATAACGCTGAGCATAATACTATAGGCATTTAGGCTACTAAGGAAGTAGATAAAGTGTTAATAAAAAATCAAATTGCTGTCACATATGTGTTTATGATAGTTTTATTACTGAGAAAATAGGATCATCTTACAGCTAAATATCGTGATGTATGTATGAATGTATTTCATATAAAAACTATGAAATTCTTAGCACAATGCTCATACTTTACAAAGAAACTTTCGTGGCACCATCTGTACCAAGTTATAATGAACAGATCAAATATCTAACCAGTCAAAAATCATTAAAAAATGATCAGAAAAACACAGTAAGAAAATGTAATGGTATAATGATATAAGACTTTACACACTCAAAATGGCTAGATTGGGGTTTAAAACAAAAATATTGATGTACCATGGGGCTGTCACAGATGTCCATCTACTCTGTGCTATTTGAACAGGTTTTACCTTATGAATAAGATCCTTTGGTAAGAGGTTTACCCCGAGCACCTTTAAGTAGCACTGAGTTAGTCATTCTACATGCAACACTGCCTAATAGGTTTTACCCCATGTAATAATATTATACCCTGACACAATATGTACCATAATTGTATTTTACCTCATGTACTAAAGAACAGTACCTGTTTCCTGAGTGGTGTTTTACCCTCAACATACAGGGGTAAAACTCAAGCATTTACCCCAAAAAAACCTACATGTTACATGAAAAATGGGTAGAAAACCCCCATATAGGGTGAAACAGCGTGTTCTACCCAAGTGTAAAAGGCTAGACGTCAGGTGTAGTACCTGATTTTTTATGATGGATGCCCTAGTAGTTAAATGGTTTTAATGTACGTCTTTTGACACTCTCCCATGATCCGGTACCCTCCATATTAGCCCATATTATTTAATTCTTTTCACTTTTACCCATACCTGAAACATTATTTTTCTTTGACCTGAGCTACCTGTATTTAAAAAATAATAATATCATAAAAAAATGGGACCTTCCTAATAGTTCTGGAACCCGTAAAGCCCCGGTCACACTTGTCTTGAAAAAAAAACTCAAAACAGTTGTTGGAGGAATAATATACAGCAATTGTATTGGTTTTTCAAAACCAGTGTGACTGGGGTTACATCAAAATTTTGTCCCAAGACAAAAATTGTTTTGCTGCAAAACATTTTTGTCTTTTTTTGTTATAGCCTCGATCACACTTGTTTTGGAAACATTTGTTTCCAAGACTAGTGTGACTGACCTTAAGGTTAAACATGTTATCTATGTAGATAAACAGGACCGTGATAGGGAGGAAATCCCCGGCCCCCCGCACTTCCATATCCTTTTAACAGCATCCTTGTTACTAAAAGCACTAATATAGGATTATATTTTTTGAGGTTCACAGGTCTGTATTTTCTCAAATATAGAGGTCCTTTTCACATAAAAAAAGTACTTAAAATTGAAAATAGGAGATGCTTTTGAGAGGGGGTCATACAACCTTTGCAAAGGAATTCAAGTGAAATGAAATAATGATCCTATACACAGCAAATTGTTTTTGGGGTTTGGTCACAGACTTATTTTATCTTCATTTGCTATGTTCAGTAAGGGTAACATTCCTAAACTTGTTAGTGTTAAGAGGGTATAGTATTGTTATATTCAGTCTTTTCCTAAAAATAGAGTGTAATTTTTATTAACCAAAGATCAGTAATTTTACTACAAATAGGATACCTTTTCAGCTCCAAAATCAGTGGAAAGGGCCCATTTTTTATTTCCAGTAACGAGGATGGTGTAATTTGGCATGGGGAGTGCGGGGGCCGGGAGGAAATCATATAGGCCTCATAAAACATCACAAAACACAAGTTCAAATTCAACATACAAATTCTACATAATAATAAGCTTAAGTATATTATATACAACAATTTCAAGACATCTCATCTCTGCTGAAAGGGGGAGGAGTGCGGGGTTTTTTCATTTGGCATATAAACCCTCACAAGCTAGACACTTTTCTCCTTTCCAACAAAAATGAGAAGAGAAAAAATTTGACATTAAATCTTTCCAGTAAATGATTTCTGTTGTTTTGTGGTTGATGTAGGTTTGAACCCGTTCTATGTCCTCCGTCACCCCCTCCAGGTCAAAGTCATCAGGACTGGCCCCCTCGTTCTCAGCCAGTCTTTTTGTCAACAACTCAAGTCTTTTCTGCAATTAAATTGTAAATATTAGGTTTAATTAGAGTCAAGCATGTAAATTTTTTAATACACAAATCTAGAAGTATGAAGAAAAAAGAATTTTAAACCCTCTGATCACTAGGAATTATAAATTAAGTATTAAACATTCAATGCAAAACGTTAAAAGAAATAAAAAACATTTTATCTCAATACAAGCATGTGAAGTCTCTACAGCAAGTACATATATCATAAATTGCTACGTATAATGTCAGTATGTTAAAAAAGTATATTAAAAAAGGATAACTCACTTCAGCGTTTACTTTTTTCCAGTACCTGCTCTGCAGCGTTGCTCGTATATAGGTCACCGCCTTTGGACATCTAGCCCTAACCTCCTCCTGCTCCGCCTTAAATATAAAATAAAATAAAATATACTTACTATATATAACTGTCTTATCAGATCCATACAACCATATTGAATCGTTGTAATTTGAATTATTGTGATAAGTATTCACAGTCACTTTAATATAATTTCGACATATGTGGTGTTCATTTCCAACTTCATCATAACTGAGAAAGATATAGTTGTTATATTCTAAGGACCTACTGGCGTTGTCACCTGTTTTCTATTTTATCCGTCTTTAAACTGTGAACATTGTAATGGACTTAGACCCTAAAACCCTCAGGGATGTTTTGACTTTTTTCTTAAATTTGACATGTGACATGGGGTTAGTCACAAGGACCTGTAGGAGTGAAAACTAGTGACATGAGATATGGTCTTATCTTATAATTGACATGTAACATAACCCTTGGTGACAAGGACATAGCAAAATAGAAAAATTTAATGACATGTTATATGGGGTCTTTCCTTAACTAAAGGATAAATTAGAACCACCTAAACATAGGTTTGGTATAGGAATATAAGAGTTTTTTGGTTTAAAAAAAAAAAAAAAAAAATAGAGGATGGAGGTACACACATGATGTCAACTAGGAAATATGAGGGCAAATGAGGGGAAATGGTCCTCACTGCGGATTTTTTGTACTGGATTTGGTCACTAGAGGAGGTACAAAGGCTAAAAATGTGAAAAAAATAGGTTTTATGTATTTTTTCATCCAGAAATAGGTTCTCAAAAATGTTCTATTACCTGGCCCTTCCTGTACATTTGGAATGCAAATGGAACGTTTTAAATTCAAAACCAGACCTAAATAAGGGTTTTCAGAGAAATGTGTTGCCATGACAACCAAAATCCTATTCCAAATAGGAAAAAATAATGTCGGAACGTTTTAAATTCAAAACCAGACCTAAATAGGGGGTTTCAGAGAAATGTGTTGCCATGACAACTAAAATCCTATTCCAAATAGGAAAAAATAATGTCAACTGATAGAAGGATTCATGGAGATTCATACGCTGAAAAAAGCAAAATGATACCATTTATAGATCCAAAGCTATGCCCGAATGTATGGAAAGGGATGACCATTTTTTAATTGATTATTTAAATAATTATGCTAATTACATGTCTGATTTTATTAAAACAATAAATTATAGAGCTCATAGGCTGTATTGATATAGTCATGTCATTCTTATAGAGCTCATAGGCTGTATTGATATAGTCATGTCATTCCATTTTCGTGAAGCAATATCTCCGGGACTAGAAAGCCTATCTACAAGTGTTATTCCTCATTTTAAAGCTGTTGGCATCAATTTCAAATTTCATATTTAACCTCAGAGGACAATTTCCCCTCATTTGTCCACATATATAAACTACTATGTTATACTACATTAACCTTTAACAGCCGCTAATGCATTATTTTATTATGCTCATTGGTCAGCATGATGCAACAATGAGGTCATGGTAAGCAGTTTCACCAGCACTTGTTTGGAGCATTATGCTGACCCCCCAGGAGCTTATGTTTTAGCCCTGTAGGGTTATCATAATGCTAGCACTTTATTGAGGCATCATGACGACCAATGGGACGAGAAATTCCTTCATCAGTGGTCTTTAAAAAATGTTAAAGTTCCCAAACTTTCCACAGTGCTCACCAGCCATGTCTAGCAGTAAATCTTTAGCTATCCTAGTACATAAAATACCCTCACAGCACTTTGAGTTATCCTAGTACTCTACATGTAGTCCATGTGGTGAAATGCTTTTCTCATGTTTAGCCATTTCTGGTGTAATTTTGCTGTTGGTAACAGCAGATATCATTCAAAGCATATCAATCTTATAAATGCAGAACAAATATATACCATAACTAGCCATTCATTGAAAATCTAAGTTAATTTTTTCCTTTACCATAATGCAATTACCCAAGCACGCCTAATCAAGTTACTCTAGTATCTATTATACTAAACATATAAAGTTACCCTAACACTAACAAGCCAAAATCCTCTCTTTTCTACTGTTCTAGAGAATGTCAGCTTGCAGTAAAGTTACCCTAACACTAACAAGCCAAAATCCTCTCTGTTCTAGAGAATGTCAGCTTGCAGTTATTACTGCAGATGACTATGTATGCTATATACCCACATATTATGAAAACAGCATCACTCAAATCAGTAGAAATACTGTGTAATATACAATTTTAATTCTCTTAACTATATGTAGGATTCACCATGTTGGATGGGGTACCTGTTAGTTACCCTAGTACCTTCTGGTCAGTGACTAAGTAGCCCTTTAGTCTGTATCATTTCATACCTTTTTATAATAATACATGAAATCAAAATAGTTAAAATTCTATAACCTATCATATTGAACCATCTGACATGGTTCTAGGACAAAGCTAACAATCAGCGCATTTCAGTTTTTTTGTTAGTTTCACACATCTCGTATTGGATTAATTCTAGGTAAAATGATGTTAAAAAGAACATTCCTCCACGTTTTAAAAAAATAATGTATGAAATGACTTAGGCCATCCGAACTCAGGTTACAGTTTACCGTCCGAGCCATTTAAAAAACAGATAAGGCATTTTTTCATTTTTTATTATTCACTATATAGGTAGCACTGCCTGGAAATCTCCAGGTTGTATATGCCACCATGTTATTGACATTCCTTGCACTGTAAGCTTTAATTTGATACCAAATATGCCCCTCTTTGCTCATTCCTACCATTATATAACCATGTCCAAATACATTTTTGAGAAATTCTACAATTTTTTTTAAGATAATGAATAATGAAATTTTCTCATGCAGCCCGTTAAATGCATGCGGGCGGTGGACGGTAGGGTAACTTGCCCAGTTCTTGGACAGTTTTATTTTTGGGAGACTACTAAACTGGCCAAACTCTGTTTCCTACATTTAGGCTCAGCAGGATGCATGGATAGGGCCCCTTGGTATCATAATAAAAAGTATCCCTAGCTGAAGCCTAATATTTATAGTTGTTATAATTGTCAAAAATGCCCAGTTCTCGGACGGGTGTACCAGTTCACGGACAGCCTCTGTATTTTAAAGATATCTTTACAAGCTGAAGAAGGCTCACCACCATTATTAGATAATGATGAACTAGAAGTCTTGATGAATTTGTTAGTATATTCACTCTAATTTTGGTTTTAGAATATCAATTATCAAAATTGTCAGGAAATAGGCATGTCATTGTGCCCAATTACCGGACACCGCATTTTCAATGGTCCAATTCTCAGACACAAGTTTCAAGTGATACCAACAGAGGGCACCACACACTTTGAAATTTATCAATTTGCCATTGAGAATAGACATCTATTAGATATAACAGAGAGGAAATCAAAATAAAATAGGTTTTATGGCCTGAAATAACATTTAGCTAACTCCCAAAAATCGTCCGTGAATTGGACCTGTCCGAGAACTGGGCAAGTTACCCTAAACTGTAATATGAGTTCTATTGGCCTTACACCTGACCTAAAATATTTATCAACTTATAACTATTAACACAAGTTGGCCCACAAGTCGCTATTTCAGGATTATTGAGTAATTTTGCATTTTTTAGAGGTCTCTTATTTCAAAAGTCATTTCTCCGTTCCCCAAGTATCAGGGTGTAGCTTATACGCAAGGTTTTATGGTGAGTACTTGTCCACCTCTACCCCAATTCCTAACTCCTCACTGATGATTGATCAAAAAAATAATGAACAATGAAAAACCTCATAAACATTAACATGCCTTCCCAGGGCCTAAAAAATGAAACCAAAAAGAATAAAAAAAATCAATTACCTTACCTGAGGTAAATCCAGTGGGAGTTGCACGGGTAGAGTCTGCTGCCCCTCGGTCTGAAAGTGCTCTTTTTCATCCTGAGATGGATCGGCCTGAGGCGATGAGGTCTGTGGGGTTGAAGGAAAATCCAGCGGTAGTTGCACAGGTAGGGTTTGCTGCCCCTCTGCCTGAGACTGCTCTCCTCCATCCTGAGATGGTTCGGCCTGAGGCGGTGTCTGTTGGGTGAAGGACTCTGCTATTGGCGAAGAAGTCTCATCCTCCTCCCGTCCTTGAACCTTTTGTATAGCGGCAGTCCTCACATCAGGCGGGGCATCGATGTCAGAGTCACTTACTGTATGGTCTATTTTCTCCATCGCAATTACTGACTAAAACTGAAAAAAAATCGATGTGCGCCAAGTTTTAACCGATGCCTAGACCGTGATTTTTTAAAAGCCACTCCTTTTGTTTCGGCAAAACACGCTCGCCAAGGTGAAAAAAGCGAGCGAACTACCTTGTGTCTTTTACGGTCTAGAGAGGCGATCGGTAAAAAGAGGGAATCCTCGGGGAATACTTTCGCTAGTCCCTTTTCTTAGACCTTTTAAGCACAGTAACCAGCAAAACTGTACCGTAGCAGACAGTTAACGGAAATATTTTAGGGGCGATGAACAGACTACGGTGAGGACAGGTGGTGCGACACTCCCTGAACGTGGGAAAGGACGAACAGTGTGTCAATAACCTACGTTCCAAACGGGTCACCTACTTCTTTTTCCCTTAGCAATGGATGGGCTCTCTATTTACCATAACTACGTGCCATAATGTTTTATTTCTAAAGGAGCTGATGTATCATAGTGACTCTGCTCACTCACAGTTATTTAATACACCACATTCGTAATTATTCTTTCAACGTCTTGTTTTCATCTTTCAAGTATACAGAGGTTTATTTCAAATAAAAGAAAATTATAGAGAAAATAAGTCACCACAAGCGGGTCTAACTGGGTGTCAATACCCCCTAACCTGACCCTCCCCCCGACAGGGGACGCAGTTATGACATAATAGATGTCAGCACACCGAATCACCGATGGGGATACTTTGGCCCACTTTTTGGATATTTCCGAAAAATCAGCATGATAGGAGTGCAATTATTGGAGAAATAACTACCATTAGTTTGAGTTTTAGTTAGTATCTTTCAGAAGTGTGTGAAATTTTAAGATTTTGTGTCCAGCAAGTACTAGATTCACATCGAAATAAGTAGGGGCAAAGTTACCCTTACTTTGGGGCAACATTGGCCCACAAGGGATTCCCTATGGTAGTATATTTCTCATTTTTTCACAACCAAATATTGAGTCAAAGTTACCCCTAAAAACTTTGTCAATATAAAAAGCATTTTTAGAAAGTATCCAATTCAGGTATTTTTCATCATAGGTGAACAAAACTCATGGATACAGTCTAAAATACGGATTGTAAGAAAAATTGTGAAAAATATGACTATTTTGACTAAAATGACAGGCATATAGTATTGGCGGGCCAAAGATACCCCCCAGGACCAAAGTAACCCCAATTTTTTTAGAGAAATAATAATTTTACAGAAAATGCGAAATAATAAAATCCTTCTTGAGCTAAATGAATATAGTACACTTGATTTGAGATGCCTTTTGGTTGATTAATTGTTGCTTAAAACCCACAGACTCATTCTTGAATATTATTGGTTGATCCAGACGCAATTTCCGGACACACTGAAAATCGGTGAAAATTTTAGCCTCTACTCATTGCCTTATATCTAAAATAATTATCATTTTCAAAATTCTATTCACCATGTTAATTTTAAGAAAAGTTCATGTCACCATGTCAATTTTAAAAAAAGGTTCATGTCCCATGTCACTAAGCAAAAAAAAAAGGGGTATAGAGCAATAGCTGAGGCCGTATTACTCAATCTGTTTTTTAGAAAATTTAACTCCATGAATATTGAACCAAATTAGTACACCATTGATCCAATTCAGGCAACCAGGGATCTAAATAGGATCAATAGGTTTTCGTTTTTTAATTGCAGTAGTAATTTAACTGTACGAAGATCAGCTCTTATCATCATCATACCATTATGCCTTAGACCTTGTAAATGTGCAAATTCTAAAAGGTGGGGGTTTGTGTCCCCGTTGACATAGCATCAGGGGTTTTATGGTATGAATGTTCAAGAGATATGCGGATGTTAATTTCGGCTGAGAGAAACACCTGCGATTTTCCTTTCCCATGCTGAGGCAGGGTCGGGGGTCTAGATGAGGGGTACCCATGTCCTTTGACAATTTTAAGAAAAGCCCATGTCAAATGTCACTACTAAATTTGTATTTTTCTCTGTCCTTGTCACTAAGCTCCATGTCACATATCGATTTTAAGAAAATTCCATGTTCCCTGTCACTATCTTTTTTTACCCGTGTCCTTGTCCCTTGAATCTCTATGTCCTTTGTTGATTTTAAGAAAAGGCCATGTCACACTGTCAATTTTATGGGTCTGAACCCATAGGGACACGTCATCCAATACCCTGTAGGGTAAAGGTATCTTATATGCCTATGGAAGTTATGTGACCAATTCTCAGAAAACATATTTTTATGGGGTCTCTGTGGTTTCTCTTCGTTTAAAGTCATGTAGTATGACATAAAAGGTCTTAGAGAAAATCTACACTGGTCCCCTGCTCTTACAGTTTACTATCATATAAAGGTATAAAAATGTTATGTCCATTTCTTATGATTTTTAAGTGACTTTAAATTTTTGTATGATTTGCCATTATTCAAGGTAGCTGCACAAAACAAATTGTGTTTTATTCTATATAATTTTTTAAAACACATCAGATTAAATGTTACTCTGATATCATAATTGTATAATTTAATTTTTTTAGCAAGAAAATACCATGCACTAGAGCTAATACACTCATATGTTTGGCTTTAGAAATGCAATATGACCACATGGCCATATCACCTCTATGTATTCACTAGGGACTTTTAATATGACTATATTAGCTTCTAGTAGCATCTATAAAGGGTTTAATTAGATGACTAAATTACCTTACTGAGAATCCAACGTCAAAAATTTTTGTTTCTATATAAACCCTGTTTCATATGCTTTGTGTAGTCATATTATGACCCTACTATGACCATATTAACTCCCATGATTGGTAATATGCTTATGTTTGCAAAATCTTTAATTACGAAATTATAAAAATTATGCATGGACATAACAGGGAAAAGTACCCATTTTGCAGGGGAGATCCCTGCTTTTCAACGTAACCGAAGATTTTAATGAAACAATTAAAAACCTTTAGATTATAGAAGTTTTTCCTTGATATAGTTATATTAGGCGACCTTACCCTACCCTATAGTCTTCACATCGAACCCCTTTTCTTTTTTTTAACTGTCTGTTAGTAGACAATTTGCTAATTACTCAACATCAAACGGGTCCCACAAGGTACCAGCGCAAGAATTTAACAGGGATTTCCCATTGTTTTATCAAACAACGCTTTACACCGTTGCAGACTAACGTTAGTCTTTCTCTTTTAGCGCCTGTAATTGGTTAACAAAGATCACTATCAGATCAAATAGCCTCGATGAAATTTTTATAAAATGATATTTTCCGCAGAAGTAGTTCTATGGCGTAGGGACAGTATCATTAGGGTTGTTGTTTTATCGAATTCTATAAGAGCTTGGAGTATGTAATCATGGTTTATACAGCCTTACTTATCTGGTTCGAGATTAATGCTAGACCACATGACCACGATGGGCGGTACCACGTGACTACGCGGACTCTTTGACGTCGCACGCTAGCCCTATAAAAGGCGTTGTGCACGTGCAGCACGCTCAGAAACAACCAGAATGGATCGCGCACAACAACTCAAAGAGCAGTCTACCACGGACTGAGAGGTTCGGGATGAGGGGGCGGAGGAGCCGCAAACCTCCAGCCGGGGGCTCCGGCAGGAGCAACAGCAGGGTGAGTTCCAGAAAGAGCAGCCGGATCAGCCGCAACAGCCGGGTGAGTTCCAGGAAGAGCAGCCGGATCAGCCACAGGAGCAGCAGGCGTCAACCCAGGAGGAGGAGCAGGAACACCCAAACCCAACACAGTCTAATGCATCTCAGGTAGGGCTGTGTGACTTCCAAAAACAACACCCAGGTCAGCTACAGGAATAACAGGCATCAGCTCGGGAGGTGATGCAGGAGCAGGAACAACCAAACCCTGCACCTCATGATGCACTCCAGGTAAGGTATTAGGGTAATTTTTTATTTACTTTTTTATTTAAGGCCCTGAGAACTCGGGTTACAGTTTACCGTCCGAGCTATTTTGAAAATTAATAAGGCATTTTTTCATTATTCATTATATACCGTAAATCCCCAGTCACAAGCTGGCTCCGGTCATAAGCCGGGGGCAAGTTCAGGAAAAAACTAAAAGCCGGTTTTGAGATCAAATTCTTACCATTTTCTCTTTATTCTATAGTAAAAAAAAAACGGTCATAAGCCGGGGTGGGGGGGAGGACTTTTGGAAAAATTTAGAAGCCAGTTTGGGCCCAAAATAAAAAAAAATCCTGCTTATAACCAAGGATTTACGGTAGGTACCACTGTCTAAAAATCTCCAGGTTGTATATGCCACCATGTTAGGCCATGGGAACTCAGGTTACAGTTTACCGTCCACCGCCCGCATGGCTCTAAAGGGGCCGCATGAAAATTTTCATTATTTGAAAATTTTTTTTTTTTGGGGGGGGGTTGAAATAATGCCAATGATCGTTTTACATCGAAATCTTGATTCATAAAATTTTATGGGAAGATTTACATTAATTGTGCTCATGAACAATCAGTAGAGTAGAGGCTCCTATTATCTGCAGGGTCCTATTATCGGCATATTTGAAATATCTGAGCTCCAAATTAATGGGATAAGAGGCTGTAAAAGTTATTCCAGGCTAAAATGCTACCTTGCTGTATCCATTACATCCACTGAAAGTCAGTAAAAGTTTATAATGGGCAAAATCGATTTTCTCATTAATGAAAATAATCTAGGTTAATTACCTCATGACCTAAATAATGATTTAACTAATAATTAATATCTAATAAATATGTTGAATGTTATTATGGGTGTAATAGTACCATATCATGAGTTGAAAACGAGTAAAACAAATAATTATGTATCCATTTGAGAAATGAAAATCTAATTTGGAGCATGTGCCTAAATGCCTTTTATTTAATAGGGGTGCCGATAATATTCTCTAAAATATGCTATTAGATCCTATTATCAGCACCAATGGAGAAAATCAGCTTCCATTCTCTCATAAATGATAGAAATTCATGGTTTATAGCTTTTCATGAAGTAAAAAGGTCTCCTTTAAGCCCCCTCATTAGTGATTCTGAGAATTCCACCCCTAGGATTAAATCCTTTTTATTTTCATATTTTGTCCTTGTCACAACCTTTTTATTGAGCCTCTCGAAATTATTCTTTGAGACGAAAAGTCCCGTAACCAGGGTAATTGTCCCCGGCACAGGTGGCAGCACACACTATGGCAGGATTATTGATTATGTAGTGGTCAGCGGAAAATGTCATGGAGAAACCGGGACTCGAACCCGGGACCCTCCAACTTCGAAGCGGAAGCTCTACCCCTGAGCTACTTCCCCTGGCCTGACATTCTCTACCTTCCAACTACACCTGGATCGGTATGATACACACACTAGGGGGCAGTGATTACCTGGTACCGAGCTCTCTAGAGATCCCCCTCACAAGGTGGGACCACTCGGTATCTCCACCAAGTACGGGGAATTACTGCCCCTACACTCCTCCCCATCAGCTTCAACCACCATCCACTAGCACCCGGCATTCCCCCTCAATCCAGTTACCTGGGAGCTGAGGCTTTATCAAGCAGTGTTAGGGCACTCCTGACTTCCCAGTGGATGTACTGGTACAAGTACCGGATTGGTCGAAGCGTCATCTGTATCATATCGGCCCAGTTCCCGAGTCCTCAATCCATGATTGCGTTAAGATACGGGGTTCCCGTACCTTCAATCCGTGATTGCGTTAGGATGCTCGGTTTCTCCACCAATGTAGTGGTCAGCGGAAAATGTCATGGAGAAACCGGGACTCGAACCCGGGACCCTCCAACTTCGAAGCGGAAGCTCTACCCCTGAGCTACTTCCCCTGGCCTGACATTCTCTACCTTCCAACTACACCTGGATCGGTATGATACACACACTAGGGGGCAGTGATTACCTGGTACCGAGCTCTCTAGAGATCCCCCTCACAAGGTGGGACCACTCGGTATCTCCACCAAGTACGGGGAATTACTGCCCCTACACTTATAATGGATGGATTCTCTTGGTTAAAAGGTCAATAATAAAATTAACAAAGCTCTCAGTGAGTGGGGTGTACATATATTTCCAAACACTTTTATGATGAGCAGAATAGCATGCTTCATTTAGCAGTAAGGGGTGCGCCTTGTACGCGAGTTTTTAAAAATACCAATTCAGAGGAGATAGGTGCGCCTTCTACGTGAACCAGCCTTCTCTGAGTTGGGGGTGCGCCTTGTATGCGGGCTGCGCCTTCTACGCGAGAGATTACGGTAGGATTGAATTCTGGCAAACAGACAAGGGCGAAACATGGAGAAGCTGTTTGAAGGGTGATAGCAAATGGCACACTAAAATTTTTGTGGGGGTCTGGCAAACATCCTGTTCCCCTATGAAAAGAAAACTCCTAGACATTTTCTAAACCATTCTTTCCTGTAGAAAGTGTGGGAACTATTCTCTTTTATGTGAGATTTGGCCTTTATACCTAAAAATGCCTTCAAAATTATGGGTTAACTTCACTTGGGGAGAATGGGATGTTTGCCTGCATCAATTATTTTTCATATAGATACATATTAAACCCCTAATCAATCCCTTTAAAATGAGCCCATGTTTGTTAAGATCCTCTAATAAATAGCTACACAATGAGCTGTCAGAGAAAGGAGAGTTTAGCACTCCCCAGTTTCAGCTTTATCAGTTTCACACCTCCACTGCAGCAGAACCATGCACTGGGGGTAGGTAAGTTCCTATCCATGATGTGGATGAGGATGCCAACACTTATCCACAGTACCAGGACTGCCAGGAAAAGCCAATAAGAAAGAGACTGGTTTAGGACATACTCATAGATTTTGTCTCATTTGCTAAATTGCAAGCTAGTTTGTAACGTTAATAGCTGATACCTACACAGTAAAGTGTGAGCGAGTGAGTGAGTAATAGAGGTTTAATGCCATTTCGACAGCTAAGGTCATATTCATGGCGAGACCTACATTACACAATTTCACAAAGGAATGTGTCAGTGCCCGCGCATATGTGCACCACACACATCCTGAGGGGACAGGAAAGAGGAGAAATAGACCCTTTTAAGTGGGCTAGGGAGGCCCGACACAGCAAAGTGTTAACTTAAGCCTTTTGAAATGATTCGCATCCCAATTGTAAGAAAAAACAAGCATTTACTACATTCCTGTCTTGATATAGCTCCATAGAAAACATGACTACACATGTCCCATACATCTGTGTTGTTGATAGGCCTATACATATGGCAAAGTTATGATTAAGAAAAGTTAGTATCTATAAATAAATGGAATGTTTAAATAATCTGTTTAATTGTCATCTAAGAACTACTGAAGAAGACTGGGTGGTAGCGAACCCTTTACCTTAGCGAACCCTTTACCTTACCCTAACACTAGCCCTAACCCTGCGCGTCACAAATTGCCATCCCGTCTCCTTCACTCTACCCGTTAAAAAACTGTTATACAAATGAATCTATGGTATTTTTGTTTACATTAGCTGGCATATATTTGGTTCTTGATAACTGCAGGCTGTAAAATCAAACAAAAAGTCAGTGTATGGCTTATACATGCATACTATAGGACTATGAGGGATACACACGTCTTTAACTCGCGGTATACAGTTCGGAATGGAAAATAATGAATAATGAAAAAAAGCCTCATGACTTTTCAAAATGGCTCGGACGGTAAATTGTGACCTGACTTCCCATGGCCTTATTAACATTCCTTGCACTGTAAGCTTTAGCTTAATACCAAATATGACCCCTTTGTAAGCTTTAGTTTAATACCAAATATGACCCCTTTGCTCATTCCTACCATGTCCAAATACATTTTTAAGAAATAAAACCTCATGCAGCCATTTAAATGCATGCGGGCGGTGGACGGTAAACTGTAATATGAGTTCCATTGGCCTAACCAAATATGACCCCTTTGCTCATTCCTACCATGTCCAAATACATTTTTAAGAAATTAAACCTCATGCAGCCATTTAAATGCATGCGGGCGGTGGACGGTAAACTGTAATATGAGTTCCATTGGCCTAACCAAATATGACCCCTTTGCTCATTCCTACCATGTCCAAATACATTTTTAAGAAATTAAACCTCATGCAGTCATTTAAATGCATGCCGGCGGTGGACGGTAAACTGTTATATGAGTTCCATTGGCCTAAACTTTATCACGCATTGGTTCGTTCTCTCTGAGGATTACGGTATGAAGGGGGTAAATGAACCGATCATAGAAAAAGGGGTAATCTTTAATTATATAAATGTATGGTTTCCCAGGCTTTCCTGACATGGGTTAATTTTTAGGTATATTGAGAGGGTTTTTGAGGTCCTGAGTGATCGTAAAAAAAACCACCTGAAACGAAATCCTCATTGAAAACAAGTCGACTTTCAAGATAAACCTCAATGATTTTATTATATAAGGTGGCGGGCTGTGCTGATAATAAGGGCTCTAGACAAGGAGGGTCCCATGTCCCTTATTGATTTTAAGAAATGGGTTTTGTCTCTTATCATCCAATCCCATGTCCCTTGTCGATTTTAAGAAGTGGCCTTGTCCCCTTGTCAGTTTTAATAAGTGGTTTTGTCCCTTGTCACCCACCCCCATGTCCCTTATCGATATTAAAAAGTGGTCTTGACAATTGTTTACTTTACCCGTCTTAAGCCCATGCGATTAAAAAAAACTGATGTGATAAATAAGTAACGTAGCAGAGTAGGGTAAATTTAAACTTTAACATGTACTTGTCACAGATTTTAAGTTTATAAATAGCTCAACATTTTTCCTGAAATGTATTTAAGTGTTTAAAAAAGTGTATAAATCTTAATAAGTGTTTTATTGTAATAAACATGTTAGTAGCTAGCAAAAACAGGTGTTTAGCGGGACAAGTGATTGAGGTATGAACACATTTTTTACAGTGTACTTTGTAGGCTGATGAAAGTTGATTCTTATGAACATCATGTCGTAGATATGTAAGTTTGAGATCTAAAAATGACTTTTTAGGAAAACACCCTACTCCCAAATTTCAGACTTTTTTTTATATTTCCACCTTATCCAAAATACTCCTTAAATGCGGTCCAAAAGGCGTTATTTTTTCACCATTTTTCTATGTATCAAATTACTGCCCTAGGCAACAGAGTATTCATACCCAACCAAAATGACTACTTTAGTCTTAAGACTGTTTAGGTTTGTTCATAAAATTATAATCCTATTTGTAACGTGTTTTAAGTGCATCAAACTGTCTATACATAATCCAGTAGGTATGTCACTAAAAATTGAAAAGCTGTCTAATCGCTTAGCTTTTAGCACAGCCTTTAGAGACACATGTTAATAATAATATGCTTTTGGAATTTTTTATTTAAAGTGAAAATTGATGAAGTTATAACAGTTTTCATGATCGAAAGTGGGCATTTTTTTCGTCATCATTTTAAACTGTACAAAAAAGGAACATGTGTGACCTTTCCATGATTTTAGTCTGATTTTTAAACTTGCTGTATCATGGAAAAGCTTACACCCCCTGAAAGCCTGGATCTTTGCCATCACAATGCAGTTCATCCCAGGTCATTCTGACCAAAAAAAGTGGAAATATCAATTTTTAAAGATAAAAAAGTTAGTAAAATCCCTTAATTTTGGCAGAAATTATCAATTAGAAATTTCTGCTGATCCTAGAAAACTATGTGCTCAACAATAGATTTTCTTCATATTTGACAGAGATGATGCTAAGACCATATACTACCTCTTCTATATGTTTTGAATAACTTCCTATATTCCTTCATGTATTTTTGATCAGGGGGTATTAATTACATTGACCTAATTAAGGTAACCATTAATTAACTAATTAGAGTTGTGAAAAAATCAAACACTAAATTAAAGGTAATTTTATGTACTTGGGGTACAAATTGTCAGGCAGTTAAACCCTCAAATATTTCCCATGGTTATAAGCTGATCACTGAGACCTGTCCCTGCACAAACCTTCCAAGCCTGGCACAGTTTTCCATGACGCAGTCCAGGCTCATATCAGCCCCAATGCTGACATACCTAAACCCAGGCAACAACAACCCTGACATGTTTTTATGTATCATCATATTTCCTCCTGAGAAATAATGTATCACCGTAATTTTTATATATAACAATTTGGTTTAAAACACTAAAAATCTTATCTGGATCATAGGGGAATTTAGGGATAGGTGAGTAATTTAAAAAAATGCACTCAATAACTCCTATATCAGAATATGCTTATCTATCTGATACATTGAACAAGTCAGTTTTCCTTTTTTTCCCCCGAGTTACTAAAAAGTTAAGGGGGATTAAATGTAAAATGTGATCAAGAGGGGTCCAAATAAAACAGTGATACATAACAACTGTTTTATTTTTTTGAAAGGTACGTCGTGAAGGACGCTGCCTGAAAGCATTAATGTCAATAAGAGCAACCATGCAGAGTGGTTATTGGGCCAAACACTGGGCTGAAGTAAGTACTCAAAGTTTTTTAGCTATTAAATGGCTAGCCACTTCTAATTAAAATAACTACATCCGTGCATGTAACCTTAACATGTATTTACCTCTCATACAATACAGGGGAGATGTATGTCGGGGACCCCTGACTGATAAAATTCTAGATATTAAGTAGTTAACCATTTCTGGTTAAGGCTTTCACATGTAGGTATGTAACCTTGACATATATCTACAGGGTAAGCTCTAATAATATAGTTTTTTTTGTTCTTTTTTAAATTTTTTAGAAAGACTTACGGGAGTTAAGGAAACAACTCAACATCCCTGGTAGCGGCAACCAAGGCAGCAGCAACCCAGGCAGCAGCATTACTAGCAGCAGCAACCCCTGCAGCAGCAACCCTAGCAACAGCAACCCCGGCAGCAGCAACCCCTGCAGCAGCAACCCCAGCAGCAGCAACCCCTGCAGCAGCAACTCCAGCAGCAGCAACCCCGGCAGCAGCAACCCCTGCAGCAGCAACCCTAGCAGTAGCAACCCCGACAGCGGTAACTCAAGGAGTCGTATTTATGAACAAATCAATACACTAGAGGCGTATGTGGTTTACCAGGAAGAAAAAATAAAGTACTGGAAAACCTTAATGACAACTTTTTATGACAGCCATTTGTGCTGGATGGGGGAACTATGTTTAGCGTGTGAAGGACTGTTATCCGATTAAATTAACCTCTACCTTAAACCATACACTATAAAAAATATGTTTTGTTTTTAAACACTTTTACCTGTATTATGGCCAGATGAGGGAAAACATGCCTCCATGGGGAAATTGATTTTTAAGGTTTAAGTCACATGCTTTAAAAGGAGATATCTTGAGCTAAAATATCCCTGATAGTTTTTATGTAATCGCTTGTTAAACATAGGTTGAAGTGAGCAACTAAAAAATGGCAAATAAGCTCTAAATGCCTTATATCATATTATAGATACCTATAATGCAAAAAAAAATACAGTTTTCTGGAAAAATAACCAAGAAATGTAATGTTTTTATTGTAAAATTGGTTCTAAAGGGAATTTTTGAGCTCTTTTTTCATTTCTGAGTTCCTGAAGGAATTTCCAAAAAGGTTTGTGGCAAAAATTCCCATTTGGAATAATGGAGTGGTTTCCATGACAACCAGAAATTGCTATATATGCCAATTTTCTATGTTGCCATGGAAACAAATATTCCTTTGCATTCCAAAAATAAAACATTTTCATTAGAGATGGAATAATTCTAAGCTTACCACTTGATTCTCCATAAAAAATTGGTATATGGGTCATTCTCATGAACTGTTGGCAAATGGCCTGAGGGTGACCTGAAAAGGGCTAATATTTAGATCTATGAGCAGATAAATATCCTTTTGTCTTGAAATACTATGGGACTTGGCCCACTCATATACCAAATTGGGAACATCAAATCAGAAAACTGTGGCTATGGCACCTGGCTAAAGATACTATATTAATTATTGTAAGACTGCATGAGGCGTTGACTAACGCATTTACTATTTTAGGTACTACAAGGGTTTATTTTCTATAATCCAGGTATGTTATACCTTTGGAGTTAGTTACTCTAGGTAGGGGAGAGGCTATGCCTCATATACACAGAATTTTCCTTCATGTTATCATGTGCTGAGTTGTTCTCTTTATATATTCATTATACAGGTGGATTTGTGCTATCTTTGTTTGGTTAAGATAATAAAGTAATCATTTTATTGTAATATCTTCCAAATAGGTACACAAAGTGAAATTCCACTAAAAGATTTCTATTCTAACATGAATGTATAAAGAGACTATCCTATTTCCAATGGTGGGTGGGTCTTGGGCATTTTGTACTCTAAATACCTGTGAAGTAGCTATAAAGATGGAGTTCATAAATGCGTTAGTCAACGCTTCATAGACTATACAAGAGCATAATTTACCTTATTTTCAGAAGTAGGTGAGCTATTGTTTTGCTTTTTATTCAATTTATTTTTTCAATTCAGTATCTTTCTAATTATTTGAAAGTACTGACTTCAAATTGTATGAGGGACTTAGTTTTCAGTTAGGAGTGCCATTGATATGCCATCTATTTCAATGATGATTATCACTATTACAGTGGTGATATTTCAAATATATCGATTTTTAGAAAAGAATGAAATCATAGGACAAAAATGAAAGGACTGGTAGATTATAATTCCATTCCCACTCTTCAGCTCCTATATGAGTACTAGTGACAACTGATCCTAGGGCAGTGGCCAAAAGTAATCTCCCACTTTTCAAACCTGAGGTATTTTGAGCCACCAGGCAGTTGACTCATGAATATTCCATATTATCAATGGATATGGATTCCAAAATTGTATTTGGCCATAACTCTGGTTCTATTTGGAATAATTTTAAAATTTCTTCACGATTTAAAAGAGCCTGTGCTTGGGATAGAGGCCCATATCATATTTTATCAATGTAATGCTTTTGTTGATGCGATAATCATGAGTCCAGAAATGCTGATACATCAATTCTATTGGCATCAATGACACTCCTATTTTCAGTACCAGTATATACTCAATATTTTTGCTGAAAGTAAAGTAGGAAACAAGTATCTTGATTGCACTATTAATATGGATATCAAACACTCATAAGTAGTATAATTTAGCTGGTGGTTAACATCACCCACTGTACCATGACCATTTTACTTAAAAAACTGTGTACAGCAGACTTATCATTTATTTGTTATTTTCTTGATGATGTGGCAATTCATTTATCAAATGATTACCACAACATTACAGCTGTAAGCTAATATCATGTTTTCATGGACTATGACTTTGAAGGGAATACGTTGACCTACATAAACACAATTTAGATGTATTTTTTTTCTCTATATAAGGTAATAATTGAAAAGCCTGACCTATAGCCCAATTGTTAGCATGTGGTAAACAATTGACTTCAATAATAAATAGACAGCAAAATTTCCAAAAAGAAATTGTATGTAGTTGAGGGTTTAAGGTAGTTAGATATATACAGAGCACTGGAACTGTGTAGCTGTACATAACTTTGTTGTGTTAGTCAACGCTTCAGATTAAAGTGTCAGTCAACATTACACACCATGCTGCATGGATTTATGCCACCCATTATATAGAGGAACTCTCTTGTTTAAGTATTTTGTTCTATTCATTGAAAGAGATAATTAATGTGCAAAATAATGATGTAAATGCAAAGCACATGGGTGCTGTGTAGACCTTTCTTCTTTTTTATGCGTTAGTCAACGCCTCAAGAATTTTGCTGTTAGTCAACATTACATGCAATGTACTTTGGATCTATTACCTTATGTATGTATAGCAAATCTCTCTCATTTCAATATGTTGCTTACATTATTACAAAGAATATTTATGTGTAAAATGAAAACTTAAATATGCTTAACATGGGGGATATAGAGATATATAATTTTGTTTCTGGGTTAGTCAACGCTTCGGGAATATTACACAAATATACCATAAAAATGTTTGATTGGCTACAGAAGCAAGTGTTTTCCATATTTTCCCAATTTCTTTTTAATACATATGTGTATAGGTAGAAGGTGTTACATAGTAACATCTAGACAACATTTATTGTAATTTTGGCAGAAGCTATAGGGGTTCTTTTTTCATCCATTTATGCGTTAGTCAACGCTTCAAAAATCTACACAATCTCATTTTAATGCCCACTACCTGTATTTTAGGAACTAATGAGAGGTTTAAAGCACTACAGCAATTCATGCATTGTTAATCTATATGAAAATAATGAAATTGGCTGCATTTTCTTTCCTGATTACATTTTTTTGTGCCATACAGCATTCTCTTTCTAAGGAAAAATACCTGAAAATATGCTATTTCCACCTGTTTTTTGTTTCTCAAGCAGTTAATATTGTCCATAGGGAGGCAAAACTATATACCCAAATGTAGCCAAACATGTTGTGGACCTGATAGAATCAGTGAAAATCAATTCAAAGCAATCCTCCCAGATTTATAACATAACAAGGCTAAAATGCTGATCTGCTAACAGTTCATGAGAATGACCCATATAGCATTTTTGACATATTTTTCAGTGTTTTACCCATAAACTACCCCTAGGTGGTCGAAGCCAGTACTAAAAATCCTCCTGGAGGCACGTTCTCCCCTGTTGGCCCACATTTCATGAGCAGATCAATACACTAGAGTCGTATGTGGTTTACCAGGAAGAAAAAATAAAGTACTGGAAAAACTTAATGACAACTTTTTATAAGAGCCATTTATGCTGGCTGGGGGAACCATGTTTGGCATGTGAAGGACTGTTAACTGATTAAACTGACCTGTACCTTAAACCATACACTCTAAAAAATGTGTTTTGTTTTTAAACACTTTTACCTGTATTTAAAACACTTTCTTGTAACACTTTGTTTAACACATTTTTAGGCAACACAAAACATTTTTTCAAAAAATGTTAAAAAATTTTAAAGGTTTTTGATTAAATTGTGTTTCAGATAAAAAAGTGTTTAAATAATTCTGAGAATAAAGTGTTTAGGTTCAGAAAGCGTTTAAAATAAGCTGCAAACAAATTTATGCCCTTGCTATTATTTCATTTCCATATTTACAACCCATGGTCCCAGTTTTAGGATTAGCGAGTCCTTCCTACTGCATATTATTGTCTCTCTACAGGTAAAGAATATTGAAGTTATATTGATAGCAAGTTGATGAATGTTGATCATCCAGTTATCGACATTGATTCTGTGCTAACCAGGCTTGGCCTACAGTCAAGATGAGTTCAAACACATTAATGCACAAAGTTAGTCAAAGAGTTTAGGACTGGGATGTATGTATGTATTAATCCTGAATGTTACAAAAATAGATGTTTATCATGGGTTACATTGGAATTAAGGTATTGAGAAGGTATTTTTTAAATATTTCTTTTATAAATCCATTCTAAGGTAAAGTGTAAATGTAAAGTTTTATTAGGATGCTGTGTATCATTATCATTTATACTAAAATTCAAACATTTGTGTCCATATAAATGTTACCAAAGTACCATCATAGGTTGCTCCTGTCACCTGGTGAGTTGGATTGGAACCAAGTATTAAAACACTTTTATAAACCTAAACACTTTTGCAGGAAATTGAAAGTGTTTTAGAAAAAGTGTTTAGATAATAAAAATGTGTTTTACCAAAAAGTGTATGGGGTAAAATATGTTTTAGTTAAAACGCATTTTTTAGAGTGTACACCTTTAACTACTAAACTCTGTTGGAAGCGTATAAACAGTTGTTTAAAAAATGTAAAGAATAAATAAAAGACATAATTTTAACTTTTTAATTATGTATATAGTTATAGTTTAAGCAAATTAATGTCTCGGTATTGATACAGGTGGTAACATTTTGTTTGTGATTCCAACAAAGGTTTTAGAATTTCAACAGCCTGTGTTTTAAAAAAATGTAAACTGAACTAAAACTATAGAAAGACTCCTGACAGTTGTAATATTTGCCTGGGCCCTGTTTTTCCCCATTTAATAGTAAATACATAAACACAGACTTCTAACCCGGAATAAAAAAATTCCATATTTATTTTTATTGTCAAAGGTGTATAAGTTGGCCTAATTATTTCCGTCCGGCTAATATAACATCATTTTATTAAACGCGGCCCTGAACGCGGACCTGAACGCGGACCTCCGTGTTCATGTCCATGTTTGGGTCCGCGTTCTGTCCTGCCCTACTGAAAAAATAGGAAGAACCCTGCAATCACGCGAGAAAAGAGGGGAATCCCTGCGGGATCTCAGTCCTACGTCATCACTGGAAGGTCTTCCCCATGTTCGCCATTCTCTTCCGGTGTCAACTTTTTCGACTTGTACACCGAGAAAAATCATGAATCGTGGAGATAAGAGGGTGAGTAACACAACCATCAAACTATGAAATGAAAGCCCTGTGTCTGCTGTCTCTTCCTATGTGTGCATTGTATATGACATGCTTTTTTTTAATCAGATTTCGTACTTAGAAACATCGGTTTTCATGACGCCGGTTAACATCAGTTTACTTTCTGACCTGGTAGAGTTGGCGCCCTTTATTTCAAGGTCCTTTTACCCACCCTACCTATTACTGACAATGAACTGAAACAATCAACTTGTAATAACATGGGATTGTGACGTGTGAATAGCTGTCAAGTGATTTTTTTGGGGAACAATAAAAAAAGGGGGGGGGCAGAAGGAATCTGCTGAACCAAAAAATTATCGTACGGTGCCGGGTTAAAAAATGGACTACCCTGACCTTTATTTTTTTAAGCCCTTTTTCAGTATAGACCACTCTTCTTGGCCCTTTTTTGAGCCTCCCCCTCCCCCCTTGTCATACTTTTCGGCACTTTTACATGTTACAAGGTAAAAGGAAAAGTTGTTCCCTTGCTAAAGGTGTGGGTCTCCAGCAGACAGCCCCTAGCCTCAGATAAAAGTAGGCCCTGAAATCTTAGAAATTAATATAAATAAGTTATGTTTGCACTATATTTGACCTCTTTTCCTTATTCATATAAATAAAAATTGTATGTCCAATAAGTACACGGTGGTACCACCCTAAATATGCGCTATAAATAGACGTACGACAACTCCAATCTAGTTTGGGCGAATATTTTATTGGACCTGGCCAATAAACATACATAACCAGGCCTAAGTAACACAAGAAGAAAGAAAAAAAAAATCTCCAATGTGAGACCGGTGGTCCTTCCTGGGGCTAGGCAATATGGCCGACTACAAGGCCACCAGTGAAGGAACCTGTTACATAACAGGTGAGTGGAAGTGGTGACATCTGGTAATACATTTGGGAACTGCTACTGCCCATTTATCACCACTTATATGCGCGCATATAAGTAGCTTATAAATAGACGTACGACAACTCCAATCTAGTTTGGGCGAATATTTTATTGGACCTGGCCAATAAACATACATAACCAGGCCAACACGCCAAACAGAATGGAGAACAAACAAAAAAAACAAAAAAAAAAAAAAACAATGAAAGTACATAACCAGATTTTACACGAATAAGGCGCTGACCATACGCCGATCAAGATCGACACGAGCTTGTTTGGATTTTGTCAAATAATGCAACACACTCAATGATTTCCAGTCACCAATGTTCTTGATGTCCAATAGACTGAACCCTGCATCTGCCAAGGCTGATGCACCTCCTCTTCGTAACGAGTGTGAAGACAACTTATCGATGCCTGACTTGGCGCACAACTTGTGCAATTTGCCTAAGTACCATGAGTAACTGCCACGACACCATTGGCCATTTTTCATGTACGACACTACTTGTGAGTCACTGGATGGGTAGTTCACCATAGATAACAGCAAGGTCAGGTAATGATGAAGGCAGAAGATAGAGTCATAGATGAATGTGAAGGGTATGAACAAGACCCGCTCCTTAAATGAAATAGTCTTTGTACGGCGAAGTCTGACGGAGACCCCCCAGACTTCCCAGGTCAAATCTGACAAGCAGACTGCCAGTCCTTGTTCAACCACATTGGACTTACGTAATAAGCCTCTGAAGCACATGATAACAGTGATCCAAAATGCCACATCTTCAGAACATGACATATCCAATAGTTTATAAATACGCTTTAAGTCCTGCACTGACGCTGGTCGCGCCTGGTCCACATGATCACCTAGGGTCCTTCGGATACCTCTCATAGTGATGTAGAGTTCAAATGTATTAGGGTTGACATGTGCATAACCTAGGACCTTGTGCAACACCCAAAGTCCTCCTAGGTACTGTTTAATAGAGCTGTAGCGCAGTCTCTCAGCCAAGTGTGTAACATATAACAACACAACTTCTATACTAGCGGGGAATGGAACAAGCACACCATATAATATGCAAAATTCCAAATAAGAGTTCCATTGGCTCTTTCTAGTACGCTCCATGGCTCCAGCCATCCACTGTGACTGGTAGTTCCGTAGTTTGTGAGTCAAGACATCCCCTGCAGCAGAAGTCATTTATCAGAAATGAAGGCAATCCTTTTGCACACCTTTTATCCGTACAGCGCGACAAAAAGTCAGGAACAATATTGTCTTTAGATTTAACGCGAGTAGCAACAATATGAAAATTATGTACAACTGATAACCAAAATAATTCTCTTATCCACCACATACAACGAACACTCCGCGATCTGCCAGTATTTATCATGCGTTGGACTTGGGTATTGTCGGTTCTGACTACAACTTTTGTATCCGACCAATCATTTCCCCAACGTTGCGCTGCGGCAACCACTGGCCAGACTTCCAGTAGGTTAATGTCAGCTGTCTCATCATATTCACAAGGGGGTTTAACAGTATGATATAATGGAAAGCGATTATACAACTGATTGTAGGCAGGTAACTTCCATGCACCTACTAACCAATCACCATTATAACATGAGCCAAAACCAGTTAGTGATGAGTCAGTGTCTACGATAGGATGATAATCAAAGGTACGTAGGATTTTTGCAGAACCATTGAATACATAACTGAACCTTTTCCACCAGCGGATGTCATCCATAAACCAATCAGGTAGTTTGACCACCGTGACACTGTCGGCCATGTATTTGAGTAGGTTAATGACTCTACGTGAAAATGTTCTGCCTCCCCGAATAACTCTACTAGCGTGTGCCAAATGACCACACAGTTCTTGTAATTCTTTTTTGGTAGCAACAGTTTTACCCAAGAACTTGTCGATCAGTACCAATAAGTTGTCTAACTTTTGTGGGGGTAAGCTGATTTCCATTTTCACTGTGTCAATTACCAGACCCAAATACTGGACTTTGGTAGCAGGGGTTAAGATTTTTTTCCATGCAATATGGAAACCGAGACGTCGGAGCAGATCTACCAATATCGCCTGACGCCTCGCACACTCCTCGTAGTTGTCAGCCACAATGACAAAGTCATCCAGGTAACCGAAAACATTGAAAATACCTCTACGATTCATACACCGGATGACAAACTCGGTTAGTTGAGTAAAGATAAATGGTGCACATCTAAGACCAAACGATAAGGCTTGATCTTCGAAATATTCTGGTGCACCGTCCAGACTCCAGACAAAACCTTGCTTGGAACGATCGTCCGGATGAACAGCCACACTGCGATAAGCAGATTGGATGTCCAATACACATAAAAACGAGCCCTCATGTATGACATCAGTAACACTATCTACTTGAGTATAATGAAACGGTTGGCAAGTTGTGTACATAAAGTCATTAATACTTTTGAGATTATCATCGGGATCACCACGGCTGCAATCTGTTATGGGTCTTAAGCTGCCGTCTGGTTTTAAAATAGCCCCCAGTGAATGTACACACTGGGGTCTACTAAGAACCCTTTTGACTTTACCATCAATTAACTCCTTCCTTACCAGATCGTCCATTTGGCATTTTACACCTTCTTTGATTATGGAATGATAATTTTTTTGAAAATAAGAACCATCATAATCCACATCAACGATTTTGAATCCGTTACGAACACCGTCTAGGATATAAGCATAGTTACCATCAACTTCCTCAAACCCCATGCATTCATCAAAGAAGGCGTGTGGGTTGAGTTGGAGGCACATGCCATCTAAGACATGAACGGAATCACAATCCAAAGGACAAGGTCTAAACCATTCAACACCATCGACAATTCTGGAAGTGTAGATAGTAGGAGTTAATATAATGTCTTCCGTCTTTGGTAATGAATCTGAAGAATTGACATGATTTGAACCACAAGGAGTTACGAATTTGTTGACATCCCATAATAAACTATATTCAAGTTCACTGGTAATATCAGAATCACTGGTATTGTCAGAATCGGAAGATTTTATAATTCCACCATCTATGCCAAACTCCTCGGAGACATTGACCCCTGAATCAGAATCCACTAAGGCCTGATATCAATCATTTGATTTTTTCACAGTGCACTTTAGTTTTGTGTGGTTACCCCCACAAGAGCGACATACATGTGGGTGAGGGCAATCTTTGGCGTTACAACCATTATCACCGTTAAATGCATAGCAACAGTGAATTTCATCTGACTTTTTCTTTTTGTTCTTTTTCCTCTTACTACTCGATCCCGCAACAGTACCAGCACCACTTTGAAATGATGGAGGCTGGATACCAAGAACATTACATAAGTGCTCGGCACTAAGATTCTCAAGACCAACACTGTTTGAGAAGATGTCGTGATCGAAATAGCAGAATGTGTGTTCACCAAACGATTCTCCCCTTTCACGCATCGCAAGATCATACTGAATGAGAGCATCCTCATTGTAGAATGCTTTCTTGTCAGTTAGGAATTTAACATGTTTACCATAGTTTTTACATGGGAAGTTTCTAGCCAACATGCTATTCAAGAGACCCATGCTAGCAGAAATAACATCATTCAAGGCGGGTTTTTTTACTTTATCATGCGGCATGTGCTGTTCAATGTCATAGGTCACAAACTTACTGCCACTGGCATTGTTTGGTGAAAATATCACCATTGGGGCGCCTTGAGCTTGGTGTTGTAGTTGCTGGTTAGGATACCATGCTGTTGGGTTATGTGGAATTTGAGGTTGCACAGACTGAACACCAGGAGCCTGGAACAGGCTTTGTTGATTGGGTATGATTCCTGCAGCCTGGTACTGTTGTTGTGGGTTAGGAATAACGCCAAACTGATATGAAGCCTGCTGCTGATGGGATGTTGGGACTGGAATCCCATACATATGAGAAGTAGTCGGGTTACCATATACCATAGGTGTAGGTGGGAACTTTAGCCTGCCATCCGGTGCCCTAAATTGACCCACACCAGGCCAACTGACAGTCTGACTAACAGGTGTGACAGGTGGGGAATAAGGTGTGCCATCTCTGTAGAACAGCTGAGGAACAGTGTTAGTAGCTACACCACCACTTCTCCACTGTTTCCACAGTAGGAACTCTTGATAATCATTGTCTAATTCACCATGGGAATGACTTTGACCCACTGGATAGTCAGGTTGATTGTCTCTGGGGACCGGGTGATTGTACCGGGAAGGTGGCTTGTTATCGCGGGTGAGCGACTTGTTTACTTGGGTATTTCCCTCTACTGTAGGCAATTTTTTACTCAAGTTGGGTAATTCAAACATACCTGAGGTGGTTTCAAGGCCGGATTGGCCTGCGGAGGGTCCCATAACTTTAGAATCAGGCCCTAAAACAGTGTTTGCGGCCGAAAACCGGCTTTCCGGAAGTACAGGGCGGCCATTTTGGGCTCCGCAGTTAAAGTTAGAGCTGGCTTGTGATTGGCCAGTTTGGAAGCCTGGTGTGTTCGAGTCCCCACCTTTATTCCTTACTGTATCCAACTCTGATGAGTTCAAATACGTAGCACTAGCAGCAAGAAAAGAAGTTTGGGCCTCGAACGCACCTAGGGCGTTCGACCCACCACTTTCGTTCCTTACCGCATCCAGCCCTGAAGGATTCCAACATGGTGCACTAGCAGTAAGAGAAGAATTTTCACCCTCGAACGCACCCATGGCACCTCGCCAAGCCCGTACGCCTTCGTTTAATTGGCGAAGAGATCTGTTATTTTCAGCCCTAAGGCTGGCCAACTCTAGTTCCAACTCCTTGCGTTTACACATTTCATCAATTTTTGATTTCCTGGCCCTTTCAAGTTCAATCTGATGCAATAATTCATTTTGTGTAGATTCCTCCCCAAGGCTGCTAAGCTCACCATGTTGACCGTCCTTCCCGTGGGGCGGCCGGTCGCTCTGCCTGGCCTCCGTGGCCTCCTGCTCGTCACGCTCGGCTGAATCCGCTGAACCAGGTAATTTTTCCGAATCCTCCGGAGAATGACGTTTCCCCGGATTGGTCACCCCACAATTCGGGCACTTGGCCGCGTTACCATGGTAGGAAGTATCACAGGCCACGCATTTAGTCATGATGACTGAGAAAAAAAATCTCCAATGTGAGACCGGTGGTCCTTCCTGGGGCTAGGCAATATGGCCGACTACAAGGCCACCAGTGAAGGAACCTGTTACATAACAGGTGAGTGGAAGTGGTGACATCTGGTAATACATTTGGGAACTGCTACTGCCCATTTATCACCACTTATATGCGCGCATATAAGTAGCTTAAATATGCGCTGCGACCCGAAAAAATCCACTATCGCTGACACTTGACAAAATATTTCAAATACTTAAAATTTCCTCAGAACTAAGCCAAATATACCAGATTGTAGCTTTTGAAATGGCAAAAATCATACACTAGGTCTGTCATAACAAAGTGCAATCAGATTTTTCGCAAATCGCCATGGAAACCACCGATGTGATTTTGTGGTCTGCCACCTGAGTCACTACACATCTATCATAGGTCCCTTTGGTCCGCAGTAAATGATCTAAATTATTTTCATTCTTTTCCAATCTTTTTTTAAAAATATTCTCCAAGCCTCCAGGATAATTTTAATGCCAATATATACACAGACAACCTGTTTAGAACCCATTTTATAGCCCTAGAAGTGAAAAATTGACTGTATTTAGTGCAGGACTTTTACCATTCTACCCGGAAGTGACCTGATTTAGGGTGGTACCACCTTAACAGAAAAGTTTGTTTTTTTGGTTGCCATGGTTACCACAAAATTCCTTCATAAATACAATATTTTAAGTCCCTTTAGTCAGAAACAACCCTAAAATTCTGCCTAAAAACGACATTTTTTTGGTAATTTGGGCCTATTGAGATCATGGTCTGGTGTGCGCAGGCACAAATTGCTCAAAAAATGTCCCGTTTTAGGGTATCCATCTTCAATCGAACGTAGCGAAAAATCTGATTGCACTATGTCCTGTCAAATGTACCTCCAAACGTGCCTCAAACCATCTATTTTATGCCAGAATATCCCACTTAAGTCTCAGGAAATTAGGGAAAGCAGTAGAAACAATAAAAATGCCCAATTATGGTCCTTTTTGAAGCCAAAATGGCTCTTTTGGGCCTAAATTGGGCATAACGAACAATGACAAGCTGTTATGTTGCCATGGCAACCAATAACAAACAATAGAATTCTGATCAATTAGGCACCCTATCTATTGCTTGACCCCATACCTTGATATCCAGTGTCAGAGCTGACATGTACCTTGTTAAAAATGTACCCATTTCTTCAAATTTAGCTAAGAACTGGAAATTCCCCTGATATACCCTCGATGGCCTGAACAGTAAAAAGCCAGTTTTGGGGCCTATATTCAATGAAAATCATGTGATTTTAGGGTCAAATCAAAGCAAATCTACAGTTTAACACCTCATTATCCATGTAGGAGAGGGCCTAAACACTAATAAGTAATGATGATTTTAAAAAAAATAGGGTTAAGGGAAAAAAAATGGCACAGATTTCTGCTGATCCTTGCATAATCCCATCCCCTGTTAAGGTGGTACCACCCTAAATATGCGCTGCGACCCGAAAAAATCCACTATCGCTGACACTTGACAAAATATTTCAAATACTTAAAATTTCCTCAGAACTAAGCCAAATATACCAGATTGTAGCTTTTGAAATGGCAAAAATCATACACTAGGTCTGTCATAACAAAGTGCAATCAGATTTTTCGCAAATCGCCATGGAAACCACCGATGTGATTTTGTGGTCTGCCACCTGAGTCACTACACATCTATCATAGGTCCCTTTGGTCCGCAGTAAATGATCTAAATTATTTTCATTCTTTTCCAATCTTTTTTTAAAAATATTCTCCAAGCCTCCAGGATAATTTTAATGCCAATATATACACAGACAACCTGTTTAGAACCCATTTTATAGCCCTAGAAGTGAAAAATTGACTGTATTTAGTGCAGGACTTTTACCATTCTACCCGGAAGTGACCTGATTTAGGGTGGTACCACCACACGGTAAAAAAATCCAATGCAAATTATATATTGGTCTTTCTAAGAATACTTTAATAAAAGTGAACTAAACACCGGTTGTTCTTTCTTTTCACCTAGTTTGCTGACCCCAATTATGGAGAACCATATGACGAAGAATTCTATGATGACACTCGACCCGAAAATTTCTCTGGTGACGCAGGGGATCAAGCCATCAGTTATATGTCACACCTACACACAATGGAACGTCAGAGAGCAGATCTGTTGGCACGCCGGCAAAAAGGAATGGGCCCAAGTAGAGAACATCAAAGTCACTTCCCTCCGCCGGAGAAACGGCGGTACATATACCCAGAGACTCCAGACTGTGAACAAACTGATCCCACATATATATTGCCAGAGCCCACTAGAGGAAGTTCCTCGAGGGGTCAAGGGCGAGGAAGGGGAAGACCTCGTGGGTCTAATTCCTCTTCTTACCGAGGTAAAGGGAAAGGGCGGGCTGCCCCTGCTACTAATGTTCAAAACTTTGAAGGACTAACAGCAGCTGTTAGAGCGCTCACTCAGGTCATTCCACAGTCATCTTCTAACATTCCAGGGCTCACAGATTTTTTTTTCTCCACATCCTGAATAAATTATTATTTCATGTACTCTTTTATGGATTTTCGATATGGGTGGGACATATAGTCGTTTAAATATTAAAATCCATCTGCTTCTTTTCTGTCTTTCTAAGGCTGTTTAAAATAACTGAAGCACAATTGTACTTACAGAGACAGATGATAGACAACAAATACAAGACCGGCAGCGGTCAGAGGGACGCAGAGGACTACCTTGATGAGCTGGAACAGGCGATCTGTGATTACTCCGGTAACGAAGTAATTTTAGGTAAATAAATCTGACCTATATTTACTTGTATTTTTCCATTCTTTAACTAGGTATTCAAAGATACTTCAGTATATAAGAGGCATTTTTTAGAACTTATAAAATATGGTTCATATATAAATGATTTCATAAATAACATGTGTTTCACTAACTTTTTCTGCAGGCATACCAGGAATGCAGCCCCCCAACCTGAAGGGCGGAGATCGAAAGGACAGGCCTTGGTCTTGCTATGACCCGGACAGAGAAGAGCGAGAGGACTATGCAGCCCTTTGTATGCCTTCTAAGGCCCTGGAAGTGGCACTAGAAGGTCAATTGGTAGAAAGCCTAGAAGGTGGAGGTAAGTAAGAACATGGAATCAATTTTTCTATTTACCAAGAATAATTCCTAGCTTTTCCCAAATATGTGCTTCTTTATTGAACAGGTAAAACCGTGAATTTTTTAAATTAAGTTTACGCTAAAATAACTGTTTTAGGCTTGGATATAATTATGTTACAGCTTTATGCATTGTCACCTATTTTTTATTGCAGAGCCCTTTATTAACAAAGAGCAAGCGGTTAGGGTGGAAGCAGAAATGGAGAGGAACATGACCCCTGCAGAGCACCGTTCTTACCAAGAGAACTACAACCCTGTCATTTCTTCCAACTTCCAGGAAGAAGTGAACAGAGAGGATAACATCACACAGACTAACCCAAATTACCTATCCAATGCGACATCACAACAACTTCTTGCGAAGCCCCAAGTAAACTCTGGTACTCTTCTTCACATTGTTGACTCTTTCAATACCAGGGTTAAAAAGGCAGAGCAAAAGAAGACCCCAGACACAAGTGTTGTATCCCTTTTACCTTCAGGCAGAACTAAGGACGACCTTTTGGCTGAGGTGTGCAGGCTTCAGGAGAAAAACCGTGCCAGACTACAAGAAAATAAAAATTCTAACACTGGGCAAAAAACAAATACAAATATCCAAAGAGTAAACTTCAGGCAGGATCAATCTCCAGGTAACGTGGACCCTGAAAATGTTAACTTTAATTGGCCTACTTCCTCGCACCACCAGCAGGCAGGTCCCTCACATGAACAGCTGGCACGTCCGTCTTACCAAGAGCCATGTAGTAGCTCACACCAACAGCCAGGTGGTAGCTCACGCCAACAGCAGGGAGGTCCGTCCTACCAGCAGCCAGGTGGTAGCTCACGCCAACAGCAGGCACGTCCTTTGTACCAACAGCAGGGTGGGAGCTCTCCCCAACAGCAGGGAGGTCCTTCGTACCAACAGCAGGGAGGTCCTTCGTACCAACAGCAGAGTGGTAGCTCACACCAACAGCCGACCCATACTGTACAACAAAAGCAGCCTGTTGTTAATTACCCTGAACGTTCAGTCCGCAATCAGCCAGAAAATCCTGGAGACATGCTGCAAACCCAGCTTCATGTAAGTCTACAAGAGCAAGCTCCACCCACACTTCATCAAAATATAAATGAAACAGAAATCCAAGAAATAGAATACTCCATGGAAGATGGGACTGAAATAAATAACGAGGTAAATAAATATGAAATAAATACTGAACATATATCTGAGCAACCTGCAAAGAGGCCACGCCTTCGCAGATCGGCTTCTTTCTCAAAGATAGTAAATGCATCACTGCCAGACCTGGAAGAGGATGAACCAGAGTTTCCTGAAAGATATGAAGCTTTCAGTATGAGTACTCCTAACCAAAACAAAGAGAAAGAATCTCCAGTTTTCACCTCTCAGGCCGGAAGAAGGTGCTCTCCACGTTTGGCTGTCAAAGCCAAAGGTACAACTCCTAACAGTCCTGCTTTACAGAAAATAGAGCATGCTGTTAACCAGAAAACTCAATCCAAGAAGGAACTCTTCAGTCAAAAGAAAACTAACACCAAAAAGGGAGAAAAGAACCAAAAGACTGACGCCATACAAGAAACTGACGCCATACAACAAAAAGAAGCCCAGGAGAGGAAGGAAGAAATGTTTGCTCTTGTAGATAGCCTAAAAGATGTTGTAAAGGAGACAAACAAAGTAATTGGCGAAGAACAGGAGAAGCTTGTTCAAAAAATTATGCAGACTCAAGGTCAGATAGCAGACTCAACAAAAGACTTGGCTCAGAGTATAACTGAGAGCTTCAACAAAGCTTCTTGTGAAATGTCTGCTGCTCTTAAAAAGAATCTAATTGACATGGCCTCAGATAATATGCGAGCCCTGAAGGAAGTATTGAAATCTCACAACGAAAGGATAATGCAAATAAAGACATAGATGATTATAAATCGCTCAGGGATACTATGCTTGAGGTAGAGGAGAAATTGGCTGAACGTAGTGTGAAGAAAGAAGTAGAACTTGCCAAGGGCCTTGAAAATGTGGGAAAACAAATTTTTAAGGCTGCAGGAGACATTCACAACTGATTCACAACTTCAGGCTGCTGCAGCGGTCAGCAAATCACATGATAAAATAAATGCGACTGTTGTGAACCTAAATGACATTGTCACGACATTAAGCCAGAATATGGCAAGCCTCTCTATTTCAGTTGACATGGTCAGGAAGGAACAAGAACTGTCTCTGTCAGTGGCTGAGAAAACAGACAAGGTATTAGTTGCAGTGACATCAAATTTGTCTCATTTGACAGCAGCGCAAGAAAGAATAAACAGCCAGCACCTCATAAAGGCAGTGTTAGAAGGTAATTTGTTAATTTTTTTTCAATGACTATTTCTCATCTATTTCTCTCTCACTATTTCTCTAATTAATTATGTTCTATCGGCCAGGTTCAGCAATAAAATAAAAGAACTTAAAAAAAAAAATTTCATTAATATCATATATTAAAAATAATTCGGTTCTTAATAAATCAACCAGTTTAATTTCATTTCATTTACTCCATTTCCAGCAAACTCAGCTCAACCACCTGCTCAGCCATTTGAACCTTCGCGCGACAATGGAGATTTCCACGTAGACCATACGACTCAACATTTGGAATTAAGTTTAACGCACCCAGAGCCTCCAGTCAGTAAGTAGATTAAAATATCTTTAACGCATTTTAAAAAAAGCATATTTAATATGCAAAACACCATTAAAATGTTTATTTAGGTATGCCATCTTGGATGTAAATATATTTTAAAAATTGACATAGAAAATTCACCCTTAATGACAGCAATATATCTATTTTGATTGTTCAAGATGTCATGATACACCGGTTTCATTACATTACTTTGGTTTCTAGATGGTCAGCCGAAGCTCTACCAGACTTGTTCCCCTGAACAGGCCACCGAACAGCCGGATAAAATACTCATTCCAGCAACAGGTCCGTTAAAAAGGAATTTCCATATATTTTTATTTCTTTTACAAATAGAATTATGAAAGAAATTAATGTCATGGAGCTTATTAAAGTGCAAAGTTGAAAAACTGTCAGTTAAAAATAATTTCTTATGCTTAATGTTATAAAATATATATAGTCTTTCAATAAAAAAGGAATTTTTTTTTTCAGCGGTCAACCGGCAGTCCAGTCTCGAGCCTGACGCGACCCAGTTGCCTTCTTTCTCAGTTATGCCCTCTGCTACGGTTGTCTTAGTCCAGGAAGACACTCCACCCGCCGAAGTAATGGGAACAGAGGGAGTTGACACTGAAGCACAGGACAGAATGCAGCCGGAGGTTCAGGTCATTCACAGCCCCCCTCAAATGGAGGTAGTGATACAGAACAGCCCACAACAGGAAGATGGCATCTTACAGAGCTCGTCTCAGCAGGACGGACTTACAGACAGCTGTCCATTAAAGGACACAGCTGTTCCACCAAACTCAACGCAGCTGGAAGAAGAGACAGAGGACAATGCACCACAGGATGTGAAAATTCAACGGGTACCCATGGCAGAAGCAGTGGCTATATTAGAATCATTGAAGAACGATGGGAGGGAAGGGGGAACCTCGCAAGCAGACACTGAGGGATCTGTCTCAGATAGAGACCACGATAACAGGCCCATTAAAAGATCCCAGCGCATTAAAATTAAAAGGAAAAACAGAGAATAAGAAACTGTTGTGTCAAAAGGCAAGAAATAACCAAGAAAAGTCTGTCATTGCTAAAAAGAATTGTTTTTTATGTACAATTTATTTTTTATTTCGTTCTATGATGTAGCTATTAAGGACATAGCATGATGAAGCTATAACTTCTTAAGAGAAATAACAGAAAGTTATTTAACTGTATAATGTGCATATCATTGACAGGTACTGAAAAATCAGTGGGTGCTAAGCGTATCAGTATTATGGTGATCATTTCAATACTCAGGTATTACATTATGTGCCTTAGATAAGGAGCATGCATCCTTTGTCTTATATACTTTTATACTATTTATGTTTGTTGCTGGTTATCTTTCTTGAGTTATCAGAAAGTACATGTACTTAATTTTTCTGCTCATATATCATGATAAAAATAGAGGTAATATGGAGAAAACATTTGTCTTTTCCATTTTATTTGAAAAAAAAATTCATTGTCATTGTAAAGGTTTATTCACATATTTACAGCATCCTTGAAATTGATCGCTGCAAAGCCAAACACTGCACTGCAGCCCTAGCGCGACCTGGCTCCAATTCCGGCCGGAACCACTCACGGATGAACTCAGCCCGCATGTTGTGGAACATGACACGAGCTTGTCCTCCCACATTGTCAGGCTGGTTTATGGGTTCCTGCAGACGTCTGAACTGGTCATGGGCTGGATAATCCCGCAGGAGTTGACATCTCCCCACCTTAGCGCAATTGTGGAGAGCTACACAGGTCTCTATAATCTGTCCTGCCCTCCTGGGTGTATGGAATAGGTACCCCCCACTGGAGTCTAGACATCTGAAGGAAAAAAGTTGTTGTGTTAAATTTGAAAAACAATTTGTTATGTGACTTAAGGTACAAAATTTTGGGTAGAAACAGTTACATAAACAGATAAAGAGCCATGTGGGAAATATATGAAGGAACGGGTGACTGGATGTTGTTGTTGGATATCAGGAAAAGTAATTAAGTTTAACGCATATTTATTTGGATATGTCATGTGCAATGTGCCATATATAATAGGATAAGTGGTTAGAATATTTTTAAAAATATCCTGGAAACTTCTTGTGTTCTCTTTCTTTTTAAGGTTGAAAGGCAGAACCTTGGTTTTGTTCCAAGAAATAAAAAATTTGTTCACCTCCAACGCTGCTTGAGTTGACCAATTGTTCTTTCCACCCCAGATCTCGTGCTCTTGTGCCACCGGTTATACAGCACGTCTCCTACGGTTTCCTCAAACTTGACCGGGGTCAAAATGTAGTCAGTCAGGACATATCTGTAGGAAAAAAGATAAAAAAAATTTATTTTTTATCATAACCATTATTTTACATGAAATGCAATTAAACTCATATTAAAGCAAAAGAAAGTAAATGGTCTAGTAGGCAAAAAGATTTTTATGAAAGGAAAAGAAATATATTTACCCGGAGTCTCCGAGCAAGAAGAGTCCCTTGAAGTCCTGTCTTTCTCCGAGATATTTTATTTGGGACCCATTCATCACGTATACGTCATTACAGCTACCGGGGTTAGCGGCATTGACATGCATGATAAGACCATCGAAGTCACAGACGATCTGAAAATTAAAATTTTTTTTTAAAGATTAATTTTTTTGTTTTTATTCTGATTTTAACATAAATTATTATCAAGCATTTACACGTTATTACCTTTAAAATATTATGGAGGACAATGGAAAATTGGTTTTATTCCTCAAGAAAATAAAATGACTTACCATAGTGTTTATCGAGTAGTAACCCCGGTAGCAATAGTACTGATTCTCGTCTTCTGTTAAACCCCTGGGGCAGTGTATGGCGATATGAGTCCCGTCCACCAGGCCAAAACATCCTGGTTTTTTCTTCTCGCGCAGGAAAACAACAGCTTTGTTGTTTTTTTCTGTTTCCAGATCAGGCCAGTGCACGTACTCAGCCAAGTGGTCGTGGAAGTAATCAGACACAGCAGCTACACTGATAGACACCATGCTCTTAGACACCCCATGGCAGTCCCCTACTGCTGAGTAGTTTGCGCCTGTCGCAAAATATCTCAGGGCTATACAGAACTGCAAGAAGAGAAAGAGAGGAAAGTCATTTTCTTGTGACAGAAGGAGCACATGAAATATATATATATATATATATATATATATATATATATATATATGGGTCATTCCAGGATTTACTAGGTCAGGTGGCTCCTTGGATATATAAAATTTATATTTCTTAGTGGGGGGTCATAGCTAAGATTTCCATATGGTTTGGTTGGGTCTTGGGGCATCATTTTTTTTTTTATACTGGGAAGTGAATGTACTCACACGTATCCTGTGAGGGACTGCATGAATGCCCCTTAGCACCTTCCTCTTTCTTGTGGCCACGAAGTTTTTTATCAGCACACGGACCACTTCTTTGCTGAGCCTGTACCGAGCCTGAAACTTCTTGTCAGAAAAGAAGCTCATGGGATCTACCCTCTACATGTACTGTCTCTTTGCTCGTACAGTGAACCCCATTACTGCTGTTCTGTGTCTGTCTCTGACCACAATCAAAACAACCGCCCAATGAAGGTCAAGGTCGAGGTCATGACCTGTTTTCATTTAATTAATTTATATTATAATAAAAACGGGGGTGAAAACGGAGGAAAAAGGTCTGCGTAGAGCTGTAATTTGATATATATATTACTTATCCTACCCCCCTATCCCCCCGTGTAAAACCCACAGAAACCTAAAAACAGAGCAGGATATTTGCCTCCATGAAATGAGGAAAAACAGGAAAAATCCGTGTTTGAACACGGAGGTCCGCATTTGAACGCGGAAGTCTGTATTGGTAATTATATTTGATCATATTTTTGAGCTTAAACACCTAACGCCGCGTTGATTAAATACAGCCCCCGCATATTAAATGCGGACCCTCCGCCGAATGAGGAAAAACAGCCCCCTGTACATACCGTGTCACCTAGCACTGAAATTGATATTACATTATAATATACATTAATTTCATTTAGTAATGTTTTTCACATATCTATACCCTGTGACAAAGGTTTGGGAATTTCAACAGCGCGTGTTTAAGAAAAGCTGTTAACTGAACTAAAAACTATATAGACTCCTAACAGTCGTGATGTTTGCCTGTACATACCATATCACCTAGCACTAAGATTGATATTACATTATAATATACATTGATTTCATTTAGTGCTGAACTAAAAACTATAGAGAAACTCCTAACAATTGTGATGTTTGCCTGTACATACCATGTCACCTAGCACTGAGATTAATATTACATTATAATATACATTGATTTCATTTAGTGCTGTGTTTAACATATCTATACCCCAGTAACTGGTTTTCTTATTAACATAGACCTTCATGAAAAAATAAAATTAACATATGTTTCCAGGCATTTTCAAACTTGTTCATCCTGCATTATTCTTATTATATAATAGCGAAAATAGGTGTTTAAAACTTGAGGGTTGCAGTTTATTTCACATAGTTTAGTTTCTCCTCACCAGAGGGCGGTACTATTTTTTACATCAGGAGCCTCTAGATACGTAGTACATTACAGTTAAAGTGTTTTCTTTTAGGTTTTATGCTGTTAATGATGCATTTCTAACCCTTATATAGGACACTTTGAAAAACTGGAATATTTCTCCAATAAGCTTGGAATATTTTCTTTCTACTTACAAGATGTATAGGCGTACCACATTAAGCGAGTTGAGAAAACTAGAGTTCAAGAGTGTGAAATACTATTTTGGTCCCCATCTGTATCAAGGCTTATTACAAACAGTAATTATAGTTAAACTAAATATATCATAGCTGTAAACCTTTGGTCTGATTTAATATATATATATATATATATATATATATATATATATATATATAAAAGCTACATAAAGCATAAAGATATCAACATTGAGTTTGTTCTTATTCTTAATTTTCTAAAAAAAAGGATCTTATCTAGATTCTAAATATATCTTATGAACGAGCATATCTTATCTGGATTCTTAATATATATTATGAACGAGCATATCTTATCTGGATTCTTAATATATATTATGAACGAGCAGATCTTATCTGGATTCTAAATAATCTATAAATGAACACTTTTTATAAATAATCTAAAAAATAGGAGGTCTTCTCTGGATAATCCAAATATGATGGTCTTTTCTGTTTAAATATATCTATAAACGACCTCTTTTATAAATAATCTAAATATATCTATAAACGACCTCTTTTATAGATAAATTAAATATATCTATAAACGATCTCTTTTATAAATAATCTAAAAATAGGAGGTCTTCTCTGGATAATCCAAATATGGTGGTCTTTTCTGGATAATATCCAGAAAAGACCATCTATTATACTACTCACATGTCTAGTCATGTCACCTTCCACTCGGGTCACCTTCATTTCAAGGTCAGTATGTGCCTGCTCAATATTCTCTAGCCTGCCTACCAGGTTTAAATTGTGAACCTCCAGTAGTTTTGTCATTTCAGATAGAATGTCAGATTTGAGGTCAATCATTTCTTTTTTTTTGTGAGGTGACGATTTGGTCTTTCATGTCAGTCATTTCTTTTTGAATTACAGTGGCAATGTTTTCCAAGCCCATTTTGTCCATATTTCCCACATTTCCTCAGCTTGCCTTCCACCAGATGCGACTATTGCGTCTACAATATCCTTACTCTCTACTAACGTAGTTAGACTATTGGGGTTAAAAACCCCAGTCACAAAGATTTCCCCATCTTGACTGTCATTCAAAGTTTTCATGCTGTCCTGGATATCATTACTATTCTGATTCAATGCACTGAGCACCGCCTGTGCTGTTTGTGCAGCTTGTGCACCCCCATCCTCATTACGTACAGCACTTAGCTCAAGAAACAAATTCTTGTTTTCAGGTGACTTTGTTTGTGAGTTGGGTGATAGTAATCTTTCTTCTTCCTCGCTACGCGGCCTTTTTGATGCCAGCGTAGCACAGCTTTCTACCATCTTTTTCCATGGTGAAGAAATTCACCCAAAGTACTCCACCAATAGATGATTTTACCTGAGACTGAAAATGTGCACCCGTATGAATCTTTTCTGCCAATTACAGCGACAGGTGTGCTTTACCCAAAGTTTTTTGCCTGAGACTGAACAGTCTCAGGTTGAACAATTGTGCCCGTTTGGATCTTCTCTGTCAATTACAGCGGTAGGTGTGCTTTAGGTACAGCGAATGCTTTTAGGTAGCTCAGTACTCCACAATAGATGTTTTTTCCTGAGACTGAACAGTCTCAGGTTGAACGATTCCGCGTCATTGAAGGATACAAGTAGGCCAGTGTGTCCTCCAAGGACACAAGCAGCCCACTTCATCCTTGAAGGCTATAAGCAGCCCACTGTGTCCTTGAAGGATACAAGCAGACCACTGCATCCTTGAAGGAAACAAGGAGATCACTGTTTCCTTAACGGATACAAGGAGACTATTGTGTCCTTGAAGGACACAAGCAGAACACTGTGTCCTTGAAGGATACAAGCAGCCCTAGAAACAATTTCTTGTGAATTCATGTGAAATTCATGTGATTTCACAAGAAAATTTGGTGTAATTCACGTTATTGATCACGTGAATTCACATGAATTTGTAAGCAGTGGTCTGCTTGTATCCTTCAAGGACACAGTGGGCTGCTAAAATTCCTGTCCCCCTTTTTATTAAAGGAGGGCTATCACGGAAATTATCAATATGGGTACCTGCACAAAGAGTGCTCATAAATCCGCAGAAAATTTGCAGCACCCTGATCGGTTAAGGGGTGGTCATGTGACTTGCTATGGCGAGTACGTCTCAGCCGTGCTAGCCCCCCTTTAAGCAGCGCACTGGCATTTTTGGTTAAAGCTTAAAGGGGGTGATTTCTTTTGCGCCCCCCCCAACAAACCAGCTCCCCTGCTTTTAGAAAATGCACATAGGTTACAATCACCCCCTGAGGGGCGTGATGATTTTAGGGTCTAAGGGAGTGGCCATTATTTATCAACAGGGGGAATGGTGGGATTTCACATGGACACACAATAATTTTTTTACACCCCCCCCTTAACAGCAGTCAAAATTTTTTGTGCCCCCTGGGCCAGAGGCGCGGGAGTTTGTGCACCCCTCTTTGATCTATTGTAGTGCGCAGGTTTTTTTTTTCTAAAAAGAGGGTAAATTTTTTGGGCCCCTCCTCAAGAGGGGTCAAAATTTTATTAGCCCCCCTTGGGAGGGGTGTGAAATCTTTATGCCCCCCCCTAAACCCACCACACACCCCTGTTGATAAAAAAATAATTACTCCCTAACAAAATTTTGACCCCTCTTGAGGGGGGGCTAAAAGAATTTACCTTCTTTTTAGCCCAAAAGCTGTGCACTAATATAGATGGGTGCGAACATTCTCAGCGCCTCCAGTGCGTTGGGGGGAAGGGCACAAAAAATTTACAGTCAAGGAGGGGGTGTAAAAAATTTCTGCGCGTCCACGCGAAAACCCACCACCCCCTGTTGATAAATGATGATCACTCCTTTAGACCTGCCCACCCCAATGTGTCAACAAAGAATTGGTGTTGTGTCCTTCAGGGACACAAGGCTAGCCCACCCATGCACTGTGTCAACAAAGCTTTGAATCCAGGATCATCATCCATGGACACAATAAATGAGCATTTCAATTTCTTTTTATCACTATTTTGATCTGTCAAATTCTATAACAAAGAAAATTCTGCCTATTTATTTAGAAATCAGTGTGTTTGTGCTTTGAATGCAGGCTGTAGAAGATCCACCATCTTGGTTTTAGCAGCTGCCATCTGCTGCTGCAGAGACTGGCTCCTGATTAGTCAATTCCTTGTATCTCTAAAGGACACAAGGGCTTGTATCCTTCAGGGACACAGAAAGCTGACCAACGGCCCTGCTGCGAGCAGCAGGGGAAATTGCTGCTTCACAGTTTTGAAAACAAAAGATCTGAAATTAACCTGGCAAATCTAGCAAAATAATAGATATACTCTTAAAAAAAGATACACATAAGGGTTCAAGACACCCTTAGGGTTGTACTCCTATAAAGTGGGAGTCGTTATTACATTATAACTCTGAGTCTTCCGATTTGTCGATTTACCTGGAGCATTCTCATGCAACTCTTCACACGGCCATAGCTCTTCTCCTTCCCTTACTTACCCATATACCTAACCCCAGTAAATGGATAGAGGGGGCTCTATTGTTCAAAGTGACATTCCGTATTATGTACACTTGGGTTGCTTAGCGACAGCAACCAAAATACCCCATGCCTAGCAACGGGCAGAAAATATGAGTATAGAGGTATTTAGCCATACCTTACCGAAAATCATGTGTAAATGCACCCCCCTCAAACCCTCCACCCCTCCCCCCTGTTGTTAAAAAATGATCACTCCCTTAGCTATACCTTCCCCCAGTGACTGCGCCCTTGTGGTACAGCAGCTGTATTTTTTTATTCTAGGCTAAACAATATTTCATAAAGGTCAAGCCAGAACCAAACAACAATATCAACGGTTAAAAAGATACAACACCACTCATTTCTGAAGAATAACAAAATCAAACCTTTCTTACAGTGCCTTATTTGTCCATCCGGATGGACATCTTAAAGCTGAAGGAGACACCTACTTCAATCCAACCCTTGTTAGAACACTAAGACAGGTAGCTGCAGTTGATGACAAGGGTCCGTACAGTGGGAGCCTGCCTGCTGATATGGCTGCTGATATACAGGATGCAGGTAACCACCATTATACCTCATGTATAAGGTACACCAAGTGTTTGTGGATAATCAAATAAACTTAATATCTTATCATCTTCAGTTATGCCCAATGACATGGACTACTCCTAGAGGAATCCAAAGGTCTGGTATCTTCGTTACAGTCAGGAAAAATAAAATAAAAGTGCATATAGGCCTAATCGGCTCCATGTGCCCTCTTTCTTCTAAGTTGGTTCCTTCAGGTGTAGAAAAATTTCATTTTGAATAAGATAAGATACAGAAATGCAATGAGCCTTTCATATCTTGTAAATATAAATAACCTATTTCAGGTGGAATCATAACAGAGCAGGACATCAGGAGTTTTGTGGCTCGTTTTGAATCTCCAGTTGTCTCCTTTCTCCGGCACAAAAACATCACAATGTTTTCACCACCGCCCCCGTCTGCTGGCATTATAACACAGTTTATTTTGAACCTCCTTGATGGTATGTACACTACCCTATAAGTAGTAAATAGTGGTAAACTCAGCACATAGCTACAACTACTGAAATCTGTTTGACTTACTTACGAACAGGAAGTGACCTAGTTTTGAAACCGGAAGCGCATGGGCAAGTGACCTACTTTCTCGAGCTCTGATTGGCTGAGAGATAATTTATGCTAATTTATGCAAATTTATGCAAAACATGACCTACCGTAAATTCTCTTATATAAGCCGCAGAGAATCCACATCGAAATTAGGCTTATAGGATTGACCCAAAGTCAGGGTGCGGCTTATATGAGGGGTTTTTACACCATAGAACAGTACTAAACTGTCAATTTTCAAGCCTGCCTCATAGTCTCCTTTCAAAGTCAAGGTGCGCCTTGTACCAGGGAGGAAAATGTTATGATAAGGGTATGTGTGCTATGGTAAGGTGCAGCATGTAAAAGCTTAATTGGAACATGTTGATAGGATAACAGTGACTCACTACAAAAATAATCATTCTGCTCACACTGACCAGTCATGTGGGTTTTGTTTACAAAGTGACCAAGCCTGCATTTAATCAAAGCGCGTCTTTTCCTAGAAGTTCTTCTCACACTGACTCTTTACTCTACACACCGAGCTCTTTTCATTACTGATTCTCCACTCAACACAGCAAGCTCTCTGACCGTCCATATACTGTATGTACTACTACCTAGTACTTAATCCAGGATTTAACATCAATGATACAACATACAACACATTGGAACTTTATTTGCATCTACTTTTTAAACTACTTCACTGTACATTGGTTGAAATCCCTTCAAACTTATAGCAAAAGTTTTAAACCTGTAGGCTTTTACACTGCTCACTCACATTAGGATTGATTTATAAACCTACTTTACCAGGTGTAGCATGCAAACAGGGTGGGGTGTAAACTATTAGTTTTCAACATGTTGCCAATTTTTACTTTTTGTGGTCAGTTCTTTTTTATGGATGGACAAAAAGGAGTGTTTGCCATTCTTTATCAAAGGTGCAGTGTTGTTTTGAAGGAAACACTCTCTAAAATTTAAATTGGGAGAAATAAATGCATCTGGAGGATGATGTTCAGGACAATACTGCCACAGTTGAAACAGCTTACCTTGTTCTACAGCAATTTAACTGACTGGGCAAAGAAGTCTAATTGGAGGTGTTGCACTCTATGCAAGTGTCAAACACGAGCCAGGGCTTCAATAGCAAAATACAGGCATAGGCATCACAGGCGGCAAGCCAAAATCCATTGTTCTATGCAACACATGTGCAATATTGACAAAAAAATTGACACGACATTCACGCGTAACTGATGCGTAATATAACTAAAAACAAACAGACACAAAAATAACTTGTGCGACATGTAACGCTGCCACAGGTATCTAAAAGGACCAACGTTACTGGTGTCTTTGGGTAGCAATGCGTTATAGCAACCTACAAAATCAACTGATTAAGAGGCACCCTGAGTTCAGGAACAATCTATAAGGTGCATCCTGAATCATATTTTGGTCACCCTAAAATAACTTATTAGGCTATTTTGAAATAACCTTCTGGTAACATTGTACAATTTGTACTTAACCAACCAGGTTTCAACACCTTTGAATTCTTTTCCCTTTAGATAGTGAATTTACTCTTTCATGGACACTAGGCACTATATTTTCAAATGGGTAAACACTTTTTGGTGAAATGACTATTTTTGAAATTAGTGCCTGAATTATCATGTTTTTAATTTAAAGTCCAAATAATAACATGAGTATATGGTCTGTATTTTGAATTCAAAGATTTATTTCAATTCCCTAAAGGTTTCACCTCTACATTCTCTGATGAAATATTAGCTGACCAGCACATCATTGAAGCATTTAAGTTTGCTTATGCACAGCGCTCATTTCTTGCTGACCAACGGTTTGTTAATGTCCAGCACGTAGGTATTTTTCATATTGTCTCTACATTCGCTTTCTTTATGTGACAGGCTTCCCTAGCCCACTTAAAAGGATCTCTAACTTCTCTTTCCTATCCTCTCAGATGTGCGTGGTGCACATATGTACAGACACCGATGCATTACTCTGTGAAATATTGTAATATAGTTCCCGCCATGAATATGACCATAGCTGTCAAAATGGAGTTAAACATCAGATTCTATTACTTACTCACTCATTATTTGGCTATCCATAAATTATGTGATGCTTTTTTGGCCCTTTTTTGACATTTAACTTACGTTTTACAAACAATCTTACACACTGGGGTTTATGTTTCAAATATTACAGATTATTGATAAGCTTACAAATGCTGACTATGTGGAGTCATTACGTAGAAGGATTTGTGACAATTGTACTCTACCATTATCTGCCTATGGAGCAGACTTCCTACCACCACCTGACTCCGGCACTGGCGGATATACTATCATAGGTCCTGACGGCAGCGCAGTGGCTACCACATCATCTATAAATAATATGTGAGTAACCTAAATGACACTGTGATATAAAGTGAACGTTGGATAAAGTTAGAGTTTTAACAATTTTTAACAATTCTTATTTGGCTTAAACAATCATGTACACAAACTTTCCATACAGAAGCCAAGTAGAAAAGAGAATAGAATAAATTATATCCTAAGAAAGAGAGTAATATAACCGGGTAGTAGGCCAATAAGCAATAACATAACATTACACAACATATCCCACTTGGCAAAAAAAACGTTTTTTAACGTTTTTTTCAACCAATTTTCAACCAAAAATAAACCAATAGGGAAACAAATAAAAACGTTTTTTTAACAAAATGCCAAGTGGGATAATCATATGGATTTAGAGAAATACCTTGGATATATGCCATTATACGTCAAACATGATTGATCCAGTGTGGTATAGTATAAGACAATGGAGTCACTGTCTATGGGTTTGAACGAGTCTATTACTGGAAATGATGTCTCTTCCAGGTTTTCTTCAACATCATAGTTCAATGCATATCATGTTATGCAGTTGATTCCCGGAAATGTAGTCACTGCTAGCCTAGGGCTAGCCTTACACTTTTTTTTTATTCCTTGTTACATACAATACCTTGTGTTTCGAGACACAAGTTTTTCCATAATTCATTTCCCTGATACATGGGGCTTTTCTCATACTTCTTAATATGTGCTCTGCTTACTTTAAACACTACTTTGGCAATACTACATAGGTTCCTTGTGAGAACATGTATCAGGTCATCATATAACGATAACCTGTGCATTAAGCTCAGTAAGCGGATTTTTCTCCTCTCATACAGAAATTCGCATCTACTTAGAGTGTCTAGGTCCTGCCTTGATATTTCCATTGGGTTGGAAATACCCCAGCACAACCTTAGATTATGGTTCTGGAGGGTTTGGATTTTCTTTACAGAATCATTTGGGCTGCTGTTGATATAAACAGCACCACTGATACTCGCTGACATTCTCACTGATGGCCATGATCATCTGCTTGTACAACCTTATAGACAATTTATTATCTATAATGGGCCTTAACCTTTTTAGATGGTATGTTTTGTTCCTAACACTCTGTACTTTGCTTTCACAAAACCTTTTAAATGTTTGATTGCTGTCTATTACTATACCTAGATGGTTGAATTCCTAAGTCAAGGTTTGTACCAGCCAGTTTTAGTGGCAGCTCATTCACATTTGGGTGTGTATTGTAATGGTATTTGGTCGCCTGGGGGAAATGACAACAAGACAGCTACCCAAGTACGGTTGACAAACAGAGACGGCTGTCCCTTCTTTTCTGCGAATAATGAGTGGTACAAGGAGTCAACGACTCGTGAAACAATCATTCATTAAACATCAATTGGTCATCTATTAGTCATCATGTTAGCGTCTAGGATCAATGCACAACGTCCTTCCTATAGCCATGGCTCTACAAGGTAGGCTGGTCCGACCCGTACCTTTTGGAGCCTAAGTCAGGACTGAGGGGCCGCTGTCCCACCGTCACGTTATATAGGGCTTAGTATGGATGTCCTGTGAGTCCGCCATTTTGAATTTCACTGGTTGAGGTATAACCCACTGATAAGACATACCATGATGGGTACCTTGTCCCTGGGTAACACCCACTTCCAGGGACATGCTGGTCCCATGTTGTCAGTTCTTATCAGTGCATGTTGCCAGAACCAGCTCAAGACCCTCTTCCAGCCAATAGTGGCCGCGGCCGACGCGTCCCCTAGTGGCACCTCGCCGAACCAACCAGCCCCGCAGGGCCCCGCAGCAGCCTAGCGCTACTGCTACAGTATGTTCTGTATGGCACCATAAAACCTTGGTTTTTTCTGTGTTTACAGTTAGTTTATGAATACAGCACAATTTAAAGGTTTCATTTAAGTCTTCTTGTATCAGTATGGACATTTGGTTTACATCATGTCCACTGATATAGGTAACTAGGTAATCAGCGTACATCAGACACCTTGAGTGTCTGATGTTTTCGAGCACACCATTGATGTATGCCAGGAATAGTAAAGGATTAAGTCAAAGACAATTGAGTCAAAGCACAAGTAGGCATTTATACAGGAGTGTCATCCTGAATTACTTCACATAATTGGAATATTAGAAGCTTATAAGGTCTAATTAAGCAATCTCCATAAAACATATAAAGAGGAAAATCAGGTTGCACTGAATACATACCAACTATTTCCCCTATATTATATTTGGTCTATTCAAACTGAGCAGACAATGTGAAATTTACAACCCTTCAATTGCAAGGCAGCCTGATGAAATATAACAAGAAAAATTGCGATCAAATTCGTGAATTTTCAAAATTCTGAAAGTTTAATGGAAAATCAATGTAATCAGTTTTAAATGAATCTCCCATGTAGATTTGGCTCAAAAGTGGTAGGTCAACGGACCGGTATCATCTTTACAGATGAGATGGATGATTTCTCCAGCCCTGGCTCCGTAAACTCGTTTAAGTTACCTCCATCAGCAGCTAACCTACCACAACCGGGCAAAGCATCACTCTCCTCCATGTCACCCAGCCTCATCTTCAACTCTGACGGCGAAGTGTTTGTTGGTGTGTGAAAAACTAATTTTCTTTTCACTTGGCAGAGAAAAAAGATTTTCTGATGTAGAAAGAAGTTTTAATATTATACGAAATTTTCATGTGAAATGTTAAAGATGTTGTTTTTTTTTCAAAATGTATTGTAACTGTCATCATGTCATCATTTATAAAACTAAATGGTAATTTCATTTCTTGCTATGAAATACTACTCAATAAATCAGTTCTGAACTGGAGAAAAATCCCAGCAGTGTCTGAAAGAGGTTTCCACCTAAGTTGGGGTCCATGATATATGCAGGTTTGCATTATGAGTAAGGTACTAATTGCTCGTTCATTATACCACAGCGGTTTATGCTGCCGGAGGCTCAACCATCCCCTCACAAATAGCTGAGGTAAGCATCTCATGTCTTCTGTCCTAATCTGAGAGAGTATTCCAAGCGGATTCCAACATTAGACCACAAATTCAGGGCAATATTAGATCCCTATCTGGACAAAGATCAGACCAGAGGCGTAGGAAGCAATTCTTCTTTGGGGGGGCCTGGCGAGGGCACCATCGCGACCACCTTGAATTGTCGGCTGATGCGTGATGGCGTCTATATAATGCGTATATAGAATTCATATAGAAAAGTAATTTTTGGTAAATTTTGGATCTGACATTAGGCTCAGAACCCCCATTTTCCCTATGACATCACCATAATAATCTAATTTGAGATGTAAAGTTTTAGCTTCTTTTCCATTGTGTTTATGAGTTCTTGGAAAATATTGGGGGGGCCCAGACATACTCAGGCCCCACCTCCTTCATGATTGGGGGGGGGGCCCAGGCCCCCCTGGCCCCCCCTTTTCCTACGCCCCTGCAGACCATTGACATTGTTTACTCACCAAATCTCAAAATCGGACAGAGGTGGACTGCAAATAATGAGGCAACGATGACATAGTGATGTGTTACCAAAGACAAAAATTGGAAGAAAACCTTGGCCTCATGGTTCAGGGTTGGCCCGAAAATAGCTTGATAAGTCTATGATGAGAAGTAAATTGAGAAATGCACAATAAAAATTAATTTTCAGTCCTGACAAGGCATATCTCTACTGGCGGTTAAACTGAATTAAGAACAAACCTATTCTCAATATAAAAGTCAAACTTGTGTGAACTGTCTTGTAAACAGTATGATTGCTTCCGCCTATCACTAGGTGGTGCTGCGGTATGTGTATCGTGGACGCTCTTTGGCAGACGCCATGTCCCAACCCCGTTTTCACCATCAACTGCTACCAGATGTTATATATCATGAACAGGACTTCCCACAGGTAAAATTGAATCTCATTACTGGAACATTTATTATAGTGTCAGACATGTTTTGTTGGAATTTTTAATATATACATATTAGAAGAAAGATAAAGAATACCAAATTCTTGTTTTGAAAGATGCTCTGAGCGATTAACCTGGGATTTTTGTATGATTAAGGTTATAGTATTTGGTGATTTGCCATGGATAAATGGTCAAATCTGGTTGATTTGTAGTTTATGTTGCCCATGCCATTCTTCGAAAAATAACCCAGGTCAGTCCTATGAGACACACCTTGGTCATTTTGTACTATTCTGTAATTTAAATCCTAGTGCTAAAAACTTTTGTCAATCCTACAAGATGCACCTGGGGTCCAACCTGATGTTACTAGCCATGCCTTATACATAGGGTGATAAGCAGTTGGTAAGAGCCCAGTAATCGATGCACTGCAGCTGTCTGTGGGTGAAAAAATGTGGTATGATAGTCATCAATAACATTTTGAAAGTTGAAAATCTTTATCAATGATAGCCAGCTGTGTTCCTGAGACGATTAGCTCCAATATGGTACAAAAATTAAATACCTTTCTCCATTTTCATCAAAAAGAAAAGAGAAACAAGTGTTCTTTAGAGTGGCCTCATCATGTCAGTTCTAACTGTCATGATTTATGAGGACTAAAATGCTCAAAGACAAGCCACACCTGATTCGCTCCATTTCATGATAGGGCTTTATATATTTTCAACCTTTATCGTGTCGATTACAGGAGATATTGGAAGCGCTGAGGGAGTATGGACACCAGAACCAGGAGGCACAGGTTAGAATTGCCACAATAGGAATGGCTGTCAGTATGTGCACCTTAGAGACACCTGGTGGTGCCAACAAAAAGTGTCAGCGATTTGGTGCCTCCGATGGCCGCCGTGATGGTGGAGTGACTGGATTTTAACGTGTATTCTACATAAAGCCAGATCTCCAGTAGCTCCACACACACACGTATATACATATGTTATCTACGACTCCCCAAAATCATTTGTTCTTCTTGTTGTTGTTTACATTATTTTTAATTTTGTGTGAATGTTGTAGCAATTTCAAGTTACGCTGCCGTGCTTGTTTCATCTTGAAAGGCAAACAAAAACAAAAAGAACAATTAATGAAAATAGTCGCAGATAGCATAATATGCCCATGTGATGCAAGTGGAGTTCAGGCCTAAGTGGGGACTCAAATATACTGGTATGATATTATTGCAAGAATCACAGCAGTTCAGGTGGTGCAGATCACTTAATTATTATAATTATATGCTGTGTCTCCTCCAGATGTTCTAGAGAATGTTCCATCTACCTTTGATATCTGAGACTTTCTCTGATCCTCTGTTATCATCACACAGTGGAGCCACAGCTATGGCCACTGGGGAATAAAACATGCTCACGGCAATCTTTATAAAGGACACAAACAGTATATGTACCCCCACTAATTTTGGGTTGATATGGTCACAATAAAGTCTGTGTGTTCACGATGTCTTTGTAGTCTTATCTCAATAAAGCAATATCAATATGAAGTACTGCAGTGGTCTACATTTAAAAAATCAAATCCTTATTAGTGGTCAAAGGAATCATTAAAGAGGGAAAAGTGACGAGCTCCACAGGCAATCCCACTAGCCTTAGAGCATAGGCTAGCTTCCCATACGATGTCGGTTCCTGTACAGGTTTTCAATAAGGGATTTGTAATACCTGATATCTCTGAGACTAATAGCTCCTCAAGCTTTCCCAAGATGCCAATGACAGATAATTATTTAGACATTTGTACTTGTTTTATTTCAGTGTATCATTATACAACCATAATTTCTAAATAATTATATCAGAGGACATCATTTCATCTGGTATTTAACACTTCTATTTGAACAACATAAGGACCCAAGGCCCACAGAACGTGGGCAACTCTATGTATGCGGTCATCTTTCGGTTAAGCTACCCTTCCTGCCCGCTACAGGAACATGGTCTAGAATCAAAATAGGTCTTCCTTGTCTTGAGACTATTTCAATGAAGGTCTTTCTTTCAGTTGTCATCATAATCATGACCATCATGACCTTGTAAATATGGTAGATATTTCTTAGATATTTCTGGTAAAACTGATCTGAATATTTACAAAATCTAGATAAAACCAAAATTAGATTGTGTATGGGGAGAGTCTGATAGTGGCAGTGGGTTGATGGTAAACAAGAAAAATGTGGCAAGGACCATGGATAGGAGTTGCGCTCATAGATCATGGCAACATCACTAGCCACTGCGGGTGACGTCACTGAGGCAGCATGATGTCACCAATGACGTCATAGGTGACAGGGAGTGAGTGAGTGAGTAATAGATGTTTAACGCCATTTCGACAGCTAAGGTCATATTCATGGCGAGAATGACATTACACAATTTCACATTAGAATGTGTCAGTGCCCGCGCATATGTGCATCACACACATCCTGAGGAGATAGTAAAGAGGAGAAATAGACCCTTTTAAGTGGGCTAGGGAGGCCCGTTATAGGTGACAGGGAGAAAACAGAAAACATTATGGGGCTACCATGGTGGGATCAGCCTCGATCTCCCAGGCCCTATAGTGGGCCTGGAAGATTTCACATCAAATCACTGCAATGCCTCCTCTAAAATGATCCAGGATCCTGGTCATTTTCCCATAAGGAAGGGGCCTCTCTGGTTGGTGCATTCCCTCATGTGCTAATGAATATTTATGAATGGAGCTTGTTCCCCTGTGACTGTACCTGTTGCAATGTACCTGTTGCAACTTCATTACTAGAACCAGCAGGCTCAATGCAACTACAAAATGTAGGCTTGAGCTGGGATCAAACTCACGACCCCTGTATTTGGAAACCTCTGCTCTCCCAACTGAGCTTACCAGGCAATCAATTTACAAGCAGCCAAGGGAATGACATATTCTTTTACCTGTAGGTGCAGGTGCCCTGTAATTAAAAAAATGACATGATGGCCTTTTAAAGATCGTATCCCAACTAAAATTTTGTCATTTCTCAGGCATGTCACATTTGTATGTAATTTCTATAAATTCTGCCAAAGTTTTAAAACCATGTGCAATGTATTTCTTGTTAAAATATGCACAAGATGGCACAGAATTTTCACTGTAGGTCGACACTAAAACCACCGGATAACATAGCAAGTGTTTGGTATGTCATGGGTCAGTAATCACCTGTGTAGACTGGATACTTAATGGCCCATGAGTGGGACCTTGTGGGTAAAAGATACACTGCCTATCCTTAGTTTTATCTTAAACACAAGGTTCACATATTGCTCATTCCTATTCCAAAGAGTTAATGGAAATGATATGTTATAGAATGCAACACTTTACAAATTACAGTAGGTAATATGTAAAGGCAGGTAGTTAAACAGGTAGTGTACCTATCATAGTAGGGAACAGCTGGTGGAGCACCCTACTATTGTAGAACTTAACTAATAAGAAATCCTTTTACATTTCCTGTAGAATACGTCCCGGTATTCATAGTCACGCTGTTGTGCACAACGCGCTCCATATTAAATCTGTGAGTAGAGATTTTGGTAGTCTCGCGACTATCCCTCTCTGTATTTGACCAGCATGAAATCATGACTAAAATGTAAAACTTAAACAATATAAACGATGCATTTAACACAACACTGGTGTCCATAATCCTTCATGTCCCGCCATAGAAATTAGGTATTGATCATCTAGATTTCTCAATAGATTTCTGTTTGGGAAACAGGCAACATTAACAATAGTACAATTCAATTATCACTCCCCAAAAAGTCATTTTAGTTGAAATTGCATCTTTAAGACAGATCTTTATCTACACCAGAATATGTAGTACAGTAGTAGCAAGTTGGCATGGCATGTGGAGGGACCAGAGTTAAAGGCTTCAGCATGGCACATTAAAATTTTCTTCATGTATATATACTACAAGTAGTGGGGGTACATCATACCATGCTGGGGGGTACCATGCTGGGGGGTACCATGCTGGGGGGTACCATGCTGGGGGGTACCATGCAGGGGGTACCATGCTGGGGGGTACCTTGCTGGGGGTACCATGCTGGGGGTACCATGCTGGGGGGTACCATGCTGGGGGGTACCATGCTGGGGGTACCATGCTGGGGGGTACCATGCTGGGGGGTACCATGCAGGAGGTACCATGCTGGGGGGTACCTTGCTGGGGGTACCATGCTGGGGGGTACCATGCTGGGGGGTACCATGCTGGGGGGTACTATGCTGGGGGGTACCATGCTGGGGTACCATGCTGGGCGTGCCATGCTGGGGGTACCATGCTGGAGGTACCATGCTGGGGGGTACCATGCTGGGGGGGTACCATACTGGGGGTACCATGCTGGGGGTACCATGCTGGGGGGTACCATGCTGGGGGTACCATGCTGGGGGGTACCATGCTGGAGGGTACCATGCTGGGGGGTACCTTTCTGGTGGTACCATGCTGGGGAACTACCATGCTGGGGTACCATGCTGGGGGGTACCATGCTGGGGTACCATGCTGGGGGGTACCTTTCTGGGGATACCATGCTGGGGGTACCTTTCTGGGGGGTACCATGCTGGGGGTACCATGTTGGGGGTACCATGCTGGGGGTACCATGCTGGAGGGTACCATGCTGAGGGGTAACATGCTGGGGTGCAGGGTTTCATGTTAGGCATCTCTCTTTGTTGACAACATCCCAGTGTGGAATGTAGCTTGACAGCATTCTTAATGGCTTAGTGTGGTCGCCGGTGGATTGCCTACGCATGGGGGTAACACGGTGCAGCGTTTTACATTAGCCATCTTTCTATGAAAACAATTATTCCTAAAAGAACTTTTGTATTGGGGTAAAAAGGGTAAAAGAAAGTCGTGGCGGGCAGGTGGTGAGTTGTACAGAATCCGTTTCTACAAGTGAATACAAATGCTTTTCTATAAATGAATGTAAATTCTAGTATATTTTGACATCGAGAATCTTGAAAGGCTCAGGGCAAAAGGAAATTACATGATATGAATACAACAATTCCATAAGTTCCATTAGAGGCGTGATCATGATTGCAAGACAAGGCCGTTTTATTATAATAACCGATAATAACTTGGAATACAGATCCGCCGCCGAGATTTTGGGCAAAATAAAAAATTAACCTCTGGCCTCAGATTTTTCAAGATTAGTAACAAAAAAAAAAGAAAAAGACGGTCCGTGATAACAGGTAAACACACAACAATTCTCGATCTTTCCTGAATACGCATCCCCAAAAACTTTTTTTTTTACCTCTGGCCGCCCAAAATGTTGAGTCAAAAATCCTATAATCCAAGGGCTAACCATAGAGGATGGATCTTTCATTATTACGCAGGGGTGGGCAACTGTCGCCATGTAGACAAAATGTGGTTACAATTGCCTTGAAATTGGTGACAGCTAGAGTGGTATTTCCTTCTCCAGATCCTAGGCTTTCCAACAGTGAAAGGTTTTTTTAAATATTCCTACTAGAACCAAAGTTATGAAGTTATTATGAAGTCATTCCCAGAGGTCATCAGAATGCATGATTTGACATTGAAATTTTCGAAATTTTCCCATTTTCCTAAGCCTCATCAGAATTATTGACTGCTGACCCCTCCATTTTCTTTTTCCTGCTTTCTCAGTCCCTGGTTTTTCACTGCCCCCTCCCTTTAAAAGGAGATTGTGGAGTGCACACTCATCAGTTCCACATATACTTAAGAGGACCCCCCCCCCCCAAACTTTTCTTTTGGAGAGGGGCAAGTCTTTTACCCCCCCCCCAAACATTTCGACATTCCAGAAATAAATGACATTTCATGACAGTGATACTGTCTCCTTACCATTGTAATCCAATATAGCATCCAATTATGTTCATAGAACTCTCCAAAGTGCACCATTTTACTTCTAGAATTTATCAATTTTCCATGGGGTGGGGCAGGAGATGATCTTACTGTAGCTCAGTGATGATGATCAGTGTTCCTGAGGGAAAAAACAAGGATTATCTTATTGCAGATCTGCAGAAACAGAGAGAGCAACGGTGTCTGAGGCCTGGGAATACCCCAGTTGGAGTCTACATTTTCAAAGGTCTTTTTTTTAGAGGGACCTCCATTCTGAGATGTCGAAATGGCCCTCCAGAGGAGTGAGTGAGTAATAGATGTTTAACGCCATTTCGACAGCTAAGGTCATATTCATGGCGAGAACTACATTACACTATTTCACAGGGGAATGTGTCAGTGCCCGCGCATATGTGCACCACACACATCCCGAGGGGATAGGAAAGAGAAGAAGTAGACCCTTTTAAGTGGGCTAGGGAAGCCCGCCCTCCAGAGGAATCTCCTGTCTCTCATTACTTAGGCCCATAGAACTGAGGGGGGGGGGATTCAATTGAGTTTTACCCCACACCTTCCATGTTGTGGGGTAAAAATTGTCAAACACCCAGCCCTATCCTCCTGCCCTCACCCCTGACCCACCAACCCTCCACCCTCAGCCTTTGTCATATTTACCCTCAGTCTCCCTTTCTGAATTTTGTAGGAAATAACTACAGTCCCCTTCCGAAATGGGGTCTAAAAATGCACCAAATGCCCTCTAGAATTCAAAATTTTCCTGGAAGTACGCCCCCCCCAGTCATCCTACCATAATTTCTTCACTGGACTTGCAAATTCACTGTGCTTCACTTTCGGTGGATCCATCACCCCCCTTTTCAATGTCCTCGATTCACATCTTTTTCATCTCTAGTACCAAGGCTTCTCCGACCCTGTGTCTTAGCTACAACTGCTGCTGCATTGGCTCCAGATTTTCAAAATGTGTCCACCCCTGATTCTGATTAACATCTATATCTTTATTGACTTTATCAAAAAGCTTAAATTATAATCGTCACACATCTTAACTTATACCATGTATGCATTGCAATACATAAACAAGGCTTTCTGTTATACAACGTAATCCTTCCACAGATGGAATATGATACTAGTATACCTTGAAGTGATCTCTTTAAATGCCACAAAGTGATGCTATGATTTATTCATTACACATTATATCAATAGACATGTGGTGGTCCCGCGTCGTCTTCGAGGTACCTTCGTGGTCCTCGTGGGCGACGTCGAGAGCACCTCTATTACCCGACGCCTGGGGGCGCTGGAGTCCGGCGCCACGTCACCACTTGGTCACGTGGCCCTCGACTCCAGTGTATATAAGGCCGTTGTACGGCCTTCCTCGGAGTCAGTCCAGCCCCGACTGACCATTGTAAGCGATGGTTGGCGGCTGCCCGGCTACCATATTCTAGTACTCCACTGTGCTGCTGCACAGAGGAGGTGTATGTGGAATATCAACTGTAGACACTAGAAGGCCTAGTGTCGAACCTGATTTAGAGTTCAAACTCTGCCACCTGTAACTGTGATCGAGAACGGCTGATGCCTATGTGTTATTAGACAATAAAGTTTTAACTGGAACCTGAATAGTTGTTCTTCGTTGTTTATCGAAAGATTCGATTGAACATCGAGGGGTAGAACACTACAGACACATAAATCATGCCACTGAGAAGAGATTACAAATTCAAGGATCCTCATATATGAGACAGCATTGGGAGTGTAATATTTAAGGACAGGAGCATTAAAAGCCTTAGTTCTCAAATTTCCCAAATATTAACCAAATATCCATCATGCACGGAAATGAGGGGGTAGGATCATGAACTACCAAATCTTGTAGTAATATATACCAAACAGAGACCATGTTCTACATATTTTCTAATGATGTGACCTTTTTTATTTTGAAATCTGTGACGACATAAGCAAATATACCAGACATAACGATAACAGCTCCCACACCCTCCAGTAAATTTCTATGTCCTGGCAGTAGTAATTGTGGAAGTGAATACTGCAGAAGAAATCCAAACACTTCTTCACTATTCATCACGATGCCATAGATGACTGGATTCAATTCTTGTTGTGTATAAATCACCAGAATGGTATGTGCAGAAGCAAACACAGCATGTCCTGCTAGAAGAAGGAGTGCCAGTCCTGATGTGAGTAGAACTGGACTTTCCATGTACACCATAAGTAGGAGGGATACTACTAGCCCCAGCACGCCCACCCAGAACACAAGAACGCTTGTCGGTACTTCATTCAGATGGAACCGGTACACAAAGGCTTTAATAACGCATGTTACTGAAGATCCAGTCACCAACATATATCCAGCTATGGTGTTATCAGATCCATCCTGCTTGATAGTCCTTGCTCCATCATAGCTTCCACTGGTATTACTGCCTGTGCTTATGATATTGAATGGCTGGAGTAGCATGAATTGTCCAACCAGTATCACCACAAATATCACACACTGCACCAAGTGGATATCCCGGTCCAATAGTAGTTTTGACATGAGTAGCGTTCCTGTGTAAAGCAGAGTCACATGCATGATGGTCAGGTTTCCCAGAGGTAGATACTCGGCTGATGTAAAGTAAAAGGTGTTATCCAAAACACATAAGATGGTGCTGACCAGCACCCAGTGCACTTTAATTGGTGCTACTTTTAATGTCTTCCTGGTGCAGACTACCATAAAGAAGGACATGATGATTTGTGTAAAGAATCGAGCAGCATTCAGTTCGAACGGTGGCACAGCATCACCAAGCTTTTGCACACAGGCTGCACTAAGGACATCAGCGAAACCTGCTCCAAGGCCTGAAAGAAACCCTGAGAGTTGCCTTTCATTGTAAAGTTTCCTGAACTTCTCCATGTTACAGGGTAGATTCAATAGCCCTAGTCCGTTCCGTCACAGGGGTTTATAGCACCTACTGAACTTAAAGGGACTCAGCTGTTCCCCGGCATCAAGATCTCGGACCACCATAGAGGTCCGCAGTGACGACGATCATACGATCATTCGAGGTATGGACTGGATCGTATAACGGGGCATCAACTCCGCCGTCAACTCCCAGTCAGTGTCTAGGTAGCTATACATTGGTGTGTTCAATAGGCACATATGGTGCGCGCTGCTTGCAGCGCGCAATTCCATCATCACTAGGTGAGGGAGCATATATTATCTACTGTAGGGATGGTGTACTTTGGGAATGGTGCAGGAGTGGCAGTTCTTTAACATGGGGGGGGGGGGGAGGGGGTTTAGACTTTCTAGGAAAAAAAAATTCAAACCTGGAGTGATCATTTTTTAACAACAGGTGGGGGGGGCTGGTGGGTTTGAGGGGGGGTAAGAATTTTTTCAACTCCTTGACCAGGGGGCGGAATTTTTTCCACCCCTCTAATGAGGGGGTCAAAATAATTTTAATTGTCTTCAGAGGGGGGGGGTCAATTTTTTTCCCCGCGTCTGTGCATAAACCCACCAGCCCCCCCCCTCTGTTTTTATAAAAAAAAATGATCACTCCCTTAGGGGGAACAAAGAATTTCACCCCTTTTTTAAGCGAAAAAGCCCAGGCCCTACTATTAAAGGGAGTGGTCATTATTTATCAACGGGGGGAGGGTGGTGGTGGGTTTGAGGGGGGAGTTCGTAAAATATTCAGACCACTCCGAGGAGGGGGGTAAAAAATTTTGACCCTTCTTGAGGGGGGGGGTGTAAAAATTTGACCCTTTTTTTAACAAAAAGCCTGAACTCTTCTATAGATCAAAGAGGGGCGCAGGGGTGCGCAAATTGTTTTTACTGCTGTTGAGAGGGGGTGCGTAAAAAATGTTCTGGCATCCGCACAAAAACCCACCACCCCCGCTGTTGATGAATAAAGACCACTCCCTAAAGAATAAAATGGGGGGGGGGAGTGGAAAAGACTCCTAACCCCTCTATGTTGCCAAGTGGGGATAGGGTGTTTACCCCTTTCACTTCAGTCTGGCTGGGGGGAGGGGTGGATGAGGGAGCATCTGTTAGGCTATTCATTTGATACAAATGACATCATGCAGGGGTAGCGGGAGGGGGGTTAGGCCCGGCATGATGGGATTAATTTTCCATATACCTTCAGCATTGCAATATTGGCAAAAAACATGACGGGGGGATCAAAAATGGTCGAAAAATGCATAACATCATTTGTACACACCTCAATTGCAGAGGTGGTGGATAGGAATAGGGGGCCTATATTTCAGCGGGGTAGGCAATTTTTTTTTTTATTGGGAGGGAAATGGGGATTTCATGTGAGTTGATGTCCTTTATACAAAGCTGTCAGCTCCAGGTTCGATAGAGGGGGTAAAGACCCTGGAGTTGATGTCCTGCATACAGAGCTATCAGCTCCAGGTTCTAGAGGGCTTAGTACTGAGGCATAGTGCATCCGCCATTGCTATATCTGGGAGCTGGCAAGATAAGGACTGATAAGAACCAGCATGGTGGGTACTGGGTGTTAAATAATGTACCCAAATAATTCTGCAGTGGCTGGAGGGAGGCATCTCATTAGCTGATATTGTATCCCGGGTCAGCCCTATAGAGGTGGTATAGACCATGGGAGTTGATGTCCTGTATACAGAGATGTCACCTCCAGGTTCTGTAATAGTGCTATAGACCATGGGAGGTGATGTCCTGCATACAGAGCTGTCAGCTCCAGGTTCTATATATGGGGTATAGACCATGGGAGTTGAAGCCTGTATACAGAGATGTCACTTCCAGGTTCTGTAATAGTGCTATATACCATGGGAGGTGATGTCCTGCATACAGAGCTGTCAGCTCCAGGTTCTATATAGGGGGTGTAGACCCTGGAGTTGATGTCCTGCATACAGAGATGTCACCTCCAGGTTCTGTTATAGTGCTATATACCATGGGAGGTGATGTCCTGCATACAGAGCTATCAGCTCCAGGTTCTATAGAGGTGGTAAAGACCATGGGATGTGATGTCCTGTATAGAGAGCTATCAGCTCCAGGTTCTGTAGAGGGGGTATAGAGTAGACTATGGGAGGTGATGTCCTGTACACAGAGATGTCACCTCCAGGTTCTGTAATAGTGCTATAGACCATGGGAGGTGATGTCCTGTATAGAGTGGTGTCAGCTCCAGGCACAGTCAGGGGTGTCGGAAGCAATGTGACTTCAGGGGAGCCGACACGGGTCAGGTGGGGAGCAAATGACCAAGTTCACCATAACAGTGTATATTGGTTTCATAATTTGGGGGGTGCAAAATAAAGTCTGGCCCCCTTAGTCTGAGATTGGGGGCATGGCCACCCTAAGCCCCCTATTCCGTCACCCCTGGCAGTGATGGTGGATAAACCATGGTCCTAATCTGATGGTGAAGGCCTCTATAGCAGGCCATCAGCTCCAAGTCAAGGCGATATATCATATTTCCCCATGTATAAGCCAAGGCTTATACAAGCATTAAGTGGTAAATTGGTCAGGCTTATATATGGAGCAGGCTATTACATGAAAGAGGAGCCTCCCACTTTGCATTATTCCTAGCATAAATCTACCAATTATGTTTCAATATCCCATCTTTTACCTACAGCTTACAGTCTGATTTATTTTCAAAGTAGTTTTAATAGATGGGACATGAGTACAAATTTTACCGTGAAGAAATTGTCTAACTACCTTACATATAAGTGGAGTTATGGCCTAAAACGTAACATTTATTGGCTATTACACGGGGCCTGGCCATGTCATGGAGAAATATGGTGTTTACTATGGGAGTTGATGACCTGTATGGTGGGGTGTCAGCTTCGGGTCCTACTCAGGTGTAGAGTACTGGTGGTGAAGGCCTCTATAGTAGGGCATCGTCCCCATGTACTTTTATTGCTATGTAGCACTGGAACTTGTAAGTGATGACCACTATAGTAAGGCACCAACTCCAGGTGTTACTATGGTAGGTGATGTTACTGGAGTTCATGGTCTGTATGCTAGGCTGTCAGCTATAGGTAATAACAGGGTGTTAGATAGCACTGAAGCTAATGACCTGTTTAATAGGTCATCAGCTCCAGATACTACCTATATCATTTGATGGTACAGGAGCTGACACCCCACCATACAGGTCATCAACTCCCATAGTGAATACCATATTTCTCCATGTATTGATGGGGCCCCGTGTAAAAACTACTTTGAAAATAAATCAGACTGTAATCTGTAGGTAAAAGATGGGATATTGAAACATAATTGGTAGATTTATGTGAGGAATAATGCAAAGTGGGAGGCTGCTTTTTTCATGAAATAGCCTGCTGCGTGTTTACGCCCGACCAATTTACAACTTAATGCTTGTCCGCGGGGAAATATGGTATATCGCATTGACTTGGAGCTGATGGCCTGCTATAGAGTCCTTCACCATCAGATTAGGACCAGGAGCTGAAAACCAACATCAGCTCCCATGGTTTATCCACCATCACCGTCAGGGGTGATGGAGCTGACACCAATATATACAGGATATCAACCCCCATGGTCTTTACCACCTCTATCGAACCTGGAGCTGAAAGCTCTGTATGCAGGATATCAACTCCAGGGTCTATACCCCCTATATAGAACCTGGAGCTGATAGCTCTCTATACAGGACATCACCTCCCATGGTCTTTATCACCACTATAGAACATGGAGCTGATAGCTCTCTATACAGGACATCACCTCCCATGGTCTTTATCACCACTATAGAACCTGGAGCTGATAGCTCTCTATACAGGACATCACCTCCCATGGTCTATAGCAGCTCTATAGAACCTGGAGGTGACATCTCTGTATACAGGACATCACCTCCCATGGTCTATACCCCCTCTACAGAACCTGGAGCTGATAGCTCTCTATACAGGACATCACATCCCATGGTCTTTACATCCTCTATAGAACCTGGAGCTGATAGCTCTGTATGCAGGACATCACCTCCCATGGTCTATAGCACTATTACAGAACCTGGAGGTGACATCTCTGTATACAGAACATCAACTCCCATGGTCTATACCACCTCTATAGGGCTGACCCGGGATACAATATCAACTAATGAGATGCCTCCCTCCAGCCACTGCAGAATTATTTGGGTACATTATTTAACACCCAGTACCCACCATGCTGGTTCTTATCAGTCCTTATCTTGCCAGCTCCCAGATATAGCAATGGCGGATGCACTAGGCCTCAGTACTAAGCTCGTACTAAGCCCTCTAACCTGGAGCTGATAGCTCCGTATGCAGGACATCAACTCCAGGGTCTTTACCCCCTCTATAGAACCTGGAGCTGACAGCTTTGTATGAAGGACATCAACTCACATGAAATCCCCATTTCCCTCCCAATAAAAAAAAAAAATTGCCTACCCCTGAAATATAGGCCCCCTATTCCTATCCACCACCTCTGCAATTGAGGTGTGTACAAATGATGTTATGCTTTTTTCGACCATTTTTGATACCCCCCCATCATGTTTTTTGCCAATATTGCAATGCTGAAGGTATATGGAAAATTAATCCCATCATGCCGGGCCTAACCCCCCTCCCGCTACCCCTGCATGATGTCATTTGTACCAAATGAATAGCCTAACAGATGCTCCCTCATCCACCCCTCCCCCCAGCCAGACTGAAGTGAAAGGGGTAAACACCCTATCCCCACATGGCAACATAGAGGGGTTTGGAGTCTTTTCCACTCCCCCCCTTTTATTCTTTAGGGAGTGGTCTTTATTCATCAACAGCGGGGGTGGTGGGTTTTTGTGCGGATGCCAGAACATTTTTTACGCACCCCCTCTCAACAGCAGTAAAAACAATTTGCGCACCCCCGCGCCCCTCTTTGATCTATAGTAGAGTTCAGGCTTTTTGCTAAAAAGAGGGTAAAATTTTTACAACCCCTGTCCCCCCGCCTCAAGAAGGGTCAAAATTTTTTACCCCCCTCCTCGGAGTGGTCTGAATATTTTACGAACTCCCCCCTCAAACCCACCACCACCCTCCCCCCGTTGATAAATAATGACCACTCCCTTTAATAGTAGGGCCTGGGCTTTTTCGCTTAAAAAAGGGGTGAAATTCTTTGCTCCCCCTAAGGGAGTGATCATTTTTTTTATAAAAACACGGGCGGGGCTGGTGGGTTTATGCGCAGACGCGGGGAAAAAAATTGCCCCCCCCTCTCTGAAGACAGGTGAAATTATTTTGACCCCCTCATTAGAGGGGTGGAAAAAATTCTGCCCCCCTGGGCAAGGGGTTGAAAAAATTCTTACCCCCCTCAAACCCACCAGCCCCCCACCTGTTGTTAAAAAATTATCACTCCGGGTCTGAAATTTTTTTATCCTAGAAAGTCTAAACCCCCTCCCCCCCCAGCCCTCTCCCCCCATGTTAAAGAACTGCCACTCCTGCACCATTCCCAAAGTCCACCATCCCCACTCATTCAGAACTGATTTTGTGAACCTCTGAAAAATGAATGCTCCCTTGTCTTGAACAGTGCAAAAAATGCATCCCACCTCACATGTTGTAACGGGTATCCCAATAGCACTTGTATTTTACTAAATAATACTTTTTTAGGTGGGCTAGGGAGGAGTAGAAAGTGTAGAATATGACTTTAAGTCAAATTCACATATAATTGAACCAATTTAATACATATACAACACTATTTTATACATATATACACGAACATCAACTGGGAGTTGACGGCGGAGTTGACGACCCGTTATACGAGTCAGTTCCCCCCTCATCATACAGTAAATGTAGGCAGTTAAGAGATGATGGCCTCTGATTGGTCTATATTAGTGTGTGGAAATTATTGTCAGCTTTGCTATAAGGCATCAAATAAATCACTAAACTGTACTGATTCATAGAATATAAATTGTGACACACTGGCCCTTTGGTTAGGCACTGGTGGGTGGCATTAAAAAATTAGTGAGCACTGTTGAATTATTAGGTGCAGAATAGGTCAAAATGTAGGTAGGTATGCATGCAGGCCAATAGAAAAAAACTGGATTGGTCAAACCTATGTTTTTTTTATCTCAGATTAAGGATAAAAGATGTATCTAAAGATTTGTGGTTATTTTGGGCGATTTGAATCATTGTAGGCGGGTTTTATCGGTGGTTAAGCTATAATAGATTATAGTGAGAAATGTTTTGGTGGTCTGAGACCTCAACGGTACGAGAGAGATGCGTATGGCCTACGCCTTCCGTGGGGGCCGGAAGGGTGGGTGGTGTGGGGGGGGGGAGCTGTCTGATTGGTCAGTTCATAACCCCCAGTCACCCTCCTTAACCTCCAGTCACCCACAGCAGTGGTCATGTTGAGCAGGCTTAGGTATATAAAAACCCATACTTTTGTATAGCTAAATCAGTTGACATTAAGATGGGGGTGGGGGTGGGGGGCACAATGTGAATGATGATAAACCTCTTTTTTTTTTAGTGGGGGGGGGCGTGTGGAAGTATTAGAGTGAATAGTGCATAGTGCATAGCAGTAATTTTCAGGCTCAAAATATTTTCACCTCTAAAATTCAGAGTTCCAGTTTTAGGTATCAGCAACGGTCTGTTAGGCTACTGTGAGTGCCAAAGTGCCAAGTGTCTGCAAGTCATTTTTAGGTGTCAGTGAGGGTCTTTTAGGCGAAAGTGAGGTGGGCCAAGTGTCTGAGTCATTTTTAGGTGTCAGTGAGGGTCTGTGAGGCTAAAGAGAGGTGAACCAAGTGTTTGCGAGTCATTTTTAGGTGTCAGCAAGGGTCTGTGAGGCTAAAGAGAGGTGTACCAAGTGTCTGCGGGTCATTTTTAGGTGTCAGTGAGGGTCTGTTAGGCTAAAGTGAGGTGGGCCAAGTGTCTGTGAGTCATTTTTAGGTGTCAGCAAGGGTCTGTGAGGCTAAAGATAGGTGTACCAAGTGTCTGCCAGTCATATTTAGGTGTCAGTGAGGGTCTGTCATGTTATAGCGAGGTGTACCAAGTGTCTGCGAGTCAATTTTAGGTGTCAGCGAGGGTCTGTCAGGCGAAAGTGAGGTGGGCCAAGTGTCTGTGAGTCATTTTTAGGTGTCAGCGAGGGTCTGTTAGGCCAAAGAGAGGTGTACCGAGTGTATGCGAGTCATTTTTAGGTGTCAGTGAGGGTCTGTAAGGCTAAAGAAAGGTGAACCAAGTGTTTGCGAGTCATTTTTAGGTGTCAGCAAGGGTCTGTGAGGCTAAAGAGAGGTGTACCAAGTGTCTGCCAGTCATATTTAGGTGTCAGTGAGGGTCTGTCATGTTATAGCGAGGTGTACCAAGTGTCTGCGAGTCAATTTTAGGTGTCAGCGAGGGTCTGTCAGGCGAAAGTGAGGTGGGCCAAGTGTCTGTGAGTCATTTTTAGGTGTCAGCGAGGGTCTGTTAGGCCAAAGAGAGGTGTACCGAGTGTATGTGAGTCATTTTTAGGTGTCAGTGAGGGTCTGTAAGGCTAAAGAAAGGTGTACCAAGTGTCTGCGAGTCAATTTTAGGTGTCAGCGAGGGTCTGTGAGGCGAAAGTGAGGTGGGCCAAGTGTCTGAGTCATTTCTAGCTGTCACTGAGGGTCTTTGAGGCTAAAGAGAGGTGGATCAAGTGTCTGCGAGTCAGTTTTAGGTGTCAGTGAGGGTCTGTTAGGCTATTAAAGTGAGGTGGGCCAAGTGTTTGCAAGTCATTTTTAGGTGTCAGTGAGGGTCTTTGAGGCTAAAGAAAGGTGTACCAAGTGTCTGCGAGTCATTTTTAGATGTCAGTGAGGGTCGGTCATGTTCTAGCGAGGTGTTCCAAGTGTCTGAGAGTCAATTTTAGGTGTCAGCGAGGGTCTGTTAGGCGATAGTGAGGTGGGTCAAGTGTCTGCGAGTCATTTTTAGATGTCAGTGAGTGTCTGTTATGCAAAAGTGAGGTGGGCCAAGTGTCTGCGAGTCATTTTAAGATGTCAGTGAGGGTCTGTGAGGCTAAAGAGGTGTACCAAGTGTCTGTGAGTCATTTTTAGGTGTCAGTGAGGGTCTGTTAGGCGAAAGTGAGGTGGGCCAAGTGTCTGCGAGTCATTTTTAGATGGCAGTGAGGGTCTGTGAGGCTAAAGAGGTGTACCAAGTGTCTGTGAGTCATTTTTGGGTGTCAGCGAGGGTCTGTTAGGTGAAAGTGAGGTGGGCCAAGTGTCTGCTAGTCATTTTTAGGTGTCAGTGAGGGTCTGTTAGGCTAAAGTGAGGTGGGCCAAGTGTCTGCGAGTCATTTTTAGGTGTCAGCAAGGGTCTGTGAGGCTAAAGAGAGGTGTAACAAGGGTCTGTGAGTCATTTTTAGATGTCAGTCAGGGCCTGTCATGTTATAGCTAGGTGTCTGAACCCTATTTTGACCCTAAAAATGACTCGCAAGTACTAGTGTCACCTATTGGGAGGCTAACAACCACTCGTTCACACTTAAAAATCAGTCCCAGAGACTAGGGAGACCCTTTACTTTAATTCTGAAGTCTATTTTGACCCTAAAAATGACTCACAAGTACTCATGTCACCTATTGGTAGGCTAACAACCACTCGTTGACACCTAAAAAACACTCACAGAGACTAGGGAGACCCTTTACTTTAATTCTGAACCCCATTTTGACACTAAAATTACTCGCAAGTACTCGTGTCACCTTTTGGTAGGCTAACAACCACTCGTTGACACCTAAAAATCACTGGCAGAGACTAGGGAGACCCTTTATTTTAATTCTGAACCCTATTTTGACCCTAAAAATGACTCGCAAGTACTCGTGTCACCTTTTGGTAGGCTAACAACCACTCGTTCACACCTAAAAATCACTTGCAGAGACTAACTTTAATTCTGAACCCTATTTTGACCCTAAAAATGACTCACAAGTATTCGTGTCACCTATTGGGAGGCTAACAACCACTCGTTCACACCTAAAAATCACTCGCAGAGACTAGGGAGACCCTTTACTTTAATTCTGAACCCTATTTTGACCCTAAAAAATGACTCACAAGTACTCGTGTCACCTATTGGTAGGCAAACAACCACTTGTTGACACCTAAAAAACACTCACAGAGACTAGGGAGACCCTTTACTTTAATTCTGAACCCCATTTTGACACTAAAATTACTCGCAAGTACTCGTGTCACCTTTTGGTAGGCTAACAACCACTCGTTGACACCTAAAAATAACTCGCAGAGACTAGGGAAACCCTTTACTTTAATTCTGAACCCCATTTTGACACTAAAATTACTCGCAAGTACTCGTGTCACCTTTTGGTAGGCTAACAACCACTCGTTGACACCTAAAAATCACTGGCAGAGACTAGGGAGACCCTTTATTTTAATTCTGAACCCTATTTTGACCCTAAAAATGACTCGCAAGTACTCGTGTCACCTTTTGGTAGGCTAACAACCACTCGTTCACACCTAAAAATCACTTGCAGAGACTAGGGAGACCCTTTACTTTAATTCTGAACCCTATTTTGACCCTAAAAATGACTCACAAGTATTCGTGTCACCTATTGGGAGGCTAACAACCACTCGTTCACACCTAAAAAACACTGGCAGAGATTAGGGAGACCCTTTACTTTAATTCTAAATACTATTTTGACCCTAAAAAATGACTCACAAGTACTCGTGTCACCTATTGGTAGGCAAACAACCACTTGTTGACACCTAAAAAACACTCACAGAGACTAGGGAGACCCTTTACTTTAATTCTGAACCCCATTTTGACACTAAAATTACTCGCAAGTACTCGTGTCACCTTTTGGTAGGCTAACAACCACTCGTTGACACCTAAAAATAACTCGCAGAGACTAGGGAAACCCTTTACTTTAATTCTGAACCCCATTTTGACACTAAAATTACTCGCAAGTACTCGTGTCACCTTTTGGTAGGCTAACAACCACTCGTTCACACCTAAAAAACACTGGCAGAGATTAGGGAGACCCTTTACTTTAATTCTAAATACTATTTTGACCCTAAAAAATGACTCCCAAGTACTCGTGTCACCTATTGGTAGGCTAACAACCACTTGTTGACACCTAAAAAACACTCACAGAGACGAGGGAGACCCTTTACTTTAATTCTGATCCCCATTTTGACACTAAAATTACTCGCAAGTACTCGTGTCACCTTTTGGTAGGCTAACAACCACTCGTTCACACCTAAAAAAACACTGGCAGACATTAGGGAGACCCTTTACTTTAATTCTAAATACTATTTTGACCCTAAAAAATGACTCACAAGTACTCGTGTCACCTATTGGTAGGCTAACAACCACTTGTTGACACCTAAAAAACACTCACAGAGCCGAGGGAGACCCTTTACTTTAATTCTGAACCCCATTTTGACACTAAAATTACTCGCAAGTACTCGTGTCACCTTTTGGTAGGCTAACAACCACTCGTTGACACCTAAAAATCACTGGCAGAGACTAGGGAGACCCTTTATTTTAATTCTGAACTCTATTTTGACCCTAAAAATGACTCGCAAGTACTCGTGTCACCTATTGGTAGGCTAAAAACCACTCGTTCACACCTAAAAAACACTGGCAGAGATTAGGGAGACCCTTTACTTTAATTCTAAACATTATTTTGACCCTAAAAATGACTCACAAGTACTTGTGTCACCTATTGGAAGGCTAACATCCACTCGTTGACACCTAAAAACTACTTTTAATTACTAGTATTACCACTTGGTAGGCTAACAACTACTCATTGACACCTAAATATCACTTGCAGAGACTAGGGAGACCCTTTACTTTAATTCTGAACCCTATTTTGACCCTAAAAATGACTCACAAGTACTCGTGTCACCTATTGAGAAGCTAACAACCACTCATTCACACCTAAAAAACACTCGCAGAGATTAGGGAGACCCCTTGCTTTTGTAGAGGTCGGCGGAAAACGTCTTGGAGAAACCGGGAGTCCAACCCGGGACCCTCCAACCTGCAGGCGGAAGCTCTACCGCTGAGCTACTTCCCCGTCTGACATTCTCTACCTTCCACCTACATCTGGATCGGTATAATACACAAGGGGGGCAGCTTATACCAGCTGACCAGCCCCTGAAGGCTGGTGCAACCGGAACGGGGCCGATGGCCTACCGCCATGGACTTACAGCCAGAGCTGGCCCCTACACTCCTCCCAACCAGCTTCAACCATGGCCAACCAGCACCAAGCATTCCTCCCAACCAGATCGATTGGGCTTTATCAAGCAGTATGAGGCACTCCTGACTTCCCAGTTGACCTACCAGTACACAGTACTGCCAGGGTCGAAGCGTATCTGTATTATACCGTTCCAGGCACCTACACCTGGATTGGTATGACACACATGTAGGGGGGAGCTACCACCGGATGCCAGCCCCTGGGGGCTGGGATCTCCAGAAACGGGGCTGCTGGCCTTACGGCAGAGCTGGCCCCTACACTCCTCCCTACCAGATTCAATATAGGGTTCAGTACCCTATAGGTACCAGATACCCGGGACTAGTACTGAGTCGCATACCAGCCACCTCTTTCAAGTCTCCCCACTACTAGCAAATTGAATCGTCATTCATGTCATACCAGCCCAGGTACCGAGTTCTCGTAGTCCCCCCTCACACGTGTCAGGACCAACTCGGTTTCTCCACCCGTGTAGAGGTCGGCGGAAAACGTCTTGGAGAAACCGGGAGTCCAACCCGGGACCCTCCAACCTGCAGGCGGAAGCTCTACCACTGAGCTACTTCCCCGTCTGACATTCTCTACCTTCCACCTACATCTGGATCGGTATAATACACAAGGGGGGCAGCTTATACCAGCTGACCAGCCCCTGAAGGCTGGTGCAACCGGAACGGGGCAGATGGCCTACCGCCATGGACTTACAGCCAGAGCTGGCCCCTACACTTTAATTCTGAACCCTATTTTGACCCTAAAAATGACTCACAAGTACTTGTGTTACCTATTTGGAGGCTAACAACCACTCGTTCACACCTGCAAATCACTCACAGAGACTAGGGAGACCCCCTACTTGAATTCTGAACCCTATTTTGACCCTAAAAATGACTCACAAGTATTTGTGTCACCTATTGGGAGGCTAACAACCACTCCTTCACACCTAAAAAACACTGGCAGAGATTAGGGAGACCCTTTACTTTAATTCTAAATACTATTTTGACCCTAAAAAATGACTCACAAGTACTCGTGTCACCTATTGGTAGGCTAACAACCACTTGTTGACACCTAAAAAACACTCACAGAGACTAGGGAGACCCTTTACTTTAATTCTGAACCCCATTTTGACACTAAAATTACTCGCAAGTACTCATGTCACCTTTTGGTAGGCTAACAACCACTCGTTGACACCTAAAAATCACTGGCAGAGACTAGGGAAACCCTTTATTTTAATTCTGAACTCTATTTTGACCCTAAAAATGACTCACAAGTACTCATGTCACTTATTGGTAGGCTAACAACCACTCGTTGACACCTAAAAATCACTGGCAGAGACTAGGGAGACCCTTTATTTTAATTCTGAACCCTATTTTGACCCTAAAAATGACTCGCAAGTACTCGTGTCACCTTTTGGTAGGCTAACAACCACTCGTTGACACCTAAAAATCACCTGCAGAGACTAGGGAGACCCTTTACTTTAATTCTGAACCCCATTTTGACACTAAAAATGACTCACAAGTATTCGTGTCACCTATTGGGAGGCTAACAACCACTCGTTCACACCTAAAAAACACTGGCAGAGATTAGGGAGACCCTTTACTTTAATTCTAAATACTATTTTGACCCTAAAAAATGACTCACAAGTACTCGTGTCACCTATTAGTAGGCAAACAACCACTCGTTGACACCTAAAAAACACTCACAGAGACTAGGGAGACCCTTTACTTTAATTCTGAACCCCATTTTGACACTAAAATTACTCGCAAGTACTCGTGTCACCTTTTGGTAGGCTAACAACCACTCGTTGACACCTAAAAATAACTCGCAGAGACTAGGGAGACCCTTTACTTTAATTCTGAACCCCATTTTGACACTAAAATTACTCGCAAGTACTCGTGTCACCTTTTGGTAGGCTAACAACCACTCGTTCACACCTAAAAAACACTGGCAGAGATTAGGGAGACCCTTTACTTTAATTCTAAATACTATTTTGACCCTAAAAAATGACTCACAAGTACTCGTGTCACCTATTGGTAGGCTAACAACCACTTGTTGACACCTAAAAAACACTCACAGAGACGAGGGAGACCCTTTACTTTAATTCTGAACCCCATTTTGACACTAAAATTACTCGCAAGTACTCGTGTCACCTTTTGGTAGGCTAACAACCACTTGTTGACACCTAAAAATCACTGGCAGAGACTAGGGAGACCCTTTATTTTAATTCTGAACTCTATTTTGACCCTAAAAATGACTCGCAAGTACTCGTGTCACCTATTGGTAGGCTAAAAACCACTCGTTCACACCTAAAAAACACTGGCAGAGATTAGGGAGACCCTTTACTTTAATTCTAAACATTATTTTGACCCTAAAAATGACTCACAAGTACTTGTGTCACCTATTGGAAGGCTAACATCCACTCGTTGACACCTAAAAACTACTTTTAATTACTAGTATTACCACTTGGTAGGCTAACAACTACTCATTGACACCTAAATATCACTTGCAGAGACTAGGGAGACCCTTTACTTTAATTCTGAACCCTATTTTGACCCTAAAAATGACTCACAAGTACTCGTGTCACCTATTGAGAAGCTAACAACCACTCATTCACACCTAAAAAACACTCGCAGAGATTAGGGAGACCCCTTGCTTTTGTAGAGGTCGGCGGAAAACGTCTTGGAGAAACCGGGAGTCGAACCCGGGACCCTCCAACCTGCAGGCGGAAGCTCTACCGCTGAGCTACTTCCCCATCTGACATTCTCTACCTTCCACCTACATCTGGATCGGTATAATACACAAGGGGGGCAGCTTATACCAGCTGACCAGCCCTTGAAGGCTGGTGCAACCGGAACGGGGCCGATGGCCTACCGCCATGGACTTACAGCCAGAGCTGGCCCCTACACTCCTCCCAACCAGCTTCAACCATGGCCAACCAGCACCAAGCATTCCTCCCAACCAGATCGATTGGGCTTTATCAAGCAGTATGAGGCACTCCTGACTTCCCAGTTGACCTACCAGTACACAGTACTGCCAGGGTCGAAGCGTATCTGTATTATACCGTTCCAGGCACCTACACCTGGATTGGTATGACACACACGTAGGGGGGAGCTACCACCGGATGCCAGCCCCTGGGGGCTGGGATCTCCAGAAACGGGGCTGCTGGCCTTACGGCAGAGCTGGCCCCTACACTCCTCCCTACCAGATTCAATATAGGGTTCAGTACCCAATAGGTACCAGATACCCGGGACTAGTACTGAGTCGCATACCGGCCACCTCTTTCAAGTCTCCCCACTACTAGCAAATTGAATCGTCATTCATGTCATACCAGCCCAGGTACCGAGTTCTCGTAGTCCCCCCTCACACGTGTCAGGACCAACTCGGTTTCTCCACCCGTGTAGAGGTCGGCGGAAAACGTCTTGGAGAAACCGGGAGTCCAACCCGGGACCCTCCAACCTGCAGGCGGAAGCTCTACCGCTGAGCTACTTCCCCGTCTGACATTCTCTACCTTCCACCTACATCTGGATCGGTATAATACACAAGGGGGGCAGCTTATACCAGCTGACCAGCCCCTGAAGGCTGGTGCAACCGGAACGGGGCAGATGGCCTACCGCCATGGACTTACAGCCAGAGCTGGCCCCTACACTTTAATTCTGAACCCTATTTTGACCCTAAAAATGACTCACAAGTACTTGTGTTACCTATTTGGAGGCTAACAACCACTCGTTCACACCTGCAAATCACTCACAGAGACTAGGGAGACCCCCTACTTGAATTCTGAACCCTATTTTGACCCTAAAAATGACTCACAAGTATTTGTGTCACCTATTGGGAGGCTAACAACCACTCCTTCACACCTAAAAAACACTGGCAGAGATTAGGGAGACCCTTTACTTTAATTCTAAATACTATTTTGACCCTAAAAAATGACTCACAAGTACTCGTGTCACCTATTGGTAGGCTAACAACCACTTGTTGACACCTAAAAAACACTCACAGAGACTAGGGAGACCCTTTACTTTAATTCTGAACCCTATTTTGACCCTAAAAATGACTCACAAGTACTTGTGTCACCTATTGGTAGGCTAACAACCACTTGTTGACACCTAAAAAACACTCACAGAGACTAGGGAGACCCTTTACTTTAATTCTGAACCCTATTTTGACCCTAAAAATGACTCACAAGTACTTGTGTCACCTATTGGTAGGCTAACAACCACTTGTTGACACCTAAAAAACACTCACAGAGACTAGGGAGACCCTTTACTTTAATTCTGAACCCCATTTTGACACTAAAATTACTCGCAAGTACTCATGTCACCTTTTGGTAGGCTAACAACCACTCGTTGACACCTAAAAATCACTGGCAGAGACTAGGGAAACCCTTTATTTTAATTCTGAACTCTATTTTGACCCTAAAAATGACTCACAAGTACTCATGTCACTTATTGGTAGGCTAACAACCACTCGTTGACACCTAAAAATCACTGGCAGAGACTAGGGAGACCCTTTATTTTAATTCTGAACCCTATTTTGACCCTAAAAATGACTCGCAAGTACTCGTGTCACCTTTTGGTAGGCTAACAACCACTCGTTGACACCTAAAAATCACTTGCAGAGACTAGGGAGACCCTTTACTTTAATTCTGAACCCCATTTTGACACTAAAAATGACTCACAAGTATTCGTGTCACCTATTGGGAGGCTAACAACCACTCGTTCACACCTAAAAAACACTGGCAGAGATTAGGGAGACCCTTTACTTTAATTCTAAATACTATTTTGACCCTAAAAAATGACTCACAAGTACTCGTGTCACCTATTGGTAGGCAAACAACCACTCGTTGACACCTAAAAAACACTCACAGAGACTAGGGAGACCCTTTACTTTAATTCTGAACCCCATTTTGACACTAAAATTACTCGCAAGTACTCGTGTCACCTTTTGGTAGGCTAACAACCACTCGTTGACACCTAAAAATAACTCGCAGAGACTAGGGAGACCCTTTACTTTAATTCTGAACCCCATTTTGACACTAAAATTACTCGCAAGTACTCGTGTCACCTTTTGGTAGGCTAACAACCACTCGTTCACACCTAAAAAACACTGGCAGAGATTAGGGAGACCCTTTACTTTAATTCTAAATACTATTTTGACCCTAAAAAATGACTCCCAAGTACTCGTGTCACCTATTGGTAGGCTAACAACCACTTGTTGACACCTAAAAAACACTCACAGAGACGAGGGAGACCCTTTACTTTAATTCTGAACCCCATTTTGACACTAAAATTACTCGCAAGTACTCGTGTCACCTTTTGGTAGGCTAACAACCACTCGTTCACACCTAAAAAACACTGGCAGAGATTAGGGAGACCCTTTACTTTAATTCTAAATACTATTTTGACCCTAAAAAATGACTCACAAGTACTCGTGTCACCTATTGGTAGGCTAACAACCACTTGTTGACACCTAAAAACACTCACAGAGATTAGGGAGACCCTTTACTTTAATTCTAAATACTATTTTGACCCTAAAAAATGACTCACAAGTACTCGTGTCACCTATTGGTAGGCTAACAACCACTTGTTGACACCTAAAAAACACTCACAGAGACTAGGGAGACCCTTTACTTTAATTCTGAACCCCATTTTGACACTAAAATTACTCGCAAGTACTCGTGTCACCTTTTGGTAGGCTAACAACCACTCGTTGACACCTAAAAATAACTCGCAGAGACTAGGGAGACCCTTTACTTTAATTCTGAACCCCATTTTGACACTAAAATTACTCGCAAGTACTCGTGTCACCTTTTGGTAGGCTAACAACCACTCGTTCACACCTAAAAAACACTGGCAGAGATTAGGGAGACCCTTTACTTTAATTCTAAATACTATTTTGACCCTAAAAAATGACTCCCAAGTACTCGTGTCACCTATTGGTAGGCTAACAACCACTTGTTGACACCTAAAAAACACTCACAGAGACGAGGGAGACCCTTTACTTTAATTCTGAACCCCATTTTGACACTAAAATTACTCGCAAGTACTCGTGTCACCTTTTGGTAGGCTAACAACCACTCGTTCACACCTAAAAAACACTGGCAGAGATTAGGGAGACCCTTTACTTTAATTCTAAATACTATTTTGACCCTAAAAAATGACTCACAAGTACTCGTGTCACCTATTGGTAGGCTAACAACCACTTGTTGACACCTAAAAACACTCACAGAGATTAGGGAGACCCTTTACTTTAATTCTAAATACTATTTAGACCCTAAAAAATGACTCACAAGTACTCGTGTCACCTATTGGTAGGCTAACAACCACTTGTTGACACCTAAAAAACACTCACAGAGACTAGGGAGACCCTTTACTTTAATTCTGAACCCTATTTTGACCCTAAAAATGACTCACAAGTACTTGTGTCACCTATTGGTAGGCTAACAACCACTTGTTGACACCTAAAAAACACTCACAGAGACTAGGGAGACCCTTTACTTTAATTCTGAACCCTATTTTGACCCTAAAAATGACTCACAAGTACTTGTGTCACCTATTGGTAGGCTAACAACCACTTGTTGACACCTAAAAAACACTCACAGAGACTAGGGAGACCCTTTACTTTAATTCTGAACCCCATTTTGACACTAAAATTACTCGCAAGTACTCATGTCACCTTTTGGTAGGCTAACAACCACTCGTTGACACCTAAAAATCACTGGCAGAGACTAGGGAAACCCTTTATTTTAATTCTGAACTCTATTTTGACCCTAAAAATGACTCACAAGTACTCATGTCACTTATTGGTAGGCTAACAACCACTCGTTGACACCTAAAAATCACTGGCAGAGACTAGGGAGACCCTTTATTTTAATTCTGAACCCTATTTTGACCCTAAAAATGACTCGCAAGTACTCGTGTCACCTTTTGGTAGGCTAACAACCACTCGTTGACACCTAAAAATCACTTGCAGAGACTAGGGAGACCCTTTACTTTAATTCTGAACCCCATTTTGACACTAAAAATGACTCACAAGTATTCGTGTCACCTATTGGGAGGCTAACAACCACTCGTTCACACCTAAAAAACACTGGCAGAGATTAGGGAGACCCTTTACTTTAATTCTAAATACTATTTTGACCCTAAAAAATGACTCACAAGTACTCGTGTCACCTATTGGTAGGCAAACAACCACTCGTTGACACCTAAAAAACACTCACAGAGACTAGGGAGACCCTTTACTTTAATTCTGAACCCCATTTTGACACTAAAATTACTCGCAAGTACTCGTGTCACCTTTTGGTAGGCTAACAACCACTCGTTGACACCTAAAAATAACTCGCAGAGACTAGGGAGACCCTTTACTTTAATTCTGAACCCCATTTTGACACTAAAATTACTCGCAAGTACTCGTGTCACCTTTTGGTAGGCTAACAACCACTCGTTCACACCTAAAAAACACTGGCAGAGATTAGGGAGACCCTTTACTTTAATTCTAAATACTATTTTGACCCTAAAAAATGACTCCCAAGTACTCGTGTCACCTATTGGTAGGCTAACAACCACTTGTTGACACCTAAAAAACACTCACAGAGACGAGGGAGACCCTTTACTTTAATTCTGAACCCCATTTTGACACTAAAATTACTCGCAAGTACTCGTGTCACCTTTTGGTAGGCTAACAACCACTCGTTCACACCTAAAAAACACTGGCAGAGATTAGGGAGACCCTTTACTTTAATTCTAAATACTATTTTGACCCTAAAAAATGACTCACAAGTACTCGTGTCACCTATTGGTAGGCTAACAACCACTTGTTGACACCTAAAAACACTCACAGAGACGAGGGAGACCCTTTACTTTAATTCTGAACCCCATTTTGACACCCTTAAATTACTCGCAAGTACTCGTGTCACCTTTTGGTAGGCTAACAACCACTCGTTGACACCTAAAAATCACTGGCAGAGACTAGGGAGACCCTTTATTTTAATTCTGAACTCTATTTTGACCCTAAAAATGACTCGCAAGTACTCGTGTCACCTATTGGTAGGCTAAAAACCACTCGTTCACACCTAAAAAACACTGGCAGAGATTAGGGAGACCCTTGACTTTAATTCTAAACATTATTTTGACCCTAAAAATGACTCACAAGTACTTGTGTCACCTATTGGAAGGCTAACATCCACTCGTTGACACCTAAAAACTACTTTTAATTACTAGTATTACCACTTGGTAGGCTAACAACTACTCATTGACACCTAAATATCACTTGCAGAGACTAGGGAGACCCTTTACTTTAATTCTGAACCCTATTTTGACCCTAAAAATGACTCACAAGTACTCGTGTCACCTATTGAGAAGCTAACAACCACTCATTCACACCTAAAAAACACTCGCAGAGATTAGGGAGACCCCTTGCTTTTGTAGAGGTCGGCGGAAAACGTCTTGGAGAAACCGGGAGTCGAACCCGGGACCCTCCAACCTGCAGGCGGAAGCTCTACCGCTGAGCTACTTCCCCGTCTGACATTCTCTACCTTCCACCTACATCTGGATCGGTATAATACACAAGGGGGGCAGCTTATACCAGCTGACCAGCCCTTGAAGGCTGGTGCAACCGGAACGGGGCCGATGGCCTACCGCCATGGACTTACAGCCAGAGCTGGCCCCTACACTCCTCCCAACCAGCTTCAACCATGGCCAACCAGCACCAAGCATTCCTCCCAACCAGATCGATTGGGCTTTATCAAGCAGTATGAGGCACTCCTGACTTCCCAGTTGACCTACCAGTACACAGTACTGCCAGGGTCGAAGCGTATCTGTATTATACCGTTCCAGGCACCTACACCTGGATTGGTATGACACACACGTAGGGGGGAGCTACCACCGGATGCCAGCCCCTGGGGGCTGGGATCTCCAGAAACGGGGCTGCTGGCCTTACGGCAGAGCTGGCCCCTACACTCCTCCCTACCAGATTCAATATAGGGTTCAGTACCCAATAGGTACCAGATACCCGGGACTAGTACTGAGTCGCATACCGGCCACCTCTTTCAAGTCTCCCCACTACTAGCAAATTGAATCGTCATTCATGTCATACCAGCCCAGGTACCGAGTTCTCGTAGTCCCCCCTCACACGTGTCAGGACCAACTCGGTTTCTCCACCCGTGTAGAGGTCGGCGGAAAACGTCTTGGAGAAACCGGGAGTCCAACCCGGGACCCTCCAACCTGCAGGCGGAAGCTCTACCGCTGAGCTACTTCCCCGTCTGACATTCTCTACCTTCCACCTACATCTGGATCGGTATAATACACAAGGGGGGCAGCTTATACCAGCTGACCAGCCCCTGAAGGCTGGTGCAACCGGAACGGGGCAGATGGCCTACCGCCATGGACTTACAGCCAGAGCTGGCCCCTACACTTTAATTCTGAACCCTATTTTGACCCTAAAAATGACTCACAAGTACTTGTGTTACCTATTTGGAGGCTAACAACCACTCGTTCACACCTGCAAATCACTCACAGAGACTAGGGAGACCCCCTACTTGAATTCTGAACCCTATTTTGACCCTAAAAATGACTCACAAGTATTTGTGTCACCTATTGGGAGGCTAACAACCACTCGTTCACACCTAAAAAACACTGGCAGAGATTAGGGAGACCCTTTACTTTAATTCTAAATACTATTTTGACCCTAAAAAATGACTCACAAGTACTCGTGTCACCTATTGGTAGGCTAACAACCACTTGTTGACACCTAAAAAACACTCACAGAGACTAGGGAGACCCTTTACTTTAATTCTGAACCCTATTTTGACCCTAAAAATGACTCACAAGTACTTGTGTCACCTATTGGTAGGCTAACAACCACTTGTTGACACCTAAAAAACACTCACAGAGACTAGGGAGACCCTTTACTTTAATTCTGAACCCTATTTTGACCCTAAAAATGACTCACAAGTACTTGTGTCACCTATTGGTAGGCTAACAACCACTTGTTGACACCTAAAAAACACTCACAGAGACTAGGGAGACCCTTTACTTTAATTCTGAACCCTATTTTGACCCTAAAAATGACTCACAAGTACTTGTGTCACCTATTGGTAGGCTAACAACCACTTGTTGACACCTAAAAAACACTCACAGAGACTAGGGAGACCCTTTACTTTAATTCTGAACCCCATTTTGACACTAAAATTACTCGCAAGTACTCGTGTCACCTTTTGGTAGGCTAACAGCCACTCGTTGACACCTAAAAATCAGTGGCAGAGACTAGGGAGACCCTTTATTTTAATTCTGAACTCTATTTTGACCCTAAAAATGACTCACAAGTACTCATGTCACTTATTGGTAGGCTAACAACCACTCGTTGACACCTAAAAATCACTCACAGAGACTAGGGAGACCCTTTACTTTAATCCTGAACCCTATTGTAAGGGTTTGTGGCCTTACGGACCTGGGGGGTTCGGGTCTTACGATTCGGAAAGAAAGAGTAAGACAGTATTCCAAGTGTATGCCAACGGTTAGGTTTATTACTTAATGCACACTCACGGCTGCCGAATGATATCAAAGAGGCAGCTAATATTAAAAGGCAGTGGTTTACATAGTGTGGAGGCCAGAAGGGCCTCTGACGCAGCGGCTGAGCCCTGGGCTTTATATACGGACCCAGGTGTTCGTCGTCAGATGTCCCCACAGACCCGGATCGGTGCTGCCACCTATCCGGAACCTGAGGAACGTCCGACGACTCGACTCACCCGCCACGTCAGACGGTACCCAACTCCTATGGTTTAGTAAAGTGTACCTCTACACCACTCCCCCAGACATTTAGGAGGGTGTTATACATATAATATTACTAGGATAACATTTCTACATGTCTAAACCTTTAGTAATAGAGGTACAACCATAGGTATAACATTAACACTAAATAAATTGTGAACCAGATGTCATATATATATATTCGATAGTGAAATTTAGTTACATATAACGATTAGGATGTTGAAATATTATACGAATTACTTGAAGAAGAGACAGTTATGTGAAACGGAACTGTCTATTTAATTATTATACCACATAATATTGTATTATATTTCAGGTATAATTAATAAGACAAGTAATATGAATCGTATACATGTGATGATGACAGCTATATGTAACGGAACTGTCGATAATAAAACATATCACAAAATAACATCCGTATGTGTGTTTGTAGTCATTGACACCACATTTGAATATGTAGTCTTAAAGAAGACTGTTATAGTAACATCACTATCTAATGACATGTCGTATATTAATATTATACGAATCCGTTAAGGATTCCGTGAGTAGTACGAATAGGATTATTTATAACATACACTTGAAAAGAAAAGAAAAAAACATCACGGTGTGGTAATGAATATAATAATATATTATCACCGTGTACCTAATAACTTTTATAGCACCAGATCATTATACTTATTATATAATTTGTCTCGCAGGACAATAATATGTGCTATCTGGTGAAGTTTAACGGATCTTATAATATAAATACTAATAGTGATTAGAGATCCGTATCAGGAAATGTCCATGTACCCGTATTATAATATGTATCTAGTGGATATGTACATACATATAATATTATAGAAAAATAGAAATATGACATTATATACAATATACAGGAGTTATAAATGCTGCTGGAGTCTTCTGCTGTATCCTCCGGGTACTAGTAGGTAGGTGTGGTCAGCTAACCACGGGATGGACGTGCTAAAGTTTATAGTATATCCGAATGGTGTAGATTTGTAGAATATTAGTCCGGATGTGTCAACTGTGTAGAGAACGTAATCCTTTTTAAGTTTTAGTTGACATAAGTAAAATAATAGTCCGATATAGGTTGATCCGGAAGTAATAGTAGTAGAGATATAAGTCCATTCGGGAGTACAGATGAGTTGTAGAGGTAAATCGTAAAGTCCATCCTAGTAATTGGTTAGCACGGGTAACAGCAGGAGTCTGGAACTGGCATCCGGATGCGTCTCACAGCAGCAAGTCTACTATCGGATTGTTCATGGATGAAATTATAAATCCGAATAGGCTATTCAGGGTGTAATAAATGTTATACAACCTGAATAATAGACTGGTCAAAGGAACCCGGAACACATAGCATAGGTGTTCATGCACTAGAAAAAGCATTCGCAGACCTATAGGGTTCCGCAAAGACTATATCTGGTCATTTGGTGTTGGAAAAAAATTATGGAAGAAATAACCCTAGCATGCTTTAAACGGATTTCTTAGCATGCTTCTTCTTCAGAAGAGCTAAAGCCGACTCGGGAGTGCCGTCCCAACTGTCCAAGTCGACTCCGAACACCCTCATGAACTTAGTGTTCAGGTTGGTGTTCCGAGTGATCTCCTCCTTTACACGTTTTTCCAACACGTGTACATCCATAGCTGCTTTTTCTTGAGCAGCTGAGGCAGCCTCCTCCTGGGCCTTTACATCGTCCCGGATGAGAGTCTCGAGACGTTGCTTTTCAGCGTTGCCCACCTGTTTCATACACAACAGGGTTTCGTTTAGGAGACCCTGATGAAACTCGATCGCTTTCTCACGAACGGTCTTCTCCCAATGGGTGTAGATGGCCTTCTGGACATCTGCCTCCCCTTGGCGAGACTTCTCAAACCAAACTTCCGCATTACCAGTTTTAATGGTAATGGCGTCCTTCGGTTTCTCAGGTGCCGCGACAGCCTTGGGAGGAGTCGAGGCGGCCTGTGGACCACTTCCGGGTTTAGGACTCCCGGACACACCTGTCGTTGGTACACAGAAGGCAGGTGGTATATTCTGTTTCAGTCCCATTTGCAGGTACATGTTTAACTGCTCCTGGGTAAAGGTAACTGGTGGGGCGGCTGGAGCGGATGCAGATCCGGCGGCAGCAGATGCGGTGGTCTTCTTTGGCATAAGGCGACCATCCTTTCCTACCACCAAGGTCTGGCTCTCAGGTCCAGGTCCCTGGTTTAAGGACGGAAAGTTTCGAGAACTCACTTTCCCAGGTTTAGATACGGCTCCAGCGTATCCGGCAGGTTCAGGCTTCTTGAACACCGGAGTGCCCTGAGCCTGTTCTGCGGGGTGCCTTGTCAGAGGGGACCTGGAACGGTCCTCTGCTCTGACCTTTGGTTTTGTTGTGCTCTGACCATTACCGTTGCCGCCACGGTTCTGGTCTCTCCTGCTCCTTTCACGAGCTCTCTTTGCATCCTTTCCGGATTCCTCGCACTTCTGCCAGAGAGACTCGTGCATGTCCAATTTACCCTTTCCAGGAGTCAGGACTATCTTTGCTCGGAGTTTCGAATCCTTGGTCTTCGGAACTTCGCAGAGGACTTGGTCCCCTGGTCGGATCTTAGACCAAGCATCCTCGCTCAGGCTATCGAACTCCTTCATGAGTTCCTGATGAAGCTCCATGATGCGCTTCCGGGCCCCGTCCAAACCTTCTGCGTGGCATTTCTTCTGGTGTCTAGCCAGATCACTACGTCGGTTGTATTGCACCTTCGTAGTACACTTCTTGCCCTTCTTACCATAACTCGGATCACAAATGTAAACCGGGTGATGGTGGAAGTGGGCCTCTACCAGATGCCTTTGGAACCGGGCTGGAGTACTCCAGGTCCGGATCGAGACATCACTCGCATCCTGGCAGATAGAGAAGGGACAGGACTTTTGATCGTCACCGTACCACTTCTCTAAAGCCCAACGCAGCTTCCTCCTCTGGGTATAAGTGTAATACCCTTCGGTGTGGTTTAGCATAAGCCACATCTTTCGATAGGCTTTGCTCGGATTGGGGTCCTCGTCCGAAAGGCGCATCCAATCTTCATCATCCGACTCATCGTTCTTATTGATTGAGTCTGGACAGGCATAGAGGGTAGAGCCGTCCTTCTTAACTCCGTACGCACAGTCGGAGAAACACGTCGGGATCCGGGTTTTGAATCCGGATTTGGCGTTAGCCCAACGTTCGGCCTCGGTTTGAGTTGATGGAGTGGCCTTCTCATCGTACTCAACCGAGGATTCGTGCACCGACTCCTCGTCAGACGACTCAACCTCCATGGCAGTACTACCAGTGGTTGAGGTGCTGGGTTTCGGCTCGGCTCTCGCAGAATCCGGGAGATTCTTGAGCTTCCGAGCAGCGGATCGTCGGTTCTTACTGACCTTCCAGTCTTCCTCCGGTTCCTGGGTTCCGGATGTGCTGGAGGTCGTGGCTTCTACTGGAGTAGTAGTGCTGCCGGTAGCTGATGTAGCACTGGCGGAGCTTCTGGTGGCAAGCTTCAGGTCGGGGATAGGAGGTGCGGGTGCTTCCGCGGCCCTCTTAGCCTCTTCCTGTGCCTCCTGTTCGGCAGTCATGCGGCGGACAATAACCGTCCGAAGGGCTGCAGCTCGGTCCAATCCGATTAGTGAATTGTTCTGGACATCCACCAATTCCTGTTCGGTTATGTAGTAACCGTCGTCCCACTGCTTGAAGTTAGCAGCGGCCTCCCGGAATTCCTTAGTGGTCCGGCACGGCGTCCGGATAGCACTAGGGCGTGGGTAGGTCTGGCCATCGGTATCCCAGACACAGCCTACCCAGTTAATGTTCGTAGCCTTGACGTTCCACAGGGACTTGTCAGGCTTCGGATACGCTCCGAGCTCGAAGGCTCGGTTAGCTGCGTACACGGTTTCACGGAAACCGGCGTCCACCATAAGTCCCCGTTGGAACCACGGCCAGTCTCGAAGCCACCCGGGAGGCATCCTGGTTAGCTGTTCGGGAGCCATGACGCCCTCGATAGCTATCCTGACTTTCGGGTCCATCCTGACTGGTGTCCCGTCCGCGTAGGTCACTTGTGCCTGCAGTTCCGGGTGGACATACAGGTAGCGACCATCATAACTAGCTGGAAAAGGCTCCGCCACTGCTGGCTTCCACTCATCCTTCTGTCCGTCGACTTGGGTAGTTTCGGACTCTGTCGCTGCGGGTTCAGCACTCGCAGTCGCTCCGGATCCCTCTGCTGGGAGTGGAGATAGCAGTTTCTCTGGCTCATTGAGTGAGAATGAAGCCAGCTTCTCCTCGAACGAGCGATCCGTGGGTTCCTCCACGTCCATCATCTCGCTCTCTTCCTGTGTAACAGGCGACAAAGCTTCCGGAAAAGCTTCTGCGGACGGAGTCAGCTTATCCGGGTCACCGGATAGCTTGGCTGCAGCTACGGATTCCTCAGCCATGACTGGGGAATCGACCACGGGAGTAAACTACTCCTTTTTCCGGCTTTTACGGCGCCGGGGCCGGCACAAACGGAGTCTGTCTACCAGGAGACAGACTCTGGAGGAGCAGCGGGGGGTTTGCTTAGCCGGTAAAATCCAAGAAGGGAGCGAGCTCGACCGTCTTGAACGTTACCGAAAACAAATATGGCGACAGGCCAGCTTTCGTGACGTCATTTCCCCGCGGTCCGCGAGGTCACGAGAGGTCAGCCGAGACTGGACACGGTGACGTCATGCGGAAACGCACGTGCTACAGGCGGTACATCAACAAACTGATTGTTTTTAGGTAATTATCGCTCACCCCGATGACTCGACTGGGGATTTAAGTGGAGATTATGGAAAGCTTAAGCAAATCCACCGGATTATCCGTCCACTACCCATTGGTACATCATGCGGGGGCGACAAATAAGCCTTTAGGGTCAGTTGTCATCCGTTCCTCTAAATGTAAACATTACACTCGTTGTGTATACAGGTTAGGTCACTGCAGTCCTCTGGGCAATTCGGGGACTGCGGCGAACGTATCTCCCCTTCTCGGATAGTTCTTTATCGGACCTGACAGTCTGAAGAGCTTTCTCTAGGTGCTTCTTAGCCTTAGAAACACCTTTCCTCTTCTTTTTGTCTTCACCTGCCGAGACTTTTTTAACTCCCCCACGCTTAATCGGTGTTGGCGTGGGTGTTACTGATTCGGAACACTTTTTGGGTCTACCTTGACCACGCTTCACTGTAGTGTTCTTTACCTGGTCTATTATGCGATTCTGATTCAGGATCCTTTCGGAACCTTCACCATACATTTCTGTGGAGGTCTCCCTCCCAGACCATCTCCTTAATCTAGCCACATTTGACTTATAGAGTCGACCAAGGTCAGATTTAATAATTACGGTACAATCACTGATAATTTGTGTTATAGTAAAGGGACCGTCCCAATTAGACGCTAATTTTATGTGTCTAAGTGGTTCATGTAATCTAAGGACTCTGTCTCCGGATTGGAATTTCCGATGTTTTAGATCGGTATCGTATCCTACTTTCTGCCATTTGGCACTTTTCTCCAAATCAATTCGGACAGACTCATATGCTTTTCTAAATCTGTCTCTTAAACATTCCACAAAAACTACATGGCAAGGTAGTTCAGGGTCCATTCCTACGACTCCAAAAACTAGGTCAGCAGGCATTATCAAATCCTCTCCGAATACTAAAAGGTTCGGAGAACAATTTGTACTTGAATGTACTGTACTATTATAAGCATGTGTCACAAAATGACATTGCTCATCCCAGTCATCCATATGTTCATTAACGAGTGACTTTAGGACTTGGATGAGGGTTCTATTGAACCTTTCCACTAATCCGTCGCTTTGTGGTCTATACGGATTGGTTCTAGTCTTGCAAATAGCCAAGTATTCGCACATACCCTGCCAGAGATTTGATTCGAACTCTCTGCCTTGGTCACTGTGTAACATTAATGGTACACCGAAGCTTAGTACCCAACCTTTTACAAAAGCTTCGGCGCAAGTAATTGCTTTGTGATCCGGTAGTGGAAATACTTTAGTGTATTTCGTATAATAATCACACACTACCATCATACAGGTATTATCATTAGCGGTTGTATTAAATCCACTAATAATATCTACCCCGATTCTTGCGAATCTAACTCCGAAAAGTTCTTGGGATAGGGGAAGTTTGCCCATCCCGGGTCCGGGTTTGTTTTTACAACAATCCGGACAGGTGGTTATCCATCTTTGCAAGTCCCGTGTCATGCCAGGCCAATAGTATTTCTTGGAAAGTCGTGCTAGCGAGCGTTTCCTTCCGAAATGACCACTGGTCCGATGTCCATGACAAAAGTACATAATGTCATGTCTCATGGCATGTGGTATCACCACTTGCATGATTCTATCACCATTATTACATGGCTTCCAACGGTATAACACGCCTTTCCGGACTTCAAGCTCTGTCCATTGAGCAAGAAACCTTCTCATTTCTCGATTTTCCAGAGAGACCTCTGGTCTAACTGGACGTATACCCTTTGGTACTAATTGCAGTAGCTGTGCAGTTATCGAGTCAGCTTCCTGGAAATGTCGTATGTGATCCATAGACCAATCCAGTATACTGGCAACTAGGGGTACGAATGGTCTTCGAATCCCTGCTAACACTGCCTTATGAGCTCCACAATCAGTACAATCCGGATTATCACATTTCCGGATTGGTATTCGAGACAAAGCATCAGCATTTAAATGCTTAACTCCGGGTCTATGCTGAATCTGTTGATGTTCAAGCCCATATTCGGATAAATGGGCTAGCCATCGGCCTAACATGCCTTCAGCATCTCGGAAGTTCAGTAGCCACCTTAAAGAGGAATGATCCGTACGCAAAGTAAAGTTCGTTCCCCATAGAAAATGTTTGAACTTCTTGGTATATACGACTACTGCTAACAACTCTCTTTTGGTTGTGCAGTAATTGCGCTGGGTCTTGCTCAGTGTATTGCTGGCAAAGGCAATTGGCACTTCTCTCCCATTTTGGACTTGCGAGAGAGCTGCACCAATGCTATCATTACTAGCATCAGTATCCAGTATGAAATGATCCGTCTCATTCGGATATTGCAATACGGGAGTACTCGTGAACAGGTCTTTTAGCTTTTGGAAAGCGGTTTCCTGTTCATGCGTCCAAGGAAATTTTTCCTTGGTACTTCCTGGAGTCCAGTTAGCTATTGCTTGTAATGGGTAGCTGACTCTAGAATAATTCGGAATAAATTCCCTGTAATAGGAACAGAATCCTAAAAAGGACCTCACTTCTTTGGGTGTTTTAGGTCTATTCCAATTCGTAACTGATTCGATTTTTTCCGGATCAGCCTTTATTCCTTCATCACTGATGATGCGGCCCAAATAATTTATGGACTTTCTAAACATGTGGCATTTCTTAGGTTTCAATTTGAGACCATTTGAAATAATACGTTCTAGTACCATTTTTAGGTTATTAGAACATTCTTCGAATGTTTTTCCGAAGACAATGACATCGTCTAGATATACAAGACATCTTTTCCACAATAAATCACTTAGAATTGTTTCCATCATTGCTTCAAATGTTGCAGGTGCATTGCACAATCCAAACGGCATTACATTATATTGGAATAATCCAATATGACTTGAAAATGCAGTTTTCTCCATATCTGAAGGGTTCATTCCCACTTGCCAATAGCCTGATTGCAAGTCTAGGGTACAAAACCAACTGTTTCCTCCTAAGGAGTCAATGGTTTCATCTATTCTCGGTAATGGATACGAATTCTTTTTCGTTATTCCATTCAACTTCCTGTAGTCTATGCAGAAACGGATAGTACCGTCTTTTTTTGTTACCATACACACAGGACTACTCCATGGGCTATTGGAAGGGACTATTACATCCTGTTCCAACATCTTATTTATTTCATCCTCAGCTACTCTCTTTTTTGCTAAGGGTAACCGTCTATACGGTATCTTAAAGGGTTCGGCATCTCCAGTATCTATTTTATGTAATACCTTATTTGTCGTACCTAGTTTTTCACCAGGTTTGGCAAAGGCAGTATGATACTGACAGAGCATATCATAGAACTCTTTCCGGTGTTCCGGATCTTCTAATGAAGTTTCTTCATACAACTTAAGTAAGTCTTCCGAAATTTCATCATCTCCTGTTACCTTCTGTAAGCTTAGCTTACTATCCGTTACAGTTTCCGAAAGGGTCACGTTTCCAAAAACTTGTCCCTTTTTCAAGTAGATAGTAGTGTTTCCAGTATTGGAGACAGGTACTACCGACCAGGATGCATTCGCTACTATCGTGTCTACAGAATTTAATCCAATACCTGACAAAGTAACTACATCCGGTTCTATCACTGCAGGTTTGTTACGCATTGCAGGATCACTTCTTACAAGCACATCACAGGCTACTCCCGGAGGGATTCGCACAGTGTGTGCCACACTAGCCATACTGCTCACTTGTCTCAGTGCACATCTAACCTTCACGGGGTACGGGTATCTCACACTCAACACTCCTGTTTGGGGTTCCAATACAGCACCATACAGGGATGCGAAATCCAACCCGAGTATCCCCTCATCTGCTATATCCGCAACGGTGGCGCTCATGACATAGTCATGTATACCATCTAACTGTAGTCTCACACAAGTTCTACCATACGTTTGCAAGGTACTGCCGTCGGCCGTCTGAGCACTTCCTCCCGATTTGAGAGTATCATGTTCATCCGGTATAAGGTCGTAGAACCCCTTGGAGATACAAGAGTGGCTAGCTCCCGTATCCACAAGGAATTCGGCAGACCTTCCGTTAACAGTAAGGCAAACATACCACCGCCTTCCGTTTAGAACAGAGGGCATGTCCGTGACAATCGGAACGTCATTTTTCACACCAGGAGTCAATCCACATCCTTTTAAGAATTCCAGACAAGGATGACCCGGGGGCAGGTGGGCACCACAGACCTTGGCTAACGAATAGCCGCCTGCCTCGTTACTGATATTGGGTTTCCCCTGTGCTCCCATAGCACCTGTTATATCAGCTTCCCTAACCTTCCGGGTGTCTACAACCACCTCGGTGTTAGGCGATCTTGTTACTTCATGTGAACTATCATCACGGATGGTGATATCATGGCAAGATTTGTCACTGGGATCCCCTTCTTTGCCCCTCGGGAGACCCCTCCTTAGTTTTCCTCTGTACTTACTCCAGAGACACTCTCCTGTCTACGAGGGACAGGTTTTTCAGCCATACATTCTGGAGCATAATGCCCCAGTTTCTGGCATCTGAAACATCTCCTCTGGGATTTGTCAACTCTCGGTCTCTTTAGAGCTTCTGTTAATCCGGCTAATAATGTTTCCATCATGTTAGTCGGAGCAACAGTGGCTGCTACAGTTGGGTTCGCCGTAGAGGCTACACTGCCAGGTTGAGTTGATCCGGAAGCTGTTTTACCAGCAACTGATCCTCCTCTCCCTCTCGAATGTACCTTCCTATACCGCTTTTGTCGGTAATATTTTCCAGCTACATGCACTGAACCAATATAATCTCCGTTTTCATCGGAGACATATTCATCATTCTCATCAACTTCATTCGATTCAACCGGAGCTAATTGGGAAGTATCATATACCGGAGCAGGTGTACCTCCGTATTGGAATGGAGCTGCTCTTATTGGATTAGGTCCGAGACCTACCAGACGTTTCTTCATGTCATGTCCATCGATTGCTATGAACAGATCACTGAAGGAAGTGTCATCTTTCCAAGAGTCCCAGACCACTTGCTTGTGATCCGGATCACGCAATCCACTGTAGAATTGTATAAACAATTCTTGTAGATAACAATCATCATCATGAGCCCAATTTGGACGTGCTTTCGAAAGCAAGTCCTGTAGCTCCAAACCAAAGACTTTGTGTGATTCTTTAGGTTTTTGTGTCCTCTTCTTAAAGCTTACCCACGGATCTTCTCTAACGATTGATCCGAAAAGGTATGCGGCACATTCGACCAATTGATCATAGGTACCATATATTCCGTAAGCTGCTCTCCATTGGTTGAGAGCTACTTTTCCGCCTTTATTTAACCAACAAATCAAATATGGCAGAGCTTCTTCTTTTGTCCAGCCACTACAATTGACTTCGTCAACAAAAGCTTGATACCTGTCCTTCCATGGATCATTAGAATCATATGGAGGGGGTATCCGTGCCTGCCTACGTGCCGGATTATTGCATCCGCGTAGTCTATCTGCTTCTCGCATGCTCCAGTTCATGACTTCCATGCCGTCTGCTCCCTTTCGGTAGCAGTCAATGCCAAGGTTTTGTATACATTGGCTTCTATCAAAGATGGTTTGCATCCCTGCAGGCATAGAAGTTCTCCTGTTAGGTTTCCTGCCATCTCCTCCTGATCCTGATCCTCCGAATCCGGATCCTCCTGGGCCCCGTGGAGGGTTTCCTCCTGGTGGACCATTACTATTATAGCCTCCAGATGAACCACCAGGGTATCCACTATTGTGACCGGTGTTTCCAGAAGAAGCATATCTAGGGTAAGAATCATTTTGATTCCCTCCCTGGTTATAGCTATTACCATTCTGATAATTGCCACTTCCCGATGGATTATAATTATTTCTATATCCATAGGAAGATGTTCTCGGTTGGTACGTACCGCCGTTGATATTGTTTTGTGGCGGATTTGGTCTCGGAAAACGTCCATCAGTAGGACCATTACCAGAACCTGGGGGTGGATTCGGTAATCTTGGTACTGCTGGTGTACTGTGGCCGGGTTGGGGGAAATATGAAGGTGGTGTCAACATATGTCTCATTGGTCCGGGTGCTCTTGGTTGTGCCACGGGTGAATTATTATTATTCCCTGTAGCACCATCGTGAGTCGCTTTGATTTTGTGACTCAAATCTGGTATGGGTGGTGCTGGTCCTATCGTATCCAGCATTGGAACTACTGGTTTAGATGCGGTTCCATTTACTGCAGCATTATCCGGTTTCTTATAGATTCCGGATACCACATTCTTGTCAGCCCCATCATCAACGAATGGGCTGTATCTAATTGGGGTTGCATCTTTAGATGTCTTTCCCAACATTGTAGATACCACAGCTGGGTCTATATTACCTATAGTTAACTGGGCTGCTTCTACATATTTATCTAGAGTTATTGCAGTGGCCTGCAATTCCTGAAGCTCATTCGTGAGTTTCTGTCTATCCTCCTCCAGTTGTTTGTTGTAAGCTATGATGCCTACCCGGATGGTCTCATTATCTTCAGCTTGTTTACTGCACTGAAGTTTCAATTTATCCAACTCCTCCTGATAATGGCGAATTTCGGATTCGAATTTTGTCTTATCAAGGTTTAGTTGGTCGTTCGTATCTATGTATGTTTGGATACGAATGTGCCTATTGTCATATTCTTTATTGAATGAATCTCTCATAGATTGAAGTTTTAGTTCTTCACTCTCGAGTTCTTTCATGTACTCGCTCCTTCTGGCTTCGAATTCTTTTCGCATGCCAGTTAGGTCCTCTTCCATTTGAAGTTTTTCATGCAATACTTCATCCTTAGCTTTGACCAAGGTATTTAAATTCTCGTTCAAAGTTACATAAGTTTCATTCAACAACAGGACATCCGGTCGTTTTAATTCTTCACCTTCCGGTACCGCATAGGTTAAGTCGCCATCTATAGCGCTATAATCTAATATTGGTAATTCGGGCCTGGGTAACCTATAAGGTAGTTCTCCGAATGTTACCCTTTTTCGCATTGGTGCCGGATGTTCTGGGTTAGTACTACCACCGACTTCGAACATCGAATCACATAATTCGTCAACAATTGAATGCTGGCCTATTAAGTTACTATGTCTCTGTATGGACTGTTCACGTCGTACAGAGTCTGGCAGATTCTCCTCACTATCATTATAGTGGGGTCCGGGATCTCTCCAGGATGCTGATTCTGCATCTTGTGAGTCCGAATGGGCTTGGAGCATTAGCGATCCATTTCCATTCTCTTGGGCAAGTGATTGCCCTGCTGGGTTAGCTTCCCTAAGGGTGTCTAACCCATGTACTAGCCGTTCGGACGTTATAACGTCCGGGCTATACACCAGAATTAACTGGTCACGGCACCAGTGTAAGGGTTTGTGGCCTTACGGACCTGGGGGGTTCGGGTCTTACGATTCGGAAAGAAAGAGTAAGACAGTATTCCAAGTGTATGCCAACGGTTAGGTTTATTACTTAATGCACACTCACGGCTGCCGAATGATATCAAAGAGGCAGCTAATATTAAAAGGCAGTGGTTTACATAGTGTGGAGGCCAGAAGGGCCTCTGACGCAGCGGCTGAGCCCTGGGCTTTATATACGGACCCAGGTGTTCGTCGTCAGATGTCCCCACAGACCCGGATCGGTGCTGCCACCTATCCGGAACCTGAGGAACGTCCGACGACTCGACTCACCCGCCACGTCAGACGGTACCCAACTCCTATGGTTTAGTAAAGTGTACCTCTACACCATTTTGACCCTAAAAATGACTCACAAGTACTCGTGTCACCTATTGGTAGGCTAACAACCACTTGTTGACACCTAAAAAACACTCACAGAGACTAGGGAGACCCTTTACTTTAATTCTGAACCCCATTTTGACACTAAAATTACTCGCAAGTACTCGTGTCACCTTTTGGTAGGCTAACAACCACTCGTTGACACCTAAAAATCACTGGCAGAGACTAGGGAGACCCTTTATTTTAATTCTGAACTCTATTTTGACCCTAAAAATGACTCGCAAGTACTCATGTCACTTATTGGTAGGCTAACAACCACTCGTTGACACCTAAAAATCACTTGCAGAGACTAGGGAGACCCTTTACTTAAATTCTAAACCCTATTTTGACCATAAAAATGACCGCAAGTGGTAGTGTCACCTATTGGGAGGTTAACAACCACTCGTTGACACCTAAAAATAACTCGCAGAGACTAGGGAGACCCTTTACTTTAATTCTGAACCCCATTTTGACACTAAAATTACTCGCAAGTACTCGTGTCACCTTTTGGTAGGCTAACAACCACTCGTTCACACCTAAAAAACACTGGCAGAGATTAGGGAGACCCTTTACTTTAATTTCTTAATACTATTTTGACCCTAAAAAATGACTCACAAGTACTCGTGTCACCTACTGGTAGGCTAACAACCACTTGTTGACACCTAAAAAACACTCACAGAGACGAGGGAGACCCTTTACTTTAATTCTGAACCCCATTTTGACACTAAAATTACTCGCAAGTACTCGTGTCACCTTTTGGTAGGCTAACAACCACTAGTTGACACCTAAAAATCACTGGCAGAGACTAGGGAGACCCTTTATTTTAATTTTGAACTCTATTTTGACCCTAAAAATGACTCGCAAGTACTCATGTCACTTATTGGTAGGCTAACAACCACTCGTTGACACCTAAAAATCACTCGCAGAGACTAGGGAGACCCTTTACTTAAATTCTAAACCCTATTTTTACCATAAAAATGACTCGCAAGTGCTAGTGTCACCTATTGGGAGGCTAACAACCACTCGTTCACACCTAAAAATCACTCGCAGAGACTAGGGAGACCCTTTACTTCAATTCTAAACCCTATTTTGACCCTAAAAATGACTCCCAAGTACTCGTGTCACCTATTGGTAGGCTAAAAACTACTCGTTCACACCTAAAAAACACTGGCAGAGATTAGGGAGACCCTTTACTTTAATTCTAAACATTATTTTGACCCTAAAAATGACTCACAAGTACTTGTGTCACCTATTGGAAGGCTAACATCCACTCGTTGACACCTAAAAACTACTTTTAATTACTAGTATTACCACTTGGTAGGCTAACAACTACTCATTGACACCTAAATATCACTTGCAGAGACTAGGGAGACCCTTTACTTTAATTCTGAACCCTATTTTGACCCTAAAAATGACTCACAAGTACTCGTGTCACCTATTGAGAAGCTAACAACCACTTATTCACACCTAAAAAACACTCACAGAGATTAGGGAGACCCCTTACTTTTGTAGAGGTCGGCGGAAAACGTCTTGGAGAAACCGGGAGTCGAACCCGGGACCCTCCAACCTGCAGGCGGAAGCTCTACCGCTGAGCTACTTCCCCGTCTGACATTCTCTACCTTCCACCTACATCTGGATCGGTATAATACACAAGGGGGGCAGCTTATACCAGCTGACCAGCCCCTGAAGGCTGGTGCAACCGGAACGGGGCCGATGGCCTACCGCCATGGACTTACAGCCAGAGCTGGCCCCTACACTCCTCCCAACCAGCTTCAACCATGGCCAACCAGCACCAAGCATTCCTCCCAACCAGATCGATTGGGCTTTATCAAGCAGTATGAGGCACTCCTGACTTCCCAGTTGACCTACCAGTACACAGTACTGCCAGGGTCGAAGCGTATCTGTATTATACCGTTCCAGGCACCTACACCTGGATTGGTATGACACACACGTAGGGGGGAGCTACCACCGGATGCCAGCCCCTGGGGGCTGGGATCTCCAGAAACGGGGCTGCTGGCCTTACGGCAGAGCTGGCCCCTACACTCCTCCCTACCAGATTCAATATAGGGTTCAGTACCCTATAGGTACCAGATACCCGGGACTAGTACTGAGTCGCATACCGGCCACCTCTTTCAAGTCTCCCCACTACTAGCAAATTGAATCGTCATTCATGTCATACCAGCCCAGGTACCGAGTTCTCGTAGTCCCCCCTCACACGTGTCAGGACCAACTCGGTTTCTCCACCAGTGTAGAGGTCGGCGGAAAACGTCTTGGAGAAACCGGGAGTCCAACCCGGGACCCTCCAACCTGCAGGCGGAAGCTCTACCGCTGAGCTACTTCCCCGTCTGACATTCTCTACCTTCCACCTACATCTGGATCGGTATAATACACAAGGGGGGCAGCTTATACCAGCTGACCAGCCCCTGAAGGCTGGTGCAACCGGAACGGGGCAGATGGCCTACCGCCATGGACTTACAGCCAGAGCTGGCCCCTACACTTTAATTCTGAACCCTATTTTGACCCTAAAAATGACTCACAAGTACTTGTGTTACCTATTTGGAGGCTAACAACCACTCGTTCACACCTGCAAATCACTCACAGAGACTAGGGAGACCCCCTACTTGAATTCTGAACCCTATTTTGACCCTAAAAATGACTCACAAATATTTGTGTCACCTATTGGGAGGCTAACAACCACTCGTTCACACCTAAAAAACACTGGCAGAGATTAGGGAGACCCTTTACTTTAATTCTAAATACTATTTTGACCCTAAAAAATGACTCACAAGTACTCGTGTCACTTATTGGTAGGCTAACAACCACTCGTTGACACCTAAAAATCACTCGCAGAGACTAGGGAGACCCTTTACTTTAATTCTGAACCCTATTTTGACCCTAAAAATGACTCACAAGTACTTGTGTCACCTATTGGTAGGCTAACAACCACTTGTTGACACCTAAAAAACACTCACAGAGACTAGGGAGACCCTTTACTTTAATTCTAAATACTATTTTGACCCTAAAAAATGACTCACAAGTACTCGTGTCACCTATTGGTAGGCTAAGAACCACTCATTGACACCTAAAAATCACTGGCAGAGACTAGGGAGACCCTTTATTTTAATTCTGAACTCTATTTTGACCCTAAAAATGACTCGCAAATACTCATGTCACTTATTGGTAGGCTAACAACCACTCATTCACACCTAAAAAACACTTGCAGAGATTAGGGAGACCCCTTACTTTAATTATGAACCCTATTTTGACCCTAAAAATGACTCACAAGTACTTGTGTTACCTATTGGGAGGCTAACAACCACTCGTTCACACCTACAAATCACTCGCAGAGACTAGGGAGACCCCATACTTGAATTCTGAACCCTATTTTGACCCTAAAAATGACTCACAAGTATTCGTGTCACCTATTGGGAGGCTAAGAACCACTTGTTCACACCTAAAAAACACTCGCAGAGACTAGGGAGACCCTTTACATGAATTCTGAACCCTATCTGGACCCTAAAAATGACTCACAAGTATTCGTGTCACCTATTGGGAGGCTAACAACCACTCGTTGACACCTAAAAAACACTGGCAGAGATTAGGGAGACCCATTACTTTAATTCTAAATACTATTTTGACCCTAAAAAATGACTCACAAGTACTCGTGTCACCAATTGGTAGGCTAAGAACCACTCATTGACACCTAAAAATCACTCGCAGAGACTAGGGAGACCCTTTACTTTAATTCTGAACCCTATTTTGACCCTAAAAATGACTCACAAGTACTCGTGTAACCTATTGGTAGGCTAACAACCACTTGTTGACACCTAAAAAACACTCACAGAGACTAGGGAGACCCTTTACTTTAATTCTGAACCCCATTTTGACACTAAAATTACTCGCAAGTACTCGTGTCACCTTTTGGTAGGCTAACAACCACTCGTTGACACCTAAAAATCACTGGCAGAGACTAGGGAGACCCTTTATTTTAATTCTGAACTCTATTTTGACCCTAAAAATGACTAGCAAGTACTCATGTCACTTATTGGTAGGCTAACAACCACTCGTTGACACCTAAAAAACACTCACAGAGACTAGGGAGACCCTTTACTTTAATTCTGAACCCCATTTTGACACTAAAATTACTCGCAAGTACTCCTGTCACCTTTTGGTAGGCTAACAACCACTTGTTGACACCTAAAAATCACTGGCAGAGACTAGGGAGACCCTTTATTTTAATTCTGAACCCTATTTTGACCCTAAAAATGACTCGCGAGTACTCGTGTCACCTTTTGGTAGGCTAACAACCACTCGTTCACACCTAAAAATCACTGGCAGAGACTAGGGAGACCCTTTACTTTAATTCTGAACCCTATTTTGACCGTAAAAATGACTCACAAGTATTCGTGTCACCTATTTGGAGGCTAACAACCACTCGTTCACACCTAAAAAACACTGGCAGAGATTAGGGAGACCCTTTACTTTAATTCTGAACCCGATTTTGACCCTAAAAATGACTCACAAGTACTCATGTCACTTATTGGTAGGCTAACAACCACTCGTTGACACCTAAAAATCACTCGCAGAGACTAGGGAGACCCTTTACTTAAATTCTAAACCCTATTTTGACCATAAAAATGACTGCAAGTGCTAGTGTCACCTATTGGGAGGCTAACAACCACTCGTTCACACCTAAAAATCACTCGCAGAGACTAGGGAGACCCTTTACTTCAATTCTAAACCCTATTTTGACCCTAAAAATGACTCGCAAGTATTCGTGTCACCTATTGGTAGGCTAAAAACCACTTGTTCACACCTAAAAAACACTGGCAGAGATTAGGGAGACCCTTTACTTTAATTCTAAACATTTTTTTGACCCTAAAAATGACTCACAAGTACTTGTGTCACCTATTGGAAGGCTAATATCCACTCGTTGACACCTAAAAATTACTTTTAATTACTAGTATCACCACTTGGTAGGCTAACAACTACTCACTGACACCTAAATATCACTTGCAGAGACTAGGGAGACCCTTTACTTTAATTCTGAACCCTATTTTGACCTTAAAAATGACTCACAAGTACTCGTGTCAACTATTGAGAAGCTAACAACCACTCATTCACACCTAAAAAACACTCGCAGAGATTAGGGAGACCCCTTACTTTAATTCTGAACCCTATTTTGACCCTAAAAATGACTCACAAGTACTTGTGTTACCTATTGGGAGGCTAACAACCACTCGTTCACACCTACAAATCACTCGCAGAGACTAGGGAGACCCCCTACTTGAATTCTGAACCCTATTTTGACCCTAAAAATGACTCACAAGTATTCGTGTCACCTATTGGGAGGCTAACAACCACTCGTTCACACCTAAAAAACACTCGCAGAGACTAGGGAGACCCTTTACTTGAATACTGAACCCTATCTGGACCCTAAAAATGACTCGCAAGTACTCATGTCACTTATTGGTAGGCTAACAACCACTCGTTGACACCTAAAATTCACTCGCAGAGACTAGGGAGACCCTTTACTTAAATTCTAAACCCTATTTTGACCATAAAAATGACTTACAAGTGCTAGTGTCACCTATTGGGAGGCTAACAACCACTCGTTCACACCTACAAATCACTCGCAGATACTAGGGAGACCCCCTACTTTAATTTTTAACCCTATCTGGACCCTAAAAATGACTCGCAAGTATTCATGTCACCTATTGGTAGGCTAACAACCACTCGTTGACACCTAAAAATCACTCGCAGAGAATGGCGAGACCCTTTCCTCTAGTTTTGAACCTTATTTTGACCCTAAAAATGACTTGCATGTCCAGGCTAACAAACACCTGAAATTGACTCATAGAGACTGGGGATGCCCTCTAAATTAATTTTGAACCCTATTTTAATATGACTCAAATTGTAGAGACTGGTGGCACCATGGATTTTAATTGACCACTATTCACTTCCAAAGGGGCCTACTTGTCACCCCCCCCCCCCTAAAAAAAAAAAAAAAAATACCAGTGCCCCCCCCCCCACACACACACACACACACACACACACACATTTTAGTGATTAAGCTATCAAAAAAAATCTTTTTCTGTCTCCAGCCTGCTCAACATGGCCATTATGCCACTATCGTGACTAAAATCAAACTTCATCAATGCCAGTAGTTTACAATGTTTAACTATTTATCATGTTTCAACATCTGACCACAACACTAAAACTGTACCAATAAAGTGAGAATCATGTAATGTACAATGTCTTTCAATTACCTTTCCATGATGACCAGGCAGCTATTTTTATCAGAATAGATTTTGGTGCATCATTTAGCTTGATCTACTGCCTGGTTCCCTGAGACATGCAGCTTTGCAGTTTGTAAACAGGTGGTGGCCATGTGGTGGCCTTCACTCTCCTATACAGTTGTTTTGCCTTGACCTATGTTTGGAGAGTGAATGTTGCATAGCTAGAGCGGAGGGGAATTCAATAGGCGGCACCCCCAGCCATCGGCGCGCGCCCGGACCTGAACGTGCTCGCACTCCAGCTAGAGAGGAGGTGCGCCTGTGGCGCCCGCCGCGTGGCTGGCGTGCGGCTAATGAATACCGTGCCGGATGCTCCACCCCCTGTGGAGCGACCGAGATAGACCATACCCGTCTGTTCTGCCCAAGCATACTAAGCTAATAGATCATGGATATGGGGGCCCTAGGGCTGTATATACAGCATATACAGCCCGTGGGGCCCCCATATCCATGACCTAATAGGTTTATACCACCATTTCCTCCATTTTGTATCAATTTCTTACCTCAAATCCAAAGAATATAGCCAGGAGAAGACATTTTGTAAGTGTTTTTGTTCCTTGCCGGGAGAGGTACCGCCGTGTTTACACTCACTTTTCGTATGGAATCCAACCATGACATGTTATAATATTAAAATCCCAAGAAGTATTCGATCCATAGACGAGGAATGCATGCTAATTTTCTCCATTTTCTTCGAAATAAATAAGAATCCATTGATTTTCCAAAACGGTCCGAAATTTTCGGCGTCTTCCTCGTAAGGCGAGCGGATGACCTATATCCACATACGGGCCCCTGACACACTTTCGCCGAACAAGGAGGTGGGTGGGAATGGCCGGACCGCGACTTGCTTACGATGGAAAAATCAATGGATTCTTATTTATATCAAAGAAAATGGAGAAAATTAGCACGCATTCCTTGTCTATGGATCGAAAACTTCTTGGGATTTCAATATTATAACATGTCATGGTTGGATTCCATACGAAAACTGACTGGAAACATAGCAGGTTAGAACTTATTTACCTTCGCATTGGATTTCATCACCGTTCAGTGTGGCGCTATGGCTAAGGCCTTCGCCTACCACCACTGCGGCCGGGGTTCAATCCTCATACGAGTTGGGATGATTTTTCACATTGAAACAATGGCGAGGCTAAATTTCTATGTCCGCCAGTGTCTCCAAAAATATTCTAAGTCCAATTTGACCCCGAAAAAGTATATACCAAAAATTTCAAAAATGCACATGGGTGGTATATGCCAAATAATGCACGGCTAAACTGCATATAAACCCACCGGAAGTCCCGAAATCGTGGTATAAAGACGGGGAACCAGCCAAGGCTCTGAGCTGACTGAAAAGTAAGTTCCACAACCTAACACTAGGAGGCTACTTGGAGAGCACCACCACAGTGACCTCTACAGTGGCAAAAGGCAACTAGCATTCATATGACTTGTACCAGGTCATATGACCTATTCCTATCCATACAAAAATCATGACTAGCAAATCTGAGAGTTTAGAGAAGAAACTTATTAAAGAAGCCTAAAGAGAAACAGGTGATTTCCCCATTATTTGGGGCTAGGGGCCAGCCTCCCCAGCCCCCCCCCCCCAGAAAATCTGAAAATTCTCAATGATACTTTCTCTAGACAACTTGGGTGCACACTTTTGGATAAGTATAGCAAAAATATATAACAACACTGGATTAAGGACAAGGGAGCGGGAGATTTTTTCCATAATTCGGGGCTTAGGGGCCAGCCCCCCCAGGAAAATATAAAAATTCTCTCAGATACTTTGTGTAGACAACTTGGGTGCACGCTTTTGGATAAGTCTAGCAGAAATAACACCAGATTTTATAGGGCAAGGGAATTGAAGACTTTTTTCATAATTTGTGGTTAGGAGACAGACTCCCCAGCCCCCCCCCCCGAAAATATGAAAATTCTCTCAGATACTTTCTGTAGACAAGTTGGGTGCACACTTTTGGATAAGTCTAGCAGAAATATCTATCAACACTGGATTAAGGACAAGGGAATGGGAATTTTTTTCCATAATTCGAGGGTATGGGGCCAAGGACAAGGACAAGGGAATGGGAATTTTTTTCCATAATTCGAGGGTATGGGGCCAACCCCCCCCCCCACAGAAAATATGAAAATTCTCTCAGATACTTTCTGTAGATAACTTGGGTGCACACTTTTGGATATGTCTAGCAGAAATAACAACACCAGATTTAGGATAAGGGAATTGGAGATTTATTTTCCATAATTTCGGGTTAGGGGCCAGCCTCCCCACCCCACCCCCCCCCCCCCAGAAAATCTGAAAATTCTCTCAGATTACATTCTATAGACAACTTGGGTGCACACTTTTGGATAAGTCTAGCAGTAATAACAACACCGGATTTAGGACGACGGAATGGGAGGTTTTTCGATAATTTGGGGTTAGGGACCAGCCTCCCAAGCCCCCCCCCCCCAAAAAAAAATCATATTTTATATCACTTTGTGCAGACAACTCGGTCTAGGGGGAAAACCTTGGGTTAAATTTACACCAGAAATAACAGCTACAGTTTTAGGGGAAGAAAGAGATTTTCCCATAATTTGGGGGTTAGGGACCAGACCCCCCTAGAAAATCTGAAAATTCTCTCAGATACTTTCTCTAGACAACTTGGGTGCACACTTTTGGATAAGTCTAGCAGAAATATTATAGCAACACTGGATTAAGGACAAGGGAGCGGGAGATTTGTCCATAATTCGGGGCTATGGGGCCACCCCCAACCTAGAAAATATGAAAGTTCTCTCAGATACTATGTGTAGACAACTTGGATACTTTTGGATAGGTTTCCCAGAAATAACACCAGATTTAGGACAAGGGAATTAGAGATTTTTTTTCATAATTTGGGGTTAGGGGCCAGTCTCCCCAGCCTCCCCTCCCCAAATCTGATTGCCTGATTGCAGCCAGTCATACCATATTGTATCAATGCAAGATGGGGTACATCCGAGACTCTGAAGTCTGACTATGGACCACCCTTACAGACTAGTTTGATTATGCAGCAGAAGGATTTTAATCCCGAAATTATGGAAAAATATCCTGTTCCCTCTGGTAGAAAATGCAAAATTTCAAGGGGGGGCTCTGGGGGTAAATGACCTCAAACCCAGAATAATGGATACAACTTCTCCTGCCCCAACACCCTAAATCTGTAGTTCTTTTTTGCACTTAGAAAGGTTTTACAACTAGATCTGTATAGCCTCTGATGAAAAAAAATGCAAATTTTCTGGGGTCGGGTTCTGGGGAAAATGGCCCCAACTTCAAAATTATGGATAAAATCTCCTACCCCCACTCCCTAAATCTGTAGTTTTTTTACTTGTGCTCTAAGAAAGATAGCAGCTTACATTAAGTTGTCTATAGAAGGACTCTGTGTGAAGATTTCTGGACGGGGGCTCTGGGGTGAATGGCCCTGATCCCTAGAATTATATAAAAGAAATCTCCTGCCAACTACACCTTGAATATGTATTTCTCATGTGTGCTCTAGAAAGGTTTGCAACTTAGATCTATAAACCCTTTGGTAAAAATTTTCTTGGAGGGGGGCTCTGGGGTGAATGGCCCCAAGCCCAGAATTATGGGGAAAACATCTTCTGCCCCCACACCTTAAATCTATAGTTCTTATTTATGCTCCAGTAAGGTTTGGAACTAGATCTAAAGCTTTTGGTGAAAATTGTAAATTTTCTGGTGGGGGGGGGGGTTCTGGGCTGAATGCCCCTGAGCCCTAGAATAATATAAATGAAATCTGCCACCTACACCATATATATGTAGTTCTCATTTGTGCTCTAGAAAGGTTAACAACCTAGATCTATAAAGCCTTGGGTAAAAATTGCAAATTTTCAAGGGGGGGCTTTGGGGTTAATGGCCTCAAGCCCAGAATTATTGGGGAAACATCTTCTGCCCCCACACCTTAACTCTCTAGTTCTTATTTGTGCTCCAGTAAGGTTTGTAACCTAGATCTATAAAGACTTGGTTAAAAATTGTAAATTTTCAGGGGGGCTCTGGGGTGAATGGCACCAAGCCCAGAATTATGAGGAGAACATCTTCTGCCCCCACACCTTAAATCTGCAGTTCTTATTTGTTCTCCAGTAAGGTTTGTAACCTAGATCTATAAAGACTTGGTTAAAATGCTGGTTCCATAGGAGTAAATCGGTCGGATGAGCACTAATCCGACCGATATTTTTCTATACTTTTGATATATTATAAATCGTCGGATTAGGACTATTCCGACCGATTTTATGCCTGTGGAACCAGCGCTTAAAAATTGCAATCTGAAAACGGCCAGCTCAGAGCCCCTTTAATATTTATAGTAAGACTATTAATATAAGACTACAGCAACACAGGTGTGTGTGTGTGTGTGTGTGTGTGTGTGGGTGTGTGTGTGTGTGTGGGTGTGTGTGTGGGTGTGGGTGGGTGTGTGTGTGTGTGTGTGTGTGTGTGTGTGTGTGTGTGTGTGTGTGTGTGTAAATATATATGAAATTGATATGGAAATCGTAAAATTCTTTGGGTCATATTACCTAAATTAGAGTTAGGGCTTCAACATATGAATTATATACTATCATAACACTTCGTGTATAAGGTGCACCCTGCATACGAGGCACAACCTGAATTCATGGAAGGCCTATTACTTATCTTTACATTTGGAGTAATATTTCAGACAGTTTTGTAGTTCTATAGTGTATAATCCTCGCCTACTATATGGCACACCCAAAATTCTTCCTGAATCCATTAGGCACAGTATGGCCCATCCTCGCATATGATTTACTCATGCCTTCCTACCCATAAATAGAAACAATCAGCAATTGTAACTCACGCTATTGACTATATAATGTGTTGGATAAAGAAGTGCTGCATATAATACTGTGCAGCTTCCTGGCCCTGTCTATTTTTAGGCGTATCTGCTTGCTGCTATATGGGTCAAGTCACAGGAACCATCAACTTTTGGGCCATATGGGCAAGAATGACAAAATTAAGAATAACTCTTTTAAACTTTATTACATTTCTAAAGGGACATCTCCTCTACCTAGAAATTAAATGAGTATCTTCATCTTCCTGTTTATTCCAAAGGGTGAAATCCTTTTCCAACACATCAACATAGATCATCTCGACGACAAGCACATAACTGAACAGATATACATAATACATGAATGGGAAAACCAAGAACACAGAAAGAAGATATGCTGGTTGCGTGTAAGTAGTATAGTATGTATCGGAACGGGACCATAGCTAACTACAGGATATTACTCACTGGAGATGCAGCCAATCAGAGGCCTCCATTTGGTCACGTGACCTGGACCCCCCTGGTGCATGCCCATATATGGTCATGTGACCTTAACCTTGACCTCATTTGCATAATAGGCCATGCCCCTTGACCTAATTAAGGGAATCAGCGACAACCTCTCAGCCAATCAGAAGATGGCATTCTGGTTACCATGGTAACATGACCTAATTAGGAGATTAGTGCGATCACGTGACCCCTTGTTTGTAAACAACACATGGCCTAGCCACATGGCCTAGCCACGTGGTCTATAATTTGTAAACAATGGGGCGGGGCTAATTATGCAAATGAGATATATAATATACATAAAAATATTTATGAAAAAATTATATAGGAAGTAAATCACAACACCATTATGCAAATGAGGGTCAGCCATCCAACCAATCAGAAGCCTGGCTACCACCAACATGTAGTCACATGAAGATAATTATCATAGTTTCTAACACCTGTGATTTTACCAAGATCAAGAGCGCTTTGATGGTATCAAAAAATAAGCTTCCCACACCCTCCACAGATACATAGGGTGAGACCGTATGTAGTAATTCTCTTTTTATCCCCACACCCCTTACACCTGTAAGCCGCATTAGTACTTTGATGTACATCCAAAGGTGGTAGGTGAAAATTATATTTTATTTTATTTGCATATGTGCATGTGTGTGTGTTTAGTAAGGCAAGCTGAAAGCTTGTTAAGAAAAATAAATAAATAAAAAAAAAAGCTGGGAAATATTTGGGTGGCCCTTGGGGTGGAGGGGGCCCAAAGTATTAAGTTATTTTAATATTAGTGAACCTGCCCCTTGGGCGGGTTCACGTATAAGCCATATATTTTACGATAGAGCATTGCAGTGTTTTTTGCAAGCCACCAAAGTGAGGGGTGTGTCTTATACATGAGGATTTTGTACTTTAGAGTAGTACTAAACTGCTAAAAAACATGCTTGTACGTGGCACTAGACCATACAACTAATATTAAAGACAAATGCTGGTGGATGAGTGGTAGAGAAGTTGTGTTGATTTTTGCCTATACCTCTGGATATCAAAAGTTGTGTTCATTTTTGCCTATAGCTCACATAGCCATTATCAGCTGGGGGCCGCCATTAGACCCCGACGGCACTATGACTAACACCTTCAGCCCCCGACTCCGCAGTATATGCCAGGGATGCCTCCCATTGGTCAATAATACAATAGCCATGTGCCGTATACCTTTGGATATCATTAGGTTTATATATAGGGATGAAGGATATGTAAAAATAGTGACATGTCACCGAGCTTAATTCTCTGGGAAAGGGGTGTAATGAAGGAAGGCTATAGGAGTCAATGGGAAAATCTATGGCCTCATTTCCTGCTAAAATATCATTCATGTTCTGTTGCTATTTTCAAATACTTTTGAATTATGATACCACGATTTCTGGCTTACACAGTGCTTTTTGGGGTCTATTCCCATCCACATATCTGTCGATATTGCACACCCTGTAGGCTTTACCATCGATTTTGGAAGGTGTGCTGTTATCCATCTAAGGCATGCTGTTATCCATCTAAGGCATGCTGTTATCCAGGATAAGGTCATAACATGGTTGACCTTGGCCAACGTCAAGGCCATCCTTTTCAATGTCAAACATCCTCAATTCAGCTGAAATTAACAAAAGAATCATGTTCATGGCCATAAATTTGGCTCGAATTAAGTTTTTAAAAAATAATTAGTACTAAAAGTACATTACTGAAGTCCAGGAATCTATTCATGAAATTTAGAACCATGTTTATGGCAGCCATTTTAAGCTTTTATCCTGCATATTGTTAAAGATATATTAAAGAATTACCATTTCTGCTTCGAATAAATATAAAGGCACAAATCACAGATTAAAAATTCAGAGGTGTTACCAAAGGTGTTCGCAAAGGATGATCTTGACCTAGGCTAAGGTCAACAATGTTAGAACTTTGAAAAAATATCCATTAAACAAAAAGAAGACCATTTTGACCCATCCTTAGAAACTAAGGGATAGGCCACAGAGAAAAGAGTATTTAAAAAAAGGACATCAAGAGCTTTCATTTCATATAATACACATTAATAAGGGCATGGGAAGTATATTGAAACCATTGTTGAAAGATATCATGCCAAATACCTTAAACTGAGAAAATGCCTCATTAAGGCTCTGGTCCCATATTCACAAAACTAATCAATTTCAGGAAAATTAATCAGTTACTATATACTGTAATCACACTGATATACTTTGTGTTATCTCTGAACATACTGTTTTGATAGTTCAAATGACATCTTCTGAAAGCTGTTGGAGTTGCATTTTTAATACGAATCTAAGGAAAATTCCAAATTTGGTTACCAAGGCAACCTGAAAAACTCTATTTGTTGTCAATAGTCAATATCCCCCACTTATATCAGCATATTAGTCCCATCCAGCAGGATATATGATGACCTTACACTTTTCAGAGTGAGAATCTACCTAAAAATGTTTGATTCAGTTAAATTGACATCCATTCTATCAAAATTACCACAACTCATTTTTGGACAAAACAGCATTTTTTACCTTTAAATGGCCTTTTCCCCTAATCTTTTAAGGATGAGCTGCTAATAACCAGCCAATTTGAGGTGTTTGACCTTGAAAAAGATGGCCTTGACGTTGGCCAAGGTCAACTGTGTTATGACCTTGAAAAGGCACTCAACAAGAAGACCAAGTATTTCAAATCATGGCATAAAGTGAATTCAAACCAATGTTATGGTCATAAATTTAATTTCCCAGCTGATTTCAACAATGTTTGACCTTGAAAAGGATGAACTTGACCTTGTCTAAGGTCAACATTGTTGGAACTATGAAAAAAGACTCAAAGATGTGGACATTTTAGTATTTTACAGCATGTCAAAAAGTTAATCAAAGCCAATTTTATAGCCATAAACATGATTTCCTTGCTAATTTCTGCCAAATTTAGGTGTTTGACCTTGAAAAGGGTGACCTTGACCTTGGCCAAGGTTAAATGTGTCATGACCTTGTGCGCAAGGAATAGCTAATTTTTGGATTTCAAGGTGTGTCAAAAATGAGTTGACCAACTTGGGATTTTAAAGCTAGACATTTGGCTTGACTCGTAACGGAGGTCACCGGTAAGGGAGGTCACTTTTTTACAGTACTTCCTCTCTAGAAAATTAGATATACCATCAATTAATCTGATTTTTGTTATATAGTTACCTTTTTTCATTATCTTTGGACTAGTATTGGTTATTTTTGTTTTCACCTTCATTATACATGCTTAATCATGGTAACAGAGGTCACTCACCCTAAAGGCTGATGGTAAGGGAGGTCACCCTAAAATACTGGAAACTGGTATTTATAGAGGTAAAAAGAGGTCCGTCAGCTTTTCCTTGCTAATTTCTGCCAAATTTAGGCATTTGACCTTGAAAAGGGTGACCTTGACCTTGGCCAAGGTTAAATGTGTCATGACCTTGTACTCAAGGAGTAGCAAATTTTTGGATTTCAAAGTGTGTTAAAAAATGAGTTGACCAACTTAGATGTGGCTATTTTTAGTAAAAAAGTAACTTAAGGAGTGGACTATCTTATTATCTTAAAGCATGTCAAATAAGGTCAATGATGTTGGAACCTTGAAAAAGGACTCAAAGACTTGACCATTTTAGCATTTTAAAACATGTCAAAGAGTGAATTTAATCCAATTTTATGGCCATAAATATGATGTCCTTGCGAATTTTTGTGTTTGACCTTGAAAAGGTCAACATGTAATAACGTTGAAAAGGTACTCAAGGAGTAGACCATTTTTTTTTAATTTCAAAGTGTGTTAAAAATGAATTTAATGGCTCATTATGTGATATCCTCGATTTCTCATTTTGTTTGAGCTGGTTGTCATAGCAACCAGGTTGCAATGGCAACCAGCCTTTTCAGAAAAAAAAGTATGCCAATTTATAAGTTGGGTCCTATTTTGCACAAATAGTCAAGAAACAAGCTAAGGGCCATTGACAGATGCAATTTCTTATTCTAAAAAGGGATTTTTTGATAAAAAGGGAGAAAATAATTGAAGAGGAAAAATGTCCAATCTCCACACCAGTTGCCTGGGGGGGGCTGAAAATGGATTGCGCAACCTGTATTTGAGGGCTAATATTTTGACAACCAAGACAAATTTATGTTCAGTTCTTTTTTTTTGGAAGTATCAGGATGACTTCAATTTTTTGTTGGTACCTCTCACTTACCTCTGTGAATATATCCAATTTTAGACATTTTCTCACCCTATTTGCAAAGAATTAACTTGGAATGTGCCTGAAGCACTGTCATCAGCTGAGGGTTCCTGACCGAAGGACTCTGGGGCCTGTGCAGAGCTAGGAGCAGGCAGTGGCACTGGATCCATGGATGGCTGATCCATCACTGGCTCATCCCTGGACATAGACACAGGTGGTGTGGGATCTAATAAAGCAGTATTTGGGGGTTCCAAAGCCGAATCAGTGGGCACGGTTGGTGCAGACATCGTTGGGCCATGAGCTAACAAGGGACGTGAGCTGGTGGGTGGGTGAAATGGGTTGAACTTGCAAAGATGCTGACAGTTGCGTAGGATCACCCACCCTGAGCCATCCACGCGGACGGCATACTGATGGAACTGGCAAACCTCAATCACTGCACCTGTATGCTCCCAGCGTTTGGGATGGTTACCCAGCAAGGTCTGTATATAAACATGATCACCCACTTTGAGCTCAGACAACTGTCTGGTATGGGCACTCCAATTCTCACGTTCTCGGGAGTGGCGCTGTGCAAGGGCCTTCTCACGGTGAGACATCAGCTCTGTCCATGTCTCATGTGGGATATACCGGCCAATCAGGATAGGAATGGCATCACATATGGGTCGACCAAATAGAATCAGTGCCAGTGAGGCCTTTGTCTCGGGGTCAACAGAGTTCCTGTATATCAACATAGCACGCCAGAATTTATCAACATCTAGAGATCCGTTAGGGCCTGCGTTATCCATCAGCATACGTTTGACTGTTTTCACTGCTAGCTCAGCCCGACAACTGATGTGAGGCGGTGTCTGACGCCCCATTCTTGAAGGAAGGCCTGTGTCTTCCCAGACTTAAACTGAGGGCCCCCATCTGAGGTCAGCTCTTCAGCTATGCCAAATGTGACAAATGTCTCACGGAGTCGTCTGACCAGACCATCTGCACCAGACTCTGACTTGAACACCATGGGCCAGTTAGAGTACCTGTCCACAACCACAACATAGGCTGTTCCTTTGAAAGTAAAGTAGTCAGCACACACCACCTGGAATGGGTATACAAGGCGAGGGATCTCCGCTGGCGGTTGCATGAGGTTGGAATTGGCTATATGGTGGCAATGAGAGCACTGATCCGTGATTCTTGCAATGTCCACAGTGATATCTGGCCAATAGACAGAGTCCACAGCCCGTGCTCGCATGGCACTGACACCCTGGTGGGCAGCATGAAGGGCATTCAAGATGGTTGGGCGGAGTGTGGGTGGAATGATAATATGTTGGCCCATGAGAACCACACCATCTACCACACACATGTGGTCAACATAGCGGTGGAATGGGCTTAAGTCATACGGAGGGTCACGTGAGTCCGAGGGAAACCCGTTTTCTAGTCGCTGATAAGTTCCACAAAAGTAGGGTCAGATGATGTGGCCTGACGTACCATATCCCATGTGACCACAGGGTGGACGGCCTTTAGGCCAGATGTGTCAGCATCCACGATAGACACATCATCAGCAAGCAATGTGTCTGTGCCCTCAGAGCACAGGCTGAGTAGTGTCTCATGGCCGGACGTTGGTGAGATGTGGACAAACCATGCTCATGCTCTAGTGATGTCAGCTGGGGCGGGGAAGTTCCTGATGGCATCCAGGAACTTGGCACTAATCCTCATATATGGGACATATATTGGTCAAAGTGATGGTGAGGCCCGCAAAGTCAACAGTTTCTTGGGCAAACTGGAATTTCTTAGGGTTCAGGGTGATGCCATTGCGAGCACAGAGATCCAGCCATTCGTAGGCCTGGAAGAAAGCTGCTTCAATGGATTCCGCCCACATGCATGTGTCATCCAGACATTTTACCTTGTTTGGGAAGTCAGCGATGATGGCATCAAACCGTTGGTTGTAGGCATCTCCACTCGATAGGAATCCCTCCAGGGCCACCTTGTACCTGTAGCGACCCCATGGTGTGATGAATGTGGTAATGCGACGGTCTTCCTCACGAATGGGTACTGAGTGATAACCATTCCAAGCATCTGTGATGGTCTTCCTCATACCCTGTGGGATGCGGTCAGCCAGGTGGAAAGGTGTGGGGACATTGTCATACTAGTTATTGTGCATGATCAAGTTGTCATATGAGAAATATCATATGACTAGTGGTATATAGTGAGTAAGAATATCAAGCATTTAGTGTTACTTCCAGTTATCACTGGTTTATTCAGTTTTAGGCAGACATGTAGGAATATCAATCACACAGATATTAATATGCCGGTAATTTCCACACACAGTAAATATACAATTGTTTGTAAAGTATAAAGTTCTGTTCCACTCCACCTATGAGGTAATAATAATAATAATAATAATAATAATAATAATAATAATAATAATAATAATAATAATAATAATAATAATAATGATAATACACTGTCCAGTATGGTCCTAGGTGGGTTCCCACACCTAGCTCCTGGCCTGCTGCTTAGAGGGATAATATAGAAATGTGTAACTTTACCCTCTGGTAGGTGTCTTGTAGAACATAGCCTCTGGCCACCAGTGGTCTAGTCCTATGCCTGTCTGGCATAGTCTAACCCAGCATAGTGCAGAGCTATAGCAGGTTGACTGGAGATGTTACCTCAAGGGTGGTTCTGGTGATTCTGCCTTCTAGGGGGAGCAGCCAGTGGTATAAGTACCATTCCCTGGCTTGGCCCCTCAGATTGACTGGAGCCAGTGGCATCTGCCTAACTCTGCAATTGTTTGAGGGGAGTCTTTCATGTGTCACTGGGTGCACAAAGGACCCCCATGGACGCCTCCATGTCCCCCATTGTCTTGGTCGGTTTGGCATGTTCAGACCCTCATATCTCAATTGTTTACGCAGCTACAGCCTTCATATTGCGCATGCGTGGACTTGAATATGTCAAGTTACCACTGCCCGCTTTTCGGGTGCATAACTTGCGCTGGTTTGTCTGTAGCGCATTCAGAGGTTAAAACAGTCTTGGTGACATAACTTCCTTAATAATGGGAGTTCCGCCTTGATCTTGGGCTCATTTTGACCGTCTAATTATGGCCTTTGCATAAATGCTTTTTTTTTTAGCTAGGTTGCTCAGAAGCGACGCTAGAGCGACCGGAAGGTTATAGCGTTGTTACTTATGTAACCTATTGTTCAGTGTTGGGGTGCTCAGACACCCATGACGGCGTCAGCGGTGCCCAGGCACCCGTGACGGCCGGTTGCATTCACTTACAAGTTATTATATTGTGCACTGGACCATGAGGTCGGTCTCTTAGACTCTTAAAAGCATTATATTGTGCAGTGGACCATGAGGTCGGACTCTTTGTTGATGTAACTTGTGTATCTTTGCCCTAACTGGTGTTCAGTGGGGGATGAACACTCTCATGGATATACAATGTATTAATTTCTTATATATTCTTTGATTAATACAGTAATATGTTACAATTTATGGCATAATAAAATGGTACATGATAACATGATGGGTTTGGCAGACAGAATGCTGGTTCTGTGGCGGCAAGTCAACTGTCCTCCTTGGAGAGCCATCGGCTTTGCCTGTGACCACCATCCTGGAGCATCATGTGGTGGGGGTGTTGGTACTGACCCGTTCAAGTAACCTATGGGTACATCTCGCTCCAGATCAGCAAATAATTTGTCCTACCAGTGGATGGGAACAAGAGTAATTTTGTGTAGCGCCACTGGTGTAGCATTGGGATCAACATGTAGGTGGAGAGGTTCACAACGCATGAGGGGTAGTGGCTGATGCTCACACACATTGAGCGTGGTGGTGCTATAGTAGTCAAGAAGCCAGTCTTTTAGAGCCCCCATGTTGTCCTCAGTCAGTGATAGGCCCAATGGCAAGCAGGTGGGTAGGAGTGGTGGCTATTCTTGGCGTCTTGGGCATGAGCTATCTGGGTAATTAGATTCCCCCATAGAGGCCAATGTAGAGAGAGCAGCCGTTGCCGGGAAGTCAGGATGAATGATGACCAGAGCAATCAGGGCCTCCCTGCAGAGGAAGGCTTTCACCATTGTGTCAGACACATAACAAATTAGCCGAGTAGAATGGATGGCCCCGCCTTGCTCTTGTGTGGCGGCGTGCACAACGACAGCACCAATGACCCCAAGGTCCTCTTTGATGGCACCAAGCATGGTGAGTTTTACTGGGATGAGGTTAACCTTCATGACACCCATAGCAGCAGCAGACTTGAGGGGAATGATGCTGCTCTGTCATCCTGTGTCAGGAACCATAGGCAGCGTGCTTGATGACAGGTTTGTGGCGTGTTCAATGGGGTGCTCAAAATTAGCATGATCACCAGGAGAATTGGCGTCAGTTTCACCAACAGCATCTGGTGATATGAGGTTTAGATGGCCGGGCTATCCAGCGTCAAACCCATAGTGATTGATTGGTGGGGCATGACTACAGGCCCTGCTAGCACAACTCATCCAAATGATGTCTTTTTTACATAAATCACATGAGTTTTCACGTAAGAATGATGTAAATTGCACGAGTTGTGCTAGCTGGGGGCAGACTTGCGGTAACCAGCACCACTTGGGGAGTCCGGCAGGCCAGATAAGGCAGAGCACAACTGATCATAGGCATAGGAGGCACTATCATGGACTAAATTTGTTGTGGGTTTTGTAAAAATGGCCTCTTTCTGAATTAGTAACTATTCCACTGGGGTGTTCACTCTACACAGTTCAGTAGTGTCACTGAATACTGACTATATATATATATATATATATATATATATATATATATATATATATATATAACAAGAAAGTGAATAAATGCATATAAAAAGAAATAATATAATTTTCAATGATACTGAAAAACACTACCAATCATTGGTGACAGAGACGATTTCTCCCTTATCAAGTCCATGAAAATGCCATAAGCCTACTGGAGACTCTTTAAGAACATGCAGTGATTGTAAGTGAAGTTCTATTTCTCAAGAGTCTATATTCCCTCTGTATAGGTCTATTTGTCTCCTCCTCATATCATAACACCCTCGCACAAAAATCTGCATCCTCATACAAGAAATCTGATATGATATCATAAAATAACAGAGAAAAAGAACAAGGTTTACATAAAAGAAATCATGCTTAAAAGTTCAACCACCTTCAACAGTAAGCACTATTCAAAGCATAAGAAAGGAGAAAACACTGATATATTAGTTTTTAAGAGTTGAAGAACCTCACAATCACACGTTCTGCTGAAACATGGGCATAGACTACATCTACGACTCCAAACACCAGTTTTCCTCAAGGTCTCCCTACAAGCTTGGCACTCGTTGGGCACTCCGAACCCCATGATCATAACTTGCAAAGGAACTTGCATTTTACATGAAGATTTACTCTCGACTCTTGTTTACTGATTTTAATTAAGAAAGACCCATAATACTGCACAAGAATCAAGGCTCAGGAATCGGATTACAACAAGGACTCAAGGAAAAGGGTTGCTAACACCATAAATCCAACAAACATTTTCCAAGCTATCTTGAAAAGAAATGTTCACATGTTACTGATTTAATATACAAAGGGTTTTCATATCAAATGATGTTGTACCTCACTTATACTGTGTCACAGAGCATCCTGAACAATGGGGATCAAAGTTTGTGAATAAAAAGGATTGAAAATTGTGTTAAGTGGACTGACAAGATTTCTACAGTCATTTTTCGGTGTAGCACTTGGGAGGAATAGGAGACAGAGATATAACTGCAACCTGCTGCAGAAATGAGTTGGTTCCCTTTTCTGGACGGCTTTACCCATGTCCTTATGGATGAGGCTGGAGTTCACTGGTAAGATACAGAGATAGTATGTCTGCATATTCCGAGCACCTTAGTGTTTGTAAGACAAAAGAAAATATGGTGGGCATACTTTCTCAGCATTCAAATACGGATCAGAGTAGGAATAGCCCAGCTTCAATGATGCTGATTTTCTACCACCATTCACCAAACACCTTCAGGTGGTCTGCTTGGCGGGTAAGTAAGTCTTTGACACTTATCTTGGTACCTGATACATCCAACAACTACGTATTCCATTATGAGCAGCAGGTTGGCAGCTTTTTAACTCACTGCACAGGTAAGTGTCTTATGGATCATATATGACTCAGAAAGAAGACAGAAAGAACTGGTATGGTACTGCTGTTGACTACAATCCATTCCAAGTCACTAGTCATCCTCACAATTAGAGAATATGTTTGAAGGTCGTAAGAATTGTGTTGGTGAAGACTGTGGAGACGGTATGGTTGAAGATCATGGAGTCTTTATGATTGCAGATTATGAAGACCGTACAGTTGAAGATCATAAAGACTGTATGCTTGAAGGTCACAGAGATGGTACACTGGAAGGTCATAGAAATCGTACACTTGGAAGGTCATAGAGATTGTTTATTTGAAGTTCATGGAGATTGTACATTTGGAGGTCACGGAGACTAGAGGTTGTAAGGATTGTATCTTGAGAATCCATGACCATCGAGCTCCAATGTTCTTTGATGAAAAAGATACTGATGACGAGAAGAATGCAACTTCAACGCCGCACTGTCACCAGGAGGTTCTATTCAACTGATCCGTTTGTCTCTTGGTTTTTAACCTATTGTGTACATCTCCTCCTCCATGACATTCAATAAAATTTCACAGAAGAACTTCAAGCTTTCCTCTTGATTCTCTTAGACCCTTCATTGGATAGTGACAGCTCTGGGTGTTACTCAATATTTCAAATTAAAACATTTTGTACATTATTTCTCATACCATCCAAATACTCCCATACATACGTATATATATTCTCCTCAACTCTCCTCCACTTCCACAAGACTGGCATTCATATTTGACATATCATTCTCATGAAATATTTTAGACACTTAGTACCAAGTTAAAAAAATAGAAGATTTTCACAAATACACTTTGAATGTTACTCTCAGGAATATCATGAAAAAGAAAATCACACTTAATCATTTTGTATGTCTTAGATACACTCATGACAATTATAATATCCCAAAGTTTCCACTTATTTTTCGATATCTCAGCTTTACACAAATAAGTCTGATTGGTGCAGCAATTCACTGGCTCATTTTTATATCAAAGAGATGAAGGATAATCCCTTCCATCAAAGGAATATAACCATTACTAAATATTTATATTTGAAAAACTATATTACCTGTATAGACAAGTTGTTAGTATAGTGAAAAGGAATTCTACAAAAGTCTAGAGATGATTCAGAAAAGAATTCGGGAGTACTCAATTGCGCTTTGGAAATCGAGATACACGCCATGGAAGTCAACGCCCGTAACACAAGAATTATGGATTAATATCTCGGCATAAAAATACTATTTTCAATTCTTAATTTCCACTCGCTTTGTTCCTGGTGAATTTGAATAGCCACTGGCGGTGCCTACACTCTCGGCATTTTTGTGTCGCATTTGACACATGAAACACCACCGACTAATGTTTCCTAACATTCACAACTTTCCAACCACATACTTTTGATAATACTCATTTACTGCCATTCTCAACTTCTCGGGTAGAGTCTCAATGCACCAGCCTCCCTTGACAATATGCGCTATAGCTAGGTTCTCTAAGGTTTTTATTTTTGTTTTGTCTTTAGGTGGTAACACCCAATCATAACATCGCAATTCTTGATCTATACAAAACTCCTCATCTCCCGCGGACACTCGCCAGATTCCTCCTATCTTAATATACTCCAATTGCATATTGTCAATATTTCTAGAACTCCTGCAATCCGCCCTCCTGGTTCTTGCAAACCATCTTATCTCTCAAAGCATAAGAAGACTCACACTCCAAGATGACTCCTTGCCACACATCAGGGACAAGGCCTACAAAGACCAGCAACACCACTCTCGAAATATTGTATCATAAACTTTTCGAAATGTGGTATCACAAACTTACCATTCCCAAATCCAAAGACGCAGAATTCTCAACACAGATCCGCAGTTGTCAAAAAGACTGCTGTTGATAGTATGGACGTTCCAAATAATATGTGGCAATACAGATAATCTGGTGTCGCACCTCTTCCAAGTAAGTCAACTCTAGCTACTACATTATTAGCGCAGCGACTAGTGAGTACTACTTGTGAGATGAGTAGACTAGTGTATGGTTCACAGTCGCCACGCTGTAAGGGATAGGGAGGCCTTGCAATCTATTTTTGTTTGTGGCTCCCCTGCTATGGACTATTCCTGCCCACTATTCTAATGTAATAACAACAGTGTGTGTACTTTACTTATCAGTGAAGGAATTTTCAGAATATATCTCATACTTTTGATTTTATTCGCAGATAAGACATTTAATCATTTGAAGCCCTATGGCAGATTAGCATTAGAGCATTTTAAGATTCAGAAATGCATCTCTGTAGCCTTTGTTTTAGAATTGTTCGTTTTGAAACTACTATATATATATATATATATGTAGTACAGGTTTCATCTCAGTGGGTTATGGTACAATTGGATCATATTTTCTGTATTTGAACAAAGTATTCACTGTTAAAGATCTCTATGGAGAAATCAGTGCTAAAGTGTGTGTTGCCATATGTGCATTTTTGTAAATCAGAGGAGGTTGAAGTGTAAGGACACCTTGTGGTACTGCTACATTCTTTTCTGTGTAAATTTTTTTAGTTTACATTGAAATAATGCTTTCTCAGAATATCGGTGATGAGACATTAATTTAATTACTCCTTTCATTATATAAATGATTTTGTGGAAGACTGTGAAAACATACATGTACAGAGGTACTTGCACTGTGCTCCCCCTCTACAGAGAGGTGGAGTGATCTGGCCGGTTTGCTGACCACTGGCCCATGATGAGGTACAGACCTAGTATAAGGTGATTGGCAGTTGGGTGTGTTTTGGGGGGGGGGTTGAGACATAGCAGGCTCCTGGCGATCTGAGACAATGTACACTCATAATGACACACCTGTTGACTATTGCATTGAACATTAAATAAGACAGGTCCCTGTGACAGCTGAGTGAGGTGCATGCAGAATGGATAGTCTACAGGCTATTAGTACATAGCTGCAGTGGGTAGTTCAGGTTGAATTTGTGTTATATACTACCAAAAGCCCAGATGATAGTATGCCCTATCTATCAGTCTCACCAACTGAAACCAGACACAAGATTACAAGTCGCCGCGCCATGTCTCACAGGACTATTCGCTACTATTGTATTAAAATCTACAACACTATGGTTTTATATCACCATTACCTTCATTATTGGCAAGCACAAAGGCATCCATATGTGAAAACACACAGAAAGGAAAAAGAATTTACATAAGAAAGAAAAAGGATTGATGTTCCGACTCATATCTCAACCTCCATTGATTCTGGCAGGTGTGTCTCCCTCGAGAGACCAGACACAACTGACTCTCTCTGCCTGGACCAGATGTATATATTAAGCTAATAGATGATGCATATCGGGGCCCTAGGGCTGTATATACAGCATATACAGCCCGTGGGGCCCCGATATGCATCACCTAATAGGTTTATACCACCATTTCCTCCATTTTGTATCAATTTCTTACCTGATTTCCACAGAATACAGCCAGGAGAAGATATTTTGTAAGTGCAAGCGATACGGCCCGTGTCCGCTCTGCGCGAAGCCATTGTTTTTGTTCCTTGCCGGGAGAGGTACCGCTGTGTATACAGTCACTTTTCGTATGGAATCCAACCATGACAAGTTTTCAAATTAAAACATACATATCCTTAGATAGTCTAGATGAGTACTCCATGCTTGATATGTCCAATATATTCAAAATAAAGGAGAATCCATTGATTTTTTCATCGTAAGCGAGTCGCGGTCCGGCCATTCCCACCCGCCTCCATGTTCGGTGAAAGTGTGTCAGTGGCCCGGATGTGGAAATAGGTCATCCGCTCGCCGTACAAGAAAGACGCCGAAACAATGGCTTCGCGCAGAGCGGCCACGGGAAAATCAATGGATTCTTATTTATATCGAAGAAAATGGAAAATGGCATGCATTACTCGTCTATGGATCGAAAACTTCTTGGGATTTCAATATTATAACATGAAATGGTTGGATTCCATACGAAAACTGACTGGAAACATAGCAGGTTAGAACTTATTTACCTTCGCATTGGGTTTCATCACCGTTCAGTGTGGCGCTATGGCTAAGGCCTTCGCCTACCACCACTGCGGCCGGGGTTCAATCCTCATACGAATTGGCACGATTTTTCACCATGGAAAATGGCTAGATTAACTTTGTATAGGCGCCATAATTTCCAAAAAATATTCTAAGTCCAACTTGACCTCGAAAAAGTATATACCAAAAATTTCAAAAATGCACAAGGGTGGTATATGCAGAATAATGCACGGCTAAACTGCATATAAACCCACCGGAAGTGCCGAAATCGTGGTATAAACACACATATATACCCACTCTTACACTCTTGGGTACATAGTCACATCTAGCAGTCATTGTTGTCGATGACATACTATCTTGGTAAGTGCCTACATAAGGTATTCAATCTTGCTGAGATATATAAGATTTCAGATGCTACCTACATCCATAAGAAAAGAGAAAAACACTACTTAGCCCTCAGAGAAAAAAATCAGAAATGAACGAGAACCTTCACTACACTGAAAAGGAATAAAAAGAAAGAAATATCAAAACCTCAGGACACTCTCAGAGTTTCTGTTCCCTCAGCCTTCCACAACGATTCCATAAATGGCAACTATTCATCACTCCATCCAAAACCTCGAATGTTATCCCACTTCTCCCACAGGTGCGATACTTGCAAAGAGATTAAGGATTAGAATGCTATGGGGCCTTAATGAAGGCACCCCTAAGGACAGAGTGCAATGCCTATGGACATATGGCAAGGACTATTGAGCATATGGCAAGGACTACTGAGCTCTTGGTGTCCTTCCTGAAGCCAACTCAAATTGATAGAGAAACGCATGGAACCCACTTCACTTTGACACAGAATTCCAACAGAAAATTTTTTTTTTATTGGAGATCATCACAGACAGAGAGATTTTATAAGAAATGACAGTACCCCAAGACACCTCTACATGAAGGATTCGTCCCTGTTGAAGCCTTCACCACTTAAAACACTTAGACCAACAATGGATATTTTCAGCACATCGTTAGACAACATCATCAAAATGGAGAAGAAGACCTCCCTAACTCATTCGAGTTTGAGAGCAGAAAAATCCTTCATGATGATCTGGCAGATCCCGATCCTGCCTTTCTCCTAAAAGTAACGATTCATCATAACTTCCCACAATACCAGTACCGATCTCGGTCATGGCCCATTTTCTCATATGTGGAAAGAACAATTTGCTCTCTCCACTAAATCATCAGCATCACAAAAGAAAAAGAAAAGGTTCCCAAAATCAAATGGTACCTCACTATGAGTGCTGTCCAAACAACAGGGTCCTACCCCTATCTGATCATCTCAAAAGAACTCATATCCTACATAAAGGTAGAGAAAGAGTGAAACTTGCACATGCCGCGATGAATCCATCTTTGGTAAGAAAAGAAAATATCAACTTCCTCAAATACTCAAAATCCATACAACCCTTCTCAGAAAGGAAATCAAGATTAGCTCAGGGTATAAGAAACAAAAGTTTATAATGACTGATATATTAAAGGAACATTATTTCTACTTTCAAGAAGAAGATCCAACAAGAACCCTTCTCTCTTCAACATGAACTATGCTTGTGATATGCTCAATTTCACCTATCCTGACCTTATTTACCTACTTTTGACCAACTTGACCTATTTTCACCATATTTACTCTAATTTGTCCTATCCTACCCTAATTGACCTTCTTTTGACCTTCGACGGCAACTTGCCTTCAGACATCACAATTCCTTCATGCTCTGTTATCAACCAGGCTCATAAGATTCCTCCATTTCATTCCAGGATCCACATAGAGAAATTTCAAGAAAATGAAATGTATGCTCAACCAGTGGAACCTCTCAGTCTCTATTCTCTCCTTCAGATTCCGGCTCAACCAATCATCACTTCCAGGCTTCAAGCCCACAATTCTCTCCACTCCCCACAACGGGACAAATCAAGCCAATCCTCAGAAAAATTGTGTGATCGGCTAGAATAAGTTCTCCCTTCGGGACAATCACAACTCTACCATTAAGATGCGTACCTTCCTAGTGCACCTCGACACCGCAGGAACCAAACTACCGTGAAAAGAAAAGGATGATGAATCGCAATGGAATTTTGCTATAAGAACTAGATAAAGAAACACCTCTCCCTCATTCTAATGAATGCTACCTCATGCACACCAATAGCAGCAAAGAAACACCCCGCGATCCCGGGAAGCTACAAGATGAAAGAGAAAAACAAAAAATACCCTGACACCTCAGAAGCTCCTTCTCAACTGTAGTATCTCAAATGGTAGACAATAAACATGACAACCTGAACCCATGTGCGAGTTTGATGGGGGAAAAACAACCGAGAAAAGGGAAAAATACCTCCTTGAGACTGACTGATTTGAAAAAGGACTGATAACTCAGTTTTGTAGAGAAAAGGAAAGAAATAATCCGACAATTGACTCACAGTGCTTTCACTCTCTCAACTCCTGCCTATTTATCAATTCTCAAAGATCATAGATCAGAGGCAAAAATACCAGATTGTCAACTTCAACACACACACACACATATATACATGTTTCAGAAACAGGGTAAGAAGGTGGATTTTTCCTCATACCACTATTGATACTGAAAGGAATCGTCTGACCGCAAGTCAGATACAACAACAGCCAATGAACTACCTAGTCAGACTCTTTGGTGACATCTGTCGCACTCTCCAGAGCATTTTGCCACGTGGCGTACCTTCAGATTTTCTACACACAGAGAACATTGATATTCCATGGCTCCTCTAGCACCATAAGGACACCTCCCAAGACTGCAGAAATGATGGGCCTAACTTACTGTTTTTTGGCAAGAGAAAAAGAATCAACACCCTTATATGGGCGTTACTGCCAACAAAAATAAAGAGAATATGGAAAAAGGGAAGTGTATCACTAAATTGGTCCTCCACGACCACAGAATGTCAGAGAAAAATGACACGGCTACCTGCATAACTACCTCGCTTCAGGAAACATCAACGCAGGGCACTCTCACAAGAGACAATGATCACTCGGGTCCGAACCGGCATGTGACCGCAGTCACAGCTATGGATCCAGCATCTACACTGCCCTCTAGGCAAAGACAAAAAGAAGAAAAAGATGGGTTTGGTCCTCTCTCTCTCTCAAGAGGACAGGGTCTGTGAACAAATGGATACCTCAAATACCATGCATCATAATTTGATGTGCAGTTGATAGGTGAATGAACCAATTGCGTATCAGTCTTCAAGTATCTGAAGGACAGATAAGGGTAAGATGGCCACAAAGGTAGCCGACCTGGTATTTGGAGTCTACTGGACTCCAGAATTGTAACAACATTTCAGTGATAATGTCCTACTATAAGGACTACACGATACTTCTGTGTGGATGACGATATACAAAAGGGTTAGATATGTGCATTTACCCATTCAGGTAAGTAATGAGGTCACTTCTACCTCCTCAAGAAATATTCATGATTTCATAACTGTTCCCACAATAGGCGCTATATATCACTAACCCCCCGGTACATTCACAATTTCTCCTCCAGGTCCCTATCAGTGCGACCACTGATAGGTTAACTACAGGCAGAATTGTAGGTAAGTAAAACATAATGGATCATACACTAGAACACTCAGGCGCCTCTCACGCCTGCCCTGTCTGTCTGAGGCTATGTATATAGTTCCAGGCATTACTGCCTGGAATTCCTGACCTCAAAGTATTCACCCATATTTCGATCTGAATGATCTGTTATACCTCTGAACCTGCAAAACATGATAACATGATTGGATCTGGAAAAATGAAGGCAACAAAGCACAAAAGTAAACTCTCTCAGAAAGTCTTAAAGGATAATGTAAGGATAACCTGCAAGTGAGACAGTCAAAAATAATCATCATCAAGAATAAGACAGTGTCAATTAACCAAGACTCCTACTTTGCACTGCACACACATAAATACCAGTTCATTGTCACACTTCAGATTCTGAAAAAGGAAGAAAAGAAAACTAACTGTGATTATTTAGGACTGAATAGTATCCCGCACTCAACGAGAATTCCAACCATCAGCAGTTGGCCACCTGAAAAGTACCTATAGACTGTTCCAAAGTTTCATTATTTCTGAGTTCAGATACTCGACACCAAACCATGTTCTCACTTTAATCATGCTATTTTTGGGGAAAGTGCTTGCTAGCATGACGCAAGTCATAATTACATGAGAAATGAATATACATGTATTCATAACCACACACAAAATAAATCACTCTTCTTTCTAAATAAGTGAAGGGCTACACATAATAAGTGTGGCTGAATATAGTCAGCCCCCCTTATCTTAAGGAGTGAAAATTCAATGTTATTCATAATTAATATCAGACAACGACAAATCATGTAAACGATTTGCCGTATTAGCCCCAAACGCATTTCTCCCGTCATAAGCATGACCTTAGCCATCAAAATGCAACTCATCGATCCTTTCTTCATGCCTCATACCTATCATTCTCACTCATCAGCAAGATAACTCTAAGGGTTAACATGTTTCCAGGCACTTATAATTGCACACATGCACATATACCTATATATAAGTTAATGTGTTGATCGAGTGTACCGGTAATAATTAATAATGATTGATTGATTTGTGTTTTACAGCACTTTAGCGGCACTAAATGGCTAGCCCGTGCTTCACAGGTTGATAATTTAACAGAGGAATGTGTCAGTGCCCGTGCATATGTGCAGCACACACATCCTGAGGGGATAGGAAAGAGGAGATATAGACCCTTTTAAGTGGGCTAGGGAAGCCCGTAATTAATAATGAGACATTATAATAATTAGAACAAAAATATGGAATAATTAAGAAACACATTGGGTTTGGTGAGAATTGATTTTGTCAATATCAATCCTATACATGCCTTTATTAAATAAGACAATAATTTACGATAACAATAACATAGCAATATACAGAATAACAATATAATACAATAACAGTAATATACAAAATTTACAATATCACAGTAAGTTTAAAATTCCAGCACCACCCAGCATGGTGTATGCTGTCCGAGTGTATGAAGCCAATTGACCGTTAGTTCAACGGCTGGAGCTTATATACTGGAGGAAATGTTATGTGTGACGTCATAGAAAATCATGCGCCACGGATAAAGTAGTACCAACGTATCACTCATTAATTATATAAATATACCGGGGGGTATATAGTTCCATAAGTTAATGTGTTGATCGAGTGTACTGGTAATAATTAATAATGAGACATTATAATAATCAGAACAAAAATATGGAATAATTAAGAAACACATTTGGTTTGGTGAGAATTGATTTTGTCAATATCAATCCTATACATGCCAACAACCGCCAAACACAATGTAACATATTCCATAGTAGGTATAGCATTAAATCATTACATCCAAAGCCAGCAAGCTGTCCTTAGACTCATGTAAGTATTTAAAAATAACATTAGACTTCCAATTTGCTCGCCTCATAATATCCTGAACACTTAAGCCTGCATTTTTTAATAGAGTCGCACCACCATGCCTAAGTGAATGAGTCGAAATCCTACTAGACAAACCACACTGAAAAGCAATTGACTTTAACCTCGTATTCACATAGTTATATTGCAACGGTCTAAATTGAATAGAAAATAGAAACCTGTTATGCTTACAGGCTCTCACACACATGTTGATATATCTAGCCGGGCACAAGTCAGAACTATCATCTCTTTTAAGATACACAACATATGAGGACTTGCCAAACTGGTCAGTTTTAGATGAATTAACCCTGACTTCTATACAGTCAGAAGAAACTTTAACATTTCTCTTTAAGAAATTATGAGGCGACTGGACTACATGTCCAATCCTGAAAACACCTCTGTAACATAGCAATATAGCGGACCAAAATACCACATCTTCTGCAAGATTAAAGTTAAGTTTTGATTTAATTTGAACCATATCTCTAGGACTCAGAGGGTAGGTTGTACTACCAGAACCCTTACACAGTCTCTCTATCCCATCAAGGGTTTTTTTTACCACAAAATTATTACTATAATCCAAATAACCTTTTAATTTCTGGTAATACCAAACAGCAGACAAATAATTCCTGACTGAAATAGATCTAATAAAATCAGACAGGTATACACAATACAAAGAAGCTTGAGAGGGAGAACAAGGAAAAGGGGTGAGATTAAATTTGCTACAAAATTTTTTGTACCTACTAAGTTGCTGTCTACGAGCCTTACGAGTGGATTCAGCCACACCCCTATACAAGTATTTTTTCCTTCTCCTCTCCAACTTCTTGAGGTCTGCAATCATGAATAACAGCACATATTATATTCACTCAAAATATCTTTGCATTTCTGTGGAACACCCCTGTAATTTAGCCTAGACAAACGATCAGCTAAAATATTGTCCTCGGACCTAATATACGTGGAATATATATCGATATTATGGATAAAACATAACCAGAAAATCTCTCTCAACCAAGCCATGCACAATTTATTCTTGGATCTACCGGTATTTAACATAGCCAAGACCTGCATGTTGTCCGTGATACAGTGAACCCTAGTGTTACTGAACTCCTTCAACCATCGCTTCAAACCCACCATAACAGGGTAGAGCTCGTATACATTAATATTCCTGTGGTGCACTTTGAGACTATCTAATTTAGGGGCAGGAGTAAAGTGATCCACACACTCTAGCATAGGATTAGTATCATTCCAAGTACCATACAAATAATCTTTACCAAACCAGGCACCAAAGCCCTGTATAGATGAATCTGAGTACATAGGGGTACATGCATTATCATTTAAAATGATACTTCTGCAGTTGAAAATTCTACAAAAATCCTTCCACCACAACAAATCCTTCTGAGTCTCCTCATCCAGCTTAATAACACCCCTATTCTTAGCTCTGGCACAAAGATCAAAAAGTCTCCTGCTAAATGTTCTACCACCACGTGCTACTTGTGAACAGAAAGACATTAAACCACCAATCTTCTTGGATACAAATTTTTTACCCAAACAATCATTAAGTGCCAGACTCATTTTATCTAATTTCTTTTGGGGTAGCGACAGCTCCATACTGATGGAATCAATGGTTATACCTAGGAATACACATATTTGACTAGGTTCAGTCACTTTTTCCTTCGACATAATGAAACCCATATATTCCATACACTCAATAAGGATGTTCCTCTTACGTAAACACTCCTCTTCAGTTTGGGCTATGATAATAAAATCGTCTAGGTAATTAACTATCCTATCAACACCATAAAATTTAGCTACTGCAGTCAAAAAATCAGATATCCTATTAAATATATATGGAGCACACTTTAATCCAAATGTCAAGCGATTACTTTCGAAAAATTCCTCTCCATCACCAAAGTTCCAACTGAAACCTTGATAGCCCACATGTGGACCATACACATTGATACTCCTGTAGGCAGATTTCAAATCCACCACACACATAAAGTCATCTTTATCTAGTTGACATGTAACCGTGTTAATAGAGTTATAGGAGAAACTTTTGTTCATAAAGTTATTAATATATATATATATATATCTGCTGGCATGCTACAATCAGTGATAGGCCTCAATTTACCATTAGACTTCTCTACACCACCTAAGGAATGAATACACTTAGGTTTATAAACTGTCTTTGTAACCAAGCCCTGGGCTAACTCATCCCTAATAATATCACACATTTCGCTATAAAATCTTCCTTCTACAATAGACTTATAATTTTTACAGTCATATGCTGTATCACAACCCGGGTCAACTATTTTGAACCCCTCGGTAAAACCACACCATAGAAAATCAGATTCTACCTGGTTTATACTAATAATATCTGACTGTCTCAGAAAACTAGCCAGTCTGCACTGTAAAATTTGAGCTTTCCTACCATAAATGAAATGCTCACAATTGCAAATACCATTGACACAACTATCATAGACCCTGATGCTGGGTCTATTAAAACACTCCACAGTAAACAGTGGTTCGAACTCGCCCTGTACTGGGCCACTATACGTCATAAAAAGATTCTTGTTACTACTACAAGACTCATTAACATCATTTTCATTATTTTCACCCGAAATGATAGGAACAGGGGGCTAAGGAAGGTCTACCACATGTATCCCAGTGGGCACAGAACGTTGCATCAACGTTGACAACCCGCTGATATTGTGTTGATGATGTTGATCAACCTGTCTTCAACACTTTTTCAATGATTCTATTTCAATGTTGTCAACCAACACCATTTCAACATCCAATCAACAGTTGACATATCAATGTTGAAATATTGTTCTCAATTCAATGTTGACTCAACATTGATTTGTCAATGTTAAATCAACAATATTGATTTCAATGTTGATTCAATGTTGATTCAACATTACCATGTCAACAAAGAATGCCCTAACAAATATCAACGTTGTTTCAACATCATATCAATGTTGTGTCAATGTTGTGTCAACATTGAATCAACATATAAATACAAACGTTGAATCAGCACTGATGGTTAGATGTTGAATCATAGTTGATTTTGATAATGTTGTGTCAACTTTCAAATTCAACTATATTTCAACCCTATATCAACCGTTGATATGCAAACATTGCAAACTTTGTTTCAACGCTGAATCAATGTTGATGTGCCCAGTGGGTAAGAAGATTTTTATAATATCTTAGGTTGAAATAGTACAAATTCAATGGTTTTATGGTGGACATCTTGGGAATTTCGAGAAAATGTGCGCACTGAATATATGAGTAGCAAAAACAGATGCCTGACCCTAGAATAGATGGGTATAGAGACCTCTATTATATGAATATACACATGATTCCAACTCACAAAAGATATGAAATCAGTTCCTGAAAGAACATGAGGTTACTGACTTTGACCTAATTTTGCTGGAGAATGCCCCAACAGATTTTTGTAAGACCTGCATTTCTGAAATCAGCAGAAAATTCTACATATGAATCAACCTTCAAACCTTTTGGTCACAAAAACAAAAGTAAAAGTGTCTGGGCTCTTGGACTATATCAATTTCAACTTGTCCTCTCAAAAAATAAATGGTCTATAATACAAATGAGGTCAAGGTCACCTGTGACGTCATAGGTCAAGGGGGCATGGCCTATTATGCAAATGAGGTCAAAGGTCAAGGTCGCCTGTGACATCATAGGTCAAGGGGGCATGGCCTATTATGCAAATGAGGCCACGCCCCCTTGTGACATCACAGGTCACGTGACCAAATGGAGGCCTCTGATTGGCTGCAGGTCAAGTGAGTAATAAACAGTACTTAACTATAGTCCCGTTCCGATACATACTATACTACTACCTTGCCTCTCATGAATGGTATGGGTCGGCCGCTTCTGTCTCTTAATTAGACCCCGATCTCGTCCAACCTTCTGGATTTCAAGGGAAAATAATCCAAATGTGGAAAACTGACAGCTCGCGTTCCCCCTCTTCGCTTTCCGCTTCTGTCGACTGCGACGCAGCGTAACAGAGGCACGTGCATGTCACCCATGGGTATCTCTTGAATGGCGTCAGTGTACACGTACACAGAGTACATGTCTCCGAAGGGGTCCATGATGTAGAGGGCGGTGGTGGGCGTCACGAAATAAGTGTTCTTCCCAAATCCTAGAATGTGCGCCAGATGATCGGTGATGATCACGACCGTGAATCGGGACATGTTAATGGTGATGCGCCTCGTCAGCGAGTTGTAAGAGAAGATTTCTTTGAACCCCCGCACTAGGAAGTTTTCACCTCCAATCGGGTCTTTCATGAGATTGTTCAAGAACCCAACGAACTGAGCGTTGGTCGCCGTGAAAACTGGTGGCACGGGAAATATGTTCGGGTTGAATGTTCGCACCTTCGTTGTTCGCTCCATTTTTAGAACCAAGTTTTGTGCCAGCAGACTCCTCATTCTCCGCCTTTTCTGGAAAGTTGACAGGTAGTCTTTGGACTGCAATTTTTACCCGTGTCAACACGACGTGCTTCGACTTCTTCCCAGGTTTCAATATCTGGTCCTCCAACTCTTTTTCTAAGAGCTACGTCGTTGGGTTCTTGCCAGAAAAGTTCTCCTCCGTTTCATTCAGAGGATTAGTGCTGTCGAGGATTTTCTTCAGGTTGATTAGCCTGTTCACCTTTGCCCAGTCCACCGTCATCGGTTTCATGTTCGGGACGTCATCGTTTTCGACTCTTTTCAAAACTTTTCTCGCCTCGTCCAGCGAGTTCGCTGTGCGCAGAGGAACCACCATGATCATCTCGTTGTCTGGCCTCCATTCTGTCGGGAGGATGATTTTACTGAGAGCCGCTTCGTGGTCCTCTGACAGAAGGAGCAGTGTTCAGAAAGTGGTCAAGATGTTGTCAGGGTAATAGTCCATAAAACTGTTGCTAGGTAGGGTGATGATCATTTCTCCTACGTAACTTGCTTGACAGGAATCCACTTGTTGAACTTGTTGCCGTAACCCTTCCAACGCACGAAAGCTAAGCGTTTACCCTTGACGGTCTTGTTGCACCTTGTCTATCAGGTACCTGCTCTTGCCGTAACGACTCTTGTAGACCTTCTGAACCTCCTCCGGATAGAACACCCCTTTTATCTCCTCCCCGGTGTCGTCTTTCAGCTTGAACCCTCTACTACCCAACATCTTAGCGACGTTGACCACTTCCTCCCTCCAATTTCCCTCGTACCCTTTGTCGAAGGCACCTTTAGCTCTCAACATTCTCACTCTGTCTCCTGGAGCTATGACGTCGGTGTCGGAGCGGCGAGCGTCCGTTTCTTCTTTTTTCCATATTGCCTTGATTTGTTTCTTAGTAGGAAGGTCGTGTCTGTAGAAAACCCATCATTGTGAGATGCCAAAGCTTGCATGTCCATCAAATCTAACTGCCACTGTTGATTGATTTTCCCGGTGATGGTTTTGTTCCTGGCAAACTTTCTCTGAATATGTTTATGTTCAGTGTAGGCGTCAAGAGACACCAAGGCGTCTCTCGGACGAAGGCGGGATCTCGGTGGCGGAAATGTTGTTTCTGGAGTTTGGTGACGCTGGTGAAACTGGAGGGTGCTTTCATGTCGGTGTATTTAGCCACCACGCATCTCTTTTCTTTTTCCTTTTTGGTCAGTCTTTTAGACCTAGCCATGGCGGGGTGGCACGATTGCGCGATCTCCTTTTCTTTCCTTGGGTGCTTTTCCTGAAGGAGTCAGGTCCAGGCGTTTATTTACCAGTAGTCAGAGTTTCGTAAATTTCGTCCTCGTCCTCGTCGCCCCCCTTACAACGGGAAAAACAGGGAGAAAAGGAGGAGGCACCTATGAGGAGAGTGTCGTCCCCGTCGTAATAGTTTTCGTCAAAGTCGTCGTCTTCCTTGTTGGTGCTCGGTCGCTTCCTCCCTCGGCCGAGAGGTGTACTGTGCGAAGCTCTGGCACCACTGGTTGTTTTATAGAGCTGGTTTCCAATCAAGGAACCGGTGGGGTCTTCCACCCTCAGCACTTGCTTGAACGGTGTGTACCCCTCGGGTCTCGTCGTCACCGTTTTCCTCATCCTGGCGGCGTCGTTTAGTAAGTCCATTATGCTTATTCGGTCGTCGGGATTCGTTTTCTCACCCATTATTTCGCTCACAGAGCCGCCGTTGTTCCACCTGACCAAGTCGGATTTCTGCAGTTTCTTGAAGAGTTTGGTGATGGTGTTGCGTTTCCTCTTTGGAACTTATTCGAGCAACCCCTCGAGGAGAGAGGGAGGTTTCTCGGGCGGCAGTCTAACAGGAGCAAAAGCAGGAATCGTGTGATTGTTTGGATTGGCAAGGAAAAATTGTTACCTGTTCAAAAGTTTCTTGTATTTCAGCATTTTTTCGTGTGATTTCAAAGTGGGGTTGCTCAACACTAGGTCCAAGTCCCTGTAGACAAACTGTAGCACCTGGTGTAATGCTGCGTTGGGATGTTGTGCTTGTTCTGCCTGTCTGTAGTAAAAAGCCATGTTGTTGAGGGATGGGGATAGGGCGGCGGTGTCGGAAGCAGAGGGACGGTTGTTTTCATGCTCAGCAGGAGGTACACCAACACCACCAGCAACACCACCAGCAGCACCATCACCGTCACCAGCAACAGTAGCAGCAACAGGAACAGGAACTGTGGGGGCAACATCAGTAACTCCTCGTAATTTCGAGAGGGTCTTAGGATTGACGAGAGCCAAGCGCTTGTAGTGTTGCTCCTCCGGGTCCGTCATCATCGAGGTAGGCGGCGGAGGTGGAGAGGTGTCGAATGACGAGCTCTATATGGGGAGAATCCTTTCTATAAGGGCTAAGGCCATGCCTATCAGAGCGGGAATTAGAAAACCACCCCTTTGAACCAAGACGTTTCTCTTTCTTTTGACGGACGTAGCTTTTTTGCTCACCGTCCTCAAGATGTCAGCAGATTCTCGAAGACTTTCTAGTTGGTCCTCGGTGAGCGGAATGTTTCCCTTCAGTAAATTCTGACAGATTTCGCTCAACGTCGTGATCAAATCATCGCTTCCAGAGCCTATTAAATGCTCACAATGCTCCGGCGAACACTTTGCCAAGTGTTTAATGGTGCGGTAATGTCTTTTGATGCGATGAGTAGCCATTACTTTCTCTTTTTCTTTTTGTCTAGCGGAACGAACACGATCTGGTCATCTATGGACGTCAGGGAGGAGCTATTCTGAGATCATCCGGTGTTGTCTGCTTGAAGTCCAGAAGCAGGTATGAGTGAGGACGCTTGAGTTCACGGGTAAATATACTCGAGACGGCTGTCGCCCTGGAGGGAAACACCTGACGAGACAGAGTACCTATCTGTCCCATGTCGCGAGGGTTCTTGAAAATGATCATGTAGTGAGCGTTCAGACTCATAGTTCGAAATTCGGGTGATTTCTGGAAAAGGTTCTGAGTGATACATATGACGCTCATGTTCCAGTGATGGGAATATTTGGTGAAGATGTCGGCTACCACTTGCTGATTGGAACTGCTCATCAGATTGTATAATATCAGTAGAGTGTGCGGTCGAAGAGTGGTGGTAGACATCGACGATGATTCTTCGTTTCCCGCTATGTCTTCTTTGCTGGGAAGACCTTCTCTGAATTCCACTCCGTAGTTTTTTTGCATATTTTCAAAGAGGGGCTGCTGCTCGCCGTAATGGTAAAAGATCTTTTCCACCGGTGGTGTGACCAAGTTGTTAACGTCGCTCAGAAATCGATTCACCAAGGGCGATTTTCCACAACCGGACGGACCGCTTGTCATATGCATGTGTTGATATGATATTAATCCAAACTAGATCCTGGGTTCTTCATGTTTTATTAGGACAATAGATTCAGTGTGTGTGATCAAGTCAACTGCCAACTCCTTTGTGTGGAGGTATCTGAGCGGGAAATAACGATCGGAAGTCCGCGACCGGAAGTTACGAGAGTATACGAAATACAATACGACATCTCCCCTTTTTGAGATTATATTTCCACACAATATAATTTAATAATACTTTATACTTATTACATGTGAACATATATATAATTATCATAGGCGATTCAATGTCTTTGGAATCAGTGTCTTTGTTTCATAGTCTTTTCATTTCAATGTCTCTTTGTTTCATAGATATGTGTCCGAACCTACAGATTGAGTTTGTTGGGTGGTCGTGATGAGCGTCCTGAACGAGTGACCCTGGGAGCGGCCTGGATTACCTCAGGAGCAGGAGCTTTGTTTCTATGTGCTGATTCCACAGGTTTATTTCTTACTACAGCTGGCGATTTGGGTTTCTGCTGTACTGGCTCTTGTTGTCTCTGAGCTGGTTCTGCAGGTTGCCTCGCCACTTGACGTCTAGGTGTTTGGGGTCTGGGAGCCGGAATTCGTGGTGCTTCCACTTCATCATCGATTATTACCAGATCTTGTGGTGCTGGATTATGTGAATATGTGGTTGACCCTGGTGTGACCTTCAGTAAGTCTCGGCGATTTCTCCTGATTGTTGAGCCTGCTTCTGTGTCTGCGACCGGAAGTTACGAGAGTATATGAAATACAATACCACACCGCTGATGATACAACTGAAGGGTCCTTGTAATCGGGGATCAAAATCTATTTCGGAGAAGGGTGTGATTTTACCACTCGTCGTTTTTCTGGCAGTCGTCATAATGGGGAACGTAGTAGTAGTAGTAGTAGTAGTAGTAGGTGGTCCTCAGTCAAACGCTCGGTGAAGAGTGGATGTCAGGAAAGAGTGGTAGCGAGTTTTATTCTCCCTCCTTACGTTTCACGACACCCGATAAGCTCAACGTCTCTCATATTTTTTTCTTTTTTTGCCAACATATTTTATTTTCACTCAATTTTGTCCGGAGTCTGATAAAATTATTTATTAAAAAAAAAAAAGAAGTAAGCGTGTCAGGTGGGATAACGGGTGTAACAACTGTGATAATTACCTTAATGTGTTTTACATGTCTAAGAGGATTATGGTTCGTTAGGAGCTTAAGGTGTTCAAAGTCTACATACAAAAACTACAGGGGGTGGTCAACAAAAGACTCCTGCAGTGAAAGGTGGGGGAGACAAACAACAGGTACCCTTTGTGACTATGCGATCAGATCCTTCAAGTCTTTTATATTTTCCCTCTGGGACCAACCACGCTTAATGATCTAAGGGGTCCATGCTTACAGCGACGGGCAGGTGAAAAAAAAAAAAGAGAAATACCCTACCGAGCGAAGGTCTCTGTAAAAAAGGGCTTAAATCTCTTTTAAGTCTTTGATCGATTGAAACCTGCAGTAAAGAGGTTTATCTCGGACAGGGTACATAAGGGAGAGTGACCGCTGTTACAGCATCACCATATCCCCCACGGCAATGGACTTGTATGCTTTTCTGTTCGAAGATGACGCTCACACCGCCGCCAAAGATCATATCAACCTGTGTCGGTGGTGCTACTACCTCCTTCACCACTCCACAGACTGTCAACTTTGAGAACCCAACAACTGTTACATCATCATTATATCCCTCCATGGTAATGGATGTGGATGATTTTCTGTTGACAGATTAGGCTACTGACGCCGCCGAAGATTATATGGAGCTGTCTCAATGGTTTAATCTTTCTGATATAGGTATTATTGCTGTTGGTGATGACGGTACTCCTGGGGGTGTTGCTCTACAGCCTGTCGTCTTTGAGTACCCAACAACTGTTACATCATCAGCATATCCCCCCATGGTAATGGATGTGGACGATATTATGATGACAGATTACGCTGCTGACGCCTCCGAAGATTATATGGACCCGTCTGAATGGTTTAATCTTGCTGATTTAGGTACCATTACTGGTGGTGATGATGGTACTACTGGTGCTCACGCTAACGAGGACTTTTATATCGTTGCGTATGAATGGTTGAAAGCTGCTGAAGCTGGTGCTGCTGCTAATGCTGCTGCTGCTGCTGCTGCTGCTGCTGCTGCTGGTGATGATGGTAATGATGGTGCTACTGCTACTACTACTGCTACTGCTACTGCTGGTAGTGATGGTGCTGATGCTGCTGCTGCTGGTACTGATGGCGCTGATGTTGGTGCTGATGGTGCTGATGCTGGTGCTGGTGCTGATGCTACTACTTCTACTGTCTGCTGCTGCTGCTGCTGCTACTGACGAATACACACCCCTTGTTACACCTGAACGTACAGACATTGCACCCACTAAAATAAGTAAACTCACCGACTATCAAGCCAGTTTCATTAATTTCTTGTGTCGCCACTACTGCTTGTAGGGTTGTACAAGATCGCCGTACATTGTTCTAACGTTCAAGGTAGTACTACTACCTTACCTACTCATATATTGTTTAGGGAGGAAAAATGTGTACTTGCGACCTGTCTTACACATGGGAAATAATCGATGCAACAGATGTGTTGTTTTTTAAAGTGTCATTGTTAAAACAACATGTACATAAAGGTCTCGTTTCTAATCAGTCATTCTATTCGCTGAAAGAGTGTTTCAACGATGCTTTCTGGAAAGGTACCAATGTCTTCACAGATAGATGTATAGGAGTATATCAATTTCACAATCAGGAAACCTGTCCTCTCATGAAAAGACGTTACATGTTAGAATCTACTGATGCTTTCATATTTCTTCTCGAGAAAAACTCAGACCTTTTACGACACCTGTGTTGTCATGACTCTGAGAAAATATTCAGCACTTTCTGTCAAGAGTGTTTAGATTGTGTGCTCTGTAGCGAGTTTCATTTTGAAAATATACAGAACGCTCTGCTAAGAAGTGTCATGTCCGCACAAAGTGAATGGAATACTTGGTATTATACTTCAGTAGATTTCTATTGTAATTTAGATGAATTGTGGGCAGGAAGAATGACTTAAGCGCTGGTTCCACAGGCATACAATTGGTCGGAATAGTCCTAATCCGACAATTTATAATATATCAAAAGTATAGAAAAAAATCGGTCGGATTAGTGCTCATCCGACCGATTTACTCCTATGGAACCAGCACTTTACACCATTCCTACATTTCGAAAGAATCCTCACATCCTACACGGGTGAGCCATAAATTTTTAGCGCCCCCCCCGCGCCAGAGGCGCGGAGAGTTTTCGCGCCCCTCTTTGATCTATAGTAGCGCGAGTAGTATAATAGATGGTCTTTTCTGAATATTATCCAGAAAAGACCATCATATTTGGATTATCCAGAGAAGACCTCCTATTTTTAGATTATTTATAAAAGAGGTCGTTTATAGATATATTTAATTTATCTATAAAAGAGGTCGTTTATAGATATATTTAAATTATCTATAAAAGAGGTCGTTTATAGATATATTTAATTTATCTATAAAAGAGGTCGTTTATAGATATATTTAGATTATTTATAAAAGAGGTTGTTTATAGATATATTTAGATTATTTATAAAAGAGGTCATCTATAAATATATCTATAAAAGAGATCGTTTATAGATATATATATTTATACATATATATATATATATATATATATATATATATATAATTTAGATTAACATCTCCTTGTGCTTTTAATTAGTTCTTTTAAATGCCTCCAGATGGGAGAGCTATCTATGTAGTTATAGTTCTTATAGATCCCTCCAGATGGGAGGACGTGTAGCAGCAGTGTCATCATGATGCTTTGCTCTTAAATGATAGGCAAAAGGGATTTAAGATAGTTCTTATATGTCCCTCCAGATGGGATGACATGCAGTACCAGTATCATCATGATGCTCTGCTCTAAAATGAAGTGCAATCACAATCCCATCACAGTGAGCAGCTTATAATAAAGTTATGAGCAGAAGGGATTTAAGCTGCTCACTATGTAATTATAGTGTTATCACAATGCTCTGTTTTAAAATGAAGTGTTTAGAGCAACTATAACGAGCAGCTTATAATAAAGCCATGGGCAAAAGGGAAAAGTACATGTTACAATCTAAAATGTGAATTATATTAAATATTGATACACACTGAGGAGGCTGTTTCCCCTAAGGGCAAAGCTTGAGAGGGAGACCTGCGAAGACTAAGAGAGTCAGGTAAAGCCTAAGAGAGAGATGGGTAGAGCTTTTACTCAAGGTTGATCGGTTTATATAACATTGAGAACCTTTTCACCCAGACCTATGCATGGAACAGGCTTACATACAGAGCCTGACCTATACATGAGTATTTGACATAACGGTCCCATTTATGTTTCTCATCTAGCTTTCTATGTTGGCTGTGTAGGGGTGTTAGTATGTTTGTGTGAGAAGGAGAGGAGCGGCATGAGTTACTCTCTTGACTTTTTAGATATGGGTTGTGGCCATACACATATCAAAATGAAGTGCTCGCTATATAGTTGCAGTGAGCAGCTTATACAGAGTTTTAGCTGCTCACTGTAAAAGGCTAGCTATAGTTTGCTGTTTATGTATTAGCATTCAAATATGATTTGCTAGTCCGTTTGATTTGATACATTGTAACCGTCATTGTTTAGCCTGCAACCATAAGGGATAGACTATCCAGTTTTTACTGTGTAGAGCTAAAAACGAGCTAGCTGTGTTTTTACTAGACCACTTGTTATCTGGATGAAACCAGTTAGCTTTTACGTCTTAAGTAAAATGTCCATCTACTACGCAAAGACAATACATGTATTATGTTAATATAGCTTATAAAAATAGGAACTACGCAGTGTAAATACATGTATTATGTTAATATGCCTGACAAAAACAGGAACTACGCAGTAAGAATGCATGTATTATGCTAATATACCTGACAAAAACAGGAAATACGCAGTGTAAATACATGTATTATGTTAATATGCCTTACAAAAACAGGAACTACGCAGTAAGAATGCATGTATTATGCTAATATACTTAACAAAAACAGGGTGGGAAAATCTTATTCTTATTGCGCAGTTAGGTTAGAATAAGGCACTGCGTAGTTATTTTTTAACCTGACTTTTTATCTGTGGTAAAAAGGTGCACTGTAAATAGTAGCTCCATGGTGGCTATGTCACTGAGTCACACGGTTCCAAGCCTGCTGTGTATGTGTGTTAGTATGTTTGTGTGAGAAGGAGAGGAGCAGCATGAGTTACGTTCTGCATATGTTATGCCGTATATGGTTTTCTACGTCTTACTTTTTACGCCTTATAAGGAAGAGAATATATTATGTTGATATGTTATGCCGTATATGGTTTTCTACATCTTACTTTTTACGCCTTATAAGGAAGAGAATATATTATGTTGATATGTTATGCCGTATATGGTTTTCTACGTCTTACTTTTTACGCCTTATAAGGAAGAGAATATATTATGTTGATGCAGAGCTGGACTTAGAAAGTTTTAGAAAGGCTTCTGTTTGGATACTTTGGATCTCAGAGAGGTTTTCTCTCTGCTTTGGAAAGTTTCTTTTTCTTTTATGATACTTAATTACTTTGAATTTGCTGAGACAAATTTTAGATTATAAATTTTTGGACTGAAATTTACTTCAATCTATTAATGCAGTGCATTTTGATACTTGTATTTTGCCGTTTTAGTCATTTTAACATACAAGGACTAGAGATAGATGCTGGACTATATAAAATAAAATGTAGCCCCCGAGTTGTCCTTTAAGAAGAAAAAATCAGCTTGAAAATCGGTTGGTAAACAAACTCAGAATCATGCAAAACGTGAATGGAGCTAAACTCAACTTTTCTCCTAGAAAAGCTTGATATAGACACACAATTACATTAAACGAATTGTGTGTCTAATACCCTTAAACATGTACAAGAAGAAATTGCATTGATTGGTCCATAGACAAAGTGAGAAGCAGTCCAAGACTGCATTTTGTTTACACTTGTTTTTCTCACTATAAGCTGCATTGCAACTCATGAGTAACTCATAACAGTTTTTTAATAATGCCTACAAAGAGGGCAGTATCATAGATAGGACAGAGGTTTCATGGTAGGTCCCTCCTCCTCCTGTATGGATACTCCTGGTACTAATGGGAAACACAGACAGCTGCAGCCAGAGGACTCACTTTGTTACTGTAAACACTAGCTCTGCCACTCGTGTGTAACTAGGTTACTGGTGTGAGCAGGGCTATCTAGTAGTAGTAATACACAGGACTAGCAGAGATACATAGACACACATACAGGTTTGTATATCTCTAACAATGCTGTCTTGCACATAGGATAACACAGAGGTAGAGATACTTTAAAAGACTCTAACAATACATACATGCACACATTATTACAGATTGGAGATGGTAGCCATCTATAGCTTATATAGCAGGGATGATGGGTGGAGTAGGAACCCTTCAACAATGATCCAGCACAGAGAGCTATAGGGACTATTCTACTGTGATGCATGGAATAAAGGTCTAAAGTGAAAATTTTGGAACAAAAACAATGTTTCCTATCCCTCTATGAGCTAGCTGAAAAGAAATTGCGCAGTTTGTAATTGAAAATTCCATTGCTGAAAGGAACTGCATAGTTATAATATAGTAATAAAAAATTACTATACAGTGTTATAGCATACACTGTATGCTTTGTTTTCATGAGTAACTCACATGAGTTTTTTATTATGATACTTATAGAGACAAGTATTATGGAAAGGTTAGTACCCTTAACATAATATATGCATTACATCATGGAATTTTCCTGAAGCACACTTCCATCTGGTGAGATTCATAGAAACCATCCTGCAGCTCTCTGCACCTTTCAATGTAGCTTGTCTCTTTGAATGCTATAATAAAAAACTCGTGTGAGCAACTCATGAAACCAAAGCATACAGTGTACCATTATGCTACTCATCTTCCATCTGGTGGGATTCATAGGAACAATCCTGCAGCTCTCTGCACTTTTATCTATCAGAACATAGAAACAGACTCACTTTGCAAATGCTGCTCCCAAGTGCCTAATGCCCAAGTGCTCAGTGTCCATGTACCTTTTATAGGTCCAAAAGAGGAGGAGCCATATAATCTATGCAGAAGAGGCGGTGTCCATGTACCTTATATAGACCCAAAAGAGGAGGAGCCATGTAAGCTATGCAGAATAGGCGGGACTCCTTAAGTATGTAAGCAAAGGGTTATTTTATATTTAGTGGTTGGGAATGGGACATGAGCAGCCTGGTAAGTTTGGTAGCCCCTAAGAAGGGATTATTAGGGTGACAAAGGTGAGAAGGATGTGGTCCACTCTACAAATATACATGAATTCACATATTATGTTACTTCTGTAGGTCCAGGTGGCTCATTATAGAGGATACAGGGGGAAATATTTAATCTTTAAGGCTTTTCTGAAAAGTGGTTGGGAGCAGGACATTGCAATTTTCATTTATCAAGCTGTACCCTGTTAACCAGACGGCTTAAAACAGTGTGGCTATGAGTGAAAATAATTCCCAAGGGGACAGACAAAAAAATGAACTCAAAATAAGCTGCAAAAAATATGTTGAATCTTTTTTTGTTTTCTATGTCATAGAAAAGTGCAAGATGATGAAAAACGTGAAATTTGGGATATGTTTTACTCCATATTGACAAAAAGATGCCTTAATAGTAGGTTAATCTATACATTTTCTGAAAGTGTGCACCTAGCCTGACCTCCTGGGTCAATAAAAATCCTAAATATACCAATAGGTCATACACAGGTGTGGACCAAACATGAAAGTGGGATGAAAGTGGTTGGGAACCGGACAAACTCAAAAGTTGCATTGAACTCATGATCCTGTACATTATACTTTCTATTATCCAAGTATTCAAGTATGACAATATCGTTAAATAAAATTTTTTTTCAAAATGCCATCTTCATGTTTTGTTTTACTATATACTCTATTAATTGAGACTGAAAGTCCGGTAACCTTGGTAACATGCCAATATCGGCACACCGGAAGCCGGGGACAAACTGGAGCCCTGCACATATTTCAAAAACATATTATGGCCATTATACTGCTCCAATCTCTTATTTATAAATACAGTATCATCATCCCTCCCATTAGATCATACTGGCTTAATGACAATATGATAAGTGCGATATATTTGGAGAATTTAGATATTGAATGGTGCTCGCAACACTGAGGGAGAGAAAACTGTCCCCCGCCCAAGATGGCGCGCACCGTGTGCACGTGACATGTTACCATGGAGAATTGCTATGTTCTGTGGTTACCGTCTGCACGAATTGTCTTTGTGTAAGAACAACAACAACAAACACACACAAAAAACACAACATTATGTTTAACCACATTTGCGAACGTTTTAACAACATCCAGAATGAAAACGCTTCGGTAATGATCTTAAAGACTTTCATCACTATTTTATGTCAAAATTATATCTTTTAACCTAGAAATGAAAACGTTGTAGCGGGGGCCATCCATAAATGACGTCATGCCAAATATGACCCTTTTTTTTACTCCCCCCCCCCCCCGTTACGATTTTTGCCAATTCTGCAATGCTGATGGTAGCCTATATAGAAAATAATTTCCGTCATGCCAGGCCTGATCCACCCCCCCTCCAGCTTGACATCATTTGTGGGTGGCCCCATTTATATTTTAAAACGATTTTGGGTGTAATTCCTATAGATACAGGTAATCCATTTTGTTATAAAACTGCACAAATGTACACCTTTTCAGATTTGCTCAGTATAGCTCCCTCGGCCTCTCTATGGAAGAAAGAGTGGTCACGATCTTCAGCCAAGAGGGGAGGGTTAGGCAGAGATGAGAGTTTAAGTGCTTTACTAGTACAAAGACGGAAATCTGCCTTCTGTCCCTAGGGTGGGGTCATTCGGGGGGGGGGCGTAAAAATATCTTTGCTTCTTTTAGCAATAAGGCCTGTGCACTTAGATCGTAGAGGCTCAAACTGTGGGGCCCTTCCCTCAGTTCGAGAACAAGCCTGTAGAAAGCCTACAGTGTCAAGAAACAACTTCCTCTTGTGACTGAATTACTTAGGCCTACTTCTTGTTTGCCAAAAAGTCACAATTGTTGATTTTGATACTGTTTTCCCATTTGGTAGATTTTGGGAGCAGGCCTAGGAAAGTGGTGTGTGTGTGTGATACCTAAGATAATTCAGGCAAGTTAGGGAATTTTCCTAATAGTTAGCTGTAAACTCCTAAGAAAAGATTAGTGGTTTGGGCACATGCAAACTCCCAACTTGGCTTTGAAAGTTATGCACTTCAGCTAACGTTTGCCTAAGATAATTAGGTTCATTTTTTTCTGTGCAGACTTATTTTGCTGTAGGAGATGGTAGATCTCCAGTGCAGCTCTGCTCTGGCACTGTGCCAAAAATGGCAGTTTGAGGTTTCAGTCGTGGTGCATAATTTCAAAAGGGTCTGGATTTCTTGTATTTCCACTGACTTTGTTCAAAATAACATGATAGAGGCCTAATCTTTAAGATAAAGGCTTCAAGATATGCTGGGTCAAATTTGGGGCCAAAACAGTTAGTATTTTATGCACAGCAGTATTGGGAAGTTTATTCTGCGAACTTGGCAGTGTAAACTTGGTTAAAACAGACAGACTTGCTTCCAACCCCTACGGGAGCAGTCTTACATGGGTGGGGGCTCTCAACCCCAGGCTCTCGACCTATGCGCACTAGGCTACTACTCATAATTGACTATGCCCATTCACAGGCAAAGGTGATGGACTTTTGACACCAAACGTCACAGGGGGGGGGGGGCTGGGCTGGAGATTGACCTCTTTTTATTACCGTAGAGACGGATCGAGGCACGGCAGTCCTGAGCTTCTGCGGACGGAGTCAGCTTATCCGGGTCACCGGATAGCTTGGCTGCATGCAACACTTTTGGTTTTACTCAGACAGGGACAGTTTGACAGATCATTTGCGAGCCCCATCAGACTTTGCATTAGATCCCCAGCTAGATCTAACTTGTGGCACCATGGTGAACCAGTCCATGGTACTGATGGAGTCTTGATCCGGGAGAGGCTATTGAACCAGCAATGAGAGACTTATGACATGCTGCTCTCACTTTCACCATTGAGGCTAGCTGGGTGTCGCTGCAAGAGCAACAATTACACACATCACCAGACCCCTATGCTCACCGTGCATATGCCACTTGTTCATTTCGATAGGGACAGTGCCATTGTTCTTTGGAGAACCTTTGAGGCAAACCGACATGCAACACTTTTGGTTTTACTCAGACAGGGACAGTTTGACACATCATTTGCGAGCCCCATCAGACTTTGCATTAGATCCCCACCTAGATCTAACTTGTGGCACCATGGTGAACCAGTCCATGGTACTGATGGAGTCTTGATCCGGGAGAGGCTATTGAACCAGCAATGAGAGACTTATGACATGCTGCTCTCACTTTCACCGTTGAGGCTAGCTGGGTGTCGCTTCAAGAGCAACAATTACACACATCACCAGACCCCTATGCTCACCGTGCATATGCCACTTGTTCATTTCGATAGGGACAGTGCCATTGTTCTTTGGAGAACCTTTGGGCAAACCGACATGCAACACTTTTGGTTTTACTCAGACAGGGACAGTTTGACACATCATTTGCGAGCCCCATCAGACTTTGCATTAGATCCCCAGCTAGATCTAACTTGTGGCACCATGGTGAACCAGTCCATGGTACTGATGGAGTCTTGATCTGGGAGAGGCTATAGAACCAGCAATGAGAGACTTATGACATGCTGCTCTCACTTTCACCGTTGAGGCTAGCTGGGTGTAGCTGCAAGAGCAACAATTACACACATCACCAGACCCCTATGCTCACCGTGCATATGCCACTTGTTCATTTCGATAGGGACAGTGCCATTGTTCTTTGGAGAACCTTTGAGGCAAACCGACATGCAACACTTTTGGTTTTACTCAGACAGGGACAGTTTGACAGATCATTTGCGAGCCCCATCAGACTTTGCATTAGATCCCCAGCTAGATCTAACTTGTGGCACCATGGTGAACCAGTCCATGGTACTGATGGAGTCTTGATCCGGGAGAGGCTATTGAACCAGCAATGAGAGACTTATGACATGCTGCTCTCACTTTCACCGTTGAGGCTAGCTGGGTGTCGCTGCAAGAGCAACAATTACACACATCACCAGACCCCTATGCTCACCGTGCATATGCCACTTGTTCATTTCGATAGGGACAGTGCCATTGTTCTTTGGAGAACCTTTGAGGCAAACCGACATGCAACACTTTTGGTTTTACTCAGACAGGGACAGTTTGACACATCATTTGCGAGCCCCATCAGACTTTGCATTAGATCCCCACCTAGATCTAACTTGTGGCACCATGGTGAACCAGTCCATGGTACTGATGGAGTCTTGATCCGGGAGAGGCTATTGAACCAGCAATGAGAGACTTATGACATGCTGCTCTCACTTTCACCGTTGAGGCTAGCTGGGTGTCGCTTCAAGAGCAACAATTACACACATCACCAGACCCCTATGCTCACCGTGCATATGCCACTTGTTCATTTCGATAGGGACAGTGCCATTGTTCTTTGGAGAACCTTTGGGCAAACGGACATGCAACACTTTTGGTTTTACTCAGACAGGGACAGTTTGACACATCATTTGCGAGCCCCATCAGACTTTGCATTAGATCCCCAGCTAGATCTAACTTGTGGCACCATGGTGAACCAGTCCATGGTACTGATGGAGTCTTGATCTGGGAGAGGCTATAGAACCAGCAATGAGAGACTTATGACATGCTGCTCTCACTTTCACCGTTGAGGCTAGCTGGGTGTCGCTGCAAGAGCGACAATTACACACATCACCAGACCCCTATGCTCACCGTGCATATGCCACTTGTTCATTTCGATAGGGACAGTGCCATTGTTCTTTGGAGAACCTTTGGGCAAACGGACATGCAACACTTTTGGTTTTACTCAGACAGGGACAGTTTGACACATCATTTGCGAGCCCCATCAGACTTTGCATTAGATCCCCACCTAGATCTAACTTGTGGCACCATGGTGAACCAGTCCATGGTACTGATGGAGTCTTGATCCGGGAGAGGCTATTGAACCAGCAATGAGAGACTTATGACATGCTGCTCTCACTTTCACCGTTGAGGCTAGCTGGGTGTCGCTGCAAGAGCGACAATTACACACATCACCAGACCCCTATGCTCATCGTGCATATGCCACTTGTTCATTTCGATAGGGACAGTGCCATTGTTCTTTGGAGAACCTTTGGGCAAACCGACATGCAACACTTTTGGTTTTACTCAGACAGGGACAGTTTGACACATCATTTGCGAGCCCCATCAGACTTTGCATTAGATCCCCACCTAGATCTAACTTGTGGCACCATGGTGAACCAGTCCATGGTACTGATGGAGTCTTGATCTGGGAGAGGCTATAGAACCAGCAATGAGAGACTTATGACATGCTGCTCTCACTTTCACCGTTGAGGCTAGCTGGGTGTCGCTGCAAGAGCGACAATTACACACATCACCAGACCCCTATGCTCACCGTGCATATGCCACTTGTTCATTTCGATAGGGACAGTGCCATTGTTCTTTGGAGAACCTTTGGGCAAACGGACATGCAACACTTTTGGTTTTACTCAGACAGGGACAGTTTGACACATCATTTGCGAGCCCCATCAGACTTTGCATTAGATCCCCGACTAGATCTAACTTGTGGCACCATGGTGAACCAGTCCATGGTACTGATGGAGTCTTGATCCGGGAGAGGCTATAGAACCAGCAATGAGAGACTTATGACATGCTGCTCTCACTTTCACCGTTGAGGCTAGCTGGGTGTCGCTGCAAGAGCGACAATTACACACATCACCAGACCCCTATGCTCATCGTGCATATGCCACTTGTTCATTTCGATAGGGACAGTGCCATTGTTCTTTGGAGAACCTTTGGGCAAACGGACATGCAACACTTTTGGTTTTACTCAGACAGGGACAGTTTGACACATCATTTGCGAGCCCCATCAGACTTTGCATTAGATCCCCAGCTAGATCTAACTTGTGGCACCATGGTGAACCAGTCCATGGTACTGATGGAGTCTTGATCCGGGAGAGGCTATAGAACCAGCAATGAGAGACTTATGACATGCTGCTCTCACTTTCACCGTTGAGGCTAGCTGGGTGTAGCTGCAAGAGCAACAATTACACACATCACCAGACCCCTATGCTCATCGTGCATATGCCACTTGTTCATTTCGATAGGGACAGTGCCATCAGATTTTGCATTAGATCCCCTGCTAGATCTAACGACTAAAGGTTGGCGGACCGGGCTCTTCACCACCACCCCATGTTATTGGGCCAGAGGGTCTGAGCGGTCCCCGTTGTGCATTCGCTGTCTGTGTTCAGCTGCCATTCCACGGAGCGAGAGGCCGTCAAGATGCGCCTCCGTCAGAGTTACTAAGGCTAGTCGCCGTTTCGCTCTGAGGCTCACACCTCTGCTCTCCTCACATATGACACAGGGGTGGTGACATTGTGAGGCGCCTCACAGACACCCTACTCCTCCCCGGGACCCCATGGAGGGGTCATGAGCCCTGAGCTGACAGGTGCACTGCTCTCCTCACATATGACACAGGGGTGGTGACATTGTGAGGCGCCTCACATACACCCCACCCCTCCCCGGGACCCCATGGAGGAGTCCTGAGATATTCTCAAATTTCTCAAATTTCCTTCTCTGGTGGCCATCTTGGCAGCCATCTTGGATTGTAAAAAATAACAACTTCTGACCATTTAGGTTTCTACCGTGAAGCTCCACGCCAAAAATGAGTCAAATCGGACTGTAAACACCAGAGATATTCACAAATTTCAATTTTCCTCACATATGACACAGGGGTGGTGACATTGTGAGGCGCCTCACGGACACCCTACTACTCCCCGGGACCCCATGGAGGGGTCATGAGCCCTGAGCTGACAGGTGCACTGCTCTCCTCACATATGACACAGGGGTGGTGACATTGTGAGGCGCCTCACATACACCCCACCCCTCCCCGGGACCCCATGGAGGAGTCCTGAGATATTCTCAAATTTCTCTAATTTCCTTCTCTGGTGGCCATCTTGGCAGCCATCTTGGATTGTAAAAATAGCAACTTCTGACCATTTAGGTTTCTACCGTGAAGCTCCACGCCAAAAATGAGTCAAATCGGACTGTAAACACCAGAGATATTCACAAATTTCAATTTTTCCTTCTCTGGCGGCCATCTTGGCGGCCATCTTTGATTCTGTAAAAATATCCTTTTGGACTCTTTCGGGTTTATTAGGGCAAGCCCCATGACAAAAATGAGTCAAATCGGACCGTAAACACCAGAGATATTCTCCTTTGAAGCTCGCGCGCGCAGCTGGGTAGTCCCCTACACATATGATACAGGGGTGGTGACATTGTGAGGCGCCTCACAAACACCCTACCCCTCCCCATCACTACACAGTCCCCCACACATATGGTACAGGGGTGGTGACATTGTGAGGTGCCTCACAGACTTTGATGGTTAATATCTCGGAAACTTTTAGGGTCTCAGATCTGAAATTTGGCACGGTTTGGCTTCTCTATGGGGCCTTTGATCACACTAAATTTCGTCCACATCGAATCACTTTAGTTTATGGTGACATTGTGAGGTGCCTCACAAGTTGCGTAGTTGGACAGTCCCATTGCAGGACTTAGAAAAATTTCTGGTTTGCGTAGTTGGACAGTCCCATTGCAGGAGTTTAAAAAGAGAAACTTGAATATCTCTGGTGTTTACGGTCAGATTTGGCTCATTTTTGTCGTGGGGCCTCCCTGTACAACCCTGAAGGGTCTAAATGAACTCTTTTCACAAAATCCAAGATGGCCACCAAAATGGCCGCCAGAGAAGGAAAAGTGGAAATTTGAGTATATCTCTGGTGTTTACAGCCCGATTTGGCTCATTTTCGTCGTGGAGCTTCCCTGTACAACTCTGAAGGGTCTCAAAGAACTCTTTTTGAAAAATCCAAGATGGCCGCCAAGATGGCTGCCAGAGAAGGAAAATTGGAAATTTGAGAATATCTCTGGTGTTTACGGCCCGATTTGGCTTATTTTCGTCGTGGAGCTTCCCTGTACAACCCTGAAGGGTCTAAAATAACTCTTTTTGCAAAATTCAAGATGGCCGCCAAGATGGCTGCCAGAGAAAGAAGAAATGGAAATTTGAGAATATCTCTGGTGTTTATGGTCTGATTTGGTTCATTTTTATCATGGGGCCTCCCTGTACAACCCTGAATGGCCTAAAAAAACTTTCTTAATAAAATCCAAGATGGCCACCAAGATGGCCGCCAGAGAAGCAAAAGTGGAAATTTGAGAATATCTCTGGTGTTTACGGCCCGATTTGGCTTATTTTCGTCGTGGAGCTTCCCTGTACAATCCTGAAGGGTCTAAAATAACTCTTTTTGCAAAATCCAAGATGGCCGCCAAGATGGCTGCCAGAGAAAGAAAAAATAGAAATTTGAGAATATCTCTGGTGTTTACAGCCTGATTTGGCTCATTTTTATCATGGGGCCTCCCTGTACAACCCTGAATGGCCTAAAAAGATTTTCTTAATAAAATCCAAGATGGCTGCCAACATGGCCGCCAGAGAAGCAAAAGTGGAAATCTGAGAATATCTCTAGTGTTTACGGTCCGATTTGACTCATTTTCGTCGTGGAGCTTCCCTGTACAACCCTGAAGGGTCTAAAAGAACTCTTTTTGCAAAATCCAAGATGGCCACCAATATGGCTGCCAGAGAAGGAAAAGTGGAAATTTGAGTATATCTGTGGTGTTTATGGTTGGATTTGGCTTATTTTCATTGTGGCGCTTCCCTTTACAACCCTGAAGGGTCTAAAAGAACTCTTTTTGCAAAATCCAAGATGGCCACCAAGATGCCTGGCGGAGAAGGAAAAAAATGGAAATTTGAGAATATCTCTGGTGTTTATGGTCTGATTTGGTTCATTTTCATCATGGGGCCTCCCTGTACAACCCTGAAGGGTACAAAAGAATTTTCTTATAAAATCCAAGATGGCTGCCAAGATGGCCTTCAGAGAAGTTAAAAGTAAAAATGAGAATAGCTCTGATATTAACAGTTTGATCTGGATCATTTTTCTCCAGGAATAGACATTAAGGATACCTTGTTTGTGTTCAAACATTTTTAAATGGGACTGTGTTAAAACAACGAAAAGCTTGTTCACAATTTCCAATAATTCTTGACCTCACATATGTTTTTAGTTCCTTTTATCCATGTCAGGTAATAGTCTTTATGCTGTCTTTTCCTCCTCTCACTAAACCTCATTTTCATGCCTTGTCTTTGTTTGTGCAATGCACCCTCTTACAGAGTTATCCAAGGGTATTCTAGTATACAATGAGAATCAAAGTTTAAAAAGAAGAAACCAACATTACAAATATAGTCAAGTTGTTTATTATGCATGGCTAAAACTGACAAGGATTTTTAAAAGTCATCATCATCATATGGTAATGTGTTCTGACAAGTCATAATCTGCTCCTTTGAATGATAGTTATCTTCACCTTCGTCGTTCATGTCATCATCCTCTTTTTGGGATGTCTCTTCCCACTGAAAAGACAAGTCATTCAATGATTCAGCATGGATGTTATCTTGGGGTTCCACAGATTTTGGCACAGGGTCATAGGACCCCTTGGATGCCTGCTGCTCTTTACGAATTCCCTTCTTTTTCAGCTGACGGCAGACGCTCTGTAAAAGCCTCTCTGTCACTGATTGTTCAGTATGCTTTGCTTTCACATGGGCCAGTAGATGACGCTGATATCTGCCACATAGGGGGCACAATATATCTTTCTTGATAACCATCCTAAAGTCTGATCCAGACAGCCCTCAATAGTACAGATGGGGTTTCAGCCTTCCATAAAATTCAATTTCATTTGTGAAAAGATGTTTGCCAAAAAAAATGAGGGATTACATTGAGAAAAAAAGTGAGTGCCATGCACAGTCCCTTTTAATAATTTGTGTCGGAAAAAAAAATTCTATTTATTCCAAAATATTTTTCATGTGGAGCAATAATGGGTGATGACTCTTAATAAAAAAGGGATTACCTTCAGAGAAAAAGGGATTACCTTCAATGTAAAATATGGATTACCTTCAAGGTAAAGGAGGGATTACCTTCAGAGAAAAAGGGATTACCTTCAATGTAAAATATGGATTACCTTCAAAGTAAAGGAGGGATTACCTTCAGAGAAAAAGTGAGAGGCATGCACGGTCACTTTCAATAATTTCTGTCTGAAAAAATAAAATCTATTTATTCCAAAATATTTTTCATTTGGAGCAATTATGGGTGATGACTCTTCATAAAAAAGGGATTACCTTCAGAGAAAAAGGGATTGCCTTCAATGTAAAAGATAGATTACCTTCAAGGTAAAGGAGGGATTACCTTCAGAGAAAAAGGGATTACCTTCAATGTAAAAGATGGATTACCTTCAAGGTAAAGGATGGATTACCTTCAGAGAAAAAGTGAGAGGCATGCACGGTCACTTTCAATAATTTCTGTCCAAAAAAATAAAATCTATTTATTTCAAAATATTTTTCATGTGGAGCAATTATGGGTGATGACTCTTAATGAAAAAGGGATTACCTTCAGAGAAAAAGGGATTACCTTCAATGTAAAATATGGATTACCTTCAAGGTAAAGGAGGGATTACCTTCAGAGAAAAAGGGATTACCTTCAAGGTAAAAGATGGATTACCTTCAAGGTAAAGGAGGGATTACCTTCAGAGAAAAAGTGAGAGGCATGCAAGGTCACTTTCTATTATTTCTTTGTAAAAAAAAAAGAAAGTTCATCACAAAATACTTTTCATGTGCAGCAATTATGGATGATAACTCTTAAAGATCAGAGCTTTGTTATTTTGGGACAAATTGAGAGGCACCCTTTATCACATCAAGTAACTTCTGTGTTGGAAAAAATCTTTTATCTTTAAATAATTTTCACTATTGTACCTTTTCATAATTCATATGTGATGACATAGTGTTTTAATATTGACAGCCCCATCCTCGCTGTCAACAGTGATGACCATCCTTTTGTCTTGCCACCTCCTTTACCCCTGCCTACTCTGAGAAACTAAGTGTGTTATATGTCTGCCTACTCTAAGAAGCTAAGTGTATCAGATGCCTGCCTACTCTAAGAAGCTAAGTGTTTGAATGCCTGCCTACTCCAAGAAGCTAAGTGTTTGTATGTCTATACCTTTTGACCTCTTTTGGTGTGGACATTTTGTATGAGTTTACCTTTTGACCTGTTTTTATGTGTGTACCTTTTTATGATGCCTTTCAAATCTGTTTTTGTATTTTTTATGGTGTCAACAGCCCCATCCTCGCTGTTAACAGTGGTGACCATCCTTTTGGTTTGCCACCTCCTTTACCCCTGCCTACTCTAAGAAGCTAAGTGTGTTATATGCCTGCCTACTCTGAGAAGCTAAGTGTATCATATGCCTGCCTACTCTAAGAAGCTAAGTGTATCATATGCCTGCCTACTCTAAGAAGTTAAGTTGTATGTCTACCTATTCTAAGAAGCTAAGTATCCATGTAGTATGTGTGTAGTCCTTGCAATGATGATGAAGCTAGGTATCCATGTAGTGTGTGTGTGTAGTCCTTCCAGTGATGACGACAATGATGATTCCTTTCAATATCCTTTTTTTCTCTTTGCATGCGATTCTACACGAGCTAGCTATGGTACAACACAGGACATCACAACATTTAAACACATAAGAGTGGATAGAAATTTGTAGGAAAAAGATTGCCAGTGGCCCCACCCTCGCCACTGGCTGTCGCAACCAACCAAGCGCATAGGCCTGTTATGTTGCGTCCTGCGTACATACCGGACAGCTGAAAAGGAAGGTTGTGCATTAGACATGTCATATCACAATGTGAATGCATCCTGTACTGGACACATGGTTAAGAAAATCCCCAATGCAATGATGATGTATGAAGTGATGAAGTGATGGTGATGAAAATGGTTACTTGCATCTGCCAGCAGGATGCCTTTGGATGTTTCACCGCTTTTGAGCTTTAGAAAAAAATGGCCGAAAGTGATCTTTATCTCAAAAAAAAAATTCCAGTGGCCCCACCCTCGCCACTGGCTGTCGCAACCAACCAAGCGCAGAAGCCTGCTATGTTGCACCCACTGTACATACCGGACAGCTGAAAAGGAAGGTTGTGCATTAGACATGTCATATCACAATCAGAAGGCATCCTGTACTGGACACACTAAGTTATTATATGCTTTCTTACAAAGAAGCATCCTGTACTGGATGCACTATGTTATTATATTCTATCCTTTTTTCTACTGGCAATTTTGAGAGAAGAAAATGGCCAAAAGTGATTTTATCTGAATTTAGAGAAAATGTCCGAAAGTGATCTTTGTCTCAAAAAAAAATTCCAGTGGCCCCACCCTCGCCACTGGCTGTCGCAACCAACCAAGCGCAGAGGCCTGCTATGTTGCGCCCACCATACCGGGCCGACCAGTGCATTTCTACCCCTTGAGAAAGCTACAAGAGCCGCCAATGGATCCATGCCTGGTATCTTGATAGCAACATCAGATACATCGAGGTACTGGGAGAGGGGATCAGCTTCGTGTCAAAGTCCCAGTCTTCGCCAACATGCTCGGCCATGCATCACATCCTCGGCTCCACACCCCCCAAGTTTCCGTACACTGGCCAATGGAATTTGGATGAACATAAAGTAGCCAAAGCATATAAGAGTCGATCCTTCTACATATGAGCGACAGAGAGAGGGGATCAGCTTCGTGTCAAAGTCCCAGTCTTCCGCCTATCTCCATAGCGCATCGACTACCCTGGCTCTCCCGAGGCACCAGATATACAAAAAAATAAAAAGAGCGCATAAGCACACACTGTTGTTGCTGAACAGTAAGAGTGTATATCCTTTATGGTGCTACATTGTGTACAGACATGTACAAACATGCACATACACTGCAGGCCTGATCATTAAAGAGTGCTTGAATCACTCAAGACCCACGGGTGCTCAAGAAATAAAGAGAGACAAAAGGCAACCCCTCCTCAAGAGGTGTTCAAACAAAGCGGTGAAAAGGCAAAATCATAAACGAGATGTCAGTGGCCCCACCCTCGCCACTGACTGTCGCAACCAACCAAGCTCAGAGGCCTGCTATGTTGCGCCCACCGTACCGGGCCGACCAGTGCATTTCTACCCCTTGAGAAAGCTACAAGAGCCGCCAATGGATCCATGCCTGGTATCTTGATAGCAACATCAGATACATCGAGGTACTGGGAGAGGGGATCAGCTTCGTGTCAAAGTCCCAGTCTTCGCCAACATGCTCGGCCATGCATCACATCCTCGGCTCCACACCCCCCAAGTTTCCGTACACTGGCCAATGGAATTTGGATGAACATAAAGTAGCCAAAGCATATAAGAGTCGATCCTTCTACATATGAGCGACAGAGAGAGGGGATCAGCTTCGTGTCAAAGTCCCAGTCTTCCGCCTATCTCCATAGCGCATCGACTACCCTGGCTCTCCCGAGGCACCAGATATACAAAAAAATAAAAAGAGCGCATAAGCACACACTGTTGTTGCTGAACAGTAAGAGTGTATATCCTTTATGGTGCTACATTGTGTACAGACATGTACAAACATGCACATACACTGCAGGCCTGATCATTAAAGAGTGCTTGAATCACTCAAGACCCACGGGTGCTCAAGAAATAAAGAGAGACAAAAGGCAACCCCTCCTCAAGAGGTGTTCAAACAAAGCGGTGAAAAGGCAAAATCATAAACGAGATGTCAGTGGCCCCACCCTCGCCACTGACTGTCGCAACCAACCAAGCTCAGAGGCCTGCTATGTTGCGCCCACCGTACCGGGCCGACCAGTGCATTTCTACCCCTTGAGAAAGCTACAAGAGCCGCCAATGGATCCATGCCTGGTATCTTGATAGCAACATCAGATACATCGAGGTACTGGGAGAGGGGATCAGCTTCGTGTCAAAGTCCCAGTCTTCGCCAACATGCTCGGCCATGCATCACATCCTCGGCTCCACACCCCCCAAGTTTCCGTACACTGGCCAATGGAATTTGGATGAACATAAAGTAGCCAAAGCATATAAGAGTCGATCCTTCTACATATGAGCGACAGAGAGAGGGGATCAGCTTCGTGTCAAAGTCCCAGTCTTCCGCCTATCTCCATAGCGCATCGACTACCCTGGCTCTCCCGAGGCACCAGATATACAAAAAAATAAAAAGAGCGCATAAGCACACACTGTTGTTGCTGAACAGTAAGAGTGTATATCCTTTATGGTGCTACATTGTGTACAGACATGTACAAACATGCACATACACTGCAGGCCTGATCATTAAAGAGTGCTTGAATCACTCAAGACCCACGGGTGCTCAAGAAATAAAGAGAGACAAAAGGCAACCCTTCTCAAGAGGTGTTCAAACAAAGCGGTGAAAAGGCAAAATCATAAACGAGATGTCAGTGGCCCCACCCTCGCCACTGACTGTCGCAACCAACCAAGCGCAGAGGCCTGCTATGTTGCGCCCACCGTACCGGGCGGAGGTTACTTGCATCTGCCAGCAAAACGCCTTTGGATGTTTCACCCCACTAGAAATTTAGACGAAAATGGCCAAAAGTGATTTCATCCAAAAAAAAAATTCCAGTGGCCCCACCCTCGCCACTGGCTGTCACAACCAACCAAGCGCAGAGGCCTGCTATGTTGTGTCCACCGTACATACCGGACAGCTGAAAAAGAAGGTTATGGATTAGACATACATCAACAATCACAGTGTATACAGTAGCTGAAAGAGAAAGTAGTGATTAGACATGCATCATCAATGGCAGTGGGACAATGGGTTAGGAGCACACACACATTCACAATGGACAATGGGTTAGTAGCACACACACATTCACACACACATTCACACAATGGTTCTGACATAAGAAGGCCAATCGAATGTCAGAACCATAATAAATCTCGAATGTTCAACTTCGGTCAGTGTGACAAACCCAAAACACGAAGCTCTGGGCCCCGGGAAAACACAGAGCTACTTCGACTGTCAACCAAGTCCTGCCCCGGGAAAACAGGACCGAGTCTAAGTCGATTAAGTTTCAAGCTTGTCACAACTGTCCGAAGTCGAACATTCGAGTGTGAATGGCCCCTGCCTCGCCATTCACCGTGGTGACCTACCAATGTATGCATGATACATTTCCCCTCTAGAAAGGGATGTCACCTCCGAAGGGATAAGTCCCTCTGCTCTCATGAGGTAAACTCAGGAGAGAGCTGCAAAATTCAAATCCATTCTGTATGTAATGACAAGACGGAACACACAAGTTTGGTTTTTGTGTTTTTATGTGTTCCTTTGTCAGTGTAAGAAAAATTGTGGCTCACCTATCCGGCAGGATCGAAAGGATGTGTGAAACCCCAAAGCGGCTTGGATGTGATATAGTGCATCGGTCTCTGAAGTACCCTTGCATGCAAGGGGTAAAATTCAATTCTGATTTGAGGGTTTCTCCTGTAAAATTCAATTTCAGCTTGCATCTCTTCCACTTGAATTCTAATTTCTTTATTTGAGTGATTAGAAAACCAAATCCTACTGGCCTCAAATTCAATTCTTCATTTACAGCCCATGTACTTCCAAATGTTAGGTGTGTCATGCGAAATGGGGAACATCTCAACTTGCCATTTTGGGCTTTGGTGGATTTCAGCTCTCAGTGTTGACTTGGTCAGTGGGGCTAGCAGTAGAGTTCAGCTGAAATCCACCAAAAGCCAAAATGGCAAGTTGATGAAGTCAGCCGAAACCCTGATTTGGAAAGTTGATGGAAGAGGGCAGAACATAGCATTTCTACTGCTAGTACCATTGACCAAATCAACAATAACAGCTGAAATCCACCGAAAGCCAAACTGGCAAGTTGATGAAGTCAGCCAAAACCCTGATTTGGGAAGTTGATGGAGATGGCAGAACAGATATCAACTTCCCAAATCAGGGTTTTGGCTCAGTTCATCAACTTGCCAGTTTGGCTTTCGGTGGATTTCAGCTGCTATTGTTGATTTGGTCAATGGTACTAGCAGTAGAAATGCTCTGTTCTGCCCTCTTCCATCAACTTTCCAAATCAGGGTTTTGGCTGACTTCATCAACTTGCCATTTTGGCTTTTGGTGGATTTCAGCTCTCACTGTGGACTTAGTCAGTGGAACTAGCAGTACAGATCCTCTGTTCTGCCATCTCCATCAACTTGCCAAATCAGGGTTTAGCATCTCTACTGCTACTTTGACTGACCAAGTTGAAAGTGAGAGCTGAAATCCACCAAAGTCCAATATGGCAAGTTGGTGAACTGAGCCAAAACACTGATTTGGCAATTTGATGGAAGACGGCAGAACAGAGCATTTCTACTGCTAGTACCATTGACCAAATCAACAGTGAGAGCTGAAATCGACCAAAGTCCAATATGACAAGTTGATGAACTGAGCCAAAACCCTGATTTGGGAAGTTGATATCTGTTCTGCCATCTCCATCAACTTTCCAAATCAGGGTTTTGGCTCAGTTCACAAACTTGCCGTTTTGGCTTTTGGTGGATTTCAGCTCTCACTGTTGATTTGGTTAATGGCACTAGCAGTAGAAATGCTCTGTTCTGCCTTCTCCCATCAACTTCCCAAATCAGGGTTTTGGCCGACTTCATCAACTTGCCATTCTGGGCTTTGGTGGATTTCAGCTCTCACTGTGGACTTGGTCAGTTGGGCTAGCAGTAGAGATCCTCTGTTCTGCCATCTCCATATCAACTTGCCAAATCAGGGTTTTGGCTCAGTTCACCAACTTGTCATATTGGACTTTGCTGGATTTCAGCTCTCACTGTAGACTTGGTCAGTGGAACTAGCAGTACAGATCATCTGTTCTGACCTCTCCCATCAACTTCCCAAATCAGGGTTTAGCATCTCTACTGCTGCTTTGACTGACCAAGTCCACAGTGAGAGCTGTAATCCACCAAAGGCCAAAATGGCAAGTTGATGAACGGAGCCAAATCCCTGATTTCGGAAGTTGATGGAGATGGCAGAACAGAGAATCTGTACTGCTAGTTTAACTGACCAAGTCCACAGTGAGAGCTGTAATCCACCAAAGCCCAAAATGGCAAGTTGAGATGTTCCCCATGGAATTTGCATATTATTCCTTTAAGCTCAGTCATTGGACAACTCCAAGTCACATGGCTGCTTTAGATGTTTCTGTTAGTCAATATGCAAAATCAGTCATGTGACCCAAATTTGCACTTAATACATGAGTATATAAGATGAGAGTTAGTCAAAGTTGCACATATGAACAACAGAGATCCAAACTTCCAGGATAAAGATAACATAAGGAGAAGGAAAAAATACAGAAGGCTGATAGCAGACCCAGTGACAAGAGAAAGATTGAGAGCCCAGCACAACCATTATCAAAGGGAATATAGGGCTAGGAAGTTGAAGGAAAAATACGATATGAAAGATATGGCAAACCATGTATCTGAAGGGACGGGTCAGGACACCAAAGACATATTGGAATGTCCGTCTAGGTCAACAATGAATGGCAAACAGTCAGAAATATCTATTGATAATTCTGCTGCAGAAGAAAAAGCAATTGCTTCAACAGATCTGATAAAGCAATCATTTTCCCATTGTTCTTATGCTCATGATGATGCAAGCTCTGCAGTTGATCTTCTTATGGCAACACATATGTTGCTTTCTGCAGTTGTTACAGCAATGACAAACCGAATTGAGAAATGTGTGGCACATCAGAAGGAAAGTCAACTGAATCCATAGGATGAGTTTTTTTTTTTTATTTTTATTTTTTATTCATGAAATTCATCCTGATAAAGATTCATCAAATGTATTGAAATGCTGATTAAATAATAAGCGCATTTATAAATCTATAATAATCAACTTATACATTGTATTGTATGTAACTTTGTTATTTGTTGAAACAAAAGTTTGAATTGTATTTGAAATTGTGACCATTCAACTCTAAGTATTTATGAAATAAAGAGAACTTCAAAAGAATATTGTTTTTCTCACTTATTCCTAAATGGAAGGAGGAGACTCAGGCAGTACACTCAAAAAATAGCAGTATACTCATGAAGGACACTCAAGGAGAAATGAATGATTGATGAAGAGTTGACCCATGATGAGAATTTAAGACTAGTTGAAAAAAAATATTGAATTGTTCAGAAATCTAAACAGATTCTTGCCCAGGACATTAAAGGAAAAAATCCTGAATGGAAGGAGGACACTCAGGCAGTACACTCAAGAGAAATGAATGATTGATGAAGAGTTGACCCCTGATGAGAATTTTAATCTAGTTGACTGTTGAATTGGTCAGTTAAACTAGCAGTACAGATTCTCTGTTCTGCCATCTCCATCAACTTCCCAAATCAAGGTTTTGGCTCCGTTCATCAACTTGCCATTTTGGGCTTTGGTGGATTACAGCTCTCACTGTGGACTTGGTCAGTTAAACTAGCAGTACAGATTCTCTGTTCTGCCATCTCCATCAACTTCCGAAATCAGGGATTTGGCTCCGTTCATCAACTTGCCATTTTGGCCTTTGGTGGATTACAGCTCTCACTGTGGACTTGGTCAGTCAAAGCAGCAGTAGAGATGCTAAACCCTGATTTGGGAAGTTGATGGGAGAGGTCAGAACAGATGATCTGTACTGCTAGTTCCACTGACCAAGTCTACAGTGAGAGCTGAAATCCAGCAAAGTCCAATATGACAAGTTGGTGAACTGAGCCAAAACCCTGATTTGGCAAGTTGATATGGAGATGGCAGAACAGAGGATCTCTACTGCTAGCCCAACTGACCAAGTCCACAGTGAGAGCTGAAATCCACCAAAGCCCAGAATGGCAAGTTGATGAAGTCGGCCAAAACCCTGATTTGGGAAGTTGATGGGAGAAGGCAGAACAGAGCATTTCTACTGCTAGTGCCATTAACCAAATCAACAGTGAGAGCTGAAATCCACCAAAAGCCAAAATGGCAAGTTTGTGAACTGAGCCAAAACCCTGATTTGGAAAGTTGATGGAGATGGCAGAACAGATATCAACTTCCCAAATCAGGGTTTTGGCTCAGTTCATCAACTTGTCATATTGGACTTTGGTCGATTTCAGCTCTCACTGTTGATTTGGTCAATGGTACTAGCAGCAGAAAAGATCTGTTCTGCCGTCTTCCATCAAATTGCCAAATCAGTGTTTTGGCTCAGTTCACCAACTTGCCATATTGGACTTTGGTGGATTTCAGCTCTCACTTTCAACTTGGTCAGTCAAAGTAGCAGTAGAGATGCTAAACCCTGATTTGGCAAGTTGATGGAGATGGCAGAACAGAGGATCTGTACTGCTAGTTCCACTGACTAAGTCCACAGTGAGAGCTGAAATCCACCAAAAGCCAAAATGGCAAGTTGATGAAGTCAGCCAAAACCCTGATTTGGAAAGTTGATGGAAGAGGGCAGAACAGAGCATTTCTACTGCTAGTACCATTGACCAAATCAACAATAGCAGCTGAAATCCACCGAAAGCCAAACTGGCAAGTTGATGAACTGAGCCAAAACCCTGATTTGGGAAGTTGATATCTGTTCTGCCATCTCCATCAACTTCCCAAATCAGGGTTTTGGCTGACTTCATCAACTTGCCAGTTTGGCTTTCGGTGGATTTCAGCTGTTATTGTTGATTTGGTCAATGGTACTAGCAGTAGAAATGCTATGTTCTGCCCTCTTCCATCAACTTTCCAAATCAGGGTTTCGGCTGACTTCATCAACTTGCCATTTTGGCTTTTGGTGGATTTCAGCTGAACTCTACTGCTAGCCCCACTGACCAAGTCAACACTGAGAGCTGAAATCCACCAAAGCCCAAAATGGCAAGTTGAGATGTTCCCCATTTCGCATGACACACCTAACATTTGGAAGTACATGGGCTGTAAATGAAGAATTGAATTGAGGCCAGTAGGATTTGGTTTTCTAATCACTCAAATAAAGAAATTAGAATTCAAGTGGAAGAGATGCAAGCTGAAATTGAATTTTACAGGAGAAACCCTCAAATCAGAATTGAATTTTACCCCTTGCATGCAAGGGTACTTCAGAGACCGATGCACTATATCACATCCAAGCCGCTTTGGGGTTTCACACATCCTTTCGATCCTGCCGGATAGGTGAGCCACAATTTTTCTTACACTGACAAAGGAACACATAAAAACACAAAAACCAAACTTGTGTGTTCCGTCTTGTCATTACATACAGAATGGATTTGAATTTTGCAGCTCTCTCCTGAGTTTACCTCATGAGAGCAGAGGGACTTATCCCTTCGGAGGTGACATCCCTTTCTAGAGGGGAAATGTATCATGCATACATTGGTAGGTCACCACGGTGAATGGCGAGGCAGGGGCCATTCACACTCGAATGTTCGACTTCGGACAGTTGTGACAAGCTTGAAACTTAATCGACTTAGACTCGGTCCTGTTTTCCCGGGGCAGGACTTGGTTGACAGTCGAAGTAGCTCTGTGTTTTCCCGGGGCCCAGAGCTTCGTGTTTTGGGTTTGTCACACTGACCGAAGTTGAACATTCGAGATTTATTATGGTTCTGACATTCGATTGGCCTTCTTATGTCAGAACCATTGTGTGAATGTGTGTGTGAATGTGTGTGTGCTACTAACCCATTGTCCATTGTGAATGTGTGTGTGCTCCTAACCCATTGTCCCACTGCCATTGATGATGCATGTCTAATCACTACTTTCTCTTTCAGCTACTGTATACACTGTGATTGTTGATGTATGTCTAATCCACAACCTTCTTTTTCAGCTGTCCGGTATGTACGGTGGACACAACATAGCAGGCCTCTGCGCTTGGTTGGTTGTGACAGCCAGTGGCGAGGGTGGGGCCACTGGAATTTTTTTTTTGGATGAAATCACTTTCGGCCATTTTCGTCTAAATTTCTAGTGGGGTGAAACATCCAAAGGCGTTTTGCTGGCAGATGCAAGTAACCTCGGCCCGGTACGGTGGGCGCAACATAGCAGGCCTCTGCGCTTGGTTGGTTGCGACAGTCAGTGGCGAGGGTGGGGCCACTGACATCTCGTTTATGATTTTGCCTTTTCACCGCTTTGTTTGAACACCTCTTGAGGAGGGGTTGCCTTTTGTCTCTCTTTATTTCTTGAGCACCCGTGGGTCTTGAGTGATTCAAGCACTCTTTAATGATCAGGCCTGCAGTGTATGTGCATGTTTGTACATGTCTGTACACAATGTAGCACCATAAAGGATATACACTCTTACTGTTCAGCAACAACAGTGTGTGCTTATGCGCTCTTTTTATTTTTTTGTATATCTGGTGCCTCGGGAGAGCCAGGGTAGTCGATGCGCTATGGAGATAGGCGGAAGACTGGGACTTTGACACGAAGCTGATCCCCTCTCTCTGTCGCTCATATGTAGAAGGATCGACTCTTATATGCTTTGGCTACTTTATGTTCATCCAAATTCCATTGGCCAGTGTACGGAAACTTGGGGGGTGTGGAGCCGAGGATGTGATGCATGGCCGAGCATGTTGGCGAAGACTGGGACTTTGACACGAAGCTGATCCCCTCTCCCAGTACCTCGATGTATCTGATGTTGCTATCAAGATACCAGGCATGGATCCATTGGCGGCTCTTGTAGCTTTCTCAAGGGGTAGAAATGCACTGGTCGGCCCGGTACGGTGGGCGCAACATAGCAGGCCTCTGAGCTTGGTTGGTTGCGACAGTCAGTGGCGAGGGTGGGGCCACTGACATCTCGTTTATGATTTTGCCTTTTCACCGCTTTGTTTGAACACCTCTTGAGGAGGGGTTGCCTTTTGTCTCTCTTTATTTCTTGAGCACCCGTGGGTCTTGAGTGATTCAAGCACTCTTTAATGATCAGGCCTGCAGTGTATGTGCATGTTTGTACATGTCTGTACACAATGTAGCACCATAAAGGATATACACTCTTACTGTTCAGCAACAACAGTGTGTGCTTATGCGCTCTTTTTATTTTTTTGTATATCTGGTGCCTCGGGAGAGCCAGGGTAGTCGATGCGCTATGGAGATAGGCGGAAGACTGGGACTTTGACACGAAGCTGATCCCCTCTCTCTGTCGCTCATATGTAGAAGGATCGACTCTTATATGCTTTGGCTACTTTATGTTCATCCAAATTCCATTGGCCAGTGTACGGAAACTTGGGGGGTGTGGAGCCGAGGATGTGATGCATGGCCGAGCATGTTGGCGAAGACTGGGACTTTGACACGAAGCTGATCCCCTCTCCCAGTACCTCGATGTATCTGATGTTGCTATCAAGATACCAGGCATGGATCCATTGGCGGCTCTTGTAGCTTTCTCAAGGGGTAGAAATGCACTGGTCGGCCCGGTACGGTGGGCGCAACATAGCAGGCCTCTGCGCTTGGTTGGTTGCGACAGCCAGTGGCGAGGGTGGGGCCACTGGAATTTTTTTTTGAGACAAAGATCACTTTCGGACATTTTCTCTAAATTCAGATAAAATCACTTTTGGCCATTTTCTTCTCTCAAAATTGCCAGTAGAAAAAAGGATAGAATATAATAACATAGTGCATCCAGTACAGGATGCTTCTTTGTAAGAAAGCATATAATAACTTAGTGTGTCCAGTACAGGATGCCTTCTGATTGTGATATGACATGTCTAATGCACAACCTTCCTTTTCAGCTGTCCGGTATGTACAGTGGGCGCAACATAGCAGGCTTCTGCGCTTGGTTGGTTGCGACAGCCAGTGGCGAGGGTGGGGCCACTGGAATTTTTTTTTTGAGATAAAGATCACTTTTGGCCATTTTTTTCTAAAGCTCAAAAGCGGTGAAACATCCAAAGGCATCCTGCTGGCAGATGCAAGTAACCATTTTCATCACCATCACTTCATCACTTCATACATCATCATTGCATTGGGGATTTTCTTAACCATGTGTCCAGTACAGGATGCATTCACATTGTGATATGACATGTCTAATGCACAACCTTCCTTTTCAGCTGTCCGGTATGTACGCAGGACGCAACATAACAGGCCTATGCGCTTGGTTGGTTGCGACAGCCAGTGGCGAGGGTGGGGCCACTGGCAATCTGTTTCCTACAAATTTCTATCCACTCTTATGTGTTTAAATGTTGTGATGTCCTGTGTTGTACCATAGCTAGCTCGTGTAGAATCGCATGCAAAGAGAAAAAAGGATATTGAAAGGAATCATCATTGTCATCATCACTGGAAGGACTACACACACACACTACATGGATACCTAGCTTCATCATCATTGCAAGGACTACACACATACTACATGGATACTTAGCTTCTTAGAATAGGTAGACATACAACTTAACTTCTTAGAGTAGGCAGGCATATGATACACTTAGCTTCTTAGAGTAGGCAGGCATATGACACACTTAGCTTCTTAGAGTAGGCAGGCATATAACACACTTAGCTTCTTAGAGTAGGCAGGGGTAAAGGAGGTGGCAAACCAAACGGATGGTCACCACTGTTAACAGCGAGGATGGGGCTGTTGACACCATAAAAATACAAAAACAGATTTGAAAGGCATCATAAAAAGGTACACACATAAAAACAGGTCAAAAGGTAAACTCATACAAAATGTCCACACAAAAAGAGGTCAAAAGGTATAGACATACAAACACTTAGCTTCTTGGAGTAGGCAGGCATATGATACACTTAGCTTCTTAGAGAAGGCAGGCATATGATACACTTAGATTCTTAGAGTAGGCAGGCATATAACACACTTAGCTTCTTAGAGTAGGCAGGGGTAAAGGAGGTGGCAAACCAAAAGGATGGTCACCACTGTTAACAGCGAGGATGGGGCTGTTGACACCATAAAAAATACAAAAACAGATATGAAAGGCATTATAAAAAGGTACACACATAAAAACAGGTCAAAAGGTAAACTCATACAAAATGTCCACACAAAAAGAGGTCAAAAGGTATAGACATACAAACACTTAGCTTCTTGGAGTAGGCAGGCATTCAAACACTTAGCTTCTCAGAGTAGGCAGGCATACAAACACACTTAGCTTCTTAGAGTAGGCAGACATATAACACACTTAGTTTCTTAGAGTAGGCAGGGGTAAAGGAGGTGGCAAGACAAAAGGATGGTCACCACTGTTGACAGCGAGGATGGGGCTGTCAATATTAAAACACTATGTCATCACATATGAATAATGAAAAGGTACAATAGTGAAAAGTATTTAAAGATAAAAGCTTTTTTTTTACAAAGAAATAAAAGAAAGTGACCTTGCATGCCTCTCACTTTTTCTCTGAAGGTAATCCCTCCTTTACCTTGAAGGTAATCCATATTTTGCATTGAAGGTAATCCCTTTTTCTCTGAAGGTAATCCCTTTTTTATTAAGAGTCATCACCTATAATTGCAAAATATTTTGGAAGAAATAGATTTTTTTTTTCCGACAGAAATTATTGAAAGTGACCGTGCATGCCTCTCACTTTTTCTCTGAAGGTAATCCATCCTTTACCTTGAAGGTAATCCATCTTTTACATTGAAGGTAATCCCTTTTTCTCTGAAGGTAATCCCTTTTTCTCTGAAGGTAATCCCTCCTTTACCTTGAAGGTAATCCATATTTTGCATTGAAGGTAATCCCTTTTTCTCTGAAGGTAATCCCTTTTTTATTAAGAGTCATCACCCATAATTGCTCCACATGAAAAATATTTTGGAATAAATAGATTTTCTTTTTTCGGACAGAAATTATTGAAAGTGACCGTGCATGCCTCTCACTTTTTCTCTGAAGGTAATCCCTCCTTTACCTTGAAGGTAATCCATCTTTTACCTTGAAGGTAATCCCTTTTTCTCTGAAGGTAATCCCTTTTTTATTAAGAGTCATCACCCATAATTGCTCCACATGAAAAATATTTTGGAATAAATAGATTTTTTTTTTCCGACAGAAATTATTGAAAGTGACCGTGCATGCCTCTCACTTTTTTTCTGAAGGTAATCCCTTCTTTAACTTGAAGGTAATCCATCTTATACCTTGAAGGTAATCCCTTTTTCTCTGAAGGTAATCCCTTTTTTATTAAGAGTCATCACCCATAATTGCTCCACATGAAAAATATTTTGGAATAAATAGATTTTTTTTTTCCGACAGAAATTATTGAAAGTGACCGTGCATGCCTCTCACTTTTTTTCTGAAGGTAATCCCTTCTTTAACTTGAAGGTAATCCATCTTATACCTTGAAGGTAATCCCTTTTTCTCTGAAGGTAATCCCTCCTTTACCTTGAAGGTAATCCATCTTTTACATTGAAGGTAATCCCTTTTTCTCTGAAGGTAATCCCTTTTTCATTAAGAGTCATCACCCATAATTGCTCCACATGAAAAATATTTTGGAATAAATAGATTTTATTTTTTTGGACAGAAATTATTGAAAGTGACCGTGCATGCCTCTCACTTTTTCTCTGAAGGTAATCCATCCTTTACCTTGAAGGTAATCCATCTTTTACATTGAAGGTAATCCCTTTTTCTCTGAAGGTAATCCCTCCTTTACCTTGAAGGTAATCCATCTTTTACCTTGAAGGTAATCCCTTTTTCTCTGAAGGTAATCCCTCCTTTACCTTGAAGGTAATCCATTTTTTGCATTGAAGGTAATCCCTTTTTCTCTGAAGGTAATCCCTTTTTTATTAAGAGTCATCACCCATAATTGCTCCACATGAAAAATATTTTGGAATAAATAGATTTTCTTTTTTCGGACAGAAATTATTGAAAGTGACCGTGCATGCCTCTCACTTTTTCTCTGAAGGTAATCCCTCCTTTACCTTGAAGGTAATCCATCTTTTACCTTGAAGGTAATCCCTTTTTCTCTGAAGGTAATCCCTCCTTTACCTTGAAGGTAATCCATATTTTACATTGAAGGTAATCCCTTTTTTATTAAGAGTCATCACCCATAATTGCTCAACATGAAAAATATTTTGGAATAAATAGATTTTTTTTTTCGACAGAAATTATTGAAAGTGACCGTGCATGCCTCTCACTTTTTCTCTGAAGGTAATCCCTTCTTTACCTTGAAGGTAATCCATCTTTTACCTTGAAGGTAATCCCTTTTTCTCTGAAGGTAATCCCTCATTTACCTTGAAGGTAATCCATCTTTTTCTCTGAAGGTAATCCCTTTTTTATTAAGAGTCATCACCCATAATTGCTCCACATGAAAAATATTTTGGAATAAATAGATTTTATTTTTTGGACAGAAATTATTGAAAGTGACCGTGCATGCCTCTCACTTTTTCTCTGAAGGTAATCCCTCCTTTACCTTGAAGGTAATCCCTTTTTCTCTGAAGGTAATCCCTCCTTTACCTTGAAGGTAATCCATATTTTGCATTGAAGGTAATCCCTTTTTCTCTGAAGGTAATCCCTTTTTTATTAAGAGTCATCACCCATAATTGCTCCACATGAAAAATATTTTGGAATAAATAGATTTTTTTTTTCCGACAGAAATTATTGGAAGTGACCGTGCATGCCTCTCACTTTTTCTCTGAAGGTAATCCATCTTTTACCTTGAAGGTAATCCCTTTTTCTCTGAAGGTAATCCCTCCTTTACCTTGAAGGTAATCCATATTTTGTATTGAAGGTAATCCCTTTTTCTCTGAAGGTAATCCCTTTTTTATTAAGAGTCATCACCCATAATTGTTCCACATGAAAAATATTTTGGAATAAATAGATTTTATTTTTTGTACAGAAATTATTGAAAGTGACCATGCATGCCTCTCACTTTTTCTCTGAAGGTAATCCATCCTTTACCTTGAAGGTAATCCATCTTTTACATTGAAGGTAATCCCTTTTTCTCTGAAGGTAATCCCTTTTTCATTAAGAGTCATCACCAATAATTGCTCCACATGAAAAATATTTTGGAATAAATAGATTCATCCATATTAGTACCCCCACATGGAAATTAATTGAAGATTACAGAATTCACTCTAACAGTTCCTTGCCCAATTAATGAAAGTTCTGCACTTTATGAGTTGGCTTGTATAATTGCTCCACATTTAGATTATTGAATGTTACAATTCTTTCTTCTCTTTTTCTGAAGGTACCATACCTGTCTTATATCCTTGAAGGTGCCATGCCTAATTCATGTAATGAAACAGTGAGGAGACAATTATCTTTAAATGCCCTTTTTATTTCCCAAATACAGAAGAAAACCTCAGTTTACTTTACTGTTAACAACAATTTCAGTGTTGCTTTGATGATTCTTCTGAGACTATAGGAAAAACTCTTTTAGTGTGACAAATCTTCCTGCTTTCTCCATGATAATTCTGATGATTCATCTGACTGCTTTCCTCGTCACTGGGTCTTCCTTTGATCAGTAAGAACCAATGCTCTGTTTTTTTTTCTCCTCAAACATGGGATCTCTGAGGGTCTTTTTATGGTGCCTTATTTCAAGGGAGGAACATGAAGTCAAATAGGCTTCAAAAAGAGATGTAGATCATTGTTCTTTTGCAGCAATTGCAGAATCTACCAAGAACATATTTGATTTTTCCTTGAAATCCAGAATCAGGAAACAGAGAAGCGGATGCCTTCAACCAGAATTCTATTCTGGCCCAAGACATCAATGTTAACCCAATTCAGCTGTTCTACTACCTCGGTTTTCTGCAGTGGAAAATACTTCACTTTTGCAGAAGGGCGAGAATCATGCAATGATATCCTGGCTTGTCTCTTGGGTTTGTTCTTACCATTCTTAGAAACAAACACTCTGCATGCATATTGGTTCATTATACCACACATAAAGAGTGTTCTCCTTAATTTCTGAAATGCTTGAGGTCTCCTTTTCATTCCGCAGTCTGATACTCTTATATGTGGAGGCCCATGGGCAGATCTTGGAACAATGTCCCCACTGATGTTGAGAACTGTTTGAATGTATGCTTTGGCATGATCTTTGTTGTTTGTTGTATCACAAGTGAAACCTTCCAGGGCACATGTGGGAATCCTGATCATGCAGTATCTCTTTTTTAATGGAACAATGGACACTTCTATTGGCAGCCAGGGTTCCAGAGCTTTCAGTCTACTGCTAGGAATTTTGCAATAGGTGTGATCATTCTTGACATGGGTGGAAATGCAAAAGTCATACAGTGCTAGCAAAACATGTTTGGCTCTAGCACATGTACTCACTGTATGTTCAAGTGGTTTGTTACTGATAGCATTCCATTGGAAATCAATGGACATATTGAGATTACTTCCTACAAAGGTGACAGCATCAGCTTTGTATACTTTAGTTGGAATGACATTGCAAGGACTAATGACTATTGGAACAAAGGTTGTGCCATCCCAACAGTCAAAGCAGCTTCTTGTGCTGTTTGCCAAAATCTTAGCACTGACCCATTTGTCATCTTAGCACTGACCCATTTGTCATGACACTTTGAATATAAGCAATAACTATCAGGAACTACAAACATGATACTTTTGTTTTTGATTTCACAACTTTAATAATACAACATTGGCATAAAATGATTAAAAGGCAGAGACAATTGGTGACAAGTGATTATCTGACAGACTTCCAAGTGGATACAAATTGTCATACAGCAAGGCACTGACATCTAGGTCTAACATGTTCAGGTCAGCGATGGGAAATTCCTGATCCAACTCTTTGATTATCTGGTTGAGCCTCTCACCCATGCTGTGCTCCTTGTTCAGTCTCTCTTCCATCTCGGACATTCGCTGTCCCATCTTTTCTTCCATGTCATCAAACTTGTCAGTTAACTCCTTGTTGAGACCCCTTAGATGGTCTATGTCCAAATTGAGCATTCTAAGCTTTTCCTCCATCTCGACTTTCTCATGTAGCAATTCATCACGTTCTTTTGTGATAGCCTCCAGTTCAGCTTGAAGTAACTCAATGTCTGCAATTTCCTTCTTCATCCTATCAATGTGTGCCTGTTTCTCTTGAATTTCTTTGTCCTTTTGTGCCAGTTCCTGTTTTACCATCTTGGACCTGATGTAAACTTTGTTGTAAAGAACTCCAGCAACTTCTATTCCCATCTCGGGGCAGACACCATCTATGTCACACCAAGTAAACTTTCCAAGCGGAAGAAGCTTCAAGAGATGAGGTATACCATCTCTGTCAGGTACAGTGGCCTCTGATTGTGAGACAAAATTATATACCAGACCAGATACCATGGTCGCTCCAAATCTGAGGAAGTTGTTTTGTCTGTTCTCCCATTCAGGCTTCACCCAGAAGTTTATGCTAGAGTACATGTTAGTTTCAATCTTTAGATGTCGATTAGGTTGTCTCTTGTGATTGAGTCGTTCAGGTTCCTGAACGATGATGCTGCTCTTTTGCTTTTCTATCTGCCCATCTGTGTTTCTTGTTTGTACACCAATTCTTTTACATGACTGGTTGTTCGGGAAGTGCACTTTTAGAGTCAAATCACCTGATTCCTTCTCTTGCACTTGAACACTATCACCCAGATGAGCTGTCCCGAGTTTCACCTGTTCAACATGTTCCTGTTTGACCTTGGTCTCAAGTACCCTGTTGCATGAGAAACTAAGCTTCAGCCTTGTGCATACAATTGGAATGATATGTTCCTTGTTACCAAAAAACACATGCATGTCAAGCACATTTTCAGCATCTGGCAGGAGTTCATCCACTTCTATTCCTGCAGCTTGCAGGTCTGCTTTCATGTCTTTTGCTGTTACGCGGGAAGAAAATGCCACAGGGACAAAGATGGTGGTACAGATTGCCTTGGACTTCTGATTTTTTCTCTTTGAGTCCTGGCGTAAGTGAAGTCTCAAGTTGGTTCCATTGGTAAACTCACAGACATGTTCATATCTGGCTAGGTGACTCCTTGATGGCACTCCAGTTGGTAGCCTGCTGCCAGTTTTCTTACTCCAGGAAGTGTTATATTGAATTTGCCTTGTGCAAGCTGGATCCAGCATTGTCCTTGTTGGGCTTTCTCTCATGAGAAAACAGGATTTGTTGATGACCTGTTTGCCACATGATTTGCAGGACACACCTTCAAGCCACATAGGATAGGTTGCTTCTATTCCTGGCTCCCACATATCATTGTGTGACAAGTAGCATGAGGAACATGCCACATCTACAGAGTACAACATGACATTGGACCTTGTCAAGTGCATCTGTACACTGACAATATCCTTGTCACTCAGCTGATATAGCGATTGGCTTTCGTCCATAGGCTTCGGGTCCAATTCAATGCAACCAAAGCCATACATGAGCTCCAAATACTGAAGGTGAATCCTACTCATGATTTCTGTGCAGGTGGTGAGAAACAAAGGAACAAGAGGCTGACCTCTTTCTTTTGTCTCCTCAAAGAAGTCTATGACATGGGTCCTGCCTTCCGAATATATCACTCGCTGTGTGTCTATGGCTGCAAGAACAGGGAAGTCATTGCATCTCCGACCAAGTGCCTTTTGTTCCAATGTTTCACTGTCTGCATTGAATATTTTCATCATGACATCATTGCATGCTTCAGCATATGAGAGTGAACCATTTAGATGCTTTGCAATGGCATCTGGTAATCCCAAGACAACAGCACGGACTCCAGAGGTCAGCTGTGGGAAGGAAGTGTCCTGCTCTACCTGGCTGGTGTTGCATATTGTGTTGTCGACAACAAACACATCCTTTGGGTCTATGACTTCATTTTTGTCTGTTGCCCACTTTGCTGGATGGAGGAGAAATTGTGCCAGTGTAACAGATGGGCAGGCCTTCATATCAATGATAAGTTGGGTGGGGTCACACTGACCTAAGATTCTAGCCCATACATTGTAGTTGAAAATCAAATGTGTCAGGTTGGTGAATCTAACAAACCTTGTCTGGAAAGGGAAGTGCCCATCCATGTCATTCCTTGAAATAAAATTTGGATTTGTTTTATCCACATTGATTAAAACCCTGTTTTTTCTCAGAGCCATTGATGCTCTCTTGTTTAACTTCCTTCTCATGATGATGTTCTCTACAGGCTCTACCATGATAGGCTCTGTAGTCTGTAACACAGGTAACAACTCTCCTTTACCCGTGAGTTCTTGAACTGTCTCAAGCCTGTACTTTGCAGCTTCATCTTCTGCTAATTTTCTCTTTTTTGATTTTGTAGTTTGTTTGAGCTCTTTCACCTTCCTTTTCTGACTGACAACATTGAACTTAGGCTTGGGTATGTCCTCCATGATTCATATGTGGAACTTCAACTGATGCAGAGCTCTTTATATATACTCTGTTCTTAAATGCAAATTTTGGTCACATGACTGATTTGCATATTGACTTTCAGCAAGGTGTCATGTGTCTTTAAATTGTCCAATCACTGAAATTCAAGGACTAATATGCAAAAGTGTTGTCATGTGATAAAGCTCTAATTTGCATATTGAGATAAAACTATATAAGCACAGAAGGTTTGAACTGGTTAAAAACAAAGGAATGGGCTTTTCCCTAATGCCAAGGGTTCATCATGACAGCGTCTCCAGCAAAAGATATACTACTATACATCATGGAGGAACAACACAAATTGAAGAAGGGTTTAAGAAAAGCTGTGGACTATGTAATGCAAAAGCATACCATAACATTCAATAACAATACAAGAAAACTGTTTAACACAGGAAAGTCTCTGGAGGCTGCTTTTGTTTCTTCTGCCAGAGAAATGTTCAAGGACAATATGTGTAGCTGGGGTAGAATACTCACTGTCTACATATTTGGAGCCTGTTTGACTAAGACATACAGAAAAGAGGGTGTACAAGTCAACCTTATTTGGCTTTCAGAGGTAATGGATCTTTGCATCATGATAAAATGGGGCAAGTGGATTGAGGAAAATGGTTCTTTCAAAAGCATGGAATCACACTTTCCAGAACCCATTGAAGACACCATTTTCAGAGGACTTTTGACAATAGCTGCTGTTGGATTGACTTGTATAGCCATTGTTTCAATATTCTAATATGTAATGCTATGATAAAGACCCATGTCAAGATAATCAAAGTCTCATTTTATGTTATTGATATGATCATGACTGAAGACAGATTAGTGTAATGGGATTGCTTCATGTTTTATTGAAATAAACCATTAAAAGATATCTTGAATTCTTCTACCTTTGACATCTAAGTAATCAGTGATTTAGTTATTCATCTAGGAATAGCAGATATTATCATGAGGAGACAAAATATTCTTCATATAATGTAAATGAAATATTGATTTATTCAAATTTTCATGGCACCCATTGATTAAACCATTATGGCATGTTCACTATGATTTCTAATAAACCAGCTGCTAATCAATTTACCCTCTCTCATAATTAAAGATGAACATGTATAACTGTTTATGAATCAAAAATATTGTTCTATGTTATCTTTTCAAAACAAGACAACTAAATTCAGTTTGTTTTCATTTATTCACTCATTGCTGCAGCACCTCCCAAACATGCGCAGCTCTCACCCAGGTCTAGGCACTTCTTGTGGACCTCATTGTTGCAGTGGTGGCACTTGACCAGCTGATGCTTAGTAGACAGCTTGCTGAGATGCAGTCTTCCTTTGCATATGGCACACTTTGTCGTTGATTTCACAACCTCTTTTGGCTGCTCCTCCCAAGACTGTGGTGTTGTGGCATCTCTGGGGGCCTGCTCTTGCATGTCCAAGACAGAGCTGAGAATGTTCAGTTGTCCCAGTTTCCTCTGTAGCAGGGCATGTGATATCTGGCCATGTTTGGAGAGTGAACTTTGCATGTTCTCTATCCAGCGTTTGGCTCCACTGAGCACCAACTGAGTTAGCTCCTTATTGGACTTGTTCATGCTAGCAAATGTGTAGGTATTGGGTCAACTGTCCTTTTTAAATAGTATCTAAGTATGCAAATATATCGGTCACATGACTGAGTTGTCCAATGAGTGAGCAGATTAGCCAGTCACATGTTAAGAAATACTGTTTACTTTTCTAACCAGCTTTCAAGTCATGTGACAGGACGATGTGCTCATTCAATGGAAGGCTCTGTCATGTGACTGGAACACAAATTTGCATATCCACATTTCCTTGAGTGCAAGAACTATGATGTGTTCATTCATTGGATAGCTCTGTCATGTGACTGAATCACTAATTTGCATATTGATATTTCCATAAATACAAGACCCTGCCTGCACTAGACATCATTATGACATCAGGACCATGGATTGCAGTAGACAAACAGCTGCAGCCAGGGCATTCAATGCTCTGACTGGACTAGAGTCTTGGGCAGTATATATGAAGAGACAGCTGTCTCTGGGTCAACTGGACCGTGACTCCCAGCAAGTTGGCATAGGATTTATGCTTGAGACAACAGAAGCTATTGCTCCTATATTGAACACAGCTGATCAGTTAGCGTTAGACTGGTTAGCAACCAAACTGCAAGAACCAACTCTTGTGCAGCCACCAACAGATTCACCAGCAAGTCCAGATCCTGTCAATGATGATGTGGGATATGACACGGATGGTAGTGAAGATGACCTTCCGCCATTTGTCCTACCATTTAGAGGAACTAGGACATCTACGGAGGAAGCCATTGTGATATCAGATGATGAGGGTGATGAGGTACCAAACTTAAATGACAAACCATCTACTGTTGAGAAGAATGTCCCCCGAGACAATGATGACTTTGACGATGAGTTACCAGACATTCCACCTCTAGTGGAAGTAAACAGAGCAACAGAACAATCTGCGAGCAATGAGGGTGACAGGAGAGGGCAGAAAAGGCAGCTTGAAGGAGATGATCCAGAATCTGATACCTGTGCCATTTGCTTTGAGCCATTGACAGAGTCTTCAGGATCAGCAGGAAGATTGATGACTGTTGGCAAATATCGTCTATCAACATCAAACCTAACAGCAATGACACCATGCAACCACACGTTTCATGGAAGCTGCTTGAAGAAGTGGAAAAGTAAGCATAGCAGCTGCCCAGTTTGCAGAAGTAACCTTCGTGGCATTCTCTTTGGTCCATTAAAAGAAAAGAAAAACTAAAAACTTGTTCAGTCTTATTATTTCATTCCTGTGATCACCTGTCATTGTAGTTCATAATCTGTTCCCATTCAGAAGCACACATCTGAGAGCAAAATATATCACCTTTTCCACATGCTAAACAGCACTCATGACAGGTGTTCCTTTCACAGTTCGCACAACAAAACATTTGGTCCCCTGATAACTGTTTCTTGGGACATATGTCACAGTCGTAGAATATGTCTTCTGCTAAATCAGTGACAGTCGTACTATATCTGTCATGCCAGTCTAGTTGTTTTGTTATAGTCTCAGTTTCTATTCCTGATATATAGTCTAACAGTCCCTGAAAAGATAAAGTGTCATCTTCCTCTGGTAGTGTCACCGGTGTTGGATTGTATGTTGTCAATGTCTTTGATTCTGATGTGCGGAGAAATTCTATTATCTCCTGTAATTGTTCATCATCATTCTTGGAAGAAGCCATTCTTTAACTGTTTACCCACCATGCATTAATAGTCAATCATAACAATGTGGATTTAGATTTTAGTTGTGTGGATATGTTAATGATGTTGCTGCTTTTAGAGACATCAACTTGAATATGATGGATGACACAGGGAACACAGCTCTACCTCCTGAAAAAGTTATCTCTGACCTCCGTGTAGAGAACTCTCTTTTGAAGAAACAGCTATCAGATTTCCAAATCTCACACATGAACTTTCTGGCATATCAAAGACACAGAGCTTTAGAGAATTACAGTCAAGTATATCGAGCATCTCAAGTGAATGGGAAAGTCAAGTGTGATATCACCAGCAAAGATGACCATAAGTTGGATGATGAAAATGAGGATATCATTGATGTACCCATGGCCAAAACCCTGCAAACATCTGGTTATCCAGCCTCACCACCACCACAAGCTCTACCCGAAAAACATAATATGCTTGAGTGCCCTAAGTGCCACCAGCGGTTTTCCGAAGATCAATCAGTGCTGTTTATTGAACATCATAATAAGGTCATCTCATCAGGGCTAACTGATCTTGTTCGAGGGAAGTGATACATTAGGATGACAACTAAATAAAAGAAATCAAAATATTGTACCATTTCCCATTGTATTACTTAAAATTCTGCGGATGTAACCTCAAATTTAACGTCAAGAGTAAAATAATAGCCAATTATGACCATAAGAGAATGTTTGATGAGCTGCTCACAGAACTCTATGGACATAGAGAATCATTTTCCTCTCAGATAGATATGATGACGGATTCTTCGGAAAAAGTAAAATGGCTATGACAGCAACATTGACTATACATGCGATAACATCTGTGATCTTAGAAGGGAAAATGTTCTTTTAAAGAAACTGAAGAAATGATTTTCTTTCAAAAATGGTGTAATGCGTAAGCATGATGATAATGTTGCATGAACTTTTAATGACACATTGAACATCTCAGATTATTGGTGTTATAGAATAAATAAGAATATGATAATTCTTTTCAGATTTTCAGTTTTATTGCTTTTCAGGATACATTCAACTTTTTTTTTCATATAGGTACTTGTTATATTTCACCGGATCAGTTTTCTGAACAGCATTTTGTCTTCTTCCCTTCTAAGAGACTTCATAAAAAACAAACGTCTACGACTTTCTCTCAATTGGCTTGCATCAGCCTGCTCAGGTGGATGTACTTCTTGTAGCTGCAGCTGTAGTTTTATAGACGGGTCAAATTCCAGAAATGCCATACAGGTTGGACATAATTTGCTCCTGGTAGAGGCCAAACAAGTATCCAAATGCCTTTCTTTCAATGTCATGTTTTGTCCCAAGAGAGAGCACTTGGAGCACATCAAGCTTTTACTGTCCGCCATTTCAAAACAAGACCTCCTGCCTTGACAAATTGTAGTTTGCATGCAATCTGAATGACCAACACTCAATACAGTATGGTTCTTTGGGTTAAACAGAGATAACATGACACACATGTTTGAGTCATCCCTGTAGCACCTGTGCTCTAATCTCTCTGAATCCAAGAAATATCCAAAAGAGGAAGGTCTCTTGGTCAAACCCCAGTGGGTCAAGAGTTCCATGCAGTATGAACACATGACCATGTTGCATTTCTTAGAAAACGTTCCCCCTGCTGTGGCTTGGTGGATACACTTCATTGATCTCACTGGAAATATCTGATATTGGACATAGAGAGAACACATCCTCATATACATCAGAAGTACAAATTTAACATATTTCTTCATTTGGGGATTCAAACTTCTAACAAAAGCTCTGAGTATCCTAGGCTGATGACACTGTATCAGTCCTTCCAGAACACCAGCAGTTTGGTCTGCCCTCACATAATGCAAAGCTACCAAAGGGAAAGTGTGTGAGACTTTTCGAGACAGTATTAAATGCAGTCTGTTCATGTCTTGGTGTTCTTCAAATGATGTGGGATCAATATTTATACTGTGCAAACACCTGAGAATGATTGAGTTCTGACGATGAACAGGCAACATTTTTGGTTTGGGTAGCAGGTATGTAATATTAACATTTCCATCCTTGGCATACATTTCCTCCATCTTGGATAAACGATACTTTACATCCACCAACATCTGGACAAGAAACTCATTACCAGGCAAAGATAGTGTTCCATATACCAAGTGGAGAAGTGCAAATCTCTTGTCTCCTTTCTTTCCTCTCATATGAGAGAAAATGAGCTGATCGTAAGCCTCTGAGAAGCTAGCATGGACATCGATAGAGGGATCTATGGTCCTTTTGTTTCCTAGAAAGTCTCTCAGCCATCTAGCAAACTTGGTTGCACAGTCTCCCTCATCAACTAAAGGGGAAAGCAGTGGATTCAGAATGCTCACAACAACCAGAACGATAATTTTCTGTATAATCCGTTCAAATGAACAAGCATCGAAAGAAGACAGCACACAGCAGTCCCATGAGCAGTCCATATATCCACCAGAGATTTCCTTCTGTATCTTTTTGAGTATTTCTCCCATGACCATCTGTAAAATCCAATTCCTTTTTTCCAGTTAGCAACAGGGTGGCATCTTGCCAAGCAGCTCTAGGTTCTGAGAGAAGTGTCAACTCTGTAATATTTAATTTCATTTCTTGTGATGCTTTTTCAACAATGTCTTTAACAAATACATTTCCCGGGATGCAAATGCTGTCTTTGTTCCCACTGTAAATCAATCTCAGTGTAATGGAGATAAAGTTATCATGAGTGTCACATACTATATATTTATCTGTCTTTATGGACACATCTCCATCATACTTGCATAGTGACCTAAGGACAATTTTCTCTATTTGATTTGTTCCTACACTTGATTTAACCCCATCCGTTTCTTTTGAGAGAGACATTACGTTGTATATTTCATCTTTCTCCAATTTCATTGTGCCAAATAAAACAACAACAATGTCCTCACAACATTGCCTCATCCTTGTTATTCCCCACCACATGACCAGTTCATGCCCAACTGTTTCTATGAACTCACTAAACTTCAGTAAATTCAAGAGGCTCAAACTGCTATGGGTGACTTCTTTGTCAGATGCAAAGCATGTAACCACTAGGTCTCCATTTTGCAGCTGATTCTTTGAAACAACTTTCCTCTGAAACCTCTCGCATATTTCCTTTATTACAGTGTCCATCTCATCACAGTCCATCTCTGTGTGTGCATAAATAAGAACAATGTGATGACTGCCACAACACTCACAGTTCCCTCCATGAGAGCATGAAAAGATAGTGGGCTCTTTATTCTGTTGAGTAATCCAATTTCGACTATCTTGACTTCAGTATATCTCTTGGCGGTATGCCATTTGCTCTCTTCCCAGTATGAGCTACCATTGAAAGCCGTCTGAAGTTGCAAAAGGGCTGCAGTACATAGCTTTACGCCACTCGGTTTGATATGAGTGAGGCAAAAGATGAAAGGGTCACTCAAAGGTTGAATTGGATCTGGAGGTAGCATTTCGAGAGTAACATCTTTTAACAAATTCACAGGAAAGGTTCTCTCACTGTCACTTAACCTACAAGGACGTCTGTAACATACCCCGTTTTGTGAAATTTCAGTACAAGAGAGAAAGAACGGTGGTACAGTACAACTAAGATGGAAATCAGCTGTGAAGTGATTTGTGTAACTCCCTAGTGAAAATTGCCTAGATCCTAAACCATATGAAATCACATCGTCATCTTTTATAAATGTTGGCTCACTATGGCATGTTGCAAATGGAAGAATCTCACAGTGCCTCAAGCATGTATCACCCTGATGATGATACATTTTCTTGATCTGATGTTTTTCATTGCTTAAAGTGATTTTCATTTTCTTCTCTTGGATGAAAAATCTTTCTTCGTGGTATTGAAACCTAGACCCGCGCAATAGTCTAAGACGTAAACCTTTTGTGCCCTGGAAAATGATGTAGGAGCCTTTAAAGGAACTTAGTGTCCCATTCCTTCCATAGCACTGTAAAATGGAATATCCGTCTTTATGCCACTGTAAGTGTTTGGACACACAACTGACTTTGTCTAAGGCCTCCCATATTGGACCATCAAAAATGACAGGTATCTGAGGAATGTTGTGCCTGTATGGTTCTGAAAATGTTGGTTCATGTGCACGTAATCTAAGATCAAAATTCATGGAAAGGCAGAATGTATTCTTGGTATAAAATGCAGTGACATTCATGGGTACAAGCTCTGTATGTAGTGCTCCAATTGCACAAATTGGAATAAAAAGTATCAATATTAGCATTATATATTTGCAAAGACAGATACGGCAATGATGTTACTGTGTCTTGTGCATCTTTTAATTCATTTCAGTATTTCTTATGCAGTCTTACAAACAAGCTTTGGTTATTATGGCACAGCAGAGGAGTTGTCTACAATATCTGCAAGTGATGGCATAAAACCATATTTTCTCCGACCGGATGGTTTTGTGCCAAACTGCACTGACTATGCATGCATACATACTTTGATGCTCACATCTCCTTTCACATGCGGACATAAAGTTCTGTCGTATGTACATGAGCTCGTCCGTGTTCACCGTGGAATAAAGTTACTTCCAAGTTGTGTTGAGAAGCAAACAATCACTAGGATTTCTGGACCATCTGAAAACATGGGAGTGGTCAATCTTTTGTCTAGTGGTCTTGCAGTCTTAGATGCAGGGTACATGCCTTGTACTGTTATTGTTCTAGACTACAAGGATGTGTCCATCCAGAATGTTGACATTGACAACAGTGGTTGTATTCTCAAGTCGAATGAACAGTTTGCTACTCTTCCTTCATATCTCTCTGCAGCAATAGTCCTCATGACAAGTTCTCCAGAAGTACAGAATATCAAGCTCCATAATGTACAATTGGTGGCAGAAAACAACAGCTTGCTCGCTTATTTTGGAATGGATTCTGAGTCAGAAGGAATATTAGCAAATGTGTCTTTCACCATGCTGCATAACAATAGCATTTTCCTGGACATGCTCTCTGGTGATGTTGTCTTTGATGACAGTGTGAATGTTAGATCATTTGTACTGCATGGCAGTAGAATGCCTTTAACTTCACAAACAGATAGATTTATAGGACCAATTGTTTCTGTGAAATTGCTATCAAGAGCAAACAATGAAGAAACTAGATATCTAGCATATAAGACATTATTTATTGTTTCTTCTATAGTGGCAGCTCTCCTGTTGTTGTATACTGTAACGAGCCTCGTCCATGTACCAGAGGCTCGACCAATCACGGAACCATCAGTGTGATGTCTTAGTTGTTTTGAATGGGAAGTGATTGTGAATGAAATCATGTATTTTGTGAAGTGCCTTCTTCATAACATGGAGTGAAGCTCTCAGGATGTTGCCAATGACAGGTTTAAGCATTGTGAAAATCACATAAATCCAGATCCCTTTTGTGTAAATGAACTGGGATATAGTTTGTCCACCAACTACCCCTGCACATAAATCTGTCTGAAAATTAAGAGAGCATTTCTTGTGTAGCCCATCAACACCTAAAGCCTGAGTACCAAATGATGGATAGACGAGCCACAGCGGATATGATATGAAAATTCTAGTTAGTGTTATGGAATCGTACCACACCATCTCCTCACATAATGGATTCCCAAAGATTTTTGCAATAAAGTACCTCAAAATCACACCCAAGTGTTTGAATTCATCACATGTTCCATCAGTCAGACTTGCAACAGCCCTGAGCTTGCCATAATCCTTATGTGAAAAAAGATGGACAAGTTTGTTCAGAAGATAGGCAATATGTCCAGCCACATTTTGAATTGCAAAGCATATGCCGAAAGTCAAAATAGAGAGCATATAGAGGCCAATCACAGTGTACCAGAATGCTGGATTTATAAGAGTGAAGAGTGACTTCACAACAATTACAAATGGGTTCATTTATTGAACTTTTTTTATTGAACAGAACAAAGATATTTTTTCTCAACAATACAATTGTTGTTTATTTTGGCCTTGTCTATAAGTCCTTTGTGCTACTTCAGCTACCAATGATGCCTTTTCCAATGAGTGGGGCTTTTCCATGAATTTGTTGAATACAGACAAAGGGTGGTCGACCTTGTTCACTATGTCCTCCTTGCATTCAGGAGTTGTCGCATCTATATACTTCTGAAGGAATACCATGTATTCATTTTTGTCCATGGTTGGCAAATGTTCTGTGTCCACCTTTGAATAACTTTGGGCAATACATGATGCTTTATTGAACTGACCAAAGTCATGCAATATACGAGGTGCACTTGAGGGGTCTTTCTCTTGTTTCACGTTTATTATATCGTCTGTCTGTAGACAGGCACTGTTGTCACTTAGTCCAATCATCAGTCTGCAGGCAACTTCATGTATGTTACAGAGGATAACATCCTTCTCTTCCCGGTTGTAAACTGTTGTTTTACAGGAGGGACACTGGATGCTCTCAGCATTGACATCTACTGCCTGCAATTGAATCCAGCGGCGTAGACAGTCCTTGTGGAATATATGCATGCCGTTACTGTGATCTGCACTGAACCTGGAGCTTTCCGCTTTTATTTTCTTTGAAATGAACTGGATATATTGCTCATAGTTCTCTACATTTTCTGTAGATGTGCCAGGAGGCAACCCATTCTCTTCCAGAAACTGCCTTTCTGCATCTCTGTATACACAGTTGAATCCTTCCACTGGCCGGTTAGAATATTGTTCTTGGCAAATGGGACAATGTTCTTTCCTGAAGGTATTAACTTCTTCATCATATAACTGATTAACATTTTCCTCTCTTTTCCAAATACATGCCTTCACTTTGGGGTATTTGTTCAAATTCTGTAAGAGTTTTGCATTTGAATGCTCAAAATCAGTGGTGTCTATGCAATTAGCATTCGATACTGTTAGTTTTAAGTTCCATTCTGATACATCCTGAACAGCTTTTAACATGCTGTGAGTATCAGTGGATTCCTTTCCATATGCCACATCGGCAGTCGATTCGATGACCTCCACAGGAACCATGCATTTGTCACCGTGCCTTGCCAACCTCACTTTGAATAGGAATTTCAGTCGTCCATTGGCATTTTTGTTTATGTAATGAATGAGTTTACAGAACAGAATCCAACAGTTTTTCTTGAGTGTGTAGACATCTACATGGTCAGCATACTGCTCATAGATCTGGTTGAGAAGCAGGATCAAGACATTTCTGACAAGTGCATAACCACTGTCTGTGAAAAGATACATGGCATTGGCAGTGTTGGCAAACAGGTGGGCAGTAGCCATAATGAAAGTTTTCAGATTTGGATCAGACTTCTTGAGGACCCCTAACAAATATATGACAAGTTCTCTGTAATCTGCCAAACTCACTTGCATGTTGATAGGTTGAACTACATCTAACTGATATGTGTTCTCCAAATCTGTGATGTCAGAAGACTTCACTTCAATCTGTGTCAAGTCCATGATAGAGCAGTTTGGTTTGTCTCCATCATAATTCTTGATCCTCTTGTAAATTTCCATGTCTGATATATCATCAGGTGATTTACGCTTCTTGAATGGCTGTGTTGTAAATTGATTGTCTTTCATAGCTTTCCTGTATATGTCAACATTGTGCTGAGCAGCCTCTTCATCATGTGCAGTCAGGGAAGAGATGACTGCCAGTGCTATTGTTGAGCTACACCCTTCTGTAGAACCATGTGCAGGAATGCTTTGGATGACAGAGCTGGGTCGAGCTGCACCAAAGTTCAAATTTCCTGCTCGTTCTAATTCTTTGTGAAGATCCTCTGTGAAGATACTTGCTACTTTTTTTGCAGTAGCTTGTGAGTTTTTTATTCGCTCATTCATGTTATTCATTTCCGTTAGTACGGAGGTCTGCAACTTAAGAGCTGAAAGCCAGCCATGCATGTATTTTTCCATCTCCTCGGGTTGTAGCATACCCTTAGTCAGGTAGTTTACATGTTCCTTACACAAGTTCACAACTTCATAGTTCCGTTGTTGTTCTTGCTGGCTACATTCATACACTTCCATGCACTCTTGGTACTTGTTTGTCAATTTCTTGAGCTCGACTATGATTTGCCAGTTCTTGAAATGCACAGGCAAAAACTCATATACAACTGTACCTAGATTAGTTTTTTCTCTAAGTTTTCCATAGTCAAATATGTTTAGTAATCCATGTTTCTCTAACCAAACATACTCGTTTTGCACCTGTGTATCGACTCCCCACTGGTTCTTCAATTCAGATAATGTTTTCAGTTCATCAGAACTAACATTGTGAACTTCTTGAACATGTTTGGACTGCTCTACCATAGACCTGAAACGGCTACGACACATTTCATTGACTTGCTTGGCATTTCTGAAGCCACATTGATAGGGAAAGCCTATGATTGATTTCTTTGCAAACACATTGTCTCTGAGGTCTGACATGTGATGGACAAAAAAATCTTTGAGATTCCTCCAAAAATACTTGCATAGGTTTTGTTCAGTGAAATTAAGAGCCCCCCCAGGTAGAGACTTGGAAGGGCTATCAGGGTCACTGTTCAATGCAAATATCCATGGTACATCATGTTTGATTTCCATATTTTCCTCATTTTTCCGTGAAGCACAGAGGAACATCCTGCTCAGTTTTTCTATGTAGACGGAAGATGACATTTCATCTGGAAGGTATTTTTCCTTTAGATGCAGGATGACACCATTCAAACTCCGCCTTCCGTTCCCTGCTTCTATATAATGGTTGACATTGTGGCAGAAGTCCTTTGGTAGGCAAACAAAGGAGTAAGGAAGAGTGCCCTTTTCTATTGTATAGGGGTAGGTAAATGTCTTGGCCGCCAATTTTATCCTAACCAATGCACTAGCCTCCAGCCAGTTATCTTTATCACCTTGCAATTGTACCTGCTCATATTGCTTGAGCTGTGTCAATAGAACACAGATTTTCCTTTCACAGCAAGCTGGTGATATAGCATACATTCCTACCCTCAGATTGGTATCCGTTTCATCTTCTCTAATCTGCAGGTATTTCCTCCACTTTGAAGGACGCCCTCTGTCAAACAGTGGATCTGGGAGACTTTCCCGAATGAGAATAGATGCCAGGTCTTTCTCTGTGAAAATGTTGAACATCAATATGTCTTCCTTACACTTTTGAATGACATCAGACACAACATTGGTCAGGTTTTTTAGGCCCTGCCCTCTTTTACTGTCAGGTTCTATGTGCCCTATGAGTGAGAATGTTGTATATGGCAACAGGTGGAAAGCGATACCTTTGGTTTTCAGGTCGGTCAATATTGATGCTATCAATTCTTCTTCATGAAGATAAAAGCCATTTTTTGCCTTTTTGCAAGCTTCAACTGCTCTAACACAGAGCTCAGCCAATTCTCTCAGGTTCTTAGGAACGGAGAAAGAACCCTCATATTTTATTCCTAGAGGTCCATTCAACATTGAAAGATAAATGTCAGAAAAATCATTTCTGGATTTGTTTTTATCATTGAAGTATTTCGCTCTTTTAGCTCTTATATCAAGGAGGCTCATAATAATGATTCTGAATTTCTAATATGTTTTATTTCACAAAAGTCATCATCAATACACTTTCAGTTGATGCTTGAGGCTGTATCAGTTAGGTCTATTTTGTACTTTTCCTTCTTAGTTTCCCATTTCGAACCATGCTTGTGCACACTGAATATGGCATTTATATGATAGATGAACATAACTATGCCTGAGAGGATAATGATCGACTCCATGGCAGACCATGAAAATAATTTACATATTGGATCCCTATCTGCATTCACCATACAACGTCCTGTCAACAGTGATGCAAAACCAAACATGAAGAACACCACCAATGGGAGAATATGTTCTGCTATTTGAATCCATCCTTTAGGCTCAGACAACAGGCGCAGCACTTTCATCTTTGGCTCTTTCTGACAGGTCCTGTAGGATATCCATATAAGCATGATGGCAACCACTGACATTTTTAAGAAAAAACATATCTGAAGAGGTAATAGCACTTTAGGCCAATCAGACACTCTATTGAGATCCCCGTTTGCTTCATGGAAAGCTCTGACTAGCAAAATTATCTGTGTGCCTTCCAGCAAATTGTCTACAGCCTTAAAGATATTATTTGTCAAGTTGGTAGAAAATATCCTGCTCATTCTGAACCTCCACCAATCCATGGACTGGGTCACTTCCATCGAAATGGATTCCAGTTCTGTCATGATATTTTTAGTCTTCAGATTTCTCATCTCTACGGCATTGTCTTCGTCCAAGCACCACTTCTTTTGCAGAGAGCTTGTGTGCCTATAGTGATTATATATAGCCAATAGGTGATGGATCATATGGGCCACCATAGCCGTGCATATTATACCTTCAACTGCAGACAGGTTCATGTTCTTGCAAAATGTAAGTTGTGCTGTTCTCCCCCCTAAGTGACAACCTCCAATAGAGGCAGCACACAAGAGAAACATGATGTAAGTGACAACAGGAATTACATGTTCAAATACTGGAAGGCAGCTGTGAAGTTCTTCGTAAATCATGAAAATGGTATGCTTCCTCTCCTTTTGGACAAAATTCTCTGTTACCATACCAAGTGCAGCTAATTGTACCAGCAGCCTGAGTGCAAATTGGATGTATGTAGGAAGCATGATAACAAAAGTGTTTATGTTTTGAAAGTTGCCCTTGCTTTTTCGAATAAATTCAATGATCAAAAGGACTTGCATTATGTTCAAAACAAGAGCAATAATGCTGTTCACATGGAGTACAAAGTTTGGGGTGAAAATTCTTCCCATCCTGAATTCCCAGTACTTCCATGTTGAAGTTAGATCACGGTCTATGGCATCACACTGCTTGATTACTACATCAGCAGTGTGGTCTACTGCATTTCCAACACTTCCAATGAATTTTTTGGTTCTTTGGAATTTATTTAGCCCCTCTGGTTCCTGAAGATTCGAATATCCCCTATAAGATTTTGGGGTGTAAGCCTTCATAGTTATAACTGTCTCCAATCTCACTTTCATTAATGAATTTGAAATGAGGAGAATTAAACCATCATGAATACCTGGAAGGCTTATGAAGTAGACGATGGTACAATTGAATTTGCAAGTCCCTATCTGTCCAAGGAATATAGGGTATCTGCTCTGTCAGTTTTGAACGTTGGAAAATGGAAAGAGATTCTTAGCACCATAGAAACCTCTCCTACGAAGCCAATCCATGAAATGGTTGTTGGGATTTCACTGCTAAACATAGAACTCCCAACACCATTGTATGAAATTCAGTCAATGGGGAAGAAGTGGTATGCAGAGGGAAAAAGAGCAAGAGGCATTACACATCTTCTGGCGAAACATCTCAGTGAGAGGAGGTATATCTCCAGAGGATACAGAACTAGGCGTAAACACAGGAGATACTGTCAGAACTGCTTGAAAGTAGGTATTGCTGTTGACAAAGAACTGAAGGACTTTGCCATGGGTAAAACATCATTCCAAGATCTCTTTTATGAAGACTCAAAGAACATCATAGAGCATTTATTTAAAATGGACATAACCCTTGTATCATCTGGTGTTCTGGTCAGCAATTGGTGCCCAGAGAAAGATCATGCAATATTATCAGGAACAGAGATAGATCTGCTTGGTTTCAATCATGAACAGAGGGAATTAGTCATAATAGAAATAAAAATTACTTCTTCAAGTTTTCAAGACTTACACAGGCAATACAAACAGTGTAAAAAGGACAACTTCACTGGTCTGAGAAAGTGTTTATTAGGACAATACATTGCTCAAGTTGTTTGCACAATGAAAATGTATGAGAAAACGTATCATGGCACAAATAGCTATGGACTGTTAATCATATGTGAACATCGTAACAGCACCCCATATTCCATTGAAATAAAGAGTGAAGATTATGATGAAAGAATTTTCTGTGATTGGATGCCTGGTTTCTAAAATAAACTTGCAAATGATGAAATTACTTTGTTTTCTCTGTTGTGTACCTTCCTTTTACCCCGGTCCTCAATGGGCGACTTTCAATGTTGTTAATTCCATATGCGTCAGCCATGACTTGTATTCCTCCATCTGTTCTCCGTGAATTCAGGCGCAATGATTCCGAGAACCTTGTTTCACTGTTGCTGTTTTCCTTCAATGGTGATTTGCTCTGCCAACTGTCATTCCTACTTGAAACAGCTTCCACAGATGCTCCATTATGAGATGCTCTAGAATCTAGATATTGCCTCTCAAGAAACCCAATGTTTGATTTCCCACTGAAAGAAGTGTAGAGAGGAACAGAATTTATCTTCTCGACCACCTTCCCTGCCATCTCTTTTCTTTCTATTGTTGCCCGTCTGTGAATATTATCCAGTCCATGGAATATGGTTTCTGTGTCATACAGAGGAACTCTATTCTCTGGAAACAGCACCCCATATATGAGGTGAGCCTCACTGTAGTTTCTTGTTGCATAAGGGTTTTCAGTATACCAACCACCTGGGAGATCACCAACAATGTCAAATTGAGTGAGGTCAAAGCCAGCTGAGTTGTAGTTCTCTCGCAGGTGGCGCCCGTTTAATGGAACAAAATGGTGCTGATCTAATAGTGGATGTGATCCAGGTAGTCCTTCCACTACAAAACCCAGGTTCTTCCACCAATTGAATGGTAGCGTGAACTTGCCATCAACAGAAAGGTGCTGAGTGACATCCAGTAGAGTGGAGGTTATGCCAGAGTTCAGGTTCTTAGATACTGCATTGTGTATCACACGTCCTGAACTAAGAGGGTCTATAATAAAGCAATTACCATTCACCCGTGTGGTTATATCTAAGCCATTGTTTGCTGTGGGTGTTGTAACTGTACTCATATTGCCAACTGCATACATCATATTGTCTTTACCACCTGTGTAAAGTCCCACCATTCCAACTGTCATGTTGCATTGGCGGATAACACGGTACTTCCTGTTCATGAGACATGAGTGGCCTATTTCCTTTTCTATGGAAGGTGTGTATCTAATCATGTTCAGATAGGCAGCCATGACTCTGACTGTGAAGGGTTCATCTGAGGTTTTCCTAAGGTATTCCCATCTGTGACTCACAAAGTGGTCAAAGAAGTTATTGTTTCTTGAATATGTTTGGTCACATATGACATCAATATCACATTTGAACAGTGGATCATAAGCTGTTACATCATGTAGATCATTTTGCTGATAATCATTTTCATCCTGATATTTTTGGACGGCACTCTGGAATTCAGATAGCTGCAAATTGCTTGGAAATCCATATTTGAAGTATGGCTGTCTGAATGTCTCCTCACGTTGTGTGTAGATATTTCTACGACACTCATTTGCCAACCTATAGTTAACAAAATCCACAGGAGCTTCCATGGTGTAAATGTGTTCAAAGATCAGTGGTACCACACAGAGAGAATAGAACCTGTATGCTGCTTTTGTCTCCCTACTGCAACTTTCATTGTGACTGACAGGATCCTCCAGGTTTTGAAGGATATCATAAACAGGGATGCTACTTGGACAGTCGGTAAGAACACCATCTGGTATGTCAACTCTAGGGAAAAGCCCAGCCAATCTGCTAGCAACACGAAATAATGCTGCTCTGGCTCTCACAATTTTCCATAGGTGCCCAGCTGAGGCATCAACTAATTCTTGAGATATTGTTTTTGTGGGTGTATTGGTCATATCCTTCGTTAATTGTAATGCTCGCGTGGCTAGAGTAGCAAGAGCATCAAAGTACCTTGGTATGCCAGCAAACCGGCTGTACCCTTCATATCTCTGAAGGTCTTTTATAAGATAAGCAACCAGCTCGTCATCGAAGCTTGCATTTGCCAGGTCTGTTGTTCTTTTAAATCTTTCATCTATCTGTTTCATCATCTTGAAGTCAAAAGCTGTCCAACTTAATTGAGCACATTTTCTGAGAAAGCCCTCTAGTTCATTCAAGTCATTTTCATCTAGGTGCACCCTATTTGCCAGCCAGTCTTTGGCAGCTTCCATGTCTCCTGCAGGGGGATGCCAATTATCAAAAGAAGGTCTGTTACCAAATATACCTGCACTTCGAAAATGACTTCGTTGGTTTTCCATTGGGCAATATCTGACCTTCGGACTGGGAAAGTAATATGCATATGGACTGTTGAGTGGTAGCTTTTTCCCTATCATTTTCAAGAGTCCAACAGAGTTTGTTTTCTTTTGTAGGAAATCTAGTAGTCCAGGGACACCTCTCAACATTTCGTCATATTTATATCTGTCATATGTTTCAGGGAGAAGACCACCACCAAACCTAAGACAATCATCCATGGAAAATTTTCCATCTCTTCCTTTCTGAAGGTCAGTTACTCTTATGCATGTTCTGTCTACAGCTTGGTAATCATGTACCTTGCTGTTGCTGAAACCAGACATGTATCCTACTTCATTGTAAACCCAAAAGCTTTCTATGTGCTCAAACATGTTGTAGGTGCTGTTAGATTCCCTGTTGAGGTGTGGTACTTGTAATATTGGTAGAGACACTCCACTGACATTGACAGATGATGTGTTCAGGGAAACCTTCTTACTGACTCCATGGTATGGGACTATGTTACCAGGAACAAATGTTCCTTTGTCATCAGAAAAAGAAATGGTGTACAGTACGTCAGAACTACATGTCTTATAGGCAAAGGAATCAGCGATAAAATCTGCAATTTCAGGAGTAGTCACTACACAATTAGGTTTTTGACCCGTTTTGCTCTCCAACAACAAAGACATGTAAGCATCTTGTAGAGCACCCTTCGGACTGATGGGATTCAGTGACCAGCTGCAGAAGTCCCTTCTCTCTCTCTCAATTTCAGCATGGACAAAGTCCTTCACATTGTCACTGACACTGCAAAGCCTTGATATATTAGGACAGTCATTCCTCAGTCTCATCATGGTCAGTGTAGGACAATTGGAGAGTGCATGTGTGATCTGGTCCTGCATTGTTTGATTGATGCTTCTCTCTACCTGTTCCTTCTTACGAATGTATTCAGCCAATCTTGATTCTGGTGTGCAGAGCAAGTTCGCTTCAGGTTCAACTGAGATTTTCACACCAAACATATCAACGCTAAAAGAAACTTCCCAGCTCTCAGCGGGAAGACAGGCAGCATTAGATCTGACTGTCATTGGTCCTGCTGTGAAAGTAGGGTAGTGCATAAACTTACATGTGAACTTTTGTTTTCCCTCAAATATAACAACCGGGGCAAGGACACAGAAGTTATTTTCAGTGCTGGTAAAACCAGTCCTGGAATTAATTCCACCCATGAACAAGTGAAGACCAAGGAAAGCATCACATAGTGGTCCAAGGTCCTGTCCTCTTATGGTGTTGCCCAAGCTGTGGTAGATCTGATCCTTTCTTTCCTGCCCATACAGGTAACTCTGGAGCAAGGGATGCAGTGGCCTATCAGAATTGAAGGAAGAAACTCCTCTTCGTACACTCTCAAGTGCCAAGTTTAAAGGATCTCTGGTTTTGCTTGAATTCATCATCATATGCAGGATTTATCTTCCCATGGCTAATACTATTGTTTATCCTTTTTTTTCTATCCTAGACTAATATACATCTCATCATGTCCCCACACAGTGCATGTCCCTTCAAATGTGGTTGAGCACATTCAAAGTCAAGGCATTGGGCAACAATTATTGGCGGCCGAAGAGAAGTAGCAAAGTTCAGTGCTGCTTTGGCTATCCGAAGAGTGTCGAGAAAGCCTTTTTCTGTTGTGATCAGTGGGCTGTCATCAAAGTCTGCATTTATTGTCCCATTGCAACATTTTGTGAATTCAGATCTTAAGACATCATCCTTTTCACCTAAATTGAACACCACACCTATGAGATTGAATAAAGCAGGCAACTGTTCATATTTAACAGAAGAATTCCATCCTCCATTGTTCAAATTCCCTATTTCAAGGTGGCATCTATAGTTATCCACATCATGATGAAACCTAGAATATCTCATCAGTTCCCAGTTTTCACGAACCGGATATGTGGCAAATTTTGAAAGAGAGGGCCGGACATTCCGTGACTGCTGCCACACTTCCATCTGTTGTTGAACATCTTGTACAGTTGGGAATCTCACCGCAACATAGTCAAACCGATTTATTGGCTCACTCCCCGTATGCAATATATTAGCTGGTTGTCCTGGAGTGAAACTGATATCCCAGCCATATCCTGATGCATTGTGTGCCATGCCAACCCCTCTTTCAACCTGGTTCACCCCTACATTGTATCTCTTGATTTCACTCATAAGATAGCTCTCCAGTTTTTCACCCAGAGATTTAGGATTGAAGGTGACCCTATATCCAGCAGCATCTGGTATCACTTCCAACTTCTCATAGTGGCATGATTCTTCTTCCTTCACTGTGCTCTGAAGCAGTACAACTTGACCAGCCTCAGCCACATTATCCTTTGGATCTATGCATGGGTACAATGAGTTATGTGAAGAGACATCACAAGAATCATTGTTGTGAAGATAGGTGGTAGAGATTTCAACTCTTTGAGATGGACCATAAAATGGAACAGACATATCTTTTTAAGTAATATCATTTTATTTGAATCAGCACACGCTAGTATTACAAATCAAAAAGTCGGTCATTGCTGAGGAGACTGCCCATCGAAGCATCTACTGTCTGTGCTGCTTCTTGATTTGGTCCTTTGCTACTCTCTTCTTTGGCATCTTGCCTGCCCTGGTTTTTCATGAAATGAAGCAAGTCCTTAATGTTCTGATTTAGTTCAGTGAAATCTTTTGCTCTCTCTTCTTTCTTTTTTGCTCTTTGTAGCAAATACTCTTCCTGCATTTGATTGTACCTCTTCTTCTCCTCTTCATACTGTCTTGATCGCTCATTGGCAAACTTCAGGAAGTCATCTTGTAATTTTGGGGGAATTTTAGATTCAGTATATACCTCATCAATCTTTCTCTTTTTTCCCACAGGCTCAGAAGCAAATTGATTACTGCCATCAACAGTTTGTTCAGTACTAAACAAACTTGTGTCCATTCCTCTGTCTTTTAGGTATGCTTCGAAACTCATGTTTTTTTCACTCTGCTTGCATCCTTCATTAGTAGTTACAGCTTGCCTCTTAATGTTATCATACTGACACTTTGCAAGCTCCATGGCTCTTTTGTTCAGCTTTTGATTCCTACTGTCTATCATTGAAGCTTCCTTTCTCTGCATTTCATGACGTAACACATCAAATGCGGCATCTACTGTTTCCATCAGTCTGGATTTCTTTACCTTGCCTTCCAGCTCGGGGAACCGAGAGTCAAACCTTTTGAGTACTTCGTCAGCCATTTTCTTTGATTCACTGTTGTCTGAATAGCACTCATGGCACAAAGTCATGAGCTCTCTCACTGATTCAACATCTGTTTTTCCTCCATCGATAATGCCCCTCTTCCTTAACATTTCAAGATCATTCCTTCTCTTTTGTGCTATTTCACTGTTGCTATCATTTTCTAACGAGAGTTTTGTGCATATCATGTCTCCCATCCACTTTCCCATGAGGTCCACTATTTGCTGAGATGTCGCATATTCTTTGCATACTGTATCCAGTGATGTCTGAGTCTCAGTCAATTGATCTTTTATTGCCTGGAAGTCATTCTCTGCTAGACCAGCCATTGATTCCTCGAATTCTGTTCCTTTCTTGCCTTCTTCCTCTGACATTGCGTAATGAACAGAACTTGCCTCAATGCATTTATAATCAGGAAATCCAAAATTAACAGCCTTTTCTTTCACACGTGCACCTCTTAAAAACATACCAACACAGCCATTCCTGGCACCACAATAACAGATTGATATTTCAACAGCAACCGACATATTACTTTTCAATGTTGAAAGGCTAGCAAAACTCTCCGATAGCATCATGAGATTGAGGGATGACTTCAAGAAAGACTGGTTGTCTATGTGTGCAATAAAAGCAACAGCAAACTTGTGTCCATTGACCTCACTGAAATAATGATCATGCCAGGCAGCCACTACTTTGCCAAGGGACATTGCATCTTTGTTATGGTTGTATTTCACTGGCACTCCAATCAGTTTAATATCATATGCATCGTTCACATGCATATCATATGGACTTTCACCCTTTATGGTTGTCTTTGGATCACAGAGTAAATAACCCATCCAATAAATCTCATCTATGTGTATTATGTTTGTCAGAAAGCCAATAGGTGGCTTGTGTACTTTTCCCTCAGAACAAACATGGCAAAGCATTTCAGACACTATGAAGCTTTATTGTTTTCAATCATATTTCATCAATGATCAAGAAAGAAATCTATCAAGGTTCTTTCTCAACCAAATCTTTTGTATGGAATCTATGATATTCCTCACAAAGACTCTCAGTTGGTGATTCTCTTCTATTTCCTTGGAACTATTCCATTCCAAGACCAAGTTTGACTCACATAAATCAAGGTTGACTTTCACACTTGGGCAGCGGAACAGCATAATATGTGACGCAAACCAAGGGATGTGTTTTATGTTTACAAAAGTAAACTTTGCATGACTGTCTTTCTTTTCTGTAGAAATATGCTGTGTTCCGCCTCTGTGACATAGATCACGAACTAGAGCATCAACAATGTAACTGTCAACACCAGTTTCTTTTATGGTTTCCATAACATCAATAGGATATTTTGATATCATGTCAGTTTTGCTGTTGCACAGTGAACAATCTCTTTCAGACACTGCTCTTTTCTCTTCAACCATCAAACAGAATGGACCCAAGAACTTGTGCAGTATGTACATGTTCACTAAGCTGACTTCTGATGTGCCGATGTAAAGGGAATCCAATCTTATTCTTTTAAAGTCATAGTGCATTTCTTCATCTTCCTCTCGCTTCCTCTTCATGTTGTTATATATCTGTTTTGCTTTGTCAGTAATGCTATACCTAATGAGAAAAGCCTAGGAGATGACCATATGATCGACGGATGGCGACGTGCATATGACAACCAGAGTGCAACCCATTGCAGTCTTTCATCTAATCGTTCATAGAAATAGGTGTTTTCATATCTTGTTGCAACAGAGTGCCAAGTGAAGGTCCAACAGCAACTACCATGATGAACACTTACTTGATCAGACTTGGGAGGTTTTTTCTTCCAATAAAGACCACAAAGGGATCTAAAATACACCACGACTTTCCATTCCCTTTCATTGAAAATATCAATAGGTTTATATAGCATGTCAATAAGTGGGGCATTCATCCTTTGTTTCAAGAGATAAGTCCCAAACTGATGGATACATTGATTTATAGTGGGATGGACAGGTAACATTGTGATGTTCATTAGGAGGTACTCTTGTAGTGCACATGTATCAAGAAGGTGCTCAAAGATCAATACTATAGCATCTGTAAGTTTTTTCCTTTGAAGTTGGTGTTCATACACTACTTTGACATCATCATATAAATCTTTCACTCTCATATAATGACTCTTAACAAAGAGGTCCATGACACCTTCTTCATCATAAAACAACGTCCTTGGTCCTTGTCTGTCAAATATTTCTGAAATTTCAGCAAAAACAGTGTGTCTGGTCTCCAATGCATAAAATTCCAACTTCACTGATGATTCGTTGTAAAACAATGCTTTTGGTCCCCTTGAAAGGACATCCAAAACATGTATCTTAGATTTAAACTTGTTCCATAAGATGGAAATCCAACTCTTTGGCTTAAGTGTAAAACGTGCTTCTAGCATAGTTCACTTCATAACTTTCACGCCAACATAGTTCCAGTACATTTTTAGCAAGATTCATAATTCAACTTCTATTTTCACTGATACAATGTTCCATTGATATTGTACCACGAACATAAAGAGAGGCATCAGGGTGTTCGTTTGGAGGAACGTCCTCATAACCAAGAACACAGTTGTATGGTGGAGTTAGCATATGGCGAACCTTCAGAGATCCTTTTTTGTCACCATGATCAGATGTAGCACCACTGACCAGGCTATATGTGTTGTCTCGCATGTCTTGATACAGTCGTAAGAACCAGTATGTACTTGAATTGTGAGCAAAAAGAAACTCCCCAGTGCATTCAAGATGTTCAGTGTTTCTAGCATATCTTGTGCAAGGTCTCATATTTAAAAACCTTTTCCTCCCATCACTTCGGTAAACAGATATGCCATAGTAGTCAACGACATCAAAGCACACGGGGGTCTCTCTTTTATCAGAGCATGGGATTACTCTGTCTCCGTTTGGCATCACATGTTGGTGCGGAGGTGGGGAGGTGCTTACACTGACAAGAAATATATTTATTGCAGCCAATGTTATAGATGAAAATACAACAAACATCAAGGAGCTGGTAGAATGGTCTCTGAGGGAGATCCCATAATGCTGAATGGTACTGTTTTCTGTACCTGTTGATGGCTTGCTAGTAGGAACTGAGGGAGGAGGGGTACGGTGTCTGTAAAATTCTTCAGACTTGGAATCGAGAGGTACTTCCTCCAATGACATTCCTGAATACTTTGGAGGCTCAGCAGACATCTCAGTGGACTCACAATTTTTCTTGTCTGCCATTGCTCAAGGAAATATATATTTGAGTCTGTGAACAAGTAATAATTTTCAACATTAGTATGTTGCATACTACATCTCTCAAAAAACAACTTAAGGAAAATACCCAAGTTGACAAACCATAGGAAATATGCCACTGACACTGATAATGTATACATTTCATATTGATGGAGCATTCATTGTCAATATAGTGAAAGGTATGCAGACACAATTACACGAAGTGCTGTGGATATTGGAGGATCAGATTTTTTTATATAATTACTGGCATCACATTGACAGTTCACACACTAAAGATATTTTCCTAGCTACAGAAAATTTGCAACATATAAAAAGACTGTTGTATGAACAACTTATTGAATTGAGCCCAGAAGAAAATTATCTATCAGCTGGTTTGTACATGCGGGGCATATGCAACTGTATGACACTGATGAATAGAGGAGAAGAGCATTCCACTGAATTAGACACCCTGGATGACTTGAACCATAACATTGACGAGATATTGTACCAATGGTCTGAAATAAATTCCATTGAAATTCTGCAAAGGGTTTAACGAAACATATCATTTTTGCTTCAATATGGGAGACATCAGGTTCTCCACTCTGGATGTTTCATGTACCAAATCCATTGCCATCGTTGCAGAAAAAAAGCAGCATCTGATCTTATTCAAGACATCAATGGGGAAAACTTCTCAAGCAAGATGTGTCATCACTACAGAGTACCAATTTTCACCAGGGAAAACAAAAAACAGGTATTCCATGAGGAAACACGAGAAACATGCATCAATGCTCCTTCAGTCGATATTTCCATAGGCTTTGACAAGAAGAGGATTGCAATTCAGGATGCAAGAACCATACTCACTGAACTAATTGAAAAGGAACATAATATACAGGAAGAAATCAATCAAATCTGTACACCACATGCTCTGTCCTTGGGGTGTTATGCTGACACTTCTATCCTACTCATTTACCTTTTGAAGAGGATAAGAACAGTAATGCACTTTTCACCCTCAGAGGGCTCAATATCACCAATGTCTTACATGGAACATAGAGTTGTATTTGCCAGCAGTATCAGGAAGTTAAAAAGTGCACTGAGATCAGTAGATGTGACAAAACAGGACATTAAGATGGCCTTGGAGGGCTTTAACTATCTTCTAGTTGATCCATGCACATGCTTTGGACAGGAGAGCAAATTCCTGAGATATAGCATAATAGCAAAGTATTTCCATTTAGCTCACAACGTAACTCCAGAAGACATTTTCAAAGTGAGACAGTTTTGGGAATCCATGAAAGTAATATCATTATTTGACATAGAATGGAAAACACCAACAGAACGACTTGCTTACTCTGTAATAGCTACATTTGTCTTCAACTCCTGGTTGAACATACAAGAAGTTTCAAAGATGCATCATCTTAAGTGGGAAAGGGTTGAATGTACACAGGTAGACTTAAACAGAACTAGCATGTATGCTTTGTATGACAGTGAGCAAGTAGGTCTGAACATATCCAGTGATCTAAGATTGCATGGTACATATGAAAGCATCATGTCATTGTTCTTAGCATACCTATTACATTTGCATGATTCAGGGATGTGTTATAGTTGTTATGGAGTCAGAGATATTTTATTTGGACACTGAAATCGTATTTTAGATTGATCATTTCAATCTTGATCTTTTAAATTCGGTAGTCACAGTGTGTTATTATTCACAATGAGCTATGTTCCATCTTTCACAAGGGAGAATGCAGATGAGACGAAAGAAGCAGATGAAAAAAAACAAATCTCCTCACTGGAGATATCTTACTATACTACAGGATGGATACGGACCATTTCTTTGTATGCAGAATCTCAAAAAAGATTCATAGGCAGCCAAACAGATAAAGTACTAACCACAAATCTAGTGGTAGGAAATGCACACAAACAAACATGATGTTATACTTCTTTCCATTGTTGTATTTGGCCAGTGCTTGCAGCGCCACAGTGCAAACTATTGTCACTGGAATAAAAGTCATAGAAGATATGAATCTGGTGTGTCTGGAACTTACTATGAAAGATATCTCTATCAAAGAGGATTTCTTTCGCATTGATTACAATTTGGATGTATCATATTATTATAGCAAGCAGAGCCAGAAAAGAGAAGTGACTATGAACATGAGGTCACGTAATGGAATTTGTAATGCAATGGTCATGTATAATGCCACAACAGATGTCCATACAACCCATGTATGTGGAAAAATAACAAGGCCCTTCATAGAGTTTTATGGAATACGTGGAATACTTATGATGAAGAACTATGATCGGAGATTTGATCTGCATTTGAAGAGGGGCATATCTTTTACTGCAAGGGATTTCCCTAGTGGACGAATCGTGTTGAGGCACCACACAAATCACATTGACTCCTGTAGGTCTAAAAGGTGTAAGTCTTGTTCAATGATGTGCACTGCCTTGTACAATGACGTCAACATGGTTGTGTGTGATGACAAACTCACTGCATTGCAGGAAGACCATAAGATGATGGAGCCTTTGTCAATTGTAGACTTTCCACAATCAAATGTCTCCTGCATCTATTTCAGAACAAATCTGATGAATACATGTGAGCTATTTCCAGTTGGTTTCATCAAAAGAAATCAATACCGTAACAGTCTCTGCAGGGTGATTTTAACTGAGGCAGGCACAGGATATTGGTGTTTGAATGTGAATGCTCAGATATTGAAGGATACACCTATCACTGATTTCAAAGTCCATGCCAGATGTGGAATTGTCAGCAGTAAAAAGGTTTCAATATCCATGGACCTGAGGTCCTTCCAGTTTTTAACGGATGAAAGAGCACTACGAAACCACTCATCCAAGATTAACTGTCTGAAAATGGTGAACAGTAACGGGGGTATGTTTCTCAAAGGAACAGACAAAAAAAAAGACTCTATATAGGACCTGTGACTGTCCTTGCAGCATTGGGAACATATTTATTGCCCTTATATATGATAACAATGGCTACATATTTTGTACAAAGGTTCATGATATGAAGCAACATCGAGAACTTTCTTTTTCTTTCAATAAAGATGATTCATCTGAGAAGTCCTCTTGTTCTCCTTTCTCATTCCATAGTATGTCAATCCATAGTTTCTGTTGAATGACTGATTCAGAAGTGATAGCTGGTAGCCGCTGCAATTTGTATGACAAGGGGGTGTTTTCCATTTTACTGTCCACTAGTGACTGTATTTTCTTAAAAGTCGATATGGCATGCTCAGGACTGTGTTCAAACATACAAAATTTCTCCACATGTGTCATAGTCAATGAACAGGGCAAAATTCGTTTCACAGGAAAGACTTGTTTTAGACAACATATCACCTTTTCTTTACAAGATGGTAGTATCTGTTTGAGGCCATTCAACACATCCTCTTGGCTCTCATTTGGGTTGGCCACTAAAATGTTCACTAGCATTACAAGTCTGTTGTAGTCGCTTTTCTCATTAAAATCTGACAACCTAGAAGAAATGAACTTTTCCACTTGGTCTGGTAGATTAAACATTTTCATGTCAGAAACTAGATCATGTATACCTGATGTGAGAGACTTCACATTATCATAAAAGCTGTGAAGAGGCTGTCTATTCACAGCCAAATCAATCATGTGCAACACAGTATTTTCTGTCATCCTCATCCATTGTTCTGTCACTAGCAAGGTCATAAGAGCTTGTATTAGGACAGAGCCGACATCAGGTAAAATTCTCAGGTCTTTGGTATGAGGAGCACTACTACGAACATGGACTGGCCACATCAAAGCTGGAACGGAGATAATGTCCCCATGTCTCCCCGTTATGCCCTTGAGAGCTACATTCAGTGAAAATGCCAACTGCTCCAACTCACTTTGCTCCAATTGACCATTGCCTTGATTCAGGCTGGTGAATAGTGCTCGGATTGCTCTCATGAACAGTTCAAAAAAGGGATTGCTACTTTCAAGGGTAGTTCTATTGAAACACCACCTGAAATGGAACTTTGACAAATTGAAATATTCATGCCATCTGGCATAACTCACTATTTTGTTTAGAAACTGAGCTAATGCAATGTGCTTTTCAGTATCTTCTAGTATTTTAAAGAGCATATCAGACTCACTGCACTCTGTTAGATACACAGATGCTTTACAGAAACCTTGGTGGCTTGATAGGTCACTCTGAGGCAAACCAATGTCTAGAACGGCACAGTCTGTGAAGATCAAAGACATCATATGTTCTTTTCAGTGTATTTCTATGGGTAATGATTTCCATGCTTCATTTTGATATTTTCTTATTCCTCCTTTCAATGTTTGAATATAGGCTGTGCAGTCCATTGAATCAAACACTATTCAAACGGAATGAAGCTTTAAGATATCTGGGGCTTTTCATTTGCAATATGCTATGACTCTTCTCCCACATAGAGTCAGGGAAGTGTATCCAACCGGTTTGCCATTTCACTACCCTTCCTGCCTCTCCTTTGCTGTTAGCACCTACCATACACAATTTAGATGGTAAAGAATCTATGGACTCATGATGCAACAGAGGTCGAAAAATGTCAGGTTCATTTGTGCAAACATGGCTCCAACTAGATTCGACCAAATCTGTGTAGCTCAATTCAAAAGCTGGAACATTTTCTCTGATGTGTTTCCCTACAAGATGACAAATCACCATCTCACTCTTAAAATCTTGCCATATGACAAAGTGTGTGTCTGAAGATGCATCATACATACAGCCTGTATCAGATAAAAGTTGCAAGGATTCTCTTTTTATCATGCGAAAGCACATTCTACCATCTTCTGTCACTGTGAGGCATGGCCAACAACTGTAGAGGAAATGTAATAATTTTCTTTTGCACCTGCTCTGGAGAAGAAGATTCTTGAAGTCGACAGGTATGCTGTGATCGGAATAGAGGGATTTGTACACAAGTAGGGATAAAATCAGCTGGTTGATGGCACAGTCTGTTTTATTACGAGGAATTGACATTGCATGAGAGAATGTGGTTGCTGTACATTCACCAGCAGAAATGTTACCTGTCACCAAATCTAACACAAGATACCACTTGTCATATGTTGACATGGGCAGTTCTATTCGCTCGACTATATTTAATGAAACGTTCCAGTCCATTTCCCAGGGAGTGCAAAATGTTTGAGTGCTAGAAAGAAAGCCGTGATATTCATAGCTTTTCAAATTGATTCGCTGATTTAGAGCAAAGGCCGATATTGGTGCCATAGTGGTGTGTCGACCCATATCCAGTTGCAATTTTCCTGTACAGTACATTCTGGCCCAAAATCTAAAATTCAAAAACAGATTGTTGTTTACTCTCTGTATTGATCTTTGAATTTTGTTCCTGCCTACCCAACGACCAATCTTGTCTAATTTAAGTACTGCCTGACCTCCATTTACTGCTGTCATATGAATAGAATTGACTTGTTTGGATCCAGTTGATAATATATTTTGAAATATTTCAAAGGATTTATGCTTCACAACTTCAAAGAAAAGGACTTCATTCTTCTGATTGACTATGGAAAATATGACATATGAATTGTGATCTACTAAACAATCTGGCAATTGTGCATTGACATAGAATAGAGTTTTTCTTTCAATATGAGGTGTCAAATAGAAACGAAATGTTTGACCATCAGTCTTTGATTGGCTCTGTTCTACTCTCAGCAAAAACTCTAAGTTGTTTTGCAGTTCAGTGTCTTGACCCAGGGTGACATTTAGTTCTATTCCATACAAATAATTTCTTCTATGAAAAACAGACATGGCACTTAAGTATATGTTAAACTTTTTATTAGCTTAATAATACAACACATCCTTCATTTTCCCTCAATGTCTGTTGGAAGATTTCAAGTCTATGGTATATGTCCTTCCATGTGACCAGGTCTCTTGTTGTATGCTTCGCTTGGAACACGGTAGGATGGAACCATCTCATAGCTTCTTCCAGTTGCACATAGGCAACAAGTGCTTCGTACCCAGCGACTGCCTCAACTATTTGCTGTATCACCCATGCACTGGATATGTTACCATCTATGCGGCGAGGTAGTGTTATATAGCCTGCGACATCTCCTGTAGGTGAGTGAACTATTTCAATTTCGTGTGACATTCTGATATATTTACACTACCTTCCTTTTTGCAGTGTTACTGACTTTACCCAATTCACTTCAAGCAAAATCCGATTTCTATATATTCATCTAGCAACCTCAGAACAATAAAATATATTATATGTCAACATCAATGTATACATTACAAACAAAATCCAATTCCAATATATTCATTAACCAACCACTGAACTATTTAGTACAATGATGTATCCCATGCCAGTATCAATATACAGTACAAACGACATTTTCAAGTCAAAAATCTATACAAATGTAAAAGATAACTGTTTTGATATTGAAATAGAAGAGGAGAGGACAAAAGATGATGAAGTAATCCTTACAGAAAATGTAGACGACTTAAGGTTTGGCATTGATGATGCTAGGCAAGGGTATAAAGCATTGATATTGGAGACAAAAGACAAAAAGTACTTTGTTCTGGGTGAAATGCACAAGAAACAAATATGGACCAAGCCAGAAAAGTTAAACTATCCCAAACAATGCATTTCCCGATGGACAAAGAGCAAATTTTTCTCAGGGCCTCTTCTTGAAATTGACTCTCATGAAGCCTGTGTCATGTCCATATATGAGATAAGCAGGAAGTTTTGCATGGTGCCAGGCTTTGATCAAATCATATCATGTGACATCATTGAGTCTATGAAAGGACAAATGCCTTTGAGACAAAACTTTCAGGTTCCAGTGCAACTGGAAAACATTGTCTCTTTTGTCTCGACTACTGGAACATACATCAGAATATTAAATTCTTATTCTGCAATGATACTTGGACTGAGTACTGAAGCTGACTTAGAATATCAGAAAGAGGCCGTTTACTTGTCATGTGCATTGATCAAAATATTGGAAGATGCCTTCTACCAATCAAACTATGTGAAAGAAACAATCATTAGAAGAGACAATATCAAAGAAATAAGATGGGCCATAGGGAAGGATGAGGTGGCCCTTGTTGAATTAATGTGTAAAAAGGTATTAACTAGTCCTGCAAAGTCTGTCAACATCAGTCAGCCAGATGAATACCTTTCCTTGCATGCTCTTTGTTTGCATTGGTTGATAGGGAGATATGACCGTGATCGTGATATAGTACCACCAGACAAACCAAGCTTCTTGATTGAACTTTATCGTTTAGGGCAGGAATTCCTTGCAACGGGCAAATTAAAAGAAGTCTTTCATGACAAGGACTTGTTGTTAACTAATCTTCCCTACTATATTGAAGCCCATAATGATTATGACAAGAGTTCATCTAAAATATTTCATGAGATGATAGAAAACATCTGTCATGAGGAACTATTTGTTTTGCTAGAAGTTGCATTGATGGCTCCCTCTCCAATGCATTCTGTGGATGGTGTTCTATCTGTCCTGGTTTTTCTTCATGAAATAAAGGGCCTTCCATTTTCGGCAATACGGGGATTGAACTATTCTCAGTTTGTGACAAGGAATCTAATATGGAAGGGATATCCTGCAGAAATTGGAGACCCTGAACAGTTTTTACCAGGGGACAACATTGTGGGCTATGCCCGAAAGGCAGCAACAAAAACATGGCTTGAGAAAATATGGAATGAATCTACTCACCCCCTTGACTCTGCAGATTCACGAACAGTGGTCGATGCACTGACATTATGCCCAGAACTGCCTAAGCTGAGATTGAGTGCAGAGTATGAACGAATGAGAGACACTTTCATGAAAGGCCTAAACAAAGATCTTCCCCTTTTTGAGATTAATTTCATAGTGGAGAACATCTTAAAGAAATCATTCAACAACATTTTCAAACTAGAAACATCTGCTGGCCTCCTTGCAGCATATGCATATGATGCAGTAGGTGGTCCATTCAACAAAATAAAAGATTGCTATATTTCTAGTATGCGGGATTCCATCAGTCTTGAAAATCTCTTACTCCATGGACTACCTTTCCCCCCCGATGACATATCTTCTATGATCAGTGACTACAAATTTGCCTCTGACTGTCAATGGGAGACCCCAGGTAGTTTCAAGCCTTTTATCCCAGAGAAAGACTGGAATTATGCTGCTGTTGCATCTCTTCTCTTGAAAGAAATATTCTTAGTGTACCAAGGCATTGGCAGTTTTCCAAGTACTGGTGATGAGGGTAAAGGCCAGAAAATGTGTATCTATAAATGGGTGCATGAGAAACAACCCATTCTTCCTCCAAAGGAGGCATTCAGAGTGGGACTCATAAAAAAGAAAGCACCACAAGTTCGTGAATTTGCTTGGGACTATCATTTATATAGACACAACCCTATAGCAGTTGAAACCAACTTTCCAACAAGAAGTTTTCACCCAATAGAGCCATTGAATGAAGTACAGACTGAATCCTTTCCATCTCTCTCTCCATTCTACTGAATAGAAATTGAATTTATTTTTGGTGATCACTGGCACTTGGTGTGAAAGAAGCAGGACTTCTCAAACAGAAGAAAGGATGTTAAACCTACTCTACATTGAAAGATCAAAACAATCAAAGTTCACTGGGACCTATGGCACTGTTGTCATTTCCAAAACAAAACAGGGTGCTATAGTCACCAAATATGCAAATAAAAGTACAGATGACATGTTCTACAATGAATACTGTCTCGGAAAGGAAACAATGATGCTGTGGCATCTTGAGAGGCAGAGAAAAAAGTCAGAACCAAGTAGATTTCCACTCCTGTATTCTAGTGACCACCAGCATGTCTTCTTCATGGACCAGCAGTTGGATATCACAACTGCTATTCATCAACAAAACACCGGTCCATCATTGTTGGCATGTCATCGACTCGGATTTATGGTGGATCCGAGAAAAGTGCTGTCAGATCTAATGAAAGCATGTTGCTATCTAAATAATGCAGGGGTTCTACACCTTGACATAAAACCATCCAATGCAACACTAGATCTTGACAGAGACCTGGTGAAAATAATTGATTTTGGCTACTCTCAATTTACTGAGCATGAGTGCACCATGAACACTGGCTTGCAACCGACTGACAATTATGTTTCAACAGGAGAGCGCATATGCATTCTAGAGAGTAAAAACCAAATAACCTCTGCATTTAGTACCAATCATCAAGTTCCAATAGCAGTAGATAGTGTTCCTTTCCAACAAGCTGACAAATATAAACTGAATTACACAGTGTGCAATATCAGATATAGGGATCCCACACTGCTCTGTGCAGAGGCTCTTGGAATCACAAAAGGATTAGATCATGATGCAAGGATTGATGTATTTGCTTCAGCTATGACAGTGCTGTATGGAATGAGTGGTGAACCAGGCATATTTAGGGACAATCGGAAAGAAAATGCACAAATCATGTTGTCATTTTTGTCCATGGTAAGAGGTTCACTCAGCAGGGGTGAAGCAGAAGTTTTGAGATCTACTTTAATGGATGCCTCAGTGCGCTCAGCAATGACAATCACAAGAAAGTCCAAGAGATTTGCTCTTCTGCAACATTTTATTCAATTCTCACGGAATCTCTCAAGGGGAAGCAAAGCTCTGATGAAATATATCTTTGGTGCTTTGTTTACCAAGGCTTTGATTGGGATAACACATCCAGTCAAAGTGCTACGTGATACTTCAGAACAGTGCTTAAAAAGGCTAGATGAAGCAGAGCAGCTAGCACGACCTGTGTTTGTTCCATTATTCAGCACAAAGAAGAGGATTTCTTTCAGCTGGGAGGAAAAAGAGTCATGCATTTTCCGTGGTCTGCTGTTTGGACATGTTATTGTTTCAGTCGTTGTAAAAGGGCATGAGATGTTATGGAACAGCATCCTTCCTGTTTTCCATCGACTGTCTCGTAAGGAGAAATTGGGCCTTGCTTTCAGAGCTGCTCAAGTACTTCACAAGCAATGCTGCAAATGTAATAGGAGAAATCATGACATACTCTGGTACATGGCATTGGACAGGGAACATAGATATGATATGAAAGTGAATGGAACAAATGACTACCTCAAGGATATATTGATGGGTTAGTTGCTTTTGAAGTTTGAAAGAGAATGCCCTGGAAATATGAGGATAACTATTTCTTCAAAAAGATTTTGTTCAGTGAAATCCTCATAAGAGATGGGACGACAACAAATTCCAAGGCAAACATAGATTCGGCAAATGAAACAATAGGACATTTCGAGACAAACACAGGACAAAGCAGCTGTTCATTTAATGCAAAAGTGACTCTAACAAAACATGACTCACCGGACAAGTGCACAGATATGGTTAGAGTCCGAACTGAAACACAAAATCCAGAGATACAAACAAATCATGAAGGAGATGATCATACTATATGTGAAGATTCAGATGATGGAGTGGTTATGTTAAGCACTTCCAGGAACAGTCCTTCACTGGATTTAAAAGCAAATTCATCAACACAGGACTCTGTGAAAGATGGGAGTGCATATACCATCAGAGTTCAAACTGAAACACAAAATCAAGAGCTCCAAACAGATCACAAAGGAGCTAATTCTATATGTAGAAGAGAAGAGTTTTCCATTCAGAAAGATTCCAAAGATGAAGATGTTTTGTCAGACACTGCCAGGGCCAGCGCTTCCCTGGGTTTACATATGACTCCCTCTGAAAACAGCGCTGAGTATGAAAGGTGCACTGATAGAGAAAATATACCAACCATGACTATGGATCAAGAGAAGCAAATGAACTATTCACAGGAAACAATACATGTGGAGCATTTGTCAGCTCAGAAACAATTCAATGATAAAGATGCAGTATCTAATGCTGAGTCTGATTTCAGCACACTTGAAGATTTTGAAGATGCTCAGGTCCCCTATACCCAACGTACATATGATACCAACATGGAGCTCCTTCCGTCCATGCAAGAGCATAGGACACAAATAGAAAGAACACCTTGTTATGATGCTTCTTCTGATATTGAAGTGATTAACATGTAATAAAAGCATCACATTTATTGTTTTCTATTTATGTATTTTCCCATTTATTCCAATAAAGAAATGAACAGCAATGGTTGGAAGTCAGTTTGTGTTGCAATCAATTTTTTGTTTGGGATGGTGTCTTCGAGTGGTTTCCTGATGGGACTAGCATATTTAAACATTTGCTCACAGGGATTCCCTGTGACTCTGTGGTTAATTGTCCATGGTTTACTAAGCTGTATCTACTGCATTTTTGTACTGATGGTCTGTGTCACAATACCATTGAGACAAAGACAATACAATGAAGAGTATGAAGTGCTCAGGAAAAAAATTGATGGAAAGTTGAGCACATTGAACTTACCACCCATGCAAGACAGCAGGGAAAGTCTACTAGATGATGATGGCCTGATGGAGATAAACAGCAAAGCAAGACATTCAAGGACAGATGTTGCAAGTGCTATCTTTGGAATGATGTACATTGTGTCAATGGCAGTGGGGATATTTTTGGTTGTCACACTTGATTCGCATTGTTCTAGTCTTAGAATATACACCATTTCTTACCTTGTACTCAGTGGATTATTTACTGGAATAGCATCTGCCCGTGTGTGTGCATGAATGAAATACCACAATGATTGCTTTGGGAAATACATTTGTAGCATATGAAAGTAGTCTCGTTCATTTTTACTGTGATACTGCTATCTTTCTCTGACAGAAACAGCCAGTCCTGTAGTCCCTGACAATCAACTGCCAGACCAAATGGCCCATGAAAGGGAATTCTACTTTTCACCATTACAGCAGAAGTCCCTGATGCTACTTCAATGCCATTGTTGTCATAGCTTGTATGTAGGATGCATGTTTTATTCTGAACTCTTTCAAATTCTAGAACTAGTCGATCTATGTTATTTCTCGCACTTGGATGGCTATACACCACTGAATAACTTTGAATCAACCGCAGACTGCCTGTTCGCTTGAAGATGTCATATTGTGATCCAGACCATTTGGTGAGAAGGAGAAAGTCAGGGGAAAAAGTGCACTCATTTGATTGTCCACGTTGAAACTTGTCAGAGCACTCATCCTTCAAATAACAGTCTGAATTCACAGATGGGCTCAAAAGCAGGACTATTGTCCAAAGACCAAATGAAGCAGCAATGCCTGCACATACCTGAAAGAAAGATGTTTGTTTCATTTTTATCCCTTTTAGGGTTATTTACCACTTGGTGGTAGTATAATGGTGACATGGCAAGGTATAAAAAAATAGGAAATAGCCATCTCTTTCAGCTAAGATCTCTTCAGTTCTGGGCTTGGGCAATACTTGGTTTCCCCACACATGACATTCAGTTCATAGTGACCAACTTTTTGTGTTCCATGATAGGTACAGTTAGCTTTATCATATTCAAGTTCTACTTTCTTGAGAGGTATCACCTCTATGGCTGTAGAGATAACTACAGAAGAGGATTCCCAGTGGTTTGCCCAGTTCATCGAAGACCCACTGGTGCAGACCTTGACTCTGTTTTATGTCTGTTAGTTGGATTATTCTTCGGTGTGCTCAGTCGTCTCACTACAATCTACAGTATGCACTACCACTGGAGATGCTCGTTGGCACAAGAAATCAAACAGAATGTGCAAGAGCACATGGACAAATATAAATCCCAATCCAAGAGAATCAGCCAAATAATCTGTCACTTGGAATGTGTGCCTTTTGAGTGCAGAACAAAATCTTGCCCATACCATGGTCAAACCCATATTTCAAGAATACATGTCAGACGTTTTTGGCGATATGTCACCTCTCAGATATTTTCTGAGATCTTCCTCTGTTGGCATTTCAAGAAGTGGAAGTGTTTCTCTGTTGTAGTTTTCCTAATGACAGCCACTATTCTTCTTCCAATTGTGTGTTTCTTTGGGCAGCAAAACAGTCTGAAGTTATCTATGGGAATTTGCCTATTAGTTTTCTACTGCATGCCCATCAGCAGCTTGTTGATGATGCTGTTTTGTATCCCTCTGTTGATAACCCATATCAACACAATTTCAATGATGACTCTTTTGATATTTGGATGCTGGTCAATTTTGTTCCTAACGTGTTTTTTTATATGCAGAAAAACAGAGTTCAAACATGAGATGTCCTTGGTCAGAGCCAGATATAAAGTCATAATGTCATCTGTTTCTGCTTCACATGAACAAGTTTTGGAGAATGATGTTGCAGTTTGCATGATGCTTTATGGATATGGTAAGTATTCTAAAGGGATAAACAATTATGATTCTGTATTGTCTCTATATATATTATTGATTTGAATTGCTTTCTTCTTTTTTGTTTCAGATGGACTCATCAGGAGAAATCAAAGCTTTTCACGACTGCTTCATGAATTTACCAGCAGAGCCAATTTCTATGGAAATCAAATCCATATCTGATCGCCATAGATCAGTTGACTTTTGGGCCAAATGTGGTTTATTTATATGTAAATGCATGAAATGTACATGTGACCTCGCTCAATGCTGCTGTTGTTTGTTTTGGATAAGTTTGATTTTACTGTTGCTATTTGTAATACTTGCCTTGGTCAAATGTGACAGCAAAGGTCTCAGTGCATGTATTGAAAATATATTTTCTTGAATTTAATTTTACAACAACCAAATCTGTCTTGCATGGGAATCTATAACAAATATTTTGATGTAACCAACCATGCAATTTCACGACAATAGTCTAAAACCCATGCCAAAGAGAAGACGAAAGGAAAGGGAGGCAACAAGTACACACACAAAGGCAACCAAGAAGGAAACCTCTGAGAAGAAGAAACGTCTATCTTTAGAAAATGCTACATGTAGTACAGGAGCATTAGAAATCGATGCTTCTCTTCTCACTGACTTTGAGAAAACATTGCTGAAACCTATGAAAGATGAAGAGACTAAGGAAGCTGCATCTGAATACATCAGCAACATTGTCAGAGAAGATATGATGAAAGATCCTGAAAACAGGTCAAGTATATACGACAGTGCAAAGAGCTTGTTGCTTCCAACACCACCAAATGAAATACTTTCACTCCCAGACAGAATTTCTAGTATGTCATTAATTGATGGCTTTGAAGTAATGCCAGTTATCTATGAGAAACCACATGTCTGGCTATGTCTACAATGGTTCATTGATCAGGGAGAAAACCCATTCTTATCCCGGCCATGTGCTTCAAATCCTTGCATGGGAAAATATATTCTTGATGGCAGAACAGGTGAGAGAAAAGAAGATTTCAAGCTCCCTGAGATGGTGCCCCTGAGAACAATAAATGCATACAGAGAACACATTGCCATGGGATATTCAGTTCAGGCATGGAAGGATTTTCTTGTTCAAAAACGAAAGTCTCATTACAAATGCATTCTTCAATATCCAATTGCCAGTGACTTGTGGGCAGCACCATCTTGCATACTGTGTCGTATGCATAGAATGACCTCATTTGCACTGAATCCTCTAAATGCCAGAAAGAACATACCCCTTGGGGAGTATCAACAGTTTTTCATGTATCAGTTTCAAGGAATGCTACCACAGTATTTGTTTCAAACCCATGAGATCAATGTAGAAATTGAGTTAGACGAAAGCCATGTCCTCCTGCCACCTATGTCTGTCCCTTTCATCAGTAATATAATACAAGCACTCAAGGCTGTGGACAACTGGACAGGTATTGATATAAATGCGTTGTATGGAAACAATAAATAAAGGAAGACAAAAATATATAACTTTGAGTTCATTTTATTCATTAGACATAAACTGTGCTTTTCCTTTTTATACCATCCAGGATGTTTTTAAGCATTTCATTATCAAGTATGAATGGTTTCTTCTTGGATTTCAATATGATGTTCATATCCCTAGACCTTAGGTCACAGCTCTTTTGGGCGGAAGGTGTAACAAAGACTGTGTTACCTTCAGTGAAAGTAGTAGGAACAAAGACCACATTCCTTACAGAGCTTAGCATGATCACAAGCAGGCATATGTTTTTAAACTCTTCCCAACTTCCAGGTGAGTCTCTACCACCTCTCTGGGATGTTGATATGATCACAACAGAAAGCTGAAAGGGTATAACTGTTTCATAATTCAGGCTCATCTCTATGGCTTTACTCAATTCCCCATATGTTCCATTCACTATTTCCTGAAGCAAATGTTTCCTTTCAATGTCTTGGACTATGTGTCTTGTATCAGGACAAAAACGGGTTCCATATGTACAGAATTCTCTCAAATGGTAAAGAAGATAGTCACGAGACCCAGGCTTGGAATGTTGGAAAAATTTCAGCAAAACTTCAGGAGAAGGCTTGCCTTTTGGAGGGAGGTAGTCACAGAGACGTGGAAGTAACACATCATATGTCAGTAGTGGTTGCCTAACAACAGACCTCTTCTTCTCACCTAGGTGAAGTTTATCCAATTCAGACGCCAGGTGTTCAGTGTCTTCCCCTGACAATTCATCATCTGTTTCTGGAAATGCAAAAAAAAAAAAAAAGAGAAAATCATGATTAAGAAGTTAAGAAAAAAACTCTGTTATGAAAAGTTATCATTATTTATATTCATGTAAAGAGTCACTTACCATGAGAGCAATTCATGAAATCCGAAGCAGCCTCAATGATTCCAACCACTGCATCATGAAGTATCTGTGCTGTACACTCATCCTTAGGACATTCATTTTTTTCCAACTCCTTTCGCAATAAGTGTTTCAGAGACTCATATATACTATTCCCTTGAACAGGCTTGGTTTTTGATATATCAGATAGAACTCTTAGTGGTAAACCTTCGAATGTTTTCATTTTTCCCACCCAGGATGTTACTATTTCCTTAGACATATTTGAATAGAACATAAAACATATACTTACCTTTGTTAGTAGTGCCAAGCCAGTTCATGTTTTCCTCTTTACGGCTGTTCTCAATATCATCATCATCGTCATCATCAGATGATCCAAAATACCAGCTATTTGTGGCTAGGTTCATTGACCTCAACTGGTGCTGAAGGGCTACTTTGTCTTCTTGTAGCTGATTCATTTTTCTTCTGATTTCGTGTACTTCTCTATTTTTATCCAGGAGCTGTTTTTGTATAGTAACCACCTCAGATTCAAGTTCCTCAATTGTTTTCCTCTTGTATGAAAGTTCTTTCTCTGCCTGTTTTAGTTCCACTGTCGTGTTCTCATGCTCACGAGTCAACTGAGTTTTCAAATATTCTAACTTTTTGTCCTGTTCTTTCAATTTCTGCTCTAGGTCAATTGTCAAAGTTTTCATTGATCTTTGACCCTGTCTTGATATCTGTAAGTCAGATGTAGTCTCAGTTAGCTGTTTACAAACTGACTCATAGTTTTCTTTTGTCTCCTTCAAAGTTCTTCTGATATCTCCCTGTATTTTCTCTGCCTCTTTTACACGACTATGTAGTCTGTCCACAAGGATTTTGTTGTCAGACTGAGAGTGTATAGTGTCCATATAGTGTTGAAGGCTTCTTTTCACATCATCACAATACGTTGCCAGAGCAGTCCTACCATCAGAAAATGACATAGCAGACTTTTCAATGAGACAATAAAAGTGTCTACAGATCATCTTCATCACCATTGCTGCTGCTTCCCTAGCGTCTGCATTTTTCAAATGTTCTTCGTCTGCCAGCTGACACTTTTTGCTTTCCTCCAGCAGATCTGTTTCTGATGAGAGAAAATGGCCAAACCTCCTGTGAAGAGCTTCAGTTAGATTGTCAAGGTGATGGGAAGATCCCATAGCTGCTATCCTATCAAGAGCATCTGATAGTTTCGTCTGCAGGTGGTCTCTTTCAAATTCTAGCTTGTCCACTTTTTTGTTTAATTCTTCTTCAGATAAGGTTGACTCTTTCTGATGGGACTGTGATATCTGTGTTTCCTGTCTCTTTAGTTCTTTGTGTAACTCAATTATCTGTTTTGACTTTTCCATGGCACTCTCTTCAATCCTTTTCCGTTCTTTTTCATTGATTGATAGAGCCTGCTTCAAATGATTGATTTTATTTCCTTCTGTCTGACTCTTCAATGCTATTTTCACATCGTTTTCTTTTGCTTCTTGTTCAAATTGAATGAGCTTTGCCTCTTTTGCCCTCAACATATCAGACAGTTCATCTACTTTCCCTTCCAGTTTGTCATTTGTCCCTTTCATTTGGGAGCATTCTTTGTTCATATCCTCAATGGACTGCACTTTCAAAGCAATTTCTTCATTCAACTGGAGCTCTTTTTCTCTTAGTTTTTCCGTCTCAGCAGTCAGTCTGTCATTACTCTTTTTTACACGAGAGAGTGAATGACTGTTTTCCTTAATATTTTCTTTTATAGAAGCCAACTGTTGTTCCAGATCACTTATGTACTCATCTTTTTTGTTGAGATTTTCAGACATTTCTGCTATCCTATTTTGTAAATGAATATTGCCTTTTGCTAAATGGGACGAAACATTTTTCTCTTTCTCAAGGTTAAGATGATTATCATCCATACCATTCCTACTGAAAGCTGCTGACTCCTCTAGTTGGATGATATGCTTCCGTTTTTCTAAAAGTTCTTCAGAATTTTTGGAGAGCAGCTTGTTCAGATGTTTGTTCTCTTCAGTCATTTGGCTTACCTCTCCCTCAATTTCTCTGATATTTCTTTCCATTTGAGCAATGTCCGCTCTGGAATTCTGTTTCTCAGTGGACCGACAATTTTCCAAATCTGTGTATTTCCCATGCAACTCTTTAAGCCTTGTCTCCAGCCCTATTATTTTATTCCTTTGCTGCTCCAGTGTTGTCTCTTGCTCAGAAATCATGGCCTGATAGCCTACATTCAAGTTCTCTGTGGTGTTTCTGCTTCTTTGGTTCTCATGTTTTAATGAGTCAAACAGTTCAGCTATTTTCATTTCATACCCTGCTATTAGAGACAAATGTTCCTTTTCTTTGCCACTTAGCTTATCCACCTCCTTCTGTAAAGCACTGATTTGACCCTGTGTTTCACTTTTAATATGGGCAATGGTTACACTGTAATTTGATCTCTCTTGTTCATCTTTTTGTTTCAGTGCTTGGTTTTCATCTGTGATAAGTTGGAGTTGATGTGTGGTTTTCTTCAATGTTTGCTCTAGTTGATTGGCTTTTTTTGTATTTACTTCATGCATAAGTAGGTTCGCTTCACTTAGAGACTTATTTTCAGAATCATAATGTTCTATTCTGGTTTGCATCTTGGTTGTCATTTCTCTCAGTTTCCTGTTCTCTTCTTCCATTTGACCTATGGTCTGCCAGGCTTCATTTATTTTTGTTGAATGCTCTCCTTTAATCAGATGTTCAATGTCACTAAAAATACCTTCTTTTTCACATGTTTCATCTATTTCATTGTTATGTTCTTCTCGCTTTGCTTCGCTTGAGGCTTTCATATTGTTACAGGTCTGGTTAGAGTTATTTTCATCTCTGTCGTCTTCACTACAGCCTTCCCTGCCAGGTGCCTCACTAGGATCATACTCCCTTGAGGTCAAATCTTCCGGAATAGAGCCTAGGAACTTACCCATCAGGATTTGCTTTCCATCCAATGCCCCATTTTCTACTTTTTGCAAATCCTCAGATGTATTCAGTGGCATATTCTGTTGCTCATCCTCTTTTTCAGGCTTTTCATTGTCTAGTAGGAGTTTCTTTTCAACTTTTGACATTGTGTCAGCGTTGTGATTAAGAACTCCAGGAGAAACATCAGCAGATCTATGAATTTCATCTATTTCATTGTAATGTTGTTCATGCTTTGCTTCGTTTGAGGCTTTCATATTGCTACAGGTCTGGTTAGACTTATTTGTATCTCTGTCATCTTCACTAGAGCCATTCCTGCCAGGTGCCTCACTAGGATCATACTCCCTTGAGGTCAAATCTTTCGGAATAGAGCCTAGGAACTTACCCATCAGAATTTGCTTCCCATCCAATGCCCCATGATCTACTTTTTGCAAATCCTCAGAAGTGTTCAGGGGCATGTTTTGTTGCTCATCCTCTCTTTCTGACTTTTCATTGTCTAGTTGCAGTTTCCTTTTAACTTTTGACTTTCTGTCAGAGTTGCAATTAAGAACTCCAGGAGACACATCAGCAGATCTAGGAGTACCTAATTTAACAGTAGGAGTATTCATTGCTATTCTATTTTGTAAGTCAGACGGAGACAGAATACTGTCAACTGGTGTTCTTAGTTCTGCTGGAGAATCATCCATATCAAATCCAAGAAATAATTCATTTGGGTACAATATTCCATTGATGACATCTTCACCCTCTCTATCATTCAAATCATCTCTCACAGGACAGTTAATCTGTGTTTCAGGATGAGATTCCTTTTCATCTGATGGTTTAGTTTTCTTTACTGCCATTTGAGAGTCCATGCCCGAAGTAAAAGAAGTGTCCATTCCTTTTCGTTTACCAGAATAACTGTTGCTTGTGCTGGGCTCTAACATATCATATACACTTGCCTGAGCATAGGGTGAGGGTGCATGGTCCGTTATTTTGCTTTCAACAGGGTTGCACAAAATGTTGGTAGATATTGACACATCAAATTTATTAGGTTCAGATCTAGAACTATCTGAGGGTATATTTGAAGAAGCATTGAATATATCATCTCCATGTGCCTTCATGGGTGTCTTCCTCTTTCTGCTAACCCTCTGTTGTTTTTCCTTTTTCCCTGGTTTCCCATTCAGTTTGCTTTCTAAGAGCTGCTTTACAGTTTTTCCTGTTTGTGGGAGTTCTTGTGTGATCTCATGTGGGTTTTCATGTTCCACATATTCTGGTATTCCTGACACCTGCATTGCCTTTTTCAAGAGGTCCATGTTACCACTCCCCTGAGATACAGGAACTGATATACATGATTGAGGGTATGATATTTCGCTACCTGCTGCCTCCCGTAGATCACCGTCATTCATATTTTGATTTACTGCTAGTCGGTCAATATATGGAACTTTACATATGCTAACTGCAAGATCTCTTTGGCGTTTGCCAAATTTACGAAATTTTATTTTCAGATCATGGGTCAATTGGTCTGCCTTCTCACCTGCATTGTTTTCACTCAGAAAGGGGAGGACATGTTTTCCTCCAGATCTGACATCATCTATCAATACTTTCTGAGGAGAAGTCAACAGGACATGAGAGGAAAAGCCGTTTCTTTCATTTTTCCAAAGTCCACATGCAAGATATACAAGCAAAACAAAGTGGCACTCAGGCATGGAATAATCAAACTTGGTCTCCGAGTGGAGACCATGAAACTGAAATTCCCTTTGAAGTGCAGATGATAGGAATCCTGCATCTTCCTGAAAGGCCTTATCACTCAGAGGGCAAACCAGAATGGCTTCTTTTATAGTGTCTGGACACATTTCCTCATTGAGACCTTGGAGATAATAAACTGTGGATTTCACTAGTTGAGACCAGTTGACATCGTATGAAGGACCCTGACTGACAATGGATTTCAAAATCCTGTAGCTTTTCATGAACACATTGTCTTTCTCATCCAAAATGAAAAGCTTAGACCACTCATGTGCTGACATTTCAAAGAGTTGTCTGCTGTTCATCATCTTCTTCATTTCTGATTTCAAGTCCAAACTAAACTCAAGTGTTTTGAAGAAAGGACATTCTGCATAGTAGTATAATGTTGTGGCTCTCAGTGATGACAGGAAGTGGTTCTCAGGCCACTGCTCACTTAGATTTGAAAGCCATTCAATGAAATTGATCAGAAGAGAATAAAGAACGAGATCCAAAAATTCAGTTGTTGCCTTATTTTCATTCAGTAGTTGATCATCTAAAGGCTCTTGATTTATTGGAATTATATTATACTGGGGTAACTCGTCTTCATAGTAGACACACATACAACTATGTGTTTCCCCCTCTTTCACATGCCACATGGGATAGGCAAATAGACAAGCACCAGCTGTTAAAGACAGTGTGACATGTTTTGTCAAGTCCTCTAAGACTGGAGGATTACTGTTCAGGAGAGAAGCACCTCCGAACAGAGAAAGCATAAGTAGCTCTCGCTGTATGTGCTTTCTCTCTAAAGACTCATCATGTTCCATGTCTTTCTTTAACTTTACCCATGATGCAATGTTTTGTTCATAGAGGTTCATGAAGCCCAAAGAGGGCTGAATTTCTTTCAAATGGCTTTCCACCTGCTTTTCCATCACAAAAGACATTCGAATTATGCCCTGCTTCTGAGGACCCTCTTGACATATGGAAGATATTAGGCGCAGTATCTTGATTATGTCTTTTTCCTTCACAATGCCAGAAAGCTCTTTCTTGAAATTCACTCTTTCATGGCTGACAGCCCGTGGAGAATTTCTGACACTGTGATATTGAGTTATATTTTGAGTGCTATTTGATGAGGTCTGCATTTTATAAGGAAAACTTATCAAACATTAATGATGATAACATCAGCAGATTTGATTTCAAACTTTATTAGATAGTTTACACTTCACATTTTTTTTATTTAAAAGATATTGAATGATTTTTAGACAAGCTGCAAACTTTTTCAATTCAATTCCAAAATGTTTACATAATTTCACTCTACTGGGTAGTGGACACAGCCATTTGGCATATCTCAGAATAAACATAGGCTTTCCTTCATCATAGATCCCAACTGTGATTTTCTGCAATAAGTAGAACGTAACTGACTGTCCACAGTTTTGAAGTAACCGCAGCTCCTTCTTCCTGTCACAGTTGCTGAGTAATGCCAGTGTCATCTTTTTCAAATCCCTTTCCAGCAAGAGTTGTTCCATGACAGTGCTTCCCATGGGTATCTTTATCTGCCTGGCTTCATTTCTGTTATAGAACAAACGGTTTTCCTTGTTACATATCTTTGTTATCACTTCCATCATCCCATCCTCTAATTGCCTGTTCAGTTTCTGACCTCTTACTTCAATTCTTGATGCCTTGGCATTTTCTGCACTGTATGAACACAGATAGACCTGTTCCATTAGTTCTTGAGTTTCATATCGTGAATTGGCAAATATGCATCTGTTTTCATAGTTTGTCTTACAATATCCTGGCTTGCAAGAGTGGACTGAAAGATGCTTTGGACAAATGAAATGATTCTCAAGAAGCCCCTCATACAGACAATCTTCCATCCAACATTTCCTGAGATCTTCTTTTTCTGCTGACAGGAAAGGGAGGTGGACGATCCCCTTACGTTTGCAGTAGGCAACCCTCGCTGCCAGTATCCTTTTTCTACATTTAATGAGATGCTGTCTCTCCTTTTCTACTTTCAATATCTCTATGCCTTCTTCCATTGTATATTGGTAAATGTAAGGGTAGTTCCATTCATCACATTTATAGCATCCTTTAAATTTCAATTTGTCTTTCTACTTTCAGAGCAGCCGTGGATACGATCCAACATTTTGTGTTCTGGAGGAGTGTGGGTACATGAAGCAGACAGCAGTTGCCAGTGCTATGACATATGCAACCAACCATGGTGTTTCTATGCTGTTACTTTGTAGCACTGTTGAGTCAGACCATTGGCTATCAAAATTCAAAAATATCCGAGACGGGAATAAGCCTGGACTTTGTCTCATTCAAGTTAAATATCTATGTGACACTTGTGCAGCTAATGGGCAAACTGGCATTTGTGTTCATGGTAAATTGAAAATTCCCAACCACATAGATACTTCTGGGGAAGTTGATGAAGATCCAGTGCGCCAAGCAATGGAGTTTGTATCACCTGGGTCATACCAGCTAGAGGTCTGTGGATCAAATTTCCATACTTCTAAAGTAGAAAGTCATGCCTTTGATGTTGAATCCATAGAAAGGTTACGTAAAAATATCATTCAAGTAGACTGCATGGAATTTGAGATGGTCTATCTCGCCCTTGATCCAGTCCAAGCAGGAAGTGGCATCTCAGGAATTGGGTTGGCAGTTGTGGGACGTCAGCAAGATTCATATGTTGTAAGTATAGTGCTTCTTGCATGCTTATGTTCAATAAGCTGTTCAAAGGGATCAAAGGGCATGGGTTTCATTTGTTCATCTTTTGTTTCTTCTCTTGTTTTTGTGGCTATGGAGGCAACAATGACACTGGACATCTGAACACTTGTGATAATGGCTCGAACATCACATAATATGTCAGATGCACACTTTTCCACAGAGGAAATAAAATGAGGTGAATTCACACCTGTGCACATGGACATCACTCTCTCCTTAATGTAATCAATCATCCAATGGAACTCTTTGGAAGTCTTCCTCTTGTACAAATACTCATCAAAGAAGCAAATATTCACAGCTTCATACATTTGCAACACATCCAGCAAAAGCTGCTTGTTTCTGCCATCCCGTTTCAGTACTTGAACTAGCCCTTTAGCTTCATTCAATGGTCCTTCTAGGGCACATATCTCTACTGTGTGTTCAATGCGATCTTTGTCCTTTTGTGTCTTATGGCCTGTAGCATACTTTATATAGCTTTTCCTAACCTGTGCATTTCCAAACAACATGATCTCGCATGCAGTATTGTTTCTTCCGAGAAGCCTATGTACAGTCTTTGGGACAAAGGGGGCATGTTTGGCTCTTTCATAGAGGACACATGTATCGATGGAAAACTTTCTATCATAGAACTGTAAGAAACGCTGACATAAGAATTCAGAGTCAGCCTGAAATAGGTGGAAGGACTTCAGGAGCATTTCCATCCCTCCATCTTTCATAGTCTAATTCATTGTATGATATCAAATTATGTATCACAATCAAAATGTAATTCTTATATCTATTTTTTTCAGGTGCTCGGACTGGACCAGTTTGTGACAGAGGAACATCACTTAGGTCGACTCAATGACATACACAAAGACTTGATTTTGACTAATTTGAACTTTCTTTGCCACTTGTACCCTGCTTTGTGGAAAAAACCTGTTAACATATTTGTGGAGGCCAACCTCTCTCAAGACCTTGGGGCCTATCTAGAACAATCTGTCAAGAGACACTACATCAACATGTGCAGTGCCACTGGCCAAGGTTTCATTCCCAAGTTTGTCAAGCAACATGATCCTCATGGCAGGGTCCTTCCAGGTGTATTGACGCAGCACAAGGGCAACTTGGTATCTTATTTCAAGAGAACTTTAGACGAGGGAAAATTATTTTTAGCCAACCAGATCAGTTCTGTATCTAAGACAGTTAGAGCAAAGTATCAATCGGTGGCACTCACAGAATCATTAAGGCCTAATACAGCTGAAACCATAGATTTGGCCATCGATCAACTCAAGAATTTCATGTGCATTCGAAAAGGGAAAAAATTAACATATTCCGGAAAGCAATCTACAAAAGGTACCAAGCAAATGGATGACATGGTGATGGCCCTCATCATATGTGTTGCTTGGGTTAGACTTCCAGAGAATATGTACATAGTGAACTAAAAAAAATAATAAAGGACATGATTCAACAATTAATTCTCTTTATTTCATTACAGCACATGTATACATTATTGGTTAACCATGCTTTCTAAGAGGTCTTGAAGTTCCCTGGGTACAGACAACAGGTCACATGCCTCTTGGAATGATGAGACATAACTCCCATCTGTCATCATCTTCACACTGCTTGCTAGGTTGCGAAGGTTGCTCTCTTCTTGTCGACCATCAGGAGAAAGAAACAGGGTTGGTCTCATGTTTGATTTTCTTCCATACAGTAGAGATGCCTTTCCAACAACCACAGGGAGGGTATTATGTGAAACAGATTTATTCCATCTTGAAATACCAGCTGAAAACATTGGATTCACGCTTTCGTATGAAGTGAAGTTCACTGGGACTAACATCAGAGAAGCGTATTCATCCTCATTCTCCCCTAGAGCACATCTTTCCTTCTCAGACAGTTGAAGCTGTGACAAAGCATTGGTGAATGGAATGTGGTTATAGTTTCTCCCCTTGACATTTGTTGTTGCGGAGGCTTTGTCAAAGTTTACTCCAAGAGTCTCCATCAGCTTTAAGTTGGCAGTCCTATTTGAATATGAGGAAGGAATAGTGAGATACTCCTGCACTTTCAGGTAATATCCACCATTTGATGGACACTTCAGTGGACATTTGTGCATTTTGGAAAGGGTTTCATCCTGATAGAAATAAGACAATACAGTTTCTGCCAAGTCTTCAACAGTCGGGTTCTTATTGTACAGGACACTCCCAGGTACTTGATGGCACCTGACAATTGTCTGACAGACGTATGCAAACACCACCAGATTTTTCTTTATGGCTGCAAGTGTTGCTACTTTTGAATGACAAGATCCATCTTGAAATACAAATCTAACAGATGCATTTTTTGGGTCAGACACGCCAGCATAGTTGTCATACCACTTGGGTTTCTTGTAGGAATGGTTTCTGGACTGCTGTTGTTCCCACCTGTTCAGTATTTGTTTCTTCCTCTGTTCATATTCTTCACCATCCAGGTACAAATCTCCAGTGACACTGAAAAACCCTGATTGCTGCTGCCCATAGAAATACACTGTGTTGCAATCACTCTCATTCAGTAATTTTGTTGATTCCTGCGGCTGTTCTCCTGACAAAAAAGGGCATTGTTCCATTTCAAAGACAGCAGAAGATCTGACTGTTTCACCTTGACTGACTTTTGATTCTACATTTTTCACATAGAGGCAACATAGTGGTGATCTTAGGAACTCTTTGTCAAGTGTATCAACTAAATGTTGACTGATAGGTGATGACTGAAGTTTCCTGTGTCTGTTTAAAAATGGGAGATCAACTAGGTCCCGAAGAATATGAATGGCCAGCTGAGAATGCATAAACTGATTCAGGATTGAAGTTGTTGACACTTCAGGCATTGCTTCACATAATAGATTTCTTGCAAGTTTGGTTGGTTTCATTCCCTTATTCTTAGCTAGCATTGAAAAAGAAACTCCTTCAACATCATCAAAATTGAACACTCTTTTCAGAAGATCAGGATCAATGAATGCAGCCGGCAGCTCTAGTATGGACCATATCTGTGTTATGACATCTTTCACCACAGCTGATGTTTCTTTGGATCTTTCCAACTGGGATATGTTTCGAACAGTTAGCACAACCTCTTGATGTCCATCAAATATCTTGAAAAAAGGCCGTCCACTGTCATTTGTACAATCTTCAGGACTTATGGGTAGCACAGAGGAGATCATGTTTAGCTGTTATCGAAGCCTTCATCCATTATATAGCATTTGGGTTGCTGTGTTAAATGCAAATCCAAAGTGGCTCCTATGGCAAGAAACAATGGGCAACATTGTCTTTCACTATGCAACTCCCAGGGCAAATAGGGCCCATACATTCAGATCTTGCTGCCTTGAAACGTTTTGCCAGCTCTTCCTCACCATGAAGACCACTGTTTTCAAGGTGCTTTTTCAGAAATGCTTCTCTCTCTTCTCTGCTAGTCCATGCAAGCACATCCTCAATGTTTCTGATATTTTTTATTTGTCCATAGATGGGAAGTTTATGAAGCTGAACTCTTTTCTTTTTAACACAGGGAAGACATGGCAAGAAAATGATATCACGTTTTGAGTCAAAGAACCACTGTCCTTGAAATATTCTCATGGCATCAAATAGTTCGAGAATATTAGAACAGGCTTTTTTTGTACCATACATCAGGCTACTGTGCTCAAAATATGGAGAGAGATTTTTCAGGTCCCTTAGATCTATATATAGCCTTTTACTCAATGTACAACCATCAGCCTGCACAGCATAATACTCTAAAGGGATATGAGTCAGGGCATAGAAGTGGTCAGGGGAGCAGTCTGCTCTATAAGGGGATACACATGGAGACTTAGGTAAGGCTTCCTCATAGCTTCCTACATGTATCCTGAATCTGTTCTTCTTTGCCTCTATGATATTCCCTTCTGGTAGTATATGAAAAATACCCAGTGGGAAAAATGGAACATCTTTGTTCTTGTACCTAAACATTGGCTTAGAGAAAGACCATATGACAACTGACAAGTTTTCTCTGTCCAGCATGAGCTGTCCATGCCTAATCTCATTTTCCACATCCTTTTTTTCGACTTTTCCCAGAAGACAACAAACCCTATCAAAATCTGTAACAAACTTAGAGAGTATGGCAATGTATGAAGTTCCATATATGAACCAACCTAATATTTCATTGCCCCCTTGGATGAAATTGTGTGGAAATATGGCCAATTGCTCTAGATCCACCTTGCCATGTTTGTGCTTGATGTGTTCCAAGATAGGAATCACTCTCCCCCTTTTTTCTGACTGAACACCAAAATCCTTCAGTGGGATCTGTGCTTGGAAAACAGGGGATAAATTTGACCTGCTTTGACTTGTCATGTTTCAATATAAATTCAAGAATTTCCCTCATTCTTTCCTATCTCTTTTGGCTATCGATAATAATAAGACAAGGACTAAGTCATTGCTGCACATGGCCTATCACAAGAGTTATGGAAATGATACTTGAAAGCTACTATAGGGGGGGTCTCCATTATTTCATTGCTGACAAATGCATGAAAAGTCAAGAAAGTTGGTCTCTTGTTTTTCTTGAATTGGACAGGACCTGGGGCATTTTTCTCTGTCAAAAAACATCTGAGACCCTGTTCTACTTCAGCAACCTTTTGTACATTTTCCTTGAAGAAAGACACCGCTGATGATCCCATTGTTGCTCGTATGTGTGCAGTGAAAAAACGGAGCAATGAAATGTCATGCATGACATTGCATTCCATTGAAGACTGCAAAGATTCAGACTTTTTAAACACAATCCAAATGCTAAGTGGATAGCTGACAGATAATAAATGCTTCTCTTTATCAATGTTAACCTTTACTGGATTTTGAAGAAGGTAGTAAATGCCAGTCCTCTCATCTTCCTTTGCCAAGAGATTTTGTGTTGCAGTCTGGAGATTGTCCACATATGAGGTAGTCCAGAGATTGGAACTGGAACAGTTGTGCTCAATGCTATACACTGCAGCATTTCTTAGAACCTTGACTGCATTATCAAAAAGCACCCTGTTCTGAAATGTTTTAGTGATTTTGAGATGTGGAATTTCCATTACAGACTTCTTTGGCTCCCATGAAATCCTCGGTAATGTCTTGCCATTGTACTTGAATGAAATCCAATTCACAAAGCTGAATAAATGATTAAGGAAAATACAGTATAGTAAACTTTGCTACAAAATAAAATAAATAATCATAAATACTTACGTTGTGGCCACCAGCAACAAAATAGATGAACGAGGACTTTTTTCTCTCATCGCTGAACTCTACTTTTATTGTGTGAAGGCCATTTCTGATCTTGAAGGACACAAGGTGACTCTCAAGCAATGTCTGTAGATAGCTTATAATATCATCTTTGTACAAGAGCACTGCATTTATCTGATGAGCCAATAATACAATGATGGAACCCTCCTCACAAACAGCATTTGCTGCAACGAATAGTTTACTGGACTTTGATTTCCCGTTTCTCCTGGGTGCTACCACCACTACGAATCTCTTACAATAAGAGTAAAAGAGACTATGAATTTCTGATTCTTGTTTGGTCTCCAGATCTATTGTACCAATTATGCCCAGTATTTCCAATATAGAGGGGATATATTTGAACAGTTCTTGGTTCAATAGTCGAACTGCCCTCGAGCAGATACAAGCACGTATGGTTTCTAGTTGAAATGGTTCCAATCTCATGTTCAACTTTTCTGTTATGACTTGAATGCTTTTCATCATAAGTCGAATGGCTGTCATACCCTTTGCTTCCATGAGGTGGCTAGTGTCATACATAGCATGCCAAGCTTTTTTCCCTTTCGTACGACATATCTCAAGTTCATCACAGACTGTGTGCAAACTTGCATCAAAATCACATTCCCTTTTTGTTTTGGTGTTCTGCCATTTTCTGGTAGCACTCACAAACGGATTACGATAGCCAGATGGCCATGTCGTCACACCTTGTATGTCAAATCTAAGTGAATATGATCCCCACTTGTCAGTCTCTGAATAGTTTTCCAAAGATCGACCTCCTTGGAAAACATCGGTTGAAGTGTGAAAGAGCTCTTGAAAAATTGCTTCGTTAAGATTGTCCATGGATATTGATACATCCAATTAAATCATTATTAATGATGTATTCAGAAGAGATGGAATGTAAATGGAAGAAATAAAGAAACTTCTGGAGCCTTTTGATCATCAAGCAATGCAGTCTAAAAGAAAGAGGAGAACAGTCACATGTGATGAAGATAGTGCCCCCTCGTTTAATCTAATAAGCCTTCCAGAAGAACAATTAAGTACTGTATTCCAAGACTCTATAATTCGGGAAGATCCCCTGAACTGTGCATTCCAAAAGTCTGTCCTTCAAGAAGGTACAGACCCTTTACCTGGGTTTGACAGAGAAGTGACTTGCCCTTTGTGCAAAATAAAATGTGACAAGGTTATGGGATCTCTACGTGAAAATCCTGATGGTGCATCATTCATAGAATTTTTGGACGTGGCTAGGGTCATGTTTCACCAACAGGAAGGCCGGCCAGCATTAGATATTGCTCAGGAAATTTTGGATAATTTGATGCACTTTGTCAAAAAGCATCCACAGAAACTGAAATCCATTAAGAACCTAACCAAAGAAGATGTGTATAGACATTTCAAATACAACCATGAAAGGAAAACTATGACAAAAATCAAAGAGGAGGTCCTGCAGGTGCTCCTCTCTATGTTAGATGTAGCTGTGATGAGTGCTTGCCACAGACAACCATCTGGGAAGCTTTCCCTCTGCAAACCAGAAGCAAGTATTGTGTTGAGCATAGTTGATCGAATACAGAGGATTTCAGGCCTGAAAGAGAACACAAATTAAACTAACAGGAATTGAATTTGTTTTATTGCAGTGATATGCACTTTCCATAGGGTTATAAGAAGATAGGCTTGCAGTTATGAGTGGTCAGACTGTGCTATGTTGTAATTCAACCAGTGATTTCTTTGTTGTGTACACATGTGTCAATCAAGTATCTAGCTACAACACATTCTACTGTGATAACACCCACCCACTGGAGGAGGCACACAGTGTTCATCTCAGACCACTGGAAGGCAGGAATTGTTTTGTAGAGAACATGACTAAGAGGATCAGACCCTTCATCTCATCTAGCTCTCACCTTGCCTTTCCTTCTACTTCTTCTAACAACATGACCAGTAAAGGCTCTATATCAGAGGAGTTCTATTACAGGGCATGCCACAGTGCATTCATGACATCATCTTTCCAGAGATATCAACATATTGCTGCTCCTCCGAAAACCAATAACAGAAACTACACCATGCTCTTACATGGCATTGAAAACAGAGGAACTCTCTTTGAACAACTTCAAGAGGACGATTCTGTCAGGTTTTCAAAGGACAGTTCATTTCCCCCACTGAAATCAGCCTCCACTTATGTCAGGCAAGGTCTGGAAGTTCTCTGTCAGAACCAGTTGTACCGTAACTCTTTCTCAGTGAACACTCAACGCCAAACAAAGTAGTCTCTCATACATACTACTCCAGAGTTTTTGGCCCCATTGTTGCAAAATGCAGTTATTGATTATTCCCTCAATCACCTCTGTTGTGAATGGGAAATGAAATTAGGAAAAAACCTTTCTGCACTTGAAAAATGTCAACTTATTCTCCAGCTAGAACTCATAAGGCAAGAACACTCAGAAGGCTCAAAATCCTTCCAAAAAGCATGTGAGGGCTTTTTTGTAATAGAAGATGACAATTCTTGGTCCAGAAACTTGTACGGTATTCGAAGGAAGAAGAGATTGAATCCAGAACTGTGTTGTATGTGGCATGTACTGCCAGATTGGCTGATGGGTTTAGTGAGCAAAAGGTGGATAAAGGAAGGAAAGGATGTGTGTTTAAAAAAGTTTCAGTTGAATACACCTGATTCACATATACCAGATGTTAAGCAGGATGAAATTATTACCTTGTCCCAAGAAATCATGTCTAAATGGCAAGAGGGAAACAAGAACTGAAGGATATTGTTGAGAACATCGTCTCTTTTGCCACAAAGGAACAACTTGAAATGGATGATTGGATGAAAAGGTTGGTTGTAATATCAGAGAGTTCAGCGGAAGCTTACACTGGAGATTTGAGAACAGGTGAACTTCTATGCCAGAACCTAGAAAAAAAGAAATCAAGAGTCACAGATCTAGAGCAAGAACTAAAAGAGACACAAAATAAGATAGAACATGCATGGAAGATATATAGAAACCTAAACAAGAAATTACACACATGGTTGTCTGCAAGAGGTATCTCAATGAACCAACATGAGAAATAATGTTTTGTTCAACATAATAAAATCAAACACAAACTTGATATCATGTTACTCTTTCACCTTGGTCATGGTCTTTTATTAAACTAAACAATCAAACTGCTGCAAGTTGAGGGGAATTATCTAGATCAGTTATATTGTTGGAGGATTTAATGTCAGTTACTTTATCTGATGGCCTTAGTTCTCCCACACAGCCAGACAACAGAAATCTGTTCAGTGAATTTGCTGATGTAGCTTTGTCAACTTGATTACCAATCATCACAGCTGTCCTGATGTTGGATGCCCTTGCAATAGAGAGCTGACTATTAATGTATTCCTTTGTCTTATCAAACTGAGCCATGTGTCCCAGGAGAGACTCCAATGTGTTCTCAAACCTAACAGACTTGGAAATCTTGAATGCATTTAGGGAACCAAACTGCTTGCTATAGAAGGCAAGTTTTTCTATACGTTCTGTTTCTGCTAATGTCCTGCACACCAAATCATCTATGTGATTAAATAAACCATAAAGTTCCTTGCAGCGCTCATATTCAGAAAGTTTTACTTGAATATCGCTTTTTGTCATAAAGGTGTCTTGTTGGTTCTCATTCAATTCCAGAAATGACTCCCTCAACTCTGTGAGGGTTGACCATGTTATCTGTATTTTCTTCGAGAGAACCATTTTCTCAGAACACACATCATTTGCTACACTTTCGAGATCATTTTGAGCCTTCTTAAGAGCAATCATATTTTGCAGGAGGCAGCAGTAATTGCGTAAAAAGTCATTTACTCTCTTTATTGCCCTGGTGTGCATGGAAACAAGGGAATAGTGTGGGTGTCCGAACAACTGTTGCATTACAGATCCGATCATCAGTAAACCTTTTCGATATATAGGTTCGTGCTCCATGCCAAGAAGGTTGTCAGTGTCTGCCATGTTATTATTAGCTGACTTTTCTAACTGTAGATTAGTAGACAGAAATGGATGAGGCAGATATCCAAAAAGATTCATTTTGGCAAAGTTACCGAGAACTTCATCTGCGATGGGAAGAAGAATGCAAGAAGAATGACAAACATGCTAGAGACATGTTCAAGCAAAGAACAAAATTGAAAGAAGCCAATGAACAGATGGCACTCTTTCAGGAAAGGTGTAATTTTGCAGAGCAGGCCCTCTCTGACATGGGATATTACATGAAAGGTGAAGCTTACGAACCAGAAGACAACAGGTCTGATATTCTCAGAGAGTTGAGGGAAATACAGAATGCATTGGAAGCGGAGAGATCTAGTCATGATAGAATACTATCAGAAATGAATGATAAAGTAAGAAAACTTGAAGACGTCATAGACAAACTCCGTGGAGAGCTTCAGTGCAAAATATCTGAAGCGATGATTTTGGAGAAGGAACGATCTTCACTCATGGAGGAAAACAATGAAATGAATGAGATTCTAAAAATGGAAGGTGGAAATCTATATGGTCGTGCTTGCATAACGGATGCATATGATGTTCTGCTAAAAACTTTTATCTCATTATTCCCACAGAGCCTATCAGAAAACCAATGGCAGTTTTGTGATAAAAAAACCGGAAAGTATACTCCATCGTTTCATTTGTTGATATGCCTGAGTCACGAGGACCTCACAGGCAATGTACAAGGTATGGTGCTGATAATAAAAAGCCCAGATGACATGGTGGAAAAGTCACAAAGTCTGGGCTTGCAGCAGGATCTCTGCCGATACATGCGCACCATTCAATGGATAAATGCTGGATTGTTCACAGACATTCAAGAAGCCATACTGAAACAGTCTGAATTGACACGTCACAAGATATTGTATGAAAACAGAGAACTAGTAGCTGCCCGACAAGCTTTTGGATGTCGCCTCATGAAATGCATATCATCTTCAAAAGATATTATGTTCAAAGAACCAAATCCAGAAGGCAGGCTGGTCCCATTAGGTTATGTATAAGAACTGAATAAACAACATAAAAAATAGTCATCTTTATTTTTGCTAGTTTATTTTTTCATATGAATCTGTGAAAACTAGATAAAGTGGGGAGCATTGGGAAAGAAGGACATCGAATTGGGAGTATTGTCTTGCATCTACATGACATGGATCATGAACAATGTGTGGACCCACAGAAAGTTTTCCAATAGGCTTGATAATAGTATTGGTTAATTTGCCATTTCGCGATAAGTGGCACCTTCCTCTTGTAGCAAGTAATATATCTTGCATTATCATCTCCTTTGTTTTATCACTCAGTAACATCCGTATTGACGGATAGTTGAATTTGTAGTCCCCAGGAACAAGTTGTTTCATTTCAACTATTAGATATAGGAATCCATTGGAAAGGACACTCCCATGTTGCAAGTGATGATCTCCATCCTCTATATCTATATTGAGTGATCCAGTTGTTTGCAGTGTCACAATACCTTCATAAGCTTTCCCATCAGAGAATGGCACTGTTTTTCCTGTTGTGTTGCTACTGAGAATGCCTCTTGGGAAAAAAGTGTCATAGAACATTTCAGGTGACTGAATTTGGACCATTAGAGCAGCAACACTCTGAGGACGATGTTGACTGACAACTTTCTCCTTTAAGCTAATGTAACTATCATGTCTTGAAGAGGAAAGATACTGTGACTGCAATATGCGATTAGTTTCTTCAATATGTTGCTTCAGCTGAGTGAAAGGAATGAGTGTAGCCAATGGATCTACATTAAGATTACCGAAACGCAGGCTGTACTCTTCTTGAACACAATTCATGAGGCGTATTTCCCTTTCCAGTTCATTGCAAGTATATTCAATACCATCATCCAAAGGAATTTCATCACGTTCATTGTACAATTCCATCTGAATGATAGACTTAAGGGGATCTCCATTAGGATGTTTTTCTCCATGGGAATATGGTATGCGTTTCAACCCCATGTATTGAAAAAGAAGATGGTTAGCTTCCAGTGCGCGACAATTTTCAGTATACAATGAAGTCACTGTGTTCAAGACAAGGTCAAATTTTCCAGCCACTTCTATCGTGGGATCTCTACCAAACGCAGGCACTGAGAGATCAGGAAGCTTGATTATTCGAGATGGATCCCCCAAAAGTTGATTTCCTCGTGCCACATAAGGTAATTCAATCTCACTTGTCAGCTCTTCCTTCATAAACATGTCACGGGACCTCTTGATATCTGGTCGGTAACTGTTGCTGGATATGGTGTTATCTAACATGCAGAAGTTCAAATCATAATCTAATATTTCCTCCAGTCGTCGCTTGATTCCCTTAGTTTGGTTAGAGCTAGGGCCACAAAAAGCATCATATACCATGGCGAGGTGAGCCACATCATCAAGAGACATATTCATATGTCTTATTCCAAAGCATGGAACTTTAATAAAAAGAAATCCGCTTTGAACATTTCATGTCTGCTATACCCTCATATTTCTTTAAGTTCATTTCAAGTTGTTCCTCCGTTTCATTAGAAATGTACGGATGAGATCTTGCCATTGCCTGAAAATTGAGATCGTTTAACAAGAGCATCGGTGGATCCATTCTGGTTATGTCTTGTGTGTCTTTCCATCCTATGCCTTGTGAAAACTTGAGTTCTACAAGGATCTTCATTGGGGTATCACCTGGCACTAGCAAATGTACAATTGGAGCAGTGAACTCCTTTTCAGCAATATAATACAGATAATTATGCACTTCAAGCTCTTGAAAAAACATAATTATATTTTTTACTGCTTGCATTGGAATCACCTTTAAAAGTTCACATGGTGCACATTTTGATATCTTAACAGGAAGATTTAAAGGAAAATGCTCTTCCTCAGGACCTGTTTCAAGGTGTAGACCATATTTGAAGAGCTTATCATATATGGGGTTACTGAAATATTCCAACAGTTTCAGAGTTGACTCATTCTGAAGCAAGGCATCTATGAAAGTGATCAGAGGTCCTCTGTTGGCATTATCCTCATTTGATGAGATCATGATACATTCGATTTCCCCTTGTCTCCGCTTTTCATCCATGTAAAATGTTTCCATGTGGTCAGCATACTTTTCATTTATTTTTCGGTTGTGTATAAACTCTCTTTTGAGTTCCATGTAATTTGACTGAAAGGTAGAAAATGCAAATTCTTCTATGTTCTTTTTCAGAAGTTGTGGGAGTTGTGCTGAATTCCATCCATCAGTCAAATTAGCGTACCCATGATATCCCTGACTTGTATCTACCTCAGACCTGACATGATCTCTGGAATGAGTCAGACATGGCAATAATGATGTGCCATTCCAGCTGACTATCCAAGGTAAACATTTGTCGGAAGTCACACGGACATTCAGATTATCTATACTTATGAATGTACCTTTGTGTTCAAGTAGTTTGGTAATTTCAATAGGAACCCACATTTCCTTGCTGTGAGGAGGGATGTCTTTAACTACAGTGATTACATGAGAAACCTTTTTATCAAAGTGAATAGGCATGTCTGTGTACAGGAAAAACTAAAGAAGGCACGATAATACGAAAGTTTTTTTTTCAGTTTTATTTTCCTGTGTTGCACATTCTCTTTATGGCCTTGTAATCTAAGGTTGAAGAATATCCACACTTGTTGGCCAGCTCTGCATCAGACAACGTCACCCAATTGACATATCTTGGCCTGCTGTCAGAGAGAAGAGAAAGCGAATACAATCTGCGCTTCATGCTTTCAGTGAATGCTGCTCTGAGTTCAGGTTGCTGCATCAGGCCTGCCTGAGAAGTAGTTGCTTTCTTTGACAAGGTAGGAGGACACTTTTTTGCATACCATTCAAAGCTCTCATCCAAACTTGTTGGATCATATTCAACCAAGTAGACATGGTCCTGTAGGCGAACTGGAAAAATGTACTCAACTGTTCTGATGACGTTGTATATCAGTCGTCCAAAGACAGAAGGTTCTTGTAATTCTCTAATGTGGATTTTAATACATTCAGTGTAGTCATCAGTTTTGTCATTCATGTCATCTAAAAAGTGTTGTATTTTCATCCAAGTAACAAAGGACACACCAGGAAAGAACTGAGTCTTTGGATGGCATCTCATGACATCACAACCATGCAAGATGACTTCAGATCCCACCATTGGAAAAGATTCCACATAGTCATTTCCACCCATTGTTAGATGCAACATCATTTCCAATTGCTTCTTTTTTTGGAGACACTTTGCCCGGAATGCAATTTCCCTGTCAAAAAGCCTCAGCGTTGTATTACAAAACCTCTGTTCCGTGGTGCAAAGCAGCAATAAATTAGGATCTGCAAGACACAAAAGTGTTAGCAGCATATCAGTATCCTTTGAGATGATGCATGCTTTTTGATGTGACTCCTTTATGATAGACCATACCATAGGCACAATGCTGTCTGCCTCAGCATATTTTATTTCCTGTTCTTTCAATATTTGGAAGAGAGGATGATTCAACTTCCCCCATATTTTCCTGCACCTTTGTTTTTTGTTCCAATCTTTTGCAGGACCTGCAACTAAGTAGATTGATGTTCCTTGAGTCAAAGGATTTCTAGAGACTTTCAAGAGGTCAATTAGCACCTTCAGGATAAGGATCTGGTTCTCACGGTTTGCCATGAACCGAGTCATGCTTCCCTTATATAGATGACCATGTACTATTTCTAGACATGTGGTTCTTTCACTCATGTTCCTCGGTGAAATAGTTCTTTCTGAGGTTTTGGAAGGAACTCTCCTCTTCTTAAAGCTATCTTGGGCATTGTTCTTCACAGAAGATACCTTTGCCATAGTTGCATCACCGTCCATGCAGAGAAACACATACTTCAACATGTTCTGCACTCTGTATTCAAGAGCGGCTTCCTTCCACTTTTCTATCAGGTTGAACACCTTATTTCCAATAGCACACACCATTGCCTCCATGGAAAATGTTTGAATTGTATTTGTGACAGTTCCAGTGTCCTCATCTATGTTGATTTCACCGACCAAGTTGGTAGTCTGGTTGGAAATCATCTCACGCCATGACTTGTATTCTTGCACTATCTCCTCTTCCACTGTCATTGCAATTTCTTTGGCTGAAAGGTAAAAAAGTTGTGTCATATCCACGAGCAGGACCTCTGTTTCCCTGAGCACTTCTTCTCTCTGAGTAGGCTCTAACCATTCAATGTGGTGCCGTGGTCTCCTATTTAGATATGTCTTGATGGAATTCCTCACAAGCTGTTTACCTAAATGTGCACAAAGACCCATTTCTCTGAACTTAGTGAATGTAAAGGGCACAACATCACTACTGACCTGTTCCACTGACTTTCTCATTAAAATTGATTTTTCATTCTAGTGAAAGGCTGTGTTTGTCTGCAAGATTAGAAAGAAAGTGATATTGTTCAGATTCAAACAAGGGCTTAAGATCCACTTCATAGTTGTTTTCATTTTTTTGCAATTTAATCCTATCGGTTTGGCTGAAGGTTTCTGGATTAACATCTCCCATATGTGGCTGACCTGTTACATAGCTTCCTGTTTTGTTTGTGTTTAAGTCATCCCAGACTGTGACTCTCTTTCGAGATTTCTTTTTCCTATTCACTTCATTTTCTTCCTTTGTCATTATTTGTTGTTGTTTCATCATAATGTCAGCAATTCCATTCAGATGTTGAGTATATGACCTGAGCTGACTTGGCGATAGATCAAACAATTGTTCCATGTTCTTTCTAATTTTAATATGTATTGCATTTTCTGCACTTGTACCAAGTCTTAGATGCAGTGGCCTGCAGCACTTTGAATGCTCTTTACCAAGACTTAGTTCACACAAGTGGCTGTGCAATATGTTACGGTTTTTAATGAATAAAGGTTCTGAACCCTGTTCACGAAGTTCACAAGGAAAGAAAAATATGTCATTGAAATGAACTCCACCGAGTGAAAGCCAAAATGTTCTTTTGTAGTCGTTGCGTCTTGTACTGACCCAACATCCAGAGTTGGTGTTCACGGTAATTCGTGAAATAATTTTGGAAACATCATTTTCAACATTCTGAATGCATATCTGTGACCTGCGGGCTATCTCACTCAAACAAAAATAGTCCCTTATGACATCCATGTAGTCAATGCCTATCTCTCGGTACATGAGGTCATTCAACCTTTTTTGACTTTCGGAACAATCCTCAATCATCTGTTTTTCTTGAAAACTGATTTCTCTCCTATACAGTAGTTTGTCTTTACCTTTGTCTGTTACCCGCGTGATATACTTAATGGGATCCATTATAACATATCTTGTTGTATCTTTAAAACTTCTCAGAACACCAATGTAGTTGGATTGATGATATGTTTCATATGTCTTTTGTTTGAAATTCTGATCTCCTGTTTCATCAAAGAACTTTCCAGTTGACGGCCATGCAAATTCTACTTCTAAATAGTATAGACTCTGGCATAGTTTGTTCTTGTCTCTGTCCTTCTCTTTCATGCAATAGATATAGGGGATAGTAGACAAACCCATTCCATGGGGATTTCCAGCCATGCTCAATATGACATCTTCCCTATGCTCTGGTTCACACCCTATTTTATTGTACCGTGAATATAGGACTGTTGATATAGAGTGTACACTGACTTCCATTTAAAGGATTATGTATGTCAGGGGATTATCTTCATTTTGATATTAATAACAGGTCTTATCAGATCAAATGATAATAATGTTTCTTCAAGAAGAAAGATACAGAGCTTTGGCCACTTTTCTATCATGTTGTGTTCCTTTCGGTATTGAAATACTTGTCGGAGGTGTGATGCACTCCCCTATGCCATGGCATTGTATGGTAATTGCATGGCTTTATGTCAGTCTGGCATTCAAAGCAACAGTTGCAAAAAGACATTTTCCTAATGAATTCACAGCGTTCGGAGCATGTTGTCAAGCATCCCTTTTTGTCCTCACTGTATATACTTGGCTTTCTTTTTTTAGCAATCTTTATGTATCTACTATATCATGTATGCTGCCTTCAACTGAATCTGTGGCAAGTACCATGCTGGTTGAATGCCAGAAAGGTGGTCTGGTTCGCGAGTGTGAAAAGAACATCCAGTTCCTGAATAAAATCACCATAGCACAGGCAAGATGTCCCACACAGGTGTTAGGACAGTTCTTGGGAAATACTTACATTGCACTTGTGTACTTGTTTCGTGTTTTACCATGTGGAGTATTTTGCCTTTGGAACCTATACACATGGAACAAAGAACGCTTTGAAACTACTGAATACATGTCACCATCTGATGTGAGAATAAGTTCTAGGAACATTCCTCAAATGAAACCAATGATCTTTGTTATCTGTGCAGTGATAGTGTGCTGTATCCTTGAAATCTCTGTTTCCAGTGTAGAACCACTGACTTCATTTGAAGTAATTCTACCCTATGTCTTTGGTTTGTCCCTCTATTATACACTTATAACCACGAGAATGAATCAAACTTCAAAGGACTTTATATTCATCATCAAGAAGATGGTTTTTATCACAGGCATTGTGTATACTCTCGCAGACTTTTTAATGAATAGCACAGGGATATTACATAGGTGTATTGGAAATGATGCAATAGAGAATGAGCTTAAGCACACATGCAAAGATGTATCTGATCCGACATCAATATCCGAGTGCTATAACATGATAGGGAAATTGGATGAAACATATTTCTACCGGGAAGAATGCCCTGGACTAAACTCCCCAACCTTTGTCATGTATACTTCTAATATTGTAAAGGTTGTTGTTCTTGCCATTGGAGTTCCATGTATGTATGCAGCTAGAAATAAAGTTGGTTAAGTTCTATGTTGCCCTCAGAGTTTTCAGTCTCTCTTCCAAATCCTTGACAGTCACATCAGTACTGAGAAGAAATTCTTCCAGACAACCGCTACTATCTCTCTCTTTCACAAGGTCTTGCAGCCAAGAGGAAAATCCACTGTCTTCATCATTTTCACCTTCCTCATTTGCATCTTCTCCATCTGAATCACATGCCATTTCACTGTAAATGTCACTAAGGTTTTCCCTTTTCAACTTCAGTTTCAAAGCTTTTTTGTTCATTTTTTGTGTGGAAGGTCTGGCATGATATTGAAGCTTCTCACAGCAGTATTGTTCTGTGAAATGATCTTGTTTCATAGCATGCATGAAGTAGCTGTTTTTTCTTAGTAAGTACCGATTCAAAACATCTCTGAGACTGCTGTGCTGTTTCAGCTGTTTTTTTATGTTTTTTAACTGAGAAAATATGGACCGCAATAGTTCTAGACTTTCTAATTTTGAACAATGTTCATCAGCTATTAGTGATTTTGCCTTTTGGGTTAAGCTATTCAGTTTGTCCATCAAAATGTTTTCCTGAATAGAAATTTGCAACAAAGACACTTCCTTCACCCGCTTCTTTGTTTCAACAGCATTTCGGAAAGCACCTTCAAAGCGACCTTTGCGATCTGATAATCTGAGAAAAAGCCCAGCAAGTCGATATTTTATGGTAGACATGGTATATACTATATGAACAGTATTATCACTTGAACTGAACAAGTAAAGGGTAATGAAACCATGTCTCAGGTTTGCCAACTCGTTCTATGTTCATCGGTTGTGGGGCTGAGCATAATGACAATGCTTTTTATTGTTTTTCAGAACTTTGATGATAATGAGGAAAGAAGCTGGGTACCATCTAGGTTTTTCACAGCTGAGAGTGTGTACACAAAGAAATTGGAACTAGCACTTTTGATATATGTAACCACATTCATTTCACAGTCTAAGTCAGTCCTCTGGCATTACCTCAGAAATTTTCTTTTGAGGAGAAACCTTTCTACACCACTCACACTGGGAATCATTCATGTTGCATTATCCATGACTTGTATTTCTTTGTTTGATTTCCGAATCATTCATGTCCAAGGTACTTCAAAACTCATGAGATCGAGTATACTCTTTGCTGATCTGACTAGTCTCCTTTTCATTGAGTCAATGGAAAATAAATAAGCATATTTACTATGAAATCAAGGCAGTGCTCAAAACATGTGGATAACTCCTGAGGAATATACCAAGACCATATTGCCACATCATTACAGTTCTGCAATGAGAAAAATACAGGGATGTTACAAGGAAGATGAACAACTTGTGCTAGTACATCCAACCAAAAAATGTTCTGAGCTGAAGGAAATAGCAGAAGAGGATCATAACTTTCAAACTTTGATCACAGCAATCACGGCTAAGATGGATGTAACTAGTATGTACAGAAGTGGACTCAGTCATTCAAACATTTGTGAACCTATGTCCATCATGCTCCAAGAAGAATTCTGTAGGTCTGGCCTAATGGGTCAGTTACAACGCTTCATAAGAGATGTTGTAGTCATATGTGAGACATTTGGATGGTTTATATATGATACTGGAAGAGACCGTGTTCCATATGTGCCATCTGACTACCTATTGGTTTTTCTTCCCCGCTTGCAAAAATGGATTGCAGTTTCTACCAATGCTGAACACAAAGAATTGAAGTTAGGATTCATTAGACATCCAGGTAGGTTTCTACAGCCACAGAGTACAACTTCTGTTATGCTTCCTGCATATGTAAGAATGAAAAAACTCAGGACACTGCATTTGGAAGCAGTCCAATTTGCATCAAAGCCAGGTTTCCTAGCCAGTTTCCATGATAAAAACAACCCCAAAAATGGAAAGGAGACTCCCCTACTGGACAAGAAGATGGTCAATCAAGAAATTACAAACATGTGCTGGAGCAAATGGTTTCCCAACATGTGGCTACAACATCCAGACACATTTCACAACAGGAACGTGCTAGTCTGATGTGCCAACTGGATGGCTTTGTGTCTGGCATAAGCAGAGACAACTTGAAGGCAAGTGATGAGGTGAACAGGTTAAGATCAGAAATATCAATCAAGGACGAATGTATAAAGTCATTGATGGAAGACCAAGTGACAGACCAACCAAGTCTCAAACCCATTTCAACATATCTACCTGAAGGATCTAAGGTAGACAGTGCACAACTCATCATCCATCCAATAGATATTGGCCAGCTCGAGAGAGAATACGACAAACAGTGGCTAGCAGTGGGGACAGGTGCCTCTGCTATAGGAAACAAGAAGAGAAATGAACTTGAAACCAACACAAACTATAATGATTTTCTGAATTCAAAACGTGAATTCTATCGCCGAATAATTACATATGAAATTCTCAATGATTGGACTAAGGAATCAGGTATATCATTCAGTGTACAATAAAAGATAAAATATGATCTTCTTGATTTTTTTTTATTGGTTACTATGTTTTACATTTTGATACACAATATAGGCTCAAGGAGAACAGCATTTTCTTTTGATGTACAATACATCCAGAAGTCAGTGTAGATAGTTTTGCTGGCTAGAGACACGTTATCTCTCATAAACATAAACTTGGTTGGTGATATTATGTCACCCACTAGATCCTTCATTGGTGACATGCTCTCAAATAACTTCTCTGACAGTTTTTCTCCCAAGGCTTCTTGCAAAGGAAAGATAATGATCTCTAAACCAAACACCAACTGATATAATAAAGTTTTGTTATATCGGACTAGGTAGAGTACCTCCACAAGAGAGAAAATCTGGGCAAGCATATAATTCACAAACACCTCCAAAGTTGGAAGAGGCCCATTCCAAATGAAAGGACCAAATGACTTGTATCCATATTTTCTCACCCATGCAGTTAAGATGGCTTTTCCATTATGTTGCTGTAGTTCTTTTTCCAGGTTTACATTTCCCTGAACTAGTTCTCGAATGTGATCTAAGATGTGCTCATCAGTCTCTGTCAATGGTTGTTTTTCCTCCTTTACTTCAGATAATGGACATGATACCACTTTAGTTTCCATTTCATTTGTGATAATACCTTCTGAAGGTATGATGTGTTTGATGGTCTGTTGAGTTTCTTCATTCATGTCAGCCAACCCATCTATGAAAAATCTATGGTAGCTATTAGGTGTCTTCAAGAGATCCAGACGTTCCTTTATCAGTTTAACCAATACAGCTTTTGTGCAAGAAACAGGAAAAGTAGTGTTAAATTGGCCATTCAAAAACCTGTTTATCCTGCTACTTCTGTCAATATGGGCATCTTCTATCTTGCAGTAAGATATGAATAAACCAAACCAAGTCTGATCAGTGTCATTTTCTACAAACAATGACGATGCATCAACTTGATCTGTATTATATACCAGTAGATCTCCAGGTGTGATTACAAGGTTTCCTTTGATCTTCTGCTCTGTAAGTGGTAAAAGAGCCATCAGTTGTCTTCCAACATAAGACTGCTTCTCCCCTGCCAGGACACACTGTGCAACTTCAAATGTATTCACTATATTTTGGGTCTGTAACAGCTCACAGAAAATGTATCTTATGGTGGGTTCTATGTGTAGTTTTAGACAAGATGTAGGTAGGTGATGTATTCTTGCCATTCCAATGTCAGGTAGAGGCATGCCCTGGACCTCACTTTTCAGATCACTCATAGCTGATTCAAGTTCTTCCATGTCTGGGAATTCCAGATCTTCTATTCCCCATCCCGACTTTTTAATTCTTATCAGAAACGGTTGACTCATGCTTCATATGCTGTCTTCTCTTTCATGGTAATATCATGCTAACTGCGAGGAATAAACACAATACAAACCCTTCTATGGTAGGAAAGAAAGCATTGTTCTCATCTATAGGATAGAAAAAGTCATGAAATGTATCATTTTCATTTCTATTGTTGACTGGGTGTCTTTTAGAAATGAAGTCAGTTGGGCCACTTGGTTGCTCTGATGAATTTCTTCCATCCATATTTCCTCTTGACAACATATTTGTTTTATCTTCTATGTGTAGTGAATCATTCCTCACATCAGAACTATGTGAAGCAGATGTGTTGCTCATAGGGATTTCCTTTGTCATGGTCTCAGTCTTATTTGAGGGATCCTCAAGAAATTCTCCTGATAGACTGGCTACACTGATGTTCCCTCCATCGTCAATTGAGAGATTTGTTTGATTTGTGACTGGCAATGAGTGGTTTCCTATCTCCATTGAGAGTGAAGCAGACTTGATACAATCATCTATGCAACCAGGATTTTGTTGAGTTGTCTTTTCACCAATTTTAAATTCCTCTGATATATTTGATACATTCCCTCCAACTTCGTTCAAAACATCTGTTTTTTCTGTGGTTGACAAAGGATTACTGCTCAATTCCTCTAAGTGTGCAGAAGACGCATAGTGGTCAAATGGGCTTCCATCACTTTGATTTCTTTTGAATTCAGTCTTGTTCAAGGAATCATTGAGAAACTTGTATGATGAATTTGCATTTCGATGATTCTTTGCTTCATTCATCTTTTCATTTGAGTATAGATCATGTGTTGGTATTCCCATTTTGATGTGTGATGTATTTCCACCGCTGGACTGCTTTACACAAAAATATCTGCCAGTGCCTTCAAGTAAATTTTGGCATGTTTCCTTGCACTCTGCACAACCGGCCGGACATGGGGAACTAGTTTCATCTGTTATGTTCAGACCCACTGGCAAGACTATATCTTCCGTAGCTTGAAATATCATGTATGACCATTTTTTAACTCTTCTCTCTCTGAAAAGTTTCAGTTCCAGCGGTCCCTGGAGAGAAACCACCCTGACAGGACCTTCACGACAATTAGTCTCAGCACACACTGTAAGCTCAGGAACAGATGTAGATGAAAGACAATGTGAAGAATTGGCTACAACTGTTTCCAATTCTCCATTTCTACACTCTATCATATATCTAAAAGAATGAGGTCTCAGAAGCCTTTCACGTGTCCAAAACTTTGCAGTTCCAATTGGGAAGAGATGCACAGAATGAAATGATAGGCAAAGGATGCCCCTGTCACGAAAATAAACTGCATTCTTATATCTGAAGTTTACAGGGTACGAATGATTGAATATCAGTGTGTCTCTGTCCATAATGTGTGGAGCTCCATTGCAGAATAATCTCTCAGGGTTGGATACCAAGTCACTGCAGGTCTGATAACAGCCTCGGATACATTTCTCAGAGTAAAGTTGACAGACGTCCATGTCAGGAAACAACAGATATTTACCCATGGAATGTGCTGATTCTGATTCATCTGCCACCTTATGAGATATTGAGTCATCAAAGAATCTTATATCAATGCTTCTGCTGCTAGATTGTATTTTTGAGTCATCTCGACATACCATGCTTTCAATTTCATATGGTCTCTCCAAGGTGCTGATTTGACACAATGACGGAGTCCAGAAACTCAAAGCAGTCAAGGGTGACCCATACTTGGCGAGCAGCTTCTCATGTTTATAGACCAGTCGTGAACAAATAACATTTGCATTCTGTATGTAAATGACATTTTTCACTGTCACTCTACCAGAGTCAGACAAAGCTCTGTCCTTCATTTGTTTGACATTTGTATCTGAAAGTACATATCCATCTACCATGCGTTGCCTTGGTTTGTTTTTGCAGGAATACCTTCCCAGAGCCAAGAAGATGGATTCACATGATTCTTGACAGTGCTCGCATCTTTTATCATCATTACAACTGAATGGATGCAGGGAAAGATGGAAATATGTGTAGTTACTTTGTCTTAAATCCGCAACAACATTTTTCTTGTACGAGATGCCTTTATTTTCCACCTTCACTGTAACAGTCATGGCTTTTAGCTTATATAGCAGAGGATTGAAGGGCTGTTTGAAACACACAGTTCTGTCCAAATCACATGCCGAACTTGTTGAGTTGAAATATTGTTCCTTGAGTCTGTTTTCGTATGCAGTTTTCACCCTGTCAGAAAGATGATTTTCATCTTGCTGCAACAGTGGTCTCACATATCTTATACAAGTGATCCAGTAGGGTAAAAGCACCCTCACTTCTTCTACAGCTATCAAATCTGTCTGGGATGAACACTTCAGACATAATACTAGAAGCAGAAAAACCCCAATCATATTCAAGGTTTTTTTTTTTGGTGAAAGTAACAACAATAATGACCATCATTTGGAATGTCAAGTTCTAAATAGAATTTTGAAGAGATGCTCTCAGGTGATATACCTATTGATGTACACTTATCAAAGTTTCACAAAAAATGCCGAGGTTGATTCAGTCTAAAGAAGAAATTAATAGGAAGTTGGCAAATGAACCATATGCCATAGTGAAGTTGGATGACTCAGCCCTCCAGGAGCTTACACGTGCAAAGGAAGACCTCATAAAAGAAATCAACAGGCCACCAGTTTCCATTCCAGTGGATGGCTATTCTACCATTGAGCTTATGCCTGCATCTTGTCTTGAAATGCAGATCCTTCCATGCATTTCAGACGTGTTCCGGTGTTTCTATGGGACTAAAGATGTTGTCTTCAACTTTGATGTTGCACTACATGTACCATTCAACCACAAGCAGACATATAGGGGAATTGCCAGAAAGGAATATCCATTGGTCGCACTCATCATCTTGAACAAGCAGAAGATAACTCACTTTGAAACAGAAGTTGATATAGGACACATAGTTTTCTGGAAAGCAAAAATATTAAATGACTATTTCTTTTCGCACAACAACACTACAACTGATTGGCTTGGTTTGTTCACTGGTTTCTGGCCACAGGATAATGGTGATCGACTCAGAGTTGAAATGAGGGAATGGTTATTTGAGACTGGACGATTTGGTCTGTATTATGATAAATCTGTCACATTCGGAGAAAGAGCACATGAGATTGCTGCTTCAAGGGCCTACTTGAAAAAAAATCAGGCTGTCATGAATGTCCTCATAGGGAATAGTAAAAGTAAGAGAACTGAAGGATATTTCTTTAAGAAACAGCTGATAAACATAAACATGAAGGAGATGATTGAAAAGGAAAATCAGAGAAAGGAAGTGGCAGTCCATTTGCCAACAAGCCCATACATACAGCCAAACCAGTGTCTGGAATCTAGGAAATCAAATCTTCACACTCCAAAGCGAGCCTTCTCTGAAGTCTCTGAAAATATTGTGAATACAAGTTGCAAACCAGTCAACACTCAGACATCCAGTGCTGCAAATTGCAAGAAGAAAACTGTACAATTCAAAGAAAATGTTCACATCTCTGTCTTTCAAAATATGTTAGATGATGAAGAACAACCTTCAATGAAATTTCCACGTCTGAAGAAGAAGAGAAAAAAACAAAACTTAAAAGATGCATCTATGAACAAGTTGGATGACAAGAAAACAGAACCAGGTTCCTATGGTTTTCATCTGAATGCCATTACACAAGCTGTCAGCAATAATGTTTCCCCATCTGAGATTTTGAAACAGTCCGAAATCGAGAAGCAGATCGATGAGATGCACACTGCTATGATGGAGTCTATTCAAAAGGCTGAGCCCAAGGAACCTTCATTCATAGAACTCGTGACCAACATGGGAAGATCAAACGTTATTGAATACCCGAGAACAGACACAGTGATTGACCTCACAACAGATGAACCTATTGACAATGGAATGGTCACAGATAATACTTGTTTTATGGAAATGGTGGCCAACATGGGAAAATCAAACTACATTAAATACCCAAGAACAGACTGTAATACAGTGACTGACCTCACAACAGATGAGCCCATTGGCAATGGAATAGTGACAGATGAGACATCCCATATGGATTACTACAATGATGGTGTCATGCAAGATCTGACATATGACAATGCTGAGGGAAAAGGGCAATTTCTGAGTCTTCAACAGGATCTTAAAGTATCAAGTGATTCAGATGAGGAAGAGAGTACCTTAATGTCAAGCAACCCTTTCTACAGAGCAATGCATGATGACCAAATGATCAAACTAGTAGAGCACTTACACAAAGGGTCAAACTATTCCAGTGAAGAAGAATCAGCTGATGAAAAAAATATCGAAAGACAAATGATAGACAAAGAGGTGAATGCAGATTTTAGGAAAGCTATATATAGGAAGCACCATGAAAATGTTCTGTGGTGCAAGTCAGATGTTGCCGTTCCACTTCTCTCACCATATATCCTTTACATCTCAGAAATGCCAAATCCAGTTTATGAGTTTCGTGAGCAATGTTGGAATGATCCTAACATTTTTAGGACATACTTTTACATTGGGAATGATGTGTCAACTAAAATGGAAGTAAGAGGGGAAAGTGCAAGGTCACCTCTGAATTGCCTGAAAGCCTTTCATACTCTGTTTTGTGTCAAGAAAGGGCTTCTCCTGAGGATAAAGAAACATCATCTACAATGTCAGAGCAGTTTCTCACTGGATGAACAAGTAACAGAGCTGAAGAAGGATCATGTGTACAGAGTTAAAAGATGGCCTGGCAAGTCGGGGGTGTGTTGTCCAATCTGCTACCCTGTGGTAAGCCCAAAAGAAGCAACTGTCATGGAAAGGAGGGAACGATTCGATAAGCATATGATGACAGAATATCACAGTAGAATTTTGTGTCTGGCAGAAGATCCTGACACATCTAGTAGAGGGAAGGAAAACAAGGAGAGATACCGGACTGCTCTGAAGCTCTTTTCTGATATATCAAAGGGAATAACCAAAAGATGTGAGAAAATGGTAACACCTATTCACTTGGATATTCTTTCAACATCTGATATCCTAGAATCTCACAGGACAACAGCTGCTCAGATCAAAGATGCAATGTACAGATATGTTGACAATCCAAATATGTCTGAGAAGGATGTGGCCACAAATATAAAGGAAATTCTCCATGACACAGAGGAAATGCAAAAGATCCAAATGATGAAAACAAATGAGTACTTCAAATACCTCTACAATGCTATACAAGAGCCACATGAGTTCTTTCTGCGTGTGCTCCTGTTCAAACACAATGAGTTCAAACAAGTTTTCTCTGATTTGGAAAGTTTAATCAAATAAAGATTTGGTAACTAAAATACCTTGTCTCTTGTTTATTTGTACAGTGATTCCATATTCCACACCATGAAAACAACACATTTAATTCCATAATAACTTCATTCAAATGAAGAATGAAAGGTGAGAAAAAGAAGTCTCCTTTTAAGGCCATTTAATTATAATAACTTGGATTATGGATATCTTTTTCCACTGGGATTTCTAAGGAAATCTCGGAAAAAAATTAGAAAAAAAGTACATCTTCACCAGCAAACTACTTATATTTCCCCCATTTTCTTCCTGTGTCCTTGTCAATATTTGACATTTTATTGTCAAAATGTGACATTTGATAGCAAATGACATTTTTCTTGCCATTTTTTTTTCTTTGGCCGCGGGGATTTTTCAAGTGTTATTTGGGATTTTTATTTTATTTTTAACATCACCTAAAAAAGTTTAAAATTTTTTTTTTATTTATCTCAATTTTGTCTGCTGAGAGTCCTTTAGCACCTCACAGTATGCAGGTTTGCCTTCAGAGATTTGCCTTGACATGTTGATATACCGACTTAGCTTGTTTTGTTATCAGCCAATGAAATAACACCAACTTTTCACTATTCTCTTCTCGGGGGGGGGGGCAGTGGTACCCATCAGATAACTGCTATCAGTGATGAGAGATGGGAACCGGCTTCAGCAATGGCCATTCCCATTGGACAATCCGCTGCCTCTGTATACTCTAGCTACAATCAGTGCTAGCTGTGTGATAGAGAAAGCCATGGCGGCAAAAGATAGTTTTCCACTGCACAGAAGGTGGCAGCATACAAGGTCACATCAGACCACTGCGCCATCTGTGGTGAAAAGCGTGGTTCACTCGCCGTGTGCTGTGATCACATTTTCCACATCACGAAAACATTCTGTAATAACTGCATTCAAATTAGTATTGAAAGGCAATGAAAAACAAATCTCCTTTTACATATAGCTACAGAAATGTCAGATGGCAGCTGGATAAACTGAGGAGATAACCAATCCTAGTTGTGTTGACAGAGAAAGCTGTGGCGGCAAAAGATAGTTCTTTGCTGTACAGGAGGGGGCAGCATACACTGTTGCATTAGACTACTGCGCCATCTATTGTAAACGGCACAGTTCACTCGCCAAGCAGTAGGTTTGTCCCAAATACCGAAGTGTTTTCTGAGGAAATATCAGGGGGGAGAGATGGTCCTGTTAGCTTGACCAACCAGATTGTGAGTTTCTTAGATCGTCAAAGTGGTCTGACTTTGGACCAATCAGCGCAGGTTTAAGAAACAAGACGTGACATCAGCCTTTTGCGTCAAACGAGTTCCCCCCAAGCAGACAGGCTATTAGGTAAGTCAATGTAAATCCAATCCATCTGCGATTTATTTTTACATGGTATGTGACATTTTTGTATGTAAATGATGGGGGAGATATCTGTTATGTGACATGCATGGTTATTTTCCTCATCCAACACTCGGTTTCATTGTAATGAGCGATTTTTAGATATCCAAATTTGAATCAACATGTCCAGCCCCGGCCGCCATCTTGGATTAATCCGGTGGTGAACGTTAATTTGTAGTAACTTTTGCCTACATTGAGCTTAGATGACACAGAAGGATGTGAATTTTTTGCGAGTGTTTATTTGGTAGAAAGTGGGTGAGTCAGAAAAAGAACTTCCTTTTTTTACCAAGGCCACTGTCCTGACATTAGTATCTCAGCGAAATTTTCTGTGTTTTTTTATTTAGGCATGCCCCAAATGTGAAGGGTATTCCAAGTTGATAAACGTACAAGTCCTAGTTTCCCCCAAAACACAAAGTCTGACAGAAGCCAGGAAAAAAGGTGGGTATAGAAAATCTGCGCAATTGTCGATTAAATTGGTTTTGATTTCAATGTTTTCATACCAAGGTGCCCCTTCTGGTTGGCCGAGTTTTAGTTTCGGTTTCGATGTCTAACTACGATTGGTCTTCTCCAAGAATTTAACATTGTAAATCCTCCTGTGTATAATCATGCACATAATGTGACCCATCAAGGGAGAAGACTCCTCCGCGGGGATTTTTAAGTCCCTATTTGGCCACCACTCTTAAATCATTATAAGGGTCAGGTCGCCAGAAAGCAGTAGATTTTGTGTTTTTGGGTCATTTTGCACTCTTATGGCTCTAGAGAAAGAAGTTGCAAATCAATCTTGTTTTACATAGACTCATTTGATAGATAACACTTAGGGCTATCAGAAAGATGTTAATTTGTGGCCATCCATCAAAAACTCAGACTTATAGCTTGCCGAAGTGAGAAAAACAGTCAAATTTGTTCTTTTTTGTTTTTTTTTTGTACTTTTTACAAATGTTCTGTATTGAATAAAGAACATCTGGAGTAACTCAAAGTTATTTTTTGTATTGTATATGATCATAGGTATCATTTCCATCAGGTTTGAACATGTTACTGAGTGAGGATTTTTCATTGTGTGTCTTTGAAAATGGAAATCTGTAATTTGTAACGTCCGATACCAAAATCTAAATCAGTTATAAAACATGAAAAAAATTAATCTTCATAATCTTTGTTATTACCCATATGAAGGGCTTTATTATCCCCTACTTTGGCGAAAAAATTGTGTGTCCAGCAGCATTTGTCTCCATGTGAGAGCAGCTTATGTGAAATAATTCTGATAAAAGTACCGGACGTTACGTAACGTCCGGTACTTTTATCATCATGTAGGAGGCAGTCTACTGTACATGCATAACTCAAATTCTGTTCCATTCTGTAATTGAAGTCAATAATAGACATATTGGCCTTGTTAATTAATGTGTTTGTTATGCATAATGGGACATTCTTATATTACTGAGAGCAACTTCAATTACCTCTATATTTCATTATTTTGGTACCGGACGTTACATGACACAAAACAAGCAATAAAAATGGAACCGGATGGGCTAGATCGGTATTTTTTGGTTTTCTGAGTTGAGCGGAAGTCCCTTCACAGTTGTGTTAAGGTCATATAAAGGAATTAGAAAATTAATTTTAAAGGCCCTTCAAGGGCAGAATCTTACACTTTCTGACGACCTGACCCATTATAAAGATAATTATGTTAAGCTAATTTTTATGCAGAATTCAATGGTCTCATTAAAAAAACGTTTTCAGTAGAAATGGCCATATTTGGATGGTAAAATGAACATTTCTCATGCCAAATCAACCTATATGCTTATTCCTGGTTGCCATGACAACCATTCAAATGATCAAAATTTGCAGATTTTTGTGCCAATTTTTGGCCAAAAACTGAAATGGAAAATTCCTTCTAGATCAAAATCTGTCATAAAATCTCACCTGTAATACAGACCAAAGGTCAGGTAAACCATATGAAATGTATCATCCGATCTCAGTTAATTTTCAATTTGTATCTAATTTCTTACTATGGTCTCCACAGAAGGGACCAGAAAGAACCGTAGCCACAGGCAGAGAAGGAAGGCACAGAAGGACGGACCACAGACCAAGAGGGAAGGACCACAGGCAAAGAAGGGAAGACTGGCATGATCATAATGGGTGAGTGTACATTTCCTTCTGATCGCTTCTCTGATAATGAATTTCGCAGAAGTAGTTCTGTTTCTCAACTATTTATTATTTTCTTCTCGTACAGAAAAAAAGTATGATGTTCCATCCAAGTATCTTGTGGCTCCTCATCCTGGACTCCCAAAGAAGGAACGTCACTTGGTCCATTATAAAAACAAGAAGAAGAAATTCATTTCATTTTGGTATAGAAAAAACCATCTATAATTCTTGATCCACCATGTTTCTCCTTCTAGTCTAGGACTTCCAAGGAAGTACATGAAATGCACCATGTAGCAATCTATATGAAAATGTATCTCCTCTTTGTATTTAAAAAAAAAATACAACAGGGAGTCTATGTTGTATCTGAGCATGCTGTTTCTCCTTCTGATCCAGATGTTTCAAATAAGGAATATCAAATCTTGGGGACCCATTCTTTAAAGGCAAAGAATTCATGAATTGTCCGAAGCATTTTTTTTCGAATCAAGAATGAATATTGAGATAAAATATTATGATGTTATATGCGAGGTATGCACTTGAACATCAACTCAGTTGAAAGAGCCATGGCAAAACTACTTGTTTTTTTCTACTTACTTGTCTGTGGTCTGACTTTGGTGTCGAAGTTTTGCACCAATGTGAAACGGGTAGAAAAGAAATTTGTTCCATGAACTTAAAAGAATTGAAAACAGGGAATTCAGTTTCCATTGAAGAATGTTGCGGTCCATTATTTTTCAGAAAAAGAAAATATATATCAGGGATAAAACAGCAGTTTTGGAAATATATTTTTCATTGTACCTCTCGAATGCACCATTTCTTTATCCAGCTTTTAAAGACTGTGAATATCATGCATGAAACTATCTGCTTACTCTTCTTTTCTAAGGGAAATCAACATCTTACAGTCAATACTGCTCGAAAAACTGTTGGTTGGCCAATACACATGTGTTGATGGGTCGAAATCATTCTTCTCTGTTTAGGTTTAAAGAAAATGTTAGTCGAAAAATTATATGACACAGTTGTGTTTCTCTTTCATCTCTCGTACAGGTGTCAAAATGTTACAATCCTGTCTACACCAAGACCTAGACCCTACAGAGGATAATGAGGCACCCCAACCTAATGAAGAGAACAAAAAGAAAAGAAAGAATACAAACAGATATCTCTTTCTGGGCTTCTGTGTCTGTATTTTATATCTTGCATTTGTATTCTATTGGACAACCAAAGTGTGCTTGTTCAAGAGACAGAAGTTGATTGAATCTTATATTCTCAATCAGGAACGATGTGAATACATGATATGCCATTGCAGAAGCATTCACCCTGAATATGTTTATGTTTATCAGCGTGCATGCTTGCCAAATAATGTGACGTCAACTAGCTGGAGTATGCAACGACTCCGAAAGTTAGATAAAGTAGTGCCTTGAACTTTCTCGAGAGTTTTTGAAGTCTCTATTCTCAGTCCCTTGGAAAGCTGTAGACAGATTTTCCACAATGCTTTGTTGGAACAACCTGCCATTCTTTTCTAGACTTGTTTGTACATGTTCAGGTGAATGTTGTGGTCCATGTTTAGACTTGTTTAAAGATTTTTTCATGTACTTTTTCACTATAGGCTGCAGGCCCGGCCATAAAAAAGATACATGTCAAGACTTGTCTCATTTTCCTTGCAAGCCCATATTTGTTTCTAGGACTTATTTGTGGATGTGGTACATGTTCAGACTTGCTTTCTTTTCTTCACATGCCCATACATGTTTCTGAGCATGCGCAATACCTACATGCATATACATATATAAAGGCAAGATGAACACTGAGTGTCATCAGTTACTTTCTGACAGGCACTATGGCCACTTCATTTCCAGATCGGAAAGGGCCACTGGAATATGTGGTTAAGCAGACTGCCAGAAATGCAAGAAATGATTTGTACCGGGCAGTTTGCTCGAATGATATGCACTTGCTGCAACACATATTGGCAACAGGAAAAGCATCTCCTCATGAACTCATGTGTGCTTACTTTGATGAACATCTATTTACTTCGACGATCGATGAAAGCTCAAGTGCCTACTGCGATGAATGGACGGTCTTGCATTTGGCAGTATACCAAGGAAAACCTAAAATCGTAGAATTCCTTCTCGAAAACCACCATGTGTCAGTCAACAGAAAGTCAGTTCTCTTCCAATTAAGCCCCTTGATGATAGCCATTGGCAAAGGTCATCACAACATAATGAAACTGCTGCTTGCACATGGTGCTGATGCAAATGACAACTCTGCAAGGCAAGTACTGAGTACCAATTAAACTTTCTGATAAATAAGTTGGATTATATATTATATAGTCAAGTAAACTTCTTTATCTGCCTATCTTTCTAACAGATTTTCAACCCCACTGATGATTGCCATCAGTAAACGAGACGCAGCTGCGTGTGAAATTCTGATGTCCTCACGATGCCCTTCAGAAGTGAAGTTTTGTCACAAGCTGAACATGAAACACTCTTATTTGTCCATGGCCTGTAGAAATAAATCTTCTGATATTGTGAGAATTCTTGTAGATGCCGGTTGTGATGTAGAATTCTTGTCCCATCCATATTTTTACCCCCTCCACATATCAATCGCAAACTCTGACTACTCTTCATGTGAGATTCTTTTGAACCATGGGGCTGACATAAAGAAAGAGTACAGAACACGTGAAGGTAGTGACATGTTCTTTTTGGCTTTACTGAAAGGGAACACCTGCATCATAAAGATGATGCTTGAAAGGGATCGCTCTTTGGTAGAAGAGACACATGGCCCAAAGTCATTCTCATGTAACCCTGTTACAGTTGCGGCATATTTGTGTAGGTTAGACATAGTAAAACTTCTTGTTGGGTATGGAGGGAAAGTAGACACTTGGGAATACATTTTGTGTCCTCTACATCTGGCATCATACAAAGGGGATACCAAAACCATAGCGTATTTACTAGAAAACGGTGCCAAGGCCAACAACAGAATTGTCCATTCTAGTTGTTTGTTTTACTTCACAGAAAGACTGAGGGGTTTTCAGTCTCCGCTTTCCATGGCATGTGCCATGGGTAACTTAAATGCAGCAATGATCCTGTTGATATCTGGTAATGCATCTCCAACTGCTGACCACAACTTGTGCTTGATCAACACCAAGTTCAGAGAGGGTGTCAACACAAATCCCATGTTGATGAATCTGTTGTTGTACAAGGGTCTCCCCTTAGCTGTTCATTGTGACTGTCATTATCCTGACAACCTTTTGGACAAAGCCATTTGCCAAGGCCTATACAACTTGGTGGCACTGCTCATTGCACATGGGGGAGGTCCTGATTGGTGCTGCCATGCTGGATCACACTTTTATCTAATTCCTTCATTCTCAAAAGAATTGGTCGAAGTCATGTACTTGTGTGGCATGGCAAATGAATACTTTAAAGAATGCCCTGCATCCTGTCGCTCTGAGTTACGAAGGGTGCGTATGAATTCAAATCATGACAAGAGTGTAGATTCCCTACAAACAATCTCTCTCCAGGCATTCAGGTACTGGTTACATAAGACCTGTGCTTCAGAACCTAACTCAACCACACTATGGCATCTGATAGACTGCATGACACTGCCCCCTCACTTGAGAGAAATGTTGAAGCTCAGCAAGTATATCAAATGGGAAAAATAGACATGTTGATGTTGAAAACGGAATCCAATGAAATACTGAAATATAAAAGATTATTTGTTTCTCTGACAGGTTAAATAGAGGGATTATAACTCCTCTCATGCTGGCTATCAATAAAGAAGACCTACAAGCCTGCCAAATTCTCTTGTCATCAACCCCACGAGCCGATGTGAACTTTTACCACCCAGCCATGGTATACTCCCATCTAGCAAGAGCATGTTTCATAAACTGTACTGACATTGTGAAAATACTCATATCTGCTGGAGCTGATGTTGACTTTGCCGAGATGCCTCATTCTTCATTTTATCCCTTGTGGCTGGCAGCGAAAAAGGAAAATGTTGAGATGTTCGAGCTGCTGCTCACTGCAGGGGCGAACATAACGAATGAATTCAAGACACGCTCAGGTGCTACATTGATGTACCCTATATTGTTCTATCAGAAAATGCCCATTGTCGAGTGTCTTCTGAAATGGGATCCATCCTTGGCGAATGCATTATGTTCTTTTGAACATAAGGGGTGTTACCCAGCTACAGTTGCTGCCGCTGTGGGTAATTTGGATATGTTGAAACTTATCCAAAAATATGGTGGACGAATTATTCATACCACCCACTCATTTACCCACGCTACATGCTGCAGCACTGATGAACAAAAATGAAATAGTTCAGTACATTCTAAATATTGGGGGAGACCCGAATCCTCTTTATCAACCACCTCCTCCATTGAACATATCAGAACAAGAATGGCTATCACCTCTCTCCATGGCATGTTCCATAGGTAACTTGGACTGTGCTTTCACCTTGATAACACAAGGAAATGCATCACTCCAAATTGGGCACAACCTATGTTTGAGATCTCAAGTATTCTTGACACGTTCAGACGATAAACCTCATTTGATGCATCAGATGTTACAAAGGGGACTTCCATTAGATGCTCAGTGCATTTGCCATGACAACAGCAGACAACTTGTAAATATAGCATTGAACAACTCTTTATTCAAACTTGCAACATTGCTGATTGTGCACGGTGCGACACCTCAGTGGCAAGGTGATGCTATGGCACTTTCAATGAAATGTCTTCCATACAGTCTGGTAGCAGCCCTTTTCATGGTGGGTGTGTCAAAGAACAGAAGCTTTTCACCTCTGGTCAGAACTGCTCTGAAGCGTGAAATGCACAACAGAATCAAGCTTTTCCCCCGGCTGGAATGCCTCTGTATCCAAGCAGTTAGATCCGAGCTCCAGAGAAAAGTGGCATGTGCAGTAGAACCAGGTTCTCTTTGGCCAGTGATAGATGGAGGTTTGCCGGTTCCAAACTGCCTGAAGGAAATCCTCAAACTAGGCATATACCTGCACTTATAGTTGTCTTTACATTTACATCCTCTTCTGGATGTGACATGCTGTGGGGTTTCAGCTTTTCCTATTAAGAGAAAGGTTATTATTTGTTGTTTTACATATTATTTCTTAAAAAGGATTTTTGTTGCCATGGCTCTCTTTTTATGCTAGTACATGAACTGCTCTTTGAACTGCTCTTTGCCTACACAGATCTTAGCTGGCTCAGTGGCATATTTATGAGGTGAAAATGCTTTGCAGTTAGACTGCTGGAATAGTTTGTATCAAGTACTTTGACTCACTTCTATGCATACTTTGGTATACACTCATTTGATTTTGAATTTTGATTCCGTAGGAACTGTTGTATACGGTAACAATGGCTATGAACCTCTTCTACGACCGATCATGGAGGAGAGTCACAGCATTGAAGGGCTCTTGCATGACACCATCACTCAGGTCAATGGTATGAGTGGAGATGATGAAGTCTTTTTGTATGTTCAAGAGAAAGAGGAAAATGTAATTTGCAGTGCAGACTTGCTTCCATCAGTCATGAGACACTTGAGACAGACCTTGCGCCATCGGAAATGGATACATCGAGCATTCCTGATGGTAGATGCAGGAGCCTGTTTCCTCCAACCCATGCATGGGATATTAAGTGAACGGATAAAGATGCACGATCTCTCCAAATTCTCAGCCGTAGAGGTGCTAGGGTATGCTTTGAAGTTCGGTGACGGGAACACAGATTTAGAAGGTGAAGATAAGGTCATTTGGGAGAACAGCCTGAATCACCATCTCACTCACAACGATCATCACCCCCAGTTCTCTCCAGGGAAAGCCATGGAATCACATGCCCTCATTGAAAGCGTGCTAGACATGCTTGCCTGTAGACTGGAAAGAGACATTTCTTGTGAGAACACATGTGTGGAAAACATTTTTGACATTCCAGACAAATATCTCTATAGTTATTCAGAACCAGACAGGCATCTCGTTTTGATATATCTGAGCACCTGGTGCAAGGAATTCACTGATTTCCTTGTCAAAACTACACCTGAAATGTCTACTGACAGTGTAGACTTGACAAAACTCTTCTTCTTCAATGCAGCTTGAAATTGTTCTTTTTTCAGAGTAAATGTTATTTTCATAACAAATAGTAAAATGGTGCATTAGTGGGTCCATGCGGGCCCATGGTAAAATGTGAGCCTGATGTAGTACCCATATAACTATATTTTGTTTAACGTCTTTGGCTTGTCTGTGGTTGTGACCTAGTTTGTGTGTGATATATCAATAAATATATGTAAAGTTGAACTGCTCTTCTGCAACTTCCATGTATAATATAAGGCTTGCATTTAAAATCCAGCTGGTGAAAAAATTATCTTCGTTCAAGGTTATTGTGATCGTCACTCTTCTCCTTCTTCATGAGGTGCTGTGTGTGTGAGACAGTCTGCTAGTGAGTCTCATAATCCTGTATGACTACATGTTAAATTGAACAAAGCCATTTAAACCTGAGGTTTTCATACAATTTCTTCAGTAAATATCTCTTTTCTCCAATTCTTACTTTTGCATCCGAAGGTACTTGACCTGTTAGCTTTGTGTTTGGATTGTCAACAGTTGTTGCCGAGGAATTCACTGATTTCCTTGTCAAAACTACACCTGAAATGTCTACTGACAGTGTAGACTTGACAAAGCTCTTCTTCTTCAATGCAGCTTGAAACTGTTCTTATTGCGGAGTAAAGGTCATTGAGGTCTTGGTGCCAGATGTATTTACATAACGAGTAGTAAAAAGGTGCATTAGGTGGTATATATTTCTTTTATATGGTGCATAAACAACACTGTGTCTTTCTGAAACATGTGCATGAAGCTTAGGAAAGGGATGTGGTTGGTGTTTCTTCTCTAACTATGGTATATTTACTTCACAAAATAAGAAAAAATGTACTGTTTCATCATATGGCTTATTCTCTGCTATTGTCAACTTTCTCTCAAGTTGAGGTGAGACAGTTCTCAAAGTGTGCAAACTATAGCATAAAAACAGTAAAAAGAACAAATTAAAACAACAAACTGTGTTCTCAAGTCTTTTTTAAAGCATGTACATGAAGCTTAGCAGAGGTAGTGGTTGTTGTTTCTTGTGAAACGTGGGTAACTCAATATTACTTCATGTATTTGATGCAAAGTAGTGTTTTATCATATGTATCTCTTTAGAAAGTTTTGAACACTTGATATCAGAGACTTTTAATTATAATGGCTCTTTTTACTTCCTTTAAAGCTTTTCTGTATGCATTCAGGTGTACACGTAAATGGAAAAAAACCAGTTAAGATACGCTGACTGGTATAAAGTGAAATTCATGTATAGTTATCATTTACCATAATTTTTGTGTGGAGAAAAAAGTAAAAGTATGCTCATAGAATAAATGTATGGTGTCAAATAACCTGCACAATGAAAGCTTTGTAATAGTCCCTTTGAAACATTAAGAGTCCTTGAAGCAGGAGCATATTTGTCTTGAAATCACTTTCTGGAAATAGTGCACTCATTTTTCATCCATTCTTATGCTTCAATCCATGAATATCCTCTTAGCAAGTCAACGATATGTGTAGGCTGAAAACATGAGTGCACTTGAATTATATATTTATATGTCAAGGAACTGCATAACACATTATCTATATGAAGCACCTTATAGTATATGATAAACATTTCTTTTTTTTCTGATTTCCACTCTGAACTCCTGAAGTATGTGAGAATGTTTGTCTTCAAGCCTTTAAGGACTGTGTTTGCAGTGTTCGCTGCTACATGTACATCATTATGCATCTGATTGTGCTTTGGATAGCTGTCACAGTAGCAGTTATTTTCATAATAAGCACTGGTATGGTCCATGCGTGCCCATTGTAAAATGTGAGCCTGATGTAGTACCCATATAACTATATTTTGTTTTACATCTTTGGCTTGTCTATGGTTGTGACCTAGTTCGTGTGTGATATATCAATAAATATATGTAAAGTTGAACTGCTCTTCTGCAACTTCCATGTATAATGTAAGACTTGAATTTAAAATCCAGTTGGTGAAAAAATTATCTTCGTTTAAAGTTATTGTGATCGTCACTCTTCTCCTTCTTCATGAGGTGCTGTGTGTGTGAGACAGTCTGCTAGTGAGTCTCATAATCCTGTATGACTACATGTTAAATTGAACAAAGCCATTTAAACCTGAGGTTTTCATACAATTTCTTCAGTAAATATCTGTTTTCTCCCCTTCTTACTTGTGCATCCGAAGGTACTTGACCTGTTAGCTTTGTGTTGGGATTGTCAACAGTTGTTGACGAGGAGTTCACTGATTTCGTTGTCAAAACTACACCTGAAATGTCTACTGACAGTGTAGACTTGACAAAACTCTTCTTCTTCAATGCAGCTTGAAACTGTTCTTATTTCGGAGTAAAGGTCATTGAGGTCTTGGTGTCAGATGTATTTACATAACGAGTAGTAAAAAGGTGGATCAGGTGGTATGTATTTCTTTTATATGGTGCATAAATAACACTGTGTCTTTCTGAAAAATGTGCATGAAGCTTAGGGAAGACAGTGGTTGGTGTTTCTTCTCTTCCTCAGGTGCCACATGCAAGCTTCATCATTGTTACTGAGGCTCTCGTCAGAATGCAGATGTGATATTGTGATAATCGATTTTTTTTTTTAAGTGAGAATTTCCTCTTCTCATATATCTTTTCATTCTTATGTATAACACACACAAAAATGAGTAAGCTGTTGGGATGTGTCATAAAAAAAGTAATGGAAGGTGCTGTATTGCAAAGGCAAATAAACTTAGAGCAGCCTACTGTTGCCAATCATGCTACATGTTCGTAACTACTTCTCATCCTCTTGTATTGTAAAAAAAAAAAAAAAAAAAAAAAAAAAAAAAAACTGGAATGTGCAGAGCAGCCTATTCCATGTTGTCCAAAAATGTAACTTGCTGTCGTGGAAAGGGATGTACCAGTAGATATGAAAATGTGAAATTTGTCATATTTCTGTGTCCTATAGCTATGTATTTATCATGTTCTTTCTTACTGAAAATGCTCATTTGAACCACCTCAGGAACAATATACTTCAAGACATGGGGAAGTATTAGTTCACTTCTCAGGTCTCAGACATGGTGTGGTAAAAAGGTTGAAAGGAACAATTATATTTTACCTCAAGCGTATAAACTTTGACTCGTATATCATGACAAGTTTGGTGGTATAGACTTCACATGGTATCATAATACTTTGTTTCTGGATTTTTTTATGGATGAAATATGTGAACTGTTGAGCAGTTATTATATCTTATTGTATCTTTATATTCACATAGCAGAAGCATATTGTCCATGATATATCTATGTAAAACATGATGAAAATATACAAGAAAGTATTGTGTTCTTCATAGATGCTGAGTTGAGAGCTTCTTATATGTCTATCATAAAGCATGTTCTTTCCAGAGAGAAAGACTTCTTATCCTTAAAGTCTCAAGTATGAGCAAGTATGTAATGAAGCTGTGGAACAGCGCTTTTATTTAATATCATGTCAAAAGCTCATATTTTATATAACAAGGTCTTCATATACAAATACTCAAAATGCCACAGTTTTCAGAGTGAAGCGTGTACAACTTCTCATGTATCATTATGATCTAAAAGATGTTTATTTTTCAATAAATATGTAAAATCAAATACGACTCATTTGTCCTCAATTATAATAATGCAGATTGAAGAAATTAAATGAAAAATCCTAAGGCTAAATGATTATCGACCCCGTGCTATTAATGTTAAAATTATCTAGTTGCCATGACAGCACTAGTCCAAGTATAATGAACAAAAGAACTCATTCTATACAACTTTGGGTCATTCAAAGGGCGGAACCTCTACAGAAAGGTGGCATAACTTATTGAGACAAAGTCCCCTCGTTATTGATCAACTAAATTGACGCCAGGTGGAAGCACTGTGCTTTCAGATATATTAGTGCCTTTACTGAACACAGTTTGGTGACCAGGTTTGACGCTAGGGGGCCTGACTGAGTCGATGGCAAGCAACCTGGCACTGCGATGAAATGTTGTCTCTCAAACATTTTGCAGCCAATTCTAGTGGTGACATCATAGCTGTTATGTGTTTTCTATTTAATGGGGAGCATAAAAGAGCGAGATCTTCAGATGTATGGAGTAACAGTTTCATTCCACCATAGATGACTGAGAGAACTGAATCTACGTACAATTGTCTCTCTGACTTTGACAACTGAGGTGAGGCCAGCACAAGGTCCAAAGGGCTAAATAGTTCACCATCATTTGAATTACCCAAAGATCTCTCCATGTCATCTCTATGTCGAACAAACAAATAAATCACCACTGAGGTTGAGCCATAAAATATAGCTTCATGTAGCCAATTGAAGTAGATGTCATGGAACTCAGACTTAAAAGGGTCTATCTTTAGGATTTTGATCATGTACTTGTGGAGCAGATCCTCTCTGTTTCTCTTCACCAACAAGGAACAAACACTGTGGAAGTCAGCATGTCTGATGCCAATGCATGATTCTCGGAGTTCCTGAATAGTTTCGACATTTACTCTCTTGCTCATTTCTTTGAACACACCCTCTATTTCATACTCGGCAGCATAGTGAAGGACAGTGGATCCTGAAATATCTGGAATAGTTAGAGGCACTCTGGAAGCAACTCTGTCAAACAGATATGTTATATCTGGTTTAGAAATCACATCCCCACATGAAAAAATATACCTGCCATCAGGCATTTTCAAAGGAAGCTCTCCTTTGGACCTAACCAGAGCTTTTCTCAAATCTATGCTATCCACTTTGGACTTTGCTTGGCGTGCCATATGCACAAGCTCATGCATTGTTTTGAATCAGAATAGAATGTCTTTTTTCAGTGATAATACAAACAAGATGTTTTTTAATTTTCTCTTTGATCAGAAATTGTTGCATATTTCCTCATGCTGTCTTAAAGTTAGAACGAAGGATTCCCAAGAAAGAATTCTGGAAAAGGTTTGAGCTTTTGAAATCCCTGGAGGAAGTTCTGTACCTATCCATGAAAGCAGGGAAGTATGTTTTCAATAGATGATGCCTTCGTGCTTCTGTGTGCATGTATGAAGCGTGACAGATCAAAGAGGCTATCACACACCACATTTGTTTTCCATCCAACATTTCTTCCCCATGTTTTTGGCTGAACTTAATCACAGCAAAGTCGATCATTTCTGCCATGTGGAATTGTTCACTTGTGAAAGCAGATTCTTTCTCTTCTTCGATTTCACGCCAATTCAGACCACTTATAAATTCAACCAGTTTCTTTATGCTATCTTGTGTGTGTTGTGGGATGTAAAACGCAGCTTTCTTGTCATGCACATTTTTCTTCTCTGAACCAACAAAGCCTTTGACTAATACTTTAAGTCTGTCATGATCGCCTTCTCTGCCATCCAGATAATGGAGAACAGCATGAAGGATGTCAGTAGCATTCTCTGGAATCTCTGACTTCACATATTGTAGAAAAAAAGCCAACTCATCTGTGGAAGAAAAGCCTTGGACAGATATCTTCTTCAAGTGGTTCAAGGCTGGTTTATCCAAAGTTAGATCATTATTCTTTGGTTCACTTGCATCGTTTGTTTGGCCATTCTTCTCATACAAAAGCTGCTCATACAACCACTCAGTGACTGATTTTTCCTTGTGCATTCTGCTCAAATGATGGGAGAAACAAGCCACTTCCTTGCAGCAAATGGGGCACTTTGTCTTTGGCTTCATTTTTCCCTCCTAACTCATTCACCAAAGTTTAACAAATCGATAAAGATTTCCATCCAAAACTCAATTTCTATTATCTCTTTTGATCTTGTGTTTCAAATATCATCATGGACAAAATTGCAAACTCTCTCTACAAGGTGATAGATCAACAGCATGACTTGATCAAGGAACTGAAGGATTCCATGTTGAAGAAAGACAATGAAATTGACATGCTGAGACAACATCTCTTAGAAGAGAGACTTCATTTAAAATCTCTTCAGTGTGATATTCGGCAACTTCAACAAGAGAAGAATATACTGAAGTTAAGACTTGAATGTTCTATGAATGAGGTCAATTAGACCATGGGGGAAAAAAATAAAACTGACTGAAAAACAAACAGAAGACAATGTCAAACAGTTTCAATTTTTGTATTTTTATTTTTAATCAAACAATCAATCAAATCGAACATCCATCCTTGTGCTTAATCGACTTGCTATTGCATCGACTACCTCATTGTATGGAGCAGCTACAATGTCAGCACATTCACTGAGATCACATTCATCATCATGTGCCACAACCATTTTGATGGATATTCCTAGCTCTTTTCCCTTCTTCTCGAGCATGTCATCCATGGATTGCAGCATTGCTGTCTGGAGGGCATTTCTGTCTGAAAAGATGTCCAGTGACTCACGTTTCCTCTTGTGAACTGACACCCAAAATGTCTTGGGACGATCCAACACTGTCTTCAACCTTGCAACGACCACTGGTACTTTCACACTTCCTTGAACTGAAACATACCCCATAGGAAGCTGTGAGCTGATATCACATGAGTTCTGCAGGTTTGCTGCCTCTCCAAACAAGGTATCAAAAACTGGCATCTCGCGATTAGTGTCCACCACAACCACCACTTCAGGAGTTGTCTTTCCCCCTTCTGCTGTCCAGGTTGCAGATCCCTTTCCACCTCCTCCTTCACGAATTATTTCTGTGTTCCCCTCTATGGTTTCCAAGATTTCATCCACGAGGAGAGTGGCATTGGGTCTCACTAGCTTTGCCCTCATGGCAATGAACCATTTCTCAGATGGCTTCGTCCTCTTTCCAGACTTTGATGACATTAGTTTCTCTGCCTTCAACTGATCAATCTCTCTCATCCAGAACTTGTCATCCAAATGCTTCAACAGAGGATGTTTGCTGCCATTGGCCAACACGCTCAGCTTCCTTATCGGACAAGAATATTCAGCTGCCATCCTCTTTAACCTAAGCTTCCTGCTCTGTGGATATCTCGATGCATACTCCTTTGCCTTCTGACTTTTTCTGATGCGAATATTCAAGACTGTATCCCTTTCGACTGGCATGTTCACTGTAATTGGATAACCTTAGTGTCAACGTTTACCAAGTAAACATGGAGTTTGTTTTCAAAATTCAATTTCCATTTGGTCCTTTTCCCTGCCTTTTGTCATCTTCATATCATATTCCTTGCTGTACAAAATCAAATCTATTTCTTCAAGGACAGGAATGTGATTCTTTCCCCATGCCATTTGGAACCTTGCAGCTATTTCTCCTTCCATATAAATGAAGCAGCAAACATTGAAGGAAAGGAAATGCCAATTTTTCTCTTCCCTAAATAAACCAATTTTCTCTAGTACATAATATAACCAGCAGTAACAATGTCTGTTCATTTCATATAATTTATTTCATACTCTTCAGCAAACTTATGCATTGCTGGATTCTTTCCTTGAACAAAGACTCATCGAAATACACACCATGCACCCTGGAAAGTGCCCTCATTTCGGTGAAATTGAACTCTGAATGCATCAGTGTTAATATTTCGAGCCTGCATTTCTTCACTGCTCTCATCATGCTGTGGTCTGTCTCCTTCTTCGGGGTTTTGGATATCATGACTTCCAAGAGTGAACTGGCACACTTGAGATTCAAGTTGTCGACTCCAAAGCTTTGTGGGAAAGAGTCATTCACCACTAAGCCATTCGGTGGGATGACTAATCGCAGAGCATACTTGTACATGAGGTGGGCCCAAAAGGTTGCAGGAAAGTTTGCAAAATCAGTTAAACAATGAAAGTTAGATATGATTGATGTGCCAAATGGTACCATGAGGGATTTTCCTTCCCTGTAGACTTTCATTGCATGCTTATCCTTAAGGACCAAGCAAAGGCATTCATTCCCAAAGAAGGTTTGAGACATTCTGTAAGGATTCAAATGTGGGCCCATTATTTCCACTTTGTCTTGAAGAGTAGACATGACATTGAGCTGTTTCAAATCTTTCCTCTCACTTAATTTCCTTCTCTTGTAACTTGGATAAACAACATTTGGGCCTCTAAACTTCAACAGATTATTACAGTTCCCTTGCCGGTACTGCTTTATAGATAGTTTCAAGTGTCTGTGAATCATGTTATCCGTTATATTCATTTGCTGGAATTCCTCCAAGTAAGGGTTGGCAATATCAACTGAATCTTTGTATTCCTCTTCTTCATCAACTTCTTCTTCAAAATTCTCTCTCACTTGTTCCCAATGTGGACTCCTTCCTAGCAAAGCGAAGGGAACAATCTTTGCCTTGTTCATGCATCTTGTCACTATGGAAAACAAAAGAAACCCAGGGTAAACACCTTTTATAGTTGCCAGGTTGTAGCAAGCAAGGATGTAGTCCTTGGTGTCTTGATCCTGTGTAGCTTTATAGAGAGCAGTGAGAACAACCAATGTAAAGTCAGGTATCACAGAAGATGGTCTGGGGAGTAGGTAATCTTCACCTTTTTGGGTGACATACCTCCTGCTTTCCAACTCTGCCACAACCTGAGTCATGGAAATGCATTCTATGACAACATGCCAGTTTTCTTCATTCCATGCTCTCAACAACTGACTTAGAACAAGATTGCTATCAACACATCCAAAATGTTCATCCAACAGTCCTTGAAGTGACTCAGGTGTAGGTTGAGGTCTTAACCAACTATCCCAATCACGAAACTTTGGAGAGGGGGAATGTGTAGAAAATGCCAAACATTTAGCTACAATGCATGTCTTGCAGCTTCTTAACATAATGTCGATGCATTCAAACATTTCTTGTTTTCCACCTGTATGATATCGGTCAAACACAAACTTGAAGACCTCCAAATCACTCATGCAGTGGTCTACATAAAGTATGTTTACAACATGATGCCATTTCAGCTGATCTTTTAGCAGGAGCTCTTTCACTGATCCATATGTAGATTTGGTATCCTTTCTTCTAAGTGCCTTTTGAAGTGCACTTAATATAACGCACTGTTTACTTGTCATGCTTGTTTGATGCTAGTTCGGATCTGGGGACACCAAGAAATGGGAGCTTGTCAAATACAATTTCAATATCATAAGGACAACACTTCAAATTATTTTTTTCTTTTTATTTCAGAATATCACAGATTTCTCAGTAAAGATATAACCTGTGTCTGTTTCTTCACAAAGAGTGCCTCATTGAAGTACACACCATACTGGCAGGCAAACATTTTGATGTCCTGACAAGGATTCTGGTTCATAAGCTGCTGTAGTATCTGCATTTTATACTTCTTCAGTGATGTCAGTGTGCTTAGAATGACTCTTTTCTTGGTCACCTTCGAAAATATTATGTCTGTAATGCTATTGGTCTCCTTGAATGGCAATCCTTCTTTCTCCATTCCTATGCCATACACATGGCCTGTTTTTCCACATACAATAGCATTGTGCAGAGAGGAATCCTTCAGTCCAAATAAATACCTGAATATAAAGTGCACCCAAACTGTGTATGGGAGATCTTCTATCATACAACCTGGCAACTTGTTCACGGTGGGCACACCACTTTCTATGATAGGATACACTAGAAAATCTGCTCCTCTCTTCAAGACAGGCAAGGTATGATCATCCTTTAGCACAAACAACATGCAGTCATGAATGAAAAGAATGTGTCGCATTTTCAAGAGGTCGGAAAATGGGCCTTTCACTGTTTGTCCTGCCTCCTCATGTGTCACATTCTTTCGTTTAGCTTGTGGCTCTTCTGTGGATACCAGATTTCTTTTCCTCAGGGCATTTCTCCTGTCACCCTCAAAGATGCATTTCACATCACCATGCATCAGGTTTGAAGAAAGATTTATTCTGTGTAATTGGAGGTCATTACCCATTGCACCTCTCAGTCTACGAGTCATGTGATTCATACACATTTCTCTGAATGTTTTGGTAAACGGGTTCTCTACCTCAACTTCCTCTTTGCATGCAAGACCTACCGTCAAATAGAAGTCTATGTCATGATCCTTATGTCTGTCAATACCCTGACGCAAAGAAGTTTCGAGAGTTATTGCCCAATCTGGTATGTTCTTCAAGTCGGGGATGTCCAGCCAGTCTGGTGTTTCAGTGAACGAGGAGGGCAACACAATAAACCCATGTTGGTAGCAGGCAACTACAGAGAATAATAGCAGACAGAGAAAAAATGAATCTGATGGGTGGACTGTGGCCAAATCATAGCATGCTTGCAGATAGTTTCTCATATCTGTCTCTACCGTGCTCTTATACAGGGCAGTGAGAACCACAAGGCCAACATGAGCATGTGGGTTTGATGATAGCATATATTTCTTGCCCTTTTCTGTCACAGTTCTGATGTGAAACTCTATATAGACAACAGTAGCAACTATCTTCATGTAAGCCAACACCTGTTCCCACTCTTTGGTTTTCCATGCATGGACCAACTGTGTTAAAACTATGTCAATATTGACATGACCTTCCTCTTGTTGTACTAGGCCTTCCACAGTCTCGTCTATTCCCATAACAAGACATTTTGCCTCAATGCTGTTTGAAGCCATGCATGGAGCCAACCTGCAGGGTTTGCAGCGATTCAACATCATGGCAATACATGAAAACTTGGCTTGGTTTCCTTTTCTCCTGTACTGTTCAAAGAAGAAATTTAAGATTTCTGTGTCACTCAAACAGTAGTCTTCAAAGAGAAAGGCTAGGATGTCACCCCAGCGTAGATGGTCTGCAAGCAGAATTTCTTTTGCTGCCTGATATGCAAGTTCCTGTTCCTTCCGCCTCAGTGCCTTCTGGAGCAAGGACAAAACCTGATCCCTGTGGAACCCATTTGCTGTGTAAAAGACCTTGCGTATACTTCGCCCCATCTTTAACAATGATCCCTTTGATTAGATTTGTCCATACATAAATTCCACACATGTATGTTAAATTCAATTCCTATCACTAATCATGTGTCCTTTGAAATATGTCTTTCCTTCCATTGTATTACACTACGGATTATGAGGAAGCAGTTACCTATGGATAACGAATGGAAGAGATAACCAAACCACCCCAGCCAGATACCTTTCTTTTCTTTTTATTTGAAAGAATAAAAATATTGGTTGCATCATCTAGAACTTAAATGTAGACTGTGGGTATGGCAAAAGAGGTCCCTCTACCTTGCGTGGCTTTAGTTCCTTGTCCTCAGCTGCAGCTTCCAGATATACTGCTTCCCTGAGCATTTTCTGGAATTCTGTTGGTCCATACTTGTGTCTAAGTTCTCTCACTGTGCCATTGCACAATAATCTCTTATATGCGAGTTTGTTGCGGCGGTGGCCAGGGATGAAGGACACACATCTGTCACCAAAGCGCCGTTTGGTGTTGAAGGTAACACTCTGCTTATGATGGATGTCAGCCCAGAACTCTTCCTCTGTATGGTTTCTCACAAAGCAGATGGCATCCTCAGGGATCTGTGTATCATGAACATTTTCCCTGTCCCAGACAAATATTGTCGACATGTCTGTCATATTCTTGCACAAAGTTTCTTTCGCAAAGGTTACGGCCCTGCTTTCTCGTCGAGGAAAAACACCATGGATCATTGGGAAGCAGTCAAGTGTCATGTAATGGACCAACAACTTGTTGTCTCCCTGAACAATAAATGCAAGAGACTTCTCACTCTTGCAGTTGCCTTTGACAGTTGTCTCAGCCTCAACCGTGAAATACTCATTGGATGCCAAGTGTCCAGCAGACAAGTCCATCAATATCTTTTTTCTGATTGCAGCATATGGGTTGTGCTCTGGCATGAAGATGCTGATGTGAATCTGGTTTTCACCAAGTTGCACTGGTTTGGAAGCTGTTTCAATCACTGGGCTACATGAAGCCCTGAAACTGAACAAGCACTTCACCTCTTTTGTCAGTGGAATGGAGAAGTAACCTTCTTCATCTGTGTATAGTATTTCACTCTCCTGATTGTACTTGTTACACATGTGAGACTTCAAGAGGTGCTGTGCAACTCTAAGGCGCAGATTTCCAAAATCTACAGGAACAGCAAACTTATTTGCTACAAGGTACTCTATGTGTTCCCCTTCACCAACATGACACAAGAAGTGAAATGTCCTGACAAGATCCTCTGGCACAGTGAACACTAGTCGGCCATCAGTGGTGGTCAAATCCCCTTCCCTCCATGACAAGGGCTTGTTCCATTGAAGTCGTTTTGTGTTTACAAGTTCTTTTGTCAGGAAACAGGTGCACTGCTCAAGCTTAACCACATCTTTCTCACAGTAGCTAACTGCAGCAGTGTGTGCATCTATATACAAGGTAAAGCGGTCGTTTGACATAGATGTTGTGCTACTCTTCCTGATAAGGGGGTTTCCAGTATCTGTTGTCAATTCCTCCAGATCAGAGATACATTCTTTTATTGTCAGAGGATTAAGAGAGCATGACACATTTTTGAGGTCTGAACACATTTTCTTGAGACTTGTAGTCAGCTTCATGCAGGTGACACCATCCTCAACACAAATGCAGGTAGGGTCCACGAGATGACAACACATTATTTTCAGGACTTCTTGAGTGTGGTTATCAAATGTCAATACCATCGTCGCAGCAAACAATAAGTCTGAAGGGTCCAGCACTGCTCTTTCTTCTACCATCTTTGCAAGCTGTTCTTCACTTAATTGTGCCAGATTTTCCTTGTCCCGACTGAGCTGCACTTGGAGAGTCGTGCAGGTATTGGTTCTCGGATGACTGTACCCAAAGACCTCTGTGACTGCTCTCCAATAGCAAGAGACCTTAGCCACATGTGTGATTTGTTGTTTTCTTCTTGTAGTCAACATTTTTTTGTACCCCATTTCATCCAAGACTTGCTCCATCCTGTCAAAAGTCAACAGCATTTCATATTGATCCAAGTCTTCATGAGCACTGCATTCCTTGATTTCAAGGCCTATCCTCTTCCGGTTGATCCCCTCAGAGATATGGAACCTTTGAAATGAAAAATATTGAGGCAGTCTTTTGTCATTGAGTTTTTCTATTGTTTTACTCTTGTCAAGTGCATGATGCTTTACTTTGATGTCTGGGGCATGATAGATCAAGTACCTGTCCTTTAAGCTGTTGCATGCAGGGAAGCCATTGGCCAGTATAATCATCGCTCTATCATTCAATGCTACATCTCTCGTAGTCCCTATCTTGTCAGACTTTTCCTTCTTGAAGCATCTCTCACTCCTAACCATCCCATTGTCCCAAATGTTCTTCAAGGTGGTTGCCTCCATCGAGATGTCACCAGAGAACCTGTTCTCGTTACCATCACCAGCTTTCCATTCTTCAATGAATCGTGTTCCAGACACTCTTTCATACTCATCATCACGTGAAGCACACAGAGATCTTATGGTTATATAATCTTCTTGGTCAAAGGCTTCTCTGTTCACACAGACCCCACTCCCTGTGATGATCATTCCAGCTGCCTTTGCAGTGTGGGACTTTCCAGCTCCGGGAGGACCAGTCGTCACAGTGGTTGGTTTGTTGTCAAGCGTGGTGAATGAGATGATGTTGTTAAACAAATGTTGGCAGAAATCAACCATCAGCTGTTTCACACTTGTTATCCTTGCCATAGCTAACAAAATGTTGGCCATCATGCAATGAGAGGGTTCTACATCAGCTGTTCTCCAGAGGGCCATGGGGGATGCATATTTTCCTGTGACAGAGTTGAAGTGTCCATCCTCGAATATATCATACAATTTACCTATATAATTGTATTGATTCTTACGGGCTCTCCCACAACATTTAGCAGATCTTATGTGATTCATATAGATTTTGTTCATGAACTCTGAGTTATGATCCTTGACAAAGTAAGAGGTGATGTCTTCCCCACTGTCTGTAAGGCTTTTCAATTTATTCTGTATCTTAGATGTTGCTGGATAGCGGAGTTCAAAGTCAGATTTGCTTGTTACCTCATTTCCTAAGTCCTTTTTCTTTACATTGAGTGTGGCAGCAGCCGCTTGTGTCTTTTTCTTCTTGTTTGGGGGTCCATCCACTTTCCCGCCGTTTCTCTTTCTGCTCTGTCCAACAAAAAGTTCTTCATCAACCAACCGTTCATAGAATCTATTCTTGTGGAAGTATCCATCATTTTTAGTGAGATGGGGGTCACTAAGTCTCCATGCAATATAGTCCTTCAAGTCAAGCGTGAACCCTTTTTTGATGGTTCCATCCCACTCATACAAATTGATGTGCCTCTGCACAACATTGTCATGAATTTTCAACTCATTTAACTGTTTAACTGCTCTCTTGAAATGAATAAAGTCTGCTGAATGGTTTGTATCAATCTGGTTTTCAGATCTCCATCTCACGTAACCAAGCATATCTTGGTAGACCTCTCTCAACCGTGAACCAAACTCAAACAAAAACTGTGGTGAGAACATCTTTGCCCTCATATCCCAGTCTTCATCTGAGTTCCCATGGGCTTTTTCTAACCAAGGAAATTCATGCAGATGGTATCTTTTTATGAAGGTGTCTAAAGCCGCAGTGGTGTTAGAAGTGGGCAGTCCTGGTTGTGGTTTCACCTTCTTTAGCTTCTTCTTATTTGATTTGCTGGAACCATCTATTGGATCAAACAGTTGTAACATCTTTTCCAGCTCAGTCCAGTTTTTGTCACTGACAAACAACTCTGCAGGAGACAGAAAACCACATCCTAGAGCCAATACAGCAGTAGCAGCCAACCAGAAGTAAACATTGAAATCTACCTCTGGAAAGACGAAGCAGAAAACAAGTCCTGGTGACACTTTCGATCTCTGGTCTTTATCCTCAACACGAATGAAAGAATCAAGCTGAATCATGAAAACATCACATGTTCCTTTGCATTTTCTTCTGAAAATGTTTTGTATACACATCCAGAAATTAAAAAGCTCTATTGTGTGTTCTGGTGTATCTTCAAGGCACCAGTTGGGCATCTCTTCATCTTTGATATGAAGAAGTATGCAACGAAAGTCTTCCTTGTACTGTACATCATCTTCCGTCACTTCCTGAGCAGATATGTCCCATTCTGTCAGTGGCTTCATTTCTGTCATCCATCAGCAGTGAACCTGACCCTCATTACATAAGAAGCCTTCTGTAAAATCGAAATCTTATAACCCTTAAGGTTACATGTTTTGATTGTGAAGTGATGTTTGAGTTAAGAAACTCTTTTGAGATTTCAATCCTTGTTTTGAATTTTTAAAATGCACTGTTTTAGCAGCAGATTGGAGACATCAGACCTTTTCACCTTATTTGGAAAGAATACTTTTTTGTTGATAAGTGTGATATCTGAGTAGGTTATTTGTAGATGAAGTGTGAGTTTTTCAAAAAAAAACATATTATATAGAAATTACGCAAGACTTCATCACCTTTTTTTCACCATTTTATTTCATGAGAACTGAGGCAAGAGATGGAACATCTTCATCATCATTTAAAGTGAAAAGGACCTGAGAAGATAGGGCATGTGGAAATGAACAAGTTCTTGATTTTTAACATATTGTCATTTATATCATAGAACTCATAGTATTCTCCATTGGCATCTTCATTATGGCTGTCTAGGCAAATAATCATATCATGCTGATCTGAATATATGTTGTCATAAAGAAGCCATAGAGAGAAGTTGTGAAACTATAGGTACATCTCATGTATTCTTCTCCATCCTGTATTTCCCATAGTTTTATTGCAAAAAATGCTCAAATTTGGACTCTAACAAACCCTTTATTGCTTTCAAACACACGGCTAGGTTCAACATTTATATCACTCTCGATGGCCACAGTTGTCTATGGGAAATGCCATGCAGTTTTAATAGTCCAAGAGTCCTGCTAATGTTTTTAAATCTACAGTGGCTAAAGGGGGTTTTTGATTCTTTAACACAGTCTCACAATCTTGTGATATTGAACAAAATTCAGGATGAACCCCAAACATTCCAAGTTCATCCACTGTAGACATTTGCACAGCTGAGGGTGTCATAAAGCTGGTTGCCTCAGCATAGATACTTGGCATTGGTGGTTGTAAAGTAGGAAGAAGAGAGTCTGGTAGGTGATCATTCTCGTAAACAGTAGACTGTGAAACGTGTTCCTCTCCTAGGAAACATGTGTCCCGGTGACCATGATTGTCCTTGGGTGTGCAATCATAATACTCTAAGTCCACATCTAAGAGTCCTAAGGCTTTTAAATCTAGCATGGTCAAATGAGATTTTTGAGGATGAACTCCAACCTTTTCAAGTTGATCCACACTGGACATTTTAGCAGGTGAGGGTGTGGGAAACAAGCGTGTAGACTCAGTGTTGATACTCTCCAGATGTGGTTGTGAAGTAGAAAGAAGAGAGTCTGGTAGGTCATCACTCGTGTAGGCAGTAACATGGTTGGTTCTACTTGTGACATCCTGAGATAGAAACATATTCCTCTTCCTTTTTCTTGAAACTCTTTGCACCTTTGCTTTTTTCTGTAATGGGTCATTTCGCATTATGTTTAGAATTTGTCGGACAGTCAACACCATGTTTGACACTCATTGCCAGTTACTGGGTGTCTGGAGTACAGTTACAGGTTCTGTATATTACACATTGATTATTTACCTAAATTGAATTTACAAATCAAAACCATCCAGAGGTCTTCTCTACTGAGGCCTTCATTTAACTTCTTAGGGTCCTTGGCCACTGAACACTGCAAAGCCTTGAGAGTAAATAACCTTGTTAGTTTTTTTGGTCCCCCCAAATTACTGATTTTGTTTAAAGGATGTAGGATATATTTCCTCTGTTATCGACACGTTAAAAATATAAGTTTGATTTAAACTTTTGTGAACATTCAGGGCCTGTTACTACTTCATCCACTTTTCCTTGCAGCTACATGGTTGGTTGTTTACTCTTGGCTTATTGACACAAGCCTTTGTGTGTTTCAAGATCTTGAAGTATGAATTTTTCAAGACACAGCCACACCAGAGGCAGTCAAAGTAATGTTTCCCAAGCGCATGTATATCAAGTGGCCTGTGGCCAAGGCAAACCTTGCAGGTTGCCATCATTGCAGATGAATGATGCAACAACAGAACATGCAGACTTTTATAGTGATTTGAAGTCATATGATAATGAAATCAACCAATCAGGAGGCAATCCAGTGTTACAATATGTAAATTTAGAACTAATATGCTAATTATGATTTGGTCACATGATTCTAAAGTATATAAAGCTATGCAAACCTGAAGTCAGTAACCTGGTAAGGCCTGCTGGTGAACTGACTAGAAAATGCTGGAGACAGTTGACCTACCCTCTGAAACAAGGATCAGCCAAAGGAGGGCAAAGCAACTTGCAAATCATGCTCACTCTGAACATGAAGTTCAACCGTATGACACCTGTGGTGTGAAGAAGTATTGGAATGACCTGACACGAGAGAATTGGATAGAGTCATGCAAGTACTTGCTTGGTGAGTGGGGACCTGATGCTAAAAACTTTGTGTCTTTTGGTCCTTGGGAAAAGGGCCTCTTGGAATTCTTTTTCTTGGCCCCCTATGCCTTCCCAGTGTCAGGAGAAGTACCTTCAGCTGACTGTCAAGAATCAATTCCAGCACTGATGAAGATTTTCCAGGATGTTCCAGATCTAAAGGAAGATTATTTTGCTCTGCTGGAGCCAGAAAAAAAGTATGAATCAGGAGAAAACCCTTATCCAGCAAACATTGATCCCTTATGGGTTTATTTCCAGCTGCTTCATTTTGGTTCCATTAACATGAAACACTCTCTAAGGCGCATCAATAAGGACAAGAATGAAAGGTGTAGGATGGCACAGAGAGAATCCCAGGCAGTGCTGGAGAAGTTTAAGTTCGGCCAAGGATTCAGTCTCCAAGGTAGCTGTGTGCAGGTCATCAGAGACCTTGTCTTGGGAGGAAGTCAGGAACAATCACACATATGTCACACAGAATTTTCATGCAGAGTCGATACCCTACCCCTGCCTGACCTCATGAAGAACATGATAGATCCCTTCACGCCACCACGTTTTGATTCTGCCAATTGCCCTATGTACAAACTCTTGGTGAGCTTTGCCAGAGGAGAATGGCTGAACACTCCACTCCAAATCAACTACTTGTTTCAAGATGACTCTGATGACGATGGTGACTCTGATCTCCGATTCAACTACTTCTTCCGGGATAACTCAGATGATGATGATGACTCTGATCTCCGAATCAACTACTTGTTCTGGGATGACTCTGATGATGATGATGCTGAAGATGATGACAACGGTGATAATGACAGCACATGAACTATCATATGCGTAGTAATTGATCTTTTTATTTTTCTCTTTATATCTTACTTTTTGATGTGCACCAATCAACTACATCCAATGATTAAACACAAAAGAAAAATCCATAAGTGTTGTTCATTGTCTATTTATTAGACTGGAATACCCTAATTAGATTTGGGTCACATAAAAGTTCAATCTCTGTAATGCAAATATAAAGCCTTAAGCAATTAAGACCGTTGGTCTATTCAAAATAATTGTGCCAACCATATATGAAGACTAACAGGGATACATTTAAGGTTAAGGAGGGGTACATTGGGAGAAAAAGTGAGAAGCCTGTTTGGTTAAACAATCAGTAATTACGGATTGAAAAAAAAAAAGATCTGTAATCTTTCAAATAATATTCAAGTGATTCTTCTATAAATGATGGCTCTTAAAGTTTCATATTTGTGGCAGGACAAGGGAAAGGAGGGATTACCTTCAATGTAAAAGATGGATTACCTTCAAGGTAAAGGAGGGATTACCTTCAGAGAAAAAGTGAGAGGCATGCACGGTCACTTTCAATAATTTCTGTCCAAAAAAATAAAATCTATTTATTCCAAAATATTTTTCATGTGGAGCAATTATGGGTGATGACTCTTAATGAAAAAGGGATTACCATCAGAGAAAAAGGGATTACCTTCAAATCAAAATATGGATTACCTTCAAGGTAAAGGAGGGATTACCTTCAGAGAAAAAGGGATTACCTTCAAGGTAAAAGATGGATTACCTTCAGAGAAAAAGTGAGAGGCATGCACGGTCACTTTCAATAATTTCTGTCGGAAAAAAAAAAATCTATTTATTCCAAAATATTTTTCATGTGGATCAATTATGGGTGATGACTCTTAATAAAAAAGGGATTACCTTCAGAGAAAAAGATGGATTACCTTCAAGGTAAAGGAGGGATTACCTTCAGAGAAAAAGGGATTACCTTCAAGGTAAAAGATGGATTACCTTCAAGGTAAAGAAGGGATTACCTTCAGAGAAAAAGTGAGAGGCATGCACGGTCACTTTCAATAATTTCTGTCGGAAAAAAAAATCTATTTATTCCAAAATATTTTTCATGTGGAGCAATTATGGGTGATGACTCTTAATAAAAAAGGGATTACCTTCAATGTAAAATATGGATTACCTTCAAGGTAAAGGAGGGATTACCTTCAGAGAAAAAGGGATTACCTTCAAGGTAAAAGATGGATTACCTTCAAGGTAAAGGAGGGATTACCTTCAGAGAAAAAGTGAGAGGCATGCACGGTCACTTTCAATAATTTCTGTCCGAAAAAAGAAAATCTATTTATTCCAAAATATTTTTCATGTGGAGCAATTATGGCTGATGACTCTTAATAAAAAAGGGATTACCTTCAGAGAAAAAGGGATTACCTTCAATGCAAAATATGGATTACCTTCAAGGTAAAGGAGGGATTACCTTCAGAGAAAAAGGGATTACCTTCAATGTAAAATATGGATTACCTTCAAGGTAAAGGAGGGATTACCTTCACAGAAAAAGGGATTACCTTCAAGGTAAAAGATGGATTACCTTCAAGGTAAAGGATGGATTACCTTCAGAAAAAAAGTGAGAGGCATGCACGGTCACTTTCAATAATTTCTGTCCAAAAAAATAAAATCTATTTATTCCAAAATATTTTTCATGTGGAGCAATTATGGCTGATGACTCTTAATGAAAAAGGGATTACCTTCAGAGAAAAAGGGATTACCTTCAATGCAAAATATGGATTACCTTCAAGGTAAAGGAGGGATTACCTTCAAAGAAAAAGGGATTACCTTGAAGGTAAAAGATGGATTACCTTCAAGGTAAAGGAGGGATTACCTTCAGAGAAAAAGGGATTACCTTCAAGGTAAAAGATGGATTACCTTCAAGGTAAAAGATAGATTACCTTCAGAGAAAAAGTGAGAGGCATGCACGGTCACTTTCAATAATTTCTGTCGGGAAAAAAAAATCTATTTATTCCAAAATATTTTTCATGTGGAGCAATTATGGGTGATGACTCTTAATAAAAAAGGGATTACCTTCAGAGAAAAAGGGATTACCTTCAATTCAAAATATGGATTACCTTCAAGGTAAAGGAGGGATTACCTTCACAGAAAAAGGGATTACCTTCAAGGTAAAAGATGGATTACCTTCAGAGAAAAAGGGATTACCTTCAATACAAAATATGGATTACCTTCAAGGTAAAGGAGGGATTACCTTCAGAGAAAAAGTGAGAGGCATGCAAGGTCACTTTCTTTTATTTCTTTGTAAAAAAAAAGCTTTTATCTTTAAATACTTTTCACTATTGTACCTTTTCATTATTCATATGTGATGACATAGTGTTTTAATATTGACAGCCCCATCCTCGCTGTCAACAGTGGTGACCATCCTTTTGTCTTGCCACCTCCTTTACCCCTGCCTACTCTAAGAAACTAAGTGTGTTATATGTCTGCCTACTCTAAGAAGCTAAGTGTGTTTGTATGCCTGCCTACTTTGAGAAGCTAAGTGTTTGAATGCCTGCCTACTCCAAGAAGCTAAGTGTTTGTATGTCTATACCTTTTGACCTCTTTTTGTGTGGACATTTTGTATGAGTTTACCTTTTGACCTGTTTTTATGTGTGTACCTTTTTATAATGCCTTTCATATCTGTTTTTGTATTTTTTATGGTGTCAACAGCCCCATCCTCGCTGTTAACAGTGGTGACCATCCTTTTGGTTTGCCACCTCCTTTAACCCTGCCTACTCTAAGAAGCTAAGTGTGTTATATGCCTGCCTACTCTAAGAAGCTAAGTGTATCATATGCCTGCCTTCTCTAAGAAGCTAAGTGTATCATATGCCTGCCTACTCCAAGAAGCTAAGTGTTTGTATGTCTATACCTTTTGACCTCTTTTTGTGTGGACATTTTGTATGAGTTTACCTTTTGACCTGTTTTTATGTGTGTACCTTTTTATGATGCCTTTCAAATCTGTTTTTGTATTTTTTATGGTGTCAACAGCCCCATCCTCGCTGTTAACAGTGGTGACCATCCTTTTGGTTTGCCACCTCCTTTACCCCTGCCTACTCTAAGAAGCTAAGTGTGTTATATGCCTGCCTACTCTGAGAAGCTAAGTGTATCATATGCCTGCCTACTCTAAGAAGCTAAGTGTATCATATGCCTGCCTACTCTAAGAAGTTAAGTTGTATGTCTACCTATTCTAAGAAGCTAAGTATCCATGTAGTATGTGTGTAGTCCTTGCAATGATGATGAAGCTAGGTATCCATGTAGTGTGTGTGTGTAGTCCTTCCAGTGATGACGACAATGATGATTCCTTTCAATATCCTTTTTTTCTCTTTGCATGCGATTCTACACGAGCTAGCTATGGTACAACACAGGACATCACAACATTTAAACACATAAGAGTGGATAGAAATTTGTAGGAAAAAGATTGCCAGTGGCCCCACCCTCGCCACTGGCTGTCGCAACCAACCAAGCGCATAGGCCTGTTATGTTGCGTCCTGCGTACATACCGGACAGCTGAAAAGGAAGGTTGTGCATTAGACATGTCATATCACAATGTGAATGCATCCTGTACTGGACACATGGTTAAGAAAATCCCCAATGCAATGATGATGTATGAAGTGATGAAGTGATGGTGATGAAAATGGTTACTTGCATCTGCCAGCAGGATGCCTTTGGATGTTTCACCGCTTTTGAGCTTTAGAAAAAAATGGCCGAAAGTGATCTTTATCTCAAAAAAAAAATTCCAGTGGCCCCACCCTCGCCACTGGCTGTCGCAACCAACCAAGCGCAGAAGCCTGCTATGTTGCGCCCACTGGACATACCGGACAGCTGAAAAGGAAGGTTGTGCATTAGACATGTCATATCACAATCAGAAGGCATCCTGTACTGGACACACTAAGTTATTATATGCTTTCTTACAAAGAAGCATCCTGTACTGGATGCACTATGTTATTATATTCTATCCTTTTTTCTACTGGCAATTTTGAGAGAAGAAAATGGCCAAAAGTGATTTTATCTGAATTTAGAGAAAATGTCCGAAAGTGATCTTTGTCTCAAAAAAAAATTCCAGTGGCCCCACCCTCGCCACTGGCTGTCGCAACCAACCAAGCGCAGAGGCCTGCTATGTTGCGCCCACCGTACCGGGCCGACCAGTGCATTTCTACCCCTTGAGAAAGCTACAAGAGCCGCCAATGGATCCATGCCTGGTATCTTGATAGCAACATCAGATACATCGAGGTACTGGGAGAGGGGATCAGCTTCGTGTCAAAGTCCCAGTCTTCGCCAACATGCTCGGCCATGCATCACATCCTCGGCTCCACACCCCCCAAGTTTCCGTACACTGGCCAATGGAATTTGGATGAACATAAAGTAGCCAAAGCATATAAGAGTCGATCCTTCTACATATGAGCGACAGAGAGAGGGGATCAGCTTCGTGTCAAAGTCCCAGTCTTCCGCCTATCTCCATAGCGCATCGACTACCCTGGCTCTCCCGAGGCACCAGATATACAAAAAAATAAAAAGAGCGCATAAGCACACACTGTTGTTGCTGAACAGTAAGAGTGTATATCCTTTATGGTGCTACATTGTGTACAGACATGTACAAACATGCACATACACTGCAGGCCTGATCATTAAAGAGTGCTTGAATCACTCAAGACCCACGGGTGCTCAAGAAATAAAGAGAGACAAAAGGCAACCCCTCCTCAAGAGGTGTTCAAACAAAGCGGTGAAAAGGCAAAATCATAAACGAGATGTCAGTGGCCCCACCCTCGCCACTGACTGTCGCAACCAACCAAGCTCAGAGGCCTGCTATGTTGCGCCCACCGTACCGGGCCGACCAGTGCATTTCTACCCCTTGAGAAAGCTACAAGAGCCGCCAATGGATCCATGCCTGGTATCTTGATAGCAACATCAGATACATCGAGGTACTGGGAGAGGGGATCAGCTTCGTGTCAAAGTCCCAGTCTTCGCCAACATGCTCGGCCATGCATCACATCCTCGGCTCCACACCCCCCAAGTTTCCGTACACTGGCCAATGGAATTTGGATGAACATAAAGTAGCCAAAGCATATAAGAGTCGATCCTTCTACATATGAGCGACAGAGAGAGGGGATCAGCTTCGTGTCAAAGTCCCAGTCTTCCGCCTATCTCCATAGCGCATCGACTACCCTGGCTCTCCCGAGGCACCAGATATACAAAAAAATAAAAAGAGCGCATAAGCACACACTGTTGTTGCTGAACAGTAAGAGTGTATATCCTTTATGGTGCTACATTGTGTACAGACATGTACAAACATGCACATACACTGCAGGCCTGATCATTAAAGAGTGCTTGAATCACTCAAGACCCACGGGTGCTCAAGAAATAAAGAGAGACAAAAGGCAACCCCTCCTCAAGAGGTGTTCAAACAAAGCGGTGAAAAGGCAAAATCATAAACGAGATGTCAGTGGCCCCACCCTCGCCACTGACTGTCGCAACCAACCAAGCTCAGAGGCCTGCTATGTTGCGCCCACCGTACCGGGCCGAGGTTACTTGCATCTGCCAGCAAAACGCCTTTGGATGTTTCACCCCACTAGAAATTTAGAAGAAAATGGCCGAAAGTGATTTCATCCAAAAAAAAAATTCCAGTGGCCCCACCCTCGCCACTGGCTGTCACAACCAACCAAGCGCAGAGGCCTGCTATGTTGTGTCCACCGTACATACCGGACAGCTGAAAAAGAAGGTTGTGGATTAGACATACATCAACAATCACAGTGTATACAGTAGCTGAAAGAGAAAGTAGTGATTAGACATGCATCATCAATGGCAGTGGGACAATGGGTTAGGAGCACACACACATTCACAATGGACAATGGGTTAGTAGCACACACACATTCACACACACATTCACACAATGGTTCTGACATAAGAAGGCCAATCGAATGTCAGAACCATAATAAATCTCGAATGTTCAACTTCGGTCAGTGTGACAAACCCAAAACACGAAGCTCTGGGCCCCGGGAAAACACAGAGCTACTTCGACTGTCAACCAAGTCCTGCCCCGGGAAAACAGGACCGAGTCTAAGTCGATTAAGTTTCAAGCTTGTCACAACTGTCCGAAGTCGAACATTCGAGTGTGAATGGCCCCTGCCTCGCCATTCACCGTGGTGACCTACCAATGTATGCATGATACATTTCCCCTCTAGAAAGGGATGTCACCTCCGAAGGGATAAGTCCCTCTGCTCTCATGAGGTAAACTCAGGAGAGAGCTGCAAAATTCAAATCCATTCTGGATGTAATGACAAGACGGAACACACAAGTTTGGTTTTTGTGTTTTTATGTGTTCCTTTGTCAGTGTAAGAAAAATTGTGGCTCACCTATCCAGCAGGTTCGAAAGGATGTGTGAAACCCCAAAGCGGCTTGGATGTGATATAGTGCATCGGTCTCTGAAGTACCCTTGCATGCAAGGGGTAAAATTCAATTCTGATTTGAGGGTTTCTCCTGTAAAATTCAATTTCAGCTTGCATCTCTTCCACTTGAATTCTAATTTCTTTATTTGAGTGATTAGAAAACCAAATCCTACTGGCCTCAATTCAATTCTTCATTTACAGCCCATGTACTTCCAAATGTTAGGTGTGTCATGCGAAATGGGGAACATCTCAACTTGCCATTTTGGGCTTTGGTGGATTTCAGCTCTCAGTGTTGACTTGGTCAGTGGGGCTAGCAGTAGAGTTCAGCTGAAATCCACCAAAAGCCAAAATGGCAAGTTGATGAAGTCAGCCAAAACCCTGATTTGGAAAGTTGATGGAAGAGGGCAGAACATAGCATTTCTACTGCTAGTACCATTGACCAAGTCGACAGTGAGATCTTAAATCCAGCAAAGCCCAGAATGGCAAGTTGATGAAGTCAGCCAAAACCCTGATTTGGGAAGTTGATGGAGATGGCAGAACAGAGGAACTATACTGCTAGTTCCACTGACCATGTCCACAGTGAGAGCTTAAATCCACCAAAAGCCAAAATGGCAAGTTGATGAAGTCAGCCAAAACCCTGATTTGGGAAGTTGATGGAGATGGCAGAACAGATATCAACTTCCCAAATCGGGGTTTTGGCTCAGTTCATCAACTTGCCAGTTTGGCTTTCGGTGGATTTCAGCTGTTATTGTTGATTTGGTCAATGGTACTAGCAGTAGAAATGCTATGTTCTGCCCTCTTCCATCAACTTTCCAAATCAGGGTTTTGGCTGACTTCATCAACTTGCCATTTTGGCTTTTGGTGGATTTCAGCTCCTACTGGTGACTTGATCAGTGGGGCTAGCAGTAGAGATCCTCTGTTCTGCCATCTCCATCAACTTCCCAAATCAGGGTTTTGGCTGAGTTCACCAACTTGACATATTGGACTTTGGTGGATTTCAGCTCTCACTGTGGACTTGGTCAGTGGAACTAGCAGTACAGATCCTCTGTTCTGCCATCTCCATCAACTTGCCAAATCAGGGTTTAGCATCTCTACTGCTACTTTGACTGACCAAGTTGAAAGTGAGAGCTGAAATCCACCAAAGTCCAATATGGCAAGTTGGTGAACTGAGCCAAAACCCTGATTTGGCAATTTGATGGAAGAGGGCAGAACAGAGCATTTCTACTGCTAGTACCATTGACCAAATCCACAGTGAGAGCTGAAAGCGACCAAAGTCCAATATGACAAGTTGATGAACTCAGCCAAAACCCCGATTTGGGAAGTTGATATCTGTTCTGCCATCTCTGACTTGATCAGTGGGGCTAGCAGTAGAGATCCTCTGTTCTGCCATCTCCATCAACTTCCCAAATCAGGGTTTTGGCTGAGTTCACCAACTTGACATATTGGACTTTGGTGGATTTCAGCTCTCACTGTGGACTTGGTCAGTGGAACTAGCAGTACAGATCCTCTGTTCTGCCATCTCCATCAACTTCCCAAATCAGGGTTTAGCATCTCTACTGCTACTTTGACTGACCAAGTTGAAAGTGAGAGCTGAAATCCACCAAAGTCCAATATGGCAAGTTGGTGAACTGAGCCAAAACCCTGATTTGGCAATTTGATGGAAGAGGGCAGAACAGAGCATTTCTACTGCTAGTACCATTGACCAAATCAACAGTGAGAGCTGAAATCGACCAAAGTCCAATATGACAAGTTGATGAACTCAGCCAAAACCCTGATTTGGGAAGTTGATATCTGTTCTGCCATCTCCATCAACTTTCCAAATCAGGGTTTTGGCTCAGTTCACAAACTTGCCATTTTGGCTTTTGGTGGATTTCAGCTCTCACTGTTGATTTGGTTAATGGCACTAGCAGTAGAAATGCTCTGTTCTGCCCTCTCCCATCAACTTCCCAAATCAGGGTTTTGGCCGACTTCATCAACTTGCCATTCTGGGCTTTGGTGGATTTCAGCTCTCACTGTGGACTTGGTCAGTGGAACTAGCAGTAGAGATCCTCTGTTCTGCCCTCTCCCATTAACTTCCCAAATCAGGGTTTTGGCTCCGTTCATCACCTTGCCATTTTGGCCTTTGGTTGATTTCAGCTCCCACTGTTGACTTGGTCAGTTGGGCTAGCAGTAGAGATCCTCTGTTCTGCCATCTCCATATCAACTTGCCAAATCAGGGTTTTGGCTCAGTTCACCAACTTGTCATATTGGACTTTGCTGGATTTCAGCTCTCACTGTAGACTTGGTCAGTGGAACTAGCAGTACAGATCATCTGTTCTGACCTCTCCCATCAACTTCCCAAATCAGGGTTTAGCATCTCTACTGCTGCTTTGACTGACCAAGTCCACAGTGAGAGCTGTAATCCACCAAAGGCCAAAATGGCAAGTTGATGAACGGAGCCAAATCCCTGATTTCGGAAGTTGATGGAGATGGCAGAACAGAGAATCTGTACTGCTAGTTTAACTGACCATGTCCACAGTGGGAGCTGAAATCCACCAAAGCCCAAAATGGCAAGTTGAGATGTTCCCCATGGAATTTGCATATTATTCCTTTAAGCTCAGTCATTGGACAACTCCAAGTCACATGGCTGCTTTAGATGTTTCTGTTAGTCAATATGCAAAATCAGTCATGTGACCCAAATTTGCACTTAATACATGAGTATATAAGATGAGAGTTAGTCAAAGTTGCACATATGAACCATGGAGTATATACCAAACAGTTCTGTTCTAACAAAGCACCAACAAAGGAAGCTCAGAGATCCAAACTTCCAGGATAAAGATAACATAAGGAGAAGGAAAAAATACAGAAGGCTGATAGCAGACCCAGTGACAAGAGAAAGATTGAGAGCCCAGCACAACCATTATCAAAGGGAATATAGGGCTAGGAAGTTGAAGGAAAAAAACGATATGAAAGATATGGCAAACCATGTATCTGAAGGGACGGGTCAGGACACCAAAGACATATTGGAATGTCCGTCTAGGTCAACAATGAATGGCAAACAGTCAGAAATATCTATTGATAATTCTGCTGCAGAAGAAAAAGCAATTGCTTCAACAGATCTGATAAAGCAATTATTTTCCCATTGTTCTTATGCTCATGATGATGCAAGCTCTGCAGTTGATCTTCTTATGGCAACACATATGTTGCTTTCTGCAGTTGTTACAGCAATGACAAACCAAATTGAGAAATGTGTGGCACATCAGAAGGAAAGTCAACTGAATCCATAGGATGAGTTTTTTTTTTAATTTTTATTTTTTATTCATGAAATTCATCCTGATAAAGATTCATCAAATGTATTGAAATGCTGATTAAATAATAAGCGCATTTATAAATCTATAATAATCAACTTATACATTGTATTGAATGTAACTTTGTTATTTGTTGAAACAAAAGTTTGAATTGTATTTGAAATTGTGACCATTCAACTCTAAGTATTTATGAAATAAAGAGAACTTCAAAAGAATATTGTTTTTCTCACTTATTCCTAAATGGAGGGAGGAGACTCAGGCAGTACACTAAAAAAAAGCAGTATACTCATGAAGGACACTCAAGGAGAAATGAATGATTGATGAAGAGTTGACCCATGATGAGAATTTAAGACTAGTTGAAAAAAAATATTGAATTGTTCAGAAATCTAAACAGATTCTTGCCCAGGACATTAAAGGAAAAAATCCTGAATGGAAGGAGGACACTCAGGCAGTACACTCAAGAGAAATGAATGATTGATGAAGAGTTGACCCCTGATGAGAATTTTAATCTAGTTGACTGTTGAATTGGTCAGTTAAACTAGCAGTACAGATTCTCTGTTCTGCCATCTCCATCAACTTCCCAAATCAAGGTTTTGGCTCCGTTCATCGACTTGCCATTTTGGCCTTTGGTGGATTACAGCTCTCACTGTGGACTTGGTCAGTTAAACTAGCAGTACAGATTCTCTGTTCTGCCATCTCCATCAACTTCCGAAATCAGGGATTTGGCTCCGTTCATCAACTTGCCATTTTGGCCTTTGGTGGATTACAGCTCTCACTGTGGACTTGGTCAGTCAAAGCAGCAGTAGAGATGCTAAACCCTGATTTGGGAAGTTGATGGGAGAGGTCAGAACAGATGATCTGTACTGCTAGTTCCACTGACCAAGTCTACAGTGAGAGCTGAAATCCAGCAAAGTCCAATATGACAAGTTGGTGAACTGAGCCAAAACCCTGATTTGGCAAGTTGATATGGAGATGGCAGAACAGAGGATCTCTACTGCTAGCCCAACTGACCAAGTCAACAGTGGGAGCTGAAATCAACCAAAGGCCAAAATGGCAAGGTGATGAAAGGAGCCAAAACCCTGATTTGGGAAGTTAATGTGAGAGGGCAGAACAGAGGATCTCTACTGCTAGCCCAACTGACCAAGTCCACAGTGAGAGCTGAAATCCACCAAAGCCCAGAATGGCAAGTTGATGAAGTCGGCCAAAACCCTGATTTGGGAAGTTGATGGGAGAAGGCAGAACAGAGCATTTCTACTGCTAGTGCCATTAACCAAATCAACAGTGAGAGCTGAAATCCACCAAAAGCCAAAATGGCAAGTTTGTGAACTGAGCCAAAACCCTGATTTGGAAAGTTGATGGAGATGGCAGAACAGATATCAACTTCCCAAATCAGGGTTTTGGCTGAGTTCATCAACTTGTCATATTGGACTTTGGTCGATTTCAGCTCTCACTGTTGATTTGGTCAATGGTACTAGCAGTAGAAATGCTCTGTTCTGCCCTCTTCCATCAAATTGCCAAATCAGGGTTTTGGCTCAGTTCACCAACTTGCCATATTGGACTTTGGTGGATTTCAGCTCTCACTTTCAACTTGGTCAGTCAAAGTAGCAGTAGAGATGCTAAACCCTGATTTGGCAAGTTGATGGAGATGGCAGAACAGAGGATCTGTACTGCTAGTTCCACTGACCAAGTCCACAGTGAGAGCTGAAATCCACCAAAGTCCAATATGTCAAGTTGGTGAACTCAGCCAAAACCCTGATTTGGGAAGTTGATGGAGATGGCAGAACAGAGGATCTCTACTGCTAGCCCCACTGATCAAGTCACCAGTAGGAGCTGAAATCCACCAAAAGCCAAAATGGCAAGTTGATGAAGTCAGCCAAAACCCTGATTTGGAAAGTTGATGGAAGAGGGCAGAACATAGCATTTCTACTGCTAGTACCATTGACCAAATCAACAATAACAGCTGAAATCCACCGAAAGCCAAACTGGCAAGTTGATGAACTGAGCCAAAACCCCGATTTGGGAAGTTGATATCTGTTCTGCCATCTCCATCAACTTCCCAAATCAGGGTTTTGGCTGACTTCATCAACTTGCCATTTTGGCTTTTGGTGGATTTAAGCTCTCACTGTGGACATGGTCAGTGGAACTAGCAGTATAGTTCCTCTGTTCTGCCATCTCCATCAACTTCCCAAATCAGGGTTTTGGCTGACTTCATCAACTTGCCATTCTGGGCTTTGCTGGATTTAAGATCTCACTGTCGACTTGGTCAATGGTACTAGCAGTAGAAATGCTATGTTCTGCCCTCTTCCATCAACTTTCCAAATCAGGGTTTTGGCTGACTTCATCAACTTGCCATTTTGGCTTTTGGTGGATTTCAGCTGAACTCTACTGCTAGCCCCACTGACCAAGTCAACACTGAGAGCTGAAATCCACCAAAGCCCAAAATGGCAAGTTGAGATATTCCCCATTTCGCATGACACACCTAACATTTGGAAGTACATGGGCTGTAAATGAAGAATTGAATTGAGGCCAGTAGGATTTGGTTTTCTAATCACTCAAATAAAGAAATTAGAATTCAAGTGGAAGAGATGCAAGCTGAAATTGAATTTTACAGGAGAAACCCTCAAATCAGAATTGAATTTTACCCCTTGCATGCAAGGGTACTTCAGAGACCGATGCACTATATCACATCCAAGCCGCTTTGGGGTTTCACACATCCTTTCGAACCTGCTGGATAGGTGAGCCACAATTTTTCTTACACTGACAAAGGAACACATAAAAACACAAAAACCAAACTTGTGTGTTCCGTCTTGTCATTACATCCAGAATGGATTTGAATTTTGCAGCTCTCTCCTGAGTTTACCTCATGAGAGCAGAGGGACTTATCCCTTCGGAGGTGACATCCCTTTCTAGAGGGGAAATGTATCATGCATACATTGGTAGGTCACCACGGTGAATGGCGAGGCAGGGGCCATTCACACTCGAATGTTCGACTTCGGACAGTTGTGACAAGCTTGAAACTTAATCGACTTAGACTCGGTCCTGTTTTCCCGGGGCAGGACTTGGTTGACAGTCGAAGTAGCTCTGTGTTTTCCCGGGGCCCAGAGCTTCGTGTTTTGGGTTTGTCACACTGACCGAAGTTGAACATTCGAGATTTATTATGGTTCTGACATTCGATTGGCCTTCTTATGTCAGAACCATTGTGTGAATGTGTGTGTGAATGTGTGTGTGCTACTAACCCATTGTCCATTGTGAATGTGTGTGTGCTCCTAACCCATTGTCCCACTGCCATTGATGATGCATGTCTAATCACTACTTTCTCTTTCAGCTACTGTATACACTGTGATTGTTGATGTATGTCTAATCCACAACCTTCTTTTTCAGCTGTCCGGTATGTACGGTGGACACAACATAGCAGGCCTCTGCGCTTGGTTGGTTGTGACAGCCAGTGGCGAGGGTGGGGCCACTGGAATTTTTTTTTTGGATGAAATCACTTTCGGCCATTTTCGTCTAAATTTCTAGTGGGGTGAAACATCCAAAGGCGTTTTGCTGGCAGATGCAAGTAACCTCGGCCCGGTACGGTGGGCGCAACATAGCAGGCCTCTGCGCTTGGTTGGTTGCGACAGTCAGTGGCGAGGGTGGGGCCACTGACATCTCGTTTATGATTTTGCCTTTTCACCGCTTTGTTTGAACACCTCTTGAGGAGGGGTTGCCTTTTGTCTCTCTTTATTTCTTGAGCACCCGTGGGTCTTGAGTGATTCAAGCACTCTTTAATGATCAGGCCTGCAGTGTATGTGCATGTTTGTACATGTCTGTACACAATGTAGCACCATAAAGGATATACACTCTTACTGTTCAGCAACAACAGTGTGTGCTTATGCGCTCTTTTTATTTTTTTGTATATCTGGTGCCTCGGGAGAGCCAGGGTAGTCGATGCGCTATGGAGATAGGCGGAAGACTGGGACTTTGACACGAAGCTGATCCCCTCTCTCTGTCGCTCATATGTAGAAGGATCGACTCTTATATGCTTTGGCTACTTTATGTTCATCCAAATTCCATTGGCCAGTGTACGGAAACTTGGGGGGTGTGGAGCCGAGGATGTGATGCATGGCCGAGCATGTTGGCGAAGACTGGGACTTTGACACGAAGCTGATCCCCTCTCCCAGTACCTCGATGTATCTGATGTTGCTATCAAGATACCAGGCATGGATCCATTGGCGGCTCTTGTAGCTTTCTCAAGGGGTAGAAATGCACTGGTCGGCCCGGTACGGTGGGCGCAACATAGCAGGCCTCTGAGCTTGGTTGGTTGCGACAGTCAGTGGCGAGGGTGGGGCCACTGACATCTCGTTTATGATTTTGCCTTTTCACCGCTTTGTTTGAACACCTCTTGAGGAGGGGTTGCCTTTTGTCTCTCTTTATTTCTTGAGCACCCGTGGGTCTTGAGTGATTCAAGCACTCTTTAATGATCAGGCCTGCAGTGTATGTGCATGTTTGTACATGTCTGTACACAATGTAGCACCATAAAGGATATACACTCTTACTGTTCAGCAACAACAGTGTGTGCTTATGCGCTCTTTTTATTTTTTTGTATATCTGGTGCCTCGGGAGAGCCAGGGTAGTCGATGCGCTATGGAGATAGGCGGAAGACTGGGACTTTGACACGAAGCTGATCCCCTCTCTCTGTCGCTCATATGTAGAAGGATCGACTCTTATATGCTTTGGCTACTTTATGTTCATCCAAATTCCATTGGCCAGTGTACGGAAACTTGGGGGGTGTGGAGCCGAGGATGTGATGCATGGCCGAGCATGTTGGCGAAGACTGGGACTTTGACACGAAGCTGATCCCCTCTCCCAGTACCTCGATGTATCTGATGTTGCTATCAAGATACCAGGCATGGATCCATTGGCGGCTCTTGTAGCTTTCTCAAGGGGTAGAAATGCACTGGTCGGCCCGGTACGGTGGGCGCAACATAGCAGGCCTCTGCGCTTGGTTGGTTGCGACAGCCAGTGGCGGGGGTGGGGCCACTGGAATTTTTTTTTGAGACAAAGATCACTTTCGGACATTTTCTCTAAATTCAGATAAAATCACTTTTGGCCATTTTCTTTTCTCAAAATTGCCAGTAGAAAAAAGGATAGAATATAATAACATAGTGCATCCAGTACAGGATGCTTCTTTGTAAGAAAGCATATAATAACTTAGTGTGTCCAGTACAGGATGCCTTCTGATTGTGATATGACATGTCTAATGCACAACCTTCCTTTTCAGCTGTCCGGTATGTACAGTGGGCGCAACATAGCAGGCTTCTGCGCTTGGTTGGTTGCGACAGCCAGTGGCGAGGGTGGGGCCACTGGAATTTTTTTTTTGAGATAAAGATCACTTTTGGCCATTTTTTTCTAAAGCTCAAAAGCGGTGAAACATCCAAAGGCATCCTGCTGGCAGATGCAAGTAACCATTTTCATCACCATCACTTCATCACTTCATACATCATCATTGCATTGGGGATTTTCTTAACCATGTGTCCAGTACAGGATGCATTCACATTGTGATATGACATGTCTAATGCACAACCTTCCTTTTCAGCTGTCCGGTATGTACGCAGGACGCAACATAACAGGCCTATGCGCTTGGTTGGTTGCGACAGCCAGTGGCGAGGGTGGGGCCACTGGCAATCTGTTTCCTACAAATTTCTATCCACTCTTATGTGTTTAAATGTTGTGATGTCCTGTGTTGTACCATAGCTAGCTCGTGTAGAATCGCATGCAAAGAGAAAAAAGGATATTGAAAGGAATCATCATTGTCGTCATCACTGGAAGGACTACACACACACACTACATGGATACCTAGCTTCATCATCATTGCAAGGACTACACACATACTACATGGATACTTAGCTTCTTAGAATAGGTAGACATACAACTTAACTTCTTAGAGTAGGCAGGCATATGATACACTTAGCTTCTTAGAGTAGGCAGGCATATGACACACTTAGCTTCTTAGAGTAGGCAGGCATATAACACACTTAGCTTCTTAGAGTAGGCAGGGGTAAAGGAGGTGGCAAACCAAACGGATGGTCACCACTGTTAACAGCGAGGATGGGGCTGTTGACACCATAAAAATACAAAAACAGATTTGAAAGGCATCATAAAAAGGTACACACATAAAAACAGGTCAAAAGGTAAACTCATACAAAATGTCCACACAAAAAGAGGTCAAAAGGTTTAGACATACAAACACTTAGCTTCTTGGAGTAGGCAGGCATTCAAACACTTAGCTTCTTAGAGTAGGCAGGCATACAAACACACTTAGCTTCTTAGAGTAGGCAGGCATACAAACACACTTAGCTTCTTAGAGTAGGCAGGGGTAAAGGAGGTGGCAAACCAAAAGGATGGTCACCACTGTTAACAGCGAGGATGGGGCTGTTGACACCATAAAAAAATACAAAAACAGATATGAAAGACATTATAAAAAGGTACACACATAAAAACAGGTCAAAAGGTAAACTCATACAAAATGTCCACACCAAAAGAGGTCAAAAGGTATAGACATACAAACACTTAGCTTCTTGGAGTAGGCAGGCATTCAAACACTTAGCTTCTTAGAGTAGGCAGGCATCTGATACACTTAGCTTCTTAGAGTAGGCAGACATATAACACACTTAGTTTCTCAGAGTAGGCAGGGGTAAAGGAGGTGGCAAGACAAAAGGATGGTCATCACTGTTGACAGCGAGGATGGGGCTGTCAATATTAAAACACTATGTCATCACATATGAATTATGAAAAGGTACAATAGTGAAAAGTATTTAAAGATAAAAGATTTTTTCCAACACAGAAGTTACTTGATGTGATAAAGGGTGCCTCTCAATTTGTCCCAAAATAACAAAGCTCTGATCTTTAAGAGTTATCATCCATAATTGCTGCACATGAAAAGTATTTTGTGATGAACTTTCTTTTTTTTTTTACAAAGAAATAATAGAAAGTGACCTTGCATGCCTCTCACTTTTTCTCTGAAGGTAATCCCTCCTTTACCTTGAAGGTAATCCATCTTTTACCTTGAAGGTAATCCCTTTTTCTCTGAAGGTAATCCCTCCTTTACCTTGAAGGTAATCCATCTTTTACATTGAAGGTAATCCCTTTTTTCCCTGAAGGTAATCCCTTTTTGATTAAGAGTCATCACCCATAATTGCTTCACATGAAAAATATTTTGGAATAAATAGATTTTATTTTTTTGGACAGAAATTATTGAAAGTGACCATGCATGCCTCTCACTTTTTCTCTGAAGGTAATCCCTCCTTTACCTTGAAGGTAATCCATCTTTTACCTTGAAGGTAATCCCTTTTTCTCTGAAGGTAATCCCTCCTTTACCTTGAAGGTAATCCATATTTTACATTGAAGGTAATCCCTTTTTCTCTGAAGGTAATCCCTTTTTTATTAAGAGTCATCACCCATAATTGCTCCAAATGAAAAATATTTTGGAATAAATAGATTTTTTTTTTCGGACAGAAATTAATGAAAGTGACTGTGCATGCCTCTCACTTTATCTCTGAAGGTAATCCCTCCTTTACCTTGAAGGTAATCCATCTTTTACCTTGAAGGTAATCCCTTTTTCTCTGAAGGTAATCCCTCCTTTACCTTGAAGGTAATCCATATTTTACATTGAAGGTAATCCCTTTTTCTCTGAAGGTAATCCCTTTTTTATTAAGAGTCATCACCCATTATTGCTCCACATGAAAAATATTTTGGAATAATAGAATTTTTTTTTCCGACACAAATTATTAAAAGGGACTGTGCATGCCACTCACTTTTTTTCTCAATGTAATCCCTCATTTTTTTTGGCAAACATCTTTTCACAAATGAAATTGAATTTTATGGAAGGCTGAAACCCCATCTGTACTATTGAGGGCTGTCTGGATCAGACTTTAGGATGGTTATCAAGAAAGATATATTGTGCCCCCTATGTGGCAGATATCAGCGTCATCTACTGGCCCATGTGAAAGCAAAGCATACTGAACAATCAGTGACAGAGAGGCTTTTACAGAGCGTCTGCCGTCAGCTGAAAAAGAAGGGAATTCGTAAAGAGCAGCAGGCATCCAAGGGGTCCTATGACCCTGTGCCAAAATCTGTGGAACCCCAAGATAACATCCATGCTGAATCATTGAATGACTTGTCTTTTCAGTGGGAAGAGACATCCCAAAAAGAGGATGATGACATGAACGACGAAGGTGAAGATAACTATCATTCAAAGGAGCAGATTATGACTTGTCAGAACACATTACCATATGATGATGATGACTTTTAAAAATCCTTGTCAGTTTTAGCCATGCATAATAAACAACTTGACTATATTTGTAATGTTGGTTTCTTCTTTTTAAACTTTGATTCTCATTGTATACTAGAATACCCTTGGATAACTCTGTAAGAGGGTGCATTGCACAAACAAAGACAAGGCATGAAAATGAGGTTTAGTGAGAGGAGGAAAAGACAGCATAAAGACTATTACCTGACATGGATAAAAGGAACTAAAAACATATGTGAGGTCAAGAATTATTGGAAATTGTGAACAAGCTTTTCGTTGTTTTAACACAGTCCCATTTAAAAATGTTTGAACACAAACAAGGTATCCTTAATGTCTATTCCTGGAGAAAAATGATCCAGATCAAACTGTTAATATCAGAGCTATTCTCATTTTTACTTTTAACTTCTCTGAAGGCCATCTTGGCAGCCATCTTGGATTTTATAAGAAAATTCTTTTGTACCCTTCAGGGTTGTACAGGGAGGCCCCATGATGAAAATGAACCAAATCAGACCATAAACACCAGAGATATTCTCAAATTTCCATTTTTTTCCTTCTCCGCCAGGCATCTTGGTGGCCATCTTGGATTTTGCAAAAAGAGTTCTTTTAGACCCTTCAGGGTTGTAAAGGGAAGCGCCACAATGAAAATAAGCCAAATCCAACCATAAACACCACAGATATACTCAAATTTCCACTTTTCCTTCTCTGGCAGCCATATTGGTGGCCATCTTGGATTTTGCAAAAAGAGTTCTTTTAGACCCTTCAGGGTTGTACAGGGAAGCTCCACGACGAAAATGAGTCAAATCGGACCGTAAACACTAGAGATATTCTCAGATTTCCACTTTTGCTTCTCTGGCGGCCATGTTGGCAGCCATCTTGGATTTTATTAAGAAAATCTTTTTAGGCCATTCAGGGTTGTACAGGGAGGCCCCATGATAAAAATGAACCAAATCAGACCATAAACACCAGAGATATTCTCAAATTTCCATTTCTTCTTTCTCTGGCAGCCATCTTGGCGGCCATCTTGAATTTTGCAAAAAGAGTTATTTTAGACCCTTCAGGGTTGTACAGGGAAGCTCCACGACGAAAATAAGCCAAATCGGGCCGTAAACACCAGAGATATTCTCAAATTTCCAATTTTCCTTCTCTGGCAGCCATCTTGGCGGCCATCTTGGATTTTTCAAAAAGAGTTCTTTGAGACCCTTCAGAGTTGTACAGGGAAGCTCCACGACGAAAATGAGCCAAATCGGGCTGTAAACACCAGAGATATACTCAAATTTCCACTTTTCCTTCTCTGGCGGCCATTTTGGTGGCCATCTTGGATTTTGTGAAAAGAGTTCATTTAGACCCTTCAGGGTTGTACAGGGAGGCCCCACGACAAAAATGAGCCAAATCTGACCGTAAACACCAGAGATATTCAAGTTTCTCTTTTTAAACTCCTGCAATGGGACTGTCCAACTACGCAAACCAGAAATTTTTCTAAGTCCTGCAATGGGACTGTCCAACTACGCAACTTGTGAGGCACCTCACAATGTCACCATAAACTAAAGTGATTCGATGTGGACGAAATTTAGTGTGATCAAAGGCCCCATAGAGAAGCCAAACCGTGCCAAATTTCAGATCTGAGACCCTAAAAGTTTCCGAGATATTAACCATCAAAGTCTGTGAGGCACCTCACAATGTCACCACCCCTGTACCATATGTGTGGGGGACTGTGTAGTGATGGGGAGGGGTAGGGTGTTTGTGAGGCGCCTCACAATGTCACCACCCCTGTATCATATGTGTAGGGGACTACCCAGCTGCGCGCGCGAGCTTCAAAGGAGAATATCTCTGGTGTTTACGGTCCGATTTGACTCATTTTTGTCATGGGGCTTGCCCTAATAAACCCGAAAGAGTCCAAAAGGATATTTTTACAGAATCAAAGATGGCCGCCAAGATGGCCGCCAGAGAAGGAAAAATTGAAATTTGTGAATATCTCTGGTGTTTACAGTCCGATTTGACTCATTTTTGGCGTGGAGCTTCACGGTAGAAACCTAAATGGTCAGAAGTTGCTATTTTTACAATCCAAGATGGCTGCCAAGATGGCCACCAGAGAAGGAAATTAGAGAAATTTGAGAATATCTCAGGACTCCTCCATGGGGTCCCGGGGAGGGGTGGGGTGTATGTGAGGCGCCTCACAATGTCACCACCCCTGTGTCATATGTGAGGAGAGCAGTGCACCTGTCAGCTCAGGGCTCATGACCCCTCCATGGGGTCCCGGGGAGTAGTAGGGTGTCCGTGAGGCGCCTCACAATGTCACCACCCCTGTGTCATATGTGAGGAAAATTGAAATTTGTGAATATCTCTGGTGTTTACAGTCCGATTTGACTCATTTTTGGCGTGGAGCTTCACGGTAGAAACCTAAATGGTCAGAAGTTGTTATTTTTTACAATCCAAGATGGCTGCCAAGATGGCCACCAGAGAAGGAAATTTGAGAAATTTGAGAATATCTCAGGACTCCTCCATGGGGTCCCGGGGAGGGGTGGGGTGTATGTGAGGCGCCTCACAATGTCACCACCCCTGTGTCATATGTGAGGAGAGCAGTGCACCTGTCAGCTCAGGGCTCATGACCCCTCCATGGGGTCCCGGGGAGGAGTAGGGTGTCTGTGAGGCGCCTCACAATGTCACCACCCCTGTGTCATATGTGAGGAGAGCAGAGGTGTGAGCCTCAGAGCGAAACGGCGACTAGCCTTAGTAACTCTGACGGAGGCGCATCTTGACGGCCTCTCGCTCCGTGGAATGGCAGCTGAACACAGACAGCGAATGCACAACGGGGACCGCTCAGACCCTCTGGCCCAATAACATGGGGTGGTGGTGAAGAGCCCGGTCCGCCAACCTTTAGTCGTTAGATCTAGCAGGGGATCTAATGCAAAATCTGATGGCACTGTCCCTATCGAAATGAACAAGTGGCATATGCACGATGAGCATAGGGGTCTGGTGATGTGTGTAATTGTTGCTCTTGCAGCTACACCCAGCTAGCCTCAACGGTGAAAGTGAGAGCAGCATGTCATAAGTCTCTCATTGCTGGTTCTATAGCCTCTCCCGGATCAAGACTCCATCAGTACCATGGACTGGTTCACCATGGTGCCACAAGTTAGATCTAGCTGGGGATCTAATGCAAAGTCTGATGGGGCTCGCAAATGATGTGTCAAACTGTCCCTGTCTGAGTAAAACCAAAAGTGTTGCATGTCCGTTTGCCCAAAGGTTCTCCAAAGAACAATGGCACTGTCCCTATCGAAATGAACAAGTGGCATATGCACGATGAGCATAGGGGTCTGGTGATGTGTGTAATTGTCGCTCTTGCAGCGACACCCAGCTAGCCTCAACGGTGAAAGTGAGAGCAGCATGTCATAAGTCTCTCATTGCTGGTTCTATAGCCTCTCCCGGATCAAGACTCCATCAGTACCATGGACTGGTTCACCATGGTGCCACAAGTTAGATCTAGGTGGGGATCTAATGCAAAGTCTGATGGGGCTCGCAAATGATGTGTCAAACTGTCCCTGTCTGAGTAAAACCAAAAGTGTTGCATGTCCGTTTGCCCAAAGGTTCTCCAAAGAACAATGGCACTGTCCCTATCGAAATGAACAAGTGGCATATGCACGGTGAGCATAGGGGTCTGGTGATGTGTGTAATTGTCGCTCTTGCAGCGACACCCAGCTAGCCTCAACGGTGAAAGTGAGAGCAGCATGTCATAAGTCTCTCATTGCTGGTTCTATAGCCTCTCCCAGATCAAGACTCCATCAGTACCATGGACTGGTTCACCATGGTGCCACAAGTTAGATCTAGGTGGGGATCTAATGCAAAGTCTGATGGGGCTCGCAAATGATGTGTCAAACTGTCCCTGTCTGAGTAAAACCAAAAGTGTTGCATGTCGGTTTGCCCAAAGGTTCTCCAAAGAACAATGGCACTGTCCCTATCGAAATGAACAAGTGGCATATGCACGATGAGCATAGGGGTCTGGTGATGTGTGTAATTGTCGCTCTTGCAGCGACACCCAGCTAGCCTCAACGGTGAAAGTGAGAGCAGCATGTCATAAGTCTCTCATTGCTGGTTCAATAGCCTCTCCCGGATCAAGACTCCATCAGTACCATGGACTGGTTCACCATGGTGCCACAAGTTAGATCTAGGTGGGGATCTAATGCAAAGTCTGATGGGGCTCGCAAATGATGTGTCAAACTGTCCCTGTCTGAGTAAAACCAAAAGTGTTGCATGTCCGTTTGCCCAAAGGTTCTCCAAAGAACAATGGCACTGTCCCTATCGAAATGAACAAGTGGCATATGCACGGTGAGCATAGGGGTCTGGTGATGTGTGTAATTGTCGCTCTTGCAGCGACACCCAGCTAGCCTCAACGGTGAAAGTGAGAGCAGCATGTCATAAGTCTCTCATTGCTGGTTCTATAGCCTCTCCCAGATCAAGACTCCATCAGTACCATGGACTGGTTCACCATGGTGCCACAAGTTAGATCTAGCTGGGGATCTAATGCAAAGTCTGATGGGGCTCGCAAATGATGTGTCAAACTGTCCCTGTCTGAGTAAAACCAAAAGTGTTGCATGTCCGTTTGCCCAAAGGTTCTCCAAAGAACAATGGCACTGTCCCTATCGAAATGAACAAGTGGCATATGCACGGTGAGCATAGGGGTCTGGTGATGTGTGTAATTGTTGCTCTTGAAGCGACACCCAGCTAGCCTCAACGGTGAAAGTGAGAGCAGCATGTCATAAGTCTCTCATTGCTGGTTCAATAGCCTCTCCCGGATCAAGACTCCATCAGTACCATGGACTGGTTCACCATGGTGCCACAAGTTAGATCTAGGTGGGGATCTAATGCAAAGTCTGATGGGGCTCGCAAATGATGTGTCAAACTGTCCCTGTCTGAGTAAAACCAAAAGTGTTGCATGTCGGTTTGCCTCAAAGGTTCTCCAAAGAACAATGGCACTGTCCCTATCGAAATGAACAAGTGGCATATGCACGGTGAGCATAGGGGTCTGGTGATGTGTGTAATTGTTGCTCTTGCAGCGACACCCAGCTAGCCTCAATGGTGAAAGTGAGAGCAGCATGTCATAAGTCTCTCATTGCTGGTTCAATAGCCTCTCCCGGATCAAGACTCCATCAGTACCATGGACTGGTTCACCATGGTGCCACAAGTTAGATCTAGCTGGGGATCTAATGCAAAGTCTGATGGGGCTCGCAAATGATCTGTCAAACTGTCCCTGTCTGAGTAAAACCAAAAGTGTTGCATGTCGGTTTGCCTCAAAGGTTCTCCAAAGAACAATGGCACTGTCCCTATCGAAATGAACAAGTGGCATATGCACGGTGAGCATAGGGGTCTGGTGATGTGTGTAATTGTTGCTCTTGCAGCTACACCCAGCTAGCCTCAACGGTGAAAGTGAGAGCAGCATGTCATAAGTCTCTCATTGCTGGTTCTATAGCCTCTCCCGGATCAAGACTCCATCAGTACCATGGACTGGTTCACCATGGTGCCACAAGTTAGATCTAGCTGGGGATCTAATGCAAAGTCTGATGGGGCTCGCAAATGATGTGTCAAACTGTCCCTGTCTGAGTAAAACCAAAAGTGTTGCATGTCCGTTTGCCCAAAGGTTCTCCAAAGAACAATGCGAAAGTGAGAGCAGCAGTGAATCAGTACAGCTATGGTTCAAATAACAGTGCAACGTGCACCTTGCTTAGTGCGGGTGCAAGGGTCGACTTGGGGTGCTTGATTTTAAGCATGTCCTGTGACCACCAGATCACCAATTCCGGTGGACTTGTGAGCAGCCTTTTGTGTAAGTCTCATATTTCTGGGTGGTCTAGACTGGCCAAGACTCTGCAGTGTACCTCCACGTGGTGTTGCACGGGCAACTTTGGTGTTTATGGACCAAAGGCCAAATCCTGCAGGGATCGCCTCTCATCTGTGCCAATGTGCATAGATGATACAGATGGACAAAGAACAACATATATGGTGCAATCTACAAACTATCAGAGGTTCAATGGATCATAGCATGGCAAAGACCCTGTACAACAGGTCATACAATCAGTCACAATCCTTGGCTTTAGAACTTGCATCAAAGGAGAGAGAAATCAGCGCAAAATCCAAAACAATTGACTTATTGAGGAAAGAGAATGATGAGCAGCTTGAAAAGATAAGTGACATTGAACACCAGCTCAGAGATGTGACAGAAGAGAGAAATCAACTAGTAGAGGAAAAAGAAGCACTCATGCGTGAGCTAGAGGATCTAAAGTATCTCTGTGAAGCTGTAGAGGAAAGGAACAATGCACTTTCTGAAAGAATCCAAACAATGGAGGAGCAATATAGTAACATTGATTCTGTGATTGAGGAAAAAGTACAAGAAGCACTGAAAAGCCTGATGACAAACTATATTACAGACAACAATACTCCTATGGTGTCTTCTGATCTTCCAGCAACATTGCATGATCTGGACAATATTGACATGTGCCAATTGTACCCAAGCCTGGATCTTGAAGACGCATGGCCATCCACAGAAGTTGCTCCACTGTTCTCATTTTGAGGTAAATGTATGGTGTGTCCTTGCAAAAGTGAACATTTTTGATCAGTTTTTTATCAGATGATATACATGATTACACAATCAGTATCCGAAGTGGCAGATTACATTATAGTTAAAATCATTGGATTTTATCACCATGTTGTTATATGAATGCATACAATGCTAAACTGTGTTTGTAAGAGTTTACTTATGAATTATCGCTAGACATTCATCCACTGTTAGCATATTGATTCAAATGTATTCAAAATAAAATATTGTAATGTTACCTCTGACAACCATGTTTCATAAGGTGCTAGCACAATATAAATAAAGGCTATCAGTGAATATAATCACTAACTAAGTTTGATATCTTAGAAGTTTAGAGCTTACAAAGGAAAAAATAAATAACAAAACTATTATGCTCTGAACAAAAGATGTACAGCATGTGCTTCAAACGCAAGGGTCCTCAGAGGATCAAGACTCCATCAGTACCTCCTCGTGGTGCTGTACGGTAACTTAGATTATTATATCTAAGGCTAAACTGATGGGGATCGACCAACAGCTAGTAAACTGGTTACCTCTGACAAGACTCCTCACAAGTTGCGTAGTTGGACAGTCCCATTCAAGGATTTTTCTCCTGTTCACATGATCATAACTCAGAAACCATTTGCTCTCAGGTATGGAATTTCACATGGTTTGGGGTTCACATAAGAATTTTACTTTTTTTTTATGTAAACCAGTGCAAAATATGAAAGTTCTGAAGAGTCATCATCCATAATTGCTCAATGTGAAAATTATTTTTTAAAAGAAAAAAATAGATTTTGAGGAATCCAGCATTTGTTTTAGATGTAAATATTGTTTGTGTAAATGATAATTATGGATATATGTACAAGGACCATGACGTGTACAAATTTCTCCAATAAAAGATTTGTACTCCAAAAAGAAAAGTGACCAACCATGCCTCTCATGTTTTTTTTCTGAAAGTAATCCCTCTTTTTCAATGAAGGTGATTCTCTTTTAACTTGATGGTATCCCTTCTTTCCTTATCATTCCTAAATCAAATAGTGATTGATATAAAGCACCAAACCATTTATCCTTATTTTCTTTTCTTTTATTGAATCAAAATTAATCATAGCAAAACCCCTCCACTGTTTCACAACAATGTGGACAAGTGTCTCTGCTTTGCACCCTAAATTCAGCACACAATGTGTGAAATTTGTGCCTGCATGGAACTAGTTGTACAGTAGATTGAGTGTGCAGGTAGCCGAAACATATCTCGCATTTAGTATTTTCTGATGTACTGTTCACAACTGTAGTTTCTCTAGATGAGTGGGCAAAAGGTGGTGAAGAATTGGATCCCTGTAAATATTCTTGATATGCTCGCACATAGTTCTGCCAGCCATCATTCATACTTTGTAAGAGATCTTCCGTTGCCCATCCATCACCTTGCATCTGCTCTAGAATATTCCCTGAAGTTTCGACTAGAAGGTGCAGTGCATTGATTAGGATATTCTTTTGTATTTGACCAGGCATGGCCGCTATATAACACAAGGAAAATAAATCCATCAATAGTACTTTGTGTTTCAGTTACGACGAAGGCCATGAACATTTTCACGGCAATATGGGCAACTTGGTCTCGCATTTAGTGACTGTTCAGCACATCCGCTGTGAAATGTGTGTTCGCATGGAATAAGAGTTGTGGTGTCTTCATTGTCAAGCAGGTCTAGACATACATCACACTTCAGAGGTTCTTCAGCTTCATATCTACCAGGTGAATCGCAAATATGGATCCGGGACTCATCTCTCATATGAACAGTTTCTTCAGTCTGTGGATGAGGAGGCGGTGGTGGTGGTGGTGGTGGGGGTGGATTACATTCACGGTGATATTCTTGAAATGCACGTACAAAGACAATCCACCCTACCTTCATTCTATCTGATACATCTTTGGTAGATCTACCAGTTTCCTGCAGTTGTTTGAGCATCAGTGTTGCATGTGCAATCAGCCCATAGATGGAATTTTCCAGAGTACATCTTTTACTACGGACTCTGTCTGTTACCACTCTGTTCATTGTTTTTCATGTATTTCAAATACACTTGGAAATTACAGTAATGCTAAAATTTTCCCTTTCTCATGTGGAATTGTTCTTGCAATAGAGCATTTTCAGTGAATGAATGGTGTAAACTAGATATTTTGTGACATGGTTGTTTAATGTTTCTTACTATTTAGTACAGCTTCATGACAATGTGGGCAAGTTTGCCACCTCTGAAGCCATCTTTCAGCACAGAGCACATGAAAAATGTCACCACAAGGATTCATTTCCATGGTTGGTTGGTCATAAAGTTGGTCAAAACAAATCTCACATCTGAGTAAGCTGTTCATTTCTGAGGATGGATGTAGTCCCCTGTGTGCAGGTGGTTGTTGATAACATTCTCGATGAGCCTCAACATAAGCATTCCATCCTACATGCAACCTATCTAAGGCATCACCAGAAACCTTGCCATTATCCTTCAGCTGCCTCATCATTGTTGCTGCATGTATAGACAGTCCATACAGTGTATTTTCCATTGTACACTTTTGTAATCGTTTTCGTTCAATCGTCACTGTGTTCACTCTTTTCATTGTCACTATACTCTCTGTCTGTTATAACAGAGTATGTTGGAATTACAGTAATGGTGTCTTGTTCTACTCTGAGTTCTCTTTGGTATATTTACAGTGACTTTCACAAATTGAACACTCTTTTCCATGGAATAGACAACTGCAGATAGGTGTACTGTGTTGAAATGCTCAAAACCTTTCTCATTGTATGTATGGTAATACAATTTCATTACATTTCAGAAACACAACTTTCTCACAGCATTTCCCCGGTTATGGCATTCTGTGTGATTGGGGATTATGGTAATGGTATCAGGGGTTAACTTTGTACGTCTAGAAGAGAAATTCTTCTTGGGGACATTGATGATCAGTTTATGACCACAGTTACCTCTTATAGGAAGGTTGGCCTCATGAACTCCCTTAACAAATCTGATGTTGTTTTCTGATGAGTAGACAACTGTCGATATTTCTATTGAACTGAAATGGGCTCCTGTGAACTGCTCAGTAATTATGTGAATCTCATTCTGGCCACTTGAAGTACAATACATGACCCGCAGATCTAATGTGGGGGACATTATACTGCTGTACTTGGCAAACGGTTTGGTCTTGGCATGAATTTCATGGCCATTAGCGGTGTAAATCCTTCTATAGAACTGATCATTTCCTCTTGTATGACATGGACGATTAAATGTCATAGCTTCATACAAGGAGGCTTTTCCTTCATCCTCAGGGAGACAACTTTCTATATCTGACAGTTCATCCATGGACATGGCATGGAGCTTGATATGGGGCAAAACAATTTTAAGATCTGCGATTCTGTCATTCATTTTCAGCCACTTCATTACATGCTTGAACAGAGTGTATTCACTCTCTATAACTTGTTTATTTCCTTTCAACAGGGACACAAGATCATTTAGGTCCATATCAAAGAAAAGTTCAGATGTTAGCACAGACATCAAGTTGAGCTGTAGATAGACTTTACACATAGTGTCGATTCTCAGGTGTTCAGTAAAAACCCACCACTGCATGACTAATTCTACAGCCATCCCAGAGAAAACAAAATTATTCATGGCTCTTTTACATAGTCTCTCTAATTCCCCAATATTGTACTTGTCAGAAATAAGCATCAACGGCATTATGTTCTCCTGTGTGATGTCTATTTTTCCAGAATGCATGAACCTGAGAACATGCTCCATGTATGGCATAACTTCATCCATTTCTATCACACATATCTCTTTGAGTCTTGATTCCTTAAAGTTTTGGCTGTTAAGCATAACACTTAGAACAGGGCTTTTGGAAAGACATTTCTTTGATACATGGTATTTGTTGGTGCCAATTACAATGGCAGCATCACATTTCTTTGGATCATTAAATATGTCCTCGCATTTGTGTCTCCTCCATTCTTCTGGTGTCCAGCATGTATGTAGATTTACATCTAATGGCATTCTAACAACCAGAGAAAGCCAGCGCATTTGATTCAAGAGCTCTTCCCATTCATGCTGGCAAATTCCTATTGTTTGAAATCCATTTTCTTCAAAACATATATCTGTGTATGGCCATGGTTGGATTTTATGATCACTAGAAATTGAAATATTGGGATAATTACGCAGTTTCTTGCGTACTTCATATCGATTGGTAGAAATCCACTCCCATCTCAGACAGCTGCCTTTCATGTCCTGACTTATATCATCACAGAAGTAAACAAATCTCTTTGACCTAATCAAAACAAAAAATAATCTCTCTGACAATTTCAGATAGACAAGGTCTTTCACATCACAGTCATCCAGCTTTCCTGTTATCATTTTGTTGCACACACCCTGATTACATGACCGGTAATAATGTTCATTTGAAATGAGGATTTATATAAAATAATTGACCAAATACAATGAATTTTCTTTCTCTCTTTTAATTCTCTGGAATAACTGGTGAGCGTCTTCGCCAAGGTGGCAGAGGTTCAGATGTAGAGATGTATCTCAGCACTCTCTGTTTACATTTCCTCTTCCTAGGTGCCAAAGGTTGCAACACGGGTGGAGGACGTTCTGGAGTAATGCATTGAGATGATTGCAAAGCCAAGGTGCCTTGCATTTGTAGTTCCGTTGGCTTCATGTATAGTGGTGGTCTTTGAAGGATGATGCTGTGTGCTGTCTCAGGCTGTACTTGTTGAGACGGAGGCTGATATGTTCTTTTCACGAACCAATATTCTATCAGATATGGCTCAACATATACAGGAACAGCCAATCGTGCTTCTCTGAAGTGACTGCTTGACATTGTGTCTGATGTAATGACTGACTGCATCTTTTTGCTCTAGTACTTATATAGGATTTTAACATGCAAATTGGTCATGTGATGATGGAATGTCATGATCATGTGATGACGGAATGTCATGTGGGAGAGGCTAATTAACATATTAGATAGCAACATACAATAGAGTCACATGGGAGAGACTACTTAGCATATTAGTTGGTGCCACATAATATGATATTGGTCACATGGTTATGAAACTCATTAGCATATTAATTGGCATCATATAAGGAAGGTTCTGGGCTTCTGGGGCTCAGTGTGCAGACACAGTCTTTACAATGTACATTTATGGTAAGCTGTTTCTCACTCCTCACAACTTTATGTTGGATGAGGTGCGATCTCTGTTGCAAAAATCTCTCAGGCGCAAAGACCATAGTCTTGCAGCACAGGCTACAAAGGAACTTCTTGGCTATGGGAAAGACCAGCTTCCATGGAAATGTCTTGTGACCTTCCTTTTTGAAGATCACTGTCTAAGTGACACTCATGCACTGAAAGCAATGTACAATGCATATAAGGATAAGGTGACAGCCTCAAAGTATAGATTTGTGGAACTTCTACTCAACTCAAAGACATGTAGGATTGCTGCATGTATGCCAGTAGCAGCGATGGATCATACATTTGAACCACATGAACCCTCTTTCTGCTCAGACACTGACACAAGAGTTGATGATGATTTAGCTGGTCTCATCACATATGAGGAAGGACAGATAAAAACAGACAGGCTCCTACAACTACTGGTCCTAGAATGGAAGAAAAAGAACACTAAAGCTTTGATCACCCTTCTGAAGCTTGCAACTATGGTGGTAGGTAATGAGAAACGGCAGGTCACTCCAAAAGGAAAAGACTTTCTGATCGACTCTTGTAAGATAAAACCACACTTTGGACTGTTGGTGGTGTCAGCTTTGTATAAAAACACTGAGGAAGTTTCCATGAAAGACTATCTGGCTGCCTGCTACTGCTTTGCCACCATTCCAGATGTAACTATCAATCTGATAATGTATGCTCCATTGGCTCGAATGATGTTTGGTCAATCACAGGACATCAAACCCACACCATGTGAGAAACAGTGGGAAGCTGTCCAAGTACTGACTCAAATGCCAGTGTGGGCAGTGGACAAGCATACATTCAGAGGAAAGCATGGATGCAGCACCAGTAAAATTCTCAGTTCCAAGCCTGAGGGAATGTCAGAGTCTCAATACATTGAGTTTCATGGCCACAGAGAAAAGCGGGATATCATAAGTTTCTTTGAAGAAGGAGTGTTGTGTAGTGAGGAGGCCCTTGGTAAGAATCCACTCTGGGAGAAAACCAAGCATGTTTATTTCCTCTTTGACAAAATGAAACAGAAGACAAACAAGATGACACAAAAATACTATCAACACCTTAAAAGTGAGTGTCCTCTGCTTTTCATTTCGTCAGAAACACCTGAAATGGACACATATCAAAATATTAAGAAACGTAAGCATGAAGAGAGCATCAGAGAAGGACCCAAGTTCAAGGAAAGGGTTACAGACTTTGAGATTCATGGGCCACTCCTGCAGAAACCAGTGAACGCTAACAAAGTTTACACATATGCTGACCTACAGAACAGGAAAGTCATCAAAGGTCCTTATCGCAGTGAAGGCAAACTTAATCATAGCATGTTCGTCAACCAGGTTATGCGTGAAGTTTTCAATGACTTACACACACTGCCAGCCGAGTCCCTTTCATCTTTCATCACTTTTCCACTCTTGACAGGTTGTGGAGCGACCATTGAAATCTCTTTGGTCACCTTCCATGATTACATATCCCAATCCATGATCAAAGATGCACAGTTCATCACAAGAGAAAGCCTTGGTCTTGTTCAAATGCACAAGCTACAGCCAGAACAAGTTTCATATGTTCCTGTCAGTCTATGGGCCCACTTCCTCTATCGGTATGTCCTCAACATTGGCGATTCTGGTCTTTATAATGCCCTCACAGACTCTCAACTGACATTCTTCTATGGCATTGACATGGAAGAGAAGCGGGGTAAGGTCAAACCCGTCAGGTCTCTATTGGATGTCATGTTCACAAAGCTGCCAACACATGGACTTTGTGAGGCAATACTTGACTCTGTGAAAAGTCAAAAACTTGAACTGCTGCAACTTGTGGAAAGACAAGTTGATCACTCTAGATTATGCCTCTTAGCAGAGCAGTATGAAATCATCTATGACTCCTCACTGTTCACCAAGAGAATAGTAGAAGTGCGTCAGATGGTGGCCAGTCTTTGAACAGCCATTTCCCAGTTGATGTTTTTTTCTTCCACTGTATATTCCATAAAGGAATTACCAAATAAAAAAAAAGAACTTATATGAATATGTGTTGTCTTTGATAACCATGGAGATCTAGTAGTCAGTGTGCTCAGTGAAAATGAAGAAAAAATAAACCACCATTAGGTACATGTACAGCTGTGCTAGTTCATTGTTAAGGTCATAAAAGTCAATAAAGAAAATAAGGGGAAAACCTTTTATTCCAATAACTGATTAAACCATAACTATAGATCATAGAATAAAAGTAAACCCCTGAGTAAGATCACCCTTCAATCTAGGGCTCTTATGAACAATCTTTTTATGATATTATTTAAAATAAGTTCAATACAAAAGAATGACAAAACTGGGAGATATTTTTTCGAAAGTTTATTTCAGTACCACTCCATAAAATTGAAAGGATTACATTCGGCACACTTAAGCATCCCAATTTGGTTCTGGTGGTCTTCACTTTGAAAGCAAGGTACAACATGTCTCAACTGCAGTGGCTCTGCTATACTATCTAGTACATTACATAACTTGTCCCACTCCTTGTGACTCATGCATATGGTGACATCTCCATTTCTTGGTGAAATGCCGTCTATATTCAGCCAACAATTGGCTATTTCAACAGTCTTGCACACAGGACATGCATGCAGATGTATTGGTCCTCCAATGTGAAGGATTGACTCTTCGACCCAGCAATTTTTGTGATCTGTCTCTAAAACGACATCTTTTTCAAGGCGGGAATTGACTTCAGATACACAAGACAAAAGCCTTGACAATCTCTGTCTTGAAAGAGAAAATACCTTCCGCTCTGGACAATGCGGATCAATGTCCATTTCCACTTCATGACATTCCATATTTACATGGATCAAAACAGATCGCTCTTCTCCGATATCGTAGTGAGCCATTGTGTAAAAATGAAGATTTCCCTTGTGAGGAAAGACTCAATACACCTTGATGATTCTAACAAAATACAATTCCTATGTCTTGAATTTAGAGTATTACTGCAATCCACTAATTTCCTGATGGATAGCAGAGATGACAGACAGCCAAAGATTGCATCGCTGCATTCTAGAAAACTCTTTGTATGGATTGCTTGCCCATTCCAATTCTATGGTTAAAAATCTACATGAACATGGTACTATCAATTCAGAAAATCTAGAGAGAATGAAAGTCGGATGGAAAGCATATCAGCATGCATATGAGAGGAATCAGCGTTCACATAATCCACCACCTCCTCCTCCTGTTCCCAGAAGAACACCATGAGATTTTTAGTTTTTCATATGGTAATAGTCAACTAACCTATGTCTTACTTGAATAAGATAAAACATCACAATGAAAATCCTTTCTGTCTTTCTTCCCTTTCTCAAATTAAGGGTATTAGCAAATTGAAGTGGAGTGCCATTCTCCTCTTGCAAGGCTAGACTATAATTTGTACATGGGGCTGCAGGCAGATGAACTGATCAAGTTGATGAAGTCAGCTGAAACCCTGATTTGGGAAGTTGATGGATATGGCAGAACAGAGGATCTCTACTGCTAGCCCCACTTATCAAGTCAACAGTGGGAGCTGAAATCCACCAAAGGCCAAAATGGTAAGTTGATGAACTGAGTGAAAACCCTGATTTCAGCTCTCATTTTGGATTTGGTCAGTCAAAGTAGCAGTAGAGATGCTAAACCCTGATTTGGCAAGTTGATGGAGATGGCAGAACAGAGGATCTGAACTGCTAGTTCCACTGACCAAGTCGACAGTGAGAGCTGAAATCCACCAAAGTCCAATATGTCAAGTTGGTGAACTGAGCCAAAACCCTGATTTGACAAGTTGATGGAGATGGCAGAACAGAGGATCTCTACTGCTAGCCCAACTGACCAAGTCAACAGTGGGAGCTGAAATCCACCAAAGGCCAAAATGGCAAGGTGATGAACTCCAAAACCCCGATTTGGGAAGTTGATGTCTGTTCTGCCCTCTCCATCAACTTCCCAAATCAGGGTTTTGGCTCAGTTCATCAACTTGTCACATTGGACTTTGGTCGATTTCAGCTCTCACTCTTGATTTGGTCAGTGGCACTAGCAGTAGAGATGCTCTGTTCTGCCCTCTCTCATCAACTTGCCAAATCAGGATTTTGGCTCAGTTCACCAACTTGCCATATTGGACTTTGGTGGATTTCAGCTCTTACTTTCGACTTGGTCAGTCAAAGTAGCAGTAGAGATGCTAAACCCTGATTTGGCAAGTTGATGGAGATGGCAAAACAGAGGATCTGTACTGCTAGTGCCACTGACCAAGTCCACAGTGAGAGCTGGAATCCACCAAAGCCCAGAATGGCAAGTTGATGAACTGAGCCAAAACCCTGTGAAGTTGATGGAAGAGGGCAGAACAGAGCATTTCTACTGCTAGTACCATTGACCAAATCAACAGTAAGAGCTGAAATCCACCAAAAGCCAAACTGGCAAGTTGATGAACTGAGCCAAAACCCTAAATCTATTTATTCCAAAATATTTTTCATGTGGAGCAATTATGGGTGATGACTCTTAATAAAAAAGGGATTACCTTCAGAGAAAAAGGGATTACCTTCAATGCAAAATATGGATTACCTTCAAGGTAAAGGAGGGATTACCTTCAGAGAAAAAGGGATTACCTTCAAGGTAAAAGATGGATTACCTTCAAGGTAAAGGAGGGATTACCTTCAGAGAAAAAGTGAGAGGCATGCACGGTCACTTTCAATAATTTCTGTCCAAAAAATAAAATCTATTTATTCCAAAATATTTTTCATGTGGAGCAACTACGGGTGATGACTCTTAATAAAAAAGGGATTACCTTCAGAGAAAAAGGGATTACCTTCAATGTAAAAGATGGATTACCTTCAAGGTAAAGGATGGATTACCTTCAGAGAAAAAGTGAGAGGCATGCACGGTCACTTTCAATAATTTCTGTCCAAAAAATAAAATCTATTTATTCCAAAATATTTTTCATGTGGAGCAACTATGGGTGATGACTCTTAATAAAAAAGGGATTACCTTCAGAGAAAAAGGGATTACCTTCAATGTAAAAGATGGATTACCTTCAAGGTAAAGGATGGATTTCCTTCAGAGAAAAAGTGAGAGGCATGCACGGTCACTTTCAATAATTTCTGTCCAAAAAAATAAAATCTATTTATTCAAAAATATTTTTCATGTGCAGCAATTATGGGTGATGACTCTTAATGAAAAAGGGATTACCTTCAGAGAAAAAGGGATTACCTTCAATGTAAAAGATGGATTACCTTCAAGGTAAAGGAGGGACTACCTTCAGAGAAAAAGTGAGAGGCTTACAAGGACACTTGCAATAATTTCTGTCCGAAAAAAATAAATCTATTTATTCCAAAATATTTTTCAATCGTCCCTGCACTGGAGGTTGCTCAGAAGTTTTGATGCTCCTATACTGTTTCATTATAATTTATTAACCTAATATTGAAATAACTCCTTGACAAAAATGCCTCAGAACAGTTCTTCTCTTACAAGACACCAGAAAAGGAAGATGAAAGATCCAAATTTTCTTGAAAAAAATAGTAAAAAGAAAAGGGAACGATACAGACAATTACTAGCAGACAAAGTGACTCAAAAACAAAGACGGGACAAGGAGAATCGTTATCAGAGAAAATATAGAGATAAGAAGAGGTTGCTGAAATCAAAGGAACAAAGTGATGCTAAAAATTCATCAAATGATCTAAGTGATGGAGACCAGGGGATGGTACAGCCATCCAAGAAAGGAACGAATTTTAAAGCAGATGTTATGGCTCTCACTTCATATCATGACCACAAAACCTCTTTGCAGGACAGTGAAAATGAGAGTTCAGTTCATTCACCAAAAGCAGACAGTGTTCCTTCTTCTTCAAGTGAAAGAGAAGAAAGAATGTTATGCAATGAACCAGTGATTACAGATCAGCCACAACAGTCACTAATCCATTGTTCTTGTGCTCATGAAGATGCAAGTTATGCAGTAAGTCTTGTCATAGCAACTCAGACTTTGCTTTCAGAAGTTGTCACAGCAATAAACAACCGCATTGAAAACTGCTGGACATATCAGAAGAAAATGCACTAAACTTGTATATGAAAGTAGCTTCTTATTCTTTTTTTTTCATTAGAGAATAAAGAGCACAAGCAAAAATATTAGTTTTTTTTTCATTCATTAGACAGAACCACTTGCCACTTGAAAAAAATCTCCGCCACTCAGAAAAAATCTCCGCCACTTGAAAAAAATCTCCGCCACTTGAAAAATCTCCGCCACTTGGAAAAAATCTCCGCCACTTGGAAAAAATCTCCGCCACTTGAAAAATCTCCGCCACTTGGAAAAAATCTCCGCCACTTGGAAAAAATCTCCGCCACTTGAAAAATCTCCGCCACTTGGAAAAAATCTCCGCCACTCAGAAAAATCTCCGCCACTCAGAAAAATCTCCGCCACCCAGAAAAAATCTCCGCCACCCAGAAAAAATCTCCACCACTCAGAAAAATCTCCGCCACTCAGAAAAATATCCGCCACCCAGAAAAAATCTCCGCCACTTGGAAAAAATCTCCGCGACTTGGAAAAAATCTCCGCCACCCAGAAAAAATCTCCGCCACCCAGAAAAAATCTCCGCCACTCAGAAAAATCTCCGCCACTCAGAAAAATCTCCGCCACCCAGAAAAAATCTCCGCCACCCAGAAAAAATCTCCGCCACTCAGAAAAATCTCCGCCACTCAGAAAAATCTCCGCCACCCAGAAAAAATCTCCGCCACCCAGAAAAAATCTCCGCCACTTGAAAAATCTCCGCCACTTGGAAAAAATCTCCGCCACCCAGAAAAATCTCCGCCACTTGGAAAAAATCTCCGCCACTTGGAAAAAATCTCCGCCACCCAGAAAAATCTCCGCCACCCAGAAAAAAATCTCCGCCACTTGGAAAAAATCTCCGCCACCCAGAAAAAATCTCCGCCACTCAGAAAAATCTCCGCCACTCAGAAAAATCTCCGCCACTTGAAAAATCTCCGCCACTTGGAAAAAATCTCCGCCACTTGGAAAAAATCTCCGCCACCCAGAAAAAAATCTCCGCCACTTGGAAAAAATCTCCGCCACCCAGAAAAAATCTCCGCCACTCAGAAAAATCTCCGCCACTCAGAAAAATCTCCGCCACTTGAAAAATCTCCGCCACTTGGAAAAAATCTCCGCCACTCAGAAAAATCTCCGCCACTCAGAAAAATCTCCGCCACCCAGAAAAAATCTCCGCCACCCAGAAAAAATCTCCACCACTCAGAAAAATCTCCGCCACTCAGAAAAATATCCGCCACCCAGAAAAAATCTCCGCCACTTGGAAAAAATCTCCGCGACTTGGAAAAAATCTCCGCCACCCAGAAAAAATCTCCGCCACCCAGAAAAAATCTCCGCCACTCAGAAAAATCTCCGCCACTCAGAAAAATCTCCGCCACCCAGAAAAAATCTCCGCCACCCAGAAAAAATCTCCGCCACTCAGAAAAATCTCCGCCACTCAGAAAAATCTCCGCCACCCAGAAAAAATCTCCGCCACCCAGAAAAAATCTCCGCCACCCAGAAAAAATCTCCGCCACTCAGAAAAATCTCCGCCACTCAGAAAAATCTCCGCCACTTGAAAAATCTCCACCACTTGGAAAAAATCTCCGCCACTTGGAAAAAATCTCCGCCACCCAGAAAAATCTCCACCACTTGAAAAATCTCCGCCACTTGAAAAAATCTCCGCCACTTGGAAAAAATCTCCGCCACTTGGAAAAATTTCCGCCACCCAGAAAAAATCTCCGCCACCCAGAAAAAATCTCCGCCACTCGAAAAAATCTCCGCCACTCAGAAAAATCTCTGCCACTTGAAAAATCTCCGCCACTTGGAAAAAATCTCCGCCACCCAGAAAAATCTCCGCCACCCAGAAAAAAATCTCCGCCACTTGGAAAAAATCTCCGCCACTTGGAAAAAATCTCCGCCACTTGGAAAAAATCTCCGCCACCCAGAAAAAATCTCCGCCACCCAGAAAAAATCTCCGCCACCCAGAAAAAATCTCCGCCACCCAGAAAAATCTCCGCCACTTGGAAAAAATCTCCGCCACTTGGAAAAAATCTCCGCCACCCAGAAAAAATCTCCGCCACCCAGAAAAAATCTCCGCCACTCAGAAAAATCTCCGCCACTCAGAAAAATCTCCGCCACTTGAAAAATCTCCGCCACTTGGAAAAAATCTCCGCCACTCAGAAAAATCTCCGCCACTCAGAAAAATCTCCGCCACCCAGAAAAAATCTCCGCCACCCAGAAAAAATCTCCGCCACTCAGAAAAATCTCCGCCACTCAGAAAAATCTCCGCCACCCAGAAAAAATCTCCGCCACTCAGAAAAATCTCCGCCACTCAGAAAAATCTCCTCCACTTGAAAAATCTCCGCCACTTGGAAAAAATCTCCGCCACTCAGAAAAATCTCCGCCACTCAGAAAAATCTCCGCCACCCAGAAAAAATCTCCGCCACTCAGAAAAATCTCCGCCACTCAGAAAAATCTCCGCCACCCAGAAAAAATCTCCGCCACCCAGAAAAAATCTCCGCCACTTGGAAAAAATCTCCGCCACTTGGAAAAAATCTCCGCCACTTGGAAAAAATCTCCGCCACTTGGAAAAAATCTCCGCCACTTGAAAAATCTCCGCCACTTGGAAAAAATCTCCGCCACTTGGAAAAAATCTCCGCCACCCAGAAAAAAATCTCCGCCACTCAGAAAAATCTCCGCCACTTGAAAAATCTCCGCCACTTGGAAAAAATCTCCGCCACTTGGAAAAAATCTCCGCCACTTGGAAAAAATCTCCGCCACTTCGAAAAAATCTCCGCCACCCAGAAAAAATCTCCGCCACTTGGAAAAAATCTCCGCCACTTGGAAAAAATCTCCGCCACCCAGAAAAAATCTCCGCCACTTGGAAAAAATCTCCGCCACTCAGAAAAATCTCCGCCACTTGAAAAATCTCCGCCACTTGGAAAAAATCTCTGCCACTTGGAAAAAATCTCCGCCACTCGGAAAAATCTCCGCCACTTGAAAAATCTCTGCCCCTTGCTTGTGTGCAATTGTCCTACTCTCTGAATGAGTGACATATAAAAGCCACACATTTGTCAATTATGGTATATTAACCTAATTTTGAAATTGTTCTATGTTCAAAATGGCTTCTATCGATTATTCTCTTTCAAGGCACAAGAAAAGGAAGATGAAAGACCCAAACTATCAGGGGAAGGATAATAAAAGGAAGAGGGAATGGTACAAAAGGTTGATATCAGACCAAGTGAGAAGAAAAGAATTACGAGACAAGAATGAACAATATAGGAGAGAAGTTAAAGTAAGGAAGAGGCTGCTTCATAACTTAAAGGAAGAAAGTGATGTGAATGAAACATCAAAATACATCAATACAGGGATCAAACTAGATGCCAAAGAGAAAAGCAAAATAGAAGATTCATCTCAGCTAACTGTGGATGAAAGATCTGAACATTTAAAAGAACCTATGGAATATACTGCTGTGAATGACTCTGCAACAGATGAGAAGAAGCAGGAATCGATAGATATGCTTAAGCAATCTGGAGGTACAGAAATTAGAGGTCAGAGATATGAAAATATGGTGATGGAAACTATCACATGCTCTAAAGGTGAACTTCTAGATCATTCAGATGTAGAAACTGTAGATGATCTAAAGGAACATGAAAAGACACATGGTCCGAAATCTCGCCTGGCGCAAGCTGAAGATGTGGAAATTTGGAGTGAGAGAGATGAAGACATAGTGGTGAATAGTGGAAATATAGAATATTCAGAAGGTGAAATTGTGCATCATTCAGATCTGCCAAAACAATTTGATTACATGGATATGGTGAGTGAGAAATATGAAGGTTATGTCATAGAGAGTGAAAATAAGAAATGTTCGGATGGGAGAATAGTGGAGTATTTAAATAAAGAACCAAAAGAGCATACACCAGTGGATGGTTCAAAATTAATTGATAAGAATCATGATTCATTAGATCTCCAATCAGAGGTTATGGGAAATGAACCGGAGAGGTGTGAAGCCATGGATACAGAATGTAACAATAATGGAACCTTAGAACATTCAGGTGGGACAATGATGGAGACCTCAGACATGAAAGGAAATGCTGATAACACATCAAAAAAGGAAGATGGAATGAAATTGTTTAAAGAGGTGACTATATTTAACACTGTAGAAGCAGATCAATGTAGTACTGCAGTAAAAGAGGAGAGGGATGGTGGAAACAATTCACTGCATGAATCACTTCATAGAACCAAAGAAAATGATAATGATATGTATCTCCGGAGATTTTCAAAGGAGTATATGAGTGCTTGGATAAGAGATCCATTTAAGTATTTTTTCTTGGACGGAGATTCGGTTATGCATGACTACCTGAAGAACCCAAAGATCCATCCCACTAAAGAAGAAACCAATGAATTTTGGCCAGTCACTAGTGTGGAATGGATGGCAAGATATGTGAAAGATTCCAACTTCAATGCAAATTATGACAATCCTTTTTATACACCTATGTACAAGAAGCAGGTGACTGATATGATTTATAGAGTTGTCCCAGACTATGTGATCAAGAAGTTCAGAACAGAGATGCTTTACACAAAACTGAACTATGAATTTAATTTATATATGGAAAATAAAAAAGAAATTGACTTTTTGAAACAGATGAGGTATGAAGATATTGCAAGTTGGTCTGAAATCCAGAGTGAAAATGCAGAGAAGATAAAAGAAGGTGATATGAAATGTACTGAACCAGATCAATTACACATTGAGTCAAATAACGCTGGGAAAGGTGATGACCACAGTACTGGACAAAGCGACCAAGATATATATCACGAGCAAGGTTCACGAGGATGGATGAAAGCTTGGTTAAGTGATCCTTTTATGGAATTACTCAAACCAGGCTATGACCAGAAATATCTCAAAAACCAAAAGACCCATCCTACAAAACAAGAAACTAATGAATATTGGCCGGTTACTAGTGTGGAATGGATGGTAAGGTATGTGAATGATTCTGAGTTTCAGGAAAATTATAGTAATCATCCAAATTACACACCGATGTATAAGAAGAAGGAGACCGACTACATTTACATAGATGTCCCAGACTGCATAGTGAATAAAAAAAGAGATGAACTTCTTTCTCGGAGGCTGGAGAAATGGATGCCTCTATGCGAGATAGAAAAGAAGGAACAGCATGAGAGGAGAAGAATGTGGAGGCGTTATGATCTCTATAGATGGAATAGATGTCAAAAACTAAATGCTCTCAAAATAAAGTTGGGCAGACAGCTAATACAGAAGGATTGCACAGAATGTAAAAAGAAACTTATGAATGGATTGTTTTTGCCGTTTGTATCTTCAAGACGAGATAACACTGCAAGTTGCTTTCTTTATTGAAAAATTATGCTTCCATGCTCATCTTTTATTAGAAGATCAACACATGTTCAGTTCTGATGATGAGCATCATGTGAATTCTTCACAATATTTCAGTATAAGAAACAAGATAAAATGTACACCATGAGGAGCCTCATTCAGTGAATATTTTTTACTCCCCTATATCTGAGTAAGGCTAACAATATCGCAAGACTGAAATTGTATTTTGCAATGCTCTGTCAGGGGCACTACAGAGGTTCATGTATGATTGTTTTCCTGACATGATGGCAGATGTATTCCACACCGTTCAACGTTTCCTCTCAAAGACCATTGTTAAGCCTAACACTCATGCAGGAAACTGGCTTCTCTACTCAGAGTCTGATGTCAAGTCAGTAGAGGAGTTGTTGGAAGGTCTGCCTGCTACTCATGGAAATGAAGTAGTAACACAGTACTTTGTTTATCCTGTTGAAAGATGTTCTCAGCAGATTGTTTTCATTGCACTCAAATTTGATTGCAAATTTACTCAATTGGAATGGATATTCAATCAAGCATCAGGTGTGATTGGAAGAGTTGTGAAGCAGTCATCCTTCAACAAACTGAATGATTTCCTTGTCTCAGCCAAATCATTCAAAGTAGATGATTGGAACACAATTTTCTGGAGAGAAAATGAGAAATTCTCAATGACCTTATTGATTCGCTTTGCAGTAAAATTGAAGATAGATTCCATTCCTAGTTTGGTGATTCTGTATCGTCAATTATCTGATGTCAATGACACTGAATACTGCAAGAAACTGGACGTGACAACAACAGAAGTAGACACACAAAGGTTGTTAGAGGAAAACCTTTGTAATTCCTTGAACTTTGTGAACATGAGTCAAACTAAGCAGTTAGCCCATGCTAGAAAGGCTCTACAGATAAGGAGGTGCCTCATTGACTATGCCGACTGCATGAGTACAGCCATACTGTAGTATTGATCAATCAATAAACTTGAATCAAAAATACTCAGGACATGTTTATTTCTTTTTATGTAAGATTCAAAATAATATGTAATCAAAGGCAGGATAGAACGATCTTTTTTCTTAAGCTGAAATTGGATTTCATAGCTCTTCTCAATGTAATTTAAGGTCTCAAACATGCTTTTCCTTTTGGAATAATGACTGACATATTTCCTGGAATTTACATCCTTCAGCGCTATATTGATACCAGTGTGGTAATGCCTGACACACACGCAGAAAACTGGTTACTGTCTCTAGAGTCTGATGCAAAGTCAGTGGAGGACTTATTGGTAACTTTGCCTACAACTCATACTGTACGGGGGAAAGAAGTAGAGACACAATACTGTGTATATTCTGCTGAACAATATTCTAAAGAAATTATCTATATTGTACTCCAATTCAATTGCACATTCACAAAGTTGGAAACATTGTTTGGGGAAGCATCAGGCTTGCTTGGAAGAGTGGTGAAGCAATCCTTCATCAAAAGACTAAAGGATTTCCTTGTAGGAGCCAAGGGAGCCAAAATAGAGGAATGGAGCAGTCTTTTTGTTCCAGAACAGTTCAAACAGCATTTGCTGAACAAGTTTGCAGTGGAATTGAAGATAAAGTCTGCCTCTACTTTGGTCCTTCTATATCGTAATTTGTCTAAGCTGTTCAAAGAAGAATACTGCCACCACCTGGAAGCACCAATCACAAGGCAAGAGGCACACAGACTGTTCAATGAACACTTTTCAAATTCATTGGCCTTCAACAACCATAGTCCAATATTTAGCTCAGCAAGAACAGCAGTAGAGGTAAACAAGTGTGGTGTTGACTACACACACTACAGGACTGCCATATTTCCATATTCTAACTGATTTGTCCGAACACAATTACATACTATTTGAGATGTTGACTTTTCTAATATCAAATACTTATAATGATGATTTGTTTAGATAATTCACAGATATACATCCTCTCAGTGTATGTGGTGTTAGGTACTGAAAGAATGGGATACAATTGACTGTGTCATTCCAATAAAATGAATGAAAAATTACATTTTTCTTTTACCTTTTACTCAATGTTTTTCCTTACAATATATATTAGGGAACAAATGAAAAAGAATAGAGCATTTGCAGACCTTCATGTCACACATGCAACTTTCATGTCACACATGCAACATAGACCAAAAATCAATCAGTTTTCACCTTTCTAGCTTTGCATGTCTTACTTGGAAAGTGCTGATATTTTGACTTTTGTTTTTCCTCTGTTTTACCACCTTGACAATATTCCCCAAACCAAAGATCTGCTAGTGAATACTTTGTTTTTGCATCTGGGTTTTCAACTTCCCTTTTGGAAAGTACAATATTTTCTTGAAACAGATCCATGCTTAGCTCTGTAATCTTGGCATCTGCACTAATAAAATCATCACTTGATGAAACAAAAAATTCAAATTGATACGTTGATATTTTCTTTTTTTATTTCTACACAAGCAACCTCAGGATGAATTCTGTAACTTGATCTCCAGCTGTCCTTCCAGAAGTGATATGATCTCTTCTTGTTTGTTGATAAGGTTCTCCAACTCCTGGATATTCTCACTGGAATGAATCAACTTCTCGAGACGAGCTATACAAGACTGGAGAGTGATGACCACCTCATCCATCCAGGTCTTGATAGTCGCTGTCAGTTCTTGCTTGTACATATTCTCTGCCATTTTCCTGCTTGTTTTCCCAAGAGGTATATAAAGCTATATCAGCTTGTTGTATTGACTGTAAAATACAATTTCTATTTGGGTAAAAGTTTTGTCCAATACAAGTCATGCAGACTGAGCTTTGGTGAGTGGTGGGTTTGTTGATAAAATAATTACCACTGACTTTGCCATTCCTGTGAAAACTTTTCCATGCATTCACGTCACACATACAATAGCACCAACATTCTCTTTCAGTAGGCCCAAATATGAAAGTTTACATTGCCTTTTTATTTTCTCTTGAACAAAAATTGACCAAAATCGATCTGTTTTCATTTTTCTCTCTTGCATGTGTTGCATGGACAGAGTGGCTATTACTACATTTGTTTTCCTGTTTTAGCACCTTCACAATATTCCTAAAAAACAGAGATCTGCTATTCTGGGGTTTTTAACTTTCCTTTCAGCAAGTGTAACATTATCTTGTAATAGATCCATTCCTACTTGTTTAATGTTGTCCTCTCGAGTCAAAACACACAATACACGTAGATTACCACAAAATACCACAACATGAAGTTAAAACACAAACTGTGAGTTTTTTGTTTGTTTTATTTCCACACAATCAACTTCATGATGAGTTCTGTAACTTGATCTCTAGCTTTTCCTCCAGAAGTGATATCATGTTTTCTTGTTTCTTAATAAGGTTCTCCATCTCCTGGTTATTCTCACTGGAGTGGATCAACTTCTCGAGACGAACTACACAGGACTGGAGAACGATGACCACTTCATTCATCCACGTCTTGATAGACTTTGTCCATTGTTGCTTGTACATATCCTCTGCCATTTTCCTGCTTGCATTCGCAAGAGTTTTATGGACCTATATTAGCTTGCTGCATCGACTGTAAAATACAATTTCTATTTTGTCCCGGTTGAGTCAAACGGACTGGATTTAATGATTGGTAGGTTTGTTGAAAATCAAATGATGATAAAACTGAAATTATATTTTGCAACTGTTAATCAGGGGTATTTTAGAGACCCACAAATAATTTTTTTATAGTGGACTACAGACATTATTTTTTTAAAAGTGCTTTTCAGTCTCAATGCTTATGAAGGAAACTGGCTTCTCTATATTGAGTGTTATGCAAAATTAATCAATTGTTTCTTAAAAGCTCATGAAAAATGTTATTTGTCCCTACTTATTTGTCCAACCATATGCTGTTTCCTCTGCAAAGAAAAAGAGCTATAGATGCAAATACATTTTTTCCTCAATATACCATTGTTGAAGAACATGACTCACTTTGAGTTCATGTTCTTTACCCCTTAAAATGCTAGACGGATGATTCTGTTTAGTGAATTAAATTTAGAGTTCTGCTCATTGACTATTACCACATAGAATTTCTACTGAAATAACCATCACACTAAGCTGTAACCACCATGGAGTACTCTGATGCTATCAGTGGGTTAGTCCCCTCATACACTCACTTTCTAACAGACGACATGGGTTATTTATCAGACAGCCTCCTCCTCCAAGTCAGTCGGAAACTGAAAACAGCTGATTACATGCCTCTAGGTTGTTTCCTAGGTCTAAGGATGAGTCAAATGGAGTATCTAAAAAGTGAAAGAGATGTTTCTACCCTAGCCCGTGATATGCTATTTTGCTGGTACAGGAAAACAGGCTTGGCGGAATGGAGAGACCTTCGAGGGGCTCTAAGTGAAATAGGAAGGAATGATTTGGTTGAGTTAAGTAAAGAATTCATGCGTAAGAATGAAATGTATGACGACTCTATAATACCCACTGATGACTGGAAAGTAGAGAGTTATTTCACTCTATTAGCAGAGGAACTCCCACGAGACTGGAAGTCTCTGGGTATAGAATTACGCCTCAGCTTCAGCGAGCTGTCTAGAATTGCTGCTCCCATTACTTCTGAGAGGACTGTAAAAAACCCTGTTTTTGAAGTTTTGATGGTCTGGAAATACAAACAACTCAGTCCTCCTTACACTCTGGTTCAAGTCCTACGTGACAACATGGGAAGGAGTGATGTGGCCATTTTTGTTGAGGAGCTAATTAGCAGTGTTTCAACAAACAAAAGAGTAGATGTCACAGAAAGCTAGCTTTAATCTCCCAAGCGACATGGAACCATGATAAATAAACTTTAAACTAAACATCTTGTTTTTCAAAGACTAGGGAAAGATGCTCTTTTCAGACTATGTCTATGGAAACTTTTGTTGCAGAATCGAATAAAGGAATTTAATTTAGCACAGAGTGTTCACCTGACATGAGGAGGTAGTCAGCATTCAGAAAAGTAACAATCGACAATGGCCAAAAATAAGCAGTTCGAAAAATTGTCAGTGAGGCTGAATACTTTTGAATCAGGAAGTTGGAAGAAAACTTCACCATCTGCAGAAACACTGGCTTCAAATGGATTCTTTTTCCATGGAGTAACCGATGTTGTACAATGCTATGAATGTGGGGTTGTAGTACATGCATGGGAAGCAGATGACATTGTTGCAGTGGAACACTTCAAAAACTCTCCTGTATGTCCTATAGCACTTGCAGCAGTGAAAACAGTTGACCAATGCAAGATCTTGATGGCAGACATCATCGGGAAATTAAACTCTGTGAGAAATGAACAACAGACTCTTAGAAATGATCACAACAAACTGAAATTTTCTCTTCCAACAACTCAGTACCGATTTCCATTTGGTAAATCAGCTCAGAAATCTGCGACTTCCCAACCTGATGCTTCAGCTTCAGCTTCAACTTCAGCTTGTGCTTCAGTAGCTGGATTTGGATCGGCATTGAGCAAAGCACCATCAAATGAATTGGGATTTGGAAAGGCATCCGGTGAACCGGGCACATCTGTGTTTTCATAGGACTTTTATCTTCTTGATATTGATGCTTGTATGTGTATGCAATAAAAAAACAGAATGAAAAATCAATTTCTGACTTTCTTTGACACATTTACCACTTTCTCTAAATTGCTCCCCATAACATACAAAACACTATTTCCTGGTGTCTTAGGCATTAGATAATACTATTATTGGGGGTAAAATCAGCCAACCCAAACAAAACATACAGCACACTCTGATGGACCCAACAGACATCTCGTTTCCCCGTCCCATCCTGTCACCCAAACAACTCAAGCAATTACAGCAGAAATCTCAACGGGAATTCGTGGAGTAAATGAGGAACCCTCTGAAAGCAATACATCCAAATTCTGATGTTGCTCTCGAAGTGATAGGGCTTTGGAAGCACTCTCTACAGAAACTATGGCAAGTCCCACGGTTTTAAGAAAACTTGCACACATTTATAGGGGTTTGAAGTCACATGACCTATTCAAATTGAAAACTAATATGATAATTTCAATATCATAATCATCAATTAAACAGGAAAATTTGTTGTCAGGATGTGATTAGTGATTTTTAAACTAGACATATGCATTAAATAAACTGATGAAATAAGAATACTTATGTTCTTGATAGTGGTTAAAAGCCACCCAAGTACCATTGACATCATAGACATTAACATTGGTCTGAGGTAATGACAACTTTTGTGATCTTTTGGGGCCCTAAAAAGGGCCGTTTTGTTAATTCATCAGTGTTTCCTCATTGGATGCACGACCTGCATGGGTCTTCTGTGCTGGACAGGTTGCCAGACATTATGCCTTTGTGGAATAGGCGGTGGCTTCCGTCTCGGTGGAAGAGGAGGAGGATCCCTGAATTCTATGGGAGGGGGGATAATATCTGCGTCTAGTGGCATCTTTGTGTACTGTTAAAGTGTGACCCCCGTATTCTTCCAGTTTTATGCTGTTTCAATATGCAAATATGTCACATGACTTAATCTAATATAATATGCAAATGAATCATGTGGTGCATCACATGACATACAATCGGTAAAAGAAGAAACTGCTGGCATGTTCAGTATGCAAATATGTCTCATGACTTGATCCAATATGATATGCAAATGAATCACATGGTGCATCACATGACAGAGTATCCAGTATATAAGGAATGACATGAATAGGATTCTGCAGACCTTTGCTTTGGTGAGGCTGAACTGAACGAACAGCAAAATGACAAGTATGCAGACATCAATGAAAAGAGAAAATGAAGATACAGGCAGTGAACCCGCGACCAACACTGGGTCCCTGACAAAGCTTTTCAGAGAACTGTATGGTGAACCACTCATGCAGGACTTTGGAATCCTGACTGAAATGAGCAAGGCAGTTGAAGAGTTTTACAGTCTCGGTGGGAAATTGACAAAACCTGTTCGATTACTGGTGAAGAAAGCAGGGCCTGAAAGTGGACCGATATACTACTTTTTCCCAGCGCACTATGGAGGAGGCAGTGGTATAAAACTAACCGAAGAAGAACGGGCGATTCTTGAGGAGATGATGGGCCTGTATGTGTGTCGTCTGAGCAGAAAAAATTGTCAACTGTCACATCCTTTTGATCTTCAAGTGAAGTTCTGAGCGGAAACATTTGGTGAAATGATTAAAGAAAGAAAAAAAAAAATATGCATTTGTTGTTTATGTCCGATCAGTATCAGTCTAAATGAAAGTGATTGACGACTGTTCCACCCAGAATTCAATTTAGCTGCCATACTTGTGCATAGCTTACTGTAAGATATGTCATCAAAGATATAGACAAAATAATGCTAGATTGGGAAGGTGATACAGATGAGAAAATTCAGATAATCCTGTATGACAACTTTCCTGTGGGTGATTTGGAGGGAATGGATTTGCCATCGCTCTTCAAAATGGTAGATTTTGGATTCCCGGAGACATTCCACTATTCGATTCCAATTGGAGTTTTCGATATGGAGGAATTTGTTTGCTGTCTTAAAAGAGGTGACATCAGTTCTTCCCTCCTAACTGTAAAACTCAACCATATACTGAAAACGCTGACTCTGTTTCTCGATAGAATAGGGCACATAGACCATATACTGTTTCAATACACATCAGATTATGGAGAAGATGGATTAGGATATCTGCATCTAGTTATAACACTTCATGCCCTGCTGAGTGTTCGTGATGGTTATGTTCTCGTTAAAGATTCTGTAGAATATCTCAGATGGATCGATGCCGTGTCTGATTACATCCCGAAACAGTTCTATGTCCGAAAGGTGGAGACCAGAAGTCAATTTCGGGAATTGCTTCTGGGGATGATGTCAAAGTCAGAGATCATCAGAGGCAATGGAGGAGGAGGAGATGATTGGCCATTTTGTACATGGACAGTCTTTTGAAAATAAAAGTATGAAAATCAATAGTGCTGTCTGATATGTCTGATAGGAATCTGAGGGGTGGGAATAATAGAAGTGTAATCTTCACAACTTCACTTGTTTATCTGCTTTGCAAGGTACATGATTAGACCTCCAAAAGTGGGCTTGAACAGACTGGTTGTTTGAATGGGAGAGTGCTAAAAAACAATGTATGCTAGAAGTTACCCCAATCTACATGTGGGTTCAATGAATGAGTTGTTTTTATCTAATTTGGAATGCTTGTTATTTGACCGAGAAATTGGATTTTGAATCACTGCCCCAAGACTCACTGGAGGGTACTTCAGAGGCTGTTTAAATCAATTTATTTGTGTCAAAATGGCAAAAATCTCATCATATGAGATTGACTATACCAACTTCAAGACAAATCTGGAAATCCTCCAGGAGCTCTGTAACCAGTTTGATTTGTCTCAGTTAGGGCAGCTGAAGATGCATCAACAGGATTTCATTCAATTCTTAGAGGATCGCTTGGGTCATGACAGATTGAATCATGATGTCAATGGAAAAGGTTTCTGGGATCATTATATAAACATGGCAAATGGAGAATTTCGTCAGCAATACCTACTGATGTCAGGTAAATCTGAAAGTGGAAAGACTATTCTTGCCACAGTTCTTCTTAGTCCCTTCACCAATGCAACTCTTGATCCTAACAAGAACACTAACAAGTTCTGGCTTGAAGAAGCTGTGAATAAACAAGCTCTACTCTTTGATGACGTATTTGCAGTAGGACTCCGAGTTTTACAGGACATGACTCCGTGCATTGATGGTGCATTGGAAGTTCGTCTAGACAGGAGGTACAGAAGCGCTGTACGTCGGCAATTTCCTCCAGGGATAATAACTACCAATGTAACAACTACAGAGGCTGCTTTCCCAAAGCTTTATACCAGAGTGGTGGAAATCTCTCTACCAAATTCAATATCTGGAAAACACATGATTGAGTGCTCCAACAGGTTAATAAAATATCCAAGAGAAAAGCAAATCGATGCCCTTGTATGTGCACTTCACATGTTCTATGTGGGTAAACCAGGGTCACTTCTCCAGAGGAAATAGAGTTACAAGATAAAGCACAGAGAGTTCAGCATCAGAAATTCCAAATCGAGGAGGAATGCACGAGAAGAGAGCTTTTCCAACTTTTTTCATGTTATTGTTAAGAATGATAAAAACAAAACAAAAGTAAAATGCATTGCTGTTTTCTGACTACAACATAATTTCTATGCCAGATATACTCCCTGTTATATACAGCCTGCACTTGTTTAGCTTTCGGTCATTAATTTTTTTTAAAACCCCGGAAAAATAAGGGCCATATGAAAACCAAATATGCAGCTGCACTACCAGAGAAACCTCTGTCAAGGAACTAATAGATAGTTACTCACACAGAGGAATAGATATTATAGACAACATTATCTTTTACACAAATTTAGAACAAAAATGTTAATTTTTAAATTTGTCATGTGATTGTCAAAACTATGCAAAACTTAACTCAGCAATTTGGTGGGAGCACAAATGCTTGGCATGCTGAGAGACCTGTTACTTCAGCTGAGCCTCAGAGATGAGAAGGTGTAAAGGATGCTATGCCTGTCTTTTCTTATATACTGTATAGAGATGCACCATGTGATTCATTTGCATTTCATATCGGATCAAGTCATGTGACATGTTTGGGTATTGAAATGCCATTAGATGCTATTCCTGTCATTGCTCATATACTGGATCTTTTATCCTGTGATTTACAATGTGACCCTTTCATTCTTTTTTTTTTCCTAATTTGGTCATGTGACTTTGTCTGCTGTAATATTCAAATAAGATCACATGACTGGTGATCTAGTATGCTGTACCGACTGACCCAAATTCTTATTTGGTCATGTGATTCTCAAGTATATAAAGCTATGCAAAAACTGAAGTCAGCAACTTTGGTGGGAGCACAAATGGTTGGCATGCTGAGATACTAGTTAAGAAAAGGCAGTTAATTTGACAAGATGGAACACAACAAAGAAGCCGACGTTGGGCCTCCCACCAACCGAGGATCCAGATTGGCAGAACTATACACCAAATTTTACCATGTGACACCATCGGAGGATGAGATCATGACCTTGAGAAATATGAACGAGATCCGTGACGACTTCAACAGTCTCGGGGCAGAATTGTCCCAACCCCTCCATTTACTGGTTAAGAAAGCTGATGGTGGGCCAACGTTTTACAACTTCCCAGCATGTTACACCAGAGAAATTGACATAATCACATTGACTGATGTAGAAATTGAGACCCTGAATCGCTTGATGGCAATGTATGTTTGTAACATGGTTGCAGAGAATTGTCGACTCAGCCATCCATTCGCTGTTAGTGTGCAATAAAAAAAAAGAAAAAAAAGTTTTGTCAGTTTGTTTTTCCTTGGCATATATAGAACTACTTTGTCCAATGTTGAAATGGCTGGGCCATATCAGCACCTGGTTTAGGGGCTATGGATCTCATTTGGCAATGTTGCAAAATTTGTTTGACCCTGCACTTTGGCTAGGCTTTGGAGTCACCTTTTGGCCATTTGCCAAATAAGCACTCAGTTCTAGTGCCTAGAACATCATTTGGCCATTTGCCAAATAGACACCAGGGCTAAGCTTGTGAGTGACTTTCTGGCCATTTGCCAAATAAGCACTCAGTTCTAGTGCCTAGAACATCATTTGGCCATTTGCCAAATAGACACCAGGGCTAAGCTTGTGAGTGACTTTCTGGCCATTTGCCAAATAAGCACTCAGTCGTAGTGTCTAGAACATCATTTGGCCATTTGCCAAATAGACACCAGGGCTAAGCTTGTGAGTGACTTTCTGGCCATTTGCCAAATAAGCACTCAGTTCTAGTGCCTAGAACATCATTTGGCTATTTGCCAAATAGACACCAGGGCTAAGCTTGTGAGTGACTTTCTGGCCATTTGCCAAATAAGCACTCAGTCGTAGTGTCTAGAACATCATTTGGCCATTTGCCAAATAGACACCAGGGCTAAGCTTGTGAGTGACTTTCTGGTCATATGCCAAATAAGCACTCAGTCGTAGTGTCTAGAACATCATTTGGTCATTTGCCAAATAGACACCAGGGCTAAGCTTGTGAGAGACTTTCTGGCCATTTGCCAAATAAGCACTCAGTCGTAGTGCCTAGAACATCATTTGGCCATTTGCCAAACAGACACTAAGACTAAGCATGGGAGTGTCTTTCTGCCATTGTGCCAAATCAGCACTTAGTCCCTTTGACTGGGTGTTGATTTGGCAATGTGCCAGATGAGCACCTAGAGCATGTGTAGAATTGACTGGCTGGCATATTGCCAAATCAACACTCAGTCCTAGTGAAGAAGTGCCTATTTTACCTCAAACCAGGGCCAGGAGTCAGGCCCAGGGCAAAATTATCAGGTCTCATCACATGACACATTGGGCACGTGGTCGACTTCTGCAGATGTACCCAATTTTTTTCGGGGCCAGACTTTATCCATGCACTCCTTAAACACCTGCTCTAGCATCAGATTTGACCAGACCTCAGGACCTGAACAACCCAAACCATGTCCCGAGTGTCAAATCATTCATTCCTCTGTGTGAGTAACTATCTATTAGTTCCTTGACAGAGGTTTCTCTGGTAGTGCAGCTGCATATTTGGTTTTCATATGGCCCTTATTTTTCCGGGGTTTTAAAAAAAATTAATGACCGAAAGCTAAACAAAGTAAAGTCATATAGCAACAACCATTTGCTATCTAGGGACCTTGGTTGCTTAGCAACAGTAGCTATGTAAAGGATTTCCTTAGCAATGCTATTATCATAATGTTATTCAGCATGTTTCAACATGATGATTCATTCAAGCTGGCAGTCCCACCTCTTCTGCTCAGCCATTGGTCCTCCACAGCATATTATGTTTATTTCGTGAAAATTCATTTTTAGAACTTTGAGTAGAGCTATATAAGGCGCAGGCTCTCAGTCTCACCCTGACCACTAGAGGGAAACTTCAGCAAGGTAAAGTTGTTTCTATATTTTGACTTAGGAAGTTTTAGAAGTGTTTCTGTTTGGACAATTTATATCTTAGAAAGGTTTTCTCAGTTAGACTTAACTGTAGGCTTGAGGCTTGGAGTTAAATGCAAAGCTGGACTTAGAAAGTTTTCTGTCTGGATACTTTGGATTTTAAACTGTTGGACTCCATGAACATTTATGAAAGCTTAGGCTAGGTATTTATTGCTTAAGTTTTTCATGGATTTGATGATCTAAGAAAATGTTTCTGTCACCTTTGTAGAAATTTCTCTCGCCTTAGAGAAGTTTTCATGCCATATTGTTTTATTTTAATTTAAGTGCCCTGAGAGGTTTTGAGAGTAAATAATCAGTTGGGCATTTTTGTAAGCTTAGGCTGGATATTTATTGTATGACTTTCTTCAGATTTGATAGTTTCAGAAAATGTTTGCTACTTTGAATTTAACAGTTTGAAAGTTTCCGATACTAAATGCTCAATTGGGCATTTTTCTTAGCATAGGCTAGGTTTCTGCCACATTTACAGAAATGCCTCTGAGAATAGAAAGGTGTTCATTGGATACTGTGCTATCATGTCAAAGTTTCTAAGGGTAAGTACTCAGTGGGACTTTGTTACATCTATAAGCTTAGACTAGGTTGGCTCTTAATATTATTGAATATTGTTGTGTTAGTTTAGGATTTAGCAGTCTAAGAAAGGCCTTCTGAAGCAAAGGTCTCAACTAAGTTATTTTGAATTTAGAACTTTCAAAAATGTTTCTAAGATTGAATACAGAGTTGCAATTAAATGTTTTTCCTAGCTGAGGCTGGGAGGCTCTGAAATATGGGAAAGTTGAATAGCTTATGAGTTTGATATGATTAGTCATTGAGGGATTGGATTAAAACAGGAATAGTGTATAATAATGAATGAGAGCATTGTGTGATAATACATAAAGTCTTTTGTCAGCAGGATAACGCCATTGAAGCTGAAGTCACTTTTCTGGAAAGTGCTTTGCTTGGGCTACCAGAGGTACCCTCCTGTACTGTGCTGAGCAGATGGACTGTAGCCACTCATGGCTATTTTGGTTGAAGGCAGAACAGGTAAAACTAACTCTCTAGTTTCTCCACTGCTTTGGCTTTCATGGTGATACGCCACTGTACTGGAGGAGGTAGACTATTCTGGACAGTGCACTGCTTGGGCTACCAGAGGTACGCTCCTGTACTGTGCTGAGCAGATTGGCTGTAGCCAGCCCATGGCTATTTTGGTCGAAGGCGGAACAAGTAAAACTAACTCTCTAGTTTCTCCACTGCTTTGGCTTTCATGGTGATACGCCACTGTACTGGAGGAGGTAGACTATTCTGGACAGTGCACTGCTTGGGCTACCAGAGGTACGCCCCTGTACTGTGCTGAGCAGATTGGCTGTAGCCAGCCTATGGCTATTTTGGTTGAAGGCGGAACAGGTAAAACTAACTCTCTAGTTTCTCCACTGCTTTGGCTTTCATGGTGATACGCCACTGTACTGGAGGAGGTAGACTATTCTGGACAGTGCACTGCTTGGGCTACCAGAGGTACGCCCCTGTACTGTGCTGAGCAGATTGGCTATAGCCAGCCCATGTCATATTGTTTTATTTTAATTTAAGTGCCCTGAGAGGTTTTGAGAGTAAATAATCAGTTGAGCATTTTTGTAAGCTTAGGCTGGATATTTATTGTATGACTTTCTTCAGATTTGATAGTTTCAGAAAATGTTTGCTACTTTGAATTTAATAGTTTGAAAGTTTCCGATACTAAATGCTCAATTGGGCATTTTTCTCAGCATAGGCTAGGTTTCTGCCACATTTACAGAAATGCCTCTGAGTATAGAAATGTGTTCATTGGATACTGTGCTATCATGTCAAAGTTTCTAAGGGTAAGTACTCAGCGGGACTTTGTTACATCTATAAGCTTAGACTAGGTTGGCTCTTAATATTATTGAATATTGTTGTGTTAGTTTAGGATTTAGCAGTCTAAGAAAGGCCTTCTGAAGCAAAGGTCTCAACTAAGTTATTTTGAATTTAGAACTTTCAAAAATGTTTCTAAGATTGAATACAGAGTTGCAATTAAATGTTTTTCCTAGCTGAGGCTGGGAGGCTCTGAAATATGGGAAAGTTGAATAGTTTATGAGTTTGATATGATTAGTTATTGAGGGATTGGATTAAAACAGGAATAGTGTATAATAATGAATCAGAGCATTGTGTGATAATACATAAAATCTTTTGTCAGCAGGATAACGCCATTGAAGCTGAAGTCACTTTTCTGGAAAGTGCTTTGCTTGGGCTACCAGAGGTACCCTCCTGTACTGTGCTGAGCAGATGGACTGTAGCCACTCATGGCTATTTTGGTTGAAGGCAGAACAGGTAAAACTATCTCTCTAGTTTCTCCACTGCTTTGGCTTTCATGGTGATACGCCACTGTACTGGAGGAGGTAGACTATTCTGGACAGTGCACTGCTTGGGCTACCAGAGGTACGCCCCTGTACTGTGCTGAGCAGATTGGCTGTAGCCAGCCTATGGCTATTTTGGTCGAAGGCGGAACAAGTAAAACTAACTCTCTAGTTTCTCCACTGCTTTGGCTTTCATGGTGATACGCCACTGTACTGGAGGAGGTAGACTATTCTGGACAGTGCACTGCTTGGGCTACCAGAGGTACGCCCCTGTACTGTGCTGAGCAGATTGGCTGTAGCCAGCCTATGGCTATTTTGGTCGAAGGCGGAACAAGTAAAACTAACTCTCTAGTTTCTCCACTGCTTTGGCTTTCATGGTGATACGCCACTGTACTGGAGGAGGTAGACTATTCTGGACAGTGCACTGCTTGGGCTACCAGAGGTACGCCCCTGTACTGTGCTGAGCAGATTGGCTGTAGCCAGCCTATGGCTATTTTGGTTGAAGGCGGAACAAGTAAAACTAACTCTCTAGTTTCTCCACTGCTTTGGCTTTCATGGTGATACGCCACTGTACTGGAGGAGGTAGACTATTCTGGACAGTGCACTGCTTGGGCTACCAGAGGTACGCCCCTGTACTGTGCTGAGCAGATTGGCTGTAGCCAGCCTATGGCTATTTTGGTTGAAGGCGGAACAGGTAAAACTAACTCTCTAGTTTCTCCACTGCTTTGGCTTTCATGGTGATACGCCACTGTACTGGAGGAGGTAGACTATTCTGGACAGTGCACTGCTTGGGCTACCAGAGGTACGCCCCTGTACTGTGCTGAGCAGATTGGCTGTAGCCAGCCCATGGCTATTTTGGTTGAAGGCGGAACAAGTAAAACTAACTCTCTAGTTTCTCCACTGCTTTGGCTTTCATGGTGATACGCCACTGTACTGGAGGAGGTAGACTATTCTGGACAGTGCACTGCTTGGGCTACCAGAGGTACGCCCCTGTACTGTGCTGAGCAGATTGGCTGTAGCCAGCCCATGGCTATTTTGGTCGAAGGCGGAACAGGTAAAACTAACTCTCTAGTTTCTCCACTGCTTTGGCTTTCATGGTGATACGCCACTGTACTGGAGGAGGTAGACTATTCTGGACAGTGCACTGCTTGGGCTACCAGAGGTAGCCCCTGTACTGTGCTGAGCAGATTGGCTGTAGCCAGCCTATGGCTATTTTTGGTTGAAGGCAGAACAGGTAAAACTCTCGTTTATCCTCTGCTTTGGCTTTGAATTAACACGTCTGAGAGTTTCTTGGTTATTCTGAATTAAAAACTCTCTGAGAACAAATACAGCGTTAGACTTAGCTATTTTCTCAAGCTGAGGCTAGGGATGGTTTGTATGGAAATAAATTTTGCTGTGTTAGTTTTAATTCAGCAGTTTCAGAAAAGAATTTTCATGCGTTCATTGAAGTTTCTATACTTTTAAAATTGATTTGTCCTAGCTTCAGAAAGATTTCTGCACATCGAATTTTGACAGCCAATCACAGCCCTTGAAGGTAACTGGGTTCGATTCCTAGCATAACCAACACAAAACATAATGCTGGTGCAAAGGGACAGATTGGTTATGGTCCCACCTGCAATTGCTGTGATGAGCTATCAGTTTCCCCCTGACTTTAGAGAGGTTTTCATAACATATTGCATTATTTTGAATTTACTAGTCTGAGAGTAAATTCTCAGTTGGACATTTCTGTCAGCTTAGGCTAGGTATTTATTGCTTGAGTTTCTTTGACATCAATGGTCTCAGAAAACATTTCTCTCACCTTTGTAAAAAAAGGCTCTGCCTGCAGAAACATTTTCATTGGATATTGTGTTATTTTGGATTTAATAGTGAGAGTCTCTAAGAACTAATACTCATTCAGACTTTAATATTTATATCATTTTAGGCTAGGTAGGCTTTCATAGCATCTTGCCAGTTTTATTTACTAGTTTGAGAGTTTCTAAAAGTAAATACTCAGTCAAACATTTTTGTTAACTTAGGATAGGTATTTATTGTTTAAGTTTCTTAAGCTTTATTGGTCTCAGAAAACATTTCTCCCACCTTTGTAGAAAAGGCTCTGCCTATGGAAACATTTTTATTGGATATTGCGTTATTTTGGATTTAATAGTGAGAGTCTCTAAGAACTAATACTCATTCAGACTTTAATATTTATATCATTTTAGGCTAGGTAGGCTTTCATAGCATCTTGCCAGTTTTATTTACTAGTTTGAGAGTTTCTAAAAGTAAATACTCAGTCAAACATTTTTGTTAACTTAGGATAGGTATTTATTGTTTAAGTTTCTTAAGCTTTATTGGTCTCAGAAAACATTTCTCCCACCTTTGTAGAAAAGGCTCTGCCTATGGAAACATTTTTATTGGATATTGCGTTATTTTGGATTTAATAGTGTGATAGTCTCTAAGGGTAAGTACTCAGTCAGATTTTGATATTTATATCAGTTTAGGCTAGGTAGGCTTTCAATATTACTGAAAATTGTTGTGTCAGTTGGGATTTAGTGGTCTTAGAATAGCTTTCTTATAACTTTATGAAAGTTTCAATTGTTTAAAGTTTTCTGTTAGCTTTAGAAACTTGACTGTGACCTCTACTGAGTTATTCTGAATTTAGAACTCTCAGAAATCTTTTTTAGACTAAACAAAGAGTTGGATTTAGAAGGGACTAATATTTAAGTTGTCCTGATATTACATATGTGTTAGTTGTGGTTTGTCTACAAAATAATTACAACAAAGGGACTAATATCAAATTATTTTGATTGTTTGGTTTGTCAACAGAAATAATCACAACAAGGGACTCATATATCTAAAATGTCCTAATGTTGCATTTGTGTTGGTTGTGATTTGTTGACGAAAATAATCGCAACAAGGGATCCATAACAAAAATAATCGCACAAGGGATCCATATCTAAGTTGTGGTTTGTTGACATAATAATCACAATAAAAGATCAATTTTTAAGATGTCCTAAGGTTTGGGTTGTTGACAAAAAACAACCACAAAGGACAAAGATATTGTCCGAATATTACATTTTGCTCTATTTACGAGTTAAGAGAGGATAACCTGAGTTTGTGAAAGTAAATTATTTGAATTTTAGATAAAAGATTTGGAAAAAAATGATCATAAAAATTAATTATGAACTATTAAAAACTAGAATTTCTTATTTCGAAGGTAGAATACATTTCAAAGACAACGAAAAGGATATAATAGATGTCAGTTTTCCTTCCCAGCCTTATATGTCAGTCAAGGAAGCTGAACAAATTATTTCGGCTTTGTCTTATTTTGATTCTTTGCCACGGTTAAAAAAAATCAAAGTAGAGGCGCTTGTATATTTCGCTGATTATTTCCTGTCTTTTTATTTGCAGGATGAAATAGGCAATTTAGTTTTATCAAATATTATGCTTTTACCGCGAGTCCTTAAAATGTGTTGCATATTAATGCCTTATCAACATTTTTATTTTACTATGATGGATTTTGCTTGTGACTTACTCGAAATCCCATATATTTATCATGTAGAAACATTAATGAAACCTAAAAAAAGAAAACATGATGACACTTTAGATCCTAGTGAATATGTTTTATCAGAAATAACAAAAGAATTGAGAAATAAAACAAGACAAAGATTGCATAAAATGTCACTAGAATACATGCTTTGTAAATTATGCAACACTGAAATGATTATTTCTACAAAAACTAGAAACATTGCTTATATGATTTGTTGCAATAAGCCAGTACATCAAAAATGTTTTGATGATTTTATTCAAAAATCAAATTTGTATCATAGGACTGAAACAATAAAATGTCCTTACTGTTCCATTGAATGGGTACATGAAAAACCACGGGTTGGTCATGAATGTTTGTTATGGTTAATGAGAAAATCATCTGACACTTCCTTGTTAAATCAAAAAAAAAACCAAAAGTTTGTTTATTTGATAAGAAATAAAAAGTTTGAAACAAATATTTTTGTCTTATGTTACATTTTAAAAATGAAATATTTTATAACATATACAGCAGTAGCTTACAAAAAGTCTCTGAGAATAAAGAAACAAAACTACAATAACTTAAGGTAATACAGTATAACGAATAAGGCAACGAAGTTAACCAATAAGGCAGCAAAGTTATATGACAACGAATAAGGTAACAAAGTAAATGAAGGAGGCAGCGAAATCAGATGAACTTTTCTGACGCAGACTACAGGGAATTCTTTGCAGGAAAAGCATTGCGATTAATGCTTTAAAGGTAAAGCTAAAGATTTGCTTTTGTGAGTTCATTAAAAATTGCTGTTGAGTCAACTGTTCACTGAGAGCTAAAAATTAAATTTGTTTCATTTTCACATAATTAATTCCTGTTACATACATACAATTTGTGGTAAAATTAATTGTAACAATGCTTGTATGGGAACGATTCGCAACAAACTCACAAAAGTAGCTTTTCGCTAATCTAGTAAAGAAATATTAGTCATAGCCTCTAGAGGTCTTCAGTGTGCTAAGTATCGTATAGTTTAAGATAGTTTTAGAAATGCTCACTAGAGGTCTTCAGTAAGCAGAAAATGCCTTGTTTATATTAGTCACCAGAGGTCTTCAGTGTAAAACCATGCACATAGTTTTAGTGACTCACACTAGAGGTCTCCGCTGATTTAGTAAAGTAATGTCAGTCCTAGCCTCTAGAGGTCTATAGAGTGCTAAATATGGTATAGGTCTCAGAGAAGGAATTGGTTCCGCACTATAATTTAATGTAGCGCGAAATGCGATAGTACCCATTGGAACATGTTCATTTTCTAAAAATCACCCCAGAATTAATAGATACATCCTTCCTTCATAATATAGGCTGACTTAAAATATGAATTGACCACGAAAATTTTGAGCACTGGACTATAGCGTAAAAACACCCTGATTCTGCCTAAATCTGCACTGAATAAAATGTAGATTCACTTTTTCCAATTTAACCTTTGAAAAAATAGGTAAGCACTTTGAGAAATGCCCTCCTGGTATTTTATTCAAAGCAGCAAATGTTCAACAATATGTGTAGTGGTTTTATATTTATTGGCATTATTTTCAACATGGTTATTGACCATTCAGTGTGCCTGCAGTATTCACTTCTGACCACAATCGTATATGACTTCCGGTTTTCTGCGGGATTTCCTTCACTGAGACCTACTATTAATGGGCTGTGTGCATGTCTTGTCTATAATTGAGATTTTTATAATCCAATAGATGTTTTTACACAGGCCCCTAGGTTTTATGCTCCTTGGACCGCTCTATCTCATGATATAGGGTGCCTTTCAGGCCAAGTAATACCCAAAATCAGCCTGATTTCTATGTCTCTGTCCGAGGACACCGCCCTCTTCATCTTTGAGTCATTTTCATGACAAGCAGTGCCTCTAGGATTATCAAATTTGGCATGGATATTCTTTTGATTTTTCTCTATATTGTGTAAGTGTCCTTGTTGCAGTTTACTGTGGATATAATTGACAAATTATGAAAAATTGTAGAAAAATACATAAAAATCACTGCAAAAAGTACACAATATTCACATGCCATGCCTGGGAAGATTTATGAGAGTATGTAACATGGATACTGGGTAATACAATCCTACATTTCTAGATGATTTCAAGGAAATGTCCCAAAATATTATACCCTGGATAGTTTTCTTGAAGCGGTAGATATACCATTTGCGGTGTCAGTGCCTAACTTAACTAATACAGATGATATGTCAAAGCGCAAAAATAACCCCTCTCTGTACTACCTAGACTAGCTGCAAGTGGCCAATACTACACAGATACGAAATGCCTACCCTGTTAAGAATAAGGTAAAAATAAATCGGGCCTATCAAAATAATCTGCACTATGCCAGTGGCCCTAGACTGAAATGAACCTGCAGCGCGGCCTGCGGACCACTCCGACATCAATATAAACATGATTTTTCCTTGATTTTGGACACATTTTAGAGACCTATGAACACATTTTCCATAGAATTTGGCAAAAACAATCCTTCTTTAAATAATTAATATAGAAAAAAACTGATTTGAGGGGTATTTTCCTTTTTCATGCTAATCCCCCATATGCTTTAGGTCTCAGAGAAGGAATTGGTTCCGCACTATAATTTAATGTAGCGCGAAATGCGATAGTACCCATTGGAACATGTTCATTTTCTAAAAATCACCCCAGAATTAATAGATACATCCTTCCTTCATAATATAGGCTGACTTAAAATATGAATTGACCACGAAAATTTTGAGCACTGGACTATAGCGTAAAAACACCCTGATTCTGCCTAAATCTGCACTGAATAAAATGTAGATTCACTTTTTCCAATTTAACCTTTGAAAAAATAGGTAAGCACTTTGAGAAATGCCCTCCTGGTATTTTATTCAAAGCAGCAAATGTTCAACAACATTTGTAGTGGTTTTATATTTATTGGCATTATTTTCAACATGGTTATTGACCATTCAGTGTGCCTGCAGTATTCACTTCTGACCAAAATCGTATATGACTTCCGGTTTTCTGCGGGATTTCCTTCACTGAGACCTATAGTTTAAGATAGTTTTAGGAATGCTCACTAGAGGTCTTCAGTAAGCAGAAAATGCCTTCTATAAGCCACCAGAGGTCTTCAGTGTAAAACCATGCACATAATTTATATCAGCCACCAGAGGTCTTCAGTGTAAAACCATGCACATAGTTTTAGTGACTCACACTAGAGGTCTCCGCTGATCTAGTAAAGTAATGTCAGTCCTAGCCTCTAGAGGTCTATAGAGTGCTAAATATGGTATAGTTTAAGATAGTTTTAGGAATGCTCACTAGAGATCTTCAGTAAGTAGAAAATGCCTTCTATAAGCCACCAGAGGTCTTCAGTGTAAAACCATGCACATAATTTATATCAGCCACCAGAAGTCTTCAGTGTAAAACCATGCACATAGTTTTAGTGACTCTCACTAGAGGTCTTCGCTGATCTAGTAAAGTAATGTCAGTCCTAGCCTCTACAGGTCTATAGAGTGCTAAATATGGTATAGTTTAAGATAATTTTAGGAATGCTCACTAGAGGTCTTCAGTTAACAGAAAATATTCTGTTCATATGAGCCACCAGTGGTTTTTTTTCCCTGAGATAAGAAATACTTTCAAAGTTATCAAAAAAAGATTTTATTGTTTAAAAATAAGATATATTTTTAAAATGAATGTTTCTTCTCCTTTTTACATTAATTTACCTTCTAATACTATTCATCCCTCTCGAGAAAACAAAACAAGCAAATTTTGGGTTAAATTACCTTCTATTTTAATTTTACAAGGAGAATGGGAAGTGGGATTAGTAGAAGTAAACATACCAGTTTCCTGGTATAATTTCCCAGAATTTCCAGAAAAAAATAGGACTTTGGTAGTAGAAAGAAAAGATTTCAGGTTGAAGCAAGACGTGAATAAAATAACTTCATTAGATGAAATAGAAATAAAAAAAAGATATGTCGTGCAAAAAATTCCATATGGAAATTATACTTCTTTAGATAGTTTAATAAAAAGCATAAATGCAGCCTTGAAAAAAATAGACGCATACCCTGACGATGAATTTTTTCGAAAAAGTAGAGAACCATATGTGAAAACTGAGCTGCAAAATTTAAAACCCATTTTAAAGGTAGGGAGAGGAGACAAAGTTGTTATGTCTAAATATTTAAGTAATGTACTGAGATTGGATATATCTGAAGAAATAGACAACGAAGCTGAGATCGAAAACAGCGACGTTATAACTTTTTCAGGGCTTCCATTGAATAGTTTATTAGATTTTCAGATTTTAATGAGCACTACTTTAAGATACAAACATTATAAATATTTTCATGCGGGAGGTGTTCCTAATTTGCATCACGTTTCTTCTAATATTTATATTTATACTGATATAGTTGCAAATGAAATTGTAGGCGATCTTCAAATTCCTTTATTGAGAACTATTCGTTGCAGTGAAAAATTCGGAGACGATATAAAGGAAGTTTTTGTCTCTCCGTACTATAAAAAGGTGAAAAAAAGTGAAATACAAGAAATCGAAATAACTATATGTGACGATGTGGGAAAGTTGGTTCAATTTGAATATGGAACAGTTTTTTTAGTTCTTCATTTTAGACCTATAAGAAATGAAAAAAAGTAAAGCTTTCAGAAATTTAATCGTAGAATATGATTTAACTCCTGCTCTTCACAAATATGATCCTGATTTATTTTTACTTAATCAGACCAAAAAAATTAAAAAATTAATTTTGAAGAAAAAAAAAAAAGAAGGGGGGGTTAAATTTCAATTATCGTTATGCACAGTGTTAGGAAAATATAATCTAGAAAACAATGAATATTTTGAAATTCAACCATGGTTCCAAAGTCCTGTTCAAGTAAACTTTGATTCTCATAACGTAGAAGAATTAATAAGAAATTCCTTTTCTGTGATATTAGGTTTTTTCGATGCTTTTTTGCACATGGGGTCAGGATGGTTTTTAAGAGAAATAAAAGTGTTACGCCTCTCTGTTTTTAAATATAATCCTTTTGGAGGTGAGAAAAAAGGGAAAGAAAGCATTATTCAAAGAAAAAAATCAGTTCTTAATATAAAAGGAAGCAGCAAAAAATGCTTCGTATACTCTGTTTTAGCAGGATTACATAAAATTCCTCACAATGCAAACTTGGCTAAGTCGTACGATATTTTTTTAGAAAAATTAAACCTTTCTTTTCTTTCTTTTCCTGTGAAATTGAGTGAAATTCCAAAGTTCGAAAAGAAAAATAATCTTACTGTAAATGTCTTTGGCCTTTTAGTATCTGAAAAAAAAGAATTTCAGCCTTTCCCTATGTATATTTCAGTCCTTTCTTCTCCCCTTACTGAAGGAAGACATATTGATTTATTATTATTTAATGATCACTATTATCTTATCAGAAATTTACATAAATTTATCAGACCATTCTTTTGGAAAAAAACTAGGTACTTTTGTTACAAATGTTTGATATCATTTTGCTCAAAAAAAAAATATGAAATGCATGTTAACAACAATTGCAAAACTAACGTATACAGTGGTCAGGGTTATTCTACTCCACCGAAAGGGACTTTCTTGAAATTCGTTGACCATAAATTTAAAGTTAAAAGTCCTTTTGTGATATATGCAGATTTTGAATGTTATAATCGCACTATAAGCAAAATATACAAAGGGAAATCGTGTTGCTCCAAAGAACACAAATTAAATGCCTTTGGAGCTATATTAATTTCTAAATATGAAAAATACAGTCAAGATCCTGTTATATACGTAGGAAAAAATGTGATAGAAAAATTTGTTTCTTACTTATATAAAAAAAGAGCTGAAATTTCGTATATTTTAGATCATAAGAGAAAACCTTTGTCTTTGTCTTCTGACGATATTTCACATATATAGTGAAGCAAAAAAATTGTTACATATGCGGGATATCTTTCACCGAAAAAGGTATAAGAAAAGTTTTAGATCATGCTCACATAGGACAAGAAGGAAAAGGAAGAGATTTAAATTATGCTTGCAATAGATGTAATCTTACTTACACTAGTCTTAGGATGGACAATTTAAAGATACCAATTATAATTCACAACAGCATGAATTATGACACTCATTTTCTCATCCAAAAATTATATAAATATATAAACCAGAGCACCATATCTGTGATTGCTAAATCATCTGAAAAATTTCTTACTTTAAGTTTCGAAAATTTTAGAATTATAGATTCCTTCCAATTTTTACCTACGTCCCTTTCAAAATTAGCTGAACTTTTGCAAGAGAAAGGTTTAAAAGATTTCGTTCAAACAAAAAAACATACTTCAAACAAAAAAATGATTCCTTATATGATAAGAAAAGGTGTCATGTGCTATGATTACATTGATTCTTGGTCTGTTTTGAAAGAAAAAAAATTGCCGCCTATAGACAAATTTTATTCTACTTTAACCAAAAAAAATATAACTGAGGACGATTACTGTCATGCTATTCATATGTTTAAAGCATTAAAATGTAGAAACATAAAAGATTATTTGAAAGCCTACTTGAAAATAGACGTTTTGCTTTTATGTGACGTTTTTGAATCTTTCAGAGAAAAGGCCTTAAGTTATTACGGTTTAGACCCTGCTCATTTTCTAACGGCACCTAGTTTGAGTTATCAAGCTATGTTGAAACATACAGAAGTTGAACTAGAGTTGCTTTCTGACATCGAAATATATAATTTTATAGAAGGCGGTATAAGGGGTGGCATTACTAATGTTTCTCATAGGTATGCGAAAGCTAATTCTTCCGACGAAATCATCTTTTACATAGACTGCAATAACCTTTACGGCAAATGTTTAGCAGATTTTTTGCCTCACTCAAATTTCAAATGGCTAACCCAAAATCAAATTCAAAAACTAAACATAGAAAGCATTTCAGATCATAATGAAACAGGATACATACTGGAGGTAAGTTTAACTTACCCTGACTGTCTTCATGACATGCACAACGATTTTCCTCTAGCTCCACAAAAAATAGAAATAGAAGAACAAGAATTATCTCCGTATGCAAAAGAAATATTGAAAAAAACTGAAACGTCCTACAAAAAAGGAGGAAAAAAGCTTATATGCAATTTAAAAGACAAAAAAAATTATGTAGTGCATTATCGTAATTTAAAATTATACCTTGCATTAGGTTTAAAGATAAATAAAATTCATCGTGTTTTAAGCTTTCATCAGAAAGATTGGATGAAATCTTACATTTTGTTCAATAACAGAGAACGAACTTTGGCTACCTCTGCTTTCGAAAAAGAATTCTTTAAGTTATTAAATAATGCAGCATTTGGTAAAACAATGGAAAATGTCAAGAAAAGAACTAACATGAAATTAACTTCAGACCCTAAAGAAAGTGAAAATCTTATAAAAAAACCTACTTTTAAATCTCTTCATATATTTCAAAAGGACTTTGTAGGAATACAAAGCAGCAAAGAAAAACTTTTACTAGACAAACCGATCTACATTGGGTTTTCTGTTTTAGAGTTATCTAAACTATGGATGTTTAATTTCCATTATAATATCATGTTGCCTAAATTCAAAGACGTACATATTCAACTGTTATATACAGACACAGATTCTTTAGTGTATTACATAAAAGATACAAATTATCTTAAAAAAATAAAAGATCTAAATAATTTTTTTGATTTTTCTAATTTACCTAAAGATCATTTTTTGTATGATGAAACGAACAAAAAGGTCTTAGGTAAATTTAAAGATGAAGCAGGAGGGAAAAAAATAAAAGAATTTATAGCTCTCAGGCCAAAAATGTATTCAATTTTGTTTGAGAAGGGGGAAGAAGAGAAAAAAATAAAGGGAGTCAAAAAAAGTAGCATAGAAACTATAAGGCACAACGACTTTAAGCTTACCTTAGTCCAAAATAGAATAAAAGAAGCAGAATTCGATAACATAAGAAGCATAAAACACAAAGTGTACACTATGTCTCAAAGAAAGATATCTCTTTCTCCTTTTGAAGATAAAAGATATTTGAGAAGAGGAGGAATTAAATCTTACGCATATGGTCATTATAAGATTCCCCCTTTAAAAAGAAAAATGAAAGAAATTCCATTTGAAGATATTCATTCAAAAAGAAGAAAAGTTTGTGAGATAAAGACAAAAATACAATAGCAAACTATCTGCAAACAAACAAAATGAGTAAATCATCTAAATATCCTACTTTAGCTTTTGGCAAAAGGAAAAGAATAGACATAAATAAATTCAAAGGAAAAATATACTTACATTTTCATGATATGGTAAAAGACAAAAGTATTTCTCTCCTTAAAGAAGAATATGATTTACTCTTTGAACTAAGGAATAAAATAGATAAAAAAATAGATAAAATTAAAAAAATTAGTGAAGAAGAAAAGCCTGGAAAGACTAAGAACACTAAGAAAAAGAAAGAAAAATCAAAGTCTCATAGCGACAGCAGCAGCGACGATAACATAGCCTCTAGTGACAGTGACAGCGATTGAAAACCTTAGTGAGATGAGAGCTACAGCAAAAAAGATTACAAGATATCTACGGTCAAAGTATCTTTGTTTTGAATTAGATAAAAATATACATAAAATGCCTGTTAAGTGTGAATATTGTGGAAGAAAAGGGAGAATAGTTCAAGATAAAAAATATTGTGAAAAATGTCAAAAAAGCATGGTTCAAGAATGTATAAGGTGTCATAAACCTTTTCATTCTCTCCATTATTTTTCTGCTGACGAAAATCATTTGAGATGTAATTCATGCCATACACAATATCTCAAAGAAAAAATGAGGAACAAAGCTAAGTCTGCTCAAAATAAATTGAAGCTAATTATCGACGAAAAAATCAGCGACACAGAAAATTCTAGCTCCGAAGAATCAGAAGGAAAAGACAACCTGACAGCCTCTCCTTTGCCTGAAGACGAAAATGAAAATCGAAGCAAAAAAAGAAATAAAAGAAAAGCAGGGACTAGCATGACAGAAGATGAAGAAAGTGAGAAAGAAGAAAAAGAAGTCAAGAAAGGAAAAAAACAGAAAACTATTTGTTCCACTAAAGGTAAAACTGTGTTGAAGAAAACCGGAAACGTAAGAAAACATGCACAAAAAACTATAGGAACTAACACAAACCAAACTAGAATACCTGATGGGTTTATTCCTATATACACTAATATCTATGCTATAGAATAATATTTCTTTTATAAGGCAAAAAGATTTTTTTGTTTCATTTTTTCACGGAAATCCGGAAACTTGCATTGCATTTAATGACTTTATTCACGCGTAAAAATGGGTTAAAATCTGTGCTAATATGCCCCGTTCTGTGAATTTATGCATTGGCAGAAAGTACACCTCAATGGAGGAACTTGCGCTAATGCCAAGTTTTTTATGGTACATATATTTTAAAACCTATGTGTCAGCAAAAAGTACATCTCGAAAGAGAAATTTGTGCTCTTGCTCAACTCATAAGGGGATAAAATATGTCTCTACCTTTTTTTCTTGGAATGGACGCGTATCGGATTTCCATTTTGTTTCGCGTGCACGAAAAAAGTTGTGTCATTCATTTATTTAAAAATGTTGTGAAAAATGTTTTGTCTGAATGCTGTTGCAAAAGATGTCGTTCATTCATCAAAAATTATATCACCTACTACTCTGAGATGGTTCTATTTTCATGTTCATAAGCAAATATTTTTCAAACATGGACAAAGAAAATATTTTGAAAAAAATTTATTTCACTCCTTCTCATCCTTCATCTTTTTCTTCTGTGAAAAAATTATATGAAGCAGCTAAAAAAATAGATGAAAATATAACGAGAAAGGACGTGCTAAATTTTCTCCGTAACACTAGAACTTATACTTCACATAAGAAAATAATATATAAATTTCTTCGAAGAAAAACAATAGTGAAAGGCATAAACGATCAATGGCAAATTGATTTAATAAGTATTTTTAACCTTAAAGATCAAAACAATGGAATAAAATATTTATTAGCCTGTATAGATTGTTTTTCACGTTATGCTTATGTTGAACCTTTAGTGAACAAAACTGCATATGTCACTCTAGACGGCTTCAAAAAAATTTTGTTAAAAAGCAATGTTAAGCCCAACTTAATACAATTAGATGAAGGAAGCGAATTTAAAGGTGTTTTTCAAAATTTTTTAAAAGAAAATGAAATAAAATTTTTCAGTACTTCTCAAGACACTAAATGTGCTATAGTAGAAAGATTCAATCGTACCATACAAGACAAAATATATAAATATCTTTCTTTCAAAAAGAGTCTGAGATATATAGACGTTCTACAGGATTTAGTTAAAAGTTATAATCATAGTAAACATAGAACATTAGGAATAAGTCCTTCTGAAGTAACCAAATCAAACGAAAAAAAAATATGGTTAAAGCAATACGGAAAATATTTGTACAGCAAAAGAATTAAACTGCCTTTTAAAGTAGGAGATAAAGTACGAATAAGTAAATATAAGATTGCTTTCAGAAGAGGGTATTCTTCTCATTGGAAAGAAGAAATTTTTCAAATAGCATATGTTCTTAGAACATGGCCTGCTACTTATGTGTTAACAGACAAAAATAATGAAATATTGAGTGGTAGTTTTTATAAAGAAGAATTAAACAAAATAAAAGGAAAATAAAAAATGGAAGACATAGAATTCCCTGTTTTCAATGCATGTATTAGAATTCCATTTTCTATGATCATAGCAGGACCAAGCAACAGTGGAAAAACTACTTTTGTGTATGATCTATTAAAAAATAATGAGCGAATAATAGAAAAAAAAATAGACTATGTCATATGGTGTTATGGTCAAACCCCTCCTGCTAAAAAAGACTTTATGGAGGGGAAAAGCATAACATTTTTGAACGGTATTCCTTCTTCTTTTGATAAATATATAAAACCTGACCTTAATGGACTTGTTATTTTAGATGATTTAATGAAAGAATGTGGAAATAATCCTGAAATAGGAAAACTTTTCACTCAAACATGTCATCATGAATCGATAAATGTTATATATATTTCACAAAATTATTATTCTGAAGGAAAAGAAAGGCAAACTGTTAATAGAAATGCGACGTATTTAGTTATTTTTAATTCACCTTTAGATCAAACTGTCCCTCTAACATTAGGGAGAAAACTGTTGCCTAAAAATTATAAAACTTTCGTTAATATTTTTAATGAAGCAACTAGGAAACCACATTCCTATCTTTTAATAGATGGTCATCAAAAAACTCCTCAAGAATACAGATTTAGGAGCAACATATTTGACATAGGACAAGAGGTGTATATACCTAACAAAACATAAAACAGAAACAACTATACATGTATGAACCAACATAAAGTTCATGAGATTGAATAAAATATATGAAAAAAATAAAAGTTTTTGTGTGAAAGAATGCCACCGTTAAAGAAAAAAATGCCTGTTTCTAAAAGAAAAGGCAAAAAAACAATAAAAAAGAAATCAATTGTAGCAAAAAGAAAAAAAAGAACTAGCTGCAAACAACCAAAAAGAAAAATCAAGAAGAAAGCAGCAAACATCAGATCAGTCAAAAGATTAGCTTTTTTGACAATGTTAGGAAACACAAAAAACAAAAGAAAAAGAGATTTGTTAATAGAATATGCAGATAAAGAAGATTTAGATTCTATATGTCAGTGCATTTTTAATGTTCTTACAGGAAACATTAAATTAAATTCAGTGTCTTATTCAAAGTTAAAAAAATACAAGAACACTTTAAGATATCTTATTAATAGACGTGTGAATAACAAAAAAAGGAAAGCAGTTTTAAAACAAAAAGGTGGATTTCTCTCTCTTCTCCTCCCTTTAGCAGTGTCCTTAATAGGAGGATTGGCAGGTGCAAAAAATTAATATTATGGCTAGCTTCAAAAAAAGTATCGTTATACCTTTAGCAACTTACAAAAAATTATCTTCAGCAAAAAATCATGCTAATGAAAAAAACACTGACCAAGAAAAAAATCCTGCTCTCGAAAGGCAACAAGAATTATTAGCGCAAAGAATGTATAACGTGAAACCGTATAAGATATTAAGCACAAATCAAAATATAGCTAAAGACTCGGCTTTCATGTATTCTGCTCCTACAGAAAAAAAACAAGAAATAATACCAGGTATATCAATACTTGAGATCTTATCCAACATAAGACAAGCACAAATTCCTTACATAAAAGAAATTCTCAAAAAAATGATAGAACTGAACTATCTATGGAATGAACATGGTGAAATTATCATCAGAGGTAAACTAATCAGAAATTCTAATGTGATAAGCATCATGAAATTCTTTTCAAATGCAAGCATAAAAACAGAACCTATAGGAACAGAAGAACTTTGGGTTAATATATCTAATCATATTCCTAAATCGTGGTTTTTAAATAAGCCAAAAATAACTAAAAAAAACAATCGTCCTTATATCATAAAAAAATATCCTTTAGAAGATCAAAACATGGAAGACAAACAAAGAAATGAAAGCAATTATTCTACAGATGCTACAGACGATGAATTTTCTGAAGACGGCAATTTGGATGAAACTCTTCTTCAAGAAAAAGAAAAGCCCCTTCTGAAAAAAACAACTACAGAAGACACTGAAGATAAAAATAACGACACCGACTATCTTTCTGAAAATGAAGAAGACAAAATAGGAGAAGCCAGCGGAGGCATAGTGAAAACTCCAATAAAAAATATCCCTCCTCTCCCTTTCGAAGAAAAGCAACCCAGCAAAGAAAGAGACGTAAAAATATCTTACCCAAGCCCACAAGAAGACGTCTTCGGGAAAATTAAAACAAACAAAAATTTGTCAGGAAAGCCGTCACCTTATTCTACTCGATCTGGAAGAAGAACCAAAAAAAACCCAAGATATTCTTCTAAGGAATGGGCATCTGACTGGTAGAGATAAATTGTTTTGAGATAAATCAAAAAAAATAAATAAAAATACATCAAAATGTATTCTAACGATTCACCTGAAGATATATATTATAAACATTTTTTAACTAAGCGATCTTATCCTTATGATGTACAGTATGGAAAAGGATACTATTCTTTAACCCCCTTCATAGGAAGCAGAAATCAAAAAGGTTATGGGCTAGGTGGTATTTTAAAAGGATTGTTTAAGACAGTTATTCCTTTGGTGAAACCTGTTGTGGCATCAGCCGCAAAAGGAATAGGAAAAAGAGCCTTAACAGGAGGAATTAAAGTAGCAAAAAATGTCATGAAAGGTGAAAACTTTAAACGAGCTTTAAAAAGAGAAGCTCAAGAAACTTTGTCTGATTTAGGCAAAGAAGTTATTTCACATGTAACCAAGAAAAGAAAAGTTAATAAAACGATCACAAATAAAAAAAGAAATAGATTTAGAAGAAATTTCAAAAAAGATATCTTTGGTTAACATAAAATAACCTGAGATTACTGAAAAGAAGAGAAAAACAAACAAATATTTTTGAAGTTTGTTCATCACCTTAAAAAAATGTCATTGTTAGACGAAGATCCTTGTTTTTGTGTAGCCTCGGAATTTGATTTTACTCATGTTCCTCCAACAGATATAAGTAGAGTTAAAACTTATTATGAAAAAGTTGAGCCCACTGCTTCTCCTAACAGCACTACAGTTCAATTCACTTTAAAATCTAAACATACAGATTTCATTTCTTTGCACGACAGTTTTATTCGAGTGTCTGGCAAAATATTAAAAGCTGACAAACAAAATCCAGATGCTCCAGCTAACGATGGGACAATAAACGATAAAGCTAAAGTTTTTCCAGTGAATTATTTTGCTTCTACTATGTTTAAAAATGTGAAACTTTCTATAGCAGGAATACGAATATCAGACAGCAATGATTTGCACGGGTATAGATCTATTCTGGAATATATTTTAAGTTATGATCCAACCACTGCTAAACACTTGGGAGCTTTGGCTATGTATTACAAAGACGATAAAGATTTCAACGAAGTAACAAATGTTAACAGCGACGATCATAATTCTGGAGTGAAAGCACGTTATAACAAAACTAAAAACGGGAAATTATTTGAAGTCATAGGACGAATTCATAATGACCTTTTTGCTCAGGTCAAAGTGTTACCTGGAGATCTGCCTCTTACTATAGAATTTGATAGAGCAGACGAAGACTTTTGTTTGATGTCTAAATTAGGAACACAAAAATACATAATAGACATACAGGGCATACATTTATTCATAAAAAGAATAAGAGTGTCTGAAAAATTCCATAAAAAAATAATGGATGCTAGAATGGTTACTCCGTATTGGGATTATCCTGTGAACAAAATAGACATGAAATACGTCACTTTTGGTCCTCAGAAATCTATTTTGCAAGCCTCTCATATAGTGAACAACACTCCTCTTCCAAAAAGAGTCATCATAGGGTTAGTTCATTTAGATGCCTTTACAGGAAGTCATAATCGTAATCCGTTTCAATTTGAGCACTTCAAAGCTAAGGAAATAGAACTGAAAGTGAACGACGGTGGAACTCCTTTTTATCACTATGAATTAGATTACCCTAATGATTTATACAATATGGCCTACCTAGCTCTTATACGGTCTACAGGTTCAATTTTCAGAGACGATACGATAGATATTTCTTTCGACGAATTCAAAAAAGGACATTGTCTTTACTGTTTTGACATATCTAAAAACGGAATAACGTCAGGCACATTCGAATATTCAGAAAATGGTTCTTTAGGATTTGTCATAAAACTAGAAGAAGAATTAACCCATGGAGTAGCAGCTATCGTATATTTAGAACATCATGAACTCCTGAGATTAGATTCTAGCAATATATTAAGAGCAAAATCTGAAACAGCATAATTCCTAAAAATGAATGGAACGGAAATAAATTTTTTCTTGCAGAAAATTAAAAGAAAAAAAGGAGGAAATTATGGTGTTTATTCAGCTGACACTATACCTGCAGTGAAATCATTTCCTACAGGTTATGTAGTCAACACCGACAACAGTAACTTACCCGGAGAACATTGGATAGCTTTTTATTATGAAAAACCACGTAAACTAGCTGAATATTTCGATTCATATGGCTTCAGTCCTATGCGAAAGAGTTTTCTGAAAGCTTTGCCAAAAAAATATAAATATTCCTCTCATTCTATTCAAGGACTTTTTTCTATGACTTGTGGTTTATATTGCTTGTTCTTTTTAGAAAAACGAGCTGAGAATAAGACAATGCAACAAGTTATATCTAGCTTCACTTCAGATCCTGATTGGAATGACAGTAAAGTAAAACAATACTTTTTAAAGAAAAAACAAAATAATCGAAGCAAAAAGAAATCCTTGTTTTGTAACAAACAAATTTGTTCTACAAAAAATAATTTTCTAAGAACAACACAAAAAAGAAAAAAAGATTAATGTATTATTTCTTTTTCATCTTGTCTTGGAAATTATTTGCCGATTTATTGGAACTGATCATCATAAAAAGATATTTTTTTTAAAAAAATGAGCGAACATAAAACAAAAGAAGGAAGCATGAAAAGTTTAAGCAAAATAAATAATTTGATTTCAAACGGGAAAGTAGGAGCAGGAGGAATAGTTTTTACTCTTATTTTAAGCATCGTAGTCATTATCTTAGAAACGCGTAAACAATCTATCTCCCCTTCTTTACAGAAAGGAGATGAAATATTTTTGTCTTGTACAGAAAGCGGAAATATTTATCATAACAATGAAAAAACTCAAACTTTCCTGTCTTGTTTTGTAACTAATGTAAATCACAGAAAAACATGGACATATCCTGTCATAGGATCTTCTGTTTCTAACCATGACTTAAAATCTACTCAAATAAATGAAAACCGAGATATTGATAACATAATGTACGAAAAAAATAATCAATTACTAACTACTATTGCAAATCAAGAACATTTGCCCGACTCAAATGTATTCACTGAAGAAACAAAAGATCCTGAGATACTCAAATAATTATAAGAATGAACATCTTTCTCGTGTGAGACCTAAAAAAAATATATAAATTAAGATTATTTCTCAAGTCTTAATCATGGATACAAAAGGGAACAATATGATTTTTGAAGTAAAGCGCAATGAAATACTTGAAAAAATATGCTTACATCAAGGCACTTATATATCTCTGTTAGAAGAAGAAAGACGTGAACACATTAATATCATAAAAGAGGAAGAAAAAAATAATCTCCATCTTACTTTACAATTAAGAGAAGCACGAAATGAAAATATGAATTTAATGGCTCACAGGAAGGCATACAACTTAGCTAAAGCAGAGAGAATATATAACATCAGGAGAGGTTCTTATCCGTATGGTCGTACAGTAGCCGACGGTGATGACTCAGAAGAAGGCAGTAAAATTGTAGCAGACGGTGAAACTTGTGATGTGCCAGATTCTATGCCTTCTGATGTTTTAATGGAGACTTATAGGAATAAGCCAAACGAAGCTTTTCATTTAAATTCAGAAAAAAAACATGAAAGTGATTAAGAAATAAAAACATAGATGAGATAAGTGAACAAACAGACTTTATGTGAATACTGATCTGCGTCAAAGTAACATGAACAGTTATTCTGATTGGAAGCCTTCGCTAGAAGACGGGGTGTGTCCTGATTGCATACATAAGATAGAAACCCTTGAAGAAACAAGAAAAAGGCAACAAAACCAATTTCGCATTCTTAGAGCAGAGAGAAAAAAGAATCAAGAAATAATAAAATCTTTAGGAAACAAAAATAATATTCTTGTGCAACGAATCACAGAAAAACAAGAGAAACTTTTGTCTGGCTTCATGAGCAGAACACTACGCTGATATGGGAAAGTACACTTTTAAAATAAAAAAACTGTTGAAACACACAAACTGGGAAGACGATATAGCCATTAAATACATAAAATCTAAAAAAGAAAAAATAACTTGCAACAATTCTTTCTTGAAACTTCTCTTGCAACATTTCGAACAGGTTTTAAGGCATAGACAAATGATATGTTTCACTTTTTACCTTTTAGAAAACGTATTTGACAAAAAAGATAAAATGTGTTTAACAGAACGAATAATGGTGCATGACTTATCTAAGTTTTCAATGAAAGAAGCCATAGGTTACACCTTTAAGTTCCATACTAAAAATGGACCAAAAAATTCTCAAGAAAAAACAACTTGGGAAAATGCTTTATTTCATCACTATGAAAACAATGATCATCATCCTCAATATTACAGAGAAGGAAATATGAGAAAATATGCTTTAATTGAAAGTGTGATAGACATGTTAGCTTGTCATGTAGAACGAGATCTGAAGCCAGAAGAAATAAATGTTCATGGTATTTTAGACGGAGATCTTTCTATCACCAATTTTTTGGACATAAATCCAATATACTTAGAAAGATATACTGAAGAAGATAAAGAAAAAGTGAAAGAATATCTGTCTTCGTGGAAAGATATTTTGTCTTGCAACTTATCTAAATAAAAAAAATGATTAAAATGAAAAATATAGGTAGTCTTAAAATATATGAAATTTTTTTGTTATTGTTTCTTTTCTTTTGTGCTACATATGGATTCATAAGCGTTATATACTATTTCATACATGGATTAATAACTGCTATAATTTTTTATCCTGTTTTCTTTTCTTCTATGTCTATTTATGCTTAATATAAATTTAACCGATATACCTGTTTTGTAACAATCTGGAACTTAATTTTACTTCCTTGAGATAAGATATAATCCTCATGTTACGAGCATCTAAAGTTCTTCATAAGTACATATGTTGAGGAAGTACATGTGTTATTTAAATCATTGGTATATGTATTTTTGATTTATTTCTTTTCCTACTTTTGATTGTCACTCTAATCCTTTGAAGGTAAAAAATGCCTTTACCTACTTATTACTTTCAAGATGATTTAGGATATTCAGATATCTTTCTTCAAAAAATCTCTGTATCGTTAGCACGTCAATGGATGACCTTAGGAGTATATCTTGACATCCCTCATGCTAAACTTGAAAGCATGAACAAGACGAAAACTCCAACTGCTATGGGCATAGAGATGCTGAATAAATGGTGGAGAGAAGTTCCTTACTACTTACGAACAGAAGAACTGATGACAAGTTTAAAGGAAAACCACAGAATAGACTTGGTGGAATTCACTGAAAATTTCTTCAAAGAAAAAAAACTAGAAGAGTATGACGTGGAATCGACCTCCGTGCAAATGTATTTCAGCTTATTGAGTGAAAAAATGTCAAGAGACTGGAAGGACATAGCTACATATCTACATATCACGTCTGACGAAAGAAGAACAATATCGTCCCAGCCCGAACAAGACATAGCTCAATTAACCTTCAATGTCTTAAAAATGTGGCAAAGATCTAAGTACAGTGCTACTCATCAACTGATGAAAGCAGTACACGACATGAAAAGAAATGATGTGCTAAACATGATATTCCTTGAATTCGATAAAAGAACAGGAACAAACTGAAAATGAAAAACTGTCTTTACACATGTGACAATCAAAATAAAATCATATAAAAAATTATTTCATTTTGTTTGTTTGGTTATTTACTTACTTGAGAATCATAACAATAGGCATCACATCATGTCATATAAAACTGAACGAAAATGTCTGTTCTAAAATACAGTAAAATAGCAGGTTCCTTCTCTCCTACTGAAGAGGAAAATAACATAGGGATTCAAATGTACAGTTCATATGACCATACTGTTCCTAATAATACAGCATGTACAATTACAACAGAAGTTAAACTTGCTATCCCTAAAGGTTATTATGGTATAATTTTACCTCTATGCAAATCAAGAAAACATAACTTTGTGTTAATCAACCAAAAAATAATAGACGAAGATTACAGAGGGTATATTACCATTGTTTTATTTAACTTCGGAGAAGAAGACCTAAAAATAAAAAGTGGTGATGCTGTTGCACGACTTGTTTTACAAAAAATTTATCCTATAAAATTAGAAGAACGTTCTAAGCTTGAAAACACTGAAAAAGGTGAAAAAATCTCTCAATTAGCTTACAGCAAAATATATGAAGAAATTTACAATGAAAATCTTAAATATTACAGCAAAGATCGTCTTAAATGAACTAAAACAAAGAAAACATCTCTGTGAATAGCGTTATATTAAACAACAAAACAACTGAAATAACGTTCAGCAAAATGGCGCGTTGTCAAGATTCTTTCTATATTACTCTTGTAAAAGACAAACCAAATACACTGTTAGTAACAACATGTAAAAAATCTGCTTTACTGCCTGCCTCACCTATTCTCCAACCTATTATGCATTATGTTAAAGCATCAACAAAAGCATTGAAGCCAACCAGATCCACAAAAAAATCTGCAGGGTTTGATTTATATAGTGCTTATGATTATATTATTCCTGCTAAAGAAAAAAAATTGGTACAAACTGATATAATACTTTGCATACCTGCAGGATGCTATGGTCGCATAGCACCAAAATCAGGACTTGCTCTTAATCATTTCATTGATGTAGGAGCAGGGGTAATAGATGAAGACTACAGGGGAAAAATTGGTGTTTTGCTGTTTAATTTTGGAAATGAGGTCTTCGAAATAAAACATGGAGATCAAATAGCTCAAATAATATTAGAAAAAATTCTCATCCCTGAGCTAGAAGAAGTATATACACCTGATAAAACCGAAAGAAATGATCAAGGTTTTGGATCAGGCAAAAAGATATCTGCTTCATTGAAAGAAAAAAACGACTATGAAGAAAGTGATTCTGGAGAAAGTGACTCGTCTGAAGAATCAGATATAGAACAATCTCATTTAGCTGATGAAACGTCGTCTGAAGAACAAGAATTTTATTCGGCGGAAGAAGAACCAACTGATGAAAAAGGTTCTCATGAAATCGACCCCTCCGAAAATGAATTAATGTCTTTAGAGGAATTCTTAAAGTTGATTCTAACAAAGAACTAGGTGGCGAAAATTTACTATGGTATTGGTTCAATGAATCACATTATTCATGAAGATTCCAATTATGTTATTCATTGTTATTGTAACTCATTCTCCGCCTCTCTATTCATAAAGGATAAAGGAATAAATTGGATTATCTGTTGGATTGTCTGACTATATGATATGTCTCAAAAAGAACAATAAAGAAAAAATAAAAATATTATGACTTCTCCCCAGGTAGCACAGAGACATTGGCATAACGTTGGGCCAACGTTGGCCCAACCATCGGCTTTACATAGGCTGCCCATCCTGCCTACATAGGCCCGACAGTGCCAACCAAATGCCAATGTAGGCCCAACATTGGCTTTTGGTCGGCAAACATTAGCATCGGCAAATGGTCGGCCAGGGGCCGACCATTTGCCGATGTCCTGCCAACATTGGGCCAATGTTGGCATTTGGTTGGCAAATGCCACTGGTCGGGCCTACGTAGGCCCGATGGGCAGCCAACGTTGGCCCAACGTTGGCCCGACGCATCGGGCCAACGTTGGCAAAATTTTTTGTGCTACCTGGGTCGTTTCACTTGCAATCTACATTTTCTCAAAAATACAGGTCTTTTCTGGATTCTAAATATATCTATAAACGACCTCTTTTATAGATAAATTAAATATATCTATAAACGACCTCTTTTATAGATAATTTAAATATATCTATAAACGACCTCTTTTATAAATAAATTAAATATATCTATAAACGACCTCTTTTATAGATAAATTAAATATATCTATAAACGACCTCTTTTATAGATAAATTAAATATATCTATAAACGACCTCTTTTATAAATAATCTAAAAATAGGAGGTCTTCTCTGGATAATCCAAATATGATGGTCTTTTCTGGATAATATTCAGAAAAGACCATCTATTATACTACTAGCGCGCTGGCTTTTTTGCTAAAAAGAGGGTGAATTTTTTAGCCCCCCCCTCAAGAGGGGTCAAAATTTTTTTAGCCCCCCCCTCGGGAGGGGTCTGAAAATTTTACGCCCCCCCTCAAACCCACCCTCACCCCCCCCCCCCCCCTGTTGATAAATAATGACCACTCCCTTAGTGGGCCGACCCCTGCTGAAGCTGATACCGGTACCTTGTGAGATAAGGACTGATAACAGCTAGCGAGCTGATAGTCCCTGATAGGTACCAGGTGTTACGTAATGCACCCTGAAAAGTCGGCAGTGAATAAAAGGAATTTTCTCATTGGTCAATAATGTATCCGCTAAGTCGGAATACGCGGGGTATTACAGTACTTGGCGTCGACTGCGCGTCTCCTGTGCGTCTGCTCGGGGCGTCTCTCTCGCGCGGGAAAATTTGCTACGGTACGCCTTGCTCTCGTGATTTACTTCCTCCCTACTCTAATAGTTGATAGAGTGAACACAAGGTGTCCCTAGTGAGACCCAAGCTCTTCCATCTACTGAAACTTCTCCCCCAGAACTTTGGTGTTCATTTAGATGTTTTTTGGTGATATAAAGTTTACAATTTTTTATTCTCTTGTGAGTATTTATAAATCGGTCTCTAATGAGGAAGTAAGACTTTTTTTCTCTACTTTACAATGAACCGGTTCTACAAAATTATTGAAATATCTTTCTTCACAGGGAGGACTGTTGTGGCTGTTCCGGTCAGGCGCCACTGGGCCACCACGGCCTGAAGCCACCATGACTGTTGAACAAATCGCAAATCAGGTAAAATATTATTTTCTGGCCCTTAAATATGTTTAATATATAGGCAGATCATTTGGCATCGTAGAAGAGATATCTTTGAAAGAGCAAAGAGTTGTAGAATGTCAATGACATCATTGTAATGGATAAACCTGTGACAGTGACCATCTGCCTGTCTCAGACTCAATGTCTTGTCTGTCAGTTTGACTCTGAGTGTCATTTTAGAAATGATGGAATCAAACCAGGCAAAGACCTTCTCTCACAACTTTTTTTTCAAAGGTCGCACTCAAATCAGTGAATAACCGCACCTTTGTAAACTTGCACCTGATAGACTCGTGAGTTTAAGCCGATGATTTGTATAATTTGGTAGGCTAACCATTCGTTTGGACGAAAAGTAAACTAAGTAAAGTAAAAGATGTGTCAACCTCGTTGCAACACGTTAGGCAGCCATAGAAGGCCGGGGAAAGCCGAGGACTCCTAGCCTGCATGCGTGCACTGAATTCCAGTATTAAATATCAGATATCTCGGAATCTACTAGGCCAAGTAAGTCCAAAATTGACCAGACTATAGCTTTATGTCATTAGACCACTCGCTGAAATTTATACAATTTTTGGTCAAAGGGTTTTAGATTAAATTAACATTTATTGCACCCTGAACAATCACCCCCATACAGTTTCAATGGGAGCAGTGCTTTATCATTCCCCGGCTTCCGGTTGAGAGATCTCGGCGCTTGTTGCGCCCCCTGTAAACAAATGCAGTCTTTCCGTCCATGCCAATGTCACAGGAGTGGAAGATGTAGGAAGTGGATGATTTAGAAATGTAAACAAGGCACTCATCCATTCAATAAATCACAGTCAAATTGACACCACAGGGAGTTATTACCTCTTTGGGAAGTGTGATGCAACCTTACACCCTTAAAATTAAATTAAAGATATTCGAATCAACGTTTATAGCTAAGTGTGATGATTATGATAACAGGTGATAACCACTCAGATTGAGTCTCAGGTATGCAGAGCTGAAATTACTTCTTGGACAACTGACAATATGGGGTGTTAACAACATGTTTTGGCATTCCAACTTGGCTCATCGTCATGTGTACACATTCTAACCTTCCCAAGGGTCATCCAATGCTAAAGTAATGGCTATAATGATATTGTCATGCAGCATGTTTTATATTGGGGGTCTAGATGGGGGGTCCCCATGTCACATGTCGATTTTAAGAAATGGCCATGTCACTTGTCACTAAATTTCTATTTTCCCATGTCCTTGTCACTAGGCTTCATGTCACATGTCGATTTTAAGGAAAGGCCTTGTCTCTTGTCACTAACTTTTTCCTTTCCATGTCCTTGTCATTAAGCTCCATGTCACATGTCGATTTTGAGAAATGGCCATGTCACCCTGTCGAATTTAGGGGTCTAGACCCATTATATTACTCAGACCGCTACAGCTCAGATCAGTCTTTGGTCCTTGGACTCGGAGCAGAAAAATTTCATTTCAAACGTGGGATCCACTGCTCTGTCAAAGGCTGCGTCTTTTGTCAGTTTCTGCAACAGTTGTCACAGATATCGAAAGTTGATTTTTGAGAATCCTGTCGGAAGTTGCTCACAGGTCACTCTGTCTTTGTCGCAGTAGTGGATCTGTTGCTGTGACTTTCTGTCTTTTTTTAGCGCCTCCCACGCCGCGTAGCGGCGGTACCGCGAAGCGGTACGGGAGTGCGCTATGATGATTGCATTTGCCCCATGTGATGAGGTCTCACAATACAAAAGTACTGAATAGAGAAATTGATAATTGTGAAATCTTCTTTATGTCTGCTTTTATGAGAGTTGAGACATGTCATGTCATCAAACACTGGTATACCGACATTAACGGCAGGAGGCGTTTTTTTACGCGGTCACAACTCCATTTCTTGTTATACATTACTGGATGTACCCTTTGACAAATGAAGTGTAAGCCGGTCTGGGCTAATAAAAGTTTATTATTTGTAGAACATAGTAAACCTTTACATTTTATAACATTTGAGACATATGTGTTATAAAATTGGATTAAGAAATACATTTGATGGTGATACGAATGTATTATAATAAATGGCACTTGTGAAGTAAAAGATCTGTGATCTGATTAAAATGTGAGTCTGTAAAAGTTCAAAGTTCTTGGTGAGGGTGGGTGGGTTAAAATCTGACTAGGTCTGTTCTTGACGATCGACAAACGAAGAATGGCGGTATCTTTGTTCTGCAGGTATGAGGAAGTGTGGCAAGGTGAAGGTCACCAGCCTTCTAGAGCTGGTTCCGTGGTGCAGTTCCTTGTCGCCGGGTACCAGCAATGCCATGGCCTGAGATCAATGCGCTCCAATGCCACCAACATGTGCGCCAAGAATCGCAGCCCAACTTGTCACAGTAGTGGATCCAGGGCTTCATTATGCGACTGTTGCCTGTTGGAAGTCCTAAAATGTGGTAGAGCTCTTGCTAACATGAAATCTCAGACTGCGACTACAGTCGGATGTCCTCTAGTAGCAGCCCAGCCCTGGAAAGTAGTGGATCCTGATGAAATGTTTCGTACGATTACTCTCGCAAGACAGTAATCCTTACACATGAAGGGAAGTTGGAAGAGTCAATGGAAGGACAAGTTTGAGAAGCGCACACAAGCGAACCTGACTGAGTAGGCCAAAAGTAATGATCGGGATCTGTTGGAGCGTCTATCCGTCCAATCTTTTGATTCTGATACTCCTGATTAGATTGTATCGGAAGTACCTGGTACCCTCTGATGCTGTGATATCCCACATATATAACTTATAACCCATGGCTTGCACGCAAATCAAAGAATGATATATATGTCTTCCCAAAAGTGGGTTAAAATGCATCACATTACGGTAGTGATAAGTTTATCAACAATGACCCCCAGATGCACCTTATAGCACCGAAGGCTTGAAAATTTCAATTTTAGTACTGTTCTATAGATCAAAACCGCTCGTATAAGCCGCACCCTGAGTTCAGGACAATGCAGGGGCGTGGGAAGCAGTTTCAGAGTGAGTGGGACCAGGGGGTTTTTCTGCAATTTTTGACCTCCCTTTGCTTGACCTTTTGAGGAGTTGGCCAAACGTGGGGGGGACATGTCCCCCATGTCCCGCCTGCTTTCCACGCCCATGCAATGCTATATAATGACATATACAAGAGTATGGTAACTGAACCCTGATTCTGCTACAATAGAACATAGAGGAAAATTACACACTTGCATGGGCAGTAACTATATTTACAGACAGTGTGCAGTTTGGCTATCACAGATACATTAGAATATAGTGAAATGCTGAGTGTATGTTTCTTGTAGTCTAACACGTTTGGCCCATGAAGAGGTATGTAACATGAGTTGGGCATGCCCAGTGCAGTCCTGACAGGCACTTATAGTCAGTGTTCACATAGTTGGCAGATAATCATTGCAACTTGTTAGAGTTAACATGAATTTTTAAGTTTTTTTTGTATATCCCAATATTGAATCTTTTTTGGACACATGAATTATTAATTCTAAAACAAATATTTATTCAATTTCAATGTTAAATCTAAGTTTAACATTCTGTGACAGAAGATAGCCAACTTGGTTGATACATGTATACTATGGGTAGGGTAACATGTTCACTGGTCATAGCTGTCATTATACGAACAAAGAAAGGTGTGAGGAGGATTAGTTCCAGCCGCTGACCATTAACCCCTTAAGGATCACCTTAACCCTTTAAGGGCCGATAGTGCAAAAATGCCTATTTGTTGTCTGTATATAATATAATAACTCATGCAGCAATGACATAGGACATAGAGTCACAATGACATAGAACATAGACGCCAATGACAACATAGGCCAGTGGCCTAAACTTAACCTTCATTAATTTTAATACATTGACAGCAGAGACAGGTCCACTTTACAAATAGTACACTCAGCCACAGAGACAATAGCCGTCCAATACACATTCAAGCTAATTTATAAGAATACCTGGATATTTACATTCAGGTGGATCCTCGTAATGTGAAGAAGATAGAGGAGGTGACAGGAATAGACGACCATGCGCGGATCACCAAGGCCATCGCGCAGTGTTCTAATGAATTGGGTGACTATGAGTTGGAGGAGGTGATCACCTTGCTACTGAAGGATACGTCCAGCATGCCCTCACGCCCTGCACCTTATGCTAACCGTCAGGCCGTGCCCGTCTCCCGCGCCTCACCGGCACCCACACCCAATCCTGTGAGTTATTCCTGGGAATTTATAATGAGAAAAAATTGTTACGAACCATAATTGTGAACGAGCCTGGCTTATACAAATATATTTCTCCCTTTTTGTGGATTTTACCAAGGTTACCGGTAATTACCAGTAGTGTACACTTAGTTAAGTGTTCACAGACCAAATGAATTTCAGAGAAGAAAATTGAAATATTTCCAAGACAGTTATCACAGTATTAAAACGCTTGTAATGGCAATGAATTACAATGATATGTACTTCATATGATATTTTCAGAAAAAAATTAATCATCTTTATTTCCCTGTTTATTGTTTCCTTCATTTTTTAGCTCCCATTGTCCGTGTCCAAAACCAGCCAGGGGACCGGTACCGAGCCTGAAATAGTGAACGGACCCAAGCGTCGTCAGCAGGACTCCAAAGGTGATTTTAGACTTGAGCTTACCAGTAGTTAACTTATTAGGCCTAAAAAAAAATTGTTGTGTTCAGATAACGCTACCTACTCTAATTTCGTGGCCCTACCCTAACATTTTTTTTAGCATAACAAATTTTTTCAAAATTTTGAGCATAAAAAAATTCTCAAAAAAAAAAATTCCCTACCTACCCTAATTTTTTTCGACCTGAACACAACATATTTTTTTTAGGCCTTAGCTAAGGTGAAAGGACACCCCACTTGTTGGGGTTAAAATTATCCTTCTGTTTAACACTCATTCATTTTTTATGTAAAAGAGTAGGAATAGTAGAAAAGATAACACAAATATACGTTCTAATCTGATTGGAAAGTTCATAATCCCTGTACCTGTTCATAGATGATATTCTAAATGACTGAATATGGTCTTTGAGTGGCCGTGTTCGGATTATGATATTTAGAAAAAAAATTCCCTTATCAAAGCTTTATGTTGTCTCTACAGGTGTGATTGACTTGACAAATGAGACATCAGATGATGATCTTCAGAAAGCGATTGCAGCCAGCCTCCAGGACACCGCGCCTGGCATCCTCGGGGGTCAAATCAGCCGTGAGGAGCAGGAGATCAGCCGGTATTCATTGTACTATACTATACTATACTCATTTATTAGGCATGCCCTGAGTTAATGCCAGACTTGATATTTGGATGACCTTAGTCCTGTCCTCTTCAGATTTAAGCTTCAATATACACCCCTACTTATGGCACTCAAAAAAAGCGACCCCAATTGGAGACAAAAAGTGCTGAACAAATGATCGATCAATCAATAAGGCGCACATGGGATTGGCACTTCCCGGAATGCACACCAGGGATAAGACAACTTTGTGTCTGAGCCGTGCCACACATGAGGTACTGCAGTAATATTTTTCCATCTGGAGTTTTTGACTACCTATGGGTGGGTCTCCAGTGGTTTGGCTGGTATGCTCCAGCCCCCTCTGGACTTATTATAAAGCCCTGATCATATCTTGCAACTACTAGCATCGGTATTGTAAAATGATGATGAATATCTTCTGAATTTTTTTTTCATCAGCGCCTTGGAGGCTAACTTAGCAGAGAACAAAGCAGGCACGAAACGTAAGCGCGGTGACCTGTGGTTTGTGGATCCCCTGAACCCGCATGAGCGTAAACGTAAGGAAGGCTGGCCAGTAGGACTGAAAAACGTTGGTAACACCTGCTGGTTTAGTGCAGTTATTCAGTCACTCTTCCACCTGCCAGTATTCCGTCGGTTGGTGCTAAACTTCAACTGTCCCCCTGCAATGAGACAGGGCCATGCCTCAGTAAGTTGTTCGTCTTTGATGATATGCTTCGATAAAACCCTCAGGATCAACTGCTGCAGATATACCATTTCATACTTAGTATAGACCTATTATAACGCCACCTGGGTGTCATATTTTTAGGACAGATTTAAAATACTGTTCTATAGACAATTCCTCATCGACTATCTCTAGTTGAAAAGATGTTTTGTGGATCAATAATCTTCACTCCAACCACAGCAGTCCAAGTGTCTACACCATTCCAATTCTCCTATTTCCCATATCTTAAACAATGCATGTTGATCTAACATACTTTGACCTTGTGAATAGGAGACAAGGAACCTGCGCTTCATGCATGAGTTACGGCGGTTGTTTGGCCTGGCACTTCGTACCAAGAGGAAGTATGTGGACCCGTCCAAAGCTGTGGATATCCTGAAGGAGGCCTTCACATCCTCTGCCCCGTCCGGCTCTGTCGACAGTCAGCAGGACGTGAGCGAGTTCCAGCACAAGCTTCTAGAGTGGCTTGAAGACACATTCAGGTGAGTTCGCTGGCTCAAATTTTAGAGACAAAGAATAAGAAGAATCAATAATAGTTTATCATTTTTGAAGTTCTGAGTATTCCAAATCAGGGACTTTTCCCACCTTCTTCGGAATTCCGAATTTTGGGCTTTAATTCTTTTAGACATTTCCCATTGAAAATTGAAGGAAGAAATGGGGTATTTTTCAAATTTCCAGACACTAGTGAGGCATCAGTGGCCAATGCTATCTAAGTGTGTAGCTATTTTGGTCCACTGCCATGTGTCATAGATCATAGTAATTATCCACCAAAGTTGAGAATAAAAAAGGATGATGCATTTTTCCAGTCGGATGGATCAGGGAGAGGCGCCTGCGGCTAAAGAGGAGGAGGCCGAAAGTGACAAACATGCACACAATCCCATGATGCAACTCTTCTATGGCCAGTTTGTCGCTGAGGGGGTCAACGAGGGTCAGTTTGTGAACTTTGATATGTACAATGCTTTTCTTTTCTATTATCTATATACATGTCTGACTATCAATGCCCAATATGGTGCTCCTTCTCACTTTCTTACTACATGTACTCAACATGACCCTCTTTCCCACTTCCTCGATACCTATAATGGTCATCTTTCTCAGTTTCTTCACCCAGTATGGCCCTTTTTTCGCATTCTGAATAACCATTATAGTTTCTTAAAGTTCTGCCCCTTGGATCAAGATTACAAAAACTAACGAAGTAATATCTTGTGTTTTTATTCTCCTCATTCAGGTAAGAGTTTTAAAAACGAGGAGACATTTGGTCAGTTCCCACTGCAGGTGAATGGGTTCCGTGATATATACGAGAGTCTTGATGCTGCCACGGCACGCGGTGAGATAGAAACGGTGAATAATGACTCGACTGTCCAGTCACGACAGGAAGTAAGCCTTATTTCATAATTCACCCTTGATGTATCAATTGTTTTGTTGTTGTTTTTTTAACTCGAAAAGCGAGTTATAAGGAGACACTCTGGGGCCCTGCACTTTCAGTCATTTTGGTGGTGCGAATAAGTTTCAAAAAAGATGGAAATTTTGTGTAAAAGAGGCAGAATTACTTAATGAATTTGTAGTGTAATTAAAGGAGGAGATGTAAGGGTCTTGCAGGAAAAGGTATTTCATTACAAAGTTTTGTAAATTTTGAGAAATTGTCAATATTGTACAGACTCAGTTGGTTGTTTGCCTCCAATGGTGAAGCTATATGATGTTGATCCATGTATCAACTTTCCCGCCTTTTTGGGAAACGTGGTGCGAATAGTGCAGTTTTGGCAGGAGTTATGCGAATAGTGGCTTGGTAGTGCCAATAACTGGGTGAGGGAGTGCTGATGTCAGACCACAAGCTAGACTTGCTCAAGGCTATTGTTTTATTTCTTTTTGAGTTACGAGCAATGCAAATTGCTGGTGTATATTTTCCCTTATGATGCACCCATGTATAAGCTCCACACCGACTTTGGGAGAAAGCTTTAAGCTGCACTTTGGGCTTGAACATTGGTAGTTTAGTTCTTTTAAGTGGCAAATAACCTCGTATAAGCCACACCCTGACTTTGGGAGAAAGTTGTTAGCCAAATAATCCTCTGGTTCACATAAAACCACGGCTTATACCTGAGAATTTTTAGTAGATGTTTAAAGCCTTAGTCCTCTGTTACATATGACACAAATACCCTGAGATTGACCAAAACATGTAAGCCGTTATAAGCCTTTATAACACGGTCGCCGTGCATCCATTCAGTGAACCAAGCATAGTCTTGCTTCCTACTATAGGAATATAGTGATCAGATATGCGATTGGAGAGTGACAGAGTTGTTTTCTTGCCGTGCATGTGTTGGGTTATATATCCATGGCAGTCCAATAGATGCAAAGCTCCTCTAATAGGTCTGCTGTGCAATTATTGCGTAGCCGTGCATCTAAACCCAATAATGCATAGCAGCACTATCTTTTGCCATCGTGTTATAACAGGAATAAGGCCCAAATAAAGACAGAGGGCAAAGAAGCCCTTGGTCTTTATTACCTGACTCAGGCCCAGACAGAGGTCACCTTCTGTTGGCTCCCCATCCACATTGGGATATAGGGAAACGAAGCTGCAGACAATGCAGCTAAGAAAGCCCTGAGCCGAGAACCCGGCTTGGCTCCCATCCCCTCTTCAGACCTGCTCCCTATGGCCAAGGAGTTCATCAAGAAAGAGTGGCAGAAAAGATGGAGTTCTGACCACAACAAGCTCAGAGCCTTCGAACCTTTGATTGGCAAAGAGCATGACCACACTGGCCTGACCAGGAGGGAATCGACAAGACTGACCCGTCTTCTTAGAATTTTTAGTAGATGTTTAAAGCCTTAGTCCTCTGTTACATATGACACAAATACCCTGAGATTGACCAAAACATGTAAGCCGTTATAAGCCTTTATAACACGGTCGCCGTGCATCCATTCAGTGAACCAAGCATAGTCTTGCTTCCTACTATAGGAATATAGTGATCAGATATGCGATTGGAGAGTGACAGAGTTGTTTTCTTGCCGTGCATGTGTTGGGTTATATATCCATGGCAGTCCAATAGATGCAAAGCTCCTCTAATAGGTCTGCTGTGCAATTATTGCGTAGCCGTGCATCTAAACCCAATAATGCATAGCAGCACTATCTTTTGCCATCGTGTTATAACAGGAATAAGGCCCAAATAAAGACAGAGGGCAAAGAAGCCCTTGGTCTTTATTACCTGACTCAGGCCCAGACAGAGGTCACCTTCTGTTGGCTCCCCATCCACATTGGGATATAGGGAAACGAAGCTGCAGACAATGCAGCTAAGAAAGCCCTGAGCCGAGAACCCGGCTTGGCTCCCATCCCCTCTTCAGACCTGCTCCCTATGGCCAAGGAGTTCATCAAGAAAGAGTGGCAGAAAAGATGGAGTTCTGACCACAACAAGCTCAGAGCCTTCGAACCTTTGATTGGCAAAGAGCATGACCACACTGGCCTGACCAGGAGGGAATCGACAAGACTGACCCGTCTTCGGATAGGTCACTCACTGCTGACTCACAGACACCTCATGAAGGGTGAAAACCAACCGGCATGATCCTCCAGCCCGGCTGGAAGAGTAATCTTGCAGCTAGGTTGGAAAGTGGCTCTCTATACTCGTCAGTCCCTGGTAAGCTGGCCTGATTGGTATAGAACCACGACTGTCCGGCCGGTGTCAGGATAATGGACCGGTCAGATGATGTGTCAACAGTCTGCACAATGAAGAGGGGCCTTGAGCCACGAGCAGTGTCTCACTGCTACGAGCCCTGTCCCACTGCTACAAGCAGACTCCCAAACACATGCACGCGCACACTCACATTCACACGCACACACACGCGCAAATTAAGTTTGAGGAAAGAATGGACTAAATGTCTGATAACCAATGAGGCAGTCCCATGAGGCCTACGGCCTTAGGACGTTACCCAAATCAATCAATATTTGGGAATATATGCACACCCCCTCCACTTTCTCGTGCCTTATTCCTTAAATGATTCCTTCTCCACTGCTGAAGTCTTGCATTAATTCACTATGCTGTGGGTAGAAAGATAAAGTTCCGGTACTATTATTTATTCTTTTTTTTCAGCAATGGTTCACACGACTTCCACCAGTTCTCACCTTCGAGTTGTCGCGCTTTCAGTTCAATCAGAATCTAGGACGACCAGAAAAAATCCACAACAAACTCCACTTTCCAAATCTCATTTACATGGACAGGTAGGATCAGCTGTAGTCTGATAACAGTAATACCGTATTCATTCAAATTAGGGCACATGCTCTAATAAACGCACACCCCTCTTTTTGGGACATGAGCACACCCCACCTGATGTCAATTTACACAAAAGATGTGTAAAAATAAAGACATTTTAGGGCAAAAACAACGATTTTATGGCTTCAGGGGATGTGCTAATTAGAAATGATTTTTGATTAAAGGAATTAAGCATCTAACAATTGATTTTCCCCACATGTGCCCTTATTAGAATGAATACGGTAATTGCGGCCCTTTAAGTGTTAAAAGATGTGGACATCATATCGTACATATATTTGTCTTGAGGTACTACACTGATCATGTAAATGGAAGGGATTGCATATTATTAGCAGACTGCTTAAAAACATTTTACCAAACTCAATATAATGATTGTGGTTATTTCTTCAGATACATGATGGCAAATAAACAGATTACTAGACAAAAAAGAGAAGAGTTGAAAAGATTAAAAGAACAACTGACGATCCTGCAGCAAAAACTTGACAAGTAAGTGATTTGTTTCTCCTTTACTCAGTCTAACCTAGTCAGTTGATGAAATCAGGAAATGTAGCTACCAGAAATTCTTTACCCCTACTATGCAGCTTGCTTGATTTCTAATATGATAATGGGACAAAAATATTTTGCCATTCACCAGATTATAATACCCCGGTACTTTGATATGAATTAGCTTGTTTGCTATTATAATTTCAACAATATGTAACATATCACCTTTCATTGGAGCTTTGAATAATGCCATTTTACCTTTGAAAATTCATCGCTTCCATTTCTTGAATAGATTTATTAACTATGGCTCGGGTGCCAAGCGGTTTCCCCTGCAGGACGTGCTTCAATATGCGTTAGAGTTTGCAGAGACACAGCCACGCCCGACCACCCCACCCACTCCCTGTGATGACGTAGAGATGGACTCACCGAAATCTACAACAAGGTAGAGCAATTGACGCTCTATTTCAATGTTTTGAGTGACACCATAGTTTCTTGGCTCAGGGGATGACTTGAGTCTATACTGCCAGGTTGGCAGTATCTTTTTCCATCATGTCACCCATTTTGAATTTGCAAATTGAAAATATAAAACTGCAGTTCTTCGAAGAAATTGCATATATGCATAGACAAGATCATTGACCTCCCATCGGAGAGTCTATTTGCTTAAAACAACTTCCAATAACCTGCTGCAGTGCCACTATATCGATAACTACCGCCATCTTGAATTATTTGCCTTTTGCTTATTTACTAATTAACATTTAAATTTACGCAATCAAACTACCTGATGACATAGATGCTGTGGAAACCCCTGTATAGATACCCAACCCTGATCCTTCTCTGTGCTTCAAAGTTTTTTGTCCGTTTTACAGTATGCAGACCGACTCCCCCACATGTACACCAAAGAAATCTCTGACCGACCCTCCAACCACACAGGACGTCACCATGGCAACAGCAAGTCCCAAACAGACGCCGGTGATGTCAGGTAGAGGCGATAGTAGACAAGGAGGGTGTAACGGACAGCCGGCACCTCGCGAGGTCGCGCAGGAAGAACTACAAGTACTACAGGGCTGCCTCACACGCTGGAGGACAGAGGTCGAGACGGACGTTAAAGGTAGGGTTAGTCTTATAAAGCAGTTCTCAAAATGGATGTTTTAATGGGAAGCATGATTAAATTAGCAGCATTTTGTGCTTCCCGTATATCAGCCCCCACCCCCACCCCCACCCAAAAATAAAAAATAAATAAAAAAATAGTAAAAGGAACATGTAATACCAGTGATCAACAACAAAAAAGAAGAAACTGAAATAAAATCCTTTTACTCTCCCTTACAGAGCTACAGGAGGGTATCGGCAGCCTGGAGCTGACGATGGGTGCCATGTACAGTGACGAGTCTCTCAAACAGGTGTGTAACCTTTATAGGTGATTGTATTCAAGACTTACCCAAACCTTACTTAGATGTATTAGGCGTGGCATATGTTTTTTTTTTCAATGGGCAACTTCAATTGATGAGGTCGCTGAAGTTAGAGTGTGACTTATACATGGAGTTTTACATTATATCAACCATACTACCGGAATGGAATTTTTTCAAACCTTAAGTGCAGCCTATAGCTCATCTTTGGGTTTATGGCTGGGCTTTTACCAGAGTATATTATGAAAACATCGCGAAATAGGCCCAAAAAGTAGAGAGAAAAAAGAATTTCCGCAAAGACTACCATGAACCCCCAGTTTATTACTGCTCAACTAATAAAGCTTGGTTACACTGCCGTCAGTTGGACAAATTTTCGCTAATCCAACAATCTATGACATTGTAAGAGTGTAGAAAAATCTGTCGGATTAGCGAAAATTCACCCAACCACTGACAGTGGAACCAATGCTTAAGCTGGGTATATAGTAACCATGGGCTATAAATCATTTAGTAATTTATATTCTCCCCTAACAGTATGAGTACCGGCTCCATGCGGTGTTGGTCCATGAGGGGCAGGCGGCCTCAGGACACTACTGGGCCTACACCTACAGCCCTCAGTACAACGCATGGCTCAAGTTTAACGATATTATGGTGACAGAGGCCTCGTGGGAGGAGCTGGAGAAGGAATCTGTCGGCGGGTACCACAACGCTAGCGCCTACTGCCTCATGTATGTACGCGCGAACAACGATGGCCTGTTCAAGGTGGTACAGGGTGAGTGGAGATTTTATCAACAATAGCTTTCATCTTTTTTTTTTATGCGCCATATGTGCTTTACCATATTGTCGTGATTAAGCATCTTTGCCATCATATTAATGTGGAAATTTACTCAAACATTTCATGGTTCCCACATGTCAGACTGGAGCATTTTAGAATATCTTTCCCCCTGAATATTTAAGTAGTATCATGAAAGCGTCTACTCAGGGTCTATTTTTAGTGTTAAATGGAAGACTTTCTATCTATTTCTGAGTAGCAGGTAACCAGACAATCTGAGACAAACTCCAAAATAGATGCATAATGTAACACCAAAGAAGTAATAGGACAAGATATTCAATTCATGAATGATCAGAATCCAATTAGGTAATGATTTTTAATCTTGTCTTTGCCTATTTAGTGGATGGTGAGACAGGACAGCATGACCAGGAGGGGACGGAAGTTCTGCCGCCCGACTTGGACGTGCTCGTTACTGAGGACAACAAGAGGTTTGCCACGGAGATTGCTGAGTGGGACACAGAGGTACAGCGCAGGGCCCAGATCCAGGCCACAGGGGGAGACGCAACACCCAGTAGGTTAATTTATGGCCCATGAACCTGAATTATCTCTGAAATTACATGTGACTGTTTGGTTTTTGGTTCCCTTTTTTTCTCAATTTCCTTTATCACCAAAAGGATGAGGTTATTGTTTTTTTGGATTATTACCTAAAAGTTACATCTTTACATTGTTTTGCAATTGGAAATTGAGGTATATTAATATGTAGTTTCTGCACAGACTGCGACACAGAGCTCATTTTGTGCTTTCTGTCATTAGGTGTAGGAATTTAATGTTGATGAACCACTTTAGGTCAAAGTTATGCACTGATACTGACAACAAATTACCATGAACCATTGAGGCCTCAGTTAAAAACTTTAAAAGATAATATCACATTTTTTGCTTTTGTAGGTACAAGTACGGCGACTCAGACGCCAGCTACACTCCGACCCCCACCCAGCCTCCAGGCACAGCATGCACACCTCATGGCCAAGTCTACCGAGGAGGCACTACACCGCGTTCTGGTGTCAGACACATTTAAAAATAAGGGGTCGGCAGACGCCTTTCAAGAGGTATGGACCAACCCGTTTGTCCACTTCAGAAAATGTCTTCGTATGTGCAAGAAATAATGTAGATACCAGTATAGCCTTTACTGACAATATATGTAGACCTGAGAAATTGCTACCTCTAAATTTGGCCACTTAAGTACTTAACTTTGTTTCCAAATCATATTTTTGGCTATAATTCTTCTTTTTTTTCATATTTTATCTTCCCTCCAATCTTAATTTTTGAGTGCAGCTCTATCGTATTGTTTTTGTTTTGTTTGGTTTTTTTTTCAAATACCCATTATATTTATTTGAACACCCCAGGTGCTAGCATATGAGATGAAGCGCATGGCAAAGTTGGCCAAGGAGGTGGAGACACAGATACCGTGTGTGGACCCCCGCCTGGTACATATAGGCGTCTACCAGAAGGTGAACGGAGTGATGGATGTCGCCATGTTACAACGTTCCGTGCTGGAACAGTTCAGTTTGTGTCAACTACAACAGGCAAACCACAGGTATGGAGACTCAGCATGAGGTATTTGTCCTAATAAAAGCAAATAATTGACCATGACATACAGCATCAGGATTATGTAGATGAAATGTCTACACATACTGTATATTGAAGTCTTGTCTTATTGCAGATTTTACAGTTTATTCAGGTTAGTATCTAGTATTTAGGAATTTTGACCCGCTGCGGCCATTGTTACATGATAAGATGGTACTTGTTATGTTGCTTGGTTTAGAGATTCGCTGTCAATTTTCGACAGTCGGTCAACTTACATAGGAATAAACTATTTACATAATGATGCTATTTACAAATGGATCAGAAAAGGGAAAAACAAGTCCTCCCAAACAGTGTACCACAAGGCTTATGTGGTTGTGCAGTCTTGGCAGATCCACCTCCTCAGGTAACAAGGAGACCCCGTCAGGTCAAGTCCATACTATATTATACCATGGGTTAACTTAAGTCGTTGTTAGGCCAACCGTGGTGTTGGCTATAGGCGATACTACTGTAGGTTGTCTCGTATAAGCCGCACTTGGATTTTGAGAGAAAGCCTCTCCTAGGGCTTGAATATTGGCAGTACAGTACTGTTTTAGTGAAAAATAACCCCTGTATAAGCCGCACCCAAACTTTGGCCCGTTCCTATAAGCCTCATTTTTATTTGGGTTCTAGTACTAGTACAAGAGAATTTATGGTAGTCTTAAAAGGGTAACCCTTTAAGGCCCGATGATGCATCAATTCATCATGCTCATTAGTCTTCATGATACATGAGTGCAGCCCTGGTGAGTCACTCAACAGGGTATCATCCCGACCCTATTGGGTCGATACATTCCCGGAGGGTCGTCATGATGCTCAAAAGAAGTGCTGGCAAGTAGGCGCTCCAGCACTTTATTGGTGCATCATGATGACCAATGGCATGATGCACTCCTGTCACGTGCGGATGTTGAGTGAGTTCAAGAAAGCTTGTTGTAAAGACCACATTAAAGAAACAGAAAAAACTTTAGTATTTCTGTAATGCACGTTGGGCAGGAAAAGAAATGATCAGAAATAATGGAAGGAGAAGGGAAAAAAGGTCAATCTTTTTTTTTCATTTCAAGCATGCTTTTTAAGTACATGTAATAACCACTCTCTTAATAGTCACATTGTTTACACTTTCAGCGTACAACAAATACTTAACGAGGCCAAGAAGGAGGAGAGAAATCTTCTCCACACCACGATAGAAGAAAATATCAAAGAATATAAGGTGGGTGAATAATTGTTTTGAATAAATATTCTATTTGAGATAAGATCAAGTCATTGAAAAAAAAATGTTTGAAACTTCTTCCAATGCAACAGACAATGAAAGTATCTTGATATCCGTAATACCTTACGTATAAGGTGACTTCAGATATAAGACGTGTCACTAGTTCATGCCAAACTACAAGGTGCATCTGGAGTCAATATGGTAAAATTTCTTACACCCTGACTTCAGGCAGATTATATGCGGCGAAGCTGGCGCTTTTCCATGCATGTTAGCCACATCACATGCATGAGATACTAAACTATGGTAGTTTTTTTTGCTGTGGCTTGCAGCTATCCCAAGTATTTACCCGTCCAGGCTCCAGGTGGAAAAGTCTTAGATCAGAAATTATGTAAATTCATCTCAATGCTTTAATCAATCCCTTAATATGATATGTGCTGTCTTCACCATACAGCAATGGCACTCGGATTACCATGAGTTCCGTAGGACCACGCTTATTTTCCTTGCGGGAGTTGAACAGTTTCATAATGAGAGGTAAGTACTGCATGTACCTGGACTACTCGAAAAGCCAAAAGTCAATCTTTTCTATTTTTCCAATCACTGCTTTCCTTCAACTTAGCCCACTTATCCTCAATATTCAGAATCACTTCCGCAATGCAGCTGAGAGCTCATACCATGTACCATCAAAAATGAGTCATGTAAAATCCTTTTCTCCTATTACTTACACATCAAAATACAGGTTTTCCTTGTACCATGTCATCTCTTATAGGATTCAATCTAAAATATAGAGCAAGTTTGACGCCAAAGACCTGTATTTTATATCCATGGTGATGCATATAACAGGGCAAGCATATGACCTTTTCTGACACATTTCGTTTTCATTGTCTAGCTACGCTAGTTCACTGCCATACCTCGTATGTGCGTGTGAGATGAATGATGCGCTCACGGTGTCAGGACAGACAATGAAGGGCCTCGACCACCGGTTACTCCACTTCTACCGCAGACAATGTGTGCTGGTGAGTAAAGCACTAAGATTACTTTACATAATCTATAATGCTGCAGATATGCATTGCCTTGTACTAACTGCAGGTTTTGACAAAGTTGTGATACCATTATATGTTTAATACAATAAAGCCCCTCATATACGCTGCACACGTGTATAAGCCGCACCCCGACTTTGGGAGGATGTTATTCCGCTTAAAAGCCACACCCTGAGTTACTGGAGATGGCATAAGCCCCAGGGGCCACTCTGTATCTATTCTATAGTAACCATGTGCGTACATTTCCCCAAATTTTCGACCCATTTAGCATGGTAATTTTCCTTGAAAGTATTTGTTTTTTTAAAAAAGTACCCCATAGTGACCTAGTATATACAAATCTTGGGAGATTATCTGATACAGCATTGATATTAGTGGAATTTGGTATGGTGCTACACCTAAATCCTACATTAGTTCAGGGAAAGGGGTTCTCCAAGTACAAAAGTTCTATACTTCACTCTTCCGCTAATACATTGTTTTTACCATCACAGCATGTTAATGAGATGGCGGCTACACAGTTTGAGACAGAAGACTCGCTGACAGAGACGTTGGACTTGATGGAGCGTCTCATCCTACCCAGCATGGTGCTGCTTGGAAACACGTGTTACCAAGATGACAAAAGTGCCGTTGACGAAGTCAGAGAGAAATGGTGCTCGTTTCTTGGCCAAGAAGTTAGTGGTAAGTGTGGTCTCTTAACTGGATGCATTTTGCATTGAAGAGGGTACAACTATGTGCCACTGTAGATAAACAGTAATTACATGTATATGCCTTAACATCCTGATCTGCAGATATGTGCTAAAAACCTATGCTAAGCAGGTAATGCTAAAAATCTATTTCAGACCACTATAACTCTTCTAACATTTGATATATAGGGTGGCCTGAATCTACAAATATTTTAGTTGTCAAAACTAACCTGAAAATTAAATGTACTCTAATCAGCCATCCATTCTCACTTATTGCAGAGCAAAAGATTGAAAAGCTTCAACAGTTCCTGGCCAAGCTTTTTGACACACCTTCTGAGGTGAAGGTCATGTATACGTCAAGCCTGAAGCGAGTGACAGACACACCGGGGTTGGCAGAACGCTACTGTACCATAATGAGTCTGGGGAGCGAGGGTGGGTACATTGAAAGAGCGGCGGCCAGCAGATGAGACTGCCTGGGTCGACTTCCTGTATATAGTCATAAATAAGCGTTGTTACTCCGAAGGCTGTGTGTATAGCGACCTGTTAACCCTTTAAGGATGGCATTATGCGCTGAAGCATCGTATTCATTTGTCATAACGATGCACAAAACTGGCACCTCCCGGCACTCCTTGGTGTACCATGCCCACTCATTTGGATTTGATAACCCCATAGAGTGCATATGACATTGATGAACTCGCTAGCTGTTAAGTTACCACTGCTGCACTTATGTATCGAGCTGACATATGGGCACGGTGGCTCAGCGCCTTATGCTGCCCTTTTAGGGTTAACCCGCAGTGATATTAGCTATAAATAAATTATTTCATGCATCAATGCCTATCTCCCCGCTGAGCTACTCCTTCCTCTGGCTGCCAATCTGAGCTACTCAAGTCAAAAACTTTGAGCAGTCAAGGAGAATTCGACACTGCAGTATAGACTTTAAAGACAAAGCGACGGTGATAAACTGAGAGCAGTTGTACAGCGAGGATGGTTCGATGTTCATTATCAACATGGGAGGATTCTGTACAGCCTTTTGTTTGTATTTTCCGAAGGGAGTATAAAGTTGTAAATTATTAGTGCAGAATGCTGAGTGATGGTGGGGTGCGTGAGAGGTAGGGGATGATTCCGAGGGTGCTAGCAAGCCATATCAGGTGTTGTCTTGACCCAAGTCTGAAATGTAAAATGACATAATCGGCCATCCAGATAACGCAAATCTCGTACTGTTTCTCGCTGTTTTGCAATGCACTTCAACAGGTTCCTTGTTTTTCCCTCCTTGTGATATTAAGTTTCGGTGGATCTGATCAGACGTGCCTCAAAACTGAATGGGGTAGATGCATACGCTTGCTTGGACAAATGCAACTATGGTATTTAAGATTATAAATGAAATGGTGAAATTTTGAGTCATTTCTAGACTAGAATGTCGGCTATTTTTATAAGGCATGTGTGCCTCATTTGTTCCCTTTGTCTTTGACAAAGGGAGTTAAATCTTAACAAGTGGTATTGAGTGAGGTTTCGCGGCTCGACCCCGGGCCGCAAAATGTTCAAGTTGCGCAGGATCGAATCCCATCGTCAGCGGACACGTTTTGCACCAGGCAACCAATGGAAATGCTCCAAACACATTTGGATGCAAAGACAAAGGCTAGAGCTTGCTCTACATCCTCAAACTCATTAATTTCCATAAATTATTTTCTGTGTATTCCGTAACGCATCAGGACTGGACAATATAAAGAGGGATGATTGATGGAGCCTGTCATAATGCTTTAAGAGCTAGCGAGAACAGTCTTAGGTGTTGGCCATATCTGGAGGTAGAAGAGGGGTTTGTTATGGCCACAGGCATTAACTGGACAGCATTTATGCTATATGTGTTGGAGGATATATCTAGAAGGTGTGATGGACTGTGCAAATGGCACCTCTCATCTTTGCATACAAAATAGGCATTGAGAAGATTCCACTTTATACCATTGAAATCTCGCTGGTAGCATATCCAGTAAAGGCGGCATACAATATGGGTCTCACGACTTGGAGAGGTCTAAACTCTCCCAGCAGAGAGTATATATCTTACAATGTATTTTCCACCGAGATTTGGTTATATGTACTTAGTGAAAAAATTGCACAAATGCTGTGACTTAATTCCAATAAGACTCATCCAGAAATATGTGCACAGAGACTGTGCTGTTGGTCACGTTTCTCACATTTGTCTGGTGCTTATCCTTCAACACGCAGGCCAGTTTAAGCCTGTGGTTGAGGTTGCCTCAACCATGGTACAGTGCTGTTGTTTCTTGTCTGTATATATGTAAATACCAATTTTACTCACTCATGAAGGTATGTCGGTGGTAGCGCTAAGCTGTTCTAGCTACTTCCCCCACACCCCAGCACCTGTTATGTTATAACCAAAGCAGGACTGCTAAACCTTATTTTAAGGCGGCCGCATCATGCATTATTGCATCATTCCCATTAGGCGTCATGATGCATGAATGCAGCGCTGGCTAAAAAACCACCGGGACTACATTCATATGTCATACCTGATGGGATCGGATCGATACACTCGCAGAAGGTCGGCATGATGCTCCAATGCAGTGCTGGCGAGTAGACTCGCCAGCAGTGCATTGGAGCATCATGACGACAAAGGAACATAAACTTGGACGCATTTTGCGGCTGTTAAAGCGGTTATTGATGCAGAGCCAGATTGAGATATACATAAACAAAGCTCATATCCAACCATTATTAGAGTCCAGTTCGTCCCTATCCCTCCAAAAAAAAAAATAATAAGATAAAACATAATATAGAAAACTAAGGCTATAGACATGATGTTCCATTTTTAAAAATTGGAGGATTTAAAGGGTAGATGCCTAGCTTATATTATGAAAAAAAAGGTGTTTCTTCACAAAAATTGCTCTGGTGGAAAAGTCAATTTTCTGGTGTATACATGAGGAGTATCATATTGTTAAGTATACACAGTAATCACAATCGGTACAGAGTATCAAAATAGATCATGGCTTACCATAGTCCGCCAATATTTTTCACTGTTTTAATTTGCTTCAAAAGTATGTCAGGAAAGCAATTTTGGTGAGCATTTCTATCGGCCCCTTGCAACCTTTTTTTTGGACAATAATATGCAGCTATCATCAGAAATAGGTGGATTGGTGATCAGTTATATACATATACTCTTGTTATTCGACAATTTAGTTGTTATATATGAAAATGTTGCACTTGATTTGTCATTATACAAGGCCAGATGTGACCAGGTAGGCAGGAAGGATGCTGTGCAAACTAAGCAGGTTTTTCATATGGAAAAGATGCGGCTCGCTCTGAGCATCTTTTCATATGGAAATGGTAGCTCGCAATCTGAGCATCTTTTCTAAAGAAGATCATGCTTTGCGCTTGGGCAACTTTTTTACATGGAAAGGGTAGTTCGCACTCTGAGCATTTTTTCAAAAGAGGAGCATGTTTGTTCTCCTAGCATTCTTTCATGTGGATTGGATGCTATATGATCGGAGCATCTCTTCAGTTCTGCGGAAAGGATCCCCATGCTTTGAGTATCTTTTTGCACAGAAAGGGTCTCTCCGGGCTCTGAGTATCTTTTTGCACAGAAAGGGTCTCTCCGGGCTCTGAGTGTCTTTTTGCACAGAAAGGGTCTCTCCGAGCTCTGAGTGTCTTTTTACACAGAAAGGGTCTCTCCGGGCTCTGAGTATTTATTTTTGCACAAAAAAGGGGTCTCTCCGGGCTCTGAGTATCTTTTTGCACAGAAAGGGTCTCTCCGGGCTCTGAGTGTCTTTTTACACAGAAAGGGTCTCTCCGGGCTCTGAGTGTCTTTTTGCACAGAAAGGGTCTCTCCGGGCTCTGAGTGTCTTTTTACACAGAAAGGGTCTCTCCGGGCTCTGAGTATCTTTTTGCACAGAAAGGGTCTCTCCGGGCTCTAAGTATCTTTTTGCACAGAAAGGAGTCTCTGCGCAGAAGTGCATAGGGCACCCCTTCTACCTGGCTGCTCATTTATAAATATTCAGTTAGCACTATTACATGAGGACATGATTATGATGTATATGTATGATAGTATTTGTTTTATATCCTCTTATCTTGAAGTCACTTATTAATTGATTACATTTGAAATCATCCGATCCTGGCTAAGGCAATCGGGAATGGTTCTAAAAAAAATGAGAAAGAATTAATTGAAGTATAAAGATATTTGTCTGGCGTACGAGTTTCACAAAAATGGGTTAAAAGTTGATAATGCTCAAAAATGATTTGTTTCTACATCAGCCTGCATATAGCATTATTTTCTACTTAATACTTTAAGAGCTCCATAATGCATCAATAAATCCTGTCCATTTGTATTCATGATGCACAAATGCAGTTTTGGTGAGTCACCTCTCCAGGGCTACATTCATGTCATGCTGGTAGGGTTGATACACTCCCAAAAGGTCAGCATGATGCTTCAATGCAGTGCTGGTAAGTGGACTCACCAGCACTGCATTGGTGCATCATGACGACCAAGGAACGTGGATTTTGCAGTATCATGCGGCAGTTAATGTGTTGATGACATATCAAGGATTTCCTGAAGAGGCTTTGTCAATTGTGACTTGTGATTATGGATAGGAATTCAGCCAGTGCCAATGTTATATTAGGTTATATTGATTTAGCAATGCCAAATACAATCATGTGAGAGTTAAGCGATCAAATCAAGTTGTAAAAAACTTTGCATACTGGTATATTTCTAAAGTGTTGGTGTGGGTACTACGAGTATTGGAGATAAAGAAGCTGTTATCCACAAGTTCTACCGTAATCTCTCGCGTATAAGGCGCACCTCGCGTATAAGACGCACCTCGCGTATAAGACGCACCTAGAGTTTTAGAAAATGGCCACAAAAAAAAAATCACAACTTTTGTTCTATTGAATGGATTTTGAAAATTCAAAAAGCTATGCATAGCTAAGACTTCCCCGAACCTCCCCAACCCCACTATATCCTATTATGACTAAGTGGGAATGTAACATATCAAGAGGAACTTCTTGGTATCCCCCTTGTGGATCCAGAGAGAACTAAAACCTCATATATAAGAGGCGCCTTATAAGCGAGAGATTACGGTATATCTGATGACTTACCGATACCATACGCAGTACAGGCTGTAGATTGGTCATTATAATTCCTCAAAGGCGGTATAGGGCTTTGATATGTTATGCCCATTGGCAAAGTTACATGGATATAGCCCTGGCAATGCTATACTTAGTACTGTAGTACCGGTACCTCACATATAAGGCACATCCCAGGTGTAAGGCGCGCCCTGAGTTAAGGACAGACCTTTTAGGAGGTACCTTTGATTGATCTGGTACCTGGAGAGATAAGCACTGAAACTTCGCTTATTGGTTGTTATCTAATGAACCCTAGAAATTACTCAGTGAATGAAGGGAATTATCTCATTAGTCAATAATGGATCCCGATACCCTCTGATAAGGTGCACCCCCTCTTTTGGTGTGCAAGGTACTTAGTACGGTACATGTATATGGTGCCACAAAATCTGCAGATATTTAAAAAACAAAATTCTGAGACTCCTGTTGAAATACAACATATACTTGATACATATGTGCAGGTTAAAATTGGACTGTAAAGATATACACAGCGCTAGTAATGGCATGATATAGGAATCTCTAAACTTAACCCCACCAGATATATCCACCAACCCACGGCTGATAATGCTGAAATACAAAATAGTGGCCCAATAGCTTCTCGGGAGAGAACTAGTGAATTACTGTTTAGGAGATTATATCGCATGAGACTGAAACAATCAAAACTTTGTTTGGACATGGTCTCTTTGTATTATTGTGTATCCAAGCGGTTTGCACGCTTCACCTGTCATCTAGGAGTTTACGGTTTCTGTAACGCCTTTCTTCTCATTATTGCCACCTGTTTTGTTTTGTATAATATGGTTATTTATGATTCTGTTGTACTGTTTTATTGCTGAAATAAACATGTGATACATCCCCATGGGGAAGCCCTACTCCCCGACAATGTATATCTTCTGTCGTTGTGTTTTTTTTTTTTGTCAATTGATAAATTGAAAAACAGGAATATCTGATAGATGTCAATTTCAGATGAGTGAAGTATTTCAAGTACACTAGGAAGTGTCCCCCTTGTGGAATTTAAGCAAATTCTTGCGTGTAAGGCCACACCAAAAAGTTGGTCTACGGATTTCCCTCTCCATGTTTTCGGAAATGCAAAAAAAAAATCTCATCTACGGATTTCGCTCGCTTCACTTTCTACAACTTTTCTCTTTGTGATGTTTGGCAATATTTTTTTTAAAATAAAAAATTTTCACTCGCCTCACTTTTCCAGTAAGGAATGCCAACAAATGCTTGCACCATTTTTTCAAAACAAAAATCCGTAGAGAGGAGGGGGGGGCAAACAAAAAAGATTTCACGCCCAAATACACCAGCCCCACATCCCCCCCCCCCGGTTGTTAAAAAATGATCATATTATGGTAACTACAAGACCATGATACTCGATATATATGGCAAACCTGCACCAAACAAGCATGGGGTTTTTCCAGGAATTTTGATATTTGAGTCATTCTTGTTATTTGACGACGACGGAGATAATGGGTTAATATTGGTTGAAGGCCAGGCTATAAGGCAGAGATAAGGCTTGATTTGGGGCAGTTGTATAACGATTTAATGCATTTTTATGGGTGTGGACCACTAAGTGACATGGCCATTTCTTAAAATCGACATGTGACATGGGCCTTAGTGACATGAGGCAAAAGACATAGGTGTTTTCTTAAATGGGACATGGTAGGTTCTTAGAGGTGACAAGGAGAGTTAAGTGACATATGACATGACCATTTCTTAAAACCAACATGTGACATGGGGGACCCCCCCATCCACACCCCCATTTTTATCCCGGCTGTAAGGATCATCACAAGGTGCATCACCCTCTAAAGGCAAATGCTACAAGACATACCGCAATATCCTGCGTATAAGACGCGTCTTATACGCAGGGTTATAGTTCTCCCTTGATCTACAAGGGGGACACCGAGAGCTTTCTTTTGATATATGACACTACACCTAAGTCATAGTGTGACAAAGGGGGTCCAGGGGGCCTAGCTTCACATAGCTTTTTGAATTTTGAATATCCATTCAGAAGAAAAAGTTATACTAAAAAGTTTTTAATTCTTTTGATCGTATTTTAAAACTAGATGCGCCTTATACGTGGGAGATTACGGTACTGTCATCAGGCTACCGGTAGTAAACATCAATGATATACGTCAGTGAATGAGAATTTCTTAAATAAACTGTTACGCATAGTTATTCTGAAGAAAAATATTACAGAACCTTGATCCGTCTATTGAACTTCGAGCAAATTGATAGGTATGTCCAACTGAGAAAAATCTGAAATCAGTTAAAATTCTTATATCCGTGTTCCATGCATAAGCTGTGCCTGATATGCGGTATACTTCAGTGACTGATTATGCATCGAATGAACTTTGAAGGGAGTAATATATAATCTACTAGATATGAACATTAAGAGGTGATGTAAAATATAATAATTAGAAAGGTACCCGAAAAAATCTAACACTGAACTCTCTGCAAGCTTTATTCACAACTTTATTGCATGATACGTCGGTAGTATGAACATGTAACAGAAATACATGATCAATCGATGATTTTTTTCTTCATTCTTTCCCTTTTCACTATCTCCCCACGATATCCTTGGTTTTGCCTTCCCTCTTCCTCATCGTCATCATCATCCTCTTCTACAATACCCTCATTGAGCTCATCTTGAAAGTCTGATAACTTTGTTTCCTTCTCAACTTGAAGTAGTTTCTTGAACACTTCATACTCTTCAAGTGTAATTCCTGCCATCTTTGCAAACCTTGCATCACTACCGCTGAGAATGTCCTTGAGATACGGATTGGGGTTTTTGGTCACACCTTTTCTATCAGGTTTCTCAAATCTGCCAATCCGCGCCATGAGTTCATGGCGCGCCCGGATGTGATCGAGATTGTAACACAGAATGTTTGCCCAGACCATTTCGACTTGATCCTGACCCATTTTATGATAGATGTAGTTGACTTTGGCATTGACTTCACTTGCCGTCTGTAAGAGCACCAGTGGGTCCTTGCGAATCATCCGCAGGATATCGCTTCTTCTAAACACATCCATCAGCACTTTGAAATTATTCGCCAGCTCATCTGCTGAGCTAAAGAGTAGTTCAGGATGTGACGTCAGAACCTCCTGGAGATTGCTATCTGGCAATTTTATCTCATCACGAAGAAAATAAATGAGCTCGGACACTTGTCCACGAGATCCAACAACACCCGGGCTACGCTTCAGCAATAGAAGAGTTTGGCGCACAGAGAATCCTTCTCCCCGGAAGAACCTGATTGTATCTTCTAAGAATTCACCATTAGAATTTAGCAATTGAGGCGTTGATAAGAATAGATCAATCACTTGATCTTCTTTAAAGTCCAACTCTAGCATATGGTCTATAATGCTGTGGAAAGTTGACGTGTGATACAAAAGTGAGTCTAATGTCACAGACGTTGTGCCTTGTGTAATGGCAGTTATGATGTTAGTCTTCAGGTCACCAGTTGGTGTACCACCGTTGTCGCTTGTGTGTTGAAACCGGATGAATGCTGCTTGGTGAACCTGAAAATGGTTTGTAATTTGCGATGAGATTAATATTCGCTGTCCAAGTTTTGGAACTGAAGTGGGAACTTGGCTCCTTGTTAGTTGACCAATGAGACGGCTTATAATCCGTACTGCCATGTTGTTGGCTTGTTACAGGATCTGCAAGTAAATATTGACAGCATTATCAGTCACGTATGTATCATAATGTATACATGTATGGGGCAATAATTTGTCAGTACCGGTATTAGTAGTACGGTACCTGTACCCATAGTCCAATCTACAGTTTTCTGGGCATAGGGCCTTGAAAACCGCTTGCGGACACCCTGGGCAGCAGGGGCAACCAACTCATGGGCACACACTTCTGTATGGCACACTCCTTGTGTTTTTGGTAAATATACCTTCAGCATTGTGAATTCGCACAAGGGGGGGGTCAAAAATGGTCAAATTTGGCGTGACGTCATTTATGATTTTTAGGAGTGAGTGAGTACCCAGTTTAACGCCATTTTGAGAGCTAAGATCATATTCATGGCGAGAACTACATTACAGTACACAATTTCACAGAGGAATGTTTCAGTGCCCGCAGATATGTGCACCACACACATCCGAGGGGATAGGAAAGAGGATTTCAAGATTCAAGATGGCTGTATTGACTAATGCACAGGTACACTTATGTCAGCACCAGGTTTTCATTTACGATGTTGTAGACAGATTTTATATCCGAATATATACAGTTCACAGCTCCTGGCCTTTTAGGTGATTTACAATATGGGACCACTGCTAGTATTTGAGAGAGTTTTCTAGTGTCATTGTGTCTTTTATAGTAATCAACATACTTAAGATATTTTGTTTCAAAGACTGACTGAATCTTAGATCTTGAAGTCCTCACTCAAAAAACAATATAAAGAGAAGACTAAATGATGCACATATTCAGAAATACAACCAGTACATTGATAACCCAGAGAATATTGGCAAGTGTAGAATTGTTAAGATGTGTAAAGATTATCTCAATGATATTTATGAAGAGTGTGAATACCTAACACATACAGAATCACCAAAAATTAGAAGCATTATTGCTAAACTCTGAACTGTCAATAACTTTACTCTTGACAGCCTGTCAAGAAGATATAAAGGAAAGAAACCTGTCAACTCTATGTGTGTATACTGTAATGCTGTGCAAGATGTCAATCATGTCTTATTATATTGTAACATCCCCGAGATGAGAAATGTGCGGTCAGTCTTTGAAACAATATACCTTAAGTTTGTTGATTACTACAAAAGACACGATGACACTAGAAAGCTCTCTCAAATATTAGCAGTGGTCCCAGGGTTCACGCTAGCCATTCGCCAAATCGTCAGTGGCGAATTCAAGTGCATTTTGGCTAATACAATAAGATGGAAATTCGCCAAATTGGCTAATTGTGAAGGCTCATAGTGCATGGGCTAATAAAGTTCCAATCATGTTGACATCCTCTTGATCCTGGTACAATATTTGGATTTTGCTGAAAATATTAGGAATTTAGTGAAAAAATTGCTCAATTTTAGGTAATTCGGGGCTATTTTGGCCGGTAGCCCCTTACAAATATTGGTCACATGATTTCCTTTATAAGTGGAGTTAAAAAATCATTTTACATTGGAATAACTCCAAAATCAAATTCTCCAGCTAATTTCACGTAAGAAATAAGATGTTTGATGAAGATTTGTGAATGAAAAAGTGAAATAAGAGGTGACCAAAATGTCATGACCTTAAATATGGTTCAATTTTGTGGTAGGAATTGCCAAATAAACTGCTATTGGTGAACTCTGTGTATATCTCACCTCAAAAAGATGCCGATGGAATAAAGTATGGCATAGCCTCTGGGAAGCTCAAAATCACTTTTAAATGATCTTAAGCATGCTTGAGTATCCCTATAATGTCATTTTTCTAACCAATAGGCCATAATAAAAAAAAAAAATTTGCACATGGCGTTTGGTCAAATATGGCGACCCAGGCGGCCAAAATAGCCCCTATGTAAAGGGGCTATTTTGGCCAGGCCTTAATTTTCTCAAGAAAAATAGCACAATTTGAATGAAGTTAAATACAATTTCATTCATAGTGCAAGCATTTAGATTAGTTCTTATAGTAAAATCACAATATATTGCAAACACTGAAAACCACAAAAACTGGCCAATATAGCCCCGCTTTACGGTAGACTGCTTTGAAGCCGTTGTCCCTTTTAAAATCTACATACCCTTTTGACCGCGTCGTAGAAATCAAAACAGTGATTGATGTGGGCATCTGTGCTGTTTGTGGACTTTACTTAAGTTCTTGTTCTACGGTTCTGTAAACTTCAACTTCTACAGTCTACTCCTCAAATAAGAGTCAATTTCGCAAGATTCAAGATTCAAGATTCAAGATGGCTTTATTGACTAATGTACAGGTACAGCAATTTGTCCCAAATCTACCAGAACGGACCCAACATGAATCCGTTCATGAAATTAATTCATTTTCTTAAGACACTGAAGTAGCTTCAATGACAAGTAAAATACAGAACATATTTACTTAATGCTACAGATAAATTACATAACCATATCATTCGTTGTTTTATGATTATACTACCTATTTCATGAAGAAAACTTGTTTAGAATTTTTGCGATATCCTGAACGACATCATTACCAAATAGCGAGTGCGCGACCTTCAAAGAGGAAAAGAGTACATCAAAACACGCGAAATTCTATAGGTACGAACTCATATTATGCATTGATTAACTTGCAAAGATTAAGTTTTTTATTCACTTGACGTAAACGTTCATGGAAATTATCTCTAGGAACTATGGAAACTATGTATAGGGTTTGAAATTGTTCATTTCGCATATTATCGCCAACACAATGTGGGTGGCTGGCGGCTGCAGTGTCACTGCCAGTGCAGAATTAAATTATTTTTCCACTGTTGGCCTATATAGCTTTTGGGCGAAAATAAAATACTTGTGCAAGTATCTGGGCTTAGCCACTATTATTTTCTTGTAGATATACATTTTTCCCAATAATTAAGGGCCATGGCATGTGGTACAATGTGATTAACTTTTGTGCTACGGTATAGGCCTTAGGCTTAGGTAGGTACATCACATGAAAATTAAGATAAGGAGTTAGAGCTAAACCCCTGTGTCTTAGTTGTGTAGGAGAGTGCAAGGATTTCAAATCTTTTGGAATCATGTTGATATCTCAATTCATTCTCACAGAATTGCAGAATTAGTATCTAGAAATCTGACATTTTTGTCCTAAGTATTCAGGCAATTTGTTGTGACCTTCTGGATCCCAATAATGGGCCAATTAGGGAGTGGTCATTATTTATCAACAGGGGGGGGTGGTGGGTTTTCGCGCGGACGCGCGAAAATTTTTTACGCCCCCCCCTCGACGGCAGTCAAAATTTTTTGCGCCCCCCCCCCGCCGGAGGCACGGAGAGTTTTCGCGCCCCCTCTTTGATCTATAGTAGCGCGCGGGCTTTTTTGCTAAAAAGAGGGTGAATTTTTTTAGCCCCCCCCTCAAGAGGGGTCAAAATTTTTTTAGCCCCCCCCTCGGGAGGGGTCTGAAAATTTTACGCCCCCCCCTCAAACCCACCACCCCCCCCCCTGTTGATAAATAATGACCACTCCCTTAGCCATAATAAATGAAGAAATGAAAGGGAGGTAAGTTAGTAAAATGTCAATTCAATTGGAATGAACCACAATATCAGCATGAAATAAAAAGCTATCTGACCCGGATGTTTACCTGTACGAAATTTTACCTTGACCTAATTTTCCCATGACCTATATATCTGACCTACATTAGTTCATGACCTAGATTTTGATGACACGATCAAATAATTTTTTCCTGTGTGGTAGCAAGTTCACATGGTCGGGAAATCGTAAAAAATCAGTTAATTGCTCCCAAAGTCAGGGAGCCTGTGAAACAAGTTTATCTAAGCAGGTATTGTAAGTGTCACACCTGTCTGATGTACCCGGTACATGGGTCATGCAGTGACGGTTTTAAAACTGCCAAATCACCATTTCGCACCTTCACACAGGAAAATGTGATTTTTCGAATTTCTTTTGCAGTCACCAGCTGTACTATTCAGTCCACATGCACAAACTAGACCTTATATGAAACGCCATGAAACATACTATTACTTTCTTTTAGTTTCATTCTACTTTTTCATTTTGGACAACTTGATTTAGATGACCTTTTCAGTCATCCACTTCAGAAATCTACAAAAATGTCTAGAAATGCACCAATTTCCCCGAAAAATTTTCATATAGGTAAAATAAGCCATGAAATACCAAGATAATTTCTTATATGTGTTCATTTATTCTTTGTTCTGTAAGAATATGCCAATTTCAGTGCAGTTTAATTTCCAGTGCAGCAATTTGTTGGGTCACAAAAAATGCGTCACAAATGATGGACACTCCCAGAGGAGTGGTGTAGGCATTGTGTGATGTACCTACCTTAGGCTAAGCAAGGCTTAGGCTTAGGCCATGGGAAGTCAGGTTGCAGTTTACCGTCCAGGACTTTTTGAAAAGTGATGAGGCATTTTTTCATTATTCATTATCTATTAAACATAACAAGGGTACGTTGAGGTTGTAGATGAGACCATGTCGACTGCATTCCTTGCATCGTAAGCTTCAATTTGATACCAAATATGCCCCCTTTGGTCATTGTTATCATGTCCAAATATATTTTGGAGAAATTTTTCAGATTTTTTGAAATAATGAATAATAAAAATTTTCCATGCGGCCACTTCAAAGGCATGCGGGCGGTGGACGGTAAACTGCAATGTGAGTTCCATTGGCCTTAGAGTGCGGCCATACCCAGATTTGGGGGTTTTGCAGTGAATGATTTCAATAAATTTTCTAATTAAATAGAGTGCACCCCCCTCAACTTACCATCAAATATCGGCCTAAATAACACTCAAATCGATTAATATACACCCTAATGAATTAATTTGATAGCTGGTTTGCCTACCCACTGTCAGATTTTAGACCAATAATCATTGTACAACACCCTTCAGTGCGGAGTTACAAAGTGTCTCCTGCTGCCACCTCCCATCAATTAGTGTCCTGCAACCTGGCTTGACAGTCGACTCGCCAGTTGTGAGTGACTGTCAGTGCCACTCACTCAGACTCAGTGGGCTGAGTGGCCAATACTGCAGGCTCGGATAAATTGCCCATACACGATCCTATTACCGTGACCTTGAGCCTACTGTGACAATACGTAACATAGTCACACATAAAATTTTTTGAATTTTTCTATTTGGAATAATTATTTTCATAATTCTTTCAGTTTTGTTAGGCTAACATTATATCCTTTAAAATGATTGCACATTCTAGAATGATAGAGTTATCATTTACCATCATAATGTGAGAATTATGGAAATGTAGACAGTATTCCATTGTGATAGGGACCCCAGAATCCGCTAGGGGCGCCCCTTAGCCTAAGGTAGCGAAGACAGGCAAAATGTTTTGCTTCAACTTAGATACTTGAGTTATATATCAAATGACAGAGCTTAAAAATTGCAATTCATAGCCTTTTGAATCAGGTTGATACGCCTACTAGAAGCATTATTATACCACTTTATAATTTGAAAATGAAAAAAAACTTTCTGTCATATCTCAGCCCTGTATATTTACGCAAATATTCAGATAAGACCCCCCATTGAACATGCACTGTGGTGCAGTATCTAGGCATCACTGTACATAATCACTGATAGATTCTGATTGAATAGGCCCATCTACTAAACAATTTACACCATCTTAAAGCTAAATAAGAGCAGATTAACATATCTAAGTTGCATAATTTTACTACAAGTAGAAGTATTTTAAATTTCAGGCTAAAGTTAAAATTCAAAATAAGTTTTTGTTGAATATTTTGACATGATGCATTCAGGAGATTGGAAAATCGCAGCTCTATTGCTGTACCAACTGACAACATTCTGAATAAAAAGATGTTGAAGAATAACCCTGTTGGTTCTGTTAGCTTCTGTAACAAATATTTATTTAGGAAAATTGGTCCAAAGTTGTAGAAGTTCCCAAGACCACCCCGCTCTTTATAATCAGTTGATATCATCCAAAATCCCCTCAAAATGTAAGTCTAAATGTTGGTCATAAGGTCATAATATTGTATTATGTTTAGCTATGTCTAAAACTGACAATATCTATGTATTTGTCAATAATTGCGTGGATATTGAAGTTACCCTTACAGTATGGCCTGACAGAATTTACAAAATCACACAATTGTTAGCTGTCACAATCAACAGAGAACATTGTGAAAGAAGAAAAACATTATGCCTGTGAGATTGAGATATGTTTTCCCTTTAATTTGATACTAATTTGAAGTAATTCTGCTCAGTAGAACCCTCAGAATCAATGTTTTCCCAACACCTATTCACCACTGTGACAGAAATGGGGAGCGGGCAGCCATATTCAGCTGACTTCGCTACCTAAGGCTTAGCCTAGGGAGTTGCAGTGAGAGCTGTGCAGGGGGCCTAGGCTAGGCACTTACTTTGTTTTCAAGACTTTGTCCCATACATCTTATCTATTAAGCAACGAATAGATCTCATCAAAAGAAGTGGATTTGCTCTTTAAATGAAGTCTTTATGCCAAGTATGAGCGAAGTTATGACTGATCAAAGACCCCAAATTGAACCCAAAAGTCTGCCAGTGTTAAGAGTTTAAATAGGGTCCAGATTTGTGATCAAGCATATCGGATACAGGGGTGGCTATATCTCTTAAATCATTGTTTTTGGACAATTTTCTTTTCATGTATGGAAGAGTTCCCCATAATAGGTTGAAAGTCAATGTATCATATCAAATTTTAACAATTTAAAGGGAATTTATCTCGACATAATATCATCTGCTATTTAGCGATCTGACAGAATTGGTGCAAAATTATGGAGTTGATATGAGATCTTGAATTGGTCAGAATTTCCCTTTAAATTGACATAAAGTCTTCATTTAAAAAAGGAAATCCACTTCTTTTTATCAGCTCTATCCATTGCTATATAAATGATATACATAGGATTGAATTCTGGCAAACAGGCAAGGGCCTAATATGGAGAAGCTGGTGGAAGGGTTATAGCGAATGGCAGGCTAAAATTTTTGTGGGGTCTGGCAAACATCCTGTTGCTTTATGAAAAGAAAAACCCTAGACATTTTCTAAACCATTTTTTTCTGTAGAAAGTGTGGGAACTATTGTCTTTTATGTGAGATTTGGCCTTTATACAAAAAAAAAATGCTTTCAAAGTTATGGGTTAACTTCACTTAGGGAGACTGGGGTGTTTGCCTGCATCAATTATTTCTCAAATAGATTAATATTAAACCCCTAATCAGGCCCTTTAAAATGAGCCCATGTTTGTTAAGATCCCCCAATAAATAGCTACACAATGAGCTGTCAAAGAAAGGAGAGTTTAGCACTTCCCAGTTTCAGCTTTATCACAGATTCACACCTCTACTGCAGCAGAACCATGTACTGGGGTAGGTAAGTGCCTACCTAGGCAGAGTCCCCAGACACTCTGTAGAACCTCTTCTCTGATAGAGTGCTCTTTAACACATTTTTACAGGTTAATAGTCATATGTATAGAGACAAGAAAGGCCTATTCAACCATATATAACACAAGTATTTCCATGTGAGAAAAAATTGCATTTGGATATTGTTAAAAACATAGTATTTTCAGAATATGCCCAAACCATGAAGTTATTAACCCAACTACTGGTTGCTACTCAGTAGTTGGATTGGACTTTACCTCAATATGCACTGTAAAAAAATTCAGAACAATCCGACGATGCTCTCCCATGCTCCCAAAGGATTTTGTTGATTGAAAGTGGAGCTCAGTGACCTCCGAGAGTAAGGTGTTTTGGAAAGAACCTAGATTTTGGATGTCTTTGGTCACAACTTCTGAGCTCTATTATAATAGAAATGTATGGGTAGCAAATCCTGGGATTTATCAACATATATTTCATCATATCTTGGGTTCTACGATAGATAGAAACAAAATTCTAAAAGATTTAGATTTCCTTGCTCAGGCTCTATCCAAAAAGAACTGGTCAACTGTGGTAGCTAATAGATTTAATTTTTTCTGGGGTCCCTAATTGTGATTTTCAAGTGTATAAATTATAAGCCTGCCCTGTTTATAAGCCTGATCAATTTCCCATTTGAAATCAGTATAAGCCTGGGCTTATAATCGTGGATATACGGTATATAGCCTAGCCCTAGGCCTATTCTGAAAGTTATTAAACGAGAGAAGGGCCTTTGACACCACCTTTCTGACCTCCTTTCTACTAGCCCTAAACCGAGTTTTTTTATGATTACCAAGTTTTAATTGCTATTTTGGCCTCTAGCAGATTACATGCACCACCAAAAAACTATTCTATTACACAGCATATGCCCTATCACACACCCTTCAAAGACCCCATGAGTCATATTTCTATTTACATGAAAAAATTTTGATAGATGATGAAAAAACATTTCATGGGGTATGCTTTGTTTATATTGAGATTGCAAGGTTTCACATAGACCATCAAAACCTGTTATTTAGCCCTATTTCTGGTACAGCTGAACTCCCAAAAATTAGTCATATATAGTGAGACAAAAAGTAGGACAAAGTTATCCATGTAATAGAATTTACATTCAAGGTGTACTTTGATGGCTGTGACATGGTAAATACTGTTGGTTTTTTTCCTATGGAGAAATGCATGGGATTTAGGGCTCTTTTTACCCTAAATAAAAGGGTAATCAAACTGTCTCTAACCCCACTTATAGACAGATTTAAGATGTATGAGAAGAGGAGGGCATAGAGTAGGTATGGGGGCAGTGCATGTTATGGTTATCTGGGCAAATATCTTTTGATATAGTTGATTTTGAAGGCCTTCCAATTTTGTTTATTGATAGGTTTAATTTCAAGATTCTCTCATAAACAAAGCATTAGGCCCCATACAGACACATACTGTAGCAGGGTCCCATACAGACACATACTGTAGCAGGGTCACACATCAATCACAAGTATCCGCAGTCCCTTTAAGAGAAATAGCATCGTGGGAAAGCTCAAAGTCCTTCTGATCTTTCCCATAAACACCTGGCAGATGGAAGGATGTGAAGTGTGTGACCAGAAAGTGTGACATGGGGTGGGAGGTAGACATGGGATGGATGGATGGGAGATGGGCAGCATGGGAGATAGGCGGCATGGGAGATGGGTGGCATGGACATGGGCGGCATGGGACATGGGAGGCATGGGACTTGGGCAGCACATGGGCGGCATGGCGGTAACAATGGTGTGTGACACTGTGATCAGCAAGGGACCAATGGCGGTAGGATCTATACCCTTCCCTCGTTTTCTCTCTGTCTCTCCAAGACATACTCTCAGCTCTAATGTTTTAATCTTTGAACGCTTTCTTGTTGACTCTTTGATACCATAAAATATATATATAAATATATATATATATATATATATATATATATATATATATATATATATATATATATATATATATATATATATATATATATATATATATATATATACACACCTGCAAACCTCAGACGAGATTATACGTGGCTGCTGAACCTTTATTAACTTAAACACTGAATCCTTGGCTTACAATTTCCTGGAGGTTATCACATTATCCCCCTTCCTCCATCTTCCTTTATTCATACACATTTGTATATATTCGCGGTTCCTTGTTGACAGTCTGCTTGTGCAGCTAAATTGTGACTGTATTTGTTAACCTGTAACTTCAAATTGTAATTGTTAACTAGATTTTTGTTAAATTGACTATTGTGCATCCCTTATAAATTGTCTTTTAGATTCATATATTCACCTTACACGCAGGTCAGTCGCTCAATTATGTACGGAAAACCATAGCAATAAACCGTTATGAGTTTCATAACAAAATAAAAAGAAAGAAATGATGTACAACATGCATAATTGGTCAACAAGTTTACAAAATAGTAGAGTCAAGTTGGTTTAGGATAAAAGAGTAAAGAGTCACTCCGTAGCCTCACGGAAATGAGAAAGACAAATATTTTGGTGAAGTAAGGTAATGATAGTAATGAATTTGCGGGAGAAGGTGAATTCTATGACAGGATCAACATACTGGTTTATAAGGTACTGGTCGCTCAGATGATATACGGTATTTGAATCAATATGCTACATTTGAACTCAACTTTTTGTTGTCTCCACAGCTGCACAGGCCTCAGAATGCGGCTTACAGTGGTCATGTGCAAACAGCCCATCAAATGGTTGCTGAATAGGAAATGGGTCGACAAGGGCAACAAGTTCTACAAGCACCCGATATCACCGCCCAAACCTGTCGCTGCTAAAGGTAGGTGCTTTCACAGAAATATACTGTATTCCTTCTAATAAGCGCACCGGTGTAGGAAGTTATATCTGAGAGCTCAAAACCTAAAACAGAAATTGAATCTTATAAGCAGTACCTCACATGGTCAATTAAGACAATCATGGTCAAACAAAGACCGAGACCAGATATGCTCAAATCGAAAAGGAAGCATTGGCAACTACATGGGCTCTTGAACACTGCAGCGATCTCCTTATTGGCATGAAGTCCCATGTTGAAACGGACCATAAGCCATTAGTGCCATTATTCTCAACCAAATTGATTGATGAACTGCCAATCAGGATCCAGCGATTCAGACTCAGACTGATGAGGTTTGACTTCACAATCAGCCATGTGCCTGGTTAACTTCTAACTATGGCAGATGCTCTCTCACTAGCACCACATGAATAATTAAGAGAAGATCAACAAGCAGTGGATCTTCAATATGAGTTTGAGGCATATGTAAATGCTATCTTGGTGTGCCTTCCAGAATCAGATAAATGTCTAGATGAAATCCACCAAGCACTTAAACAAGATGAGACTTTGAGCGTTGCCATGCACCATGTAAAACATGGATGGCCAGACGCTAGATGGGAAATATCTGGTCCACTAGTTAAATACTGGACTGAAAGAGGAAACCTCTCCCTACATGAAGGATTGCTACTACATGGTAAATAAATCATTGTACCATCTAGTCTCAGAGTTGATGTCTTAAGAAAACTACATGATGGACACCCAAGGACTGACTAAAACTAGAGCTAATGCAAGCTCCGCAGTATGGTGGCCCGGTATAACCAAAGACATTGAGAAGACGGTGAAAAATTGTGTCACTTGTGAGAAACACAGGAGAGAAAGGGTTGAACCTATGAAAGGAACGGAATTCCCTGAACGTCCCTGGTCAAGAGTGGCAGCCGATTTTTTTCTACCACAAAGGGCTGACATACCTACTCCTCGTTGACTATTACTCCAGAGACATTGAGGTATATCAAGTAACCAAAAATGTTGATACATCTGAGACAGTCGCCAAAATGAAAAGGATGTTCTTCCATCAAGGCATCCCTGATGTTCTGTTTAGTGACAATGGACCACAGTTCGCATCAGCGGAGTTTAAACGCTTCGCAGATCAATACCAATTTGAACATCTTACATCATCTCCAAGATACCCCCAGTCAAACGGTGAGGTAGAGAGAACTGTTCAGACAATAAACTCAATCTTGAACAAGGCAGACGATGAATACCTTAGACTTCTCCCTACAGGAATACTCTACTACAGAATGGATTCTCACCAGCTCAGCTCAACATCGGGCGTAAGCTGAAGACCAGAGTTCCGGTTCACCCAGATGAACTGAAACCCCGTACTCCTGACGCCGATCTTGTCAGGAGGAGAGAGAGAGACTATAGGAAACAAATGTGTATTAACTATGATCGTTGTCACAGAGCTGCTGAAGCCAACGAACTATCGCCTGGAGACAGAGCATGGCTTCCAGACCTAAAGGTTGAAGGAAGAGTTGTTGGAAAAGCACCAAGCCCTAGGTCATATATCATATCAACACCAAATGGACTAGTGAGACGAAATTGACGTATACAAGGCTTAAAATGAGTTGAATCTACTTAATATAAAAGCCCCAGAAGCTTTACAAGAGTATTGGCCAATGGGCACTGGTTATACTGGGAAACCCTATCCAATTTCAAGTGGGGTTTAACTGACTTTACTCACGGTTACATTAAAAAAACTCCAGCTTGTTTCCTTAGTTCGGGGTGCACCTTATAGTAGAGGATCTTATAGGGTGGAACAGTACTGAAATTCTCAAAATCAAGTCACAGTCAGATGCGCCCTATACATGAGGTATTTGAGTGAATTTACAAAAATTCCAACATTCTACCCATAGGTGTGGAAGTAATAGACGCAGCTGAGGAGTTTGTAGACAAGCGGGATCCTCCGCTTGAACCATTTGTTCGCCCAGACCACCCGTTGTTTGATCCCGAACCTAAACCAGAGGACCACCCCGACTACCATGACCAGCCTATATATGAGTACCGGCGCAGTACAAGGGTGTCCGGAGGTAGGTGTATCTTCTAACATTTAAGTGTAATATTTTAGGGGCTTCCCCAAATAATAAAAAAAGTAATTACTAGTATCTCATCTTTTCTGTCCCCTCTATGACTGGTGTAACATATGCATGATCCCCGACATTCATCTGCTCAAGTGATGCCTAATGTAGTTTTTCCACCATGAGTATGACCATAGCTGTTCAAATGGCGTTATTAACCTTAAAAGAACCATTACTCACTCGCTCTCTAGAATTTGGGTTAGAGTACAAACAGTTCACAGGGATGGACGTTTTCAAAATTTTGTCTGATTTCAGAATTTTGCAGAGGTTGAGATGACTATAGATCTACCCAATGTTCTTTTCTTAGGTCAATTTTTTGTAGTATTTTACAATGAATTCAGAACTTCTATGTGTACATTCAGAATTTTCACACACCCTGACTTACATCCCTGAGTTCATGTGTTTGGATTGTGCACTCCAAGATGGCGTCTTTGCTCTTCTCTGTATTTTAATGTGATTTTTATATTATTCAATATGTTTCTTTTAAACCAAACCTAAAAAGCTTTTAATGAATTTGATATCACACATCTTATCATATAATCCTTTCATACAATTGTTCATCTTTAAGGTGAAACACAGATGTGCGTTCTCACCAAGACACAACCATTCTACTCGCTGCCTGACTGTGTCGCCTCACTCATGGGACAAGCCGAAGTACCCGATCAGGTAGGCCTATTAAACTGCTTCGTTTAATGATCACACTTGGTTTTTTAGGAGCAAAGGTTTCAAATGAGGGGTATCATTAAAGCAAAGTGTTATGATCTCCTTGGAAAAATTGCAAAATGGCGTATGTAAAACTAAAAGAAAAGATTTTTACTTTTACAAAGTCGCACTTTCTCTCTCAATAAGACAATGTACATTATGTTTTAGCAATTTGATATATAGGTAGCAAAAAAAAATATGGTTTTGGTTTCAGGATGAGCTTACACAAAGATACATCCTGCAGGCCAATGTCTGGGACCCCACAAAGGACCGCCTCCCAAAGCGCTTTAACAACGCGATCCCTGGCTGGAAATTCAAGCGGGAATTTGGGATTCGGTACGAGAAGCGTGCGTAAGTGAATTTATTATGATCGATTACATCAGTCATTATTGTGGCATTAACAAAGTGAATTTTCTCCAAACCACCTTCTATATCAGACCGATTTTGAAATATTTTGATTGATAAAGTATTGTTTGAAAAATATTTAATGATTATTTTCTGTAGACGTATCCTGATGCGTGGGTTGGTGCGACTGAGTCAGACCCTGGGTGGCTTCTATCCAGACCTGTTGATGGACCGCCTCATCCACACCGACATCTACCTACACACGCACTTTAACTACCAAGGTACACCGCAAAACTAACACTTCAACGACTAAATTAGGTGTTAAACATTTATGGGCAATGTCTCTAGGTTCCATTACTATTTAGGCTTCCCTAGCCCACTTAAAAGGGTCTATATCTTTTCTTTCCTATCCCCTCGGATGTGTGTGGTGCACATATGCGCAGGCACCGACACATTCCTCAGTGAAATCATGTAATGTAGACTTTCTCGCCATGAATATGACCATAGCTGTAAAAATGGCTTTAACAACTATTACTCACCCACTCCATTACCATTTAGGAGTGTGTCAATCGTGCAGGGTCACCATAATGCACCATCAGTAGCTATTTGTCCCTTCTAAAGGTAAAAAAAATCAAGACACATTAACACACACTGTGTGCCTCAAAAGGTTAAGGAGTGTTTGTCCATTTGACCAGATGTATCACTTGTTAGTAACTCGCTGTTGTAATATTCATACATCATGCCCGCCCTTCGGTCATCTATAATGTCACTCGTCAGAACATGTTAATCAAATTGACATTACTTTTTAGGAGGAAATCATTGGCTCATGTAAAACAGTAATATTCAATAGGGATAAACTTTGCATTTGTATATCAGTATAAACGGCGAAATAAAAACCAGGTTTTGAATTGACAAAACCTTCCTATAAAATTCCACTAAGATATGTCATTTTTGGTATAACAGATAAACCTATCCATATTCGCGACTCGGTGGAATACCAAGTCACAAGTCGACAGCCGCTACCCATTTTTGCTGATGAGGAGACGGTGGATGCGTCAACGCAGCACACATTACCTGACCTTTACCCACTGCTGCCTACCTTAGACATAGAGAAGACTCACATCTACAAGGTCACAGATTTCAACGGTATGTATGCACAGTAAAAATAGGGTGCCATTGTCTGACCAGGAAATGTCGTATACCATAAAATGCCTTGTATATGCCGCACCCTCGTATAAGCCATACCTTGAGTTAGAGAGGAAGCTATACACCGCATCTAATTACTGAAAGTGATGCTTTAGTACTGTTCTATAGAGTTAAGTGCCCCCTATAAGCCGCACACCGACTTTGGGCCGATCCTATAAGCTGCATTTTGATATGGGTTCTGTTATAAGCCACGGCATATACAAGAGAATTTACGGTAGCACCTTTCAGTTGCCATTGTGGATGAAAGTAGCTCCAGAAAGAAGCTCTACAGTACTGCATGAAAGTATCATGACAATCCTATCGGCTGATACACCCCTAAAGGTTCGGCCTGATTTGATACTGATGACTTTATTTGCTGGCATCAGCACGACAAAGAAATTATTATCTGTCAGAAAGGCCAGGATCTGTCAGTCTTGAAGGACTAAGATAGAGAGGGACAGTGAGTGTGTGAGAATTCTTTTCAAAGACATTATATTTTGAAGTGTGGAGGTCACTATTTCGGAAAGAACTAAATAAAGACATGTATCTGGTTACATAAGAGGCAACAAGGTTCCTATTTACAATAATCTAAAGGTTTCCGAGTTCTGATTTGATTCTCAAAATATGGCCTACCCAGGTAAGTATTCAGAGCCAGAGGGGAAGTAACTCCTCTATATAAAGAACCGCTAAGGATTCTAACACTGCCAGCCGCCTACCCGACTATATATAGTCACAGGGGTTGGGTGGCGACCCCTTGAGTCTAAGCCGAGAAGCCCGGAGAATGGTGCTGCCACCATTCCCCAGGCGTAACCAAGTCAGACCCGAGTGGACACCCAACTCGGGAGCTGGCCAAATCGTAGCTATGTAACGCTAATATAAACCGTGCCCCTATAGTAGGAACTGATATTCATCTATATCTTCCAGGGTTCAATGGCAAGACGGATGTTCTGCACCCACACACCATCATCTTCCGCAATAAGCCGTGGCCGACACACCAGAACAATGCGAAGATGCTCATGTTCCTCTTTGCGCAGGCCAAACTGGCCGCAAGGCATAGATTTGGGGTAAGTTGATACAAATAATAAAATGATATGGAAAATGTTGTAATTTTTTAAAATCAGCCCTGTTTCTGACAAAAAAAAAAGAAAAAAAATTAAATACAACAAAAAACAGCATTGATTGGCCAACCAAAAGTGATCACCTTTTCTACTTTTCTATTATCATTTTAGAATTTCTATTCCTCTTACTGTAGAAAATGGTACATACTCTTGTGTTGTATTTTCAACAGGTAATTGACCCAGTGGTCTTAGGTGCCACTTTCCCACCAAATTAAGACGTTTTTTGCCCTCCATTTTGAGCAGTCTTTTTCGATGTCTTGTAGCTTTTACTTTCTGGAAAAAAAAAACAGAAATCAGTCAATGCCTTAAACACTTAAGTTTTAATACCATGTGAAAAGAACATTTTCTGGGCATGTGAAAAGAAGTTATTAGCTCTTTTTTGTACAGCAACCTTATCACTCGGGAAGGCATCTATCAGAAATACATTACTGCCTTTGGGGGGAAAGCTAGAAAGACAGCCCTTTTTTTTCACTTTCACTAGAACACATAGAGTTCAATGGCAAACCAAAGGTGTGACGTTTTTGGTATGTGTGGAATGTCATAGACTTTGTTAAAGCAACAAAGCAACAAAGGAATGCTAGAGGGACAGGAGCCCCATGATTACATCATGCAGCCCTTATCTTATAAGCTGATCTTATATTTCTATTTTGCAACCTAAAGTTCTGCACCTGCTTAATATTGAATGACAGTGGGCTGTCTCCTCATTTGCTCTAAAGGGAGACCTACACACTGAACCTTTATTTCACTCTGCTGTACTTTGAAACCTACATCTGGCAAAACACATACCATAAATTCTCTCGTATTAGCCTCACCCTCATATAAGACAAACCCGAGTCTCAATTCTGTTTACAAATACTATAAAACAGCTTCATGAGTGTTCTTATGCCATAAAGAAAAGTTGTGTGTTTCAGATAACATGCTGGAAAAAAATATATTTTCTTCTAGAATTGAGAAAAAAAAAGTAAGGGTCAGCCCTGTTTCGCTAGGTAGGGTCGGGTTACCTGAAACAAACACTTTATTTTGTTTTGGCCTTATCTTTAGGTTTCATATGGGGAAAAAAAACAAGATATAAGCAGAGACATCATCTCTAGGTTTCTAATCGAAACTACCGTGATCTCCAGCGTATAAGACGCAGTGCACGTAAAAGACGCACCTAGAGTTTTGGAAAATTCTCAAAAAAAAAAGAAAAATTCATAACTTTTGTTCTACTGAGTGAATTTTCAAAATTTAAAAACCTGTGTGTAGCTTAGGCCCCCTGGGCCCCTTATGCCCTATTGTGACCATTATGGCATGTAACATATCAAAAGAAAGGTCTTGGAGTCCCCCTTGTGGATCCAAGGAGAACTAAAACCCCTTGTATAAGACACGTCTTATACGCGGGAGATTACGGTAAAAGCTAAGAACACACATGTGAACTCATAACAGCCATGTTTGAAACCTAAAGCTAACCTGATGTCCTTCATTGTTTATTTCTTTCTAACTGTTCAGCAAAGAACTAAGGTTGTCTGTGATATTTGTTCAAAGAGCAGTTAAAGTTATCTGCACTGCTCTAGTGTTGTTTTTTTTTCAGAGAAATTACATATTTACATCTACACCATGCAATAAGCTATAACTCATTGTTAAATGAAATCACACCTTTGCATCTATGTGAACAAATTGTCTTGTTATGGTGTAACAAAACATCAGCACTGGGTCATTTGTATCCAGCAACACACGTCAGCTAGTTGGAAAAATGGAATATCCAATTGATCTTTTGTCAATTTCCAATACCCCAATATCCCACTTATAACCTATGGCTTTTATGCAAAAATTGTAAGTACACCCTATAGGCGAGGATTTTAGTACTAAACTGCCCAAAATGTGACTCCAATAGGTCTTGCATGAACTCAGGGTGAGCCTTATAGGTGGGCTGCTCCATAGACAATAGGTTTAACAGTAGCTATTATAATAGTGAGGTTAAGATTTGCCTACTTGTAACGTGTACGGCAACGTCTAGCCTACCATTTCCTATCATTCTAGGCATACACGTTGCCGTACACATAGTGATCTTAACCTCTCTATTGATTGTAAACTATGCCTCTTTATCTCCTGAACAGGCTGATGTGATGACACTACCAGAACCTGTCTGTGTTCAAGCGATCGGCACAGATGGCGTTAACTTCCAATTTGGGTGTTTTCAGCTCAACACACTCGATGTGTCATCAGAGAATGGCATTAAGAACTTGGTATGGTTTGACAATGACAATTACTTGTATCAGCGTATCGAACCTAAACGAGCCATGCTGCGGAATACGCGGTATGAGGATTATGATCCCGCAGTACTGCAGAAAATACTCGCTATGTATGTAAATGGTGCTGATCTAAGTATACGGAGCTGGGATCATCCAAACGAGGCAGAACACCACCCAGAGACAGAAACACGCACAGTTAGCACACAACAAAGGGATTAAATAAAAGGATTATTATATATGTAAACTGTAAATAGACGTTTTCTCCATATACCGGGGAGCTGGATCACATTTTTGCTTATTATATGTATATGAATGTCTGCAATAGCTCAGCAGGCTTTAAGGACAATGAGTAAATGGATTTGAGCAAGAAGGAATAAAGAATGTGTGTAAAGCCTTTAGTTATAATTCATACTATTGTAATGGTTCGATTTAGTAAACTTGTATAGTTCGAAGTAAAACCAGACAAGGTATCTCCGTTTAGTGCAACTGGCACGTGTTTATTTCGTGTAGGTTTACATCCACCTCGAATGTTGTCGCTAAATGTTGAATCTACCTTGGGAGAAAGTGGTCTGACTCTGAGGCTGGTCAAAGTCTTACTAACGTCTTCCCCGGCCCCAGGTAGGAGCTGGAGGAGGACAAACAGTGCTGCCACCACCCTGCAGCGGCCAGTGATCTTAGCGACCTCTAGTAGCTACCGGTAGTGGACGCATCACTCAAACTGCCCTCTCGAGGAAGACGCTTACACTATATCACGCTCTACGAGCCCCTACACCATATTGTAATATCACCTATATTACCCACTGCAAATCCTGGAGAAACAATAAAGTGAAAAAAAGAGAAAAGAACAAAATTCGGCAAAGACCAGAGGGCAAAAATCACAAACCTTAGAGCAAGGGACTGAAAAAAAAATTGCCCCCCCCTTGGTCAAGGAGTCAGAAAAAAGTGGGTGGAGGCAAAAGAAAATTGTGCAAACCCACCACCCCCTGTTGTTAAAAAATGAATATTCCCTTAGGGAACGGGGGGCTGGGGGAATCAATTTCTTTCAGTCCATGGGAGGGGGGGACCAAAAAAATTTTAGGGAGTGGTCATTTTTTAACAAGGGGTTTGGGGGAACAAAAAAGATTCAGGCCCCTCTTAGGGGGGGAACAATAAAACAAGCAGCACCATAAAAGAATAAAATGGGCAAAAGAAAAATTTCGTGTTTTTTTTTTTTACCTCCCTGTTCTTAAAAAATTACCACTCTCTTACCTTTTTGTGCAAAAAAAGTCTGCAAAAAAATTTACCCTCGCAAGGGGGTTCAATTCTTTTCAGGTATACGTGTGTAATGGTTTGTGTTTCTAACCAGCTAGGTTCGGGTCTCGTGATTCGAAAGGAAAGACGAAGACAGTATTCCGAGTGTATGCCAACAGTTTATTCAGTACACTTTCCAGTTACCCTGTAGTTTTATAGATAGGGAAACATGTTGCTACATGTAACATGTACAGAGGCCTACATGGCCTCTGACATGGTAGGTGAGTGCAGAGCCTTTTATATGGATGCTCCCGGTTTGTCGCCAGGTGTCCCACAGACCCGGACAGGTGCTGCCACCTATCCGGAACCTCAGGAAAACCAGGCGACAGGTCTCACCCGCCACACCAGACGGCACCAGTTATTATTATATACCTCTACACATGCAAAGAGCCACCCCCCCCCCATGTTGTTTAAAAAATGATCACTCCCTTAGGGACGAGTCATTTATTGCCAGGTGGGCGGGGGGCTTGTTAGATATAGGGGGGTGGTTCATTTTGAAAAAGAGCCCCTTGATGGGGGGGGCAAAACCCAATAAGGTAAACCTTCATATGGGGGGGGGGGGTCAAAACTAAATATGGGCAATTCAAATACCCATCACAATGCGTCATTTCAAGTGTGCATCCGATTGGGGGCGGAGGGTAATCTTGCAAAATCAGTTCTTTGTGGGGGGGGGGGGTCATGATCATTTTTGTCAGTGGTGGGGGTTCGGAAAAAAAATCTGCCGATCCGCCAAAATCCATCAAGTCCCCCCAGCTGGCAATAAATGACTCATCCCTTAGGGAGTTAAAAAATGATCACTCCCTTCATTAGGAAGTAATCATTTTTTTAACAACAGGGTGTTTGCACGCAGTCACCAAAAAAAAATTGTTTTACCTACCCCTGCCTCCCGAGGGTCAAATTTTTTCGACCTTCCTATGTGGGATACAAAAATTGCATGTGAACGCCCCTCTTTACTTATAGTAACATGAGGGCTTTTTCACTGAAAACAATTCAATTTCAATTTAGTTTATTCACATCCTCATTTGAGGTAAAGGAAAGTGGAGAGATCGGGTTTAGCCGACAGTTACGATGGCGTCACCCATGTAGCTACCCATTTGGCATAAAACCGGTTTTTACGTTAAAAAAAAACGTTTTTATTGGTTTCCCTATGGGTGTTTGGTTGAAAAGTGGTTAAAAATAAAACGTTTTTTGCCAAGTGGGTATAAATGAGTACGCTGTATTTAAAAAGGCCCATAATTCATGCAATCTCAAGGATATATGGTTCAACAACATGGCTAACTAGCAAGGACTAGGGTAATACAAGATAATGGTTGCTTTTCAACAACATGACAGACTAGCAAGGACTAATACAAGATAATGGTTACTTTCCAACATGACTGACTAGCAAGGACTAATACAAGATAAGGGAGTGGTCATTTTTTAACATCGGGGCGGGGGGGTATTTTGGCCAGTTTTTGTGGTTTTCTTGGGATATTTGCTCCAATTTATCGGTGTTTGTAATATACTGCAATTTTCTCATAAGAACTAATCTAAACACTTGCACTATGAATGAAATTGTATTTAAAATCATTCAAATTGTGCTACTTTTTTGTGAAAAAAGGCCAAAAACAAGAGCCCCTTGCTTCAGGTTATTTTGGCCACCTGGGTAGTCATATTTGACCATACGCCATTTGCACAATTTTTTATATTATGGCCTATTGGTTAGAAAAATGACATAGTGATACTCAAGCATGCTTAAGATCATTTAAAAGTGATTTTGAGCTTCCCAGAGGCTATACCATGCTTTGTTCCATCAGTATATTTTGAGGTGAAATATTCACAGAATTCACCAAGTTGAGGTATATTTGCCGATTCTTACCACAAAATTGAACCATATTTAAGGCCATCACCTTTTGGTCACCTCTTGTTTCACCTTTTCATTCACAAATCTTCACCAAACATTTCATTTCTTACATGAAATTAACTGTAGAAATTGATTAAGGTAGTTATTCCAAGGTAAAATGAAATTTTACCTCCATTGAAATCATGTGACCAATATTTGTAAGGGGCTACCGGCCAAAATAGCCCCGTATTACCTAAAATTGAGCAATTTTTTCAGTAAATGCCTTATATTTTTAGCAAAATTCAAATACTTTATTTAGCCCCTTACAAATATCGGTCACATAATTTCCTTTATAAGTGGAGTTAAAAAAATCATTTTACATTGGAATAACTACCAAAATCAAATTCTCCAGCTAATTTCACATAAGAAATGAGATATTTGGTGAAGATTTGTGAATGAAAAAGTGAAATAAGAGGTGACCAAAATGTCATGACCTTAAATATGGTTCAATTTTGTGGTAGGAATTGCCAAATATATCTGCTATTGGTGAATTCTGTGCATATCTCACCTCAAAAAGATGCCGATGGAATAAAGTATGGCATGGCCTCTGGGAAGCTCGAAATCACTTTTAAATGATCTTAAGGGAGCGTTCATTATTTATGGCAGGGGGGGGTGAGCAAATGAGGGGGGGGTCAAAATTTTTAGGGGTATTCAGAGGGGGGGGTCATTTTTTTTCAGCCTATTGTGAGAGGGGGGGGGTCATTTTTTTTCAACCTATTCCTGAGGGGCGGCGCAATTCCTTTTTTTGGGGTATTCGCCAACACAATGTAAAATTTCACAACACAACACGATTTTTTTTCGCGACACGCCGCGAAGTTCACAATTCTCCACCAAGTAATAGTACTTGTTAATGATTGCCGCCACAATTTTGCCCAACATTTTCTTATTACCTATCATTCATATCCATTTAATCATGTTGGTGCAAACTATAAAAACAGATTAATTGGTCGTAATAACAAAGGGCGACGGTGCGTCTCTGTCCGGAGACCCAAGGCCCTCGGTCCGAGGGCTGGGCCAGTAGTACAGGAGAGAAAGAATCGTGCCAATGAAAGGAACTGAGTTCCCCAACCGTCCTTGGTCTCGAATTGCTGCTGACTTCTGTTATCATGTTGGAACAAACTACCTAGTAGTTGTTGACTACTATTTAAGGGATATTGAGACAAGCAAAGTCACTAAAGGAGTTGACGCCGCAGAGACTGTCGCCAAACTTAAGAAAATATTTGTTCATCAGGGCATCCCCGTTATACTTGTCACAGTCAATGGACCTCAGTTCAGTGCAAGAGACTTTGCAAACTTTGTAGATGAGTGGAAATTTGTGCATGTAACATCTTCGCTGAGATATCCACAGTCAAATGGTGAGGCCAAGCGAGCCGTACAGTCAGAGGTATTCTCAACAAAGCTACTGATGTGGACTTAGCATTATTAATGTACTGAAACACACCACTCCATAATGGCTTCTCACCAGCGCAACTAAATATGGGCAGGAAATTAAAGACCAGAGTCCCCTGCTATCCATCTGAACTCTTACCAAGCACACCAGACCCGGTTGTTGTACGAAAAAAGGAGAGGATGTACAGAGCCAGTATGAAATTGAACTATGACCAACGACAACGTGTGAAAGAAGCCGGAGAGTTATCAGCAGGTGACAAAGTGTGGCTCCCTGATCTTAAGACTCATGGCACAATTGTAGGCAAAGCCAATGGACCGAGATCATATGTCATCTCAACCCCAATAGGCCTCCTGAGGCAAAACCGCCGTATGACTAGAAATGTTGGACTACCACCTGCTACACTACCAATACCAGGTCCACCTAATACAGGACCTATTCCAGCAGTTCATCCTCCTACACCAAGACGTGATATACCATCACATGCAGTCACCCCTAGGGTTGACTCACCTGACAAACCAACACTGAGGATTGATCAGCCGGGTACCCCTTCATATGTGAATGAACCTGATGACCCTCCAGGGGCTGATATTACTGAGCCTCATAGGTCTGGGAGAGCCAGATCTGCACCTAAGCATCTGATTGAAAACATGTGAAAGACTCAATGAGATATCAGTTTAGTTTAACTTGAGAGATAATTTCATAGCAAGATACTAGCAATAATCATGTTCTTATTTGGTTGATAAGTATTATTCATTCATGAACATTTCAAGACAAAGAGATCGATAAGTGAGCTACTCATTTTGATCGATAGGTATTATTCATCTATGAACATTTCAAGACAAAGAGACTAATAAGTGAACTTCTCATTTTCCAAAAAAAAAGGGAGATGTGGTATGACCGGTATGCCTATATGGTGCTGCCACCAGTGACTGTGTGGGGAACTAAAAAGTAAAGTGAGTGGGTTGAGTGGGACACAACTTTGGGGGTTCAGGAAGCGGAGATCAGCATGTCAAAATGTGGCTGAAACTGAATTTGTAACACTACAAGTCTACTCTACATTAAAGAACTTCAAGAACTAATCTTCTAAATGTTTGCTCAATAGAGTATCCAACAATTTCCGAAGGCGATCAGCCCAGCCTGAGGACCGAGGGCCTTGGGTTTCCGGAACAGAGACAAACCGGAGCCCTTTGTTTACGTTCTGACACGAGAAAAAGCTTTGATTTTCCTTAAAATAATTCACAAATAAGACAGAAAAGCCACAAACGGGAAGTGAGACCGGAAGTGCTTTTATGGGTCCCCTGACCCAACATGCGCTCTCAACCAATCAGATTGCAGGAAAGGCGACCCAACTGCACTCGAGTGTTAGAACAACTTGCTTACATCACTAGACCTGGTGCTCCTTTAGACGTTGCTTAAAGGTGGTCATGATTATATTTTTAAAATTCAATAGTACCTCCCATATATAACATGTGATTTGTGGATAAGGCACACTGTAGGAGCAAATTCAAAAGATCAAATGAGAATATGAAGTTGGCTCCAGAAATTCCAAAAACATTCTTGGGAGATACTCTCATCCTCCATTATTATTGCTCCCATGCTGTACTACTTAACTAATGTGGTACAGTAATAAAAATGTATTCTCTTGCATGAAGTTTGTATTTAGGAATGTTTTAGTCCTGACTACCATAATGTCTTGCATATGAGGCGTGTCTTAGGCCTATGTGCGAATCAGAGCCCAGGTGCGCCTTATAGGATCAGCCTGAGTTAAGGGTGCATCTTATACGTGGGGTTTATTCAAATATCATTTGATACATAAAATGATTTACCCTGAAAAACATTTAAATAGCCCCCCACCTCCATCAAACCTATGGGTAAAGCTAATGAATGCTGTAAAGGTGTTGGGCAGTATCAGCTCCCCTCCAACCCTACCAGTACTCTATGGTGGCCATAGCTTTTCACACCTTCCCATGTGACACTCACACCATCCAATGCCACCCTCACTCCATCCCATGCCGCCCTCACACCCTCCAATGTTGTGGTAAAACCTTAGCAAGGCTTTCCCCACAACTTAGGCCTATTCAATGTACATGTAGGTTGGCTTTTACCAAGGGAGGCTATGTCTTACAGCATATGTCAAAAGGTTGGGGTGCACCTTATACAAGGGTTTTTTAAAATATTAATCCAGAAGCAGTAGGTGTGCCTTATATGCAAAACACACATCCCTGAGTTAGGGGTGCACCTTATACATGAGCTCCGCCTTATATATGCGGGAGATTACGGTAAACTTCATTTTCAATAATCTTGGTGGCCAAAAGAGATCGCAAAGCACATTTTTCTGTAATTCCAATTACCATTTTCTTATTCCATGTACCGGGTAATTAGTTCAGGGTGTCAGGAGCAGTGAACCATTATCAAATCACCTTATCATCTTATATCTAGCACAAGGGTCTTCTGTCAAGAAATAGAGAATGGTAAACATTCTCCAATCTGTTGTGGACCATCAGAGTAGATGACAGCAGTGGCTTCCTAGAAGTATACATAGAAAAGCATGTCTCTTGAGCTGAGAGGTGCCAGCAAAGTTCTCGGTGGTAAAAAAGTCACCTACTATAATCACAGCAACTACTGATCAGAACCTCCAGTTTCTAACCCTTAGTTTCACTTTTGAAATCAATGCTTTTGCGATTGATATCCATCACACCTACTAAATTAATGTTAAAAAATGAGATCAGAATGAAATTGAAACACTAGAAAAATCTCAAAAAGTTTGTCTTTGTATGCGCAAATTTTGAAAAAGACAGCTGCAAGTGCTTCAATCACTACAGTTAGTCAGGAATAGGTTGCATGATATAGCTGGCTAAGACATCCTGTATTTCCCTGTGTATTACTAAAAGCCTGTACGGGCTTGTAAACACACTTAAGTGGCAAATTTACCAGGATTATAAATAGGGCAGGCTTATACACAGGGCAGGCTTATATTTCTCTACATGAAATAATGAGGGAGCGGCAAACAGTTTGCTCAAGACTTATCTATGGTTTGTACATCATTCTTTAGACATTTTCTATAATCCTTTATCTTTCTTTGCATGAAATATAAGGGTAGCGGAAATTGATATAGCTGAAAAAATATATAAATACCATATGTTGAAGTATGGTAATGGTCCAAAATGCTTTTTCATTGAGCACAGAGGCCATACACAGGGAAATATAGTACCCACTTAAACTGCATCAGTAGTGGCCCATGCTAGTGCCCCCTATGGAGGAGCCTTCAAAATAGGTACTTTTTATACAGATGTCAATCAATCAATGGCAGGGTATTCACATTTCAATTTTTCAAAAGATCGGAACCATTTTGAAAAAGGCTTTGCATTTATACAAAATGAAAGCTGGCTAACGGCTGATAGCTTTTACGACATTCTACAACGGCCACCCCATTTTTAACATAATAATTGGAATGGTTTAAATTCAGGTAGAATACACTTTAGCTGGCGCACATCTTGCTGCACATTAGGTAGGTACTTTGACAAAGCCACAATGGGGGGTGAGAAAAGCTGGCAGAGTGCAGTGACACTTTCTGCAAGGTGTGAGTATGGCTGCTACTCGCGACCTTGCCAATATCACCGATTTAGGGCCTTAGTAGACCTTTTTCATTGACTTCTGATAGTAATACTTGCAGACTAGATATCAAAATACCCACCAGCGAAATCGGGGAGGAAAAATTCCAATTATTAAACATTTTACAGTAAGTTGAATATGAAGGTTATATTGGAGCTTTGAAAAACATATCAACCACTAGAGACACCAGAAAACTAACACCAGACACAGATTTAGGGCATAATAATCTGCCAGAATATGAAATTTCATGTTTCTATCACTTTGCACACTGATACTTTTGAGAGGACCAAAAAATGAAACATTTGGAAAGTGTTGGCTATTCATATCACTGCTATAGTGACAGCCAAGCAGGTGGCCACTGGCAGTGGTCAGTGCATGGCTGCACTCACATCACAAATACTGACACCTATTTCTACCACTTCTATAGTTCTACTTGCTGCAATATTGCGGACACTATTTGTCTTGTATCTCCGGTTCTACACAAGATAGAAAGATAATTCCAAAAGAATTGAAAAATTCACAATGAGCTCAATCAAATGTGACCAATATTTCTTTTTTGCAAATGGTTTAAATTTTTTGTTGAAGTGCCTACATTAGGATTAGCATAGGGTTAGCATTAGGGTAGCTAAAGGGTTCACTTAATTCAGCACCGGCCAAAGTGCATTAGTTTCTCAATTTCTCCTAATATGACAGGAATAAAGAGACCTGATGTACACAGACTTTGTTGAACATGGTTAAATGTATAAGGTAATGTGATGGGAATCATTTTCTTTCAATCAGTTCTAAAGGGGGGGGGGGGGGTCATTTTTTTTCAACCCATTCCTATGGGGGGGGGTCACTTTTTTTCAACCTATTCCCAGGGGGGGGTAATTTTTTTTTTGACGTATTCGTTCTGCCAGATTGGCACCCCCCCCTGCCATAAATAATGAACGGTCCCTAAAGGGGCCCTGGCACGGCGAATGCATGCCCGCATTAAAAGGTCACGTGACCACCCGTTGACCAATCAGATCGTCGCAAAAATTTCCGCTGGGTCCCGCGGATTTTTGCACGATGTTTTGGTAGGTACCCATGTTGAAAATCGCCATGCCAGGGCCCCTGCTTGAGTAGCCGATCAATGCGGTCCACTACGACCGTATCATTGATGGCGTAGACCTGCCAACCGGCCCCTAGCATATGATGTTAGGGACCGGCTCCTCTCCGTGTCAAGATCTTTCAGCTACTGGTTCTGGCTCCTGCTGCAACCGGAAGTTGCAAGTAGTTTGTTTACAAGTGTCTCACTGATATACTTAGAAGTAAATCTGAGTATTGTAGTAGAGAAGAACCAGAGTTTATGTTCATACCTACGACATTTAAAAAAATGAAACCTAAATTCACCATATCACTTAAGATATAGGAGCTAGAACATTGCCGAGTGAAGCCTTGCATATCCTATGGCCGCCATCTTTGTTTTGAAAGTAAAGCTCATGCTGGAAAAAGTCAGCCTTTCAAGATGTTAATTTTTCATATCTTATTCTAATCGTGGGTCGCCAAAACTTTCAGCGAAGCTAGAGGGGGGTTGAATGTATGTATATATAAATTTTTAGAAGGATTGATTAAGGATTGAATGTGTGAGAGGTGCGCGGAAAGTCCTCCCGCAGGACCGAAACATTTGCCCTTACAACTCTCCCACACCGTACAGAGTGACAAGGGAACGGCAGACGGTGTGGAATCCCCACACTATGATGGCGGGTGGGCCGACTAATGCTTGAGTATCCCTATAATGTCATTTTTCTAACCTATAGGCCATAAATTGGCATAATAAAAAAAATTTGCACATGGCATATTGCTACCCAGCCGGCCAAAATAGCCCCGCTTTACGGTAGTAAAACTAAAAGGGGTTGAGGTTCTGACACTCAAGGGGTCGAAAAAATTCTGACCCCCCCCCCCCCATCAATCACACCAGCCCCCCCCCCCCCTTGTTAAAAAATGATCACTCCCTCCGAAAACATTCAGCTAAGATATATAATTTATTTTCAAGCAAAGGGACTTGTGCACGTCTATGTGCAAAATTTTGTGTCGGCACTCGCGCACTGAGACACCAATCCAGTATGGCGGGAAGAAAGAACGACGAAGTAGTCAAGTGAAAAAGACATTTCGTTCAATATTTCTTCAACAACTATTCATTACTCAAGAAAGAAATATTACAACACTGAGCTGAGAAAGGTACTTACTGATCAAATCCCCTTTCATTCGCGAACTGAATGTTCTTTCGAGTTACAAGGCGTTTTGTATGCTTCAATCGATTTGTTGACGTCATTGGTACGGACGAAAACCAAGCTAAATGAGGGGAAAGTTGTCTGCACCTTGTTGCAACTGGTAGCACCTCCATTTAATGGAGGTGAATCCTCGCGCAGGGATCCCATAAGCCTAAGGGAGCTGCAAGGCTGGCACTAACAATTGGATTAAATTGTTATTTTCAGTAGTTTACCTTAACAGATTGATTTCAAACTTCACAAATCATTAGTTTTATAATGGATGATGACTCGCTGAAAGTTTAATTTAGGTGTTATGAGGAGAAGCACCATTTTGAAATCATTAAACTTTGGATTCTGGCCTTGCGGGATAGGCAGAGAAGAGTACTCCGTAGACGCTCTGAGGGAACCTCAGAGACCAAGTGTGTCTGTTGTAGTCTGTTTGGTCAGCCAATCTGGCAGAGTGGCCATTTCTCACAGAAGTACTTACTGTTCAGGTCCAATGCTTCCACCAACACTTCTCTTAATGTATATCCAAAGATTCACAATACACAAAGCACTTGAAATACTTGTAATAATTAATAATCTAGGTGATTTTCAAATCTCCCTCCCTAACTCCAAATCATTGTCGGCCATCTTGAAGCCAGGTGTAGCCACCTAGTGCCAAAAAGACTACACTATTCTTGGTTGGTTAGCCCTATGTTTCAAGAGCAGTCTAACACCAGGTAGCACCACAGCAATGTTGACAATGGAGGCCATTGAGGTAGTGATATCTAAGCTCAAGATAAACATGTCAGATTTATTGGATATATCTCATGTTTCAGTCAATATAAGCTGATGTACATGAAAACTACATATTTGTGAATAGGAGGGACAATTTCCAGGAACTGAAAGTGAGTACTTAGTTCAGACTAACCATGTGTTTGTGCCACTATAGACTTGTATACATCTTGGATCCTGCCTGTGAGCAGGCAGGTATTTCGGCCTAGAGAAGAGGTGCACTGGAGTAATAATTTTAAAATTCATTCTCTCAAAATATTTTCAGTCAAATAAATTCATATTCACACCCAATATCCATCAACATCTAAAGGTCACTCGCTAGAAGTTTCAAGTGTTTTGATTGAAAGGAACTTGAAAAAAAAAAATATTTTCTCCACCCTCACAATTGGTCCCATAGCCTGCCAGTGGTGAGCACTGCTTTGTTATTCACCTCCAAACTATGTCTGCCGTGGGTGTGTGGTGGCGCCCCCTGTAAACAAATCATTGCTTTTCGTCCAGACGAATGGGCTCTACCTAGATGGCGCCACGGTGTGATAATCACTAATGCATTGGCTAATAGAAGGGTGAGCAGGCTCAGGGGTAAACCTGACACCAGTTACCCCTCACCCCAGCAGATTGATGATTTACACATAGTTATCATGAGAATTTCATGGGGAATAAGCTATGGCCTGAAGCTGAGTATTCAATAAAGATATTGCAGTGGTCTGATTATGCTGACATGCATTTATCAGGGAGAATCAGGTGTTTATTCCAGCCAACACCAATGACACCAGTTACCCCTCACCTGGAATCCAGGAAGTGTGTGACTGCAGACCTGGTGTACATGCTCAGTGGCCAAGCTCCTCCCCTTTACCTGAATGTAAACATAGACCTTGTTGACATATACTTTGTGATTAAGCCAAATAAGGTATGAATGGATGATTCCCTTTGAGAATAATGAATTTGATTCTTTCCCATGAGATATTTTGCATGGTATGTGTAAATGATTTTGGGTGACATTGTCTAGAAACGATGCACCTAACAAAAAGGTTTTGGGGCAAGACTGAGGACTACAGAATGACACCATCTACCCCACACCAGTAGGGAGCGGTCATTTAATAGGGAGTGTTATTTAAAGGGAGTGGTCATTATTTAACAACAGGGGGGGGGGGTTGCTGGTGGGTTTGATGGGGGGCGTAGATCTATACTCTCCCCCCTAAAAATCTTAATGGGCCTCTGTGATCTATAAGGGAGTGGTCATTATTTATCAACAGGGGGGGTGGTGGGTTTTCGCGCGGATGCGCAAAAATTTTGTACGCCCCCCCCTCGACGGCAGTCAAAATTTTTTGCGCCCCCCCACGCTGGAGGCGCGGAGAGTTTTCGCGCCCCTCTTTGATCTATAGTAGCACGCGGGTTACGTTTACCCTGATACCCAAATTTTCGAAATGACTAGCTGTGATAAAGTTATGGACCAAATAAAATAAATCATTAAAACAAAAACAACAAAAAAAAAACGAAACCAACAGGACAACATGGGGGGCATCCATGGGACCACCGGGGGTCATCCGTGGGACCACCAAAGGCTATAAGGGAGTGGTCATTATTTATCAACACGGTTCTTTTTTTTATGCCCCCCCCCCTTGCTGGCAGTCAAAATTTTTTGCGCCCCCCCCCCCCCGCGGAGAGTTTTCACGCCCCTCTTAGTAGAGCGCTGGCTTTTTTTGCTAAAAAGAGGGTGAATTTTTCTAACCCCCCCCTCAAGAGGGGTCAAATTTTTTTTTAGCCCCCCTCTCTGGATGGGTGTGAAAATTTCACGCCCCCCCCTCCTCAAACCTACCACCCCCCCATGTTGATAAATAATGACCACTCCCTAAGGCCAGTATCCTGGGCAGGTCACATGATTCTGTGCCCTGTAAGCCTAAATCACAGACAAGCCTTTGGGCCTACCGGTATGGACCACCTACAGGCAAATCTGCTGTTGCAACAGACTCAAGCAGAGCTAGGGTATAAATATATTTCCTGTGAACACAAAAGAGGTGTAATAGTCAGTGGAACTACATCCTGCAACACCTTACATATTACTGTATTTGTTAGTAGCCATATTGTATTTATAATTCCACTGTAGTTAAGAGTGCTGATGCTATTGTCTTTTGTATACATTAAGATAAATTACATTTGACCATTTGTAGCCAACCTTTCACTAGTTTAAGGACAGAACCTGTAGGGAAACTCTCCCCATGAAATGCCCTGCCATCTAGTGTGAAGATCATTCAGTGACCACATGGCCACAACAAAGCACAACAACATTGGCTCCGCCCACTTTCTAGACTAAAGCATGCAAGGAAAAATATAAGACGCACAAAATATTCATTTTTAGGGAGGATGTGTCAACTAGATTTTAATATTTCAGCCATTCTCAGTAAAAAATATTTTTTTATTGCCCTTCACTGCAGATCTGCAACTTGACCTAGTTAGACCGTTCATACTCTGATCTAGCTATACCCACACAGCCATTCTGAAACGTCGGTCGTGCTCTTGGTTGACGTTTCTGTGGACGGCTCTGACTCTTGAGTCTCTCTGACTCTGACTCTGAGACTGTCTCTGAGACTCAGTCTGCCACTCTGCTGTCACTGTGCAGCGCTATTCTATAATTATTATTCAGTGACCTTAGTAAAAAAAAAGTTGATTGTACGGTACATCATTTCCACTGCCGCGAGTTTGTTGCGAATTCTTTGTAGGGAGCAGAGAGATGGCAGAGTTTCAGATTTTCTCTGATTTCAGAGGTTCAAGGATGATATTTTACTACAGAAATAATAAGAATTTTTTTCTAAAATGAATATTTTATAGTTCTGATATTTCTTAAAGATACACCCAGCCCTAAGTGATTAATTTTGAAGGTATTTGTCACTCTGATTAGGGTATAACCCCCCTTTTTAAGTGCCCCAAAATAATTTTCAGAGTTTCGCCAAATATCGAACTGACATCTCTGAGGGAGTTCAGGTGAATTCTATACATGGTTCAGATCCTTTAACCAACTAGTAGGCCTGGTAGAGCTCAGTCATACGATTCTAATGCACCAAGAATCAAGTCTCTACTGCTATTATTTGCTGAAATGGTTAAGGAACCTCAAATGTGGCACATTTCTTGATACTGAGGGACCACAGCCATTGGAACCAGCCAGAATAGTAAAATGTAATGAATTTGATATTGGTGTATTTCAAGAACCGTCCAATATATTGGCTTGAAATTTTCGGCATATACCCGCCTAAGGTTCTGGTGCCTGCCAGTTATGTGTCAGTGACCTTGACCTTGGCTCAAGGTCAAATGTCACAACTAACAGGTTTTGAGGTAAAATGGCCCAAAATCATTATATTTCCCATAATTATACTCAATAATCATGAACTAACATACAAAATACATCAGGGAACTATGCAAAGGGTTTACATGACCTTCAACACCAATCAAGGTCACATAAGCAAGGTCAAGGTCAGAGACTTGTTTTCGCAAAAATTTAGCAAAAAAACAATAGTTTTGCACACTGGATACTGTTTTCATGGTGGTTTAGTGTACAATTTATACAAATGGGTACATTTTTTTTTTTTCTTAATATTTATTCCATGGCCAGAGGTCATAGGTCAAGGTCATAGAAATCTTCAATAATGAATATCTCAGCAAATATATGGAGTAGAGACTTGATTCCAAGTGCACTGAAATCGAAAATGCGTATTCTCCAAGACCTGTTGGTTGGCTAAAGGATCTGGAGCATATCTAAATGTGACCTAAACTTCCTATATAACGAATTCAACTCACTGCTGAGTACGACCAACCATGTCACTATAGTCGGGTGCCGATATCTGCCGGTTTATGCTTCAAAACAATTCAACTATCTATTATCATATATATGCACATATATGACCTCAAGTCACCCAAGGGATTCAAAGCAAACAATAGGGCACAGATATGCATTCCATAGCCATTTGTAAGTTTCCTGTTCATAGTCCCCCCACGACAGTCAATATTTTTGCCCCACAGTGACAGAGACGCGTAGCATTTTCGCGCCCCTCTTTGATCTATACTAGTGCGCATGCTTTTTTGCTAAAAAAGAGGGTACATATTTTTACCCCCCTCAAAAGGGATCAACATTATTTTAGGCCCCCCCTTGGGAGGGGTCTGACTTTTTTAGGCCCCCCCTTGGGAGGGGTCTGACATTTTTACGACCCCCTCAAACCCACCACCCCTCCTGTTGATAAATAATGACCACTCCCTAAATAATGACTTCCTTATAGGGAGTGCTCATTTTTTAACAACAGAGGGGGGAGGGGGGCTGGTGGGTTTGACGGGGGGTCATCCTTGTCAAGAGGTAAAAATAATTTCACCTGTTTTCAACGAAAAAGTCTGCGTGTTGCTATACGATAAAAGGGCGCATTTGCACACGATATTTGGCCCTTCGAGGGGTCAAAAAAATTTGACCTAAAAGAGGGGGGGCAAAATGTTTTTTGCTTAAACCCACCAGCCCCCCCCCCCAAGTTGTTAAAAAATAATCAGTCCCTTACTATGAAACAAAGGGGCCTATCATGAAAATTTTGGCACGTCGGGGGGAGGATTCCATTTTCAATCCCTCCTAAGAGAGGGGGGGGCAAAAAAATTGCATCTGCACAAAATCCACCAACCCCCTCTACTTGAATAATAAGCACTCCCTCGGTGAAACAAATATTCTAGTGTCCTATTGAATGCTTCATTGTGAAAACCTCATAGGGATAGCATTGGGATGGTGCAAAGAGAAAATTCTTCAAATTTTAATCTTCAATTCCGGCACCCTAAAATTCATCCTACAGGTCTGTTCTTGGGCTTATTTTAAAGAATAAGTAATAAATAATTTAAATATCAGTGAGCCATCAATAATGAAATAGATATTCCTGCTAAACAGTAGTTTGTGCATTGCTAAGATGAAAAAGCGTCACAGGGTGTGCTGCGCTCCATAGGCTTAACATAGGGACGGCAAAATTCCAACTCTCCAAAATTTAAAACCCAATTCCGGCTAACTAATATTTATCCTACAGGGGTCTATGTAGACTCATTTGAAAGAAAAGACTGTGAATAATTCATATATCGGTGAGGGAAGGTTGACATCTTATTCTATAACCATGATATAACTGCGTTTTTGTCAATTTCTTACCTCATTTTAGGCTTAACTTTACATGAGCACAGAAACGCATCAAATTGTCACCCAAACTTCCACCAAATATCTCCTTGTAGCTTAACTTGAAACCTGTTGAATGAAACCGGTCAGGTGTATACCAGTGTATACAGGTGATTAACCCACCAATCAGAAACCAGCTTACATACAGCCTAAACTGGTGCCCGGCAGCACTCAGCCACCACGCAATGTCGGGATTACGCCAGTACAATCTAATGCGGGAGAGAATTATTCAGTGTTAATATATAAGAGATTGACACAGTATTATGGCTGTAATATGAATTTAAAATGTGAGCAGGGCTCCAGTGTAGCATTTTTATCATGCCACAGCCCTGGGAGCAGTGAGCGCAGAGCACCAGTTTGTCCCCGGCACCGTCAGCGCGGACGTCGTAGCATTACCCTGGTTACGGGGCTTTTCGTCTCAAAGAATTAGATTGTACTGGCGTAATCCCGACATTATATGAGACAGGTGTTTGGAGAATTTAGACTTTCAATGCTGAGCGCAACACTGGAGCATTCAAAATTGTCCCCGGCACAGTATGGCGCGGTCCGTGTGCATGTGACACGTTACCTTGGCGACTTTCTATGATACGTGGTTACCGTCCGGACGAATCGCAGAGCATTCGCAAAAATCAAATTATTTTGATTTTTGCGAATGTCGCACGCCGCTCCGACGTCACATGAAGTTTCTCGCGGCAGCAGATACACTGCTGGAACGTCTTCTGCGAGAAAACACGCACAAGTGCAAGTCGCAAGAAACTCGCGCCAGTGGATCCCTAGCTTTATCTCACACACTCACGCCGAGGAGCCCTTTTCTCACGCATTTTAGGCTTAAAAATATCAGTATAGGCTGTATAGTGAACTTGGACTTTTACCCACTGTTTGGTGTACAAAAAACAGCCATTTTGCCTCTACATTTTTCAAAATTTTCTTCGGGGCATGCCCCCAAAGCCCCCACTTTTAGGTTTATTGCGATATTTCCCGTAATGTTAAGATATTTCTGGGCGTTCGGGCAAAGTCGCATTCTTTGGCTTCATCAAAACTTGAGAGCTCTGCTGTGCCTATACATGGGTAAAAAGTGACGCTGTGACGCAGGGGTTTTAAAAAGTGACGCTCGTGACACAGGGGTTTTAAAAAGTGACGGACGGCAACACTAGCAAAAGTTCCCAGTACATTGGCATATACGCAAAAAAGTGACGGAGTGACGTGCCATCCCTCCTAAAAAGTGACGATGTGACATCCTAAAAAATTTGAGCACCCATGTATAGGCACTCTGCTTCTGGGTCTTAGAATTATTTTGTTTTTGTGGCCCATAACCTAGCTTTAACCATTGCACTGAGACCATAAATCACAAATTGACACAATTCGTGCGGACGGTAACCACGACCACGTAACGTAGCAATTCTCCAAGGTAAAGTGTCATGTGCACACAATGCGCTCCATCTTTTGCGGGGGACAATTTTGTCTGCCTCATCATTGCGAGCACTATTTGATATCTAAATTCTCCAAATGTATCACACTTATCATATTGTCATGATTAAGGCAGTACGATCTAATGGGAGGGATGATGATACTGTATTTATAAATAAGAGATTGGAGCAGTATAATGGCCATAATATGTATTTGAAATAGGTGCAGGGCTCCAGTGTAGCATTTTTATTATGATATGTAAAGAGGAGCGTAGAGCGCAGAGCACCAGTTTGTCACCGGCTTCCGGTGTGCTGACACATTACCAAGGTAACCGGACTTTCCGTCTCAGCGAATACTTGTCAATAGGCACCCAGAGCAAGTCTATTAAAGGCCCCTGGATACATGGGTTCAGGGTGCTTCATTCAAAGTTTTAGGATGAAAACCCAGTTAAACATTTCCAATTTGATAGGCTTATTCTTAAAGATGGCATGATGCACTGGTACACACTTAACCCTTTAGAGATGGTGGGCTTCCCTAGCCCACTTAAAAGGGTCTATTTCTACAAAGAAGGATCTTCTTTCCTATCCCCTCAGGATGTGTGTGGTGCACATATATATGCGCGGGCATCACCACATTCCTCTGTGAAATTGTGTAATGTAGTTCTCGCCATGAATATGACCTTAGCTGTCGAAATGGCGTTGAACATCTATTACTCACTCACTTTAGAGATAGCATGATGAACTGGTACACACTTAACACTTTAGAGATGGTATGATGTACTGATACACACTTAACCCTTTAGAGATGGCAATATATGTCAGTACTTGTCACTATTTGTCAGCAATTAGTCAAAATATGTCAGTAATTATCTATTTGTTAGCAATTAGTCACTAAGAACTAAGTCACTAAATATCAGCAAAAAGTCAATATATGTCAGTATTTCCTCACAATTTGTCAGCAATTATTAATCATACCATACAATAACGCTGTACAGGCAACATGTTGTTTTATTAACCCTTTAAGGGCCGCAGATACAGGAGTGCATCATGCCCATGGTCGTCATGATGCACTAATGAAGTGCTGGCGAGACTGCTTTTATTGGAGATGCACTTGGCATCTCCATTGCATTGACATGGGAGGTCGATTGCACACGGAATCGGACAGTCCAATTACCCATGAGTCGACCTGTGCAATTGTATCAATAAATAGCACTAATAGCACTGACTAACTGCTGATAGATGGGCGATTTATGGCAGTTTACCACAGCCCAGTGCGCCCCCGTCAGGACGGAGTGGCGTGATCCATCACCCTGGTCTCCACTAGCCCCTTCAGCACCACCCAATACCCCCCCCCCCTCTAGTCACGCTTACTAACGCCTATTACCGCCACAGTGTCCATAACAAGCTTTGAAAGCTGTCCTGCCACTCCATAACGACTTTCAATTGGCATTGTGTTATTTGAAGGCCTGGTACCTAAAACTAGCATGACATTGCCATATTAGGAGTCCAGTCACATACACACTTATTAGAAGGCCAGGTACCTAAACTCACGCTCACTGACCTCGACAACTCCCCCCCCAACCCACTTGTACAACACCAGTAGACTCCTCTGAAGCCGTTCTATTGAGCCCTAACCACCCCACATAATTTAGTACCTGTACAACGCCAATAGACCCCTCTGAAGCCGTTCTACTGAGCCCTAACCACCCCACATAATTTAGTACCTGTACAACGCCAATAGACCCCTCTGAAACCGTTATACTGAGCCCTAACCACCCCAAACAGTTTAGTACCTGTACAACTCCAATGAATTATTTGTCTTTAAAAGATCGCTAAATAGGCCTAAAATATCGCTAGGTTGGTATAATAGACTCTACACATTTTTATTAGCTGAGAGACCCTTAGACCACCTGTCATTTTATTCCATAAGGTCAGCGTGATGCACCAATGCATTTATTTGTCCTTAAAAGATCGCTTAGTTGGTGATAACTTTGTTCCCATTGTGCAGATTTGAAAATAAAGACCGCCATGACGTTCGCCAGCTCGAGCTACCCTTTATCTATAGGTCACACTATGGGAAACTCGTATTATTAAGGGAGATACGATTTATTTTGTAAAACTGCCAGTTCTTGGACCTCTCTGCCAGTGCCTGGACTGGCGTCTGCCCCCGCGTCCCAAAAAAGCCTATATTTCGATCCATTCCTTCCTCAAACCTGCCCTTTTTCGCCGGTGACACTTAAAACAGATAGGTTTTGGCTGGAGGTAGGGCGCAGGTGGACCAGCTCAGGCCGAAAAGGCCGCAAGTCAAAAAAATTATTTCGCTTATTCTTTTCTGAAACAAATTTTTTAGGGGGGCATGTTCTTTAGGGGGATGAAACACCCCAGATTGATACCAAACATTCCATATCTGCGCATATTATTTGCATAATTAGCATAATTATGTAGTATCGTGGTACTGTTCAATATAATATAGATATGTTCCTTTGGTCCCTTATAGAATTCATATGCTTGCAAGTATAAACTACTGACTGCACCTAGTGACTAGTGGAATCTGAACAGTAGAAAAGAAAGACCCCTCCTCTACCTTTGTATAGCATCAAACAAGTTGTTCAATGGAGGCAGCCATTGCTTGATCACATGCTTAAACCTTTTAGATCCAAATGCTAGTTACCAGTGCATTATCACTGTTGATAAGCTTTACACATCAATGCCTGCAGCCACCCAGGGCACATGCCCTGTTTGCAATGAATGGATGTCTTTCCATTTCTCAATTCTCTGGTGTTTGATTGAAAATGTTGACGTCATTCTGTGTTTTAATTTGTGTTTTAATCTGTGTTTTTATGGTACATATATTGAGTTTAAGGCTATAACAGGTTAGTGTTAGTGCTAAGGTATGATAGTAATTACTCACTATTTGTCAGCGGTTAATCAATATATGTTAGTAATTACTCACTATTTGTTAGCAATTAGTCAATACATGTCAGTATTTACTCACAATCTGTCAGCAATTAGTCAATATACATCAGTACTTAGTCACTCGATATCAGCAATTATCAATCGATGTCAGTATTTACTCACAATCTGTCAGCCAATAGTCAATATATAACAGAGAAATAGCCATTGATTCAATTGTGCATCCTGCCTTGACTGGTATTTGTCAAGATATGTCAGTATCTATGGACTATTTGTCAGCAAATAGTTAATATATGTCAGTAATTATTCACTATTTGTCAGCAATTGGTCAATACATGGTAGTAGTTACTTACATTTTATCAGCATTTAGTCAATATATGTTAATAATTGCTCACTATTTATCAGCAATTAGTCTATATGTTAGTAATTGCTCACTATTTATCAGCAATTAGTCTATATGTTAGTAATTGCTCACTATTTGTCAGCAATCATTCAATATATATTAGTAATTACTCACAATTTGTCAATAATTAGTCAATATATATCAGTATTTACTCACACTTTGTCAGCAATTAGTCAATATACATCAGTACTTAGTCACTCTATATCAGCAATTATCAATGCATGTCAGTATTTACTCACAATCTGTCAGCAAATAGTCAATATATAACAGAGAAATAGCCATTGATTCCTCCACCTGTGCATCCTGCCTTGACTGGTATTTGTCAAAATATGTCAGTATCTATGGACTATTTGTCAGCAATAAGTTAATAAATGCTAGTAACTATTCACTATTTTTCAGCAATTAGTCAATACATGGTAGTAGTTACTTACATTTTATCAGCATTTAGTCAATATATGTTAGTAATTGCTCACTATTGACTAATATCTGACAAATTGTGAGTAATTACTGACATATATTGACTAAGTATTGTTTTATAATGACTAAGTACTGGCATATATTGACTGATTGCTGACAAATAGTGAGTAATTACTGACACATATTGACTAATTGCTTACAAAGAGTGAGTAATTATTGACTAATTTCTGATAAATAGTGAGTAATTACTTAGATATATTGACTAATTGCTGACAAAGTGAGTAATTACTGACGTATATTGACTAATTGCTGTTATATAGTGACTAAGTACTAACATATATTGACTAATTGCTGACAAATAGTGAGCAATTACTAATCCGATCATAAGTACATAAATCTAGATGATACGACCGAGCAGCTATTACAGCAATGCTGTATTTCTATATCGAAATATAATATCCGATCATAAGTACATAAATCTAGATGATACCACCGAGCAGCTATTACAGCAATGCTGTATTTCTATATCGATATATATTAAATGATCATAAATACATAAATCTAGATTAAAGAGTCATGATAATGATCCTTGAGTCATGATAATGAGTATAGAGTCATGGGCATCCTCGTATAACAACACTTAGTCCATATATGTCAGTAATTACTCCAGATTTGTCAGATATTAGTCAATATATGTCAGTACTTACTCACATTAAGTCAATATGTGTCAGCAATTAGTCTATTTGTCACTCAGATGTAAGCACTGACCGCTTGGTCATTTGACATAGAATTGAGAATACCATTGTCCCATAATAGTATAATTTCACATTGAGGGGCATCTCCTTAGGACTGAGTCCTTCACCTGTGACATTTTTACTCATTAGTTGTCAGGATGTAGTCAATATATTGTGTCAGCAGTTACTTACTATTTTGTCAGAAATTACTCAACATATGTCAGTATATATGTTAGCATAGTACATTGTATATAGCATATTGAACATAGATGTGTCACTGAAAGCCTCAGCTTAGCCTGTGACCTTAACCATTTTAGTCTCTTGTCTTCACTCTTCAGGTTTAAAGACTTGACTTTTCATTGTGTAGGTATGTGAACGAAAAATTCAAGTGCATCAGATCATCTGGATTTTTACATGATCACTTAGGTATACCATACTCTTAGGGGCCATTCACAAATGATGTCATGCTGGAGGGGGAGGGGGGGTCTGGCCCGGCATGACCTAGTTAATTTTTTTTCATGACATCATTTACAGATGGCCCCTTAGGGAGTGATCATTTTTTAACATCGGGGGGGGGGGGGGGGCTGGTGGGTTTGAGGGGCGGGGGTCAGAATTTTTCAACCCCTTGACCAGGGGGGGGTCAAAATAATTTCACCTGTTTTCAGCGAAAAAGCCCACGCGTTACTATAGTACCGTAAATCCCCGGTCACAAGCCGGTATTTGGGTCAAATTTTTACCATTTTCTCTTTATTCTATAGTAAAAAAAAAAAAAACGGTCATAAGCCGGGGGGGGGGGACTTTAGGAAAAATTTAGAAGCCGGTTTGGGCCCAAAATAGAAAAAAAAATCCGGTTTATGACCGGGGATTTACGGTATAGGTTAAAAGGGTGCATTCACACACAATTTTTGGCCCTTTGGGAGGGCAGAATTTTATCACCCCCGCCCCGTTGTTAAAAAATGATCACTCCCTTAGAAGATTAGATCTATGTGAGAAATGACATGCTTTTTGGTATCATTGTGAATTAGAGTCATTTTTCAGTGAGCTAGAGACATTTTTGTGAGACAAGATTGGGTATATTTTTGTCATGAAATTAAACTCTACAAAGAAGGATCACCTGTGACCTACACTACAGCTATCTATCGCCCAAAATTGAAACAAAGGTTAACCAGATCAAATTTTATATTTCCTGAAAGCTTGTAACCTTGCGGACATAATGCAATTTGAATGAAGCTTATCCGACCTCTAGATGCAAAGATATGAATTTTTTAAATGTAGGAAAACCATTAAGATTAATCAACTACCAAAATCGGCGGAGCTCATTTACCGTAAACTCCCGCGTATAAGACACGTCCTCTAGGCCAAACAAAATGCTGGGGCGTCTTATAGCTTTCTCTCAAGTTGGGGGTGCGTCTTATACGAGGGGTAATTTTACTATAGAACAGTACTGGATTTACAAAATTGAGCCCTAAGAGGTGAGTCTTATATGTGAAAATGCCTCTGCTGAGTTTGGGGTGCGTCCTATACGTGCAGCGCGTCTTCTACGCGGGAGAATACGGTACTTATGTGCGGAACAATTGATTGACACCATATTTGGACTGTAAATACCTTAGGCTATGAATTAACTCTTTTTATTGGTTTCATTGTTCTTTTTACATTATTACAAATGAAAATCGACAAGCTAATTGCATGTTAAACTTATTCGCACTGTCACAAATTAACTAGCAACGTTGAAGATAGAATAATGGGCGTGTAGAGCATCTTGTATACATATTATCAAAATTTTAAAGTGGTATGATACACCAACTTCAACCACATTTACAGCCTAATAACTAAGAGCTACCTCTGCACAGTCCCTAAAAAGTGGTCACAGTGTTGAGTGCTCATCAGTGGTGCCGACGTTCACATAGCATTACATAATGATATATTATTGAAATCTGAAACCAGGGTTCTGCTCCTGAGAAATGACAAGGGACATAGGAACCCCCTGTCAAGAGCCCTATAAATCTGAAACACATTCTTTGTGACCTGGCTGCTGAGTGAAGTGCTGCCAAATTCATATTCATGATATTGGAGACCCGTTATTTTACTTTATTTTCAGTATATACATCAAGACATATCCATGTGATGGACGCTTAAATTCTTCCACCTGAAAGTGCTATCGCAATGGTTACGACATTTGTGGAAGGATGGGACTTCGTCCAGACCCTCGGTGAGGGAGCATACGGGGAGTAAGTACATGTATACTTTTTTTTCAGAATGAAAAACGAGAACATAAACCTTGTTTATATGTTTAACGATCTTGAGACTGTCTGGGAGCTGAGAGTGAGTGAGTGAGTAATAGAGGTTTACCGCCATTTCGAAAGCTAAGGTCATATTCATGGCAAGAACAACATTACACAATTTCACAGAGGAATGGTCAGTGCCCGCGCATATGTGCACCACACACATCTGAGGGGATAGAAAAGAGGAGACATAGACCCTTTTAAGTGGGCTAGGGAAGCCCCTGGGAGCTGAGACTGTTGAGCATAAAATGCTTTCTCAACCCTTCATCTATAAATGATGATGGACCTTTAAAGTCCCCATGATACAGCTCGTCTGTAATTCATTCAAGTGTGGCTGCTATCACTTCAAAAAAAAATCGACATAATCCTGTGCAAAGCTATTAGTGTGTTTATAAATCTTTGAATTTACAGAGTCAAGTTAGCTGTGAATCGTGTATCGCAAGAAGCCGTCGCAGTTAAAATTGTTGACCTGAGAAAGACTCCAAATGCAGAAAAAAATATCCGGAAGGAGGTAATTTCTTTTTCCACAAGTCAGTTAAGTCGGTCCCTTTGAATTTTTTCATTTAGCATATATATTTTTTTAATGCATTGAGCTTTTTTATTTTTTTTAAAGGCTACTTTTACTCTAGAACATTACCAAACCTTCAAAAATCAACTCCCCAATGCGCCTTATGGGGTTTTCTTTAACTCGGGGTGCATGTTATACGTGGGTTGCCTCTTAAACATGTACACAGGAGAATACAGGATGTCTAACATGAATCACATTTAATCTATTCATAGATTTGTATTCACCGAATGGTAACACATGACAACATAGTCCGATTCTATGGTTACCGGAATGAAAATGGTCGTCAGTATCTTTTCCTCGAATATGCCAGTGGAGGTGAACTCTTTGACAGAATAGGTAAGGAAGTGTTTTACATAGAAATGCTACATGTCCGCTATCCGGAGTTATATGCCACTAAGACCATCAATCAAAATTTGGAAAGATGAAATAAATAAACACTAAACAATCAATGCTATTTCAACTTTGAGAAGTGTCAGTTTGAAGCAGATTGTAGCAAAGATAAAATGTCAACCTGAAACCATCTGAGATGGGGGCGGGGAGGCCGTCGGAACCCTGTATCTAAGCTAAAGGGGCCGATGACATGCTGTACGGCAGTTGGCGGAGAGGATCCCACAGACGCTGGCATGATGCACTCCGTGCCGGTGTCATAGGGGTGCAAGCTATATAGATATGGGGATGTGTTCTCTGATCAGTCAGTCTGGGTTGGACACGCTCTGGTGACACGTGCCACTTTAACTAAGACGGATGAGATGTGTCTTCTATTCTCTGAATGTCAAATACAAAAAATGCAACTATCAATCTGATATAAGCTATTAATTTATCTGATGCTCCAGAACCAGACGTAGGAATGAAGCAAGTTGAGGCACAGCGCTACTTTAACCAGCTAATCAAAGGAGTTGTGAGTTCTAATCTAACGTTTTATGTATAATCTCATCACCTTAGTGCAAGACAGTTATAACTGTATCTCGGTCAAAATAGTAAAATACACATCTGAAAGGGGCATCACTGAGGTATCTGGTCCCTTGTTGACCGAGATTTTTTTTTAAATTTGTTTTTTGTCAATGGATTCTGCACATCACAGATGTGGAGAGGGCGATTTTTTTTATGATTTTTTTTGATAACCAAAGATTTCCCAGGAGAGGAGTTGGCCAGTTTTTAAAGCTAGTATCTGCCATTGTTTGTTCAAAAATTATGGCAAAAAAAATAAAATCAGATTTTTTGCAGAAAATGGTGCGGGCACAGTCCATAGACAAAATAATTTTCAACAAAAATTAAAATTTGTATTCCTGAAAATATGATGCGGGAAATCCATAGACCAACTATTTAATTTGGTGTGGCCTAAGTCAAGGAAAGGTGGTGACATATCTTTAACCCGGTGGAGCCACATTTCTGGTATCACCCAAAAAAAAATGACATCGTATAGGGAAGCCTGATGTATTGATTTTTCAATCTGCCTTAAAAGTACCAAGTTTCAACCATCCTGTATTCTAATTATGTGGAATCGAAGGGGAACATGTAGGGCCTTAATTTAAACCATATATTTCTTCACGAAACACTGTATTATTATACAAAAAAAGGTAAAGAAGTTATAACTTTTCCCAGATAAGACGCTTGGTTTAAGAGCGGTTGAGGTATGGCAATATCTCGTGCATATTGCGAGAAGTGACGTGAGTTGGTGCAAGCTGGCCCCAAACGCCCATACCGTAGGTCTATGCTTTAGAGATTGAAACTTTGAACAGAATTGTTCACAAAGAGGCCAAGCAAAACAGCGGGCGGATGGGAGGTCAAGGTCGTATGCAATCTTGTCGAGAGCCGTAGATTAAATGTAGTATTTGACCTTTCATGAAGAGAGGGTGGAGACCAAATGTAGATAAAAAATAAAAAGGGAGTTCAGGGGCAGAGCCCCCGATTTATTGAAAAATTGTCCTATCTCACCCTCTCAAAAATCAGAGTGACAAATGTACATACAGAGACTATCTTACAAAAAATTCTCTATTGTTATACTAGTGACATATTGTCAAAATCTCGCGGCCATCCGCCCGCTGTTCTAGATTTTTAGCGGCTCCGCCAAGACAGTACAAACATGGATGGGTGGGGTTAGAGGAGTACACATAGCATCTAAATGGCTTCATAACAGGTTTGTAAAAGCGATTTGAGGTGCCCTGCTCTGTACAGTGTTAGATTAGATTGTTATTCTTCTGCCGCCACGTTTATTCCGCGCTTCAGCATGGAGGTATCCTATATTAATCGCTCCTTACACGCACATTACTTTTTTTCTCAGTATTGTTTCTCAAGTAGAGACCTTGATATGACATTTCCTAATATCAAGAAAGTTTTCACTTAGTCCAAAATTTCTTAATGGAGTTGAAAATTTCAACAGAACTTTCCTTTAATCTAGTTTGTATGATAATACTGGTTCCGTTTTACATCAACAGGAGTATCTACATGAACGCGGTGTGACACATCGTGACCTGAAACCAGAAAATCTGCTGCTAGATGCTACAGGTATGTGAGGCCTGAAGGGAAAAAAGTGTGTTCGGGTAACAGGGTAGAAGAAAAATTAGGGTAGGTTGGTAGGGATTTTTTTTTTTTTTTTTTTTTGAGAATTTTTGAGGTTGGCAGTAAATTTGTTGTGCCTATGTGACGTGAAGTTTGACATGCGGGTCATAAAAAGATCTCCCATGTCTAGAAAAGTGCCAAAAAATTTGATTTTTTTTCCCCTCAAAAAGCCCATAAAAAAGTAAGGGCATGGCCAAAAAAATTAGAGTAGGTAACGATACCTGAACACAACACTTTCTTTTCTTTTAGGCCTGAGATCTCACATCACTGCCTTATTAGGCATTATTAGGATTTAATCAACCACCAAAAATATTGATATTGACTCAGTGTTCTTGGAATAACACATGGTTTGGATAGATTTCGCAAACTGAATACATACATGCTCTAATGTCAAAAATGCCCTTGTATTTCAGATAATCTAAAAATTTCAGACTTTGGTCTAGCAACCGTGTTTCGTCACCAGGGAAAGGAGCGCATGTTGGACACATGTTGTGGGACCGTGCCTTATGTTGCACCAGAGGTCATCCAAAGACGCCCTTATGCCGCCATACCAATAGATGTCTGGTCCTGTGGTATTATCCTGGTAGCTCTATTAGCTGGAGGTAAGCAATGATATGACTACTTTAAAACCCCATATACAGTAATCTCCCAATTATAAGGCGCATCCTTTACAGAAATCTGAAGCCTCCTGCACCGTATCATTCTAAACCCAGGGTGCATCTTACAGGCATTTCACACATAAAAGAAGAGTATTAAAATCTTCAAAATTTAAGGCATAGGTGCGTCCTATAGCTTCTCTTTTGACTTAGGGTGCGCCTTATACAAGGTATGTGCCTTATAATTATGCGGGCGATTGCAATAAGAGCTGTATCTACCATAAAACCCCGCACATAAGCCGGCCTCAGTCCTAAGCCGGGGGAAGACTGAGGAAATACTATAAGCCGATTTTGGGGCCAAATTTTCCCTGTTTTCACTATAATCTATAGTAAAAAAAAAACCTGTCATAAGCCGGGGGGAGACTTTGGAAGAAATTTAAAAGCTGATTTTGGTCAAAAATAAGAAAAAAAATCTGGCTTATGACCGGGGTTTTACGGTATGTACAAGCCACATCCTGTTTCCAAAATGTTGTCGAGCTAATCCTCCCAGCATCTCCGACTGAAAGGTTTATAATGAATCTTGTACATGACTTACAATGTACTACTGTAGCGTATTACACAGGCAAACTTTTCCAGGAATTTATTCATTTTTAAAAGCTAAATTGCTCCACACATGAGCCACAATTGTCCGCATCTGAAAAGAAATGGTCATTTTGTGAAAATAAAAGAATTGCCTTGTCTCCCCTTGCAGAGTTACCGTGGGATGAGCCAACATGTAGCTGCCAGGAGTACCTGGCATGGAAGGACTGTAAGATCACGCTGTCACCCTGGTGTAAGATCGACAACCTCGCATTGTGTGAGTATGCGCATATACACTTTAAGTGCCGGTGATGCAGGAGTGCATATTGCCCACTGGTCGTCATGATGCACCAATGAAGTGCTGGCGAGCAGTCTCGCCAGCACTTCATTGGAGCATCATGCCGACCCTACGGGGTTGATACATATACTCCAACAGTCCTTAAGGGAATAATGATTGAATAATGTCACTCAAGGCTGTGGAAGGTTGTATGTACTAACACACAAGGCGTGACTACTACTGTGAAACCCCACGTATAAGCCACACCTGTGTATGAGCCGCACTCGTAGTAAGCCACATACCGAGTTTGAGGATTACTTTGAAATTAAAAAAAAAAATCATGGATTTTCAAAAATTCAAAAGCCCCTGGGGTCCTGAGAGCTAGCCCCCCCCCCCCCCCCACCCCCAACGTCGATGAGAGAATCGTGGGAAGCCTGGGAAATGTGCTACTGCAACATACCCCCACCCTCCCTCCCCTTTCCTTGTGTCTGAAATGGTCTCCCGGCTTATACGCATGGTTTTACGGTACAGCTTTCTTTTCCACCTTAAGTGCAAAATTATAAATGTGACCTACCATAATCTCCCGCCTATAAGGCGCGTCTTATATGGGGGGGGGGGTTTAGTTCTCATTGGATCCACAAGGGGGACACCCAAGACCTTTCTTTTGATATCTTACTTGCCCCCAGGGGGGGGGGGTGACCAGTGCTTCAGCGCCATCTTGTGGCAACTGTAACATTCATGTTTGTGTGTATAGCTCAGTATGCCGGAGGAAATACTTCAATTCTGCTATATTAACACATGTGTCAAATATCCTATGATACATTTACATCAAATATACTTCACTCTATGTAATGGGTCCAGGTTAGCTGCATTTCAATGTATCAGTATGGAGAAATCCATTCTGTTTCAGTTGATAATGGGCTGTTCTAAAGGTCAACTTTGAGCATTTCATAAAAATAATTGAGTTGAGATCCATTAAATCTACTTTTTGTGAAAATTATTTCAATGTCTAATGTATGAGGGGGTGCAGTAGAGAACATTGGAGCACCATTCCTAGAGAGTGAGAAAGATATTTCAATTACCACTAATATGAGCTCAGTGAAGTCATTTCTGGTACATTTCATGTTTGCTTAGTTCCCATGCCACTCACATGATGTCTCCACTGTGTCATACTTTGACCATTTCCTTGCCTTCTAGCTCTGTCAGACATGGTCATACTCTAGTCTGCTACAAGGTGGCGCCTAAGCACTGGGCTCTCCTCCTGACATGCCCCCTTGGTTATAATAGGACAAAATGGGGCCCAGGAGGGCCCAAGGTGGCCCAAGCTACCCATAGGTTTTTAAATTTTGAAAATTCATTCAGTAGAACCAAAGTTATGAATTTTTAGTTTTTTTGAGAACTTTCCAAAACTCTAGGTGCGCCTTATACGCGGGAGATTATGGTACTAAGGAAATGTTACTATGGACGACCACAGTGTAAGCCCTCTAGTGATGTGCATGTTACTACATGAGACACTCCCCAATTATTTGTACAGCTTCTGATCTTAAACAAAAAGTCCATGTTTTGTAGCTCTTCTTCGGAAGATTTTGCAAGAGAATCCTACAAAACGAGCAACAATGGAGGCCATGAAGAAACATCAGTGGGTCAACAAAACTTTCGCCAGGTCTAAAGGTTATTTTTGCTCTCAAGTGATTCCTATTTTCCTCTTATATTTCCCTGGAATTCTTATCATATAATGCTGAAGACGTTATGCTTTTTTCTGAGATGACAGTCTAATAAATCTTTCTCCGGGATAGTTCTTTGCGCTGCCTGTGTGGCTTAGGTATTGAATCTAAATATTTGTATTGTTAAATAATATCGCAAATCTCATCCAAAACTGAGACTTAACTTGAGTATTTCTTACTCATTTTAAATAAAGGATCGCTACAGCGGCTGCCCACCTCCTCCCCCACCGACTCACCCTACACACCCACAGTCAAACGAATGTCATCTGGAGTTGACCTCTCGCCTCCGATACATGGGTCAGTAATCCTATATGAGGACATTAATGGTAGTTATCATATATACCTCTAAAGAGATACATGAAGTGCATGATCCATTTGTTGCTTTATAACCATATTAAAATCCAATGTGAAAGTTCAAGTTTTAAAGATCTTTTATTCAACTAAACTTATGTGATAGAGAATAAGCCTTACATACTTCCTATATGTGTCAGTACAAAGTGTGAACCTTCTCCCTCCAAATTCCTTTTCAATTTCAATATTTTAGATATTACATAAAATATAACCACTTGTCAATTATCCCTCTAATTTCAGTGACCAGAGTAGAATATCCATGTCCCAGCCGGAGCCTGGCGGTGGACGCCCAGGGTCGATGGAAGAGGACACAGAGGACGAGGATGACGCGCTACGGTCCGTGTGCTTCTCCCAGCCTGTACATCCCGACCACATGTTGCTTGGCAGCCAAATCCAGGCCACTCCTGGCTCCTCACAGGTCTGTTTATAGCGGTATTTTCGTTTACCAGATTTATCCCATAATAGCTCTACAGTACTTAATGCGTCACAAACATTGAGTGTCATGATGCATGCATGTAGCCGTGACGAGTAGGTATGCTAGGGCTGTGTTCATGCTTCATGTAATCCCTACAAGCTTGGTACTCCTGAAGGGGCGGTATCAATACCATGGGCATCATGTGGCGCCCAAAGAATTGAAGGGAAAATGGGAGAGGGGAGAGAAAATATATTAAGGATGTCAAACTTATCAGTACCACTTTTTACTAGAAATTAGAATAATCCTTTCGTAGAAAATGTCTATGGACTGGTATCTTTTTCACTATGAATTTTGTTCTAAAATCCAAGCATTAGCTAAGCCCAATGTTTAAGAGAGAGATTAATACTTAAGTCCAGTCATTGTTTCCTTTTCTAACAGACCCCCATGCAGCGCCTTGTTCGTCGTATGACGCGTTTCTTTGTGCGCACCGACATGGAACAAACTATCTCCTACATCAAGGAGCGGTTAGAGAAGGCTGGCTATAATCTACGCAAAAATGGGGCTAGACAGGTAAGTTTACTAAAGTGCCTGTGTAAGTCAATATTCATGGTTCCTACCCGTCGGATAAATTTCTTTTTAATCTAAGACTTTGTCACTTTGATTATAAATTAATCAGGTTTATGAAAGTATGAATTAAAATGTCCCCCTTTTGTCCTATAGCTAACAATTATGATGATGGACCGGCGTGGCATGCCGCTCACAATTCAAGCCTCACTTATAGACATGTGTGAAAAGGTCCTTGTGGACTTTAGACTCTCCAAGGTGGGTATTACTGTTCTAGAAAACATTGAATTAAAAAGGAATTTATAGTTAATTTTTTAGCCCAGCTTCCTGATTCTCAACAAATCATGAGAAATTTTTGTACACCATCAACAATTGTGTGTGCATGTTGTTCGGGAGGGGAGATAAGGGATCACTTAAAACAGAGGTTAGAAAAGTCATATCCCGCTCAATCTCCTTTTAGCTCCAATTTTAACAAAGTATGTGCCTGAATCCATCTTTTTAGGGTGATGGTATCGAGTTCAAACGGCAGTTTGTAAAGATTCGCCAACAGCTGACTTCTATAATTGGAAAAGTTCCTACAATGTGGCCCGCTACCTCCGCAGCTGTCAACATTCCTGCTGCCATTCCAACGACGTAATGATACACCAAAAGGAACGAACTTACTTCTTATTGATAAAACCCTATAGATATTGATGTATAAAAGGAAAAGAAAGACACTTCGTCCGATAAAGTGAAGTCCAGGCCTAGTAAACAGTCAACACGTGAAAAGCCCCTTATAAGATGAAATTTGATCTGACGTTGTCAATAGACACTTGAATATTCTTGCTGAGGCCAAGATGAAAACCGTGCTGGAGTCATGGGTATGTAAGATTGATACTGCCGTTACAATGCCGTAATATCTACAGTATGCTGGATTCGTATATACCGTAAAACCCCACATATTAGCCATGTATAAGCCGCATCGCTAACTTTAAAAAAGGCTATGGGGCTTGAAAATATCAATTTTAGTACTTTTCTATAGTGTTAAAACCCCGTGTGCAAGCCGTACCAAGACAATGCTGTGTATGTAAGTCGCACCAGGCCTCTGAAATGAGCTTAGGCGTATATGCGGGGTTTTACGGTATTTTGCTTTGTTATAACCGTTGTATCAAAATGGGGAGACAGATTTCTCTAGCATATGTGGCATCCTATTATATGAGACTGATATTTTCTCTGGTGCTCAGTAGTTACTCAGAATGTCTTTCAAAAATGTATATCGGAAAACTATTTTACTTTTATTTGCATGTATAAAACCAGGCTTGCATTTCCAATGTTCTTTTGCCTTTCTAGTAAAAAAATGAGTCAGGTTTTAGAGATTGACAGGCAGCACTTAACAAAGATTATGATCTTTGTGTGAAAGAAAACATTGTGGCGTAGTTCAATGTAATTACTCGGAAATAAGATACTCTAGATGCCGTGTTTATGAAGCTAAAGCTAAAACCTTTAACTCCACATATATATATATATATGGAGATCAATATTTTCTATCATAGTATAAATACATATCTCACATACAGCAAGTTAGTCGTGATTGCCTGATATCAAAACTCACGGGGGGGGGGGGGGTGTAAAAGTTTAACAGTAGCCAACATAGATAAACTGCAATTGGAAACATGTTCATAATATGTACATATGGAATACTACTATAAATAAAATATTATATACCCAAATTTCTGTTTCCTCTTATCACTACATATAAGATCCACTTTACTCATATATGAATACTTTAGTACTAAAACCATGCCCATGAGTCAAGCTCCGTCGTATGTTGATGTTGACTTGGTAAAGGTTATGAACTGATAAAGGAATCGTTTTATACTTTTGTTTTTTAAACTAAATGTAATAAACGCCGTCATATACCAGGACTTCAAGCAAATGCTGGAAGCCTAGAAGCTGCACATAATAAACAGGGGTCAGAAATCGCAGAATTTGTCATCTTCATCCATTGAGAAAATATTTTAGTATGGTGGGGGGGAGGGGTCTGTCTCTTTATCGGCCTGTCTTGGGATGCCTCGTAGAGCATATAACATGCTAAAATGCACCATTTCTGTTCTCGATGGTAACAATTTTCCGGAGGGGCATGCCCGCAGACCCCCCTAGGGTTGTGCATGTGTGCCCGTGGCACTACGCACATGGTCTTAATCCAGCACGCCACTTCTAAAGACAATCATTTTTTTTTTATTTCACATCCCTGATTAAGGGCTTGAAAAGCGAAGGCTTCATACTGTTCTAGGGGGCTAAATACCGGGCACATTCTATTCTGGAAGTCGCAGTAGGCATCTGGTTCGCGTATAAGCATGCAGGAATTCGCTGTATTACAAATTTGACTAAGGAATAAGAGTTTTCAGACCTAGGAATAGATAGTAGCAATGAAATCGAGGTGTGGCTTATACTAATATATTTTCTCTCTAATATCCTCAAACTACCTGGGTATAACCCCTACGTTAAAAATCCACATCCAAAAAGTAATGTAAATCATACACTTGTTTCAAGATTGACTTAACATCAGGTTATTATCTGGACATGTTTTATTGGGTTTCATCAATACAGTAACAACTGAAGAATCACCACAGGGCATGTTTCATACCAAAACATTATTGTACTTTATAACGGTGCAGGTGCAAATGTTGTCTAATTGGTAGCAAAATTGAAACTTGATCATAAAGTTGTAAATCTGTACTTAAGTTATTACAAAGGATATGGCTTTTACTAAGGTAGATAATGTAATGTGCCATGGCTTGAAAAAATGTAGTTGTAAAGTAGATTTTTAGCATCGCAGCCATTGGGACAGTGCGGGGCGGGTCTGCGACATGTAAGTTAGCCGGCTTTGTTAACAGTCCCTGGTCTTATCGATGTGCTTGCCATAGAAATATCTACTATAATGCCTCGCACATAAGGCTTCGGGTGTGCCTTACTGAAGCAGCCAAAGTTAGGGATGCACCTTATATGCGAGGTATTAAAGTTCTTTCCAAAATCAATAGCTATTATGAGCAGCTATGGTGAAAAATTTCTCTGGGTTCTCCACCAATTATGTACATGGACACATAAAAGTCCTGACTGACTGGAACACAAGCAAGCATATATGAACAGCAAGAAATGATAACTATTCTGCTAAACCTCTGTTTGATCCTTACTGCAATAATGCATCATATCCTTGTCATGATGCATGAATGCGAAGTGACTTACCTGGGCTGCATTCTTGCATCATGACAGCCATGGGGTTGATGCCCCAAAGGATCAGTATGGTGCTCCAAAGCAGCACTTGGATAAATGATTGAGATAATTGCTTTTATAACATGTTCTATGATATTATCAACAGGAGATATGCAGTTGACTATATTTTCCAATCATTAGGCATATTGGATGATGATGGCAGGATAGTGAGGTTAAATCTGACTTATTAATGCACGCCATCCCTGAAAAAAAAAATATTTAAAAAAAACAGTAGCTTGTCCACCAGCTTTCCTGTACATTTCTCTTGCTGTATAGATCTTAACCCTTTATGGGTCGCATAACGCCTCATAACCCAAAGTACTTGTCCTCATGGTGCAACAATGCAGTGCTGGAGAAAGTACTTGCCTTCACTGCATTCAAGCATCAAACATATATCCTTCAGGAGTTCATCAACCCCTTAGGGTAGGCATGATACATGAATGCAGCGGTAGGGATTAGACTTGACAATACTGCTTTCACAAAACCAACTAACTTTTTTGAGTCTGGAAACATTCAAAAAGTTCAATCTGTTGCCTCAGACTGTGACTTCAGTGCCACAACCAAACGTAGTCACAGAAATCAAGAAATCTCTGCATGAGCAAAGTCGGTGCAGTGCTGTCTATAAAATCTTTGAACTATCAGCTATTAGGATTCCTAGTGGGGGTGTTGTACTGTAGCATCAGCCGCGCGGCATCAGCCACATGCAGCTGATGCTGCCCGTGTAACATGATCAAAACTGGTCTTAGCAATTTGTTGTGGCCAATGCCATGCAGGAGATGCCACAAGTGTAGCTGGCCCTTTAATAAATTGCTAATCTACCATAAAGTCCCTTATACAAGCCACACTAGTGTATGGGGCCCCCGTAGACTTTGCAGCTTATACAAGGGAGTTTACGCTACATGTCCGATGAAGAAAACCTGTGCAACCTTGTTGCTACCAATACCAACAAATGGCTTTCAACTTATTCACCAACTCAACAAATCAAACCTAATGAAGTGTTTCTATATGGATTTGTATTTCCCAATATCTTTTTTTTTTTTTTCAGAGAAGAAAGAAAAACATAGTTAATACAATGAGTCTGCATATTATAATATACATTACTGTACAATTATCTTTTCTTTTTTACATTTAACTCTTTAAGGGCCGCATGATGCCCGTAGAAAGGCACGATGCTCCAGTGCTTGCGAGTCTACTTGCACTGCAATGGTGCATCATGCCATTTCGGGAAAATTACTCGCCAGAGCTGCAGTGGTGCATCATGTTGACTGATGGGCATGATGCATCGATGCATCATATGACCCTTAAAGTGTCTGGCTATATGTAATCAATCTGTTTGGTGCATTTGGCACCACAATTCAACAATTCATTAGAATCTGGTCAAAACACATGCGAGATATTTGAAGCGTCAGTCACAGATACTCGCAAAGGCGATCCTTCAGTCCTTGATTCAAAACCTATTCTACTTGACTTAAGTTTCTACAAATTCACTAATTCTCACAGTCAATAACCTTTTCAGGACGGCATGATGCCTCACAACTTCACTCGTCATGATGCGCTAAAACTCTGCCAACAAGTAAACCGCTAGCGCTGCATTGGTGCATCATACCCATCCGAGATGTAAATACTCTGTTGAGTGAATATAATGCATTCATGTATGATGACAACAAAATTGTACTAAAGCTCTGTGCAGTCCTTAAAGGGTTAAAGCCTCTCATCATGATCTACAAGCCCTTAAATAAGGCTAGCACATGTCCGTCTCCACCCTCGAGGACATACCGCGGTATTCCAAATTGCTCGGGCTCTTTTGTCATTTTTGAAATCCTGGTGCACTAAAATTATCTCTAGCACTCTAGAGAAATCACTTCGAGGAGGTGGTGTTGAGAGAGGATGTGGCAGGCCTTTTCTTAGTGTCTTAGATTCCCGTAAGGCAGGGAAATTAAATACAGCAAACAAAGATTATAGCTCAAAATGCCAAGAGTTGTTCAATTTCAATTTACAAAACTGTCCACTTTTTATAGCCGCAAGACAGAAATCCTGGATATCTGTATTAGCTTGGTGAGAGTTGAGAGGTGACGCCTCCATCTTAAAGTGTTCGTGGGGCGAGATCACAGATAAATACAAAGGTCATAAGCCAACTGTCTTGTGACGTCATTTGGGGTCCTGACGTCATCAACAGGTCTGACGTCATGCTCCTCCAAAAGTTGTGAGGTCATCCCATGACGTCATAATCAACATCTCTGATGAATTCCATCTCCTGTATATATATGCTGATGTCATCTTCCACAATGACGTCATCCTATGATGTCATACACAAAACGCCATCAACCGAATCTATGACGTCATGCCGTCTATAATTCACCCAATGACACAGTTGACGTCATTATATGACGTAACAGATTGCTTAAAGCATGGGTGTCTGTCAGACATTGGTGGAATCACTTCTGCATTACATGTTACTTTGACCATCAAATCGTAAACAGTAACCATGATCTATTCTTGTTAACAAACGATACATCATCGGCAGTGAGTCAGCCATGTCGTCTTTATAATACGGTATTATGGCACAGTGCTCGCAGACTCTGTGTTTATACCTTGATGTATCACAAAAAAAGAAACTTTATCAAGACCTGCTTAATAATAATAATGATAATACAAAATACAACCCCGACCCAAAATCCTCCCGCTTAGTTTGAAAAAATATATTTCCCAACAGTTCTCAGGGTAGACACAGACATGGTGAAGACCAAGTATCTACATTTTGACCGAATGACTTTCATGCCATTTGTCCACCAATATCTTTCACTCACAACACACTGGGCTAGGCCGAGAAAAACAAGTCGAAAGGAGGTGACTGGGGCTTTTGCAGGCCGGTCCTAGTATTGTCTATATACTTGCTTCGAGTGCAAAAAGTCTTGGATATGCTATATACAGGGCATCTCTCATACAAGCAGTGAACTGATAGGGACCTTATGTTACCTCTATATATACAGGCATCCTCATCCTATCTCCATAGGCCAATTCTCACAGCAGGGTTGTAGAAAAAACATCTCTCTAGTCTGAATAGTGAGTGATATGGATGGGGCTCTCTCCTCTATATTCAAACTGACAAGAACAGCAAATGTGATCTGCCTCTCTAGCCATCGCAGTACTCCGAACACCGAAAAGGGGCTAGGGCAGATCTCTTTAATAAAAGAAATGCCTTGTTGACAGGTATGAATCAAGTTTGTTTTATATTCTTGGTTTGATGCATTTCTAGTCTGTTTGTTCCTCTTCCAATCCAATTGCCCATGTGATGTGAGTGAAGCAGCTGCAATGACAACAATAATAAATGCTGGCATTCTCTTTTGGACTGGGTGCACTGTGAGCGATCCATGTTCACCATCGCCATCTTTACTAATCTTGATACTACTGTTGCAGGTGTCGTTTTCTCTAACACCTTTTACCGCTAATTATCACCCGATCATCTCAATATACCAGACGTGGTGTAAAGCAACGTCCCGTGCATCAAAACACTAGGACTCGGTCAGTTTCCCATATCCCCTAATGTGATTGTCCCGCTGGGTTCTTACACTGGTTAGTGGTTTGGCTGGAAGAGGATGCCTTATTGCGGGACGCACTGAACTGGCTCGGGCGGGTTGTCTGAGTCATCTGACCCTCCGTCTGAGTCAGAACTTGAGGAGGGTTGATCTTCTTCCTCTTGTTGTGCCTGTAAAACAGGGGTTTAAAAGTTGTTAGTACAAAGTCCAGCATGAGTTTGGAGTGCACCTTATACAATGTACCGGTAATTGGTGTCTTAAACTATAGAACAACAATGAAATGACCAACTACATATCACTAAGGCCCATGTCACATGTCGATTTTAAGAAATGGCCAGGTCACCATGTCGAATTTAGTGGTCCATATCCATAAACAAGCCACAGTTTCCCGTCAGAATAGGACCCAGTTTGCCATGAGAATAGGCACATACAGTGAGGTGGCACCATCTAGTGAGTATTGAAAGAACTACCGTAAACTCCCGCGTATAAGACGCGTCCTCTACGCCAAACAAATCCCTACTGCGTCTTATAGGATTTCCTCAAGTTGGGGGTGCGTCTTATATGCGGGGTTTTCCAACATCTCATTTGGGAAAATGCGCCGATGACAGCTTGAACTCGTATAGCCTGCACCGCGGCAGACCGGTCGGTGTAGATTTGCTCGGCGGGTTTGACGCCGACTGTGTGCCGATGACAGCTTGAACTCATAGAACCTGCACCGCTGCAGACCGGTCGGTGTAGATTTGCTCGGCGGGTTTGACGCCGACCGTGTGCCGATGACAGCTTGAACTCATAGAGACTGCACCGCGGCAGACCGGGAGGTGTCGACGGGCGCTCGGCGGGTTTGACGCCGACCGTTTGCCGGTGACAGCTTGAACTTATAGAGCCTGCACCGCGGCAGACCGGGAGGTGTCGACGGGCGCTCGGCGGGTTTGACGCCGACCGTTTGCCGGTGACAGCTTGAACTCATATAGCCAGCAGCGCGGCAGACCGGGGTGTAGGGAACACGTGGGCCGATGACAGCATCGACTCATAGCGCTAGCGCCGCGGCAAACCGGGGAGGGGTGGGGGGGGGTTGGTGGGGGGTGCGTCTTATACGCGAACCCCCCCCCCCCCCCCCGCTGAGTTGGGGGGGCGTCTTGTACGGGGTTTTTTTTACAAATCGATTCAGGGGGGTTGGATGCGTCCTCTACGCGAACCAGCCTACCGTGAGTTTGGGGAGCGTCTTCTACGCGCACCACGTCTTCTACGCGGGAGATTACGGTAAGTCCCACCAGCTAAACACAGGCTCTATCTGCACACTGGGGTCCATGTCAATTTTGATTAATGCCCATGTCCCATGCCACTAAGTGAAAACCCATGTCACTAGTGTCACTAACTTGACTAACATGGCTAATCAAATTATGGTACCATAAAACCCCACATATAAGCTGCGTCCTATGTTCAAGGCAAAAGAACAGATTTGTCATTGGAATAAGGAAAGTACAGGGGGAAAAATTTTGAACATTACAAGACCAACAGGTGAATTCTGAGGCCCTATTTTTCATGTCACGAAGGCCCCATGTCACATGTCGATTTTAAGAAATGGCCCGGTCATATGTCACTAACATAGCCATGTCCCATGTCGATTTTAAGAAATGGCCATGTCACCATGTCAATTTTAAAAAATGGCCATGTCACTGTGTCGATTTTAGGGGTCTAGGGCCATCACACTACCTATTGCAAAAACAGTCAACTAAATTCAATACATTGGATCAAAGAGAGAAAAATCTTTTCAACCAATCACAGCACAGCAATAATTCAGTGCGGAACATGCCAATATTATGCAAATCAGCTGTATTTGAGTGCAAATTATAATGGGAGCCGGCCTATGTTATGACTACTAAAGACCTGATTAGGTAGATAAGAAAGGTTATTCATAACAAACGGTCTCCCATAAAAACGTGCCTCAAACCAACACTCACATTGGGACATGCCTTAAGAATGAGAGTAAGACTGTAACTAAGGGACTTACCCGGCGTCGTGCGCTGCGACGGAGATGCTGCATCAGGAACCACAGCATCTGACTATCAATCATCTCTGGCTCATTACTCCGCTCGTTTGAACGCTCTCGCTCATTTTGCCGCATTACCTGAAACAAATTTAAGTACTCAATGAATGAGTATGGAATGATTGTCTAATATCATTTTGACAGTGATCACAGTGATCTACAGTAGACATCAATTTGATGTGTCCATGAGTGCATATTATGGTTATTGATTCAAAACACACAAAAAGAGGGGGTGTTTGTCGCTCAGAAAAATAAACAAGTCAAATTCTGGCCCAAATTCTTAAGGACTACTTTTGTATTACGACAAACCTTCTTGAGGCCTTTAAGGACGGTGGGTTCTTGTGCCGTTGGAGCCCAGATTTTGACGTCTGAATCGAGACCACTCGTGGCCAGGATGGGCGCATGGGGATGAGGCTCTAATACATTCACCTGACGATCAAGCAGAAAGTACATGGTGAATTTTATGACGTTGAATAACTTTTTGGCAGAAATTTACATAGTTCAATAGATAATTCCCTGCAAAAATCAGGCATCCCTGTAAAAGCAAAAGAGCTTCATATACATCAACGAGAAGAAAAGGTTTGATGGCAAAATAGAAGTTTTCAATGTGTTTCTGATTGTTTGAACTTTTGATAATAAGAATAAAATGATTTCTCAATTGCAATATGTGCTAAAAGAAACACTATTACTGACCACACCACCCTCATCCGCATGGAAATACTGCACGATTTTCTCTGACTCCTTCTCCCAGAGAAAAACATTGCTGCAATCGCTTCCTGATATGATGTATTCACTTTTCGGACCGTAGAAGTTGACACCCTTCACTGAAAAAAAGGATGTAGATGATAATTATACTTATAAATTCTTGAAAGTCACAAAATGGGTGTGAGGGCAACAGCTTCCCCAGATAGTGCATAGGTAGTGATACTATAGGGTAGAACCACATGATCTTTTACTGTGGACATGTCTCCTTTCTAAGTACCTCATATACCTTATGTCACATCTAGTGGGCTTGTGCTAACAAGTTCTCAACAGGTAAATACACTCCCAAGCTGTGAACATGGTTGTTAAGATATTACAGCCCCTGGAGGAGGACTGTTAACTGATATTACCGGTAGGTGCCATCCAGGCTTATACGGGACTAGCACATTGCTAGTACTAAGAGTATCAGCGAGATGGCTCATGTAGTCGGGGGCTAGATCATCATTTGGCCTCTTTGTGTAGTCTAGTTTGACAACCTGCCAATTAATTACTATCCACAGGATTTTTCTATAAATATTATGTGTGAACTCTCCATATCAACAGCTTTAAGTAGATCGCCCAGAAATAAATTAGTTATTTGAAGTAAAAGTGCAATAGATCATTGAAATTTCTATTTGACACCACAGGTAAGCCAATCAGGGCATTGTCTCCCTATCTTGGTTATCACCTTCTTTCACACCTGAAACAATAGAGAGGTATTTGGGGTGATTAAGATAGGGTACAGGATGCAGCTTATCAGTGTTAACAGTGACCATTGTTCTGGAGGCTGATAAGAAATTTTACCAGAATGCCCTGCTCTGGAGTCAGGGGCCTAACCAAGATGGCGGCCTCCATAGCCTTATATGCTAATGCCCTATAAAATGACCACAAAATAGTGGAGGAATGGGATGATACACTCCAGAATGTAATTTGGAAGGTGCTATGATTGAGTGCAAAGGAGAGGTTAATTTATATCATTTGATGTGCATCACAGTCAGGGGTGTCAGCTTCAGATGTGACATAGGGTATAGAATTTACAATAGATAGCACCAGGTGGCAGCACTACAGGGTTTGAAGGCTTACAGACACAATACCTTTCAGTGTTCAGTGATATACATGTTATAATGTTTTTCTAAATCACAGAATCACATAATGACACATATAGACAATGTCAATAATAAAAGATCATGTGATTCTACCCTATAGTATCACTACCTATGCACTATCTGGGGAAGCTGTGACACCCATTTTCTGACTTCCAAGAAAATATGATATAAAATTCTCTGCCAAATTTCCCAATTGGAATTTCGTATAACCCCGCATACAAGGCGAACCCCAACTCAAGGCAGCCTGCCTCCCATGTATAAGACTCCTCCACGATCTGATTCGCGTATAAGACACGCCTTATACACGGGAGATTACGGTACTTCTCCAAATTCAAAAGGTATCTTTACACAAGGTTCTAGTTAAAGTGAGAAGTTTCAGGAGAGAGTTGTACGTCCTTCACAAAGTTTTGGAGCAGCTTAGGCCCAAAAAAGATATTGTTGTGTTCAGGTAACGGGGTCGAAAAAAATTAGGGTAGGTAGGGATTTTCTTTTTTTGAGAATCTTGTTAAGGCCGGCTGTAAATTTTCGCACTTACGCGACAAAAATTTGATGCGCGAGATCGTGGAAAAAAAAACTTAAATGTCTCGACAAGTGCCAAAATATCAGATTTTCCCCCAAAATGACCCAAAAAATAGTTGGGGTAGGGCCAAAAAATTAGGGTAGGTAGCGTTACTTGAACATTTTTTTAGGCCTTATATGCCAGGTATTACATATATAGACCATGCTGCTGAATGACATAATTTTCAAATCCAAGATGTGGCTTGAGGCAAGTCTACAAAGTCAGGATGCGAATTACATGTGAGCGTTTAAGCTACTGTAAAAAGCCCGCATATAAGCCACAGCCGCATACATGTATAACCACCACCCTGACTTTCGGAAAATGCTATAAGCTGCAGCTGGGGCCTGAAATTGTTGCCATTGCTTAGTATAGTCTACTGTGGTCGTAGATATTTTCACTGGTATAAATTTTCACGGAATTGATAAAAAGCCCCATTTCATGTGTATTTGAATTCACAGATTTTCAAAATTAGTTATTGCTATTCTATATGATAGATATATTCACTATGGACATAAATCCACAGATTTTACACTTCCGTGAAATCCGCGAAAATATGTACAGCGTGAAATAATCTAGGACCACAGTATATAAGTAAAATCCCGCTTATAAACCGCAGCTTGAGTTCCTGGAGGTATTATAAGCCGCCGGGGGCTTGAAATGGTCTATAAGCGGGGTTTTACGGTAGTAGCTGCGCGACATACCTGTGGAGTTGTTGCGGTGCCCGGTGTAGCGGTGTATGTACTCGGCACCATCAGAATGACTGTTGTCAAACAGGTATATGTCCTCATCATTGTACGTCCCCAACACCTCTGTATGAATGAATATAAAGGTTATGTTATCTCTCTTTTATTGATACTTTATTTAATACTCAATCCGGTGAACAGACAGGCAGAAAGGGTGATACATGTGACTACTCACATAATACAGAACATGCTCAACAAATGAGTGTCATCTATACCTGTTGTTAAGACCTAAAATTACTTGCTAGTCGCAGATATTTGTGTTTTTTTTCAAGCCTCATTTTTTTTTCTCAAAAAAAAACTAAACAAAAAAAACTAGGCTGATATTCAACTAAACAGGTGACTATTTTCTGATGATGTCTAATAGGTTAATAGACTTACCAGTACCGTTATAGTTGTACACAGCACATGTGACATTGGCTTTTATGTCGTTATGATCCACCTAAAACATAGCACAACAGAGTAACTGTAGTTTGCATAAAGCTTGACTTTTGATATACATGTATTACATTCGAAATTAATCATTACATGCTAAATATCATAATCAGGTCTACATCACAGCTCTGTCACATATGGTATAGCTCCAGGAGTACGGTTACAGTGTAAACACTAAAAGATACTTACAAGATGGTGTGGACAGAATTTCTTGACGATTCCATTCTCTGAGTTCTGGAACATGGAATGTGTTACAAAAGACAATGAAGATGTTTGGGATATGGCAATTATTGAACTAACAAGGGCAGTTGGCTGCCCTTGGACCAAAGAGAAATCACTGCCTTAGTGTCTAGGTTTACTTTTTTCAATATCTAGAGTTATCTTAAAGAATCTAAGGTTTAAGACTTACACTGTAAATTTCATATTAAGTCCTTCTACATACCACATTACTTAAAGAGCATTCTCTACTGCTGTTTAACTTATGTAGTTGGAAAATAAGGATGGTGACATACCTCACTGATCATACGTTTATCATAGATACGGATAAAGTGATCGCGGCCACCAACGCAGTATTCATGTGACTTGAATGGGTTTGAGCTGATGGAGTACAGAGCCACTTTCTTGTCGTTTTCTTTGGTAACTGAGAGCCTGCAGAATGAAATATAGGACAGCATTTTGCAATGCAAGTAACTCGAAAGGGCACTAAATCTCTTCTTTTAGGCCCCTTCTGATAATAACCTCATGTTTTCTTTGTGTGTTATCACAGTGTGTCAATGGTTAATCCTATGGAGAATGCATCCATTATCGCTTGTATGTTTTATTGGAGAATAACTCCTCTCTCTGTGAGTTAAGCATTGCACAATACCAGCAGGTCTTGAATAATGATCCATATTAACCATAAAAATGCATGAGACAGTGTAATTCTCCTCCATTTTGTTATAATCCAGCAGTTTGCATGGCACCGTGAGTTGATCGTCTCATTGTCCGCCATTTTGGATTTTGATGTTCTGGGCGCATGCGCGACTCCTCCTTGCAGGAAGTAGCATTTTCGACAGAGAAATGATATATTCTATCGATTTAACTTTAAATTAATGGCTTTTTGAATACATGTATAATCCATGCATCTTTGGCAATATCAATCGAATTGAATCGAATATACCCTATCTTTTTACTGTTATAGCCCCACAAGTCGATCTTCTCGCTGTCCGCCATGTTGGATTTTGGTTCTATCTGCGCATGCCCGACCCAATTTCCATGGTTATTTGGGTCAATTTGCACAACCACGGCTTTGTGATGCGAATTAACAACAGGGCGAACATGTAGTTATTTTATCTTTTTAATAATACATATCAATTCAAATCATATCCTTTGTCCATTCTTTATCATATTTCTATATTATAACACTGAATAATTGAAAAAAAAATTAGTAACGATGACTTTTACGACAATAGAGACGCGCGGACGGATCGAATTATGGCACATTCATCAATTTTTTGCACCACTCCATACCAAAAGCGTGGGAACGTTGAACCTTTTCGCACCTCTTATGGGATTTAACATAGACCGGAAAAGCATCTCAGTTTTTCTCTCTGTTAAGAGGCACTGAATCCATCAATTTTTCGAGTTAAAAATATCAGGGACAGGGTTCTCCTCACACTGTAATGACGCCGGTGGGCCACCAGCGTGATTTTTTTACTGCCGCCGTTGTGATTTTAGCTTCATATAGGTTTTTGAATTTTACAAATCGGCCAATTAGATCAGAAGTTATGGCCGTATTTATGAAAATACTTTCAATTTCTTCGTTAAATTCCAATCTGTAATCCCCACAGTCATGATTGAGACTAAACAACCAAATTTAGCGGGCTTCCCTAGCCCACTTAAAGGGGTCTACTTCCCATCTTTCCTATCCCCTCAGGATGTGTGTGGTGCACATATGTGCGGGCACTGACACATTCCTCTGTGAAATTGTGTAATGTAGTTCTCACCATGAATATGACCTTAGATGTCGAAATGGCGTTAAACATCTATTACTCACTCACTCACCAAATTTAGCCTACCATAAGGCTTAGGATGTTACCAAATGAAATTTTACGCCAGCTTGCTGCAGGATTTTACGGTGTGATTTTACATTCTGCGGAGAACCCTGAGGGACGTGACTGCATTGGATGTAGATTACTATCAACTTGTTGCACTAAGGGAGTGGTCATTATTTATCAACGGGTTGAGGGGGGGAGGGCGTAAAAAAATTCAGACCCTTCCTGAGGGGGGGGGTGTAAAAAATTTACCCTCTTTTTAGTGAAAAAAAGCTTGCACGCTACTTTAGATTAAAGAGGGGCACGAAAATTCTCAGCGTGTCTGGTGCGGGGGTGGCACAAAAAAAAAATTGACTGCCGCCGAAGGGGGTGTAAAAAATCTTCACACGTCCACATGAAAAACCACCTCCCCTCCTGTTGATACATAATGACCACTACCTAACTAGGCAGTAAACTTTTTTGACCTAGCTTTTCTGAAATATTTGTCTATGTATACTTCTACCTAATTTGTGTACTAAATAGATAAGGACACATTCAAATAGGATAAAGATTCTAACTTGTTTGGTTTTTCTTGGCGAAGATCTATCTCATATACGAGCGCATCTTCACCACAGCTGTAGAAAACGTGAGACGAGTCCTGAAGTAGCGCCAACTGGAATGACAACAAATGACTTGTCAATATGATCTGTTCTTACTAAAAAAAACTTGGCCATCATCTGAGGCAAAAACATGCTGGAGCAACTTGGTAGAGGAAAGACACTCATGAATGAATAAACATAGGCCCACTGGAGCCAGGAGCATATAGGATCCATGAGAACCTGACGTAAATGTTCAATACATAGAATAAACAGAACATGGCCATTATCTGAGCTTAAAAGCATAATGGAACAACAAGTTGGAGGAAAGACACTCATGACTTTGAAAAAAAAATTGTTAAAATTTTTTTCTTCTTTGAAACTGTTTTATTTTTACCTGGTTAACAAGAACCTGTCTAGACTTAACCTGCATGTTTAATGCACAGAATATACAGAACATGTGCACCTTTGGCCAACACCATATGTAACTTTACCTTATGTGCAGCACTGCGGTGCAGGGCCAGCTTCTTGGTGCCTTTACAGACTCCTGTAGATGAGAGTTCCGCCAAACGTACGTAGCCGTCCCGTGCACATGTTACAATGTGGGTGTCACCCGAGTATGGCATGAATTTACACTGTTTGAGATGTGCATAAGTTATGGTCGTGAAATAATGTTATTGATATGCATGATGCTTTGGCACTATAAACTTGTATACAAGTTTCACCTGAAGTATAAGTTACACACACTTTTGTGCCTTTGTTACAAGCTACACCTACCATACACGTTAATATATTTAGACGTAAAGCTTAGCAAACTATAGAAATTCAGAGGCTTCTTATTGAAATGGGGTGGATAATTCAGATAGAAATATTCCTCTAGATACCTGGAAGACATTGCTCCTGTGGCCACTGTCGAACACGAGGTAGGGCTCCTTCTCGGCCCAGTTCCAGATGACCACATTAAGGTCATCTGACCCGCTCGCCAGTAGCGTCCCTAGTATAGAGGTAGATATACATATGTTATGTATACATAGAACAGTAACTATGCCTTTTTGATCTAATTCACACAGTTCTGTTATAATTAAAAACACGACTTAGCGCTTTTCTTTTGTAAGCAACAAGATTTTGATTAAAGAAGTGTACACATAATTTGTGAAGATTTGGTGTACATAAGCAAATGTCCATGACCAGGGAATAAATTTGCATCGTATTCACCGAGGTGAGGCTGTCCGTATTCAACGATGCCTTATAGGCAGAGTTGAATGCGGACAGGCCTCACCGAGGTGAATACGATGCAAATTTATTCCCTGGTCATGGACATTTGCATTTATGTCATGGCCTAGGGGGTTATTTTGCCTTTAAATAAAGAAAAACAGCTCAGATCTGTTCAAAATCCAAGATGGCGGACACCCATTGAATACAGACACATTGTATTCAATGCCCCCCATTGAATACGGCGGTTCTAGTACTAATCTATAGTGACGGTCGTATCAGCCATGACATAAAGCTACATTTTTACCAGTATATCTGATCCCCTTTACATCTTCTTTCAATTAATAAAGCAATGCCTTATCTTCCACTTTAATTTATCAGTCCCTTTCAGCTTTTGGAATAGCACTGTCCAAACTTTTCAGGGTCACATGTTATATACATGTATTAATGCATGATGCCAACCCCACAGGATCGACACAATCCCCAAGTTACACTAATGAAGTGCTGCTAAGTGACTCGGTAGCACTGCATTGGTGCATCACGACAACAAAAGACAGTGAAGACTGAAGCAATTGGTGGCCTAGTTTAAAGGGTTAGGGATTCTCACCTGATTTGTTGAAGTTGAGCGCGTTGACACATCCTTCATGATGTTCTAGCTTGTTTTGTAACTCCATACGCTGAACAAACTTAAGTGATGCCCCAACCCGCTGACAGAAGAGGCGGGCTGATGGCATCCGATTAGAACATCCATTCTCCCGACTCCGAACCTCTGGGACAACCTTCCAAGGATCACATGGCATGGTGGACATATCCACCTCCATGTCTTGTGGGTTGTCATCATCATCGTCATCGTCATCTGAGTTTCGCTCGTCAGGACCGCTGGTCGTGGAGGAGGAGGCAGAGGAGGAGGAATTTGATGATGATGAAGATCGGGTGTGACGTCGCCTCCTCTGCCTTGATGGGTTGAGGCGGATAACATCAACATCTGAGCTGTCACTTTGGTTTAGAACATCAATGTCAGATGTGCGATTTGCCGGGCCTTCTCCAGCAGCAGTGCCATTTGCCACATCTGACATATCGCTACATTGCCCCTGAGTGCCACTAGGGGCATTACTGTCACTCTCTTGATCTGGGATGGCATTATTGTCGCTTTCCTCAGAATCCAAGATATCAGCCGCGAGTCCTTCTGACTCGGTAGACACTGAGGGTAGAGACGGCCGGCTGCTACCAGTCCTTGCTGCAGCTTCTTCATCTTCACATTTACTGTCATCGCTTGTCAGGCTCTCGCGGACACAGATCCCACTATCGTCCTTCCTAAGCTTACTCCGCATATCGGCTTTTAGTGAGGATGTCGTATCCGGCGTAGACGTCATATCTGGGTTTCCACTACTTGTGCTGCAGTTGCTGTCTTCTTGGAAGCTATTGCTGAGTGTGTCACCTCCACCAGCACCTAGAGATCCATATTCGGTCTCCATATCCGTCTCTTTCCTTGCGTCGCTCCCAACCTTCGCACCCACGACTAGATCTGCCGATGTGCTAGAACACACCTCGCATCCATCACCGCTGCCACCATGTTTGCTGTCCTCATTCGCCTCCTTCTTCTGTCCGATTACTACTTCAGTACCAATTGCGCTATGACGTTGGTCCTTCTGGCCTGGCGCTTTATTGTTCGGTGCCACGACAGATGCCGCTTCAAGGTTCTTTTCCATGTTGAGAGTTATTCTGATTTTTACTGCGTCTAATATGGGCCCGTAAATACCACTAACACAGACTGTCTGACAACACGCCCAACAGACTTAAAGGGTCGATTTGTCAGCTGCCCATGGTCACAAATCTGTAATGCATAAAAGTAACAAAGGTCATTTAAGCATTAAAATTTGTATGAGAGTGTTTCAGTCTGAGTCTCAGCTCACATGGTGCGCTCACATGTGCGTCCACATGAAGTTAAGTTTGATTTTCTTTTGGTTATTTTCGTAGATTTTTCCCCTTGTTTTTTTGGTGTTTTTTTGCTACACTACCACGAATAAGCTGTGGCTAATACGTGAAGTTTTACACTTAGTCAGGGTGTCCGGCAGACCACTTTGAAAAAGTAGGACAAAAGTAGGACTGAAAATTTTCAAAAAGTAGGACAAAAGTAGGAAAATATAAGAAAAAATAGGACATATGTACATTAAACAATTCATGTGTAACAAACCTATTTATCCTCAGAATTTATAAGCTTATATGTAGAATCTATTAGAATAATACTCCAGAACATATTTAAATGGTCAGTTTGTACATGTATCATTGGTATATGAAACATGATATACAGTGGTTTCATGAAGGCATTTACTGCGAGTCTGCTACATCAAAATGATGTACAGTGGCCATGTTGGAGCACAATGTGTGAAATAAAACAGTAAATTGTTTCTTTGTCATGAATTGTTGCCAATGTATTGGGATTACTGATCCTAGATTGAGATTGAGAAATTTGCTAGTTGTTTGAGCACACTAACAGGTGAAACTTGTAATGATAAGTCTATGGCAAAAGTTTTGCCTCAACATGGCTGCCATACAAGATCTGTGAGGTACTAATTTTGTGAAACCCCTCTATAGAACTTACTTAATAGACACAGTTTTTGTACAATGTATTCATGTGCTACACAGAGGGTATGTCACAATATATATTTGTCCCTATATATTTGAACCTGTGAATGCCTGCACATCCAAACCCCATGAGATCCACAACCTTCACTCCATAAAAGTACTATCCACAGGTCGCCAAACATCAATGCTGTTAGGAATCTTCCCCAGATGTGCCCACTGTCTTGGCACCAGTATCTGAGCAGAACTTTACATTGTTTACGGTTTTGGGCATTCCCAGTTTCGTCGTATTGTAATGTGAAAGCACATCTAGTTTCATGTTTCATACTAACAAGTTCCCTCTTGTAATATGGTCCGAGTCCATCTGAGAGCAGATATGACACTTTGGACTTGCTCAGTGAAAAGTGTTGTGATGTCACACAGCGAAACATTCTCTTAAATAAGTCTGACAATCCTTCACAAGACCGAAAGCTGAAGTTGCTCTCACATACTTTGTTGGCCCATAGGATTTCAGCAATGGCAGTCTGTTCTTGCTGGAAAGCTGTCTGCACCATGAATGAATAAGATTTAACGTGTGATATATATCACATATGGCCCAGGATCTACTACCCCCCCCCCAATATAAAAATTGGGCGTTGTGCATTGAAGCACAGAAGGCTCAGGGTAGGTACCATAAAACCCTCTATCAACCCTGTAGGGTCACAGGAATCAGCACTTGCGAAATATCGACTAATTACTTACAAATAGAGACTATTATCTATACATGTACTGACACCAGTCTGGCATAATCTTCTCTTACTAAACCCCTTGGACTGCTGGCCCCCTGGTGTGCTGGCCCCCTGGACACCTGGCCCCCGGACACTTGGCCCCGCACACCTGGCCCCCTGGAGACCTAGCCCCTGGAAAACTTTATCCTTAGCATGCTTAGTTTATCGCGCAGTCCCCAATGTGTTATGTTTATAGCTTGGACACTGTAAACATTGCCTGCTGAAAAAAAGTGTCTCACTTGGTGATTACCCATAGGACTCCATGTGCTAATTTCATCGCCAAAATCTATCTGACCCATAGACCCAATGGTTAAAGAATTTGTAGTCAGTATAGCTCCCAAAAACATGACGTAAGTACAGCAGCTTTTTTCGTAGAGAAACACATCACTCACCATAAAGGACAAAATGTTGTCTGATAGATGAGATTTGAAACTTTCCTTTGGCTTTTGAAAAATGTGTAAACTAACAGTATATCACTGAATGATTACACCCTAAAGTTGGTGATTACAAATTTGTGGATCTGACTGAAAACCCGGCTCCAATAGCATAGGGGATACCCTGGGCCAACTAGGCTTAGCAGAGGTGCTTGGGTACTGTTTTGTCACTTATGGTTGGTTCAGCACCATCTGATACAGATGCACTAGCTGCTGCACTAGCACTTTTCTTTTTTTCGAAGTGGCGCTGTGTGCTTCCAAATCTGGCTTTAGCAAAACCAGTATGCTTAACCCTTGGTGCATGGGCTAGAACTTGCAGGAGACCTATATTGTCTATTTGAAATGATATGTTGCATAGTGTGCAGTAGGCTTTGTAAGCAGAACTTGGATCTACACAACACCACTGTTTGACTAATATCCATTTTTATCTGTCTTATTTAACCAAGATTCTTGAAAATTTGTGGGATTTGGCATGTTTCTATAGAGTTCTATAGCAGGCTTTAATGATCTAGGTTACTTGATGTCAGATAAATCTGTCACCAACCTATTGACCCATCACCAGCAGTGCATAGCCTAAAAAGCACAGCAATGTTAAGGGAGTGCTATCTTTGTCCAAAAGTATCATGACAATCATAACAACATAAATGCAAGTAATTCTGAATGTTTTCTACATTGGCACTCCATGGTTTAATATATAGATTGCAGCTAACACTGACACCATTAGTCTCTTATTGACGTTTCATGTAGCCACCTTTTGATATTTCCTCCCTGATCACTAGCATTCAGGTCTTTGCATATATTCTGTTAAAGGGTTTATGAGTGAAACATTAGTATCTCAGGTCCATGTAGTTTTAGACACACAAAGCCAAAATTCCAACTTGTTTGAATAATATTACAGATGGCTTTTACTATTGCCAAATCCTACAATTGGTTTAACACACTGTAGGAACTGTTCTCCGTATTCCATATATCATGCAAATATGAATGTACCTGCTGCTATAACACCGGACAAAAATATAAAAAGGAAAATCATGCATGAATAAAAGTGGATGACTTTTTCACCAAAAAAAAAGAAGTATAATACTAGTTCTAATGCTCAAAGCATATATGTCCACCAAGTCAATCACTAACCATCACCACACAACTAACTCTAGCATAATCAACATCAATTGATACACCGATGGTGTCAGAATTGGCTCTTTCATTCCACTAGCCAATATCTCTGAATCTTTAAAATTAATGAAGATGTGATTATTAAATACTGCAAATTGCAATGATACAACTCACATGCTGAGTCATAGATATCTTAGATAACAGTAAAACTGCACTGTTCATAAACCATGTGGAGGCTAAATGTAGTAGCGCTATAACTCCAGTACTCAGTTTCTTGCAAGTACTAAAGGAGCGTGACAGACATGGCTAAATAATGTACCATGCCTGTGATAAGTTCCCTCAGGTACCTCATTGGGAACTACAACAGCCTATGCATGACACACATTAAGACTTGAAGGTTGATTTCACTTGACATAAGTTACTATAAACATGTACTGACACAAGCAAGATGTGCTTCAAAGCAACTAATGGTATCTTTATAGGACTCAGTATGGAGCTCGCCTAGTGGAGCCACCATCTTGAATTTCACTGGTTGAGCTAAAACCCACTACATATCATGATTGGTACCTTGTCCCTGGTTAACACCCACTTCCAGGGACATGCTGGTCCCATTTTATCAGTTCTTATCAGCGTGTGTCGTCGGAACCAGCTCCAGACCAGCTAGTGGCCAATATCGCACATGCCAAAGCAAAATAAAAAAGTAGGAAAAAGTAGGTATTTTGGAGAAAAAGTAGGAAAAATAGCAAAATCAAAAAAAAAAATAAGAAAAAGTAGGATCGCCGGACACCCTGCTTAGTCTAAGCCTACACAGCTACAGTGGATTCCTTACAGTAACATAAGAGAGTGAATACACATCAAGTCTACAGTACAGGTTTATAAAGCAAATGTCAACGAGCATGGAATATTTTTGCATCGTATTTCCCGAAGACGGTAGAAGACGGCGAAGTGAGTCTGCCGTATTCAACAAGGCCTTATAAGCCCGAGTTGAATGCAGGCAGACTCACTGAACCTGAGGGGAATGCGATGCAAAAATATTCCATGTGAGTTGCCATTTGCATTTATGTCATGGCTACACAGGCTTAAATTGATTTAAAATAGGAAACAAAAGGACTTTACATCAGTCTTGTCTCCTCTGCGTTGTTGTCTTCGCCATTTTGTTTTGGTTCACTCTCCCAGCAGAGATTTAGAAGTTGTGTGAGTCGTTCAAAGACACCAAATATCAGGCAGGATGAGTGTAGGCATGCGCAAATGCTGCTGCTGAGCGTTTACTCTCCTAGCAGATTTTTAGTTTATATTTTTTTTTCTAAACAGAGCAGTGATCTGGTTGAAGAGAGTCTAACAAACAAGATGGCGGAAGTAGGAACGGAGGATTTTCTTGTCGCGTAGCTATTAAATTGTGAGTTTTTGTCTATTTTAGGGCCATACTGGTATGGTAATAAGTAAAAATGACATTTGTTCGAACAATTGTTACGATAGGTCACGTGATCGCTTTCTAGTACTAAACTTTTTCATGTGACGTCAGTTTACCGTGCATGATGGTGTTGACTGTTGGAGATCTGCCACAACTCACACTGCCAGGGCCCCTGGCAGGGCATAGAGTAGGCCGAAATACCTGCCTGCTCACGAATGTGGGACCGATGGCCCTAGGGACAGTTGGCCCAGGACTGATGGCCCCAGAAAATGAGACTGATGGCCCCACTTTTGGGACTGATGGCCCCACTTTCAAATTTGATGCCCCTGTGTATAATATGATCAAATAATTCACATATATTTGTTATAGAATGAATGTTTACATGATGTTGACTGCTTATGGAGCATGTTTGGTGTATTTTAACACAAGTTTGGAGGTGTTAGAGCCACAATAACCAATGCCTACCCACTGAGGCAGTGTGTAGCCCTGTGGGATGGGTGCCTGGGGATTGCTGTGACACCTTTCAGCTTGCAGCATGACTACATAGTGACTAAGAGAAATCAAAGAGAAATGGATTAATAAAAAATGAAATTAAAAAAACAAACAAATTAAAAATAAAGGAAATTAGTTAGAAAAAACTAAATTGAAAAAAAAATGGAATACACAAAAGAAAATTCACATTCTTCACAACTAGGAAGCTACTACTTTCACACCTGCTTTGAATACACAAGAAATTGATAAGAAAAAATAAAAATAAAGGAAATTAAATAGAAATTGAAAAAAAATGGAATACACAAAAAAAAAACACATTCTTCACAACTAGGAAGCTACTACTTTCACACCTGCTTTGAATACACAAGAAATTGAAGAAAAAAAATAAATAAAGGAAATTAGATAGAAATTGAAAAAAAAACACACATTCACACCTGAATTCTATTATTTTATTAAAATGGCAAATAAATCATAGAATATATGGTTAAAACATATATGTGATTTAATAGTGTTTATGTATGGATTCAATATAGAAAGCACATCTGAAATCTTTTTATTTATTTTTTTTTTCAACATTTTTTCTTAATAATTTTCTTTTTTTTCATATAATTTTCAATCAAGTGTAACATGGAAAGTGTCATAGATATGCATGATTAATGAAGATAGGTGATAGATGTGAGATGGACCCTGGTTTAAAAGTTGGGGCCATCAGTCTCATTTTCTAGGGCCATCGGTCCCACTTGGGGCCATCGGTCCCCGGGGCCATCGGTCTCTAGGGCCATGGGTCCCGGTACCCCTGCTCACAGGCAGGATCCAAGATGTATACAAGTCTATAGTGGCACAAACACATGGCTAGTCTGAACTAAGTACTCACTTTCAGTTCCTGGAAATTGTCCCTCCTATTCACAAACATGTAGTTTTCATGTACATCAGCTTATATTGACTGAAACATGAGGTATATCCAATAAATCTGACATGTTTATCTTGAGCTTAGATATCACTACCTCAATGGCCTCCATTGTCAACATCTTGTGTTGCTACCTTGTGTTAGACTGCTCTTGAAACATAGGGCTAACCAACCAAGAATAGTGTAGTCTTTTTGACACTAGGTGGCTACACCTGGCTTCAAGATGGCCGACAATGATTTGGAGTTGGGGAGGGAGATTTGAAAATCACCTGGATTATTAATTATTACAAGTATTTCAAGTGCTTTGTGTATTGTGAATCTTTGGATATACATTGAGGGAAGTGTTGGTGGAAGCATTGGACCTTACAGTAAGTACTTCTGTGAGAACTGGGCACTCAGCCAATCTGGCTGACCAAACAGACTACAACAGACACACTTGGTCTCTGAGGTCTCTCAGAGCGTCTACGGAGTAGGCATAGAGTAGCGATGACAGCCAAACACAGCTAAATACTCCCTGTATCTGTCACAGTGCTAAACACCTGGTACTGGTAATTTGATTCTGAGGGTTCTATTGGATGGATTTGCATCAAATCAACACCAAATTAAAGGGAAAATATTATTCTATCCTACTGGATTTTTTTCTTGACCCATGTATGTAGTTTAATGCCAACTGAGAAAGAGGGAAGTTGGGTCTATCAATCTTCAAAACTTGTACAACATAGCCCAAGATTCACTGAAATATATTATTTTTTGCCAAGCAGGAAGAATATACAGAGCAATTGTCCTTGGACTTTTGATTAAGAATGATTTGATGTTCTAAAGATTTATATTAGCGATTTTTGGCGATTTTTAAACATGTAAAGGTACTATTCAACAGAAAGAAATTCAATTTTTCATTTTTTAGCTTGCCATAAAAATGTTTCTAATAGGAATATCAACTTAATTCAAAAAGCTTTTGAATACAAATATTAAGATCTTTCATTTGATATATAGATTGTGGAGTTCCGTTCAGGTCTTGATTTTTGGCTGTCATCGCTACATAGAGGATGCATTGTGGCAATATACCACCCTGTATAAAATCTTATTTTTCTCCCAATCTTGTACCTTGATCAAAAAATTCTTCTCACCACTATTAGTAGAGATAGAGGGGAGTATGCACAGATCAGTGACTGTGTGGCTTGCCTTACTCAAGGTACTGTAGCGTGCCCACTGCATGTGTATTCCTGCTGACCGTGGCCATTGTGGAAATACCAAATGTAAACACTGCACATGCTCCCACTGGTACTGCCAATCTCACACGGCAAAACTGTAGTCTGTCACAAGAGGTTTCCATCATTTATTCTTCACTAATCTTAGCGTTTAGGGTCTCTTTTGATAGCTATGATGTATTTCTATCTATGGTTAAGAAGGTTTGTATTTTTGTGCAGTAATAAGAGAGAAAATAGGGATTTTGTACAGGGTAATATTGAGCCACAGTGGCCATGGCTACTGCCGATCTCGCGCAGCAAAACCTTTCATTTCCACAAAATCTTTCCACCACTTATTCTTAATCAATCTCAGTAAATTTGGACGTTTTCAATGCACAGAATATTAATGTAACTTCGTTGTAGAGAATAAGTTATTGTGCCTACTGAATGTAGAGAAAATTAAGATGTTTCACAGGGTAGTATATTGCCTCACTGAACTCTCAGTGACACCAGTAGCCATTGCCTTCCACTGTGCCGATCTCACACAGCAAAAAATTCATTTTTCACATGAGTTTTGTATCACTTATTCTTGGCCAATATTCACAAATGTAGTGTCTATTGATGCGTCTGGTCTATATCTATCTAAGGTTAAGACGATTTTTCATTTAGGCCAAAAGATTTAGATTAAATGATGATTTAATAGAGGGTAGTGAATCGCCACAGTGCGTTTCCTATGGGTGTGAGGGTAGGGTTTCCAGTGGAGTACCTCCAACACCACCCTGCAGCAAGAAATGACGTCATGTGGGCGCGGACTATTAATACAGGCTGTACAAAATCCTGATTTTCTCTGAATCCTGTACCTCAATGGAAAAATCATTTTCACCAATAATAGTAGAGATCGAGGGAAGCATGCAGAACTAAGAATTATTGATGTCTTATTTATATAAATATTGGAAATATTATGTGGAAGTGGAAGGATGGTCTGTGAAAGAGTTGACAGTGACTGGCTAGCTGCCTTAAAGGGGCCCTGGCACCGCAAATTAACAACATGGGTACCAATTCAAACAGCGATCATAAAATCGCAGGGACCAGCGGAAAAATCGCGGCACCCTGATTGGTCAAAACGTGGTCACGTGACATTTTAATGCGGGCGTGCATTACGGTGCCAGGGCCCCTTTAAAGCGGGGCTAGCACGGAAAATATCATTACTGGTACCTGATCAAAGACACGCCATAAATTCGCGGGACCCAGCTAAAAATTTGCAACGATCTCATTGGTCAAGGAGTGGTCACGTGACTTCCTAAGACGGGTACGTCTTAGCCGTGCTAGCCCTCCTTTAAAGGGGCCCTGGCATGGCGAATTTCAACATGGGTACCTACCAAAAGATCGTGCACAAATCTGCGGGACCCAGCAGACATTTTTGCGATGATCTGATTGGTCAACGGGTGGTCACGTGACCTTTTAATGCGGGCATGCATTCGCCGTGCCAGGGCCCCTTTAATTAATTGTGGCATGCTACAACCCTTTAGAAAATCCCGATTTTCTCCCCATTTTTTTTTTTTTTTTTTTTGGAGTTGCAAGCCGCGTCAGCGGCCAGGAGCGTAGCGACCGTAGCAACTCCATAATGTTTTCGGTTTTCTCCCTGTCACCTATGACGTCATTGGTGACGTCATGCTGCCTCAGTGACGTCACCCACAGTGGCTAGCAATGGAGTGGCAACTCCTATCCGTGGTCCTTGCCACATTTTTCTTGTTTATCAAAAAGTCCTTTTCACCAGTAAGAGTAGAGATGTAGGGAAATATGCGAAACCAAGTTTTATCAATGTCTAATTAACTCAAAAAGAGTTAGAGGAGATGACTAGGGTCCTCTCATCTTCAGTCATTTTGGTGGTGCGAATAAGTTTAAAAAAAAGATGGAAATTTTATATATAAGAGGCAGAATTACTTATTGAATTTGTAGTGTCATTCAAGGAGGAGATATAGGGGTCTTGCAGGAAAAGGTATTTCAGAACCAACTATTGTAAATTTTGAGTAATTGTCTATATTCTACAGAGTCAGTTGGTTGGCAGCCATAAGACACTTTTTGCCTCCAATGGTGAAGGTATATGATGTTGATCCATGTATCAACTTTCCCGCCTTTTTTGGCAATGTGGTGCGAATAGCGCCGTTTTGGTGGGAGTTATGCGAATAGTGGCTTGGTGGTGTGAATAACCTGGGTGAGTAGCATCTGGTCCTCCAAGCAGATGTCTTGTGAAAGTATAGGACTATAAAACTACTTAACACCTGCTTGGAGTTGGTTCCTGTCTGTGAATGGGAGTGTTGATGTCAGACCACAAGCTAGACTTGCTCAAGGCTATTGATTTTAATTCTGGAGAAACAATGTAATGGAAAAGACTATCAAGTATAAAGGGGCCAGAGCTTTGGGACAGCAGAGAGTCTAACTGCAATTACCTTAAATTCTTTGATACAAGCAACATTACCTGCATTACTGACCTTGCAATAAACTACAATTTTGATTTGATTCAAATATGATATGAACCTCAAATCAAAGAATTTATGGTACATAACATCTGCCAAAAAATTTGAATTTTATTTGAGTTATGAGCAATGCATATTGGTGCCCTATATTTTATATAAATGTTAAAAATTTATTGTGGAAGTGGAAGTATGTCTGCTTCCCCCTAGACTGCAGTGCGTGAGCTGCCTCTTGTTTACACTTGAGATCTCCACCAGGGCCGATGAGGGTGTGAATACACATTCACTGAAAAAGCTCTATCATGACGTTCGTAGCAGCCATGACATAAAATCAGATTCCCAATCAAAATAAATACTTCAACTTCAAAATGGTATTCATGCATACGACATTTTTTTTTTTTTTTTTTTGGTTTTGAATCCTAACCATTTATTTATGATTTTCAGTACAACTTTTCCAGTCGACGCATCCAATAGAACCAATAAAATGGTAAAGGTGAACGTTGATTACTTTGACTCGTGCGGCCTTGTGCGGAATTGGCAGGACACCCTCATGAAGAAACAGGAGGCTCAAACTAATCAGAGTTCACCTTTACGGGTAGATTGTGCTTTATTGGTCGGTACTTTTGCCAAAGGCTAGATTGTGATTAAATCCACCTTTTGGGACTGTGTTTTGCATTTAAATCAAAGAAAAGAGGGGTTTGGGGGCACAGCCCCCGAAGTTAAAAACACTTCCTTGGACATTAGAACAAAAAAGGGGTTCGGGGCTGTGCTTACATTTTACCGACCGAAAAACAGCAGTAGTTCCACCTTTACATTTATGTCAAGGTGTTTGGGTGTATATTTAATCTATAAGAAATGGACAAAAACTCACATTTACCGTAATCTCCCGCGTATAAGACGTGTCCTCTATGCCAAACAAATGCCTTGTGCGTCTTATAGGATGTACTGAAATTGGGGGTGCGTCTTATACGAGGGGTACTTTTACTATAGAAATGTACTAAATTAACAAAATTGAGCCCTAAGAGGTGCGTCTTATACGCGAAAATGCTTCTACCAAGAAGGGGGTGCGTCCTATACGTGCAACGCGTCTTCTACGCGGGAGATTACGGTAATAAGGTTCTCCGACATTGTTTTGATGCGACCATCACCATCTTGAATTTGAAAAGTGCAGTGGGCATGCACAATGGACCTATGACGTAATAATTGTGCAGATTTGGCGCTGGTTATTCAATGCAGGGGTGCAATACGGGGGTTTAGTGCATTGTCAATGGGGCATCGATATTCACCTTGACATAAAGAATCATTGTGTAGTAGGTAGATCCGAGTTGATACATTTGTTTCATAATTTCTGAGTTGATACCTTCGCTATAAACTTCTGAGTTGATACATTTGCTATATAATTTCATTGTCATACATTTCAGGACATTCCAGTCAATTAAGATGCGATGATGATAACGTCCCATTTTGCTGCAAACTTGGCAGGCTGTCAACAACTTAAAGGTAAGGGAGTGGTCATTTTTTAACAACAGGTGACCCCCCACCCTCTCGAGGGGGTAAACCCTTTTAACCTATAGAAACGCACAGGGTTTTTCCACTGAAAACAGGTGAAATTATTTTGACCCCCACCATCAGAGGGGTTGAAAAAATTCTGACCCCCCCCCCTTCAAACCCACCAGCCCCCCCCCCCCCCGTTGTTAAAAAATGATCACTCCCTTAAAATGGAGTTACAAGCCCTAGGGTATATCCGTATACATAATACGTAATTTGAGTGGTCTATCCCAAGCCTACATTCTTCTTACAGGTGAAAACAGGAGGGATAGCCCAGCTCCGACGGGTCAGGCGCAGAAGGAAGGAAAATTCTATTATTGAGCACTGACTCCAGCGGGCCAGGCGGTGAGAATTCACCGATACCCAGACGGGCATCCAGAAGTAATTGTCTTCTACCAACAATGTAAGTGTCAAACTATTTTTTCAAGAGGGTCTTGAACTTGAATTTATTCTCGGCATGCTGCATATGGGCTAGCAGGGAATTCCAAGTTTAGGCACCTCTATATGCAGAGTTTTTCTTGAAAAACTCAGTTTTAGGCCTAGGAAGAGGAATGTTCTTTTTATATGCATTTCCGGTTCTGGACCCGAGTTTATTTGTTGGGGGTGGGTCCTTATTAAGTTTGCTATAAACTAAAGACATCAAGAGCTCTTGACTCTTATTTTCTTGCTTGGGTACCTCACATAGGTTGTGCAAAGCGGGAATTGATTCTTCCCATACCCTTACCTTTAATATTAAACGAGGCAAGGGCTTTTGACACCACCTTTCTGACCTCTTGTCTACTAGCCCTTAGTCGAGTTTCTTATGATTACCAAGTTTCAATTGCTATTTTTGGCCTCTAGCAGATTACATGCACCACCAAAAGACTTCCATTACACAGCATATACTCTATCACACCCTTCAAAGACCCCATGAGTCATATTTCTATTTACATGAAAATCTTTTGATAAATGATGAAAAAAACATTTCATTACTGTTGTTTTTTATTCCTATGGAGAAATGCATGGGATTTAGGGCTCTTTTTACCCTAAATAAAAGGGTAATCAAACTGTCTTTAACCCCACTTATAGACAGATTTCAGATTTTTTAGAAGAGGAGGGCATAGAGTAGATATGGGGGCAGTGCGTGCCATGGTTATCTGGGCAAATATCTTTTGATATAGTTGATTTTGAAGGCATTCCAATTTGGTTTATTGATAGGTTTAATTCCAAGATTCTCTCATAGACAAAACATTAGTCTTGCATTGGAGGTGAATCTAGGTGAGTACATAGAGGAGCCTAGTAGGCTTCTCTATGGTAAGTATCAGTACTGAGATAGCTGGGCCCTTTAAGAGAATTGGCTTCCAATCATTTCCCATGGGAAAGGAAGGAAATGTAACAAGTAATTGTAACAAGGTCACATCACCTTGGCTACACTGTCTGTGATGTTAATTGTAGGATCAACAATGACTGTCGATGGATGGATGGATGGGACTGGTTGGGGACTGGTCGGGGCAAATGGTCGGGTGGGGGGTACTCAGGCATGCCTCAATACTCAAGAGCTGTGCCGGTAGTTGTGTTGGGAGGGGGAGGAAGACAATCAAGCAGCTAAATGTGTCCTTAATGACATAGTGGGAAAGTCAAGGGCAAGTCATCTAGCCTAGGCTTTGTACCCTCGCCTCGTTTCCTTTCTGTCTCTCCAAGACATACTCTCGACTCAACTGTTTTAAAATAAACCCTCTCTTGTTTTCTTAACATTCGATTCTGTACTTTTTGAATTTGATCTCTCCAAGATTTGACTGTGTCATCTATTAAAAATAAGCAGCAGTCGAATTTTGGCAGAATTGTCTGTTTGAATATTAGATTTGCAATAGTTCTAGACACCATGTGCCTTATTTTAGAAAGTTTGAATGCCAAGAAATTTGTATTGTTAAAGGATTGTTGGGCATTTGCTTTGAAGGATAGTTGGGAGTCCAGAATAGCACCTATATAGGTACTTGAAAATGAAGGAGGGTACTGATTGTATCTTGGTCCCTGTCATACAGGGGGACGATTTTGGGCACGTTCTACAATTTTGTAGGGACCCAAACCACATGATTTTCGTTTTTAGACTCATTTATAGTATTAAAGACCACTATCATCACATAGCAGACATAAATCATCTAGGTCAGACTGTAAATCTTGTTACGCTCTATGTGGTTTTCTGTGTGAGGAGTAGATAACAATGCCATCAGCATAAAGCTTGATTTTGCAGAGGTGCCTAATCTATATATGAAGAAGTAGACCTGCCAACCGGTCCCTAGGCATATGATGTTAGGGACCGGCTCCTCTCCCATACAATATCTTTCAGCCACTGCCTTTCACTGCCACTGGTATTGCCACCGGAAATGGGCAGTGGTTTGTTTACAAGTAGCTGACCGATATATTTAGAGTGAAAACTGGGTTCCGTAGAAAATATGGACAATATATTGTGTTGTCCTCTAGCTATTTACAACAAATTGAAGTGAAATTTGCCATATTTATTGAGATATAAAAGTTTAAAGTCCGCTGGCCGCCATATTTGTTTTGAATGTCCGAACATGGCTATGTACAGGTTGGTCGGAAAATGTTTGTTTTTCTTATGTTAGAATTATCGTAGCTCCCCCAAAATTTCAGGATATCTAAAGGGGGGGGGGGGGGTATATACATCCACTCACTCAATTTTAAGAGGAGGGGTTAAGAGTAAGGGTTGCGCGTCAAGTCTCCCTGCGCTCCCGAAACATTTGGTATTATAACTCCCACATGTGACACCGTACAGAGCTCCTTGAGCGGCAGACGCAGTCTCGCCCGGTCGAGATTCTAGGGAATACCTCTCTCATGTATGGGGATGATGGTCCCCATTTTCTGGGGAAGATTACTACGAGAGGTACCTGCCTACAAATAAGCACTATGGCAACCAGCGGAAAAAAACTTCTTTTACCCACAAACACTAGGTGCCAGAGACGACTCACGCTAGTGGTCGAGCTGGGGCCAGATTGCGGCAGACGATGTGGAATCCCCACACTATGAAGAAGGAGAAGAGGATGGGGCCCAGCACGGATCCTTGAGAAAGCTTTCCATTGACAGCAGTTCTGTGACCCCTGTCAGTAAAATATGCCTCAAGCCAGTTCAACAGGAAGAGATTAACATGACATTCTTTTAGGAGATTTCTTGTCAAAATGATGTTTCTAGTGCCATATGACGTTCCTGACATTCAAATGAGGTTTCTAATGTTGAAGTGATATTTCTGATGTCAAAGCGATCTGAACGATAATTTATTTCTAATGTTGAAATGACAAAATAACATGTTTTTTTTTTTTTTTTACATTGAAATGAAGGTTGAATTGATAAGATGAAATTATAACGTGAAAATGATATTTCTTTACAATTAAACTATATCAAAAACATTAAAATGATGTTTAAAACAGCAAAATGATATTTCTAATGTCAAAATGATATTTCTGATGTTAAAGTGACAAAAGACGTTTTTAACATTAAAATCATGTTTCTAATGTTGAAGAACGTTTCTAAGATCAATAAGACGTTTCTGATATCCAAATAATGTATCTAATGTTTAAAGTGACAATTATGTAAATTTTTTTTAAAAATTGAATGTTTATTAATTAAATAAATTAGGGCAATGCGTGTGGGGCATACTCAGATATAACACGCAGCCCGCAGGGATAAAGAATAGCAGATTAAGGCCTTATGGAGTGTAAAACTTATGTGTATGGCTTCCCCCCTTCCTTCCCCTGAATAGTTTCTAACTGGGCCTAATTCCACACAAGCAATTCTAGTGGCTATATATAGCCACCACAGTGGCCATTTCCACTCCTCCTACTTTTACTACCTTGGTACTAAGCTGTAGAATCCTTAATAACTGTCCGATTTAAAAACCGTAAAGTGTGACATATGTATTTGAGAATACACTGAACATAAAACCGCTCTTTGGGCACCAAAGGGTGGGGGTGGGTGGTTGCGCCGTGTCAGCCCCCCCCCCCTTGAATCCGCGGCTGCCTATAGATCTCCCAGCACCAATATTTACATGTACCCAAATGACAGGCTAGCACGACACATTGTAAATGCTACTGTACACACACAAAATAAAAGATATTTTTCATCCTCACAGCCCTCATTCTGAAAGTAGAAAAGAAAACGACATTTGATTGATTCTCTTGGTTTATTTTTCTGAGAATTTCTGATGGTAATGTGTGACGAATGAGCCAAGAGCCCCACCCTCCTAATACATGTACATGTATATGGTCTGCCATAGGCGCATCCATTGACACCTGACTCGGCAGCACGGGCGCGGCAGACTGCTTGCATCCGACGGCCAGTTCTCTAAAATTTGTTGCCGTGGTAACCACACCTAGTGACGGGACATGTATGTTAGCTTGCCATAGTCTGTCTGCTTTCAGAGGAGCTGTTTACAGTTAGGAGATAAAAACCTAGGCTAAAAGGACAAGTCATTACGTATTCATGCATTATACCTAGGCTACATGGTGAAACATTAGTCTGTAGTAGGACAGTTTCTTTCCTGGCACTGATTGATAGTCCACAATGTGGCGTGTGTGGTGATTTGCCCCGTTGCTATTCGTATATTAGCTTGTAGAGCGACCTCACTTCCAAAAATCCAGTCTAGCATCTTCTTGGGGCGATATCCATGTATGGTACTTGGGATCTAATGATATTTATACCGATCCATGATTTACATTTGTAGGACCCAGACGAGTAAAATCAACAAGAGGACAAGCCTGGCTACCTCTTGTCGACAAGGGACGTGGGGCCCAATACATGGGGTTGAGAGAGAAGCGTCAAGGCCACTTCTTAAAATCGAAAAGGGGTCTTCTAGATTCCTTAAAATCGTTCAGGGGACAAGATTCCTTAAAATCGAGAAGGGGACGAAAGGGCTTCTTTAAAATCGACAAGGGGCATGAGCCCCCCCCCCCCCGTCTCCCCTGGGGCCTATCCCACGTCATGTTCCAAGTCTGATATCCTAGATGTGGTTTATTTCATGCTGGCCTCTCCCTAGAGAATGGGCCTACCTACACAGAATATGACATTGACCTGTGGCCTTATACCTAGGCTATTGGGCATATAGGCATACTTATCGTAGTGTCAGGTTGCGATATCTAATAAGAGTGGAATAAGAAAGGGGCAGAGCTGCAATATGATGTGATTCTATTCAGTGAGTGAGTGACTCTCCCTCTCTCTCTATAAATGGATAGTAATTCTCTCCATTTTGTTTCCCCTACCGTAACCCGTTATTAAAATGATCGGTCCACAATTCAAATGGGTTACTAGAAATGATGCGTTCCTTCAATATAAATAATAATAATAATAAAAGACATTGAAATGTACCAATCCCTAGAACAAGGCAATAATGCGGCATGAACAGCCTGCCATACCCTTGCCGAGCCACCCCCAAGCACCAGTTAGCATGCTGCTAGGTATACACCGACACACAGCTCCAAATCCTACACTGTTTATACAGCCTGTCAGAAGGCTCCCATGGAAACTAATTTCTCTGAGGGAGTGCACCAAACTTCCCAATCTTAAATTGCAATAGAATGCGCGACCACTCCAGGAGGAGTCATTGCTGTCATCAGACCAATCCGTATTGGAGTCCCTGTAGAGCAGTGCACTACACTATCTCTACTATGGTCTATCAGGGTTATTTTCCTATAAATTATATAATGAACAGGTGCACTGCTCTGAGCTCATGGTTTTACTCTTTGCATTAGTTGAGGTTCTTTTGGCTAATTTCCACTTAGCAGTCTGGGAGCAGTCTCCATCAATACTGTGTGCAGTCTAGTTGCAGACCCCTAACAAACTTGTAGGCAGTACCTTCAGCATGCAGGCTCAGCATGGTGTGACCTACATACTAACGAAACCTCCAGTCCCAACTCCCAGGCAGAAGGGGCAGAGGGTGTGGGGGCCCATCCATAAATGACATCAGGGGTGGATCCAGGGGGGGCTAGGGGGCACATGCCCCCCTAGACCCCCTGAAATTGGACCAGGCTATAGGAAACATGGCCTGAAAACCTGCTTGTGCCCCCCCATGACCAAATTTTCATGGCTGTGCCCCCCCCCCCCTAGAACACCCCTTCTGGATCCGCCCCTGGACGTCATGCTGAATTTGGCTACTTTTGACCCCCCCCCTTCCCACTCGTCATGTTTTCTTTTGTTGCCAATTTTTAATACAATGCTGAAGGCATATGAGAATTAATCCTGTCATGCCAGGCCGTACCCCCCCCCCCATCCCCCTCCGTCATGACGTCATTTCTGGATGGCCCGGTGGGTATGATTCCCGGGGGTATGATATCGGTTGTTGGTATAAATATTAGTAAGGTTTATTTTATGGATTATCAATTACCAAAGTTTTCATGCCATATTTTTTAGTAACAGAGACCTGGACTAATCGAACTACCCCATGTTTAGAAAAGCTGCCACAATGGACGACAATTCATCAATAACTCATCTTTTAATGAATATTGATACCCTTTTCCGTCACACTTGGGTAGCTCACAACCCCCAAGTGGCGTCTCAGGGTAAATAAATAAAAAATCCTTGCCCACAAGCCACGGCTTTAATAGTACTTATTAGGGCTGGCTGACCAGTTGGATCCCGGGCACCGGGGGAAGTTCACATTAACTGCGTGTCATAATCCTTTTATGCGAGGTACTATCGCAGAACTTCAACTTCAAAATGGGACTACATGTAATCTGCCTTGGTCTGGGGCGTGGATGCTGACAGGAGGCTGCCAGGCCCTTTTTGTATTCATGTATAATACAGATAAAGGGATAAGTGGATATAGAGCTATGTGTAGGGGCTTGAAGGTATTCTATTCAATATTTAAATAAGTAGCATGCACAATTGATGCAGGCGAAAAGGAGACGTGTTCCATGTCATTGAAACAAGTCTACCTAGCCAGAGGTTTCCCATACTTTTTATACAGATTTAAAAGAAACAAAAACATTTGGAGATGATTTTTGAGTCAATTTGGATGTCCAGGAGTTGCTGCCATGATTATTTGTAAGTCATCGCAGCATTTCATGATTCGAATTCTTTGTAGTTATTTGTGAGGCCTGATTAAAAAGAAACAGGACTATATTCTAAAAAGAAGAGACCTACTGTAACCCTAGATTTTATGCCGTGCTACCCGAAACGCACATTTATAACCTTTGTCTCATCATGACATATACTTTTGATAATCGATGGCTCAATGACTCCCCTACATCCGCCTTTATTCATCCTGATCGAGCATACCCAGACAATCATGTTTTAAACTAAGTCCCTGCAGAAATAATCAGAAACAATAAGCCATCAGGTTGCATTTCGTCACCATATAGATGTCGCGTGGTAACATCATCGAACATGCACTGATGTATAATTTCCCTTTCATTCACTCGTTGGGAAGTCAACATCAATGTTCTTGTGCATAGCATAGTGGTAGATAGCCCTGGACTTGTTCCCCCTGTGGAGTGGGGACCTTCATGTGAGGGCATGGAGGAGCAGAATAACTTCATTGGGAGTCCACGAAGGAATTCTCCTTCCATTCTACCAGTGGGTATACCAGATTCGTAAAAGGCGACAAACTTGAGGTTTCTTGTGGCTTGGGGTGAGCGTGTGGGCAGCTGGTGTCCATATGCGCGGGCCTACATGATGGTCTTTTGCCATGGGATTCCCCCTCAGTGAACCAAGTCTGAGTGATCAAAGGCCATGGTTTGTCTGGCCCTGCCTATGGGACTAGGCAAATAAAAGAACACTTGCTATCCTATGAGAAGAGTAGGGGAATGAAGCCCCAGTAGCGGTTTCCCCCTCAGCCCTCCTCATAGATGCGGTCATTCATCTCATAGATTCTGTCATTCATAGATTCGGTCACTGCTGTGTCAGGCAAGCAGCGTATAAATAACTGTCTAGCTGTTTGGACAAGCAGCTTTTAAAAACCTGTCCAAAAAGAAAAGAAAGGACATCAAGTCCGCAAGCCACAGAAATGTCTGCTAACTTTTAAGTACTATTAGTGGACGTAAAATCAACCAAACCAAACCAAAACCTGGACTTGTAAAGGGAGGTAGTGCAGCCCATAACTAGAGGGTGCACCCCATTTCTTTATTGCTTGATAACTTGGTGCTAAACGCGATAGCAAATAAAATGAACTACAGGGCACGCGCCCCGCGTCCCCTTCTAAATCCCCCCCCCTGGAATGCATCATTCTATACATCAGGAGGGTGATTCTTAAAACTCACGATATAGAATTACAATTTCCGTTATGACACAAAGGTAATCACAACAGGTCTAATCAAGTTCATAACTGATATTTCTGCATAATGTCTGTGTTAGAAATGCATATATAACACTGGAAATGTATAATAATTTAGAAATATGGCTAAATTCTGTTTCTTGAATGAATGTTTCTAAATGCAAGACATGACCATAAAAAGATTGTAAGTTTTTTAGAATTGCCCTCCTGTTCGCATAATGATTTCTTTGCAGAATGGCATTAGGAAATCATATCAAATGATTGATTGAACTATACTGATCCACCTGTAAACTATTGTAATAGATGGACATTTCACCAGGGACATTCAAACCCACGAACTGAGCTATAGCCTTCATTAATCGATAGACTGTGAAGTAAGATTTTGACTGTGCTTAATCTCACAAATGATTGGGCACACGGCGATTGTGATCTCGGAAAAGTCTCAAGATAGAGTGACAAGGTGGTACCACCCTAAATCAGGTCACTTCCGGTTAGAATGATGAAAGTCCTGCACTAAATACTTTTTTTTTTTTTTTTTAGCCGCATCAAAATTTTTTTTATTAATTTTTTGTGTGACACGTAAATAGAGTTAATTTTAAAAACTCGATGACAGCTTGTATCACAAGCTATCATTGCGGAACACTCATAATAAACCTGGTTTTATTGTGCCACCTAGGGTTATTTTCCTATATGGAATTTATCCTGCTGTTAGAAACACCCTAGGGTCTCCAACTTAGATCCATACAGTCATTGACAGTGTGGATGGGTTTAACTGACAGCCCAGCTGCCAATCAAACCCACCTAACTCCAGGCCTTCATTAGATCTGGGACCACTTGGCTGTACAGCCACTTTATTTTCACAAACAGATGCCTGATGAGTCACTACAGGACGAAACTGCTCAAAATCTGTCAACAACTCTTTGTTGCTGACATAAACTAAGGATGCCTAGCAACCTTGGTGAACATGACAACCCTCCATGGAGATTTGTCAACAGTGGCTGTTGCCTGGCAACAGTGTTCCAAGTGACGTCATAGCCCGTTGGCCTAACCGTCATTCAGAGTGGTTGCATCGTGGAAGAAGGAGGTGCTGCATCCTAGCCCTGTCAAAAACTTGTTCCTGCACTAAATACAGTCAATTTTTCATTTCTAGGGCTATAAAATGGGTTCTAAACAGGATGTCTGTGTATATATTGGCATTAAAATTATCCTGCAGGCTTGGAGAATATTTTTAAAAAAAGATTGGAAAAGAATGAAAATAATTTAGATAATTTACTGCGGACCAAAGGCACCTATGATAGATGTGTAGTGACTCAGGTGGTAGACCATAAAATCACATCGGTGGTTTCCATGGCGATTTGCGAAAAATCTGATTGCACTTTGTTATGACAGACCTAATGTATGATTTTTGCCATTTCAAAAGCTACAATCTGGTATATTTGGCTTAGTTCTGAGGAAATTTTAAGTACTTGAAATAGTTTGTCAAGCGTCAGCGATAGTGGATTTTTTCGGGTCGCACCGCATATTTAGGGTGGTACCACCTTAAGGTTAAACATAAAGTTGTATCGCTACAATTGATATCAGACCCCTCTTAACACTGTACCCCGTTATTTAATAGTTAAACTTAGTGACGACCACATATAAAATCATGCTATGTCAATCACTTGGCCCACCCTGTATTCACACTGAGTCGTAGTGTTCACAACATCAGGAATTACGCCTAGAATCCAGTTTTCCTGTAAGCCCCATGGGGAATCCTACATGTAAATTACACATTGGTTGTCCAAGTCTGCAGTTAACGATAGTGCATGGGAATATTTGGGCTTTCCTTATTCAGTAAACCAGGTCTGAGATATCACAGACTTGGGTTTGTCTGGCCCTGGCCTTTCTAACTATACCCAATATAAATTGTGTATAGGACTGGCTGAAGATAGCTGTAGTGAACAAAGCAGTATTCTGAATAATCATCTGTCCAAAAGTATGCAAAACGGGCAAAATGCTAGCATCATACATGCAAATTCTGCAGTGAGAAAAAACTGAGCCGATAAAAGCGATGAAATTTTTCCTTTGAAGTAAGATTGAATTGTGAAAAATTGGAATTGACCCTTGGTGAGAGAAATTTTGAAATTTGAGAAGCTAAATGGTGCATGCTGGTGCTTTTTATGGATCACTGATACCCTTGTATCCGAATTTCTCCCAAGACCCCCCTCCCCCTTTATAAGTGGTAAAATGATATCTCATTGGATCTGGATGAATCACAAGAATGACCCTGACAGATCATAGAAAAACTGTGAAAACTGAAATGTTTGTATATATATGTAGCATGGATTGCCTGCATATGCCGTACCGGAAATCAAAGCACTCAAACAATAATGAGAAAAAGAATAAGAATGGGCTCAATAATAGGGTAGACACCATCGACATATGTACATATTGCCCTTCAGTATACAATGTACTGCTTTCAGGGTCTCCAATGACAAACTTTGTACATTGTACATTCAGTGCTAGCCACCAATTTCATCCCAATCAATCAGTCAATGTGGCAGTGTAGGTCAAGCCTTTTGACCCCAGGGATGTAGCCCTCTTCAGACTAAAAGGGAAACCTCAGCCAATTATGCTAGCTACACAGGTATCTTGGTCAGAGGGCTCAAAATAAATCGGCTTCCCCAGCTCCATATATAGAATCATATATTTTTACAATACTCTCTCCGTTAGATAATCTGAGAATTAATTAGAATACAAAGTTCTGTCCCATCACTAATTTCTGGATACTATGTTCACGATCTGGACTTTATTGAGCTGCGTAAATCACCATAATCCTATTAGCATGCACATATCCCAAAAGTTAGACGACAAATCGTTTTAGTTTTCGACCTAGATGTGGTAACTATATGACCCAGGGCATGCCTTGGGTCAATGGTAGACAGGGTCCAGTCCTGAAATCATGTACACCTGCCTGTATGCCACCAGGAAGGCATTTCTCAAGATGGTACTACTGGACACAACCATCATGATTTGAAGCCCTTAATATCAGACTTGGGGATCGTAGGTAATGCACTACGACTAGGCTGTACGATCAGCAGTTATTACATGGGTAGGGCAGTCATACCAGTGCAATCCTTTGTTCCTACAAGACACAGGGCTGTAATGGCATTAAAGTGAGGGATCCCACTACGACTTGAATGGGTCTAGTCGTAACATCTTCAGAAATGCCTTCCTGGACAGTGGGGATCAGCATTTGGAAAGAGGTACACAGAGGGTACAGACAGAATAATAATAATACAGACACTAAGATAGGTAAGGAAGGCACATACCGGGGTAGTTACAAAAAAGGGACAACTGCTAATCAGTATACGACACAAGGAACACACCTAGGACCAGTAGGTCAGGGATACTGTGGTAAATAAATTGGATTTCCTCTCTCAATAATTTGCTTCTGTGAATTCTTCACCTGCTCTGCGTCGTCAATCAGCATTGCAGTATGAATGAATCCCTATGCCTGTATCTTAGGGAGTGATCATTTTTTAACAACAGGGGGGGGGCCGGTGGGTTTGCGCGCGGACGCGCGAAAAAAATTTCGACCCCCCCTCGCGAGGGGGTAAAATTTTTTCGACCCCCCCCCATAAGGGACAAAAATCGTGCACGAACGTCCCCTTTTAGCCTATAGTAATGTTAAGGTCCCTTATTGAGCTAGATAGGTGAATTAGTATATCATACAAGGATAAAAGGTAACTATAATTGTGTATGGGTAGAGACTAAAGAACACTAAGGTTGGAGAGTGCTCTGAGGTCAAATGGTAATTAAAGAGAGACCCTGGGTCACATGAACAGGCATGAACTATGGGTCAGTGATGGACTGGTGACTCAAAGCCTATGTTGAACTATGTGCTTGGGATGAACTTATGACTCGAGGCCTGTGTGAACCCATGTACTGGTGATGAACTCAGTGTGACTCACAGAAACCTGTGAACTGTAAACCAGGGACTGGGCCATGACATGACATGGGGTGGTGAACTCACACAAGCTGAACCTAATTCAACCCTGAACTCAAATCTATGACATAGATGGGGTCATGACCTCTTGGACTATATTAGATCGGTCAGACTGCCAATCTGGAGGGGGAAACTAAGTGAACATATTGCTGGTGATGACGAAAAGCAATTGGACTTGGGATTGCTAACTGTTGCTGAAATCAGGGTGAGTTGCTGTGTGTGAGACTACCCATGGATAGTGCTGCCACTCAGTAGGACAGTAAGGACTTATAGATATCCATGGCCCATGAGACTGAATATTGGAGCATTCTCTGACTTGGACATTTACCACTATTCTGATCATTGTGATGTTGTGCATACCAGTTGTGAATATCAGCAATAAAGTGTAAAAGCTTATTATCTCTCACGAGTGCTCTGTGGCTAATACAGATGAGCGCGTATTGGTCAATTACATACAAGCATTAGCTTATCATTCTGGGGACATTACTGCTAACTACATCAGTGGTGCTGGAGACAAGGTAAGCAGATAAGACCTTAATATATGTGCATTCATCCCAGAACACAGACACGCTCAACAGTAACACGCGGGGTTTTCCACTGAAAACAGGTGACCCCCCCCCCATCAGAGGTATTGAAAAAATTCTGACCCCCCCCAGTCAAGGGGTTGAAAAAATTCTGACCCCCCCTCAAACCCACCGCCCCCCCCTGTTGTTAAAAAATGATCACTCCCTTATATCACCTGCATGGCCGTCAAGGTAGGTGATTCTATGTTAGGGTTCAGATGCTTGCACAGAATGAACTAGATTGCAAATGTGTGCCTATAATGGAAAAACATGCAAGGGGAGGTATTCCAGGGTACATTGTAGATGTAGGGAAAGGTACGTGGACAAATGAGGAAGGTAGATCCCGAGAAAGATCAATAGATCGGTGTAAAAAGCTACTGTAAAATGAAGGTTAGGTGGCTGCCATGGAAGCGCTTTAAAATAAGGTAATGTTAGAGAAAGCAGCATAGTGATTGTGTGTAAAGTGATGGTGTGTTGAATACATTATAGGGCAACGATTGTGCTTAGATTATTGTTAGTTGAGATGTAACTCTCACCTGCCAAACCCATGTTGGGAGTAAGGCCAGTCCGTTTGGGAGTTCACATAGAATTATCATTAATGATATACACAAGTTTAAATATGTTCAAGTGTTGAATATACTCTGGATATCATACAAGATCGCACAATGAAATATTCTCTAGGTAGATCAAAGTTTTTCATATGGTCGGAGTTCCTAAAAATATTTTCACATGACAATGAAAAGGCTGATGTTTTTGACATTGAAACCAGGCAGACTGGACCGTCCTTCTGTACAAATACCTCATTGATACCATAAACTTGGAGAATATTCTATATTTATGCATGGAACCAGCTCTTCTAGGGGACCTTTTGTATGATATCTTATACATATGTAATATAGATGTTACCCTGTATTTGAGCTTTTACTGACCAACTTACTGCAGGATGGCAAGGAATACATTGACTCTGTAGAAGGTAACAGGTCATTATCAATAGAATGGTGGCATCTGGCTGGCAGTGCATGAACTATAGACCTTAATGTTGGCTGCCTATGAGAGGGCTCTACTGCCAGCTCTACTGGGATGACCTGTGCACTGATGTAGCCAGGGTACCTGGTGTAGACCGAGACTCAGTTTTCCTAGCCTTAATTCCTCTGTGTGCTAGTATTAACCACATTGACGACCCTATTGTTTGCTGTAGATCCGCAATAGAAAATGGGTTAGGGTAACAATGTAGGATTTGACCTTAATCTTATTGTTTTGTCTATGCATCATGGTCTGCATGATACATTGATATCAGTTAACGCAATGAGCACGTGTAAATGAATCTAGTAGTTGATATAAGTTTGTGGACACAAATGTAATAGGTATGTCTTTTAAGGTAAATTCATTGTTCAAATCTTTATATCCAAATAAGATTGTTGTAGCCTAGCTATTTTAAAGGAAGGTGCATGCAGGACGTTGTATAAAGTTTAGAGGATTTGTGGACTCTGCACCCTGCCACGTGCTAATACAGTGTAGTAAATTACAGCAGTTATACGCGATATTGTTTCTAATACAAACAGTCCACTAGGCCTCTTCAGGCAAGTTTGGCCATAAACATTCCCTACACCTAAGTCAGGCGAATGTATAGGCCCAGTGGACTATTGGTATAAGAAAGACCAAAAAAGAAAACCATAATTATAGAACCTACAGACACATATTGTACCTAGAATGGACTCTAACCCCCAAGCCGTTGTTCTGCCTTTTTGTTCAGTGTATAATGTATATAATTCCATATGAATTGCTTAGTACACACACACATATATCGGTTTATATCTTAAAACCATTCACAAGAAAACTCATATTTTACCAAAGATATATCCAGGGAATAATGACTAAGAACATCTTTTATTGTAGAAAATTTGCTGTCATTACCATCTGCTAATTCTAAAATTTCCTTGGTGTTTCAGATTTTGCAGGAAGATGTCTAGAAACTATCGCTTTATGGCATTGGTGCTATTGATCTCTGTGATTGGTGCGTTCATATTCTTCTCCTCGACCAATATACAAAGGACATCCGTCAGGCATACTCAGCAACTAGATGTCATTATTTTATCAAATGAAAAGGTAAATTATATTTATATTCTATGAGAAGTTATTACAGAATTTAACCAAATGCTTTTTATCTTAAATGAATGATGACTTCCATGCAATGGAATAGGGAAATATCTGCATTTGGAGCATTTTGAATTATGTTCAAGTGAAAAGACATTAATTCTCTACTAAAGATAAAGTACAGAGATGTAAGTTGTCGGGGATTTCCCTGAAAATAGGGAATTCAAAAATGTTGAAATGTAGACTCCCTCTAGTCTGAATAGGGATATCCAGGATCTTCAGGGACAGAATTTATTCACAGCCTTCTTTCCCTAGTCATTTTCTTCACACAGACCGTCCTCAGTTGTATTTTCAACTCCACTACCGTAATCTCCCGCGTATAAGGCGCGTCTTATACGCGAATCAGATCGTGACTGGGTCTTATACACGGGAGGGTAATTGCCTTGAGTTGGGGGTGCGCCTTATACGCGGGGTACCTCCACTTTCCAAACCAGAAAGATGTACACAGGGTCATGTATTTTCTTTAACCAAAGATAAGGTGTAGTCTATACAATGGTGCTCTAAATACCCTTAAACTGCTGAATGAAACATGCCATTCTGCTCACCATAAAAGTGTTTGGAAATGTGTGTACACCTGACTCACTGAGAGCTTTGTTAATTACACTATTGACCTTTTATTCAAGAGAATTCATGCAGCATTATAATCAATAATCCTGTCATAGTGTGTGCTGCCACCTGGTGTTCTTCTAGGAATCATTTAACTCATTAACTACTATTGATGCCAATTGTCTTCATATGGCCCACAACTGACGTTATTTGGCATCATTTTGAAAGGTACAATACTCTTCATTTTTTGAAAGAAATAATCCTCTGATTTGCATTATTTGTTAAAAAGTTATAGATAAGACAGGTTCAAACCAAATTTGTTATTTGTTCATATCATACCCTCCCATTGATTATCTAGGCCCACACTGTTATAACAGGGAAATAGGCCTGTCTTCTAGAGACATGGCATGCTGGGATACCAGTAGTTTGTAATGTAGAGAATAGAGAATGACATACAGCTCATACAACACCAGGTGGCAGCACACACTATGGCAGGATTATTGATTATAATGCTGCATGGATTCTCTTGATTAAAAGGTCAATAGTGTAATTAACAAAGCTCTCAGTGAGAGGGGTGTACACACATTTCCAAACACTTTTATGGTGAGCAGAATGGCATGTTTCATTCAGCAGTTTAAGGGTATTTAGAGCACCATGGTATAGACTACACCTTTTCTTTGGTTAAAGAAAATACATGACCAGTTGGGTATTGATAGTTGCAGACAATATTTGAAATGCCCCTTTGGGTTGGGTCCTTTGAGTGGACCATGCTCCTTGAGTTAGGGGTGCGCCTTATATGCGGGTTTTTCAAATATATGACTCAGAAGCAGCAGATGCGCCTTCTACGCGGATCTGCCTTCCCTAAGTTGGGGGTGCGCCTTATACGCGGGCTGCGCCTTATACGCGAGAGATTACGGTAAGCCCCCCTGGTGTAAGCAGAGGGACTCACTGGTCCAGGGGAGACTCTGGGCAGGGAATCTCAGGGGTAGACCCTCCCAGGGAGAAATGAAGGGAATGCTGCTCTGATTGGTCTAAAATCATCAGTCAGCAACATAGTACAATTCTTTAACACCAGGGGGTGCCATGATGCTGTGCTGGGCAATGTCTGCCCTGAACACTCTGCTTATATACCAGGGGTGCTGCCAACTCTCCCAGTGTCGCGATAACAGCTTTTCAGGGATTTTCCAAGTACCTGACTTACATCTCTGAAAGTATAGTAATTTAATGAGATATTATTATCATCAATATTCTTGTACCATCTGCCAATTTCGATTAAGAGTACAACCCAGTTCATGAAAGGTCACAGACACTGAATTTGAAATACTGTTTCCCCTAGGTTGAGTGTCTGCTAAATGCTACATCAAATGGTAGCCTTCTCACTCTCATCAGTCTTCTAGACAACTGGGCGCAATCACCCATACAGGCATGCAGGTAGGTTGAACTAATTTAACCACATTTCTAATTACCAATTAGTTGTCCAATTTTCCATAGTCCTGTTATTCAAATTTAAGTCTAAGAAAGATATCTTATACCTTTGTTATATTATACATTTTTTGCTGACTTTGTTGGTTGATGCATTTCAGGCAGAAAGAAAAATTATTTCGCCGGTTATTTGACTTTAGACCCCGGCGTAGCTCCATAGACCTAAGCCCTGTTATGAAATCCCATATATCACACTGGTTTGGTGGAAGAGAAGACCTGTTAGCCCTCACATTGAATCAGGTAGGTCGTCTGGTTACTTCTTATTACTAAAGTAAGGTCCTACTTACATGCGCTATTTCGAAATAAGTATTTATATGATGATCTTTCAACCCTGGCTTTCAACCCAATGTCTTACCAATTCACTGAAATCGATGTCACCTTATACCCTTTGCGAAAGGTCTAAAATTGAATGAGTATGTGTTATACATTAAAGTGCACATAGGTAAATGGTGTAGTGCCCACTGTTCCTCCATGCTCCACATGTGTAACAAGAGGGTCTTGCCTAAGGATAACGAGGAAGGACCTCTGTAAAAAAAAAAAGATTCAGAGAGGACTGAGTAAATTTTCATAGAGTATTGACAAATACTTTTTTAAATCGGAATGCATGGAAAAACACTTTTCGAGGTGTAAGCAACATGCACGGTTTATCAAAAACAAGTTTATGAAAGTTTTTATTTAGCAATACAAAAACGTTTTCTCTTTTGGTTCTGCAAACTAATGATGCAGTCCCATGAGGCCCTACTGGTCTTAGGAGGTTAAACAAACCAATCAATCACTCAATTGGTTTTGATTTGCTTTGTAGCATGACCCTCCAGCTGTCCAGGTGTGTGGATATTGTTGTAACGGGCACCTTACATTTGGGATCAATCAACGCCTGCTTAAACACCTGCTGTCCCTTCCATCCTCCAAAACTATATCCATACATTGTGTTAAATTATTCTTCTGTTTATTGGCATGAACAGTTCACCTACCAATTCACCGCTAAATTAATTGCTTAATGGCCCTATTGCTGTTCCAGACCTTGATTCACATAAGAAATAAATGGACCTATTCAGCAACCATCCTAAATTTACTCCGTGGAATGCGGCCTAAGAGGGCTAATTCTGAATTGGGTTTGAATGACAGACAATAGTGAGTATTACCCTTTATGATTGAAAGAATTGTTATCAGCAAGTATTGATAATGCCAAATATTGTAGTAGTCTGGATATAGTATTCTGGTATCATCTGCCTAGTATTTCAGTAATAGCACTGCACTCCTCCCATAGCTGGTAAAAATGCACCTACTGCTTGCCTGCCAGTGCCATACGCCCAATACACTAGATATAAGGCCATGAATTATGTCCAATAGACAAGTCAAGACGAGAGCAATATGGCTCCAGTTTAGTGATGGGCCTTCATGGGAAGACCAAAGTGCACATCTTTATTTAGAATTAAGTTAATTAATCATCTTTATACTCTCATTTGCCCAGGGTATCCCCTGGGCTATTGGAGCCGGGTTTTCAGCCAGATCCACAAATTTGTAATCACCAACTTTAGGGTGTAATCATTCAGTGATATACTGTTAGTTTACACATTTTTCAAAAGCCAAAGGAAAGTTTCAAATCTCATCTATCAGACAACATTTTGTCCTTTATGGTGAGTGGTGTCTTTCTCTACGAAAAAAGCTGCTGTACTTATGTCATGTTTTTGGGAGCTATACTGACTACAAGTCCTTTAACCATTGGGTCTATGGGTCAGATAGATTTTGGTGATGAAATAAGCACATGGAGTCCCATGGGTAATCACCAAGTGAGACACTTTTTTTCAGCAGGCAATGTTTACAGTGTCCAAGCTATACACATAACACATTGGGGACTGAGCGATAAACTAAGCATGCTAAGGATAAAGTTTTCTGTACAACGCCTAACTCCCAGTGAATTGACATTTGACTTGCTCAAGTGAATAGATTTATGAGGGAGGGATTTGGGAGCGAGGGGCTAGGTGTCCAGGGGGCCAGGTTTCCAGGGGGCCAGGTGTCCAGGGGCTAGGTGTCCGGGGGCCAAGTGTCCGGGGGCCAGGTGTCCGGGGGGCCAGCACACCAGGGGGCCAGCGGTCCAAGGGGTTTAGTAAGAGAAGATTATGCCAGACTGGTGTCAGTACATGTATAGATAATACTGTAATCTCCCGCGTATAAGGCGCATCCCGCGTATAAGGCGCACCTAGAGTTTTGGAAAATTCTCAAAAAAATGAAAAATTCATAACTTTGGTTCTACTAAATGAATTTTCAAATTTCAAAAACCTATGGGTAGCTTGGGCCACCTTGGGCCCTCCTGGGCCCCATTTTGTCCCATTATGACCAAGGGGGCATGTAAGATATCAAAAGAAAGGTCTTGGTGTCCCCCTTGTGGATCCAATGAGAACTAAAACCCCCCATATAAGATGCGCCTTATACGCGGGAGATTACAGTAGTCTCTATTTGTAAGTAATTAGTCAATATTTTGCAAGTGCTGATTCCTGTGACCCTACAGGGTTAATAGAGGGTTTTATGGTACCTACCCTGAGCCTTCTGTGCTTCAATGCACAACGCCCAATTTTTATATGGGGGGGGGTAGTAGACCCTGGGCCATATGTGATATATATCACACGTTAAATTTTTTGTCACTTTTTTGGTTTAGTGTGGAGACTGTCATCTTGAAGCAGCAAACGTCTTGTGACTTCTGCAATTTAAACTACACTGCCACAGATTCATTTGGGCGATTATATGGTAGTCACAGCTACACAGCTGCAAATGTTTTCAAGGTTGGTAACCTTTCTTTTTGTAGTTGGTTGTACGGTGCTGTGTTTCAAAATAGTACAATATGACAGCTAGCTTGAGGTTGAACCTAGATTGCCTATATCATTTGTCATTGAACGATAGGGACCCAAGGAATAAGTTAAGGCGAACATATATGACATCCAGGTTGACCAAAAATTTGGTTGAAGAACCATCGCAATAGATACTAGTACTTGATGGCCTCTATCCCATATTAATCCTAAATTTAAGAGATGTACTCATGCATCATTATGACCCTACTGGGCTTCTACATTCCCTAAGTGAGGTCAAATATTGTCGCCATGATGTACCTCTCAGGCATGGGATTGGGTTTTGAAAAAATATCCAAGATGGTGTGTCCGTCCTTTCTCTCGGGTAGTACTAATTGCAATGGATGTAGTAGAAAAAAATTCCCAACCCCCTTTTAATGTTAAATCATTTTCTCACTGAGTCTGTACAAAATCAAGGATGTCCAATTTTGCTTTCAATTATCCGAGATTTTGAATATATCCTGAAGAATCCCATGCCTGACCTCTATAGGACTCAGTATGGAGGCCTAGTGGAGCCGCCATTTTGAATTTCGCTGGTTGAGGTAAAGCCGACTGATAAGGCATACCATGATGGGTACCTTGTCCCTGGTTAACACCCACTTCCAGGGACATGCTGGTCACATCTTATCAGTTCTTATCAGTGTGTGTCGCTGGAACCAGCTCCAGACCAGCTAGTGACCAACAGAATCGTTATGAAGACAAGGAACATTTTGCCTTAAAGATTTAACAGAGGTATATGGTTTGTTTCAGTTGGAGGAGTGGCACAGCCTGGTTATCTTTGACACACATCACCCTGTGGACTGGGGCTACATGCAGTTATATGACAGCTTCATGACAGCAAACAAATGGTAATGTCGACAATGGTTGAAAATATTCTAACATTGGACTAAATGGTCACTAACACGTGTGGTGGGGTTAAGCAATGGGACCACAGCTCAATACAAATATAGCAAAGAAGGAATTAACTGGAAGGCATAGTTCTTTTCTATTTGAATGTTCGTTCCCTGCCTTAAGTCCTGTCAGCAGACAAACAAAAAGGGTAAACGTAGAGCCAATCTGCTGAGCATCCTTTTAAGTGGACGCTAACATGTATGCTATGACCCAGTGGACACACTAAAGTTGATTTAGCGTTGTTCAATCTTTGACTCAGGGCTAAAATAGATTTGAATTTGAAAGTTCACAAAACAAATCAACTGTGATTCATCATCTATCCATCAGTGTTGATTGATTCAATGTTTGTATCAACATTGATTTTAACAATGTTGTTTCAACATTGATAGATTCTTCATTGAGGTGATTATGAGTTGACACATCAATGTTGAATCTACATTGAAAATGGCATTGTTGATCCAACAATGACATCAATGTTGAATTGAGAATAATATTTCAATGGTGATATAATCAACTGTTAATCTGCTGTTGAAATGGCGATGGTTGGCAAAATTGAAATGGATTCATTGAAAAAGTGCTGAAGACAGGTCTATCAACACATATCAACCAGTTGTCAACGTTGATTCAATGTTCTGTGCCCACTGGGGAGGTTAGCAAATTATTTCTTTATCCGTATCAGGGACATTATCTGTCTCTTTCCTTTCCAGCAATGCAATCCAAAATGTACAATAATATATATCGTGATGTTGTCACAGAAAACCAAACAAGTTAGTTTTAATTGTGAAATTTCTTTGAAGCTTTTATTGAATCTTTGTTGACATGGAAGAATTGGTGAATAATTTGTTGGTTGGCAACGTTTCGACACACTTTAGGTGTCTTCATCAGGCAATGTACAATAATGTTTATCCCCCTCAGTGCAGTCTTTAATATTTGAACATCAGGTTTGATAAAGCGAACACCGTAAGTCCATCAAACATATATCCACACATCTTCTGGGAGGTATTGGGCCGTGCAGGAGGCAGTCAGCCACACCCACACCACCACCCCTTCCTCTCCAGGTATGGATACTATGGTGAGTGTACTTTATCAACTATTCCATTTTAACTCATTAAGGGATACCTAGTGTATCAAATCCCGTTGCTTTTATGATACACAGATAAAGCTATGGAAGGTTTAATAACGAGGGATTCATCCAGTGCTATCGACATACAAATCTTTTATTATTCATATGAGTTATTTGAATCTATTTCATCACTCTCATTATCACCTCATCCCATAGATTTCCTTTTATTCTATAGTTGTAAATAGCTAAAAGGAAGCTAAAAGCTAAGATTATATGTGTTAATATGGGACTGTAATTTAATACTTTCTTAATTTGTCCAACAAACTAAGCACACTATTGATAACTTTATTTGTTTACAGATGGTCTGTTTAGTGTGATAAAATATCAAAATGAATTTAAACTGAATAATCTCACTTTACAGAGAATAATTCTGTATCATATCTGCCCTTTAGATGCTAATCAGGCTCCCATTATATGTAACTATTTTCACTGTTTTGTGAAAGTAAGGATTTATGCTAAAGAATTCCCATATGCTAAGACATCAAAAATATTCTATGATTTCAGGTTATTACAAAAAGTGGCAGGATGTGGCAGAGCAATACCTGAATAACCATGGCAGGAACTACTTCTTTGATCTCATACAAACCCATGTTGACATTGGGTTGGCAGTGCACTGGGGCAAAGCTGTGGCCTTCGCCCCCATTGTGAGTTGTAAAAATGGATAGCGACATTTGTCTATTGAAATGAGGTTTGATTTTATTAGACTGTAGGGGTTCGTTCCCCCGTTGGGTGCGCAGAGCCTTCAGAGGGACGGTTCACTTGATTGTGTCACTCCCCCTATGTATACCATACCGATCCAGGGTAGTTGGAAGGTATTTAAACTCAATATGTCAGGCCAGGGGAAGTAGCTCAGGGGTAGAGCTTCCGCTTCGAAGTTGGAGGGTCCCGGGTTCGAGTCCCAGTTTCTCCATGACATTTTCCGCTGACCACTACATTGGTGGAGAAACCGAGTGGTCCTGCCTCACAAGGGGGATCTTTAGAGAGCTCGGTACCTGGGCCGGTATGGTATAGACAAGTGCTTCGATCTGCTAGTGCTGAGGAACTAAGAAACAGGTGGCACACTCAGCCGTTCCTTGGAACAGGAGCCTATACGGGTTGTGTGTGACTCAGTACGGGTACATGTGGTACTCGGGCTTCCCTAGCCCACTTAAAAGGGTCTATTTCTCCTCTTTCCTATCCCCTCGGGATGTGTGTGGTGCACATATGTGCGGGCACTGACACATTCCCCTGTGAAATAGTGTAATGTAGTTCTCGCCATGAATATGACCTTAGCTGTCGAAATGGCGTTAAACATCTATTACTCACTCACATGTGGTACTGTTCAGACTGGACTGGAGGACCAGTTCTGGGCAGATACGGTCAAAGCTGGTTGGGACATGTGTAGGGGTTCATTCCCCCGTCGGGTGCGCAGAGCCTTCAGAGGGACTGTTTCCTTGATTGTGTCACTGCCCCTATGTATACCATACCGATCCAGGGTATTTGGAAGGTAGAGAATGTCAGGCCAGTGGAAGTAGCTCAGGGGTAGAGCTTCCGCTTCAAAGTTGGTGGGTCCTGGGTTCGAGTCCCGGTTTCTCCATGACATTTTCCACTGACCACTAAAAGACTATTAAGAGCCTCTTCACCAACAGGTAAAATGTAATTATACATAATTATACTTTGTATATATGTGCCTTCCACAATCTAATTGCACTATATATGTTCTTAAATCAACTTGATACATGTAATACTTTTCTTCCTTTTCCAGAATCCCAAAAAGGATTATGAGATTATTGTAATCGCCCCTGAACTATGCAAGGATTTCTTAGATCTCGTTTATTTTGCTGTAAGAGGTAAGTGCATGTATGGTATTACAGCAAAGGAATCCCTCTCCTGGTTCCTCTTTTTACCCCACCTTATGCTTTTAGGGGGCCCCATTTACGACAGCTCCTTTAATATGGCTTCCCTCCTTTTCTGCATGTTGCAGCTGAATAAGCTCTACCAGGCCCCTTTCTGTTACAAATGGCCATAAACATGAATGAACTTGTCCTGTAATTTGCATTTATTTATATGTGGTATTGCTACAAAATATTGTCAAGCAGATCATGTTATTTACTGAGATAAGTGACAATTAAAATAAAAGAAAAAAAGGACCCCCAGATATCATGTGTGTAGGTTATATGAGGTAGATGAATGCTCATATTCTTCTCCGATGTAGTCATTCGGTAGGGCCTGAGATTGACAATGTAATTCTTCCATGTCTTACTGTAAATAAAGCTCTATTGTAAAATTCAAATGAGATACCAGCCTATAACGGTTTTGTCTAGACCCGCCAACCGTCCCCTATGCATACGCACAGACTGTGAGTGGTGGATGGTGTAAGTACCTGCACTAGTTATTTAATATTAAATCAGATTTTGTTTATTGCAGCATACTTTGAAGACTTAGGGTACTTTTCTCTATCGGCAGGCTTTGCCTTCCCGCCATTGGTAAGCAGTACACTTTAATGTAGCATATAGTAGTTAAATTGTTGATAACCTACCTGTTCTTTTTTCTTTTCATATCACTTAATTATTTTAAGTTTGTGAATCTCTCTTCATTTTACTAAATGATATGCAATACAAATATGTGCTGGTAAATGACGTTGTGGGACGATAGTTACCCATGGCAGGATTCCGAGATCAGGGCTTTACATACATTTTCAATGCCTTGTAAATGTCATAAAAGTTTCAATGCAGAGATGCCACTTTTCCTGGTTTACTAGGAATTCCTGGTTTTGCTTCCAAGATTTTTTGTATTAAATTATGTTAGATTCCTGGGAAAATAAGTCCAGTTTTCCTGTTTTTTGTTGGCCAGTGAGCGGCATCTCTGCTAATGTAAGGGGTCCCCAATTTGAGCTTGCTGGAATTTTTTTTCAGGATAAGAAGGTCGCTGGTCTCCCTGCTATAGGCAGACTTGTTAGCAGAGGTTCTGTAACCTCCAAACACAGCGATGTTACTTCTATGGAATTATTTGCAGTAAGTTCTTTTTTTAAATAATTCCACTGGTTTGCTTAAAATACTTGTCCAACCAAAAAGTAGATCATAAGATGGATTTTGATGCACATGTAGCCCCAGTGAAACCACACCGTTATAAACATTACTGCAGTAAGTCTTGCTGTTTGTACACAGTAAGATTATCCCTGTTTTATATCAATGGGCTGTGCTCATAATTTATTATGGAGGTTAATTATATACTGTTTACCCCCACTTTAATACTGTTTACTCCGGATACTGCTGGCCCAAAATGTTAGTGTTCATCCCTGATTCTGTATAAAATCCCAAAACAAAGCCTGATCAATATATTTGAGATTTTGATTTTGAGTTTTCTTTTCCAGACTTCCTTGGTGGAAACTGACCCATATAAAGCCTTCCGCCTTCTGAAGGCGAGCATCAAGAAGAGACAGGCCCATGTGAAATTAAAACTTTAAAAGTTGTATAGATAATATAGATAAGCTGGTGCTACATTAAGAAATGACTCTTTATCTCCTTGGTATAAAGGCTGCACACAGCTAAGTGTTTCACTTGGTGGATGTTCTTTTAACTGACACAATTCCACTCAGAGAAAGCTACTGGCGTGATTCACCAACGTGAATGCTGGTTAAAAGAAGGGTGGAGCCTATTTTAAAAATCAAATTTAGAACAATGAATGCACATTTGGAATATTAGGCAAATACCTGTTCTGTGGTACTTAGCCAATTTGTTGTCAAGCTGAACATATCGGCGAGTTTTACTTTTGACAAATAATGTATACTGCTGTGGAAACATAAATATTCTCAACGCCATGAAAGATGATCTCTATACATTTATATACATTAATTGCAACACATTACAGGTACTTGATATGTTTGTACATGAAAAACTCGATATTGTATACCCTGATATTATAATTTTTCATACAAATCTATTTGCATCATTGGTAATGTAAGTGAAAGTGTATATTTACTGCAGCCATCTGTGATCCTCAGTTAGCATCACTGCTGTGATGGATAAGCAGTGTATAAATATCTGCCCAGCTCTTTCAGACAAGCATCTTTTAAATGCGACAATGTCGACATGCTAATAAGGCAGTCCCATGAGGTGTTACCACCTTTGGACGTTTCGGGCTTCCCTAGCCCACTTAAAAGGGTCTACTTCTCATCTTTCCTATCTGGATGTGTGTGGTGCACGTATGCGAGGGCACCAACACATTCCTCTGTGAAATTGTGTAATGTCATTCTCGCCATGAATATGACCTTATTTTGATTAGTTACTGACAAATAGTGACTAAGTACTGACATGTTTTAACTAAGTGCTGAAAAACAGTGACTATTACTGACATATTATGACTATTTGCTGACAAATAGTGACTAATTACTGATATATTTTGACTAATTGCCAACAAATAATGATTAGGCACTGACATTTTAACAAGACAGTGTAAGTTCAACACGGGCCTCCCTAGCCCACTTAAAAGGGTCTACTTCTCATCTTTCCTATCCGGATGTGTGTGGTGCACGTATGCGAGGGCACCAACACATTCCTCTGTGAAATTGTGTAATGTCATTCTCGCCATGAATATGACCTTAGCTGTTGAAATGGCGTTAAACATCTATTACTCACTCACTCACTACCAATGAGGCAGTCCCATGAGGCCTACGGCCTTAGGACGTTAAACAAATCAATCAATCAACTCCTTTGGACGTTTAACAAATCAATGAATAAATTATTTAAAATATTGGTTTCTGTTATTTTGTCCAGTACTGTAGTAGACTGTTAAAATTGGTATCCAGAGCAAAGGGCACCATTACAAGGTATTTTGGTACTCGTGCATTAGTGCACTTCAACCTGTAATGAAATTCAAATATATAGGAGGTGTTTGAGTTTTTGTATTATGACCATCTCTGTGATATGACAACTTAAAAAAATGTACAGGTCTGTTATATTTATAGATATCCCGTGGCCGTTTCAAAGTGTTTTCATAGTACGATGGCCCTAGACCATTTGGATAAGACTAAAACAGAATAGCTTTCTATGGTACATATAGTGCATTATTTAAGTGTTTGACTAACGCGTGGCACATGAACTAGAGACAGTATTACACGACACTATCACATTATAAGTGACTGGGTCGGTTTCGGTGTTATCCCAGCCACTTCGCCATTAAAAACCAAATAATATATGTTGTGTCTTTTCTGTTTGTATTTATCTTCCTTGCACTAGGATTTCTTGACTATAATCTTGAGATCTTAGGATACATTTTGGTTTTTACGGCTTGCAAATCAGACCATTATTAAGGTGTTTACAGCCCAGGTTTTTGTTAGATTTTGAAGAGTTGTCGTAACTTGAATGATTAGAATAGCAAGTTAATTTTTGTTTTCACTGTCTTTCCTGACATTAATAATTTTGAGGTATTCGGACCTGCCGAAATCAATCTGGGCCTACGTAATGATGAAAATCACAGGACTGAATGGCCAAAGTATATACTGTGCCTTGTCTTTTTGTATATATCTTCCTGGTGCTAGGAATTAACTTGCAATTGTTATAAAAAAAAAAAGAGCGAATAGACATGCGGTTGTGATATGGAGAACACTCAGGTGGTATGTGATCGGTATTTATTTTCCAAATAAATTTCATGGTTATATCAGCTTAAGTTAATGTACAATCATACCACAAATGTGGCATACCATTAATATTGCAGTACCAGTACCTAAAAATCTTGATCTCACAGAGCCCTCTCTCTCATAGGAAATAATTATTATATTTCACAATGGCTCTGGAACGATGGTCCTGCAGAACGATGGCCCCCGCGGGAACGATGGTCCTGTGGGAACGATGATACCATGTTTTGCTCCCTGGGAACAATGATCCCAAGTTGAAAGGACCTTGATCCCACTTTACAATATCACTCCTACCTTACGTTTCTAACCCTCTATACACTAGTACATCATGATTTGTCAGTAATATTGATATATATGGAAATAGGTAGAAATTGTTAATATTAATGAAACTATCATTCCTCGGGGCCATCTTGATGTAATTATTGCAAGTATTGGTGAAAGATTTCGCCAGATGGTGGTAATTTATCCACATATGTGGGGGATTCATATGAATAATAAGAAAATTAAAACCATATGAATGTCCTACAGACAATTAGTTAACTTTTTTTCTGAGCTAGTTTATGATCTTTTAAACATTTTGGAGTGCAGAATTTGAAGTCGTAATACTCAAATGGCACCTTCCCAGTGATATCTACTCCACACTGCCAGCATCGACTGAAATAAAATTACATTACATTTGTCAACACTAGATTATTATTGGAGTTAATTTCTCGGGATCAATCATTATACACTAACTCAGAGGGAAGGGGGCAAAATAATTTCACCTGTTTACAATGAAAAAGCCAGCGTGTTACTTGGTTAAAAGGCCCTATTGCTAGAAAATGATCACTCAATAAAAACATACCAAAGCCAAGACGAGATTGGCAATCGAATATATCAATTATGGTAAATATTTTCCATTTGCAATCCTGATGCAGCCAAGGCTTAATTAAGAGGATACAGATACAGATTTAGTGGAATCCACTATTTACTGGTATAACACTGAGGCACTGGTTACAAACTTATATCATAAACTTAACACCTACCATATTTCCTCGATTAGAAGCCTGGGCTTATAATGATTTCAAGTGGCAAATTGACCAGGCTTGAATTCGGGCAGGCTTATATTTGAGGCAGGCTTATATCTATTTCACTAGAAGATTTACTCTGCCCCTTTCCAATATCTATCAAATTAATTCTATAATTTAAACTAATTTGCAGAAACTTCCTGATACTGACAACCATAATGTAACTTTATCCAATTTAGATATGTCTACCTGGTCACTTGACGATTTATTTGTACATGTATAAGGAATATATAGAAATTTCACTTGAAATTCAAATCATGACTAAATAAGTGATCTCAATTGGATTTCTGCTGCATACCCTGGCCTATATTCGGGGCCCGGCTTATTTTAGACCCAGTGACCCTTTTGACAAGGCTTATATTTGAGGCCAGGCTTGTATTCGGGGAAATAAGGTATGTGCATACATAAGCGAATGTTCATGAAACATAACCATCATAATTTTTTCTTATTAGGTGTACAAAGATGCTTAACAACCCAAACACTTACCTTAAAACAGGGGTAGTATTTCCCTCAGTGTTCATCTGGCTTAGTAGGCGACGTTCAGCTGCCAGCGCCCTCTGATTAAATGGGACAAAAATATTTACCATTATCAACATGTATTGATATTTTTAATGTTCTTTAATCTGAAGTTTGCACTTTAAGGCAGACGTAATGAGAGTCTACAACAGCAGCCATCGAATACAGAGCATATGTAGATAGCACGAAATTAGCAATCCTCTAGAGAGTGACAGCAAATGGGATGGGAGGGGCGATACTAACATCTTACTTGAGGCAAGATGAAATCTTCATTAACAATTGTCAACCCTTTAACCCATTGAGGGCTAGCATCAACCATAGTCGACACCATGGTAGGCCTAGCATCAACTATAGTCGACACAATGGCAGGCCTAGCGTCGACTATAGTCGATGCCAGTTATATAGGATTAGTATAGGAATTGAAAATAGGCTCGTCCTCTAGGAACTATACTTTTTTCAGAGGCCGTCCCCATGGCCAGGGCAACAATTTTTGCTTTGCCCTTAAAGGGTTAATTTGGTTCCTATCATAGACATATGAGTACATTTATTCTGAGACTCAATTTGATTTTATGCATAGCTCACCTTTTCTCTGTCGCTAAGATTTAAGTATCGCTCCTGTTCTTTCCGCTCTGCCTCTTTTTCAGCTTCCTCTGCCTTCTTTTCCTTAATGAAAGAATGATGAGGATTACGTCTTGTTCACTACTTTAAAGGCTAACAGTGGCCATGACCTAGCTGTGCTGACTTTTGCACATTCGAGCTGCTGTGGATTCAAGCCTCCTTTAGTATGTGTGAAATTCGCAAAACTATATTTTATTTTCACCTCATAATACTCACATTATCTAACGTGGGAATAAAATTCTAATATATTTTTTAAAGCACTAAAAAGGTGTCGCAATTGATCCAGTTTGCACAGATACTATGTATATGTAGGGGATCGTGATATAGTGTGAGCGTCTTCCTCGAGAGGGCGTTTCGAGCGGTGCGCCCATCACCGGTAGTCACTAGAGGTCCTCACGACACCTGGTCGCTGCGGGGTGGTGGCAGGACTGTTCGCCTCGCTCCAGCTCCTACCTGGGGCCGGGGAAGGCGTTAGTCTGGCTCTGCCTGTCAACGGAGTCGGACCTTTTCTCATTGAGCTTAACATTTCATTAAGCAACCTATATCGTCTGCCTTGTCTGGTTTTCACTTCGAACCATTCGAGTTATACATTCGAACCACTACACTGGTGCCGTGACCAGTTCTTGGTGTTAGTGGGCGGCCCTGGAGGCCGAACATGCGCACGATGGATCCAGAGAAAGAAGTTCGAGTACCTTGGGATCCACAATGAGTGACAATGTTCAGACCAATGACACAAGCCGAATCCAAATGAAAGGGTACACCTCAGTAAGTGGACCAAAAGTAGAGAAATTATTTCGAAACCTCCGGTCGGGAGAGATGCTTGCTCCAGTTACGAATCCTACATATAGAATAAGTATAGACTCCACAGAACAATTGACACCAATTACAATAATGACTGTAGATGCCCAACGAACAGCTTCGGCCCGGGCAGAAACCCAAACTGCTGATCCTCGACGGTCCTTGGATGCCTTGAACGTTTCGGTATTCGACATAGGAGGTTCGAGAAACGTTAAAGAATCAGCAGCCGATTACTTGCGCGAGCAAGCCAAGTTAAGAGATGATGCTATAAATAGAGTCCGATTACACCAGGGAAGCTTTGAAGAAGCCAGACCGATACGACCCATTTGTAAATGAGAATGCTGATGCACATGTCCGGAATGATGGTGTTTACAACCCCACACATAAAACTAGCCGAGATGAGTCTGAAAAGCGCAAAATAAGATTCAGCAGGGCCAGGGATTTGCTGGGTTAAGAGGATGACAGCCACAACGAACCCAACCACACCCAGTATGGGGAGGATGGACACTTCGAGTTGTCAAATGATGACGACTCAGTAAACGAGCCTGAACCCTTAGGCACGGGAAACCAAGGCGCGACTGGGGGCAGCGCATCCAGTGCCACCCGAGGGCCGACACCCCCCTCAGCAATGGGCTAGTGGTGCCACAGGAGGAACTTCGAAGAGCAGGTTTCCAAGCAGCGTGCTAGAGGATATGTTAAATCAATCCGCTAACACCTCGAACACCGCACACAGTGAAGAGACCATCAGGGAATGGAGTGTCAACCAATGTCAAAAGTTGGTACGCATTAACAACGCAGCTAGACGACAGGCCATCCTTCCAAAGATTTACGCGGGCGTAAAAACCTGGAAAGAATGGTTCTCGAACTTCACTGACGACATGCGATGCAATGCATGGACCCCCGAGGAGGCCCTGCCACACCTGATTCGCTGCCTGAAACACGGTCCAGGCCGGATAGCCGTCGAGAAAAGGAATGAAGTATACTTCGAAAGAGTGGCATTCCAGCAGCTAGTCGAGATTGCCAGCATTTTGCTGTACAACCTAGTGAGTGAAGATCCTTTCATGCTCTTCAAGAAGTGAACCCAGAAACCTCAGGAATCATTTCGAGCTTACGGATACAAGCTACAGTCTCTGTTACAGAGGGCCAATCCCTCGGACAAATACTTTCTGAACGATTTGTTACCACAATTCGTGCAAGGACTTTGAGATGAAGACCAACAGCAAGCAGCCTTAGATGCTTGGAAGGGTAGAAACCCCAACCTTATGGATCTGTTCGAAGGAATTGAGTGCTGGACAGTGAAAAAGACCCTCATGGCAGGGAAAGTAGAAATGAAGACCTTGAGTACCAAAGTTTGCGCGAGTACTAGCACTAGTACGACCCCTATGTCAGGGATACACCAACTGACACACCCGGAAATAGTAGATAATGATATCGAGATCATTGAAATTGAGGAGGATGGAAGCATCTCCGCCATACAAGTAAAAAGAGATGTGAAACGCAAGTATATTCCTCAAAGAATATACAACCAAAACGCTAGCGGACCTCGAGGGGAGACAAGACCCACCTCAGATAATCGAACTACAGAGATGGCTATAAGCCGCCCTCCGAGGCAACCCCTAGCGAGAGTCCCCGCTCCACCTGAGCCGCTGGACATGAAAAAGATGATGGAAGATTTCATGAAAACGTTCGCTGAGACGATGTACACTAGACCTGAACGACGAAGGTTGATTGATCGATTGATTTGTGTTTTACAGCACTTTAGCGGCACTAAGTGGCTATCCCGTGCTTCACAGGTTGATAATCTAACAGAAGAATGTGTCAGTGCCTGCGCATATGTGCACCACACACATCCTGAGGGGATAGGAAAGAGGAGATATAGACCCTTTTAAGTGGGCTAGGGAAGCCCGTGAACAACGAAGGGTAGATCAAGGCAGGCTACGCTGCTACCGTTGTCAAGAGATGGGGCACTATGCTCATAAGTGCACGGCCCCAAAACCTGTGCTATCCCGAATTAACTATGAAGAGGAGAAGCCTGAAGAGGAAAACTAAAGAGGGTCACATCTGTGGCAAAGGATGTGATCCGTAGTTCAAAAATCTGCCAAAATGCCACCACTGGTGAGTCAGTTGGAGAGTCAGTACCTTCCGGGAGACTGGTATGTGGGAAGGTTCCTCCATCCCAGTCCGAGCCGGGGGGCTTCGACGGGGTAGGGACGAATGAGGGTCGGAACCAAGGGGAGAGATCCTGCGTTGAATAAGAGGGAGGTTGGGTTGAAGAGTTGACGCGAGTGTGTGCGGCACATCTCCCCCCGAACCATCCATGTGTAACCTTTTTGAAGGGTTTTGGATGGGAGATCGGTGATTCTCAGGAACAACTCAGATTCGCACAGAACTCCTCTCCTTTGGGGGGGAAGTGTTGGTACATTGCTGTATCGGTGGAGGAGCAGACTGGAGAATTTTTGATTGACACTGGTGCCAGCCATTCGTGTGTCTCAAGAAAATTCTTCAATCTGGTGTCCAGCAACCATGAAACACTACCTGTTGGTGTTAATGCTTGCACGGCCGTCGGTAGCCAGATGCAGACTTTTGGCAAGACGTTCATACAGATTGGAATGGGGGGCTATGAGTAAGAGATGAGTCCCACCATTGCGGACATAAGTGACGATGGAATAATCGGTTTGGATTTCGCAAGCTTGTATGGCCCTGTGTTGGATCCCTGTTTCGGGATGTTGAAAATTCGGCAACCATACAACTGCGAGATCCCATGTATATTGAGACATGTGTCTTCTGTAGCCACCATAGTACAGACTGAAAATTACAGCTGGAATGGCCTGTGATGTTCTTCTGTGCTCTTCGAACAGCGCTTTCAGAGGATCGGACGCCGTGTTCGAACCTAACCCCGAGGTATTATCTAGCCTGCAGCTAGAATCTGCCGATACTCTAGTGGGAAATGGATCGTGGACAGTTTTTTGTTTGTTTGTTTAGTTTTACGTCCGGGGGCCATAAAGGAACTCAGACATTCAAGGTTTCTCGGACATTAAGTCCTTTCTTTTCTATTTGGACAGGTATGTATATGCTGCTTGCCCGACACAGCAGTGACCGAATCTATGAATGATCGAATCTATGAGATGAATGACCGCATCTATGAGGAGGGTTGAGGGGGAAAACCGCTACCGGGGCTTCATTCCCCTACTCTTTTCGAAGGATAGCAAGTGTTCTTTTATTTGCCTGGTCCCATAGGCAGGGCCAGACAAACCACGGCCTTTGATCACTCAGACGTGGTTCACTGAGGGGGAATCCCATGGCAAAAGACAAGCATGTAGGCCCGGGCCCGCGCATATGGACACCAGCTGCCCACATGCTCACCCTAAGCCACAAGAAACCCCAAGTTTGTCGCCTTTTACGAATCTGGTATGCCCACTGGTAGAAAGGAAGGAGAATTCCTCCTTCGTGGACTCCCAATGAAGTTATTCTGCTCCTCCATGCCCTCACATGAAGGTCCCCACTCCACAGGGGGAGAATTAGTTCCAATTATGAATAGAGGACGAACCCCTATTTATTTTAAGAAAGATGTGAAAATTGGTGAGATGTTCTTGGTTGAACATATTTCGGAAGCTCAATTTCAGACTGAACTGCCTGATGGCGTAGTCCGAGGGTTACCAGACGACCTAAAGAAGTTGGTAGAGGATTCTTCCCTGACAAATAAGTCAGAAAAGGAAAGGCTTGGAGCTTTGCTTGCTACCTTCTATGAAGCCTTCGGGAAACCTGGATTTGTTTGTTTAGTTTTACGTCCGGGGGCCATCGAGGAACTCAGACATGGAGGTTCGGTAGGTCGAACTAGCAAGGTGTTACACACGATTGACACTGGCGATCCGAAGCCATTCAAAATACCCTATCGGAGACTACCTCTGAAAAAGAAAATGGAGGCCGAGGGGCAAATTCTTGATCAGTTGGAAAAGGGGGTTATTGTGCCTAGCCCCGTGTGTATGACTACGAAGAAGGACGGATCTATCCGATTCTGCACAGATTACCGGAAGTTGAACCGTCTGACTAAAAAGAATTCCTATCCCTTGCCAAGGATGGACGAGACCTTGGACTCTCTAGGGGGCAACAAATATTTTTGTACCCTGGATCTCCGATCCGGGTATTGGCAAATCGGGATGGACCCAAGGGACATGGAGAAAACTGCTTTCTCGAGCCACATGGGCTTGTTTCAGTACGTCTTACCTTTTGGGCTGTGTAATGCACCAGCCACTTTCGAGGCTATGATGGAGGAGATGCTAAGTGACCTTCTCTGGAAGAGTTGCTTGGTATACCTCGACGATGTCATAGTATTCGGGAAGACTTTCGGGGACTGTATTCACAACCTCGAGTTAGTCCTAAAGATGATACTAGCTAATGGTCTGAAATTAAAGGCTAAGAAATGTAATCTATTTAAAACATCTATTACTTATCTTGGTCGTATAATAACTCCCAACAGCGTAAAAGCCAACCCTGAAAAACTCTGGACAGTATCCGAGTGGCAGAAACCCATAAACGTGAAGGAAATAAGATCCTTCCTAGGGTTCTGCTCGTACTACCGAGATTTCCTCCCAAACTATTCTAAAGTGAGCTATCCTTAACAGACATTAGCACATTGGACTCCAGGTAGGGCAAAAGAGCGCTTTCCCTGGGGTGATGAAGAAAGTGCAGCCTTCGAGCAAATAAAACACGCTAACACGCCAGAATTAAAATATCCTACAGCAGACTGGACACTGACGCTAGCAATGATAGCATTGGTGCAGCCCTGTCTCAGAGTTGCTGTCTGTGGTGGTGTACACTAAAAAGTTTCGACACTTCACACTTCGAACAGACCATTCCTCCCTGAGGTGGCTCCTTAACTTTGAGGACGCCGAAGGAATGATTGGCTGTTGGCTGGCACACCTGTCAGAATTTGGGTTGGAACATAGCCAGATCCAACACCGAGCGGGTTCGAAGCATGTTTATGCGGACACCCTATCCCGAAGGCCCATTAGAAAATGCCAGAAGATTGATTGTGGAGCCCACATTGCGGTAGTTGCTACAGTTCGAAACGGACAGATCGAACCCCTATCGTATGCCTGTATGGAAAATGTTGTAGAATGGCCAACAGAGACTATCGAACAGTTCCAACAAGCTGACCCCGCAATCAAGAGAGTGATTTCATTCCTGAACACCAATGCAAAGCCTGAACGGCCTGCATTGTCCCTCGAAGACAGATAAACTAGTAAATTTCTAGCCCAATGGACCGAGCTAGAAGTTCGGAACAGGTTACTGTGTCGATGGAAAACCTGCCGTACTAAGGATAAGGTTCTACAGATAGTGATACCTATGTCACTAAGGCGAGACATTATGTTCTATTGTCATGGACATAAAACCAATGGACACTTCTGGAAGAGCACCCTAGAGCACCTTGCTCGTAGTGGGCCGGGAATGCACAATGACATCACAAGATGGGTGATGAGCTGCCCCGAATGTGGTAAGAATAAACCTGGTCCTGGAATGGGAAAAATGCCAGGAGCTTTTTGGTGTCCGATTTGCTTGAGGAGCGATTGATATCATCAACGGAATCGAACCTACCCCCCGTGGGAATACTTGCATGATGGTAGTCACCGACTAATAACACCAAGTGTACTCGAGTATACCCTTTACCCGACCACAAGGCAGCCACTTGCGCAAGTGCCTTCGTGAGAGGATGGGTTCTACATTTAGGGGCACCACTAAAGATGCACAGTGATCAAGGAAGAGAATTCGAGTCTAACTTATGGCAAGAAATGTGCCATTTTCTAGCCATCTGCAAAACTCGAACCAATCCATACAGACCCCAGTCTGATGGTCAGGTACAAGTCCTAAAACCCTTGGTAAATTCTTGCCAAGACGATTGGGACGAACAATGTGATTTCTTGGTACACGCTTACAATAGTACTGTACATTCTGCAACGAGCTGCTCCCCCAACTTATTAGTCTTTGGGGAGGATATTATAATGCCTGCAGATCTCGTATATGGTGTTATATGGGTAAGCCCTGAAGCCCCATGTAACGTGATGTTTGTGGAATCTCTAAGAGATCAATTTAAGAGAGCATATGAGATAGTTCGAAATGAGCTACTAAAGAATGCAAATTGGCAGAAGATTGGATATGATACTAACCTGAAGATACGTCAATTCAGTGTTGGTGATCGAGTTTTTAGGATACATGAACCTTTAAGGTGTAAGAAACTAGTTTCGAGCTGGGACGGGCCTCATGTGGTCACCCAGATCATATCAGAGAGTACAGTTATGCTTATGAGCTTGGCGACAGGTCGAATGAATAAGTCTGATGTATGCAGATTGAGAAGATGGAGAGGGCGTGACGCCGCTGTCTTCGAGTGTGAGAAAATTTCAAGAAAGCTGAATGAAGAAAAAGATGAGGTCCTAATGAGGACCAACGAGTTAGCCAGGAAACTGAAGGAGAATGCCCTGAGACAAAAAAGGGGCTGACCCTGTAAAAAGGTAGGTGACGATAAACCTAAGGGGTCGACACTGACACGGATTCAAAATCTAATCGTGATAAAAATGTCTCGGCGGAACGGAGAATCCGAGGTAGGAGGAAGATGTTGGCACCTTCCATTAAACCTTCTCGAGATTTTCAGTTGAAAAACAAAGATAAGAGAGGTGAGGTGCAGTCCCAGAATTCCTGGGCGGACTGCCGTTACTTAACCCATTAAGGGCTGGCTATGAGAGTATTTTAGAAGGCTAGGGGACTGAATTTTGAGCAGTACATTTACCAGGGGGCGGGAGGGTGCATGGTATAATACACTGTCCATGACTTTGATATCATTTTCAACCATTTCACAATGTCTCTATCACTGTAAAATTCTCAGATTTGAATTCCTCAGCCCCAAAATAGGTATCAAACATCATCATACCAAAAATAGCAATACACTTAAGTCTATCTCAAATTTCCAAACATGGCTGCCACATAATATATCTATGTCGATTATACTCAACATCAGCCCCCACATGGTGTTGAAAATACTCAACATCCGCCCCTACATGGATGTTGAGTATTCTCAACATCAGGCCTTAATGGGTTAATGTTCCGAAATCACAATGAGTGTATAGTCCTGTCTACATGTCTTGTTATGTGTTTGGAGGTTGAGATACCTCGACCATGATTCGAAATACAACCATGATGCGTATTACCACCCTGTTTATGGTTCCTGTGGGTGGCAGACAGCTAGCCTGGGGTGTACGCATGATGCTACATGTTTTTCTTCCAAACTCCCATCGAAATAAACAGAGAAGAGGGTAGTCCCACCAACGGCCTATGAAAACACCAAGCCTCGAACCTCGGTTATCCGGGGTAGTACGGACGCTTGCCACAACCGAAAGGGGGCGCTAGTGAACCGGGGACTAGGAGCGGCGCAGTGCAGTGGCGCATGCGCATTGGTCCCGCTTCGCTTGTTGTGACCCTAATATCGCTCACAGCTTGCGAACCGTCTTACAGGGGTAAGACGTGCCGCTGTTTTCTCTCAAGCCTCTATAGCAAAGGAATCCAGATACCACCAATTAACTTGCACTACCTTAGTCTCTGTACGAAGGAGGGCAAACCCTGAACCGTCTGAGCCCGAAATATGGCTCAGTCAGAGGTGGTGGCGACCGTAACGGCCAGTCCTGATGGGCACCCGACCCCACTTCGAGCCCAGGACGAGGCACCCCGAAGTCCAGAAGTTGAGCTAATGGACACCACCGAAACGGAGCCGTCTCTCACCGAGTCAACTCCAGATACCTTGAGCATCCCTTGGAGTGGGGTGATGTTTCCCCTTGTAGCTCTGTACCTATACATGGCACAACTGTGAAATTAGGGGTGTACATAGTGGATATGTGGGTGCACAAAATGGACATACAATAGATAGTTAGATAACAGAATTGTACCTGTGCTGCAAGTAGGTACGACAACCGAGCAATTGTTGACATTGTACCAAATTGCATTGGTAACCATGGCAACAGTTTACATATTTAAGAAAAATTACCTCTGCAATAGTAACCATCCACACCCATAGTATACCCATAAAAAGAGAAATCACCCTACTCCAAAATTTCAAATGCATCAAATTCGCGAAACCAGGTCTGAAACCGAACTTCAGGAGCTATGGAGGCAGTATGACCATCAGGACGTTCGATTCATGGCAGCATTCGGCTGCTTCATGAAGGATTTGGATGGCACTCCGGAAAGTGCATTCGAGAAGCTCCAGGGCAAACTCCAGGAGGCCAGACAGCTCCAGGCAGACATTGAATCCTTTGGATTCATGAGTGTGCCCACCCCGAAGCAGTCTGCCACTGAGCCTGGACACCCAGTCAGACCTCAAAGGGAACCTGAAGCTGCTACTGCTGCCCCGACCACTGCCACCGTCAACCCTATCGACACCCCGAACCCAACCCCTGAAGTAGCCACTGCGGCTATAACCCCAGATCCAGCCCCAGTAGGTGCTACAAACCTACAAGATCTGTAACTCGAACTATGTACATTTGCTTTAAAAACACTTCTCAGGTACCAACCTAATGTGTTCACATAATACTTCAGGTTAATAGTGGTATATATAAATGTAAAAAAAAACCACAGTTACTGTAAACTGTGTTAAAAAAACTAATAAATATAGTACAACATGAACTATAAAAATTTTCTTTTCGGGTTAGGTAACATATATTACTATAAATAATTACGAACATGGTATGTCATTAATAACATACGTTAATACTCTAATGTACGGATTCAAACATGTTCTTTCAAACTTGTCTCAATCCTTCTCTAATTATGTTTATAGTGTATTGTTATATTTAATTTACCTTAAAATAATTCTATGTGGTCGACTCCTACTATTAAGACGTCACGTCACACAAATAACATATCATGTTCTACTTCGAACTCTTGTTTATTACAGGCTTCCCTAGCCCACTTAAAAGGGTCTATTTCTCCTCTTTCCTATCCCCTCAGGATGTGTGTGGTGCACATATGCGCGGGCACTGACACATTCCTCTGTGAAATTTTGTAATGAGGTTCTCTCCATGAATATGACCTTAGCTGTCGAAATGGCTTTAAACATCTATTACTCACTCACTCTTGTTTATTACATCGAGCCCTTTAATGTAGAATAAGGAAATCGTTCTAGTTTAAATATGTTTTTTGTACACCCCTTTCCTTATTCTGGTGGGGGTAGTGTAGGGGCTCGTAGATCGTAATATAGTGTGAGCGTCTTCCTCGAGAGGGCGTTTCGAGTGGTGCGCCCATCACCGGTAGTCACTAGAGGTCCTTACGACCCCTGGTCGCTGCGGGGTGGTGGCAGCAATGTTCGCCTCGCTCCAGCTCCTACCTGGGGCCGGGGAAGGCGTTAGTCTGGATCTGCCTCTCGACAGAGTCGGACCACTTCTTACCAAGCTTAACATTTCATTAGGCGACCTATATCCAGGTAGATGTAAACCATACACCGAAATAAACACGTGCCAGTTGCACTAACCCGAGATCCCTTGTCTGGTTTTCACTTCGAACCATTCGAGTTATACATTCAAACCACTACATATATATACAAATTTTCCTTTCTTACAAACAAACCTTTAATCTAGCTTGTCTTGCTTTCTTCGCCTGTTTGCGTCTCTCTGCATCCTTTGCTTTCTTCTCAGCTTCTCTCTCTGACGAGACAGGGGCGGGAATCTATAAAAAATGTATCAGATATTTGCAATATGTAATAATTTTCCTTTATCAGATGTTATGAATACTACCAAGTAAAATAAAATATGGAATGAATAGCCAGGACTTTTAAGTTACCCCCGTAGTGTATATGCAAGAGAGTGAGTGAACAATGTTATTTCGAAAGCTAAGGTCAAATTAACAGACAGAAAACACCATTGATGAATGGATATGTGTGTGTGTATCCGTAAATTGGGCTAGCCCAGCTCAGGTGAAATAGATATATCTACATGCAAGAATAGACCTCTTTTAATCACAACTAACCTCTGCTGCAGTATAATCGTAGCGGTCTGGGTATTTGGCCATGAACTGTCGGAACTGGTTCCGGACTGATTTCTGGTTGGCCATTAAGTATGGCAGTTTATCATCACTGTCCCTGAAATGTAAGGATGAAATATTTGAACCCTATAGCTTGACAAATTGGTACCGTAATCTCCCGCGTATAAGGCGCAGCTCGTGTATAAGGCGCATCCCCAACTAAGAGAATGCAATTCCATGTATAAGGCGCACCTCTAAGGGCAGATTTTTGTTAATTTAGTACTGTTTACCCCCCTTATCTATGAAACCTCCCCCGCCTCCGGCAGTGGAGGCAGTGTTTTCACGCACTGACGTGACTGCTTTTATCAAGAAATCTCTATAATTATTCACTTTCAATCCACCCATTCTTCTTTTCTCTCGACCCTGCATGTATTTCTATCTGAATTTGTCATCTATTTAAGAGGAAAGAAATAATAACTTTGCCGCTGGTTTTGGCGAGTCTCTCTGTTAAAACGGAGACGAGCAAGAGCCCGGTACGTTGACCGAGCGGCGGAAAACTTTGCCACTGGTTTCGGCGAGTCTCTCTGTTAAGACGGAGACGAGCACGAGCCCAGTACGTTGACCGAGCGGCGGAAAACTTTGCCGCTGGTCCCATTATAATCACAGCGCCGTAGGCGCTGGGCTATAGTAATATTACCCCCCCCCCAAGGCGCACCTTATACGCGGGAGATTACGGTATGTCCTTATTGATAGAACTACAGATGCTCAATCACATACCCAAGCATAAAGGTGTGACACTACACCCCACCTTATAATGACTGAAAATTAATTTCCCTTCGACATGACATCCATTCACAATTCAGTCCTTATATTGCAATTCAACTGGTTTTTTTTAGCTTGTATAACACATGTACTTAGACCCAAAGTCACAAAACCTAAAATTGAGACACTGTATGATTATAAAATTTCACTACCGTAATCTCCCGCGTATAAGACGCGTCCTCTACGCCAAACAAATGCCTTGTGCGTCTTATAGGATTTCTTCAAGTTGGGGGTGCGTCTTATACACGGGGTTTTCCAACATCTCATTTGGGAAAATGCGCCGATGACAGCTTGAACTCATAGCGCCAGCACCGCGGCAGACCGGGAGGTGTCGACGCGCTCGCCGGGGATAAGGCCCACCATGCGCCGATGACAGCTTGAACTCATATAGCCAGCAATTCGGCAGCCCGGTCGGTGTAGATTTGCTCGGCAGGTTTGACGCCGACTGTGTGCCGATGACAGCTTGAACTCATATAGCCAGCACCGCGGCAGACCGGTCGCTGTAGATTTGCTCGGCGGGGAAGACGCCGACCGTGTGCCGATGACAGCTTGAACTCATATAGCCAGCAGCGCAGCAGCAGTGTACAGGCGCTCAGCGGGTTTGACGCCGACCGTGTGCCGATGACAGCTTGAACTCATAGCGCCAGCACCTCGACAGACCGGTCGCTGTAGATTTGCTCGGCAGGGAAGACGCCGACCGTGTGCCGATGACAGCTTGAACTCATATAGCCAGCAGCGCGGCAGACCGGTCGCTGTAGATTTGCTCGGCGGGCAAAACGCCGACTGTGTGCCGATGACAGCTTGAACTCATAGCGCCAGCACCTCGACAGACCGGTCGCTGTAGATTTGCTCGGCGGGGAAGAAGCCGACCGTGTGCCGATGACAGCTTGAACTCATATAGCCAGCAGCGCGGCAGACCGGTCGCTGTAGATTTGCTCGGCGGGCAAAACGCCGACTGTGTGCCGATGACAGCTTGAACTCATAGAGCCTGGGGGTGGGGGGTGGGGGGTGCGTCTTATACGCGAACCCCCCCCCCCCTGGTGAGTTGGGGGGGCGTCTTGTACGGTTTTTTTTCTAAATATCGATCCAGGGAGGTTGGATGCGTCCTCTACACGAACCAGCCTACCGTGAGTTTGGGGAGCGTCTTCTACGCGCACCGTGTCTTCTACGCGGGAGATTACGGTATATGCTGATGATGCAGTGATAACTGTAACTTCAAGTGCCAAGATGCATGCTGCCCTAACTGCTATAATGGCTTGGTGTATCGACAATAGTCTTACTATCAATTGTGCTAAAACAAAATGGATGGTTTTCAATATTAAAAAGCATGATCCACTACCTGTTTTTAACCTGGGTAATTCTGTACTAGAGCAAGTTCATGAATTTACATATCTAGGTGTGACAATAGACACTGGTCTAACGTTCACCCCTCATATAGAAAATACCTGCAAAAAAATTAGGCAAAGATTATATGAAAATTTATTGGTCTATGGATTCCACCCGCATCATTTTCTGGAAAATTGCCAATTTTTTTTTTTTTTTTACCATGGAGCTTACAGGATCAATCAATTGTACAGAAATGGCAGACCACTCATTGGATAGGTAAAGATATCACCGGTTTTATTATATAGGCCTATTCTGCACTTAAAGCAAAATGAACATTTTAAGCAAGGGACCCCCCCCCCCCCGCCACCAAAAAAAAAAAATAGCCCTCTCCACATTTTGGCCATGCAAAATCCAGACAAATAATTTTTCCTAGAAAAATAAAATAAAAATTTCGCCCTCCAGCCTCTTTTTCTAAAACAGAAAATCCATAGAACAATTTATTAATTTGGAATGGCCTTATATAGAGTTAGAAAATATACTAATGATGATACTGCCTTCATTATATATAAAACACTTGTGCTGCCAGTACTGGATTATGCAGACTATGTATGGAATAGGGATTATAGGGGTGAAACTTAAGAACTGCATTTATTACAAAACAAGGGTTTGAGATCTGTATACAAAGTTAACCTCAAGGAATTTCCCCTGTACACTACAGCCCAGCTGCATGAAAAGAGTGGGTGCCAGAAATTAATTAATAGAAGAGATATACACCTTCTGGCATATGCCTTCAGGCTAAAAGATATTCAAAATTTGGTAGATAATAGAAATCTCCCTACAAGGAGAAATCAGGGTATTAGGTTGATTCTACCCCATTCTTAAAACCCTTGTTCCTACACAGCTCCTACTACAGGGCTATAAGTATGTGGAATGACGTTAAGACTGACTATACCACCATTAAATGTTCCAAGGTCTTTGAAAAGAAAATTCTGGAGGACTACCCTGCTTGTTTCATGTAAAAAGGCCTGTTTCTTTTTTTTATCAATTTTGATCTTCACCATTAAGAACAGTAGTATCTCATCTCATTCAAAAATAGCGAAATATGTAACTGTGTTTCTCTGCTGTTGATATTGAAACCACTGTATTTCTCCTGCTATACCTGATATAAATGTCTAGATCATATATATGAAATATAAAGGGGTACTAACATAAGTAGGGCAACATGCCCATATCATACATATCATTTAATTAATTTTATTTGTCTATATGTATCATTAGACCCAATAAAAACTCTTAAAACTCTTTAATTATTACTCGGTTCATAAAGACTTTAGTAAAGACATGGGGGATTTTCTTACCTTAAACTTGGGTCAGCGCCTGCCTCCAGTAAACATGTTACAGCTTCCGCGTGATCCTGTCCCGCAGCCACGTGTAACAATGTACGCCGCGACTCTCCAAATGGTGCATTTAACAGCTCTACCTTTACTACCATTTTTGCAGCTTTCTCATTTGGGCCTGCAATCTTATCACACTTAGGTATATCTTCACAGCCTTTTGTTGGTTCTGCTTTGATAATTGAACCTCCAGAGTCATTCTCTTTACTAGAACAATTCTTCTCAGGTAGATACCCACAGTCTCTTTCTATAACAGTATGTGCATTATCTGGTCCTTTCTGAGAGGGCGTAGGTTCATCTTGTGAATCTATATTCTGTGATATGTCTTCATTGGCATCTTCTGGCCTAAGTGGTGAGAGGATCTCCCGAAGCCGTTCTACATTGCCGATCTTACACGCTGTGTAGAGCTCGTTTCGCAAAGCATACTCCTCATCGCCTGTAATGGGATTTAGAGTGAGGTTAAGAGTTATCTGAGTAAATCTGGAATTTACTCAGATAAATATATATCTTATGTTATACATAGAGATACAGAGAGCCTTAGAATATGAATATAAAAAATATTTCCCCCTATTTTTTTATAACCACTGTTTTCCTCTTTGAGACCTTCTCCTGAAAGCCTACTCCAAGACACAAATGGCTGGGCATATAATATTCTAAAAGATATTCATGTATACCGAGGTAGCAGATTGTCCAATGGGCGCGGCCACTGCTGAAGCTGGATCCCAGGTCTTATCACTGATAACTGTTAACTGATGCGTACCACTGCCCCCCGAGAGGACCGCAGTGAATAGTTGGTGTTATTTCATTGGCCGATAATTAAACTACCGTAATCTCCCGCGTATAAGACGCAGTGCGCGTATAAGACGCACCTAGAGTTTTGGAAAATCCTCAAAAAAAGTGAAAAATTCATAACTTTGGTTCTACTGAGTGAATTTTCAAAATTTAAAAACCTGCGTGTAGCTTTGGCCCACTGAACCCCCCTGGGCCCCCTTATGCCCTATTATGACCATTATGGCATATAACATATCAAAAGAAAGGTCTTGGTGTCCCCCTTGTGGGTCCAAGGAGAACTAAAACCCCTCGTATAAGATGCGTCTTATATGCAGGAGATTATGGTAGCAAAGTCAGCATACATGTTAATCACCCAGGGTAGATTAACCTAAAGACAGCCACATACCTTGAGACGTCCACCGAACATATTTGCAAAGAAAAATAGACTTCTGCATCAACATTATGAAATTGTTGATGAGCATTGGATCTACTAGTTGGTAATGCTGATTCACTAGCAAACCCAATGTTATGGCTATTTTCTGGGGGTGGAAGTCTCAAGGTATGTGGCTGTCATTAGGTTAATCTACCCTATGCCAACTTACTAAATTCTATCAAGGGAGTAGAAGGTTTAGCATCCTCTTTAGCTGCTTTCACAATGGCAGGTTCCGTATCCTTATTTGGCTTTTTTGTTTTCTTCTTCTTTGGCTTCTTGGTAGATTCAAATGGATTAAGTTGGGTGAGGTCGATAGTCTCTAGTGATGCCACAAGCTCTACCTCCTCATCTTCGTTGTCCCAGTCATCTAGAAAGAGGAAACAAATTCACTCAAGTGAAATTGAAACATCTAACAGAACATGCAGATTGGGTTGTACCTGTAGCTGTTGCAGCAATAGATCCAACATAACAGCAACTTAACAAACTAAATGCAACTGTGATCAACAGATTTTTCATGTCATATAACAAACACAGTAAATTATAAGAAGAGAGAAATATAGATCTACAGTACACTGCTGAATACGACCTTACCGGGTACTACCGGTACTTAGATTACTAGCAGATTATCACTATCTTTGTAATAAAGGCAGTTCTGCAGTACCCAAGGCGTGGGGGTTATAATATGTACATTGGGGTCATCCACAAATGACGTCACGCTGGAGGGGGGGGGGGGTCAGGCTCGGCGTGACAGAATTGTTTTTTTTTATATACCTTCAGCATTGCAAATTTGGCAAAAAACGTGACGAGGGGGGGTCAAAAATGGTCAAATTTTGCATGACATCATTTATGGATGGCTCCATTGTACAAAATTACCACCCTACCACAGCTCCAACCGGCAAGCTAAATATGTAAGCAATGGTGCATTACTAAATGATAAAACTGGGGAATTCTGATATATAACCGTGCTTACCTTGTTGAGTGTTGTCTGATGATTTCTGTGTATCACTCGGTACCATTTCACTCTGTACCCGAGGTTGAATGGAGGTCTTGGGCTGAGATGATGCAGCACGTTTTGGTGAAGTCTTGATGTGGTCGTGTATTGTATCGTCTTCACCTGTTCAAACATATAACATATTTCCTTCCAACTGAAATGTACTGAAAATATTTGAGAAGGAAATATGATATCAAATCCCTAGTAGGATTATTTGAGAAACCTTTTGGGTGCAGTACTTTTGAACTATATATCCTCACAGAAGACTTGAAGTTAACTCTGTTATACTGTATATCAAACTGGAGCAGAAGTGATTGCTAAAGTTTTCTAGCAATAATGAAAAAATTGAATACCCCAAAGGGGGGAAAACCTTCCTGATAAATCAATAAAGTTTTAATTTCCCTTGAACCTATAAAAACGTTCATAGGGACAGATGTTTATATATATGTAAGTATGATAGAGATCACTATACGCCCTCTCATTCACTATCTTGTATAACTAATCATCTTTAATTATCAGATTTTAATCAGACTTCTCACCATAACACTCAATGGCGGCCAGGACGGTATGGACTCTCTGCAGCTCATTAAAAGTGGGGCGGCGGGTTGGGAAGGGAATGAGGCGTATCCGGGTATCTTTCTTGTCCAGTGGTGGATACTTCCCTCCAAAGAATATTGCTCGATTAAAGCTGGGGGCACGTAGAAATATCCTGTCACATGTTTCCATGTGCTCAGACCAACTCGAAATTAGCTCAGACACTTCCTGCAATTGATGTTTATTCAATCCTCATATTTCATATTCAAAAATAGTTTAATCTGGTCAATGATTTAAGGTATGGGATAACTAGAGTACTGAGAAGTCTGAGTAATATTCACTTTATTCTAACAATTGTGGGCTCGGTAATAGTTCAAGCATGATTGCCAACAAAAAATTGTTCTGAGAAAAGAAATTTGGGTATATCTAATAGGCAGCTCAAACTCTGAAAATTCTGAAATCAGACCAAATTCTGAGAACTTACATCCCTGTAAAGTGTACAAACTTTAACCATACTTGAGATAGTGCAGCCTCATTGTATCTGCGTAGACTGGCCCCAGCAGAGTGTATCGCACCGCCCTGTTTGTCCTTCAGCCCCTGTGCTGTTCCACGCTTAGCTCTCACCGTGTAGCGATGAAATGTCTTATGTGCCACTACCACTCCCCTGATATACAGAGATAAATATGTGTCACAATGAACAATTTGAATTCCTAATTTCTTCTACTAATACTAGAATTTTAGATCATTAAATTTGGAATTTTCCTGGAGTAATAACAAAAACTTTGAAAGGCTGAGCTGTGGATGGATGTTTACTAGGGTTTCCTTGAGGGATGCTGAACCGGGATTGACAGTTAACTTCATACATAATACTGGTATAAAACCCCTTAGGTAACAATATTTTTTTTTATATATATATAGAGCAGCGCTCATTTTTTATTTTAAAAAAAAATGTCTATAGCTATACAGGTCTTCGCTACATTTTTTGATATTTTGTTATATAAACACCACAGGACAATACATAGTGCATTATTATAGTGAGTATGACAATAGATGTGTTCTATATGACTAGTGATAGAGACTAGATACTGATATACCTCTACATCGATACAGTTTTCGCAGCTCCGTTCCCCTATCTAGGAAGTATGCTATGAGTGAGATACTAGGGTTCTTTCAGTGTATGCATAGCAGTTACATTGAGTCCAAAATAGCCTCCCATTTCCTAAACCTCTTTTGCTTGTTCTCCAGACTGCATATAAATTGTTCTGAGAGAAGAGAGTGTTTAAACTCTCCTATCCATTGCAACAGATCAAGATGGCACTTGTGATACAAACGCTGCCTATAAATGTAAAACCTGGTTCTAAGCATTACATTGTTGATGATATCACCATTTGGAATTTTTCTACATAATCCAAGTATCAATTCATGCTCATCTAAATTCCCTGTATCAATCTTAGCAACAGTGTTTATCCATCGTACGACTAACTTCCAGAAGTAGACTACTGGGGGGCATTTCACAAGGAAGTGATCAAGAGTGTCAGTCTTACCATCACAATATATACATTCTGGGTTTTCCTTTGCACGTATATCAAACTAGTATTTTATGGAGTACCTTATATTGAAATGATTGTAACTTTGTTTCCCTACTCACTTGGTATGGACATATATATATGTCATACCATGGAACCTTTGTAAATTTGACCTCAGGAAAGACTTTTGCCCATTTCATTTCATTCCTTGGCATTTGTTGTGAGTGACGGTATAGAACTATCCAATACAATTTCTTGCTTGATGTTGAAAAGAGATCTACATCTGGGTTATTATCAATGACCCAAATACAGTCATTTGGCCTTTGAATTTCGTCACAGGATATGCTAGCTCTCCAGCTACCTGGTATACTTTGTCGAATTTGTAGAGCCTGAAGAAAGTTACACTGAACACCATACCTTTGAGAAATTTGAGTGTCTGACATAAAACTTCCATTATCCAGTAAATCTTCAACCCTGACAATACCAGCTTCCCTCCAAGACTTCCAAAATATTGGTGTATTATTGATAGTAATAAACTTATTTTTCCACAATACTTCATTACGGACCTCTTACTAGTGAGACATTTTGGAATTCATGCCAGTCCTTGAGAACCTGATAATAGAATGGGCTTGCTTCTCGTGGTATGTTAATATCTGATTTTGTATGAATAAACAGTTTCAAGTCAGACACTTCATGGAGAAATAACTTAATAAAATCACATGGAACCATGGTGGTATCCCAATAGAACCTTTTGATCCAGTTTATGTTAGATACAATGATTTTCGTTTTAAAATTGCCTACTGCAAGTCCACCATGCTTAGTCTGTGCCTGAACACGTGCCCTGGCTACCTTGTTCCTGTTGGAGCCCCATAGGAATCTGTCAACAATTCTATTGACTTCATCTATTGCTCTAGATGGTGTAGTGGTGACTGAGGCCGGGAACATCACACATGGTAGCATTAGACTGTTTATGATGATAGTTTTACCTTTGAGTGAGATGTTGCGGTGCCTCCAATCATCACTTATGCTGGTGATTTTCTGTATCTGGGGTTCAAAGTTCCACGAGTAATTTTGGGCTTCTGTCCTATTCGGTGCTACAGAGATGCCCAGGACAATCAATCTTTCGCTCCATGCAAGACCCTCCAATCCGGTCTGACTAGTGTCAATACCACCAAGTGCAAGATATTGTGTCTTATATCTATTTACCTTCAGACCAGAGTACCTCCTAAACCTTCTCAAACAGTCCAGCAGGTGATGTAGACCTGCTGCTGACTCGATAAAACAAGTGGTATCATCAGCATATTGACATATCTTTACTTCTCTAGTACCAAGTCTTATACCTTTAATATCTACATTCATGCGTACATTATGAGCTAACAGTTCTACAGCAATAACAAACAAAAAAGGCGATAGACAGCATCCCTGTCTGGTTCCGCATGCAAGTTCAAACCAGTCACTTGTGTTTGTTTGTTTGTTTAGTTTTACGTCCGGGGGCCATCGAGGAACTCAGACATTCAAGGTTTCTCGGACATTAAGTCCTTTCTTTTCTTTTTGGACAGGTACTTGTGTACCCATTATTTATGACACAGGCAACAATGTCTTTATATAATATCCTGACCCATGAGATGTATTTTTCCCCAAATCCAAACCTTTCAAGTGCCTTAAAGATAAACTCCCACCTTATCTTATCAAATGCTTTTTCAAAATCACCGCCATCAGAATACCAGGGCGACTTAACTTTGTGGTGTATGCTAATATATCTTCAACTGTGCGAATACTTGTTCCTATATACCTTGACCTAACAAATCCAGATTGATCTAAGCTTATAATACTAGGGAGGTGGGGTTTTATCCTTTCTGCCAGGGCCTTGGTGTAGATCTTATAGTCTGTATTCAGCAGGCTGATCGGCCTCCAGTTTCCTAGCTGGAGTCTATCTTTTTCCTTTTTAGGGATAAGGGTTATAATGCCACGTTTCTGTTCTTGGCTCAAGCTGCCCGTTTCTGTGGCATAGAGTAGACTTTGACTAACATCATCCCCAATATCAGTCCAGAAGAACTTATAAAACTGCAGTTAGCCCATCAGTGCCTGGGCACGTCCCATTCTTTAAAGATTTAAGACTGTTGAGAAAATCTGACTTTGATAAGGGTCTCTCTATCATCTCTCTCTGGTTGTCAGACAAGACAGCTAAGTTGTTTGTATCTGTGAAGGGACAACTCTATAGCTATCTGAGTATAGATTTCTGTAGAATTGCTTCTGTACGCTAAGGATATCTTTGCATTCAGTGACTATATGCCCATTTTGATCTTTCAGTTGAGTAATAAGTTTGTCCATAAAATTCTTTTTTTCTAAATTCAAAAAGTATTTGGTTGGTCGTTCACCTACCTGGGACCAATTCGCTTTTGACCTAAACATGATGGCTCTAGCTGTCTTTAATTCAATATCTTTCAGGTCTCTCTTAACAATTTCCATTTCATCAATTACATCATGGCCCTCATCAAAGGCTGCAGTCAATTTGCCCAGACTGTTTGTTAACTCCCTCTCTACCTTTTTAGACTCTGCCTTCTTCTTTTTGCTGTTATTAATTGAAAATTTCCTTATCTCATACTTCAGAATCTCCCACTTCGCATTGGGTGCCAGATCCTGGTATTCTATCTTACATTTTCCAAGCATAGTCTTAAGTTGATTCACATAGTCTTTATCTGAGAGAAGGGTATTATTAAACTTCCAAAAATTTGGGCCTCTGTCCTGGTCAGCACTGGAGATTCCCAGTTTTACCTTACTGTGGTCAGATAGCGTTCCAGGACGGATATCTGTTTTATGAACAAAGCCTGTCAAATGCTCAGACACTAGCCAGAAATCTATCCTGGATGCTTGCTCCTGCCTATGAAAAGAATATCTACGTAAATTAGAGTGTCTAACTCTCCATATATCCACTAAGCTGAGAGTATCTTGTAGACTGTATATTTGCTTCCTATACTGCTTATTAGCTGCCCTTATACTATTGGTTGCCCTTCTGTCTATATATGGGCCTGGGGTTTCATTAAAGTCGCCTCCAAGGAGAAAGTTTTCAACTTCATAGCCTTTTAATCTATCTGATATTTCATCTAATACAGCCATCTGGTCTGCTTCATAGTTTTGTGTTGGAGCATAAATATTGCATAAGACATAATCCACTCCCTGAACCTTGATGTGCAATATAATATACCTCCCATTGGCATCCAGTGTCTTTTCTAGGCACTTGTAAGGGTAATTTCTATTGAAGAGTATGGCTACACCTTTGGATGATGAGCTGCCATTTGCACATATTATATCACCACCCCACTCAGCCTTCCAAATCTTTTCTACTTCTGCTGTGCAGTGGGTTTCCTGAAGGAAGACAATATTATAACTTTCATCCTTTAGCTTCTTGAAAATAGCTCTTCGCTTATCTCTCACCCTTATGCCATTAACATTAAAAGAGCATAGGTTAATCACTCTTGTGTTATTGGTCATAACCTTTTGGATTCAGAATATTATGTTTGGTTTTACACAGAATTTGTGGGGTACCAATAACTCTACTTTTTAGGTTCAGTTGTCTTAGAATCATCCACAGCCACGCTGTGAGGGTACAATACTCATATATCATCATATAAGCCTTGCTAACATTCTGTTGGCACCTCATAGAAACAAAATACAATAACACAACTACCAAAATGATGTACATAAACTTGCGCACACAAATAACAGATAAACATAAACACACAAGAAGAGAAAAGTAGAGCATCCACATTTAGTTGCTCCATAGACCATGCGTCTCATGCAACTGAGAGAGCTGTTTGATTATATGTTCATTTTTGTTGGGTATTTTATTTAAGACTATTGCGATCCATCCCGAAGTTGAATGAATCTTGAGCACCACATGGTTATACCCAGTTGTTTACCATCAATACACACATATACACATACATGTACACATTTTGGGACCGAGTAAGTTAGGCAGTATCCTCAAATTCCTGGCGCACCTCTTGGAGAATTTTACCAAGCAGGTTTTTTCCAGACCATAGCTCCTGGTTTAAGGCGTTCTTATCAGTCAGTCTCATACCTATGCCCCATACAGCGTCTTTTGAGGCTTCACCAATAACCTTATTTCCTGTGCTAAGGAGACGCTGGCGAATGAGTGGATTTTGTTGGACCTTAGCCCTAATCCCTTCCATTGCAATGGACTTGGATTTAGCGATCCATTCGTCCTTGTGCTCTTCCCTGCACTTGTGTAGTATGCCCTTTAGCTTGGCAGGCACGTCCAGCTGCCATGCCTGTCTCTCTAAGTCTTCACGCCTTGCGATAATGCACCTTTGTATGGCGAGGTATTTCTCCATCGATGTGTAGGTCTTGTCTCCAATCTTAAATGTAGCAGGGTAGTGGTTGCTAAAAGGAGAGGCCTTGGTGAAGAAAACTACAGTGTTCTCATTCTCTAGTGTGGCCAGAGCCTCTGGTTCCAAATATTCAGGAAGAGTGTCCCAGTTTTCTTTGTTGTAGAGCTTGCCATCGAGGTACAGGAATGTGCCCGACATTCTCACCTCTCTGTAAGTGCCATGGTTCTTGGCCACCCAATACGTCTTTTTAACTTTAGCTAGTTCCCCTTTCAGTTTGGTAGGGATATCCTCACTGAGCCAGAGTTGGGCACCGTTTACTTTGTAGTCCCTAAACTGTGCTCTTCGCCCCCACAATTTATTTCTTGCATCCAGGAATTTCAGCCTTATTAGTACAGGCCTTGTAGCTTGTCCAGGGTTCCTCGTAATGCGATGAGCCACGTCAATGCAGCTACTCTCCATTTTTGCATGGCGCCAAAAGATTCTTCCCAACTCTGCTCTCAAACTTTCAGATGTTTCGTTTTCACCTTCTGGGAGGCCATCCAGCAGTAAGTTCAATTTTCTTGAGTACGCTTCCTGTTTGATGGTGTTGTCCTCATTTCTCTCGAGGTGAGCCTTATTTCCTTTAACCTGTATCTCAGTTTCCTCCAGCTTGGTTTTCGTCTCTGATAGTTGGTTCTTTGTTTCCGTTAGATCTGTCTGGAGCTTAGCGACTTGCTCCTTCAGGACCTGGATGTCGCCTTTGTTGATTTCTACATCCTCCGCCACACTTGAAAGGTTATCGTTGAATTCCTTGATGTCGTTTGCAGTAGTTTGACCAGTGTTGTTGACTCTGATAAGCCGTTCCTCGATCCTGGCTAAAGTTCTAGCTAGCGTGAGTAAACTCAGCTCCTCAGGGTTGATGTTCTGGGTTAGTGTAGGTTTGCTAGCAGTACCAGCTACCCCGCTGTTAGACTGGTGTTGGTGGGCTTCTTCGGTGACCCTCAGTTTTCTATCAGTATCGTCATCAGACAGTCCTGCTTCGTCAGGCATTCTTTTTTTCGCTGCTTTATCAGTGTTTTTACAGTCCATAGGGGCCTCCCCTTCCCCAGATGAGTTGCTCTCCATTGTGCCCAGTGGTGCACCGGTTGGAATAGATACAGCACCCCAACATTGATCACTGACACTTGATGTTGACATATTAAAACCTGGGCGAAGTCTAAAGATGCACAAGCTCTAACCCCTACCAACTGACAAAACCTTGACCAGTGTTGGGTATTTAGTCACAATAGTGCTGGGGAGGGACAGCTAATAGGAAATTGACCTGTGCAGTAGTTCACTGGGGTATATACTCATATTTCATATGTGGTTAAGTTGATGATACAGCACCGACAATTGAGAACACATGGACATGTAGCCATGTATGGCCACTACATGTTACATAGAGCCTGCCTCAAGGTAACAATATTGATTTTGAAGTTTACTGGGGGACTTACTTGTCAAAGACGGCAGCAGCAAAATGTCCGGCTGCATTCATCAGGATGACCCACTTTGTCTGGTTCGGCATAGCAGTTACCATGGAAACTAGCTCCTCTTGGGTCTCTGGCTGATTCTAGAAAAATACAATCAGTATATGAAAGTAAGCTTCAATTCCAGATGATTATCCACAATTGAGCAGTTAGATACTGAGCACTTATTCTGATAACAGTGACTGCTGTTTCTATTATTTTCATATACTGTCTATACAACTTTTCTGCACCTTAGTTCTATGCTAAACACTGTAATTAACACATTCCTTGTTAGAGGGCTGTTTTCATATGGATCATCAACACACATACCTTCTTTCCGTGCAGGACACATCGATAAATGGAGAGTAGCTGACCCTGCTTGTTCCGCACAAACACTTGTGGGTGACGGCGGCCTATACCTTCAACATGGGCAGACATCTCTCCCTCGCTATGTCCAGAATCCACCTCGGTGTGCCGGTTGAATAGCGGCTCAGGCAGGGAGAACTTTTTCGCCTTCTCTGACTCCTCCTCATCTGCACTCTCTCCAGTGTCAGAGCCAGAGATGCTTGATATATCTCCAGCTTGAAATGGAAACCACCAGCATTATATTTTCTGTATCTGTATAGTTCAGATGTTCATAAAACCTTGCTATTGAAAAGGAGAAAACTAAATTTGGGAAAAGGAAATCCTATGACCAAGAATATTATTTATTCCATGTAATGAATTGTTAACTTACCAACTAGTTCTTCAAATTTATCCTCTGATATAGGTTCTAACCCCTTGAGTTTCTGCCGTAAGTTGTATCTGTGCCAGTCAGTCTTGTAATGCTCTTTCTGAAATGATGATATCCCATATTAAGGACATGCATCGTATTCAACGCACTTAACATACATTCTATTTGAACAACATCTTAGCATTTATAAGTTTGTGTTCTGAAATTATTTATTGTACCGTAAACTCCCGTGTAGAAGATGCGCCGCGCGTATAAGACGCACCCCAAACTCAACACATGCATTTTCACGTATAAGACGCACATTTTAAGGCTGAAATTTGTAAGATTAGTACATTTCTATAGTAAAATTACCCCTCGTATAAGACGCACCCCAAACTTCAGTAGATCCTATAAGACGCAACAGGCATTTATTTGGCGTAGAGGACGCGTCTTATACACGGGAGTTTACGGTAATTTCTTGTATGAAATATAACAATAAAAAAAGGTTTTAACTTATTAGGCTATTTCCACTAGTTGTGTCGTCTACGGTATTGATTCATAGATATGGTAAAAAAAAATCCCAAATCATGGCAAATGAAGGAGTTTTGAAGCGATTTATATCGCATGTAACTCGGAAAGCAGCAGCCTTGCCATTTTGACATTAGAGAGTTGAAGATCACTACTTGTACGGCAACGTGTACGTCTGGAATGATAGAAAATGGTAGGCTAGACCATAAAAATACACAGTAGAAAACCTTGTGCAATTCCATAGCTAGATGTTGCCACACATGTTACAAGTAGGCAAATCATAAACTCTCTAGTATAAATCAAAGATGCATGAGAAGAAGAGGTAGCTACCAATGGTATGCTACTTTCTATAGGTTACTCTCCCCAGGTCTCCCTGATTCCTATAACTGTTAGTTAAAAATTGTACGTGTGACTTGTCACAGTAGGCTCAGCATCATGGTAATAGGCTCGTGTATGGGCAATTTAAGATTCTTTACTGTCACTATTTTTTTTAATCATTTGTTGGTTTATAGGAGAGGAATTTTTAATTGTAAGTAGAGTGAATATATGGCCATCTCCGAAAAAAAATAGTGTTTATTCATGCCACTTGTGGGCCTACAGCGGGCATATGGCTACGAATATGTCCATGAAGTGGTGTTTCCGTTTTATTCTACCTATTAGACTATAACAGCAACAGCTAGACATTTTTTAACTACCAGGACTGAGAAAAAAATACATGCATTTTTGCCTGCTAGAATGCAGATCGGCATATATCGACATCACACATTCTATGCTGAATTTATGTATTACACATTTTTTACAGTGTAGGGAGGGGCAGTAAGTTCAACACGTTTTTACAGTGTAGGGAGGGGCAGTGTAATTTCAACGCAGTTTTTACAGTGTAGGGAGGGGCAGTGTAATTTCAACGCATATTTTTTACAGTGTAGGGAGGGACAGTTAAGTTCAACACATGTTTTTACAGTGTAGAGAGGGGCAGTGTAATTTCAACACACATTTTTTACAGTGAAGGGAGGGGTTGTGTAATTTCAAGACATTTTTATAGTGTAGGGAGGGGCAGTGTAATTTCTACACACATTTTTACAGAGTAAGGAGGGGCAGTGTAATTTCAACGCATGTTTTTACAGTGTAGGGATGGGTAGTGTAATTTCAATGCATTTTTTACAGTGTAGGGAGGGGCAGTGTAATTTCTACACACATTTTTTACAGTGTAGGGAGGGGCAGTTAAATTTTCACACACATTTACAGTGTAGGGAGGGGCACTACGATATTCATGAATACTACCCGGTACACATATATAGACTTACTACCAGGGTAACTCCTCCACTGGCCGCTGGGTGTGCTGTATGGATACATTCTCACAGGCAGAGACAACTAGCTCCACCACCAGGAGCTGTTTCTTTGTTTGTTTAGTTTTACGTCCGGGGGGCCATCGAGGAACTCAGACATAGCTGTGCTGACACACAGCATTCCTAGTGGCCAGATCCCAATGGTCCCAGTTTCTATCCTGGTGGCAGACAAGTGAACCTGCCCCCAAAAGTGGGGGCAGTTTTGTTCCAGCTGGGTGGATGGAGGTGCACAGACTCTTTATCTCCTGCTGATAAGACAGTGCTTGTACAAACATTCTCACACTGTGGGTGGGGTGGGTGTAGAGGGATGGTGGTGGAGGCAGGTGGGGTAAGCAGAACTGGCTTAACGAGGAGGCATATTTTTGATGACTTGAGGAAAACCTTGAGGTAAGCACAGCATAGCTGTGATGAATTATTTTGCCAAGGTTGATGACCAGAATATTTGAATAGGTTCCCTCTCGCATAGTTACTGATATATTCTGACTAATTGTTGACAAATAGTGACAAAGTACTGACATATATTTACTTACTGCTGACAAAATGTGAGTAAATACTGACATATGTGACCAGGCAAACAAAAACACCCCTCTGCAGGGAAATTTATTATCAAAGTCCATCTCAAGATCTTTAAAATGAGATATCATTGGGTTAAATATTCCTAGTAGTTATGTCAGAACCCCTCCTTGAACATAGGTCGTTATTCATATCTGAAATCGATGATTAAGCTCTAAATTCATTATAAACCACAAAAAATGCCTAAAAATACAATAAATCAGCCTTTTTCATAAAAAATTACATAATAATATAGTGATTTTTATCATAGATTTTGATCTAGAAAGAATTTTCCATTTCTGTTTTCAGTTTTGGGTTTTTGGTGAGTATCCCCAAAAATTGGCATAAAAATATGTAACAATTGATTATTGGAATGGTTGCCATGGCAACCAGGAACAGGCATATAGGTTAATTTCTCATGAAAAATGTTCATTTTACCCTCCAAATATGGGCCATTTCTACCAAAAATGGTGCATTTTAAATGAAACCATTGAATTCTGCATCAAAAATTGGCGTAATGTATTTTTATATTGATTTTAGAGTAATTTTGCCCTCCAATGCCCCCTGGTGGCCAAATGGAGAATTAGAAATCCCCCACGGAGGGGTGTTCTCCCTTGATGGGTCACATATATTGACTAATTGCTGACAAATTGTAGGTAAATACTGACATGTGTTGACTAATTTCTGATATATAATGACTAAGTACTGACATATCCTGACTAATTGCTATTATATAGTGAGTAATTACTAACATATATTGACTAATTGCTGACAAATAGTGAATTCTTACTGATATATTTTGACTAATTATTGACAAAAGGTGAGTAATTACTATTATATACTGACTAAATACTGACATAGATTGACTGATATATAGTGACTAAATACTGATATATAGTGACTATTTGCTGACAAATAGTGAGAAATTACTGACAAATATTGATTAATTGCTTACAAATAGTGAGCAATTACTGACATATATTGACTAATTGCTGTTATATAGTGACTACCATAATCTCCCGCGTATAAGACGCGCTGCGCGTATAAGACGCACCCCAAACTCAGCAAATGCATTTTCGCATATATATAAGACGTACATTTTAAGGCTGAAAATTGTAAGATTAGTACATTTCTATAGTAAAATTACCCCTCGTATAAGACGCACCCCCTTCTTTGGGAAAACCTATAAGACGCACCAGGCATTTGTTTGGCCTAGAAGACGCGTCTTATACGCGAGAGATTACGGTAAATACTAACATATATTGATACATGTATATTTTGACTAATCACTGACAAAAGTGAGTAATTACTCACTATTTGTCAGGGATTAGTCAAAATATATCAGTAATTACTCAATATTTGTCAGCAATTGGTCCATGTATGTCAGTAATTTCTCAATATATATCAGCAATTAGTCAATACATGTCAGTATTTACTCAGAATTCATCAGCAATTAGTCAATATATGTTAGTATTTACTTGCATTTTAATAAATACTCACTAGCAATTGGTCAATATATGTTAGCAATTGCTCACTATTTGTCAGCAATTACTCAATATATGTTAGTACTTAGTCACTATATAACAACAATTAGTCAATATATGTCAGTAATTTTACTCACTCTTTGTCAGCAATTAGTCAATATATGTCAGTAATTACTCACTATTTATCAGAAATTAGATAATATATGTCAGTAATTACTCACTCTTTCTCAGCAATTAGTCAATATACGTCAGTAATTACTCACTTTGACAGCAATATGTCAATCAATGTCAGTAATTACTCACTATTTATCAGAAATTAGTCAATATAAAATATTATGTCAATAATTACTCACTCTTTGTCAGCAATTAGTCAATATATGTCAGTAATTACTCACTATTTGTCAGCAATCAGTCAATATATGCCAGTACTTAGTCATTATAAAACAAAATATAAAATATATTGACTAAATGCTGATAAAATATAAGTAAAAACTATCATGTATTGACTAATTACTGACAAATAGTGAATAATTACTAACATATATTAACTTATTGCTGATAAATAGTCCATAGATACTGGCATATTTTGACAAATACCAGTCAAGGCAGGATGCACAATTGAATCAATGGCTATTTCTCTGTTATATATTGACTAATTGCTGACAGATTGTGAGTAAATACTGACATGTATTTATAATTGAAGTACTGACATATATTGACTAATTGCTAACAAATAGTGAGTATTTACTGAAATATATGGACTAATTGCTGTTACATAATGACCAAGTACTGACTGATTTGGCTGACAAATAGTGAGTAAATACTGACATATATTGACTAATTGCTGATATATATATAGTGACTAAGTACTGATATATATCAACTATTTGCTGACAAATAGTGACAAAGCACTGACATATATTGACTTATTGGTGACAAACATATATTGACTAAATGCTGATAAAATGTAAGTAATTACTACCATGTATTGACTTATTGCTGACAAATAGTGAATAATTACTAACAAATAATAACTAATTTCTTACAAATAGTCCATAGATACTGACATATTTTGACAAATAGTGAGTAATTACTATCATACCATAGCACAAACACTAACCTGTTATAGCCCTTAACTCAATACATGTACTGTAGGGGTATGGTGTTTACACTTTACGTTCATGTACCCGTGGGACTCAGACCTAGGTCTTCGGGTGTAGTGGGGGAGTCCGGATGGCAGGTGGCAGCACCTGCCTCTGGGTTCGTATCCATTACTCGGTTGCCTACCCGGAAACTTTCTCTCTCTTCGTTATGATTTAATCTAACTTAACGAGACGAACCACTACATGTACCATAAAAACACAGATTAAAACACAAATTAAAACACAGAATGACATCAACATTTTCAATGGAACACCAGAGAATGGAGAAATGGAAAGATATCCATTCAGTGCAAACAGGGCTTGTGCCCCAGGTGGCTGCAGGTATTGATGTGTAAAGCTTATCAACAGTGATAATGCACTGGTAACTAGCATTTGGATCTAAAAGGTTTAAGTATGTGATCAAGCAATGGCTTCCTCCATTGAACAACTTGTTTGATGCTATAGGAAGGTAAGGGAGGGGTATTTCTTTTCTATTGTTCAGATTCCACTAGTCACTAGGTGCAGTCAGTTTGTTTGTTTGTTTGTTTGTTTAGTTTTACGTCCGGGGGCCATCAAGGAACTCAGACATTCAAGGTTTCTCGGACATTAAGTCCTTTCTTTTCTTTTTGGACAGGTATTTATATGCTGCTTGCCCGACACAGCAGTGACCGAATCTATGAATGACCGAATCTATGAGATGAATGACCGAATCTATGAGGAGGGTTGAGGGGGAAAACCGCTACCGGGGCTTCATTCCCCTACACTTTTCGAAGGATAGCAAGTGTTCTTTTATTTGCCTGGTCCCATAGGCAGGGCCAGACAAACCACGGCCTTTGATCACTCAGACGTGGTTCACTGAGGGGGAATCCCATGGCAAAAAACAAGCATGTAAGCCCAGGCCCGCGCATATGGACACCAGCTACCCACATGCTCACCCCAAGACACAAGAAACCCCAAGTTTGTCGCCTTTTACGAATCTGGTATGCCCACTGTTAGTATGGAAGGAGATTTCTCCTTGTGGACTCCCAATGAAATTATTCTGCTCCTTCATGCCCTCACATGAAGGTCCCCACTCCACAGGGGGTAGGTGCAGTCAGTAGTTTATACTTGCAAGCATACAAATTCTATAAAAGACCAATGGAACATATCTATATTATATTGAACAGTACAAAAATACTGCATAATTATGCTAATTATGCAAATAATATGCGCGGATATGGAATGTTTGGTATCAATCTGGGGTGTTTTGTCCCCCTAAAGGACATGCCCCCCCCCCTAAAAAATCGGTTTTGAAAAAGAATAAGCGAAATAATTTTTTTGACTAGGTACCTTTTCGGCCCAGCCAGTCCAGCTGTGCCCTTACCATGGTGTGGACGCGCACTACCTTCTGCCAAAAGATACCTGTTTTGCGCTCAACTGGCGAAAAAAGGCTATGTTTAAGGCAGGAAGAGGTCGAAAAATGGTTTTTTGAGGAGGGGGGCCTACATACCAGTGCAGGACTGGCAAAAGGGGGTGCAGGGGGTAGTCCTAGTCATATAGGAGTTTTCCCATAGTGTGACCTATGATTTAAGGGTATTTCGAGCTGGCGATCATCATGGTGATGTTTATTTTCACCTATGGTCAAGCATAAGAAAGTTAGCTTCCAAAATGCAGCCATGAAGGGAATTTGACGACATTTTAAGGCAACTTAACCACCTTAGCAGTCCCATATACCTATATGATGATGTTCAGGAGTTCATAGCGGCAAGCACGGTCCTGTTTTATAGAGTATAGCTACCCCTGTCTTAAATGCACTATGACGATGTGTAGGGGCTTTATACATTGTGTAGAGAAAATAATCAAATTGATTCTCTTACTGGTGCCTTTTGAAGCACTATGACGATGTGCAGCAGCTTATTGAGTAGCTTCAATGCACCACTATAGCAAGGTAAAAGAGTATCAGTCTGACCCTACAAATTAATATACAGTCTTACTGAGTTCCTAGCGTCAATGCACCACTATAGCAAGGTAGAAGGGTATCTGTCTGGCCCTACAAGTGAATATATACATTGTTTTCGCGGCTCAGGATGGCTTGATTGATTGATTGATTTGTGTTTTACAGCACTTTAGTGGCACTAAGTGGCTATCCCGTGCTTCACAGGTTGATAATTTAACAGAGGAATGTGTCAGTGCCCGCGCATATGTGCACCACACACATCCTGAGGGGATAGGAAAGAGGAGATATAGACCCTTTTAAGTGGGCTAGGGAAGCCCGGGCTCAGGATGGCACTACAGGTAATGTGGGCTATGGGAGTGATTGGATAGCAATCAGACGTCTTAAGGCCGCATTTTCGCAGCTTTGGACGCCTCTACAGGTATTGTGGGCTCTGGGAGTTATATAATAGCAATGGGACATGTAAGGGCCGCGTTTTTGCGGCTTTGGACGTCTCTACAGGTAATGTGGGCTATGGGAGTGATTGGATAGCAATCAGACGTCTTAGGGCCGTGTTTTCACGCCTTAGGACGCCTCTGCGGGTAATGTGGGCTCTGGGAGTTATATAATAGCAATGGGACATGTAAGGGCCGCGTTTTTGCGGCTTTGGACGCCTCTACAGGTAATGTGGGCTCTGGGAGGTGTGAAAAACACAATTAAAACACGCCCTAGAGGGGGAGGGGAATTGGAGCCATCAGAAAAGCTATCAGGCGGCCCCAAGACGACCAGGTGGCCCAGAACGACCTGTGACAAACATAGACTTGCATAGGTCTTATATAAATCCGTTTTGTTATTGCCTATATAGTCTGAGGCGATGTCTTAAATATTACACCTATGCAGGGACAGAAAAAAAAGAATAATTGAAAGGACCTTAGCAAGGCCTAAGCAGTCTAGGTCATGCACTGATGATTTCAGTAGCTGAGCTATTGGTCTAAAATTAGTGCGAGGTACTACATGTAAATGAATTATTTTCATAAATGAAAATAATTCAATAAAACCCTTATTATTAAGGAATGTATCATAATGGTGGACACCAAACCTGTCCAGAGTTCATAAAGAAATATTGATAAATTCAATTAATTACCATAAAATCAATGAAATTATGTTCAAACTGAAGGTTTGTCACGGCTTCTCCTCTCTTTGATACCTCCTTTCAGAAAAGAAAAGTTTACTACGCTCTACCTAGTGAATATGGCCGAAATCCAACATGGCCACCATGGAAATAGGTCAATATGGAAAATTGTCATAAAACCAGAACTAATCCACTAAGAAGCATATGCAATAGCTTTACTAACACCAGCATTTTAGGATCCATTTATTGGGACCATTTTCTAAGGTCAAGGTCACATAGAAACCAATATGGCTGCCAAAAAATGCTGATGAATTCAAATAATTACCAAAAGAATGAATGAAATTTATGTTTAGACCGAACTTTGGACAAGGTTTCTCACTGCTTTTCATCTCTTAGATATCCTCAGGAAAAAAATAATTTCTAGCTAGGTTAATTCTAATTTTATGAAAATTTACCTCATTGACCTACTTTATGGCTGCCATATTGGATATTGGGTACTTTCCCTTGGGATAAGGTGGCAAATAATCTTTTCTTGAAAAAGTTGGCATCCAGGACTTGAAAACCACTGACCAAAACATTTACTTCAATTTTAAGATTATGTTATTAATTTGTTGGTATTTATTCAAATTTAAAACATTTTGGGCAGCCATATTGGTTTCTCTGTGACCTTGACATTTGAAAATAACCCCAAGGGTAGATCTTCAAATGCTGATGTTAATAAAGCTAAGTACATATGTTTCAAAGTGAACCAGTTCTGGTTGTATGACAAGTTTCCACATTGACCTATTTCCATGGTGGCCATGTTGAATTTCAGGCATATTCCCAGGGTGGAGGGTGGCAAACTATTTTTTTCCTGAAAGAGGAGGTATCAAGGAGATGAAATCCACTGAGAAACATTTTCCACCTACTTGTTGGAACTAGGCCATATTTTATGCTTTACTTACCAGACTACTTGCACTAAGGCACAAAGTAGCAGGCCATCACACACAGTAGAAGGCACTGACTTCGGACAAGACCATATATTTGAAATGCAACAAGAGTTTGTTTGTTTAGTTTTACGTCCGGGGGCCATCGAGGAACTCAGACATTCAAATGCAACAAGAGAGTCCAATTCATAACATGATAACATAATGAGTGAAAATATAATATATTGCATCTAAGAGTAAAACCACAAGAGAAAAAAGACTCATACAATAAACATTATACATGAATGGCCTAACATGGTGCTACAGTGAAAAATACCAACCAGCAATTTGCATTGCTTATAACTCGAAAAGAAATAAAACAATAGCCTTGAGCAAGTCTAGCTTGTGGTCTGACATCAGCACTCCCTCACCCAGTTATTGGCACCACCAAGCCACTATTCGCATAACTCCGGCCAAAACTGCATTTCCCAAAAAGGCGGGAAAGATGATACATGGATCAACATCATATATCTTCACCATTGGAGGCAAAAAGCGTCTTATGGCTGCCAACCAACTGAGTCTGTACAATATTGACAATTTCTCAAAATTTACAAAACTTTGTAATGAAATAGCTTTTCCTGCAAGACCCCTACATCTCCTCCTTTATAATGGCACTACAAATTCATTAAGTAATTCTGCCTCTTTTATACAAAATTTCCATCTTTTTTAAACTTATTCGCACCACCAAAATGACTGAAAGTGCAGGGCCCCAGGGTGTCTCCTTATAACTCGCTTTTCGAGTTAACCATTGTCCGACACACTGGGCTTTCTACTCTACCTTAGTCCACATGCGACCCGATACACAGAAGCGTGATGCTGGAGGCGTCTCACCCAGCACTTCACTATGGCTCTTTATGGGATCCGAAGTGGACAAACACACATTACACCACTGACTACACACGACCACCTTCACCCAGCAGGTAAATAATAGCATTTTACAAAAAAACAACAACTACTAGTGTACTCTGTGCCTCACCTTTGTTCTCTTATTACATCAGTCTTCGGCTCTGAATACTTTACCTCTCCCTATTACTCTACTTTGTCCTTTGAAAATGGCTTTAAAGTCAGGCCTCCATTTGTCTTAACATGGCCTTCGGACCCTGTTCTATAGGCTCAGTTTTTCCTGAGCCAATGACTGCAGAAGGGAGGAGCACCAACATAGGTAATATGTATTCTGATCACGTGGATGACACCCAACCTGCCCAGACCTGACACCCAAAAGTGACACCCCCATAGAAAACCATTCAGTACATTTTAAGTTCCTGGGGCTGATATTTGACAGAATACTCAACTTCAAACCACACATAGAATACTTGAGGAGGAAATGTCAAAAAGCCATGGATCTCCTGAAAGTGACTGGGGTGCCGACAAAGAAACATTACTGATCTTATACAGGGCCTACATCCAGTCAAGACTAGACTATGGCTCTATCGTATATGGATCAGCTTGCCCCAGCTACTTGGACAGGTTGAAGCCTATCCAGAACCAGGGACTGAGATTATGCCTGGGGGCATTCCGTACATCTCCAGGAAAAAGTCTAGAGGTGGAGGCAAACATCGCCCCCTTGAGCTTAGGCGAGAAATGCTGTCTATGCAGTACGCAGTTAAAGTAAGAGCAAACAAAAGAAACCCAACATATGAGACACTGTTCACCGAAAAACAATTCAGTGTACGGGAAAAAACCGAACATGAACCAACCATACTCGTACAGAGTGAAAAGACCTATGAAAGCAGCAAAATTAGATGTGATCAAAACCAGGGAGATAAAACCACCCGATAATTCCCCATGGCTACAAATGAAACCAAAGATCATCTTCACCCTGTGCAAAAACAAAAAGGCAGAAACAGACTCAGTGACCTTTAAATATCAACTCCATGGGATAGAAAAAGACCATAGTGAACACCTGGCGGTGTACACAGATGGTTCTAAGGAGGGTGACAAAGTAGGCTATGGGGTACACACGCCATATGGCAACCTGAAGAGAGGCCTCCATCCCAAAGCCAGCATTTTCACGGCAGACGCTAGCGCCTTGCTACATGCTCTAGAATATGCCAGGATATCAAATCACCAGAAATTCATTGCTCTGTCAGACTCCAAGTCATGCCTTCAAGCAATGAACCAATATGAACCAAACAATCCTTTGATACAAGACATCAGGGACAAAACCAACAACCTTGAGAAAGCAAAGAAAGATGTGGTTTTCTGCTAGCTACCGAGCCATATTGGCATAGAAGGAAACGAGGCAGCAGATGAAGCCGCAAAGTCAGCACTGAAACTGACACCTCGAGAAGTGCCAATCCCACACACGGACCTAACATCAACCAGCAAGAAATATGTGAAACTGAAATGGCAAGCTGACTGGAAGAAGCAGCATGAGAACAAGCTACACTCCATTCAGCCTCAACTGAAAGGAAAGGGTGAAAAAAGAAAACTATCCAGATCAGACGAAGTGAAACTAACACGTCTACGAATTGGCCACACAAGGCTTACACACGAACACCATCTGAAACGTGAAGCCCAACCAATGTGCCAACAATGCAAGACTGAACTCACAGTTAAGCATATCTTGCTCAACTGTCGAAGGACTGCAAGCAACAGAAGAAAATATCTTAAAAATGCAACAACACTGAAAGCTGTCTTCAACACAATAGAAACAAAAGAACTCCTGAACTTCCTCAAAGAATCAAACTTATATAAGTTCATATAGATCATATATACATATAATTTTTTTAAAAAAATCAAAAAAATTTTTAAAAAAAATAAAAAAATGGCTGGTCCATCGGTGTCAGGATAATGTGACCGACCGGGTGATGTGTCTACAGTTTGCGACATGTTACCTGCGTGAGGCAGCACGATAAAGAGGGGCCTTGAGCCACGAGTGGTATTTCACCGCTACGAGCCGTGTCCGACTGCTACAAGCAGACTCATAAATATATGCATGCGCGCACACACACCCACCCACTCATATGCGCAAACCCAAGGTAGGCCCGCAGCCTACCATTACTATTGAATAGTTTAAAATTCTTGAATGTCTGAGTTCCTCGATGGCCCCCGGACGTAAAACTAAACAAACAAACAAACTTAGCATCTAAGTTGAACTTGAGATGACCTATTTTTTTCAAACCTCTTTATCACAAAGATAACAACCAGATAACAGTTAGTAGTGAGTAATAGATGTTTAATGCCATTTCGACAGCTAAGATCATATTCATGGCGAGAACGACATTACACAATTTCACAGGGGAATGTGTCAGTGCCCGCGCATATGTGCACCACACACTTCCCGAGAGGATAGGAAAGAAGAGAAATAGACCCTTTTAAGTCGGCTAGGGAGGCCCGAGATAACAGTTAACAACTACACCTCTATGATCTTGAATATGTACATGTATATTATTTGATGACATGTTTGATTTCCCCTCATATTGAACCATTTTGATGTTATTTGAGGATGAACTCAACAGTTCCATTTCAGAACCATGGATTTTGCACTCTTAAAATTCTGGTTGCCCCTACCTGTCTCCTTTAACTCGGCTTTCTGAGTTAATGATCATCATTTAATACGTCTATAAGCTTTGCTGTATCAGAATTATCAAAATGTCTAAGGATAGGGCATTGCCCTAAATGATCTATGGGCAACTGTGTTCTATGTGTTATGCTAAACTATGCTTTAACTAATTGCTGACAAATAGTAAGTAATTACTGCCATATTTTGTCTAATTGCTGGAAAAATGTGAGTAAATGCTAACATATACTGACTAATTTCTGACAAATTGTGAGTAAATACTGATATGCATTGACTAATTGCTGATATATAGTGAGTAATTACTTATATATATTAACTAACTGCTGACAAATAGTGAGTAATTACCTAAACATATTGACTAATTGCTGACAAATAGTGCATAGGTACTGATATATTTTGACAAATACCAGTCAAGGCATGATGCACAATTGAATATATGGGCTCGATCCCTGTGTTTAGGAAAACCAAGATGGCTGCCACACAGGGAAAACAATAGAATCAGGTAGTTGAGTTGTCCCAATAGTTACTACCGTAAACTCCCGCGTATAAGACGCGTCCTCTACGCCAAACAAAATGCTGGGGAGTCTTATAGCTTTCTTTCAAGTTGGGGGTGCGTCTTATACGAGGGGTAATTTTTCTATAGAAATGTACTAATCTTACAAATTTCAGCATTAAAATGTGCGTCTTATACGCGGAAATGCATGTGCTAAGTTTGGGGTGCGTCTTATACGCGCAGCGCATCTTCTGCGCGGGAGATTACGGTAATATCCACTTAATAACCTTTAAAGATCAAAATTAACCATATATGGGCTGGATCCCTCTGTTTCAGAAAAACAAAATGGCCACCACACACGGAAAACAATAGAATCAGGTTTTTGAGTTGTTCAAATAGCTACTAATATCCACCTAATAACTTTTAAAGATCAAAATTGACCATTTATGGAGTGGATCCCTGCGTTTCGGAAAAACAAAATGTCTGCCACACATGGAAAACAATTGCACCCACACATTACCCTATTATAGCCCTAAACTCCATACATGTACCATAAAAAAAAAACACAGATTAAAACACAAATTAAAACACAGAATGACATCGACATGGTGAGTAGACTATCACACTGCATTGATGCATCATGACGACAATAGAACATAAACATAGAGGTATTATGCAGCCCATAGAGTCGGCATGATGCATGAATGTAGCCATGGTGAGTAGACTACCACACTGCATTGGTGCATCATGACGACAATAGAACATAAACATAGAGGCATTATGCAGCCCATAGAGTCGGCATGATGCATGAATGTAGCCATGGTGAGTAGACTACCACACTGCATTGGTGCATCATGACGACAATAGAACATAAACATAGAGGTATTATGCAGCCCATAGAGTCGGTATGATGCATGAATGTAGCCATGGTGAGTAGACTACCACACTGCATTGATGTATTATGACGACAATAGAATATGTACGTGGCAAACAGGTCATTCTAGAGGGCGTGTTGATTACATCTAAGGGAGTGGTGATTATTTATCAACAGGGGGCGGGTGGTGGGTTTCCGCACGGACGCGGGAATTATTTTTACGCCCCCCCTCGACGACAGTCAAAATTTTTTGCACCCCGCCCAAACCAGAGGAGCGGAGAATTTTGGCACCCCTCTTTGAGCTATAGTAGCGCGCTGGCTTTTTTGCTCAAAAGAGGGTAAATTTTTTTAGCCTCCCCCCTCAAGAGGGGTCAAAATTTTGTTAGCCCCCCCCCCCTCGGGAGAGGTCTGAAATTTTTACGCCCCCCCTCAAACCCACCATCCCCCCCCCCTGTTGATAAATAATGACCACTCCCTAACACTGCCACAGTGTGGTTCCTTGTTTGTGTGTGTGTATGTTAGGTGGTAGGGAGGAGAGGAGGGCGTGTTGATGACATCTAACACTACTGAGGTAGTTATGGCTAAGTATGTATGTGTGTAGGGTGATTGGGGGGGAAGGGGGAGGGTGTGTTGATTATGTCTTGCACTGTCGTCCAGGCTGGTGGCCGTAGGAAGTATGTGCGGCCCCTGGACAGCCTGCTAATCCTGTAGCGATCACAGTATGAATCAATGCATCATAAACCCTATGTACTACCCCCTGCAGGGTTCTCCTCACACTGTAATGACGCCGGTGGCCCGCCAGTGTTATTTTTACTGCCGCCGGTGTGATTTCATCTCAGAATCACTGCCGGTGTCATTTTAGCTTCATATAGGTTTTTGAATTTTGCAAATCGGCCAATTAGAACAGAAGTTATGGCCATATTTATGAAAATACTTTCAATTTCTTTGTTAAATTCCCATCTGTAATCCCCACACTGTCATGAATGAGACTAAACAACCAAATTTAGCCTACCATAAGGCTTTGGACGTTACCAAATAAAATTTTACACCAGCTCGCTGCAGGATTTTACAGTGTGATTTTACATTCTGCGGAGAACCCTGCCCCCTGTATACCCCTATAGAAACAGACACCAGTGCATTAAAGGGTTAAAATGGGTTTTCACGGCTATATCCAGGTTGAGTAGACTTTCTTTGTCCTAGCACTAATAGCCAATATTAAAAGGATAGGCCGGTCCCTGTGTAATCCTATGTGTAATCCTATGAGTAAAAAAGGGCAATATGTGGCTAGGCTATAGATTTGACCTAGCAAGTCTACACTAGAAGGGTGATTGACCTCAGGGGAATATGGTTAAAGTAAGTATTCTATGGTCTGTCAAAGACCATAGAATAAAGATCATAAATACTTGTGTTGGGTGCCTACCTGGTTGTCTCGGTCAGTGAAGTTTGTTCCACAGGATGAACAAAACATTTTCTCAGAAACTGTTACTAAAGAAGGGTCGCCTACAAGAGAATAATACTACAATACATTAGGGACCAAAATCATAACAAAAAAAATCTTAATGAATTTCATTTCATGGTAGCAACATTTGCAACAGCAGCAATCGTGACAATAAGTTAATTTTTTTTTTAATTAATGGGATATAATAAATACAAATTACTGACCTGTATTCGATGTTTCCCTCATTACAATATTTTGGTAGCTGTTTATAGATGAATCTCCACTGGAACTCAAATTCTCACTGGCTGCAAGTTGGATCCCACTGAGAAGTTCACATGCTTTTTGGTGGTCTGTCAGTAGAACTCGTGGACGCTCAGGTTTTCCTGAGTTACCGGGTGTAACTTTCTTTCCATCTGCCATCTCGCTAACAGGGTTCTATGATAAAATAGGTGTATTGTCAGGGTTTGGGGTATTAACACCCAGTAAAACAAAATAACATTGTATCAATAAAATAACTTTTCAATGCTATGTGGTACCCCTGTTTTTGAGCCTTTTAGGCTAGTAGGGCTACATTAGCGATACCTGAAGTCTTGTGCAGATAATTTTGATCCTAAAGAGGCTTTTTGTCTTTGATATAATATTACACTAGATTAAACCCGGGGTTGTCGAGATTGGACTGAGTAAATTACATACCTGTATTGTGATTTTACTATCAGACCTTAGTAACTGTAAATCACGAGTAATATACCAGTAGGCCTACGGTATATGTCCTAGACTCAACTATTCCAAAAGCCTCTCCCTATCATATGACATGTCTATGTCTAATTATAAATGATCGTTTTTATGGCCTATGAACTTCTTTCACAACACATACGACACCCCCTCCCCCACACATATATACACAACATTGTAGGCATTGGTATAACCTCGGGTATTGCACAATACTAGAATAGTGGCACATCACAACCTTTAATTTAGATCATCATATGCCTATTATCGCCCACTGTCAGCAGCTTGCTGCCCCAAAAAGTTGGTTTCCTTTTCAATGCCTCATAAACGTTTGTTTGAAATAACTCAGGGAGATAGAACATTCTTACTTACCGTGTTTCTCCTTGCGAATTTGTAACACAACTAATTTCTGGGCCTTTACACTAAGATAACAACACCTGTGGACTCCACGGCTCACATGGCCATGGGCGCAGCCATATTGGAATAAAGGAATGGTGTCTGAGATGCCCAAAAGACGGCGCCGCCACCAATTTCTTCCCGCCCCAGACAGAGACGAGTTGAGGCTATTTAAAGGGAGTGGTCATTTTTTAACAACAGGGGGGGGGTTGGTGGGTTTAGGGGGGACAAAAAAAATGGTATGGCTAATGGAATCGAATGCCTTTTTAGGCTTCTTTATATCCACAAAGCAGGCAGCAGTATTCGTGTATTGTTTCTCTCAATCAGAGTAGCATAAAAAAGGACCTTTCAAGCCTTTCGAAGACCATGGCAAGCCCAAGGCTTGGTGCGGGCCTAGGCCTACGTTGTTGTTATCTCGTTTATTTTGAGTCTCACTTTGGGAGCCTCATTTTTCGAGAGCCAGTCCACGGTAGCAAAGTCAGGCAGATCACAGGTCGCGGGAATCGTATCTGTCGCTATGATAAATAGATATTTCTAAATTGTGGATTTCTAAGCCCCTAATCATCAGAATCTTTCATGGGTGGTATGGTTTGAAAGGGAAAGGTCTGATCTACACAATGGTGGGTAAATATCTGATTTATTCTTTCATTTTCATTGTGTTAACAGCTTTGGATGTTAGGGTAATATCAGATTCTGTCAGCCTTCCCTGCGCGAGTAACTACAACAACCATAGTTCTTCTTGTGAAATCCATCGATATTCCTATATCCCACTCTAGATAGGAAAAGTACAATATAATATCCAAATAACCAACATGTAGACCTACATTTTGAGGGGATTTTGATCATTTTTGACCGATTATTAAGAGCATGGCAGTCTGACAAACTTGCACAACTATGGACCAATTTTCCAAAATAAATATTTGTTACAGAAGCTAACAGAACCTACAGGGCTATTCTACAGCATGTCCTTTACCAGAATAATGTCAATTTGTACTGCAATAAGGCTGTGATTTTCTGCAATTTTTAATCTTCTACATGTGTAATACCAGAAAATTCATGAAAAAAGTATCTGAAGTTCAGATTTCAACTCAAAATTAGAAATACTTCTACAGCTCTTAGTTAAATCACACACAGATATGTTAATCTCTAAATTTTCAGCTTTAAGAAGGGGTAATTGGTGAGTAAATCCGCCCTTGCAATCAAAATATATCAGTTATTATGTGGAATAATGCTGAAATCTCCCGCACACAGTGCATGTTTAATGGGCGGTCTTATCTGAATATTTGGGTGAAAGTACAGTGTGGAGAGTGACAGAAAGATTTTTACATTTCCAAAGTTTAAATTTAAATAAAAATGGTTCTAGTTGGTGTATCAGCTGTGGTGTGACGACTGCGGGAAATGCCTACGGCGCTGTCATGCCCTCTGATGTGTATTCATATACGTAAAAGTTGAAACCTGCTGCTACAGTTCCATGACACTTCCGGAAATAGCCGGTATGGCGCGAAATCAGTCCTCTTTTATACAAGGCTTAAAATGAGTTGAATCTACTTGTCTCTATTAATATAAAAGCCCCAGAAGCTTTACAAGATGGTGTCAGAAGTGGGATGTCTTCATCCATGCTCAGGGAGTGAAGAATTGAAGACTGTAATGAAAACTGCCAGGTTTGAAGTGTGACAATTCTGAAAGAAGGTCATTGAATTCTATTGTTTGGATCAATCTAGGTCCATCAACTAGCCTAGCCAAGACTACAACTGACAATACTGTGATCATTGATAGCAAGACTGTGTCCTGAAGTGTCATCAACATTGACTTTGTATGAATGCTGTAGATCTAGTGACTAGGCTTATCAGTACATATCAATATGGCAACTGCTTCAGTAAAACCACCAAGCTCTTTGACAGTGGAAAGGGGTAATCCTTCTCATTCTTGGACACTTTGGAAAAGGAAATTTGAAATCTACTTTAGGGCCATAGGTGCCAATAGGGACCAAGGTGGCAAGAAAATTGGGTTATTACTTCACCACATAAGTGATGAGGGGTTGGACATATTTAACAGTTTTGTATTCAAGCCCCAAACTGATAACCCCGTAGATGGACAACCACCTATCCGAGCAGAGAATCCCAATAATTATGACACAGTCATTGAAAAGTACCCAGAGTATTTTGGTAAAAGGGATCTGCAACTGTTACTCAGGGAACAATTCTGGTTTCATCTCAAGAGGGGGGCCTCCCAAACATTGGAGTCATGGGTGCTTGCAGTGAAAAAGTTTGCAGCAGAATGTAAGTTTCCGAAAGACTATTTAGAACAGGCAGTCCGTGACAAGTTAACATTTTCATGTACCGATGAGTCGTCAAAATCGAAACTTTATGATGTTGGCGCAGGGCTGACTTTGAACAGAACCGCCGAAATCCTGTATCAGAAGGAGCCTACACGATACGAACTCCAAGAGTCTAAGAGTGCGAACTTCAACGTAGTGCACAGCAAATCCAAGAAGAAAAGCAGCCCGAGCAAGCCAGCGGATAAAAGTCGAAAACTGGCGACAAAATCTAATGTGGTTAATGTGGAAGTAAAACGCAAAAAGAACTGTCCTGCAGAAGGTCATACTTGTGAGAAGTGCAACTTGAAAGGACATTACTCCAAGGTTTGCCGCACGTCTAAATCTCGTATTTCTCAAATCGTCAAGGGGGAGGACAATAGTCCCGAGGCAACAAATCGCACATATTCATTGGCAGCGAGACGACTAGCCAAGTAAATGCAACGTCATCGAAACCCACTCAAAACGACAAATCGACAGATTCGAGTAAAGGCTGGTACATAAAGCTCAAGACAGGTCCAGATATCCTATCATGGTACATAGACTCAGGAGCAGAAATAGTTTAAACGCTATGCAGATCAATACCATTTTGACCATCTTACATCATCTCCAATATACCCCCAGTCAAATGGTGAGGTAGAGAGAACTGTTCAGACAATGAAGTCAATCTTGAACAAGGCAGATGTCGAATACCTTGGACTTCTCTCATACAGGAATACTCCACTACAGAATGGATTCTCCCCAGCTCAGCTTAACATCAGGCGTAAGCTGAAAACCAGAGTTTCGGTTCACCCAGATGAACTGAAACCCTGTACTCCCAATGCCGATCTTGTCAGGAAGAGAGAGAGAGAGACTACAGGAAACAAATGCGATCGTCGCCACAGAGCTACTGAAGCCAACAAACTATCGCCTGGAGACAGAGCATGGCTTCCAGACCCAAATGGACTAGTGAGACGAAAATCAACATATGACCAGAAACCTAAGCCCTGGTCCCAATATACTAACAGACCAGCAGAGTAATCTGGCCACACCTACAAAAGTGGTCACACCAACCATTACTCATCCACAACCTGTAGATCACTAATGCCCATCCGGTGATCCCTCCACCAACTCCTGATCGAGATAACTCTCTTAAAAAGAGATATGTGGTGTGACGACCGCGGTAAAACGGCGCTGTCACACCCTCTGGTGTGTATTCATATATGTAAAAGTTGCAACCTGCTGCTACAGTTGCACTACCCTTTTTTTAAAGTGTTTTATTAAGGTTCACAGAAATTATGTAAAAACATAACCTGTCTCCGAGCTCGGCAAAGCCGTTATGATGCTCGGGCCTTCTTTATAGGTGACTTATTCAATCTATTTAATAATCAGTGTAATGGCACACAATGTTACATGTCACATACCGTAATCTCCCACATATAAGGCGCAGCTCCCATATAAGGAGTGAGTGAGTGAGTAATAGATGTTTAACGCCATTTCGACAGCTAAGGTCATATTCATGGCGAGAACTACATTACACAATTTCACAGAGGAATGTGTCAGTGCCCGCACATATGTGCACCACACACATCCTGAGGGGATAGGAAAGAGGAGAAATAAATAGACCCTTTTAAGTGGGCTAGGGAAGCCCACGCATATAAGGCGCCCCCAACTCACAGGGGGGTTGTTTCGCATAGAAGGCACCCCCCTGAGGGGAGATTTTTGTCAGTTTAGTACTGTTCTATAGTAAAAATACCCCCCTATAAGGCGCACTCCAAACTCAAGGCAATTTACCTCCCACGTAAAAGACCGAGCAGCTATTTGTTTGGCGTATAAGACGCGCCTTATACGCGGGAGATTACAGTAGAGACCACTCATAGTTATATCTGCACAATGTAATATAACACATAATGAGATGGGGATGAATGATGAGTTCAGAGTTCATGTAATGGTGTAGATTACACCACACACATATCTGTCATTAACCAGGTATACATGGAAGATTCATACCTAGCTGTCATAAGAGGACCCAGCACGCAATCATAGTTTATCATACAATTCAAAAAGAGTGTGTATACTAGACAAGTATGGTATATTTATTATTGATGTAACATTTAGGATAATCTCTTTTAATTTCTTCTTTAACGACCTCTTTTTCCTTAATCAGTGTATACTTTATCTTTAGCTTATTCCATCTTCTAATGGCCTCCTGATGGAAACTCTTATATACAACCGGATTCCTGGATATCCTTTGAATGTATCTCAGGCCTAATTGCTGTCTAGTATTCCTGGGTCTAACATCAATAACATTTGGTTGATTTTGAATACTATATGCATAAATTAAAAGATGTGTGTCACGTCTATCTTCCAATTTCTTACATTTACTCATATCACGAAGCTCATTAGTAGTGTGCAAGGGGTTCTTTTCTAACCTAACCTTGTAGGCAATTCTTAATGCCCTGTCTTGATTAATTGTAAATCTTGGGCATATGTTGCTTGGTGGTGGTCCCATTTGATATTGGCATAGTCAAATATTGGTAGGATCTTACTTTTATACAACTTAACTGCACCTGGTACAGTAAAACTTGGTTACAACAAACCTCTTGTTACAAGCTTAAAGAGTTCGTTGTAACTAAATTTCGTTATAACCAAGTTCAGCATCATGAAGGGAGGGGGGGGGCTGGGGTTCAGGAGGTGGAGTTGGGAGATAGATATTTCTAGTTATATGGGTAAATTTTATGCGTCAAAAGTGTGATTTTACTAACAGGTACATTTTCCACACAATAACCTGTGGACAGGGGGTATTTCTCAATTTTCTTAACTTAAAGAAGATGGTGTTAGATTTCCCCTGCTCTGAAGATATGCACAGGCAGGAGAGATCTAGAGGGCATTTCAAAACCATAGCTATAGATATCGTTTTGAAATGCCCTGCTGAGAGGTGTAAGCAGACTGCAGGCATTGGATTCTTCAGGACATTTCTGGAAATTTCGAAATTTGAAGGTCAGACAGGTCACTTTTGTGACTTGCACAGATCTACTGAGAAAATATTTTAACATTAATGGTTTGGGTGGGGGGGGGGGCTGGTTGCCATAAAATAGCTTTCAAATACCAAATACCACCTGGAAGAGGAATTTAATCATCCTGTTGGAAATTTCTTCAAAACCTGGTCCCATGCCTGTGTAAGGGTGTGTGATGGGCCACCTCCATTCACCCTTCCCCTTCCCCCCAACCCCTCCAATGCTCTGAACGTGTGTATGGACAGGGGAGATCTGAGAGGTGTTAGGGTGTATGATGGGGCATCTCCACTCGCCGCTACCCCTCCCCCCAACACCCCTCCAATGCTCTGAACGTGTGTATGGATAGGGGAGATCTGAGAGGTGTTAGGATGTGTGATGGGGCATCTCCACCCCACCCCCCCACACACACACACACCCTTCCAATGCTCTGAATTTCAATGCATCAAAGAAGTATTTATTTCACACTTTTGGGGGTTAAAATCACTTCGTTATAAACAAGTTCATGTCAATGACACTTCGTTATAACCAAGTTTATTTACTATAGAAATGTATTGGAAAGGTTTGTGATCAGGCATTTTTGTTTGTTGTAACCAAATTTCGTTGTAAGGAAGTTTGTTGTAAATAAGTTTCACTGTACATCAAGATATCTCCTAATCTTTGCTAACTGGTGCACCCTAAACATGACATTTTATTTGGTTTTTTGCCTCTGCTTATCTAAAGACAATTCATCATCTATCAATACAACAAGGTATTTAAACTCCTTAACACGTTCTAGTTGCTGATTATTTATATCAACCTGGTTGTCATTTGCATCTTCACTATTTGGACCAAAGTGCATGATCCATTTTGTTTTATCCTTATTGATAGTCAACAGGTTGGAACAACACCATTGGTTCACAGCAGGAACCATCTGCCTCATCTGTCCAAAATTATGGACTGACATCACAGCATATAAGACAGTTGAACAACAGAGCAGCAGAGTTCGGCGCAGGGCGTACGTAATAGCGTAGGCAGACCGGAGCACCCTTTATTTGACATAGCGTACAGTTGCACGACCGGTTTGGTAGGCACTGAAATACCTCCAGTGTGTGAGTCTGCTGCAGTAGAGGTGTGAAACTGTGATAAAGCTGAAACTAGGTAGTGTTGAACTCTCCTTTCTTTGCAAGCTTATTCTGAAGCTATTTACTGGAGGATCTTTATAAACAAGGGCTCATTTTAACAGGCTTGGCTAGACCTTTAAAATTAATATTTCTTGTACAAGTTTGAATGCAGGGAATTTTTCCCTTAGACCCCATTGAAATTCAAACAAAAGTTTAGAACCATTTTATGATGAGAAGGTCATTGAGTACCTAAAAATAAATGGTTCCCACCTGTTCTATGGATAAAAATCATCTAGAAAATGTCTAGCTTTTCTTTTTCTAAGGGGCTGCAGTATGTTTGACAGACCCTGCAAACTTTTTGGGTGGGATTATCTCTGGACACTTGTCCCAACCTCCCCCATGTTGGGCACTTACCTATCAATTAAAACCTTATTGTATGCATTTTATAGAAATTGATAGCTGTGATAAAAATAAGTGGTTTTGTTTTTTAAATGAAGTTTTTATGGCAATTTAAATGGAAGTTATGATCATTCAAACATCCTGAGTCAAAGACGCTATTCTGCCCTGGTTTTGTCAGAGCGTGCAGTTCAAGGGCAAAGATGACATCAAAAATTTGCTTTTACATTGTTTGATTATGATAATATGTATTATTATTTACATTCCTATATATACACTCCTGTATATCTTGCTTATCTGAAAGGAAAATTACCCAAAATAATCATTTTAGTGATCTAGTCTACCTTGGATTCATCTTGCTTGATCACAAAATTGGATCCAAATTAAACTCTTAACTATGGCAGAATTCTGGGTCTGATTTGGTACCTTTGACCAGTCATAATTCCACTTTAAATTGACATAGAGATTTAATTTAAAAAGCAAATCCACTTCTTTTCTCAAGATCTATCCATTGCTCATTAGATGAGTTTTTAATAATGGGATATTAAGTCTTGAAAAAAGTGCCTAGGACTAGGCTAGGTATGGCGCGAGGTCGGTCCTCTTCAATACAAGGCTTAAAATGAGTTGAATCTACTTGTCTCTATTAAGATAAAAGCCCCAGAAGCTTTACAAGATCAGCTTGATTGCAATTTTCAAATTCTTTAATTTGGTATATGACTTGTGTCTTTTTGTTGAAGTCCAGATTCTTCGTTGAACTTTCAACTCAACATTTGCTCTTGGTACCGATGGTCGCGATCTTGAGTTGGACTGCTTGGTATTGACAGAATCTAAGACAGCCATTTTGTTTTTTTCGCCAAGAGCAAAACGTTTGTTTTGACTTCGAGTTCATGGACTTTTGGGCAGTGCCTCTATTCATATGAGGATTATGATATACATCCATAGAACAAAAATTCTATCATTTGATGACATAGTGGTGCAGGGATTACCTTGTATTTGCTTGCACACTTGAACCGATTACCTTTTCCCTGCCATGTTGAAAATATGACTGCTACAACGCCATTGGCTGATTTAGGTCATGTGACTACAACTGTCATGGCGGCAGCGGGAAGCTTTCCTTCATTTTCACGCTAGTGGATATTTTATTTCTTCAATTTACTTATTTTTAGAGCAAACTTAACTCCCATGGGTCATGAGCTGGTATGGCCCCAAGTCTGGCCAAGTCTGGCTATGGTAGTGTGACGAGAACGCACGGCGTCGACCGCTCCCATACCTTGCCGGGCTGCCCCAGCCCTCCCCCCGGGGATCTGCCACTCTTCACGGGAGCCCTGTCCGCAGTTACCCCTATTTTCGCCCATGCAGCGACCTTCTTTCCCACATCAATCTTGCAAATCTACACTAAGACAATTTTTATGTCATAGTCAGGGAGGTGGACTGGAAGTTTAGGCACCCCTACCAACCTTTGTTTAGTCTGTATTCTTTAGTTTAGGGGTATATTTTGATGAAACAGTGACAGCACTCCAGCTTCCTTCTTCACCCTGTCACTTGTGGACAGGGACTGAAGTAACCGGTCCCGCACTCGGGGCCCTGTTTCTACCCAAGCTTTGTAAAATTTGCCTTATCTGCACAAAGTCACACAATTTAAAGTAGCACTATGGTTAGATATGACTTTAATTAAAGTAGCCCCTTTAGTTTTATTGACAAAATATTAGTGCAAACCACTGTATTTTTAAGTCAACTGACAGCCTAATCTGGACTGGGAAAATAGAGGCAGTGGCCATTTTGGTCCCAAGCCAGTCCCCAAATTTGGCACCCCCAGTATGGCGAATTCTGGACATATTTACATAATTCAAGTAGTGACTCCCACTAACTTGGGGTCATAGACCATTATGGCATTGTTGTATTTTTAAGAAATTGTCTCATTATTCCATAAATTTAGACTGAAATTCCAGCCAATCAGGGCAGCCCTGTCAGGGCCCTGTTGGGCCCTATGGGGTCCTGTTAGGCCCTCCCCCATTGGCTGGAGCTGGTCAGGTGGTCAGGCCCAGCCAAGCTCTATATAAGCAGTCCAGCCTGCTCAGTCAGGCAGAACCAAACTGGCTCTCACCACACACACTGCCAACTAGGAGCAACTCACCACCAGCTCACCAACCCACTGCTAACAAGGAGCAGTCTCCACCACCTCACTGCCAACAAGGAGCAGTCTCCACCACCTCACTGCCAACCAGGAGCAGTCTTCACACCTTCCCGGGTCCACCCCACTGGAACCGAACAACTTTAACATGAGTCCGAGTCACTCAACCGAACACCGTGTCGCACCTTCCCGGAACCACCCCACTGGAACAAAACAACTTTAACATGAGTCCGAGTGACTCAACCAAACAACGTGTCGCACCTTCTCGGGTCCACCCCACCAGAACCGAACAACTTTAACACGAGTCCGAATCACTCAACCATCCATAGTTAGAACACTCACCCCATCCATAGTTATCACATACGTGTGGGCTTAGCGATGTCCTGGCCCCATCAACTTTAACTTTATTTGCGTTGGGCTTAGCGGAGACCTGGCCCCTATCCATAGTTATCACATACGTGTGGGCTTAGCGATGTCCTGGCCCCATCAACTTTAACTTTATTTGCGTTGGGCATAGCGGAGACCTGGCCCCTATCCATAGTTATCACATACGTGTGGGCTTAGCGATGTCCTGGCCCCATCAACTTTAACTTTATTTATGTTGGGCTTAGCGGAGACCTGGCCCCTATCCATAGTTATCGCCTACGTGTGGGCTTAGCAATGTCCTGGCCCGTTTGATATAGAAATACAGTGTAACTGATAGAGACCACCTTGTTGACTATTTTACTTTAGAATAAAAGAATGTATAATTGTAATCCCCAGGTTGTCTTATTTCCTTGACCTGGTGTTAACGCCATCCTAGTGGTCCAAACTTGGAGCTTTCTAGTTCCCCTTTAGTAAGAACACAATGAGAAGTACTAGACCCCGCATCACCCTTTGCGGGGAATTCCGCTACAGTAGGTACACTTTGAGTGTATTCATTAAGGAATTTAGTGCCTTTTACAGCTCTTATTTATGCGAAAGTGCTAAAGAGAAAAAGGCCCCTAATGTCTGAGATGCTTCTATGACCCGTCTTTGTAACTCTATCCTCACTCAGTTTATCAAAGGATAGAGTTACGATTGGAACTAAGATTCTAGTAGGCATGGCAGTGTCCTGAAGAGGGCGCCCCAGGCACTGTGCCTGCTGCAGCAGCCATTTCTGCCTGAGTTCTTCTGTCTGGGTATGGTCAATTTTGCCCCCACCCTGGAGGAGAACCTATAGAGATATTTGAATAATTCCAAATGCTATGATTGCCTACAACACCTCTAGTTTGAGTATCAGGCTATAATTTTAGTAAAAACAAATTATCAATGATATATATCAGAGGTTCAAAGTTAGGTTATGCTGAGAAACTGACAAAGTTGCTGATACTCTCTAGCCACTATAAGTGATGGAAAGTCATTATTTTTCTATATAAATCAGTCTTATGTTCATTGATTTGTGCATGGCAGTGTTTGTGGGAAAGTAAGGTGTAGAGCAAGGTTGACCCTGAAATTTTGGCTATGTCCACTTTCCTGGTCTTCAAAATTAGGAAAACATCACAGAATATCTAAAATGAATCAATGATGTGATAATATATTTTCCCTACAAGGAAAACCTCACGGCATCAAAATCCATTGACAATTCAATGACTTATGACCATTTAAATTGAAGATGCCAAGTGTGCTTTTTTATCATTTTCTGTGAAACTCCCTCTGACAGCCTGTACACAATCGCCTCTTGTACAAAAACTACTGACATTAGGAAGATAAATCTAATTGATTCATAGAGGGAAAATGTTGGGCTTTGTTATGACTGGTGATAGATAGCTCTGTGATGATATTTTCAATTTCTTAGATTCTTGCCAGGACCCCATGTTCGGGCAGATTCAGGGCAATTCTCAGTGAAAAGCCTGTTCCAGACAGCATCTCATCATGATGGATTTTGCTATCAAACCCATATGAAACCCTAATAAAAACACACTTTTCGCACTTCTAGCATCCTAAAGTATTGATAAATTAGTTTTTTGAATTTTTTGAAAAACAAACCCCCTGCCATGCCTAATTCTAGGTACGTGAATGAAAGGGCTGCTATGAGCGCGGACCATGTCCTAGAAAACTGTGACAGGTTTGGGAAGTGTGTGCAGGGATAGGTCTCAGTGATTAGCTTAAAAATTATAGAAATAGTTGATGAATAAGGTTCCTGATATTTTATCTGCCAAGAAGACAAGATTTCCTTTGATTTAGTGTTTCAATTTTGTATGAACTCTAATTAGTTAATTAATAACCACCTTAATTAGGTCAATGTTTTAGTAATCTCTTATTCATTATATGATAGAACTTAGGAAGTCGAACAAAAACATATAGAACATAGTCTTAACCTCATCTCTACCAAATATGAAGGAATTCTATCGACGAGCACATAGGTTTCTAGGATCAGCCAACTTAAATTTCAGCTAATTTTGATGTTTTTTCTCAACTTTTTATATTCATAAATTCATATCTCTGACCCTAGTGGTCGTATCAGCTTCATTTAAACTGCATTGCCACTGTATCCGTAAAGTCATTGGCTTTCAGGAAATATATGGTTTGCTATGATATATCTCTTTTCAAATTATGGCAATAATGTACCTAAGGGTCACAGACAATTCCTCTTTGTAGAGTTTAATTTCATGATGAAAATTTGGCCAACCTTGTCTCACAAAAACCTCAATAACTCACCCAGAAATGACCTTAAAATTACAATTCAAAAAGGGCGCCTCAAAAAGCATGTTGCTTCTCACATATGTACGGGAAAGACTGTGCCAAAAACCACGAGCTCTCATGTGTTTAAAATTTTTAGTCACATACCTACTAATTCTAGGCTGACTTCGCTATCCATTAGGTACGCCAGCGTCGGCGCTCTGCGCGGCCTCACAGTGGTCGCGTGAATCTGTGCCAGCTCTGTCACTACTGTGCAGGGGAACCCCTCATGAAAATGCAAATTACAAGGGGATTTCCCAGGGTTTCAGGTGCAAGTAGGGAATGATGACATAGGGGAGAGATTCCCCTACAGCCTCATGTTGGAATCTAGTCTGTAGGTATCTTCCCTCCAAAATTAGACTAAAACGAATTGGAACTCAGAATCCTACCCCTGTCCATTTCCTAGAGGTGAGTAGGAAGTTACTTTAAAATATATGGAAGAGTTAGGATAGGGTCTTAAGAGTATTTGTGCCAAGTTTGAAAGAAATCTATCGTTGAGCACATAGTTTTCTAGGATCAGCAGAAATTTGTAATTTCTGCCCAAATTAAGGGATTTTACTAACTTTTTATCTTTAAAAATTGATATTTCCCCTTCTTTTGGTCAGAATAACCTAGGATGAACTCTATTGCGATGGCAAAGTTCCAGGCTTTCAGGGGATGTAAGCTTTTCCATGATACAGCAAGTTTAAAAATCAGACTAAAATCATGGAAAGGTCACACTTGTTCCTTCTTTGTACAGTTTAAAATGATGACGAAAAAAATGCCCACTTTCGATCATGAAAACCACCATAACTTCCTCAATTTTCACTTTAAATGAAAAATTCCAAAAGCATATTATTACTAACATGTGTCTCTAAAGGCTGTGCTAAAAGCTAAGCGATCGGATCAGACAGCTTTTCAATTTTTAGTGGCATACCTATTGGTACGGACGAAAAGCAAGCTGAATGGAGGGAAAGTTGTCTTCACCTCGTTGCAACTGGTAGCACCTCCATTTAAAGGAGGTGAATCCTCGCACAGGGCTTCCATAGGGGTACTGCAGGGCAGACACTAACCATTGGCTTGAATTGATATTTTCGATATTTTCCCTGGTCAGAATGCTTTCAAACTTCAGAAACTATTATTTTATTAAGTGAAGATTACTCCCTGAAAGTTTTGTGAGGTTAATTTTAGTAGAACTGCCATTAATTATTTGGAAATGTTAGGCGTATAGGTTGTGCGGGATTGACAGGTGAAAGTGCAATGGAATAATGATTTCAAAACTCGTTCTATGAAAATCTACCAAAGGAATATCCTTCATATTCACACAAAATGTCCATTTATATCTTTAGATGACTCGCTGAAAGTCTCAAATAATTTGGTGAAACAGTTTGAGAGAAAAACAACATTTCTACCACCATCCTGAGGCACCTAACAGACTGCCAATGGTGGGCGCTGGTGTGTTATTCACCTCCAAAGTATGTCTGCCCGGCTAGCGTGCGACATCAGAACGCCCACGTAGTCACGTGGTAGAGCTTATCTAGTCACGTGATCTAGCATTAATCTCGATCCAGATAAGTAAGGCCGTACAAACCATGATTACATACTCTAAACTATAATAGAACTAGAAACAATTAAAGGGCTAAGGATACTGTCCCTACGCCGTAGAACTACTTTTGCCAAAACTATTAGTTTATAAAAATTGGATCAAGGCTATTTGCTCTGACAGTGACGCTCGCGAGTCTGCACTACGAGGGCTTTCTGAGAATCACGATTTGCGTGTCTTGCCCTAGGTACATGGTGGCGCCCCCTGTAAACAAATCTCGGCTTTTCGTCCAGATGAATATCCATCAACGGACGGGCGCCAGAGAGCCATGAGTCTCTCTTCTAATTGCTCGAACATAGAAAATCGACATTCATATATACTTCTGTAGTTTTAAGATGGAAACTAGAATTATCTACTGACGTTAAATGTTTCATACTCACTTGAATATGGGACTTAATGGAAGGGCATTTTCTTCCAGCTGGTTGTGAAATATCCTCTGTCAACCTGCCTGTGTTATTTATTATCGGACTGAAGCCACTCCTGCCCTCTGATTGGTCGAAAATCTTTATGGCGACTTGGCAATTTCAAGGAAAGCAACACTCAATTTTTCTGTTTCTCACAAATTTTAAAAGACAAAATATGTTGACGAAAAATGAATGCAAATACCATCCTATTCATGCATCCTATTTTGTCTTTTAGGTCCGTGCTGAAGATCGTCTGACTTTTAAAGATGGCGGACTCAGAGGTACAGGACGGGGAGGCGCGGGTAGAAAATGACGATTCTTACCGGAGAAACCTCACAGAACTGTTCAAAACCATCCGATCTCAAGCAATTAGTAATGCTGAATACTTCCAGGATGGTCGTTCACAAAATTATGAACGATTCCATGCATCATTTCGACGATTGTACGAGCATCTCGACAGGGGGATTGAGCCAGGTAGGGATCATTTTTTAACAAGGGGGGGGGGCTGGTGGGTTTGCCCTAGACTGAGTTAGCGAAGTCAGGCAGATCACAGGTTGCGGGAATCGTATCTGTCACTATGATAAATGGGTATTTCTAAATTGTGGATTTCTAAGCCCCTAATCATCAAAATCTTTCAAGGGTGGTATGGTTTGAAAGGGAAAGGTCTGATCTACACAATGGTGGGTAAATATCTGATTTATTCTTTCATTTTCATTGTCTTAACAACTTTGGATGTTAAGGTAATGTCAGATTCTGTCAGCCTTCCCTGCACGAGTAACTACAACAACTATAGTTCTTCTTTTGAAATCTATTGATATTCCTATATCCCACTCCAGATAGGAAAAATACAATATAATATCCAAATAACCAACATGTAGACCTACATTTTGAAGGGATTTTGATAATTTTTGACCAATTATTAAGAGCATGGCAGTCTGACAAACTTGCACAACTTTGGACCAATTTTCCAAAATAAATATTTGTTACAGAAGCTAACAGAACCTACAGGGCTATTCTACAGCATGTCCTTTACCAGAATAATGTCAGTTTGTACAGCAATAAGGCTGTGATTTTCTGCGATTTTTAATCTTCTACATGTGAAATACCAGAAAATTCATGAAAAAAATATCTGAAGTTCAGATTTCAACTCAAAATTAGAAATACTTCTGCAGCTCTTAGTTAAATCACACACAGATATGTTAATCTCTAAATTTTCAGCTTTAAGAAGGTGTAATTGGTTAGTAAATCAGCCCTTGCAATCAAAATATATCAGTACCCCGGTAATTATATGGAATAATGCCGAAATCTCCTGCACACAGTGCATGTTTAATGGGCGGTCTTATCTGAATATTTGGGTGAAAGTACAGTGTGGGGAGTGACAGAAAGATTTTTACATTTCCAAAGTTTAAATATAAATAAAAAAAGTTCTAGTTGGTGTACCAGCTTGATTCAAAAAGCTCTGGATTGTAATTTTCCAGTTCTTTAATTTGGTATATGACTTGTGTCTTTTTGTTAAAGTCCAGATTCTGGGCTGACTTCGCTAACTGAGTATCGTCTGTAATGGTTTTGCCATTTTGGTAGGGCTACGAGAGTGGCTAGGTTTGCCCTTGAGGGGGCTGGTGGGTTTGCTCTCGAGGGGGTAAATTTTTTTTTGACCCCCGCCCTGTAAGGGGCGAAAATCGCATGCGATCATGCCCTTAGACTTAGTTTTAACCTATAGAAACGCACTGACCCAGTGACTGGGTTTTCCACTGAAAACAGGTGAAATTATTTTGACCCCCCCCCCCATCAGAGGGGTCGAAAAAATTCTGACCCCCCCCTCAAACCCACCAGCCCCCCCCCCCCCCCGTTGTAAAAAAATGATCAGTCCCTAACAGGAGGAGTCAAAGCCTTGGTCTTGGCCTTGGTCTTGGTAATGTATCAGGTATTTGACATTTGTGATGAGGATTATGGTACCAGGCTGTAATGTTTTAGATAAGTGATCAAGGCCGTGATCAAAGTGATCAGTTGATTTGTTGTCAGATGTGTATTGATAGGGCACCTAGACTCCAGGGTAGCCTTGTTCTGATGATTATAATGAACTTTGTATTCCGTACACAAATTGTGAATACCTGGCATGTTAGCTGTACCCAGTATCAGGTATTTCATGTCAAATTATGATTAATAAGATGGTTTATACGACAATCTTATTCCCAATACTCTGTTGACTTGATTTGCAGGAGTGGAATGCCTTCTGAGTATTGTCCACCTCTATGACTTCGATACCAAGACCCCAGCAAATGGTTACCGGTCTATGATCAAAACCATCCACAAATGTTGCCTCAAAATCCTACAGCTCACACGTTATGTCACAGTCAACCGGGCATCCTTCCTCTTCAGGAGTGGGCATTATAGGTATGGTCTCGACACTTGTCTATTTTCAGATCCCTCCGTTTTCATATATTAAGGGGAGAGCAGTTCTAAGGGACGGTAACTGGACACCTCGGAAGCAAGGACAGGTCGAAAGCAGACACCTTGGAAGCAGGGACAGGACAGAAGCAGACATCTCGGAAGCAAATGACTTTTTAAAATAATTGTTTTATCAATTTTTAAAACAGGTTTTGGCCATTCCATGGTTCTACGGCATAGGAATAGTATCATTAGGGCCCAGGGGGCCACTCTCAAATTTATGGATACCATGTGCGTACACAACCTTGAGTGTGGTACCCCTTTTAGCGGGTCTAAATGTTAAAAAAAAATACCCCCCTTTTGGCGGGATATCCCCCAAAAAAATGCAAAAAAGCACGCCCCAAATGGTGGGTTTAACCCTGAAATTAAAAAAAAAAACTGTACCCCTCTAGAAAAGTTTAGGTGTGTTATCGTTCAATTGAAAAAAAAATTACTAAAATATGCTCCCTTTTCACTGAGAGTTTTCAAAAATTGTGATGGTCTTTTGGGTCTAAAACCTTACCCCTTTTAACACCAAATGTCCCATAAGGCACCCCTATCAACGGTCTGGGGGGACCCGCCCCCAAACCCCAAAAAGTACCCCTTTCCCTCTACACACATGGTCACTATTGAACATATAGGAAGTGCCCCCCCCCCCGGGCATTAGGGTTGTTGTTTTTCAAATTCTATAAGATGAGAGGGATATTATCATGGTTCCTTTTGCACCCAAACTGTCCTTGCTTCCGAGATGTCTCAATGCCTGCTTCCGAGGTGTCTGCTTCCGACCTGTAATTGCTTCCGAGGTGTCCAGTATTCTAAGGGACCGACAGTCAGACGATCATGACATCAGGAGTGTCTGCAGGCACAGACTCCTGACTTGTATATTTTCGGACTCCTCCGTTTTCATATATTAAAGGGGACCGCAAACAGGGCCGACACTCAGACGATCATGACATCATGACCTTCTGTAGGCACTTCCAATCCAGTCGGTCAATATCAAACATGTTTAATATCTCCAATCTGATTCGATTGGACATCCTGAGTTACCGACTGGATCTGCCGCCTATACAAGTAGACTTACTGCTATAAGGCTGATTTCTAATGTTGTTTTCTCACCATGAATATGTAAACAAATGTCTGTTGGCATGATACAATCATTTCTCACCCACTCTCCCGTATCATATGTATGTCCATTTTCACTGGTGTATTCGCCTATGAAACTGATATTTGATGTATTTTATTTCACTATAAAATCATGACATCAGTTGTTGGGAATCACCTTTCTACTTTAAGCCGTGAGTTGGAAGCTTATGTGACGACACTAGGACAGCTGCGAGCATGTCTGTACTACATGGAGAGGTTACTGAGTTACAGCGGAGGGAGAGAGCTGTTCCCAGACGAGGACTCCTTATCCCCACATGAGTATGCTACTGCTGAGCGCCTCATGATGGAAGTGGAGACCCTTTGTCAGGAGACCTTCTATGGACGCTGTCTTGCTTTTCAGGTTTGCACTGAATTTGCTTGTCTTAATATGGGAACATGAATAATTGCTAGTATCAAAATGCCATTTTAGTTTTCCAAAAATGTAGATTTCCAAAGAGTGGGAAACTATGCCAAAGATATATGAAGCCCTATGCCAAAGAGCTTCAAAGGGAGAAAGACATTTGTTAGTGGTGTTATGATATAGGGGTTTTATGGTTGTATAGAGGTAAGAATGTGGAGATTTTGTTAGATTATTGTTAAAAGATATATATGGAATACAGCAGTCCTCCACCTTATGCCCTCTACCCTAACTCATTTTGCTATAGATTTGCTACTTTATTCCTCAACATACACTTGGTTAATATTGATTGAAATGCTTTAACCATGTACGGCTCCTCTCGTAGAGTGTTACCAATGTATTACAGTGTAGGTGTTAATCATGATAACCTTTATTTTTTCAGTATTGCGAGTCGATGGCGAGGCCCCTGACCACCATCGTTGTTGCCATGGCATCATTTGCCGACACGCACCTCACCAACTCATCCATGTTAAAGATGGCGTCAACCATTCTCGGCAGCGGGAAGTACATCATGGACCCCGAGTTACGAGCACAACAGGTTAGTCATGTAAACCTACTTGAAACCAGAGATGCCACTTTTCCTGGCTAACCAGGAATACCCAGATTTGTCATTTCAAGATTTCTGTTCGAAATAATTTAATTACCCGGTAAAGGGTCCAAAGCCAACTTTTCTGTTCTTTTTTTTTCTTTTCTTTTTTTTTCAGTCAGTAATTGGCTCTCTGTGTAAACCCATCTCAGTCATAGGCTGATTTGGTGACAAACAGGCTTGCTATATTGCTATAGGGGTTTTATGGTTGTATAGAGGTAAGAATGTGGAGATTTTGTTAGATTATTGTTAAAAGATATAAAGTAGGTAGAATAATTCAATTCACAATTTCTGTATTTCAGATCGTAAATGTTACACGAAATGGTGATATCCAGTTCTTAAAAGACTTCTGGTCTGTGGCAGAATCCGACTTTTTACACGTAAGTTCTCACCGACCCTCTGATAATTAACTCGGAAAGAGTTATAGGCACCATGGATTAAGACATTTGGTGGGTACCAAAACTGAGGCAAAAATGTGGAAATATTGGGGAAATAAACCATGATAGAAGTTTCTATTGTTCAAAATATGGTACCCTACTAGTAGAGTAATATGTAGGGAGCATGGACATCACCAATATTTACTTATTAAAGGTCTGATGTTATCAGAAATCAATGATAACAAAATGGTCTCTAAAACCTGTCCAAGGGCGACCCTTTCACTGCCCAATGTTAAAGTATATACATTCAATATGGAAACCTTTGGAAACCTTTTTTCTCACCCTTTCTGTGTCTGTGTTAACCATAGGTGCTGATGTCATCATAGCAAGTGGGGAGGTTGGGAAGGGTTCCAAGTGGAACCATGTACATTGATGGCAGATATTTGGTACCAGCTATATCAGTGACATATCAAATCTTGTGATTATTGGGTGGAGGTGATAAACACAGTTATGAAAGGAAATGGTCTTTCCGAGTTAACAGCGTTTTAATGCTTTCCTCTAGTTCTACTTAATTAAGGATGCAGTATTTAGATTAAAGTTACTAAAGATGTCTTTTGACAGACTAGTCTAGTCAGTTCGGGATATATAAAAGATATTGATAGGCCAAGAAAGTATATAAAGGGCCAAGTAGGTCAACCTTAGGGAGTGGTCATTATTTATCAACAGGGGGTTGTTGAAGTTTTTACAGTCCCCACCCCTACGGCGGTCAAACTCCCCCCCCCCCCAAGGCACAGAAGATTTTTAAACCAATCTTTGATCTATCATAGCGCGCCCATGCAAGAGGAGTCAACAGTTTTTACACCCCTGCCCCACCTCTGTTGATAGAAAATAACCGCTCCCTGAAACGGATTGTATCATCAATTCTACCTTTGGCTGATATTCAGTCCATAAGATCTGAGCATTTGACCAAGAGAAATAAAGAGGCACTCAATTTTCAATGATCGATAAATGTGCCGTAAAACCTCACTCAGAAGCCGACCCCCTTCATTGAACACCGTCAAACTATAGTTTACTTGAATAAAATTTAGAAGTCGCCCCCCCCCCTTTGAAGCAATGCTTTGAAATCGAATTTAGGCTCAAATGAAAAAAAAAAAAATTTAAAATTTAAAAATCGGCTGGTTCTGAGTTCTGAGGGACCTTTTACTGTAAATGTCTATGCATTATTTTTTTTGCGCCGTACCATAAGTACTTGTTCTCATTGAGTAACAATAGATTGACCCTCTTCAACTTTAGAACTTTGATCTGAATACGGTGTCTGTTAATCAGACCAGAGTATCATAGTTTATAGAAAATTATTCTGTAACTGCGATAACAATGTACCTTATTTGTATATGTATTCGCTCGAGTACCCCTTGATTTTGAACCAACTAGGCTGTTTCTCATGCGATTATAGAACCTTAAAATTTAAATCCCATCATACCCACAGCATCTATTCAAGATAAGCGCTAATATGGAAAAGCCAGCGCTTACACTGGCAAATACAATAGCCGTGCTGTTGAGATTTGACGGTAGAGATAACGGTGTCAAATGTGAGTTTTGGCACAGTGCCAACTCATTAAGTGCACTAGAACAGCTGTACTGAGAGCAGTGTACTGGGTCAAGTACACACAATCACTCTTATCTACACATACATACACACTTGATATGTTGAGAGAGGTCATTGACTCAGGGCAGCTCCCAGGTATTAGATGATACGTTGCATATTAGATAATACGTTGTGTATTAGATAATACGTTGCGCTTTTCCCAAATTAAGAAGCTGTACATTTCGGCTTTGTTCATGAGATTAGTGTGGAAGGAGGTGATAACAGAAAAGCATGTGCAGGAAATCATTGCCTGGTTGCACTGAATATACCAAGCCCTTGTTGTATGGGGCCTCTTTTCGATGGACTAAAGAAACTGGATGTGCATTCAATCTCTTTTCACACAGAATCCCTGAGACTTTTTCATTTTTGCTACTTAACCCTTGAAATTAATGCATCATGCCGAACAATGGGCACAATGCACTCCTGTATTAGTGGTCCTTGAGGGGTTAAAAGATAGACTCTTTTGAAATTCAAAAAAAGGGGATTGAATATATAAAAAATGTACTGGTAATAAATAATATTTTGTCACCTTTTCCTCTTTTCAGCAACTGCCGCTGTATGTGTGTCCCCAAGTGGCAGTGGACAAAGTTATCACTGTGCACCCAGAGACGTTTGAACTGCCGCGCACAGACGGAGCTGGTTTTGTCAAAATCACGCCACCATGCGCCCACAGCGGGCCATTCCCCGTACAGACTCGTCTTATTTCATACAAACTGCGGCAAGGACAGGTAGTTCTACACTTAACTGAACAAACTAACATCTCAGTGGGGTGGAGCAGCTGAAAAAGTGTGGGGATAAGCTGTGTCAATTCTACCAAATTTCATCATACCGGTAGCCTATGAGTATATGGTAACAACGAAAAGTCTGGGGGATGCATCCCTCACATCCCCCACGGCACCGCCGCCACTGATTAATTTAATTGTAATAATTTATCTAATTCTATACAATCTGTATGAAATTTTCCTCAATTTAAAGTCACTCATGATAACTGAAAAAAAAGAAGTTAATACCCATTACTTCTCTTCAGTAGCACAAACAGTAGTCCTCAGGTGTAAGAATCATCTATCCTTTGACAGGGTATTAAACATATCACCGGTATAGAGTATCAATAATATCGGGCCTCATAGACCGAAACCATTCCCTGATCACTGTCTGATAAATGGAGAAATTATACTGATACTAGGTGACACTGGTTGAAATTTCACCAAAAATGTCACAAGATGAACAAAGTTGGATGTTCATATTGGTTTTCAGGATCACTGGTTCACCAAACCGCCAGCGGAGACGCCGCTTCAACCATCGCCCTGTCTCCTACTGCACTGTCATGGCGGCGGGTTTGTCGCACAATCCTCCGCCTCCCACCAGGTCAGACTTTTTATTTTTAGACCCGAGTTCCGAACTCGGGTCTACTTCTAGTGGACACGTTTTCGCCGAAGGTTTTTGCGTATATGGGTAATGTGCACCATAAATCGACCATTGCAAATTGGTATGGAATAATTTGTAAATTCTATTTGAATCATATAAACTGTAGGACTATTTATGGTAGGTCTACCCATGTATATAGCCGACACTGGACACAGTTTGAGGCTGGTATAAACGCCATGAGTAGCACGCACCAATGCCTTTTTGATAGCCTGTATATAGCCGACACTGGACGCAGTTTGAGGCTGGTATTTATAAACGCCGTGAGTAGCAGCACCAATGCCTCTTTGATAGCCTGTATATAGCCAACACTGGACGCAGTTTGGGGCTGGTATAAACGCCGTGAGTAGCAGCACCAATGCCTCTTTGATAGCCTGTATATAGCCGACACTGGACACAGTTTGGGGCTGGTATAAACGCCATGAGTAGCAGCACCAATACCTCTTTGATAGCCTGTATATAGCCGACACTGGACACAGTTTGGGGCTGGTATAAACGCCATGAGTAGCACGCACCAATGCCTCTTTGATAGCCTGTATATAGCCGACACTGGACGCAGTTTGGGGCTGGTATAAACGCTGTGAGTAGCACGCACCAATGCCTCTTTGATAGCCTGTATATAGCCAATACTGATTTTGCAGGATGTGCAAGGGGTGCAGCCATTTCTTGAGCTGGTTTCCAGCATGCTACACTAAAAAATGTGTGTTGAGCTTACAGTGTCTAGCTTCTCTCACGATGGCATGATGCATTGATGCATATCTAACCCTTTATAGATAGCATGATGCATTAATGCACATTTAACCGTTCATGGATGGCAAGATGCAGTGATGCACATCTAACCCTTTATGGATGGCAAGATGCAGTGATGCACATTTAACCCTTTATGAATGGCATGGTGCATTGATTCACAGTCTACCCATTATGAATGGCATGATGCAGTGATGCACAGTTAACCCTTTACGAATGGCATGATGCATTGATGCACATTTAACCCTTTATGGGTGGTATGATGCGGTGATGCACAGTTAACCCTTTATAGATAGCATGATGCATTGATGTACAGTGAACCCTTTATGAATGGCATGATGCATTGATGCACTTTAACCTTTTATGAAAGGCATGATGCATTCATGCACTTTAACCCTTTATGAAAGGCATGATGCATTGACACACTTTAACCGTTAAGAATAGCATGATTCAGTGATGCACTTTTACCCTTTATTGGTGGCATGATGGATTGATATACAGTTAACCCTTTATGAATGGCATGATGTATTGATTCACTTTAAGCCTTTATTGATGGCATGATGCATTGACACACTTTAACCCTTTATGGATGGCATGATGCATTGATTCACAGTTAACCCTTCTTGGATAGCATGATGCATTGATGCACAGTTAACCCTTTATGGATTTCACAAAGCATTGATGCACATTTAACCCTTTATGGGTGGCATGATGCATTGATGCACAGTTAACCCTTCTTGGATAGCATGATGCATTGATGTGCAGTTAACCCTTTATGAATGGCATGGTGCATTGATGCACATTTAACCCTTTGTGGAATGCATGCTGTATCGGTCCACAGTTAACCCTTTATGAATGGCATGATGCATTGATTAACTTTAAGCCTTTATGGATGGCATGATGCATTGATGTGCAGTTTACCCTTTATGGACGGCATGATGCATTGATGCACATTTAACTCTTTATGATTGGCATGATGCATTGATGCACATCTAACCCTTAATGAATGGCATGATGCATTGATTCACTTTAAGCCTTTATAGATAGCATGATGGATTGTTACACAGTTAACCCTTTATGGATAGCATGATGCATTGATGCACATTTAACCCTTTTTGAATGGCATGATGCATTGATATACAGTTAACCCTTTATGAATGGCATGATGCATTGATTCACTTTAAGCCTTTATGAATGGCATTATGCATTGATGCACATTTAACCCTTTATGGATAGCATGATGCATTGATGCACATTTAACCCTTTATGGATAGCATGATGCATTGATGCACACTTTAACCCTTTATGAATGGCATGATGCATTGATGCACTTTAACCCTTTATGGATGGCATGATGCATTGATGCACAGTTAACCCTTTATGGATAGCATGATGCATTGATGCAGAGTTATCCCTTTATGAATGGCAGGATGCATTGATGCACATTGAACCCTTTATGAATGGCATGATGCATTGATACACAGTTAACCCTTTATGAATGGCATGATGCATTGATTCACTTAGTGTCAAGGTGTGCAGAGGTCCCTCAACTCGTCCTCACAGATTGATTCACTTTAAGCCTTTATGAATGGCTTGTAGCCTTGATGCACAGTTAACCCTTTATGGATACCATGATGCATTGATGCACAGTTAACCCTTTATGAATGGCATGATGCATTGATGCACATTTAACCCTTTATGAATGGCATGATGCATTGATACACAGTTAACCCTTTATGAAAGGCATGATGCATTGATTCACTTTAAGCCTTTATGAATGGCATGATGCATTGATGTGCAGTTTACCCTTTATGGATAGCATGATGCATTGATGCACAGTTAACCCTTTATGGATGTTACAAAAAGCATTGATGCACATTTAACCCCTCATGGACAGCATGATGCATTGATGCACATTTAACACTTTATGGATAACATTATGCATTGATGCACTTTAACTCTTTATGGGTGGCATGATGCATTGATACACAGTTAACCCTTATGAATGGCATGATGCATTGATGCACATTTAACCCTTGATGAATGGCAAAATGCATTGATTCACTTTAACCCTTCATGGATAACCTGATCCATTAATGCACTTAACCCTTTATGGAATGCATGATGCATTGATACACAGTTAACCCCTTAGGGATAGCATGATGCATTGATGCACAGTCAACCCTTTATTGATAGACAAGGCATTGATGTGCAGTTAACCCTTTTATGGATGGCATGATGCATTGTCAGCAAATATGTCAGTAATAATGCACTATTTGTCAGCAATTAGTCAATTTATGTTAGTAGTTACTCACTTTTTGTCAGTAATTACTCACTTTTTGTCAGTAATTAGTCCAAATATGTCAGTAATAATGCACTATTTGTCAGCAATTACTCAGTATATGTTAGTTATTACTCACTATTTGTCAGTAGTTGTAAAGATATATCAGTAATAATGCACTATTTGTCAGCAATTAGTCAATACATGTTAGTAATTGCTTATTATTTGTCAGCAGTTCATCAACATATGTCAGTAATCACTCACTATTTGTCAATATCTGATTGAATATTGAAAATTGAATTGAAAATAGCATTAAAAATTGCATTAAAAACTCGGGTCTTTTAGGTCTTAGACCTAACCTGCTCCATCTTATCTAGCTTAATTCTTTGGAGGCTGTAAAGTCCTTTAATGCCTCATGGCCGTAGGTCATCATGATGCACCTATAAATTGTTAGTGAGTGATTGCCAGCATTTTATTGGCCTCCAGTAGCGTATTGACCCTATATGTGATGCATGAAGGCAGTCCTGATAAGTAGACTCACCAGGAGTGCATTTATGTATTATTACGACCAAGAAGATTTGAGGAAGCCTAGGGAAGGTGCTACCTGCCCCTTCCCCATGTATGATATAGAACATAAGCCACAGCTTATACTCAGGGTTCAGCGGTAGGAGATGGAATAAGATGTAAATTTGATAGCACAAGATCTGTGCTTGCACTCTGTTAATCAAAGCTACTGTTGCGAGTCCGACTAAGATTTCTATAATGGTACATGAATGTATACAAGTTTTCTATATTTAACATCTATGATAACAATATTTTCCTATAGGTCTACCTCCGTCACTGGGCCAAGGATCTGAACATCCCCATTTTGTCGGTGGACTATTCTCTGGCTCCTGAGTTCCCCTTCCCGCGCCAGTTAGAGGAGATCTTCTTCGCATACTGCTGGGCCATGCGTAATCACCACCTACTTGGTAAGTCATGTTTTGGAATCAATTTCTTTTTACTGCCAAGACAAGGTAGGACCACAGACCTAGACATTTATCTAGCCACCCGAGTCAAATACATGTACCAGTACTGGTAATCATAAAGTAAATCCTAAAGTACTGGTCACATTTTACATATAAGGTGCACCCTGATATTTCCTAAATATAGATCACCATTTCAAGAATTAAGTGTTCGCCCTTGGGCGTGCTATTAGAATTTATGCCCATCTATTCAATATGATATATTCCAAAGATGACCCCATTTTTGCACAAGTGCATATGACCAATAATCATGAATCGTCGTTATCTGGGCTGCCAGGGGGGTCTAAAAAATATTTTGGACCAGCCTAAAAAGTTTTAGGGTACATATAGTACAGGTATTGGGGCTTACAGTCTATATATGCGGGTAGCTTAAATATCATTTTTAAATCCACAGCGTGGGACCAAAGTTGAGGGTCTCTCTAGGGTCTAATCGCTACTGATTGTACCATAGATTTAAGCCTTAATAGAGTAAGATGTTGATATTAACAGGCTAAGTTACTCTCATAAAGGTCTATTGTCATATAAGATATTATAGTTAGATATGTTATACACTGGTGGCATTCTCTATGGGCTCTCTAGGGTGTAGGGTCTCTCTCGGGTCTAGGGTCTCTCTAGGGTCCAATTGTTAGTGATTGTACCTTAACTCTAAGCCTTAAAGGAGTAAGATGTTGATATTAACAGGCCAGGTTACCCTCATAAAGGTCCATTGTCATATAAGATATAATATTTCGATATATTATACACTGGTGACAGACTATAGGGCCTCTCTCAGGTCTAGGGTCTCTCTCGGGTCTAGGGTCTCTCTAGGGTCTAATTGCTAGTGATTGTACCATAGCTCTAAGCCTTAATGGAGTAGGGGTTTGATACTAACAGGCCAAGATACTTTGATATAAAGGTCAATTAACATGTAAGAGATTATAGTTAAATATATTATACACTGGGGCCAGACTGACATAAATGGTGATTAAGGGTCTCTCTAGGGTCTAACACAAAACTACCCCAACTCTGTCACCCAAACCCCAGGCCAAGATATAGGAGCTAGACTTCCAATTTTTTTTATGCATATAGGGACATGTTAAGGCTCTGCATGGTATATCTATTTCATCTCTGTGCTATTGGAATAATAGAACATGGTTGCTATGTTAGGGTCTCTCTAGGGTCTAGTGTAGAACTGCCCATTTACATTCATTGACCTGGCATAAAAAGTACAGTGGCCACATATTCCTATTTGGTCTTAAAATTTTCCCTGTGCTCTAGGGGAAATACCAAAACCAAAAAAGGAACCTATGCCCCAGCATTTTTTATTATTTGCAAGTTCCACTTGAGATTATTGTGTTTTTGTTCGAAAAAAAACTTATTTTGGGCAGTTTTAGTCCTCTAGCTCCCTAAATATGCCTCGTAGATAGGCAAAACCCCTATACCCCTTGTAGCTCTATCCCATCCTGACCAGAATAAATGATAAAGACACTTATATTACTTTTTTTGAAGTTTTTGTAGAAGGGAGAACAAGAACAGGCCAGTTAACGACGATTCGTGATTATCAGTCATATATCCAAAAGTGAAGATAATTCTTGAAATGAAATCTATCTGTATTTATGTAGATCTATACTCTAATTAACATAATTTATCTCTTTCCCAGGATGGACTGGTGAGCGAGTAGCCTTTGCAGGTGACAGTGCCGGAGGGAACCTGATTGTGGCCACAACGATGCGTGCCTTGGCCCTGAAGATACGACCGCCAGACGGCCTCATGTCAGTGTACGGTGTAATGCTTGTACGTTACTGCCCCTCGCCATCTCGCATCATGGCACTACTTGACCCGCTCCTATCTGTGGGTGTCATGGCCAACTGTCTTGCTGGTAAGTTTATGTTTGTTAACATCAATTTGTCTCGTTCTTCATTTGTAAGATTGGGAAAAATTAATTTATTCAGTCATAGGTATAAATGGCATTTAGAAAGTATTTTGATCATTTTAAAGTTTTTTAACTTTAATGAAATAATGAAAGAATAAAGAGTTTCGATATTTTTCATCTTCATTGAATGCAAATTTAGTCCACCGATTGTGGGTATAAATACCTTGGTTGCTTTCTTCCACATATTCAATCTGTGGCGTTTGGAAAAAATAAAAATAATTCAAAACCCTATCAACCAGTACCATAAATCCTCGCGTATGTGCTGCAAATGCCTATAATCTGAACCCTGAACTTGTCAGAAGTCCATGAGCCATACCTGACGTTTCAAAATTGATACAAGTTTGACCGTAGGTCTCCTGTATTTCTTATACTTTGGATTTCACTTAAATAGGAATCAGTGAATTGATTTGACTTTATCTCTCGAATTCAGCATATTCCGGTGTTGGACAATCAGCCTTGGTCACTGTCCCGTATTACCATGGTCCGAATCATCGTGCCAGTAAAACACCAACACCAGCCACCCCACGCGACGTCATATCACCGCTAGTCACCTCCTCCCCAAACCAACCTAAATCCATGATGACTCGGCACAAATCTACAACGAGCGGAGACTCCGGATTTCATGACCTTGTCAACAGTGAATCTGCACGATCTGTCCGGAGTCGAGAATCAGAGACAGAGTCAGAAGCGTCTATTAACATGAAAAGAACTGTAACTGCCGAGTCATACGACTCTCATTGTATGGCAAGTAGCATGTCCCAATTAGAATGTGATCAAGAATCGCAAACAAGTAGAGAAACCGATACTGTCACAAGTCCACCCCCTAGGGTTGAGTTTGATATCACTGATAATGACAATTCTGGGACTGAAAACTTGATAACTGAAACTGAAAATACCTCACCCATGTCAAACCCAACAGAAGAAATGCGGAAGACACAGTCTGTATCTTTACCTACATCACCCGGTGATGATGCTTCGCCACCTGAGGGTAAGCCCAAGAGGTCTGGCATGTGGTTGGATTTCGGTGGTTTCTTCAGCTTGAAAGGAAAAAGTAAAGCCACCCATAAAAGAAGCCCCTCCTCTCCAGCCATGCTGGCCTCCTTGGAAGAAGCAGGTGTTCCAGCGGATCCCCGCGTTTCCAGGTATGTTACCAATGTTGAGTGTGCTCTGATGATATTTAATTTTGTGTTAACCTGTTATGGGCTATATGGTGTTTTAAGGCTCTTCTGGTGTTATGGTAATAGAAGCCTTGGTGTTTAACTCGCCATAATGTGTTGTTTTTTTTTAGTTTACTGCCGCTAAGAAACTTAAAGATTTCACCAGGGCTACATTCATGCGTTATGCAAGCTCCATGGGATTGATGCACTAATGCTTGTAATCGTGAGTTACTCACTGGCATCAAGTTGGCGTATCATCTCGATAGAAGAACCCAAAACCTTAAAATACCATACTGTTCTTAAAGGGTTAAGATTAAACTTTCAAATGCCATAGTTTTAGCCTTGTTTTGAAACCTTTCAAAGTATATGTATTGGTGTGTTGCATCATGTCCCACCAAGTAGACGCCATTGGCTAGGAACCATTTAATTTATTGTCTCATTCATGTGTGCTCCTACTATGCATATACTACCCTGAAACAGTATGCTGCTTTTATTAATTATGTATCCGAAAATCGAGACTGCATGATTTACATGTCATCACCCATTCATTTAAACATAAAATTGAGTTTGGAAGGATGGCGCATATTTGTACTAAAGTATAGCTGTTGTGCTTCTTTAAATGTCCTTTAAAAAGACTGATAAGTCTAAAATCATTTTCAGGTTAACTTTGTGCCATTTCTGTTTGACCTAGATATTAAGCCTTTCTGCACGCTCGTTAGGCACTACGTAGCTGGGATATTTTTACAGCACTTGGTATAAGGAAGGTTTAGTCAAGGGAGAAAGTGGTCCACATAAATATTCTGTTAAGTCTAGGATGGTAACTCTTCTGCTAAGGATGTAAAAAGATTCACACGTCAAAAGGCAGAGAAAGGGAATCCTAGTCATAGATTTGGGTGTGAGTAAAACATCAAATACCGGTAATGTAATTTCATCTAGGGTACTTTGAATAGAAGGGGAAAAAGTCGCCCACATATATAAATTGGTAAGAGTTTCAGATAAAAAAAAAAAGTCTCAGATCCTGGATACCATTTCTATATAGGTAAGGGTTAAGATCCCAGGTGCCCCATATACATGTAGATAGAAGATCTTAGGTACCATATCTAGACCCCAGGTGCCCTATTTGTTAAAAAAAACAACTTCAGATCCAAACATCTAGGTTATAGATCATTCAGATCCCATAGCTTGGTAAGAGTTTTAGAACCCAGGTAACCCATACATCTTAAAAAGACCCAGTGGCGGATTTAGGCGGGGGGTCGTGTTCCCCCTCATTTTTCCCAGTACTTAAGAGTTTAATCGCCTATTTTGCATCCCAAAATATGCTCAAAAGTCGGGAGTGCGCCCCCTTCTTCTTTTTGGCTACGCCCCCTCCTTTTTAAACCCTGGATCCGCCACTAAGACTGAGATCACAGATACTGTATACAGCTAAAAGTCTAAAGTCCCAGGAATGATAATCTAGGCTAGGTAAGAGTTTTAGATCCGTGATCTGGTATTGAAGTTACTCCGGGCTGAGACTGTAGGAGGTGGTTGTCGTTTCAGCCTGACGGGGCGCCTGTGCCGACTGGGACTGTGCCGCAGTGTGCGCTTTTCCCTGTGGCTGGTGACGGGAGACCTGTTCTCTCACTACCTTCCCTGTCTGCAACTCCACTATCGGTACGTCTAGGATAGCGACAGGGCTTTTTATGCTGTTAACCCACTAGCCCTCTGAGGGCTGCATAGTGCTTTCGTGCGCAATGCCCCCTTTAGATTGTGATACAGGAATGGAGCCCTTCTTAACTCTACAGTGCTGCATGTGTACTGGTTGTATAGGGTTGATACACTCTGAAAGGGTTGGCATGATGCTCCAGCCCAGCACCAGCAGGCACCAGTGTTTTCACCAATCCTTCATTAATGCGCCTTGATTGCAAATAAATATGAATCCCTGAAAATCCCTACTAAATACTTCAAGGCTCATATTCATGTGGTATAATAAGGCCTCAAAAAGTGTTGTGTTCAGGTAACATAGCCAAAAAAAAATAGGGTAGGTAGGTCAGATTTTTTTTTGATTTTTTTTTCAGGCCTATGACCGTCAAAACCTATGTTATTTTAGCAAACAAATATTTAAAAAATAATGACCTTTTTAGAAGTGTAAAAATATTGGTTTCTTTTAACAGAAAAAAAATTAGGGTTGGGCCAAAAAGCTAGGCCTAGGGTCGGTCGGGATACCTGAACACAACTTTTTTTTTAGGCCTAATGCCCTTACTGTAAGTGTGCAATAGATGTGGGTGCTGATAGGGTCAAACATGCCAACTCGCCCGACATGTATCGACACCAGGGTCAGTATGTTGCCTCAGCAAGGCTGCGGTGAATTCATGCTCCCTTCATGTATCATAATGATAAAAGGATACTTTGCTAGTGCAAATTTGAACCTTTTGGTAACTAAATGCTTGGTGATGGGTAGAAGTGCAGTGAATGGTGTTGGGTGTGAACCCTCTATGACTACTACCTACTAACTGGTGATGGGTTGTAAGTAACAATATAGTAGATATAAGCAATGCATAGGTACTGTTGTCATCCACTGGTGATTGGTTTGTGTGTGTATGCACATCTGATCCATCTGATTTTATATTGTACTTGGATTGATGGTGTTAATAATATGCACCTTGGATTTGGAAATGTATGGTTGGATTGGCAAGACATGTGTTTTTAGGGTTTTGAAGTGTTTGGTTGTCAGTATGCACTTGGTCATTGGATATCTGAGATTGGTTTGCAAAGAGGTGTAATTGGTTGGGGTATTTGTGCACTCAGAATTTTATTGGTTGAAGTGGGTATGCACTAAGGGTTTGCTGGTTTGATTATCAGCCAAAGAAATAACATCAACTATTCACTGCGGTCCTCTCGGGGGGAGGCAGGTGGTACCCATCTGATAACTGCTATCAGTGATAACCACTGGTATTCAGCTTCAGCAATGGCCGCGCACATTGGACAGTCCACTACCTCGGTATAGCTGTGTGATTGGTTAAGGCGGGATGGAACTATGTGTAATGAATTGGGACACACAATGGAACTAAGCAGTTGTAGAATATTGGGAAGTGAGAATCCATGTGATTGGTCTCTTCAGAGGTGTCATCTTAAAACAGAAGAGAAATTAATTGAAAGGATGAGGGTATGAGTAGGGTTGCAGTACCATTTGGTGAATTCATTGTGCATTTTGCTGATATTAATTGCCTTTGCTGTTACCGTAAATCCCCGGTCATAAGCCGGCTCCGGTCATAAGCCGGGGGACGAGTTCAGCGGTAATATAGAAGCCAGTTTTAGTGCATTTTAGACTTTTGCAAAAAACCCGGTCATAAGCCGGGGGGCGAGTTCAGACCCCCAACCCCCCCTTACACCCCCTAAAACTAAAAAATCTCACCAATTTTTGAGGAAAATTAGCCATATTTCTATCAATTTTTTATTGAGTTCTTAGAGAAAACACATTGAAATGAACTTGTATGGTAAAAATCGTATATATTAAAGTAATTTTATTTTCTATTGATTTTTATTGAAATTTGGTAAAAAATTACTTAAACTTTTTAAAAACCACAATCATAAGACGGGGGGGGGACTTTGGGAAAAATTTAGAAGCCGGTTTGGGCCCAAAATAGGAAAAAAAATCCGGCTTATGACCGGGGATTTACGGTACTAGCTATGAAAGTTCTTATCTTGCTTCAAGTGCTTTCCTTATATCAGTCAGCCACCACCAACTCCAGCTTTAAGAAGAGGATAGAAGAGAAGTACAATCTAAGGGTGTAGGAAGCATCCACTAAAATAGGGGTGTGGAATTCCAGCTGAAAGGCGGGATTCCGCACTTTTCTATACCCACCCAGACAATTCCCGGGGGGGGGGGAGATATATTTGGGGAGGTGTCTGATCCGACCTCACAATGCATCATACTCAAGGGACAAATGTTCAATACAACTGCACCTCAACACTACCTTGATACTACTGGCGTGGTTGCCATGCTCGCCTCACCTTATCAACTTTGGTTGATAGGGAGGGCCTCCATGTTACATGATGTCACAATCAACAAAAATGTATTGTCACCAAGACACCATTGCTGGTTACTGGTGACTCCAAGTGCTGAAGGAGTGACACTCTCCAGGCCTAGGAACTAAAGCTCCAAGCAGTTGCTTAGAGAATATTAAACATTTGTTCAATATGGGTGAAGATCAAGGTTTCGATCCCATTAGATCTCATCAGGTGTGTACTGAGGTAAAATCAAGGCATGTAATCATTGTTACTATTCTTCCCTAAAGGGCTGTACCATTTAGAGGTATTATATCCAGGTTGGACCTAGAATAAAGAGAAGGGCTGGAGACTCTTGATATATTACTAATAATTTGAGAAATTATTTACATATCCAGTTGGTGATGATACACTATTATGTCCCAGAGTGGACAGCTATTGGGTAATTAATAATTAAACCAGTTTAAGCTGTCTGGACTGAGGGGGGGGTGGAAGGGCCTTGCCAAAGATCACCTAGGGGTCCCGTCCGGTATACAAAATATTTTTTTGAACAGAGCTTCAAGGTAGGGACCTAGATTTAACAGTGTATCTCTGATCTAAAAGTTGGGTGCATCAATTAGATTCAGACCATGAGGCACTTGGGTACGTAATTTTAGTATCCAGTTCCTCTCCAATTTGTTGTGCAGTTTTCCTGCATAAAACTCACAATGCATCATACCAAATAATGAAGTTACTACATGTATCCCAAAATTAATTCTCAAGGTTTAAAGAGGGAATAGCAGCTTAGATTCCCCAGGCATCATAGCCATATTTCCACATGGGTGTTCCCATTATCATTTTCCTATAGTTGAGGTTACTTCCTTGGAGACAGAAAGCTGCCTCTATGGAAAATAGCTCAATGGAGGTTATCCTTAAAGCTAATGAGAAGAAAAATAGAAAGAATAATGCAACCTCATGACCCAGGATGGGCACTGTCTAGTCTATACCGACTTAGATGGTTTGATTATCAGCCAATGAATTAATCCTCATTATTCACTGCGGTCCTCTCGGGGGGGGGGGGGACAGTTGGTACCCAGCTGATAGCTGTTGTCAGTGATAACTGCTGGTTAGTTAGTTAGTTAGTGTTTTACGGCACGTCAGCTACTGGTGATGGCTATTTGTGCCGATAACTGCTGGTAATCAGCTTCAGCAATGGCAGCGCCATCCTCGGTATAACCTGTTTATATATTGACACTTTCTGACAAGCTCTGAAGGGGCATCTTTGTATGTAATTAAGGTTATTTCGTCTAAAATGGAGTGATATTATACCACCTTCAACTTTAGACTTAATTCACTGGAATACAGTAGATCCATATAAAGATTAACCAATTATTCTGATGTCTGAACGCTTTCTCTCGTATAAGCCACGGCTTATACCAGAACCCAAATCAAAATTAGGCTTTTAGAATGGACCCAAAGTGAGGGTGCGGCTTATAGGGGGTGTTTGACACTATAGAATAGTACTAATTTGACAATTCTCAAACCTCAGGTGTGGCTTATAGCTTATTCCAAAGTTGGGGTGCGGCTTATACGAGGGATGCGGCTTATACAAGAGAATTTACGGTACTCCTCAAGGTGCATCAACTCAAATACATGGTATTAGAAGGATTGTACTACCGTAATCTCCCGCGTATAAGACGCGTCCTCTACGCCAAACAAAATGCTGGGGAGTCTTATAGGATTTTTTCAAGTTGGGGGGGGCGTCTTATACGAGGGGTAATTTTTCTATAGAAATGTACTAATCTTACAAATTTCAGCCTTAAAATGTGCGTCTTATATGCGAAAATGCATGTGTTAAGTTTGGGGTGCGTCTTATACGCACAGCGCGTCTTCTACGCGGGAGATTACGGTAGTGATCTTCAGGCCAAGTATGTCCTTTAACAGAGGCGTAGGAAGCAAATCTTCATTGGGGGGGGGCCCCACCTCAACCACCTTGAATTGACAGCTCAAGCATAATAGCGGCTATACATAACTATAAGAAATTTGTATAAAAAAGTAATTTTTGATGAATTTTTGATCTGATTTGAGGGGCAGGCCCCCATTTTCCTATACCATTACTATTTCAATATAATTTGAGATGCAAAGTTTTAGCTTCTTGTTCAATTCATTATGAATTCTTGGCAAATTTTTGGGGGGGGGGCCCAGACATACTCAGGCCCCACCTGCTTTGTGATTGGGAGAGCCCAGGCCCCCCTGCCCCCCCCCCCCTTTTCCTACGCCCCTGTTTAATAAATGTAAATAATATGGGATCAGGTTGTCTTAGATGCCTCTTAATTAAGATGGATGCCTTAGATAATACATGTATAAGCATACATGTATAAGCATATCAAGAGTATTTAGCACATCCTAAACCCCACCCTTATCCACTCCTCAAGTAGAAGGAAATATATCAAAATACATGTAAAGTACATTCTATTGAGAGAACATAGCCTTGTCCAGGAGTAAAGCTTTGAAGGGAAAGTACTATTCTTCACAATGAATCCCTCATTTTAAGGGTGCTTCATTATTTAATTACAACGTATATGGCTTAGCATGTTTCATGTACACATCACTTCTTATACATAAGGTCCTTGATTTGTCTTTTTATTTACTGATATCACATCATGTCTTTCTACAGGTCACCATTCACCAATGTTAAGAGTGCCATAGCTGACGATGAATACAACTGTAATGCTCCGACATACGCCCAAATAAGACACTTTGCACAGAGCCCAGTGGTGCAGTTCAGACATATGCCAATTGCCAAAAATCCCTACATGTCTCCATACCTGGCCCCGGACCACCTACTCCGCGACATGCCTCCAGTCTATTTTCAGGTATTTCCCACTGTTTTTTGTTGTTGTTGTTTTTTTCATTTTTTTCCTACTGTGTAGATTTGTAGAAAAATAGGTTGAATATTCATAAGAGACACTGTTTACAAACAGACTGGCTTTGAAGTCTATTTATTAACATCTCAAAGCCCCTTAGACAAAGAACTCTCTGCAAACTTTGTTTATATGCAGTCAGGTCTAACTTGTCACCCTTTAATCTATCTTTAACCACAGGCAGTTGTGTGCTTTAAATTGACATTTTCATCTCCCTCCTCCAGGCGTGTCACCTGGATCCTATGTTGGATGACTCCATTGCAATGGCTCAGAGACTGCGATCGTTAGGACGGGAGGTCCATGTTAGAGTCCATGATGATCTACCACATGGCTTCCTCAACTTTGTACTTCTGTCACCCGAGGCCAAACGCGGCTCTGACTCCATCATCCAGGACATTCGCCGCATCCTCAAACTTGACGAGGTTGACTGGAATGAATTTGACATGATTTCTGATATGGATGTACAAGATGCAACAACGGCCATGGAGGTTAACGGTAGTGGAGACAGTGTTGATGTTGCATGTACCGCGGGACAAATGAAGGGATCGATGTCTGCATCTAACATCGCTGCTCTTAAAGAAACACCTCCTGTTCAAAGGGAGGGTTCAATGCCGTCTGGATTTCGTGTCGCTCCATGTGCACCCTGTCTTTAATTCAAAACAATGTTAGTGCACTAAAAATAAGTATTTATAATGTGTTTTACTAGCTTTGGTTCACTGAGAATCATAGTAACTGTATATTGAGTACCATAAGCTGCCTATATATATATATATATATATATATATATATATATATATATATATATATATATATATATATATATATATATGCCCAAATTCAGTATATTGCATAATGACATAGCACAAACCATCAAAAGGTAGATAAGTTAATCGTATGCTATAGTATATAGTAGGTATGGATTTTCATGCTCATGAGAAAGACCATGTCACTTCTAGAATACTTAAAGAGTATACAGCCAGGAATATGAATATATGTTAGTGGTGTGGCATGAGAGTGAAGAAGTCCAGATTGTGGGATAGAGTTGTCTTTTACCAAAGAAGTAGAATGTACAATTCACTATAAAATATGTCATTGCCATAGTACAGCTATATCTACCATACTTGATGGAAAAAAATAATGTAAGGCCACACCAGAAAAATAAATTGGTCAACGGATTTCCCTCTCCATATTTTCGGAAATACAAATATTTTTTTTACTTTGAAAAAAATCTTGTCTACGGATTTTGCTCGCTTCACTTTCTATAAGTTTTCTCTTTGTGATGTTTGGCAAAAAAAATTTAAAATAAAAAAATTTCGCTAGCCTCACTTTTCCAGCAAGGAATCCATTGGATGTCAAAAAATTCTTAAAAAAAATAAATAAAAATTTCGCTCGCTCGCACCATTTTTTCAAAACCAAAAACCGTAGACCAACTTATTTTTTTTGGTGTGGCCTAATCCTCTGTTAGGTTTTGAAATAGGGGGAACTATGACAATTTTTAGTCCAAACATGGGGAAGAAAAGTGGGTCATTAGGTTGTATATACTTAATACCTTTAATGTTATATATATATCTGTCTAAATACTTTTAGAAGATTTCAAGGTTTTCTCATATGTTAGTTTAATTTCAATTGAATAGTTTGTGATACATTATTACTCTGCTGGACCACCCAAAGGTGCTTTTATTTATAATACAGCTTGAGTCATTTCATTCAGGTAGCAATAAACTTGACATTTGTAGTTTTAAAGAATGGAATGTAGGAAAGTAAAACTTAGTTATTTATTGTAGGACTAGTAACCTGTGTGCCATTGGTAGCTGTACCCAACATTATACACCAAACACCTATATATGATTGATATTATTTTGATGAACAAAGATTATTCTGTTATTCAAAGCATAGACCAGTGCAATTTCTCTCCCCATGGGTATACACTACTGTTATTGAATTGTATTCCCTGGAATACAATTCATTCACATCTAACAGTCCATGCTAGAATTTTGTCCAAATCGTACTGAGTGACCTCAAGGCCCCCATGCACCTATAATTCAACTTGATAGCTTATTGGGAGTGCTCAGCCGTGACCAGGCAGTGCACACGACCTCCACACACCTTAGAGTCCACAAATTTATGCCTCCTTGTCATTAACCATGGCAATACAATTCATCTCAGCTATGCTGAGCAAATTTCCTTGAATTATCATTAACCCATCAAATACACGACTCCTCGTCTAGTTATTTCATAGCTAAAAAGCATATACACAACATGTGTCCAATGAACTTGCGGAAAGCTAGATTTGAGATTCACAACCGTATTTCATAGGGAACTTAGCAAAAAGGCTCTCATTGTATTTTTTGATCTTGTAGCTTATGTGTCTGTGGTGGGTACTTTTATGTGGTATGTACAATATACCAGGTTGCAGAAGTATCATACCCAGGCACTTATTATATTTCACCTAAAGTACATGTAGTTAGTACCCTGGATATAAGGTCATCCTGCTTATAAGGCACACTCTGACTTTTAAAGAAATTATGAAGGTGCACCTGTGGGTTTAAGTTTTATTTTATGGCTTGTAACCTCATGTGTAAAGTGTACCCTTATTTTGGGAGCCTCTAGAAGGGGCTCTGTTCACATGCAAGCTACACCTGATATGTGGGGCACTACAGTAGAATTTACTCCGTATCCATAGACAAAAATGTACAGCTTAAATATTTTTCGGTATGCACACTCAGTCAAACAAGTAGAATTGTTTTTTTTTGTAAATTTACAGAGATCATATCGTTGGTATAACCCTTGTTTCATAGCTCAGTTGTGCTCACCCTTATGCCCAAACTGAGATAGGCATGTTTGCCTTTATGTATTGCATGGTTTTCAGTTGTAGGATCATTTTAATAATTATGAACTCAGGTCAGAATCTACTAAATCTTGAATACATGTATGTACTCAGTCACATAGATTGATTTCAGCCTTAGTACTTGCAGAGTCAAGATGGATTTTACCGTAATCTCTCGCGTATAAGACGCGTCCTCTACCCCAAACAAATGCCTTGTGCGTCTTATAGGATTTTCTAAAGTTAAGGGTGCGTCTTATACGGGGGGTAATTTTACTATAGAACAGTACTAATCTTACAGATTTTAGCATTAAAATGTGCGTCTTATACGCGAAAATGCATGTGCTAAGTTTAGGGTGCGTCTTATACGCGCAGCGCGTCTTCTACGCGGGAGATTACGGTAATCAGAGTTCAGACAGATGTTAATCAAAGTTTACCATATGCTTCAATTTGAAGCTTTAATGTAGGTTCTGTGATATATGCAAACTGAATGATGGTTTTATTCTCTGAGCTATTAAGTTGTAAATAGAAAATTGAGCAGACTGCAAGAAATTAGTTAGTCCTTGTGTAGCTCAGACACTGTGTACTGATATTTTGTATTCATATCCACACATAACAAAGTACAGTCTACGATGTATTGCAGGGGTACACACTAACACTGGCCCGGTGGCCAATGGCCAGTAGTTTTGGCTGCGGGCCAGTGATTATTTCTAGATTTCCTTTGAAGTTGGCCATTTGGCTATTTGAAAATACATTGCTCTATACCAGAATACTGGCCCTGGTGGCCAAAGGCCCAAAATGTTAGTGTCTACCCCTGTATTGGATATGATTTTTCCCATAAACAAACCCAAAGGGGTATTAAATAGCTGCAAAAAAAGGGCTAAAGTAGTACCATTTAATAGTTTAGGTACCAGAAGCTGTAAGTGTCTAGTAGGTAAAAAGAAAAAATATAGGATGTGCTTACCCCTCAGGCCAATAAAAATCAAACATTCCATGTGAAAATCAAAAGCTATGATCAACATAAGACATATGATCTGAATTTTTCTATGTGATACCAGATTAACGGTTATTTTTGGGCATTATAATGTAAAACCAGGTATGATAATATCAACTAACTTGGTAGTGATAGATTTACCCTATTTTCTGAAATAAATATAGACAGAAGAAGAGGCAAACAAACATTTTGCATGTAAACCTGTTTCACCTATACCTTACCCATTAAAACTATATTTGCATGCCAATACAGAGCCTCTATTTAGAAGACCTCTAAGAAATAATGTATGAAATGCTTAACTTCAGAAAGGAGACCACCCATGTCCAACCTATGAAGTGTACTCAAAGGGTCCCATGTATGCCTGACCTACCATGTAACTTGCTCTTAAGTTGACCTCAGTCATGAGCCAAGGTTAGGCTTTGGTTCCACATTATTACACATATGATCTTAGATCTATTGTAATTAACCCTTGTCATATCATATGCTAGGGGTAGATGTCGAGCAAGTTGTTAGAAACTGATTTTGGTCTAAAATCCCCCAATAATCAGCCCCTGGCCATTTTCCTATGATAATACAGGAAAAAGTTGAAAGACCGGTTGTAGGTTTAGTAGCACCCACAAAATAGACGGTTCTGCTAGTGACCGGTATTATTTAGGAAAGGTTCAAAGAACAATTAAGATTATGGTAAAAGCAATAAGTACAGTTCTGTATGCCTCCAATAGAAGTGAACAAAAAAGTCCAATGGAGGGCAACATCATTATTGCAGTGAACAGAAAAGTCCAATGGAGGACAACATCATTATTGCAGTGAACAGAAAAGTCCAATGGAGGACAACATCATTATTGAAGTGAACAAAAAAGTCCAATGGAGGACAACATCATTATTGCAGTGAACAGAAAAGTCCAATGGAGGACAACATCATTATTGAAGTGAACAAAAAAGATAGACAGGTTTATAGGCGGTTAAAGGAGTTGAACTCTGGCCTACATTAGGCCAAGAAAAATAAAAGCTGTGTTTCCAGTAACATAGCTCAAAGTGCTAGGGTCGGTAGGTTGGATTTTTTTTTTTTTTTTTTACATTTATATAGGAAATGTTAGGGCACATATCAATGGATGTATCAAATTCTTTGATTTCATTGTAAAAAGGATGAAAAAATGGCAATTATGAGAGAGGAGAAGAACTAGAAAAGGATACAAGAAAAAATTCTCAAAAAGTAATGAAAATTTCTTTAAAATATGAAAAAAAAAGAGACAAAATTCTTCAAAATAAAAAAAAAAGGGTCTTTTTGCCCCTGTTTTGCTAGGGTCGGTCGGGTTATTGGAAACACACCTTTTTATTTATTTGGTCTTATGTGTCTATCAATCTATGACTGTTAAGTCGGAACAAAAAAAGTGTGCTAGGTCTCCTTAAAGTCACTTAGTCATAAGATAGACATGTATAAGTGTTCATGTAGCTATATGTAAGGAGGTATAACATGGCTGTATATGTATACTCATGTCAGCACCTAACAATTGATTTTAAAAAATATATATCAAAAGTCCCAAAGCTTTACAAGCAAGTCATATTCATTTATGACATGTATAGTCAATGAACTTGCTGTAATATTGATAACATCACTGCTACCAGTATATGATTCAATCTGATGTCAATAATTTATCAGTGTCTATTATACAACCTATAGTCTGAACTTTGAGTTTGTTATTCAAAAGAAATATATATATACAGGTACCAGGTAATTATCTATGAACACTGCCCAGAACACTCTCCTAATACTTTGCTGAGAAAAGGTCACCAAAATGTGGTCAGCTATAGTATATCTGCTTCCAATATGTCATTGTCACTGTCTGTTGATGTAAATGTATTGTCATGTTTAGGAGGATCTGTGTATGGCAAGACTTTGGTGTACTGTAGTTACTCTCGTATAAGCTGAGGCTGAATGCGCCTCATAAATCCTCCCAAACGGGAGATAGGCCTTGTAGTTGGGGTAAAATTACATTAATACTAAACTGGTCAAATTCAACCTAAAGCTGCACCTTTAACTCACGGTGCATTTCATCTTATAATGCAGGATATCTTATATGCGATATGCCATAATCTCCCCCGTATAAGGCACAGCCTGTGTATAAAGCGCACCTAGAGTTTTGGAAAATTCTCAAAAAAAAAATGAAAAATTCATAACTTTGGTTCTACTGAATGAATTTACAAAATTCAAAAACCTATGGGTAGCTTGGGCCCCATTTTGTCCTATTATGACCAAGGGGACATGTAAGATATCAAAAGAAAGGTCTTGGTATCCCCCTTGTGGATCCAATGAGAACTTAAAAAAAAACGTATAAAACGCGCCTTATATGCGGAAGATTACGGTACCGTAGATTTTCTTGTATAAGCCGCATCCCTCATATAAGCTGCACCCTGAGTTAGAGAAAGCTATAAGCCTCAACAAGGGCTTGAAAATTGGCATTTCAGTACTATTTCATAGTGGAAAATAACCTCCTATAAGCCGCACCTGGACTTTTGGCCATTTCTATACGCCTAATTTATATTTTGATTGTGGTACTAGCCACGGCTTATACGAGAGAATTTACGGTACTACAGAAATTATGATTCATGGGTACTTTCATATGGATTCAGACTATGTGTACATCTTTACTTAAAGGTCTAACTTTTAGAAATGGCTCCACAAATATGTGATGTTTCCATTCGACCATATATCATGGCCATAATCTGTTCTGACAAGTTTTTGAATGTATAAAACTTTACTTATCATCAGTGTAAATGAGTATTGAAAATGAGAAGAACCAAAGTGAACACTTTCAGTTTATTTCATGTCAAGTGTAAGAACTAGGAAGCTACATGCATCTCCACATTGGAGAGTAACCCACCTACAGTTAAAAGAAACCATTTTCACATTGGATTCTTTTTAAACTAACAGAGGTATAATGCCAAAAGGAATAGCTTGTAAAAAGGAAAAGGGTGTGGCAAGCACAAATTGATTGTCCTGCTGGCACGGGTGCATGCTGATTTTAGTTGTTTTTGCCCTTTTTGTCCCCTGAATTTGTTATTTGCTTTAACTATTGATTAGTACCTATCTGTGATTATGTAAAATGTCTTTATACACGTGTATACATTTATGTTGCTATTTTGTACCACATTCTATGGTACTAACTATAGACCATGAAAATCCTGGAATGTGATTCATGTGATATTTCTGTACTTCATAGGTAACAGTTTTAACTTGTTTAGATTTATATGAATATGCAAATATAAAGTGAATTATTTGTAAAGTAACTGATTTTATTCACTAGAGTTAACAATGATATGGAAAAGGCACACCTTAATTGGTATATCAACAGAATTTATCATTTTCTTTCTAGACCGTTTTATGGTTTCAAAGTTACCGGTAAGTAATATCTGTATAAAGAAATTATGTAAGGGCATATCGACCTCATGAATATGTATCAAGGATCTATTGATAATCTCTTCTCTGTTGTGATTTATGCTTAAATATACATTTTCAGTCCCCACAGATGATGTAAGTACAGGACTTGTCAAATGATTGATACACAAAACAGTCAATAATTCACAAATAAAGACACATGCATATGAATTTAACTGATCCACTTGTTATTCTTGCACAGGTTTGAAGCAGTGATAATCATCCTATGCAGAGTACACAATTCAAAAGAAACATTCATGACTGTTTCACTTGAATCTTTTAAAAGAACTATAAAAAAAAATCTTGCCATCTGTATAGTATATGGAAAAGATAGTTGATTTAAGAATAAAATTTATCTGTGCATTTAAAAGGAAAACAAACAGAAACGCAATATTTGTATAAGATTTCTGGGCAGTATTAGCTGTCATAAATTAAAGACAATGCCAATTCCAGTTGTTGGTCTGGGGGAGACTTGGAAATTCTGAAAGTCAATTTCCGGGCCGATTTTATATCATTTTCATTAATTAATTTCAGTGTCAAATTGGTTAAAAGTGGGGGGGGGGGGTCTCAAGGCATTAGCTTGGGTCATGCTGAGGGGCACACTTTCTTTCTCAGTTTGCAGGCACCCTAAGTGTAAAATACAGGACAGAGATAGAATATTAGAATTGGCCTATCCCAGAAAAAAAACTCCTTTGAGGGTTTGTCGGTGACCTTTGGAGCCACAGGATTTCTCAACCCTCTCCCTGTGGGCGGCCTGTGACTCACAGGACTTCTCAACCCACTTCCCAGACAATTTGAAGGTCTAATGTCTGTGGGCAGTGCTAGGCGTCCTGGGGAGACACAGAGCTTCTCCATCTGCCCCCCACACCCTTTGAAGTACTGTGGGCGGCCTGGGGAGTCATATTTACGTCATATTTTGATTGTTTTTTTTATAATACACATTGGGCTGTGTACAAATGGCATCATGCTTTTTTGGACCATTTTTGACCCCCCCCCCCCCTCCCCCCCCTTGTCATGTTTTTTGCCATTTTTTCAATGCCGAAGGTATATGGAAAATGAATTCTGTCATGCCTGGCAGAACCCCCCCCCCCTCCCCCCTGCTCCATGACGTCATCTGTACACAGCCCCCATGTAGAAACAACTACAGAAAACATGTGTATAATCCTCCCATGTTTAATTAAGTGAACTCCATTCATCCTGATGAGCTCTCTATAATGTAGTCACCTTTGGAAAGAAGAAATGGTGACCACACTAGAGAGAGTTGGCTGTATAAGCATTTTACAGTACTACCGATACCAGGGTAGTCTGTCATAAAGTGTATTTCACTCTGCATGTCATCCATCCACTAAAGAGCCCATATTTTTCACTTTTATTCAATTAAGTTTGATACTGCATTTTCATGTTCCCTTGTGTGCATGACTTAAATTGGTACTGGCAAAGTACCATAAGATGCGTCTTATACGTGAGGTTTTAGTTTTACCTTGATCTGCAAGGGGGACACCAAGACCTTTCTTTGGATATGTTACCCCCCCCCCCCCCTTAGTCTTAATAGAACATAAAGGGCTCCAGGGGTGTCTGGGTGGCCATATCTACACATAGCTTTTTGAATTTTTAAAATCCCTTCAGTAGAACAAAAGTTATTTTTCCTGGTCATATTCTCAAACTCTAGGTATGTGTCTTTTACACGGGCTGTGTCTTATATGCGGGAGATTACGGTAGTTATCGATGAGCATTCACCAAAAAAGATATAGTAAGCATCTGCAAGTTATTTGCTCCCACTACTGCTCCATGAGCCCTAAATGCTGGTTACAGAAAATCCCCTTATCATCGGTGTCTCTCCCCTTTTGATGAACTACCCTTGAACATGCAAACTGTAGTGGGCAAGCAAACCTTTAAATCCAAACTCAAAATGCGTCTTAAGACCAACCTTAAGGGCCAGGAAAAAAACTCCTGAAACAAAGGAATGGGAACTAGTCTATCCCTGCTCCTAATCTTTTTACCCATCTAATTTTTGGGGGACCCCCGATATAATATATATATATATATATATATATATATATATATATATATATATATATATATATATATATATATATATATATATATATATATATATATATATATATATATATATATAACCTACCTATGAAACTTGGCTTCTCTCATTCATCTTGTAAATTCATATTGTAAATACCTTATTTTTCCTTTCACCCGTCTGCAACCTTGCAGTGAAATGAGAGTTATTACCGTTCTACTGATTATAGCATTCTATGTTATGCTTCCAATTTATCCAGTAACTTGCATTTATATGCAGGGATGAAAGTCACTGAAGCCAAAAATCCCTGAAATGCTCTATAAGAACCAATCTAAATATAGGGGTTTGGGACTTGAAAATCCCTGAAATCAGAGAAATCCCTGAAGACTTCCATCCCTATAATATGTAATTTTGCTCCAAAAGTTTTGCCAGGCAGATAGATCGTTTTGTTTTTTAGATGAATGACTATAAGGAAAATAAAAATAAAAATTAGGGACGTTACTGTTTCATCCGACCTACATAAAGTATTATACACACTGTAGTACAACTCAATACAGATCAGATTTTTGTATGAATCATCATTGTGACTTTTATTCTAGACTCCTGTACACAAGCATATTCTTTGTTTTCTGGGAAAAAATAATGCATACAAAAATGACCCTGTTTTATGCCTTTCATCACAATATACAAAACATTCATGTCGCTATGTCATGGCTTAAGCTAAGCGAACTGCAACTTTCTGCAGTTGGCAGCAGCAAAGGGGGGAACAATAACAGAACCGGACACAGCGACAAACTAACATCATCAGTTAATACAGATAAGCATTGACTTCACAAGATCGCTTCAACAAGGTTTTTGTTATATATATTTATCTTCAGTTAATCTCTGAGATAGGACAGAGAAAGGTGGTTGGCAATGGCACATTATGAACAAATCATACATAGCAAAGTAGTGGTATTTTCTCATACCCATTTCAGTTATCATTTCTTCTATTTGGAGCTTATGAACTGAGCATCTTCTGTATAATATCAGGAGGGTGGCCTCCACCATAGACCACCTGATGTGCAGTTTGAAAGCAAATATTTGGTGGAGTACAATACATCGGCATGGTAGGAGAACATAGACAACAGTTCACAAATTTACAATGATTTCTAGACTTCCCTTTATAAATTTGCCTCCTTAATGTATCTGTAAATATTATTTTAGAAGCATGTAACATGCCTCACTCTGTGTGTATGCCATGTACATCTATAGGAGAAGTGAGAATTAGGAAGGTGGACCAGACCTTAACAACAAACATATAATAATACTCCTTTAGGAATACTAAACCATCAGCCACCAATGTGTACACACATCTAAAACACTCACATGGAAACAATTTAAATTTTGCCACTTGATAAAATTGTATCATGGCAAGTGTGGTGTCCTTACACTCTCCAAAAAAGATAACATTCAAATGACATCTAGATAATAAATTTGTATTTCACATGATAATTCAGAGGCCTTTCCATCTTGCTTGACTAAATAAGATGGACTTTGAAAATGGCAGGTTATGAGTCCAATTCAGGACTGACTATTATAGACATTGTATAATGTTGCCTAATGATAGTACCAAAACATTCCTCCAAGGGTTATATGTGGCAAAACAGATGCGGAATTATGAGATATATACACCTTTTTATCTATCAGGCTTTGGAACTTTTACACTACTACTGAGGATGTATTTCATTCTATCATCTTTTTTTTTTATCTGTATCATGAGCCATGACCTCTTAGAAGTTCAGGATTATGTACCTCATAGGTTGTTTGATGTGTCTTCTTCAGAGGTAATACCATTTCAGGCCTCCTGATAATTTGATATGATGACCCAAGTGCATGAGGTCATATTAGTGAACTTGACCTGTTTGGTCCTTACCCTAGTTACAAGCCTTGTAAGGCACTCCCATACCCTGGTTACGGAATCACCAGTTATTTCCGTTACACTTCCATGCAAATGCAGCACATGGTGAGACCTTCATGTACAAGTATAGAGGATTGATAGTTATTTCTGTTGTACTCAAATAGATGCTACCCTAAACAGGGGAGCCAACCTTTAAAAATTCTTTTTTTTTTTAAATTAGCTTTTCATACTCTCTACAATAAAAGTATACAATAATAGAACAGTCTATTATATCTAAAACGAATTCAACAAATTGGTTTGTGTGCGTAAATTGTATTAGTGATTTATAACAAATGTATAGGCATTTTGGATAGTGATTAAGTGAAAGAAAAACATGGTAGCTCAAACTCATAAAGGGTTCCAAATTCATGTCATAGTATATATTGGTTGGCAGCCCTGCTTCAGGTGCAAGTGCAGAGAATTAAATGTTACTTCTGCTCTTAATTGCAGTCACCTTCAGGTACACATTACAACCCACTGAAGAAGCACTCATTTTATTTACCTTATGTTGAACTATTTATAGTATATGGATTCTCTACATGTATACACATATATACATTTCACAGCACAATGGGAACAAAAATCTCCTCCTGAACTTAAAGTGAACATGAGATGGGCTGAAATCAAATAATATTTTAAGAGGTTACCTTTAGTCTAACTAAAATTATGAAATATGACTTAGCCTGGATGAATTGCCTACTATCTTCCAGCTAATTTAAAGTATTTCACATAAGATAAGAAAAGGAGGTTGGTATCATCTTACCACTGACCTGCAGAGTAACTCTTCCTCTAAAAAAGTACAAAATATTCTATTCTATTGACCATCTTGTCAACTGAAATTTTCAAAAAAGGACAAAACCGTTTCCAGCAAAAAGTGTAAAAAAAAGCATACAATTCAGCATATATATCTGTATCTGAATGTTTTAGTAAAGAGCTACTTTAATAGGACCATTTTAATGCACCTTGGTAACATGCATTATTCATTTACACATTTGGTAGCATTCCAATTTATCTCTTACTTCCAAAATGCTGATGATGATCCGCTTTGATTAAACTTAGATATTTAATCTTTATAAATGAGGCATAAGTGAATACTGTTCATTAATCGGGATCAAAAAATGATTAACACCTGCTGTTTAACAACAGTACATACACAATGATAGGATACAAACAGGAATTGTCTAGGTGGATTTGATTTACATACAATTGCCGGATCAGGGTAATAACCTGACAGAAATACTAACCTGTTTGTTGAACTGGTATTTGCAAGTGCTTTGATTTTTTACACAATAACAAAGCATAAACACAAATTGCATACTAGTGTATGACATTGCTAGTGGGTATGTTTGTCAGCATAACAGTAGGGGATTATACATTATGTACAAAATATTGATTCACCCTGTTCGGCTGGGGTGCCGAGAGTATCCACTTCACAGCAGACACCTTACCCTTTTTACCTTCGAGACGGATTCAAGTTAGCATTAATCAAATCAACTCCTTGCTGACCTCTGAGAATCCATCACTTTAAAGTAGCCTTGTAAATAATTTGTCATATAAGATGTTACAAGGTGGGGCTTGCATTTTAGAATTTGTAGTTTACGACCTCATAATATATATCATCAAACAGTACTTTAAGAGTTCAGGCCTATGTACATGTTCTTTTAATGTTAGAAACAGAATGTAAGACTACATGGCCAGAATTTTTTCAAAATGGAGCAAAGTGTAAAAGATTTCTTTTGTGTATGCAAAATTCTTTTTAACCTGCTAGAAACACCCTATTGTAACACTTGTCTGGCACTGAGTACCAAGTCAATCTCAGCCTAGCCTTGCTCTTTCTATCAAATTCTTCTCTATCAAATTCTTCCAACACCATTAACTTACCTGATAGGTCCAGTGGGGTTTGGTTCAGTTAGGTGCATGGCTAACAGAGCTAGGCTTGGTAGAAGTAGCAGAGTGAAGGTTGGCACTTACTGTGTGCTCTACTGCTGTTTCTTGCGATGACTTGCTGAGTATTTCAACACCCACTTTTCTCCCCTTCATCCTCTATATTCATAAACAATCTTGGACTGGTCCAAAAATCTGTACAACAAACCAGTATTATATATACACAGACAGCTCTGCCTACTTGGGGTATCATCTACAGGTGCCCTGCTGGTCTCACCCTCCTCTTCTAGCACCAAGACATAGATGACGAACACTGCAGCCACCTATGTCTGACCTCAACAAGTCTTTGCACAACACATAAAGGTTTTCCTATCCATATACATGTAGCAGTATTTCACTTCTTCAAGAGAATTAGTTCTGATCGCAGGTGATGTGGTCAGAACTGACTTCCGCCCGGCATATTTTTGGTTACTTCTTTGGAGCCAGCCAGTATGGCACCAAAGTGTATATTTTGTGGAATATAATTCGCAAGATATGGTAGCAGTACTTGCACCATGGCAACTTCTTTTTGGTGATTATGAGTGTGTTTCACTTGCTGTAATATTTGTCAGGTCGTTTTGGAAACGAACCAAATGTATGACTCAAATGTCAAAAGGAAAGGAAGACCAGATAATATGTGTTCACATACATATATAGATATATATTTCAGTAGGATATATACATGTGGAAGTGTGTATCTGCTGCTGGTTTGATTGGGTCAGGTGAGGGTTTGCACATACTTATGGCAAAAATCTAATAGTCATGTCACATGATAGGTCAGTGGCCACTAAGTGGCACAAATAACAAATGGGTTCTGAATTGATTGCTCACAACCTTGCACACCACTGAGTGGTGATTTCTATTGTATTGTAAACAATCCCTCCTTATAGGTGCCATTTACCTCTGTATACATGATAACACAAATAATCCAGTAATCCCCTTCATTTATCAAGTCTTTTCTCTGGCACCTATCCCTCCAAAATGAATGTTGCGAGACAAGTAGCAGAGAGAATCTTAAAAGGATTCTGTCAATTCCATCAAGCCATTCAGTCCATGGCATTTCAATGTTGTACAGGGGCCAATGGCTCATCAAACACAGAAAATTACCTAGGAAATGGCACACATGACAGCAATGTCTCACAACCTTGTTGACTCTTTGTAACCAGAGAGGCTACCATATCATGTCACATACAACATATGGCCAAGATTTGGCTCTACAAATGAGGCAGGTATGTTGCTGATGAAAAAGGAAATGCTATGGTTTTTCTTGAAACAGTCTGTAACATGCTGGGTAAATGTTATTACAAATCCTTCTTTCAGTTCAAGAAATTCTTTCCAGGATAAGCTTGTCTTCACTGCAGCTTCCTAGCAAGCAGCTGCTTGTGTTCCAGCTAACAGCATTTTCTCTTGAGAAGCTTCTGTAGGGTAGCTACCATCTAACTGTAATGCCAACTTTGCTAGAACATCATGAAATAACCTTGGACAGTGGCCATCAAGATTTCCTCATTTGAGCTGATTCCATTCTGGGTATCTCCCTCAATTTCCTATTTGGATACAACCTTTGGCTAAGGAAGTGATGCAATACTTATTCAACCAGCAGAACACTGTCCAAAGATGTTTGGAACTGATTATGAAGGTTTCTTATCAGGACCTGGTTCTCTTCCTGAAATTGCTGATGTTCTTGCGACCTCAAGTGGCACCATGGGTTCAGTCCAATCCTGAGTCTTCATCAGAAGTGTTCAAGTTGACTGTTTCAGGTGGGTTCCCATTATGGACTGCAGAAACACCTCCCTGAAGGTGGCCTATCACCTGCCTTGTGTCAGCATTGATGATTTGCCCATCTTGTGTCACAACTATAACAAGAAACAAGGTGCAAATGAGCCAAATATAAATGAAAGATTTGAAGGACAAGAGAAGGCTTCATCCAATACACACAGACAATTCTACTTGTATTCGTCATATTTTATGATTTACAATTGAAAACAACCTATTAGGGGTTGAAAGATTTTCATTTTCTACTTCTGCATATCTGGTATTTGATGGTCAATGATGGAATCGTCTAACTAATTCAAGTGTTTAGCAAGCATTTAGCAAGTTTTTATACTTACTTGACCCAGGTGGGAGCATGATAGGTTGTGGTGTGGTGGATGGTGTAGAACTTGGTGTGTCCCCATGTTGTGAGGTGGGTGAATCCCGTCCTGAGTTTGGTTGGGGGTCAGTGGGTGTTGACGGTGTGCTGGTAGGTGTTGATGCATCGGGGCGGGGCTGAGGAGTCAGACTAGCAATATTGTCTGGCCAGAAGCGCTGCACAGGACGGTTGGTAGTTTTGGCCTTCTTCACCTTGGCTTCCGGTGGATTTGATGCATCAAGCATGGGCTGCAGAATTCGCCGTCGAGCATTGATGAACCTGATGAAATACAGATTTACTTTTAGTAGTAAGTAAATAATCTCATGGTGGTTCCAGGCACAGTCCAAGTCCTATTGGGTGTAAGCTGGACTGGAGCTGGTTTCTTACAACATACACTGATAAGAGTTGATAAGGTGGAACCAGCTTGTACCTGGAAGTGGTTGTTATCCAGGGACATGGTGCCCATCATACCATGCTTTATCAGTGTGTTTTGCCACTTTTAGAAGAACCAGCAAAATTCAAAATGGCAGATCCCCTGGGCGTGGGTCTAGAATCCTATAGGCACAGTGCCCATGAGGCACGAATATGGCTACCTGAATTTATCTAGGGATGCTATTTTTGATTATAACCTTTTCGTAACCCAGAGTTACAGCTTAGAAAAAATAAAAGAAACAAGCTGAGGTTATGCCAAGTTAGTACTGTTCTGTAGTAGATATACACCACTTATAAGACCCATCCTGAGTCCATGATCATTCTATATTGTGCAGTAGGCCTCTCACATATAAGCTGCAGCGTATACACAAGGTATTACATGTAGTATTAAAGTTAAACTAATATTCATTCTAACAGAAGCATCTTCCAGTGGCACACATACTATGTATTTACTTTAAATCAATCCTGTAGAATTAGTGCCGAAGATATGGCTACTTATTACTCATTTGGAATTCATAGTTATATCTTATTATTTTGCAATTTACTTACTAATCGAGGTTATAAAGGATACATCTTTAAGCAACCACTTGAGTAAAGAAAGGCATCTTACCAGTTATTTACTTGTAATAATGATAGGTTGGTCTGGCCAGCAATGGTTCGCTTCTCATCTTCCGTTGGATATGGATGCTGAAAATATCACATATGCAATATAATGTCTGGAAAATGGCCCTCTTTTTACTAAATAACCACATTTTACCTATGAGTATAAAGAGAGCCCACACAGGATATCCCAGAAGCAGATATGCAGACAGGTAAAATTAAACTCACCACTATATGCTGAAAGAGCCAGGACTTCATGACTTGTGTGGCCTGCTTTGGTAATACCCCTCTCTTGTTTTTCTTTTTGCCGAGGTAGTCCTCATCGTCTGACAGGTCCATAGCATTCATAACCATTGGCGATACTGCAAGAATTAGATATCCATTTTATTTCTCCCTTGGCAATAACCTCAAACCAAAATAAATTTGAGCTGGTTTAATATACAAGCTACAAATCATATTTGGCCACAGTAAAATTTGTGTGGTTATTTACACATATGGAATACCATCAGTATTGCTTAGCAAAGTCCTTACCTGACACGTTTTGTGAAGAGGATGGGGCAGATGGCACCCCAATCTGAGAGAGTGGTGTACTGCCATGTATAACAGTGGCAGACTGTGGGGACCCTCCTTGTTGGTTGTTGTTTACATTGTGAAGTTGCTGAAATATAGGAAAAATGTAGAAGTTGAAGTTTAGGTACTGTTCAAAGCATAATTTGATGTATCTCTTTGTCATCCTATGAAAATATCCCACATGTTATAAAGCTACATTTTGTGGGATATTATTCTATATTCTTAGGATATTCAATAGATTTTGAGCTTCAAACAAATTCAAACAGACCCTTACCCCTGAAGAAAAATAAAAGTGTATAAAAGAGATCTAATACATACCTGTATGGGTTGTGCTACTAATCCCTGTGGAGTCTGTACCATCTGGTATATGGTGCCACCTGACACAATCTGACCCTGACCAAGTGCTGCCATAGGTGGTGAGGTTGGATTACTTGGCTAAAAACAAATCAAGATAACATCTCAATAAACCTCAAAAACATGTCTTTGTCAAGTAATCTTTGGGACTGAAAGGTTAAAAAAAATCACAAAAATATTTTTAAACAAAAGACATCACAATGTCAAAAGGCGTATTAAGCAAGCGGTTTCAGAATCTTTACTACGAAAATTGCCTGGAGCATGCTGCTGAGTGGTTGCCAGCACTTGAAATCATCTTATTTTATTCTATTAAGAAGTGTCATAGGCAGTACAGAAAGAGTAGATGTGGAGTGAACAATTGATATTGCCCTGCCTGTCTGCCCCCTCTAACTCTGCTATTAACTGATAGATTGGAAAATGGGATAAGGTCTATAGGGCAGATGAATGGGCAATTAAAATCTGTTAACATTAAGACCTACCTGAGTAGGGCTGCCAAGAGGTGGTGTTGTACAGGGGTCTACAGGCGGCATGTCACTGCGGAGCAGGTTCTCGCTCTGTAACTTGCCCTTGAGACATGAGATGTAGCGTGTGCAGAAGTCCTTACATAAGTCATTCACCTTCTCCAACTCCAGCAGATGGATCCGCAACACCTGGATGGCCTTAACCATCTGTATATGAGAACAGAGAATTGGTATTTCAACATTTTCTAAATAGAGGCCCCCTTTTTAGCTACAGCCATCAGAAAGTGGGCCCTCAGAAGGTGGGGTATCTTAGAGGAGATGGGCCTGAGAAGAGCTACTCTGGCCTGTGATTTCTATAACTGCGCTAGAAAATAGTTGTCCCCACTGTATACAATACATAGAACATGAGTATGTGATGTACAATTTGTTTGTAAACCCTCACCAAATCTGCTTTCAAAAGGATAACACAACCTATTGATGTCATATGTGAATTCATACAAATTTACAACCAAATACATAATACCTTACTTACCAGATTATCTAGCTCAGGATCATCAGAAAAGAAAGGCTTGCGGTCCTGCTCCTGGTGGTGGACAAAGGCTTGGATGTCGACATCAAAACTGTCCGAGGACGGACAGTCAGGCGTCTGTGTTGCCTGCTCACATTTTTCAAAGAGAAGTGCCATCAAAGGGAACAGTGGATGTCTGCAAAGAAGAAGGTAAAAAGCTTAATAAATTGTAGTGTTTGGTATTTTTCAAAGCCCAATTAATCCCTAATAGAAATAGAATTCAGATATTGCACTATTTGATAACTACAGTAATCTCCCGCGTATAAGACGCGTCTTATACAAGAGTTTTAGTTCTCCCTGGATCCTCAAGAGGGACACCAAGACCTTTATTTTGATATGTTACACTCCTCGCAAGTCATAATATGACATAAGCAGGTGCATGGAGGTCCTGGGGACTCTGGCTATACATAGCTTTTTGAATATTTGAAATCCAATCAGAAGAACAAAAGTTATGAATTTTTTTATTTTTCTCATCAAATCCTAAAACTCTAGGTGCATCTTATTCCTCAGTAGAAGGTTGTCGCATGGGCGCAGCCATTGCTGGAGCTTGTTTAATACCAGCGAGTTCTACTGATAACACCTATCAGATGGGTACCAGTTGGCCCCCGAGAGGACCACAGTGAATAGTTGGTGTCATTTCATTGGCTGATAATCGAACCAGCTAAGTCCATATAGGCGGGCTGCGTCTTATACGCGGTAGATTGCTGTCTGTTGAATACCTTATACATCCTGCAAAGCATGCAACTTAAATTCTCTCAAATGTATACCTATGGATAGCAAAATTAGACCTTAAACTTTAACAAGTTAAGCTTCATATAGATTTAGTACTCAAAGTGCCTTTTAAAATACTTTTAAATCTCTGTAAGTGGGTCCATATTATCCAGGCTGAGTTAAACAAAGCCATTGTCTAGCTATCAGGCTAATCCCCTGGCACCACAGCTAAAACAATGGAGAGGTAATAGTGTGATTAAGATAGGTGCAGATGCAGCTGATCACCCTTATATTCCCCTCCTTCCAGCAGAAAACAATGGTGAATGATAAGAGATGACCCACAATTCTATGCTTAATTCAAGATGGCTGCTGAGGGGCAGCCATATATTTGATTTCAAGATGGCATACATATATGGCTATGTTCCCTATACAAAACTCACCTGTAAATGGCTTTTTTGTCATTTTCTAGTGCTGCCTCAGCCTCCTGTAGCTGAGTAGCACTGACGGGTGGTGCAGTTACCAGGTGGGTCGTTGTGCTGCAGGGTAAAGAATAAAACACACTTAGACCCTGCAAAATACTATGTTAGAACCTTACAGAAAAGCTGCATCCAGCATATAAGGCACACCTTGACCTTGTGGATTTGGCATATAATTTTGTTTTAGTCAATGAATTTTCAGAAGTCATGATCTCATAGGTAGCTGAGCACTCCCCCCCCCCCCTCTATATCACTATAGAGGTTTGGGGAGTCATGGGAAGCATTTAGACCAACCAGCTTGCTTAAGTCTGATAGCCGTTGCTTACATGCTAGATACTTTCCTTCCTCATCAATCTACTGCTACAGCCAAATAAAAAGACATACCTGTGAGGCTCCTGGACGGTTGATGTGGCCACTGTGGCTGTGACTGGTGTGCCCTGAGCAGTCACATGAACAGTCCGCAGCATCTGATTGGTTGGCTGGCGGTAGGAGGACGCTGGGCCTGCCACCGTGCTGGTGGCACCCCCTTGCTGCATGGCGTATGGTGGCCGCAGCTGCCACACCTGTAGACAACACAGAAAGGGATTACATGTATTATTCATGTTTGATGTTTGGTGCTTATGCCATATTCTTTATCAACTGCATGACCTTTTTTGTTCTTATCAATGGATTCTTTTTGATTCAAAAACCTATGGACAGTTAAGGACCTATCCTCAGTCCAATATGCAGCTGTAAGGGTCACAAGTGCCATCAGAAGTTCCTAGGCAACCAAAACCCCACTCCCCCCACTTGGATCTGAATGCCCGTGCCTTATATGCTAGGTATACAGTATGTCCATATAGAATGCACACTATGACAGAAGGGGTGTTTAGAGTGCAAAACATCAACCTCTACCTCTCCTGATAAGGATCCTGTCTTATCTACACTTGAAAACAGCATAATTTGTGTTCCACCATAGCCTTGACATATTTTACTATCATAATACCATAAAGACAAAAAACATACAGCCTAGTTAAACTATTTATTTCTCAAAATGAAATCGTTTTTGTGCCTCATTTTTGGAGCCTTATTAAAATATACCTCTTCTATCTGGCTCCTTTCCCTTTTTTCGAGAACATAGGCAAAGCGATCTCGATCGCTCATAACATGGGAGAGCATTTTTTTTTGTTTGTGCTGTGCAATAGGGGAGTATAGAGAATGTGTTGTAGATTACCATATGCAAAGTTCCACCCTGAATTTTTGTTCATGAGGCTTAAGGCCTCCTACCCTCTGTCCTCCAGATCCCCCCCCACCCCCTGATCTACCCCATGCCCCCAGATCTACCCCCTACCCCCAGATCTACCCCGTACTCCCGGACCTACCCCCTAGACCCCCAGTGTGTGTTCATTCCTTTGCCCACCACCTGAAATCATCTTTGTTCCCCTTGCTAAGTAATGAACCACAGTGGGTGGCATCAGCACTGTTCTATGTGGTGCCTCCTGGTGGTGTAACAGCAGTATTCCGCCCCAGTAAACCTAGGACAGCTAAATAGTCCCAACTAAAAACAGTGTTTTGCTTGGTATAATCAGTGCCAGGGGACCTTATTTTAATCGCAGATTAATAATTTTGGTACCAGAAGAAATGTAACGATTTGAGGGAAAAAAAGTTGCAAAAAGTTTTTGGTCACCATGGAAACCTATTGTGTCAGATAGGGGTTCAAGGTCAGATTTGTGACCTGTCAGGGGAACCTGTATCATTTAATTTATTCAACATGGTGGTTTCCATGGCAACTGGTGCAAAAACGGATCTGACTCCGTAATGTTTGACCATGCTAAAAAAATCAAGAATGACTTCAGCTTTAATTTAAGCCTTTATTTATGAACGCCATCAAATTAGAACCCGATTGATGCCAGTTTTATGGTGGAAGATGGGGAAATCAGAATGTCCTTGGCCCTATTAGTGCCGTGACACCTGGTCAGTAATTGGTGAACATCCATCTGAGGGGTTGTAGCAGGCTCATATTTTAGCATGGTAGGACACAGGATGAAGTTAACATAGGTGGACCAAGTATCAGAAAATCTTTCCCTTTTTTGTAAATGTCTAATCTATCACTACATTCATTTCATATTGAGTGTGAGAATAATGCTTATTATACAGAGTTATATACTGCTACTTTCAAATTCGAATCACCCAAGAAAAAACACTATGGTGTGGCATATTCATCTCCCATTGCCCCTTAGCTGGATACACCTTAGTTCCCCCTCCTAAATAATAAACAAATCATGAGACCAGTCTGCAAAAAGGGCGGGAAAAGCGGGACACCCCAAAATGACACCTCCATAGGAAAGCATTGTGTGCACAAGCATCTAAGTTTGCCTGAAAAGGCCTCACACATCTTTCCAACCGGTATCTCTTACACATAATTCAATACCAAACAAAAAATGTTATGCCTATGTATTCTCTGACATCTATATTATTCTATCATAGATATGTGTTCTCATGATACCTCAAAACCGTTCCATATTTTGACTTTGAAGTGAAAATTCTGCAGCAAAAAAAAAAACAACACCCATCCACCAATCTTAAATTAGGCACCCCAGGTACCTTCTCTTAAAACTCTTCTGAATAAATCAATATTTATTTCAATTTGAGACAAAGGTATACACAGGTAAACACTAAAACTGGTTTTGTGGCCAATGGCCAATAGTTTTGGCTGTAGGCCAGTGATTTTCTTCTAGATTTCCTTTGATAATGGCCGTTTGGCCAGTGAAATTTTTGAAAACACTGTCTTTGCTACTGTCAGTAGACCGTTATAGGTATTGTACTTATCATATTTATTTTTCACCTTTGACTCTACCATGTAACCCAGTGTCCGAGTCTACCCACAAGCCAAGCCATACCCACAGACCAAAGGCTGGCGGTGTCAACTGCACTCAGTGACCCCGCCTCCTCCCACTGGAGGATACGCCGTCAATCACAAGCAGCCCACTGCATGCTGGAAATTCCTAGCAGACAATGTTTAGAAACAACTCCCCATGCTGGATGACATGCCCATTGATCATGAGCAGCTCACAGCATACCGGGAGTTCCCAGCAGCTATATTTAGAACCACACTGAACTCTGTGAACCCCAGTGCTATGTTTGGGATCTCCCCTACATACCTGCACTGGAGTTCCCCAGTTACTATATTTAGCTCACCTGATACTATTTTTAGGATGAGCTGGGTGAGCAGCTCCTACTACAAATACCTGTGGAGGGAGCAGCTCACTCATCTTTCCACCTTCATACTTCATACCTCACACATTCACGTGAGATCAAGGCCCTTGGCTCAAGGGCTAGGCTTGGACACTGTTGGGCACCTTTATACTGTGTCACCATCTATACCTCGTGGACTTCTATGAATAAAGTGGATATCAAACTGGATTCCTGATTCGTCTGTATTCATCCTTATTCATCATTTACGGACTCATTGACAATGGTGGAAAACCCTCACGTATCATCCCACAGTTACCACCTCTCATGAGCCATGGACAACAGTGAGACCCTACCAAAGGAGCCAGCCCCACAACGTATCCCTACATCTCAAGACAGAGACCAGCAAGAAGCCACCAGTACACAGTACGCCGCCCCGATAGACTCCTCGCCAGACGCGCTCCAGCTGGACCCAGTGCTACCAGCCCATAGACGCACACATAAACAGACACCTGTGAGTTCAAACACCTTGCATTTCTCTTCTACCATAGTGGACACCAACACAGGTGCACCTACCAGTACACCAGCAGGAGCCCCACCACCAGGTTTAAACCTCACCCTACCTGGCTATTCACCCTCAGAATCACCACCCCTAAGATTAGGTGGTCTTCAAAGTACCACATACAGCACGCCTGAAAATCAATCACCTGGTTACCTCCACCTAGATAGCCATCTAGAGGAAAGATCCAATAGCCTGCAGGAAGCCCTGGAAGCTGCCGGACGGTCACCCTCATCCAGCAGTGATTCTGACCCACAGTGTACACCTGACCTAAGTTGGGACAACCTTACTGTACCGGACATCCAAGCCCACCCATCAGTAGCAGACAATTACTGGAGGAGCAGGCTAGACTCAGCAATCCACAGGTGGAGAGAAAACAGACTCAACACAGGACGTGTACAACTGATACCAACCGGAGCTACACCAAGCTACCAGTGTGGTGAGAGCCCCTCTGTTTTTCTAGACAGGATAAACCGTATTCTAGAAGAGCAGTGGCAAGACAACTCCAATCCCACCAATTTGCTAAGGCCGCACCAAAACCCACAGCCTGATAGCAATCCACCTGGAGGAAACCCTAGGCCTTACTACCCCTACTCTACCTCTGAGGAAGACAGGGCGACACCTCCAGCACCAAATTCATCCCTGAGCACGCCTCCAAGGGCCAGATCCTTTGAAAGGCCATACCCCACCCATAGGCCCAGGAGAAGAGTGCAATCATCCTCCCCTCAAAGGCCAAATACACCTGTATTTTACAGACTTCAAAGAAGCTTAGACTCTGCAGCTAGAAGAGGCGACCTTGTGGCCACTACTCCCATACTACACAGAAACAGTCACTTCCCCGCCCATTTACAGACAGAATCCACCTCTGAAGAAGACACAGAAGTAACCTTCCCCCACCTGCACAGAGCACCTGCCTACCCAAACATGGCCACTGCAGCTCCACCCCCAGAGTACAACCAGGACGACATGACGAGGAACATAGTCAGAGAGTGCACCCAGGCAGTCAATGACTCCCTCTCCAACCTATTAACAGGACAAATGAACTTATTGTCCGCTGAAATAAAAAGGATTGGAGACGACTCCTCCTGCCAACTGTCAAGAATAAATGACAGGTTAAATGACATGGACACTTGGAAGTCGCACCTGGAGAATGACATTGGCCAAATACAAAGAAAAGCAGCTCAGGACAACGCTGATGTACTGAGAAGGTCTGAAATAGCGTCAGCCAATCTGTCTGACAGAATCAACAGAAATATTGATGGAATGAGATCTGAAATATTCAGGGCCATTGATAGGACAAGAACACCTACCAGCCAAGGCCAAAACAGCCTTTTCTCACCCACCAACACTAGGCTACCCCCTTCAGGCCAACCTTCACATGTTATGGGCACCTCTACCAGAATGCCGACATCTGTACCGGTAGGATACAGGCTCAGCCCACCAAGCCTTTTCCAAAATACAACCCGAATGATAGCGACAGGTGCCACGCCCACCCAACAAGGCGCGACACATGCAGGTCTTGGTAATTCAGCCACAACCCACCAGATGGCGCCCTCTACCACTCGTCCATCACCGGTAGCCGCCACATCACTTTCAGGCAGTGTTTACAACCATGTATACATGCCCCACCAGGCGCACACGCCCTACAACAACCCTATACCAATGTATAGCTTGTTTACAAACACTCCACCTGCCCAAGCAGCTGCCCACCAGCCTGCAGCGCAGTCCACACCAATGATACCAAATCTAGGACAATCCAATTTCTCCGCTCCTACTGGATATAGGAGTTTTGAACCTGAGCGACTCACATCTGCTCAATTAAGCTGTTTTAACAAGCCAGAACCCTTTGACAAACCCTCGCCCTACAGATCTGCAGCCAGATTCCTGGCAGAATTCAAATTCTATATAAGAAATGCATACCCCCGCAGCCCAACAATGCATGCATCCTGTATGTATACCTTTTTAAAGGGCAGAGCAGCGCAATGGTTTTTTACAAACATTTTTGACAAACCAATCATGTATGACACTGAGGCAGTCTATGCCGCCTTTCTCAGCAGATTCAACCAGCCTGACCCTGCCACAATAATCAAAGGATATAGAAACAGAAAGCAGCAACCCAAGGAGACTGTGGAAGAATACATAGCAGATATGACCTTATTGCTATCCAACAGCAACCTGGATGAATCTGTACAAGTGGACTATCTCATAAATGGCCTCAAAGATGAAATAAAAAATGTTGTACTCTCAGACAGCCCCAAAAGCATTAGAGAAGCCGAGACTGCAGCATTAAAACAAGAATTGGTCATGGAAGCAGCCAAAGCAGCCCATGCTTCAAACCAAACTTCAGACTTGTGCGCCATGAACTATAATAACTACAATGGGCAGAGGAACAATAACAACAACAACAATAACAGATCCAGAAAGGACCAGTACAACAACAACAATTATAACAACAAGCCCCCTGGAAATGGCAATATTAAGCAGTATGACGATAAACCTAAATCAGGATTCAACCAAAATCAACAAGGTTATAACAACCCCAGAACCGGCTCAAACAGCAGATCAGGCTCCAAGAACAGGTATCAATCGCCAGGCAGAAGCAAATCTCAGGAGGGAAACAGAAGCAGGTCCAAATCCAGCGACACAAGAAACAACTTTGTTTTCATCCCTGTTGCCTCCACCCCCACCAACACCCGCCAGGTGTCCTTCCAGAAACTACTGGTCCCAGCAGATTTCCCAATCCCTGATGATTGGACCCAGCAACAAAAGAAATCCAGGGACCCAACACCAGGCAGAAATGACAACAAAAAGACAGGAGACAACCATCCTGACAACCAACCTCCTGATTCTGGACAAGGAGAACACTACAATGACAATATTGAATAGGACACAGGGGAAGGCCACCATGCATCTTACAGCCCCGCCCCCACCTTGGACAACAAAATTGGAACGTCCCCCACATGCCATATTTCACACACAAATGATGGAGCAGAATTAAATTCGGCAGAACAACAGAGCCACGACCCCCAGCCTGTGAATTGTGACGAAGACTCCTCATCAGACAGTGAGGACCTCTATGAGAACCAGAACAAGAGAATTTCCACCCTCCAATTAAAAGTCGAGACCAGTAAGTATGGGCGGCAAGGTAAGACCTCTTACATTAATACTGAATTGACTAAAGGCGCAGTTAATGTTGATATCAATGGCAGTTCTTACAGAGCCCTTGTAGACTCTGGAGCCTCCCTTTCCTTTATCAGCCAGAAAATGGCAGATAAAATCATATCAACCCCCAATTTCAGACATGGTAGGAGATCTCGCATGGTTATCCTACTAGCTGATAAATCCTCAGTTCAGGTCAACAATTCCATCACTATAACCTTCCTAATCAATAACACAGAGTTTAAAACAAGACTACATGTTGTTCCAAAACTAAATCACCCCATAATTCTTGGCGTAAATTTTATGACCAAATATAGGGCCAAAATTTCCTTTGGGGCCAAGTCCCCTTCACCACACTTCATAAGAGCAGCCAAAGGCCTAACCATGCCACCAAATTCTGAATCCACATTCAATGCAATCGTCATAGGACCTGATTCCTTAATAGGTAAAACAGGCATCACAGAAAATGTTGACACAACATTACCGGTACTAATCAAACACGCCCTTGTTGAACCAAGGTCAACAAGAAAGATCATACCGGTAACAGTGGCCAACCCAAATGATTTTTCCATCAATATCAAAAAGCACATGAACCTAGGCATCTTTGCACTTAACAATCTAGACAAAGCCATTCCCATTGGAAAACTGAACAGCCAACACTCCCTCAGCAGCATAATCTCTGACAAAGAAATGCTCCCCATCAATTGTGGAGATGATCCCCTAGATCAGCTACCCAAAGGGGACGACCCTCTAAAATATACAATATGTGACAAGCTCTCTGAGGCCCAAAAACAACAAATCAAAAACATTGTTGAATCAAATAGAGAGGCCTTTGTGTTAAATGAGAGTGCTATAGGATTAAATGTTGAAAATGAGGTCAAATTAGAATTAATCCCTGACTTCAAACCCTGCAACAGACCATCCTATAGAATGTCACCCAAAAAAGAGATTTTCCAAAGAGAGCTGTTAGATAAACATTTACAGCAAGGTGTCATTGAAGAATGCACCAAACCCTGTGAGTGGAACTCCCCAGCTTTCTTAGTACCCAAACCCCAGGGAGACAGGTCTGTAGCCTCAGGATGGAGAATAGTCGTGGATTATAGATGGGTTAACCAAAACCTAAAATCTTTTTCCTACTCCTTCCCCAGAGCAGACGACCTCATGCAACAAGTTGGCAGAACAGGTGCTAAATATTTTTCCAAATTGGATGTATACAGCGCCTACCATCAGATTCCTCTAGCTAAAGAATCAAGGCCTTTAACAACCTTCTCTGCCAATGGCACAAGGTATATGGCCAAAGTATTACCCATGGGTTTAAAAACCTCTGGTTTGTCGTTCATGAATGTAATGGAACAATTGCTCATGAAATGCAAATACAGAAATGCAGTAGCCTATGTGGATGATGTGGCCATATACAGCCCCACTTGGGAAAGACACCTGCAAGACCTAGATGAAGTGCTAAAACTTTTCATCAAAGGAAACATCAAATTAAAGTCAGAAAAATGTGAATTTGGCACCACCAAAATGGAATTCTTAGGTTTTACCCTAGATCAACACGGCATCTCACCTTCCCCAGACAAAATCTCACCAGTCAAAACCTTCCCAGCACCTAAAAACATCCACGACCTTAGGTGTTTCAATGGAATGGCACAATTTTATAAGAGATTCATTAGAGGCTTCGCCCATATAATGAAACCCCTATATGAAGCCACAAAGGGTACTTTCAAATGGACCACTCAGTGTCAAACAGCCTTTGAGAAAATCAAAGCATCAATTTGCACTGAAGCAATCCTAAAATTCCCAGACTATAACAAACCTTTCATCATCTTCACAGACTCCAGCAATTTCAGCTTAGGAGCAGTTATCACACAGGTAGATGAACATGGTTTTTATAGGCCCATTGAATTCTCTGGGAGAGGTCTAACACCTCAAGAGACCAGATATGGAATAACTGACAAAGAGTTACTTGGGATAATCTTCGCTGTCAAAAAGTTCCACCATTATGTAGACGGCACTCACTTCAAGGTATATTCAGATCATACAGCCCTAGTCTCCCTCTTCAACAAGAAGGAAAATATCACCAATGGCAGATTGGCAAGATGGGTAGATACTGTTATGTCTTATGATTTTGAAGTGAAATACCTACAAGGCAGAGCTAATCTAGTGGCAGATTGCCTGTCCAGAAGAAAATATCCCCCTGGCTCTGATGATCCAATACCAATTAGATCACAAGGAAAAATTATCCTCCCACCAAAAAGGGTACAATTTTCAGATATATCCATGACAAAGGTTTTCAAATCAGACGACCCAATTCCCAATAATCCCATCTGTTTGGGACCTCCTAGATCAATATTAAAAGGAGGCAAAATTTGGGGAAGCACAAATAAACCACCAAAAGGCGTCATAGCAAGGAAAGGCACCCCAGAGAGGCAGCAAAGTGTGAACCCTGACCTGTGTGTACTCACTCGAGCACAGTCCCAGTCTCAGGACGACACACCTCCAGCAGCCAGCCAATCAGCACCCAGCAAAAAGACCCGCCCACCCAAGCCTAAGTGCAGCAGTCCTCGCCCCAGAGGCAGGCCCGCCAAATCTAGGTCACCTAGGGTCTCCATCAAAGCTGCAAACGCCAAGAGAGCTAAGCTCTCCCGCCGTGTGCTACCTCTAGCTGAAAGGGCAATTCAGGAAATCTGTAAACACCAATCCCTGACACCTTCTAGAGAAACACTGATTAAAAGCCAAAAAGAAGACCTTTTTGCATCCTCCATGGCAAACTACATTGAAAAAGGTAGCCTGCCACACGACTCAGGATTAATGAATCAAATACTACGTAACCACGACCAATTCATCTTACTGGATGAAGTCCTCTTCAGAATTACTGATACCAATTTGGGTAAGACTTTAGAGCCCACACTGCAAATTGTAATTCCAGAAAAGTGGACAGAATCCTTAGTGGAAGCAACCCATTGCTCTCCCCTAGGTGGACACCTAGGTCCAGTCAAAACCTATACAGCCATAAGGGCTAGGTATTACTGGAGATCAATGTTTAAAGAAGTTTTTGACTTCTGCGGTACTTGCCACACATGCCTGACCACCAAAAAGAGACCCAAAAACCTGAAAACTCCAATGAAACTACGTGACCCAGTGCTTACAGCATACTCTCATGTCACCATGGACACAATAGGCCCTTTTTCCAAGGCCGCTGATGGCTCCCACTACATACATGTGGTGACCGACCATGCCACCAGGCATGTGACTGCCTGGACAAGTGAAGAAAATACTGCTGCAGTTGTAGCACTTGGTTTCTTCCAAAAAGTCATATGTATCCATGGCACCCCCTCAGTACTAAACACAGATAATGCCCAACAATACGTCTCAAAACTATTCAAATATTTTTGTGAAAAATTCGGCATTAAACATGTGACAGGGAGTGCACATTGGTCTAGGTCTCAAGGTCTCTGTGAGCGCCAACATCAAACCATTGAATCATCCCTCAGGGCTTTTGTATCAAAATCACAAAAGCATTGGTCAACCTTCCTACAGGCTGTAGTCTTCAGTATTAATAATACTATAAGCAGCGCCTTAGGCTACTCACCAAATTTGTTAGTCTTTGGCAAGCAGACACACCTACCAACTGAAGCAGCTTTGTCCTTGATTAAAGCTGAAAAAGACTCAAGCACCAGGGAGAAAATTATGACCAGCCTACTACAGTTTAGGGATGATATTCAGATGAGAGCTGCAGAAAACATGATCTCTGCTCACAAAAAGATGAAAGCCAGACATGACACTTCAGCAGAACTGAGCTCATATAACACAGGCCAATTGGTATATTTACATATACCCACCCTGCTGGTCAAATGCACATCAAAAAAGTTGCAACCCACATACTCAGGCCCCTACATCATAATGAGGATGACTTCACCAGTTACAGCTATTCTAAAAAGGCTACAAGATGGAAAAATACTGAAGAAATCAGTACATGTATCAAGGCTAAGGAGACCAATCACAAGAGCTAGCGCCAAAGCCATTATAAAAAGGCTGCAATCAGGGCCCACAAGCTCACTTCACGACCCCGACCAGGACGACCCCTCCAACGTGAGTCTTACCACTCCCAAAATAAAGAAAAAGAGAGGAAGGCCAGCCAAAAAGGGAACAATCTCCTTCAGCCCCATGCCCTCCAGAAAATCAAGAAAAATTTCTAAGCGTCCATTATAGGCCATAAGTCGCTGTGTCAAACACCAAACATCCATATAAACAACCCTCCTTCATTCCCCACAGGCGCCACGCGCCCCAACCAAATTAATCAACCATTAATACACCAACCACTTAAACACACTGACAGCAACAGTCACAGACCAACGCCCAACCTATTTATACTAACAGCCATAAAAATTCCTATGCATCCAAAATCAACACCGCCTTGATTAACTGTATATACACACACCTACCCCTTCTAAGTGGAACGCCAAACACTGGCAAATGGATTATCAAATAATTAGGTTAGGTTACACACGCCACATACCGACCGCCCAAGGCAGCGCTGTATCCTCGGTTTGTGTATAAACTTCAATACACACATGCGACGGCTTGTTACCACTTCAAGACCACTATTTCCAATGATAAACCTATTGTAGGAAGATGGACCTCTGACACCCACACCCCATGTTTACACCGCTGTCTCCGCCAACCCTTAAGTGCTGTGGTGGCACATATACAAATCAATAACACACTGCCCTCAAGGTCTTTAAAAGCTACAGGGACGCCATAGCAACCATATCACCTTGGCCAGGGATAAAACACCCCCCCGCCAAGCTTCCCAATATGCTATCTTTAGACAATATCTCACCACCAACCAATCCAGGCCAGGATAACCCTAATTTGCATATGGGACCGTCAACCCCACTTGCATCCACCAATAATATTTGGCCTACGCCTCTTTCAGGGCAAGACATACCACCTATGGGAGATCTCAGACTGAGAAATAGCCAAACTCAATCTCAGGTTTATAAGCGCTTGCCCACCCACATCTGATCACAACACAACCCACAACCAATACCACCACACCTTAAGCACGGCAACAAGTGTCTGGGAAGGGACCATGGCAGACCCATCATGCAACCAGCCCAGGTAGGATTATCTTATGGGTCTATTTTAGCATTTAGGATTTTTAACAGTCGTTCTAGCATTGTACATGATAGCACTTTTATTATCATGGTGCCCAGGTACCCCTATTAACCAATGGCGGTGTGAGCCTTAAGTGTGTGTAAAATGTGGAAGAACTTCTCCACTACCCTATAATTTTTAACATTGATAATCCAATTTACTAAACCTCTTCAGCCAAGCAAATTCCCCACCTTTACCTCTCCCCCCATTCACAGCCCACTTAGACCCCTTTTTCCTTTTATGACTTACAGCCTGGACCCACCGGCAAATAAGCACGGCCCAAATGCTACATGGACCATACACAGCCTCCTTGGACCACATGGGATCAGGAGTGATCTCATGGATCCTTTTGAAATTAGGAGCATAATCATGGAACAGCAACACCTCATCACCTTCCTCGCCCAGGAAGATATTAAACATTACCTCAGCAGCCCTGTGCTAAGACAGGAGCTGGACTTGAGCAATCACTCCACAGCAGCAACCATCAAAGCCTTCATGGTCGCTGTAGCTGGGGATAATCCCCGCCGGCCTCCATGGGGCAGGTTTAATCATAGATCTGCATCATACATAGCACTTTTATGTGCTCGCACGCTTATAGCGTCGGAACAGCCCCTCAGGGACTTACCCCGCCAATACTCCAGAATTGGACGTGAACTGGCCATAAGAAATACGGCCAGCATAGTATTCCAGTTTGCTGTCTTCGAGATAAACAGATTCCATGCTCAAGCTCGTGTGCCGCCCCTGACGGTGACAACAGGCACCAGTCCATCTGCATGAAACCTTTCATGTGACAACAACCCTACCACCCACAGATTCCCCGACCCTTGTAAATACTTGACCATACTAACATCCCATTTGTGACTGAGCTAATGTTATTTTTAAAGTGAGCCCACCATCAAAATTTTCAAAATCCTCAAAATTTTCAATTTTTTCTCATTTTCTAGAGCAGCAGCCATCCTAGCAATCTGTATATTCCTACATCTGCTCCTCGGCTGCACCTCAACATCAGACAACAATCTGAACACCATCTTCAGACCCAACTATGGCGCACTGTTTACCAAGTTACCCCAAACATTACTAGCCAATTACATGGACTATCCATTGACCTTCAGCCTTAACTTGACCTTTGATCAGAACCTAAGTCAGCCAAAACTACTCAGCCCTCTCATCAGCACTGATGCACCCCAATACATTAAGCACACAGCCCATGCCCTAGATAACATGATACAGAGCCTATTCTCCAAGTCAAAAACAACACTAAAAACTTTGTCAAAATTGATTTCACCTCCAAACGTCAGAAAAGCCAGAAATGCCCCCGGCCAAGTCATTGGTGACATTTTAAGAGCTTCAATAGGCCTCGGGACTCAACCAGAAATTGATATTCTGAATTCTGAAATGTCTGACCTGGATAAAAAGTTAGCCACCAAAATGCACGTGGTAGAATTAGCCACACATTTCTTGTTAAATATTTCGGAATTTAATTACAATTCTGTCAACATCTTCTCAAAATTCCAAAATGACACTGATGATGCTCTATCTTTTATTTCCGGAAAATTAGAGCACTTAAATTCAAACATCTCATCAATATTATTAAAATTGGAACTCCAATCCAGACAAGATACCTTCTATTCCATGTTATTCACAGCAGCAAATTCTCAAATAGAGTCTTTAATTGACCTCCAAAGCGACTTGGAAAATCTGCTCTTAACCATTAATAATCTACTTGAGGGCACCCTACCCCAATCCATCATCACACAAGACGACCTCAGTTTAGGTTTAAACAATTTATCCAGCCTCCTGCACGAGGCACACCACGGCATTATTTTAGAAGGCCTACCCATAAGTTATTATTATCAGCGCCGAGTACATGTGCACTGGAGCCATAACTCGAGCCTGTTAATAACCATACCAGTACCCATAACCAGAGGGGGAAGCACCTTCTCTATATTTAGAATAGAAACCTTCCCCGTGCCTTTCGACACCTCCGACACTAAGTCAGTAGGTCACACCCAGGTGGAGCCACTTCCCGGCTACTTGGCTATGTCCAAGACCCACTCACACTATATACAGTTTACACAAGCTGACCTGGATATGTGTGACCTCGGCCACCTTATCAGCTGTAACCTACCCCTACCTCTGTTGTCGGCCACACACCCCACATGCACTCTATCCCTATTTTTAGACCTACCAGAGGCGGTGCACCATACCTGCAGTTTTAAAGCACACATGGCAGCACCCATACCAAATCTTATCCAACCCCTATCTCACAGCACCTTCCTATTAATAACCGACCATCCCACTTCCATGCTCCAATGCACAGATTCAGGCCAAGTCAAAATTAAGAATAGAGCATACTCAGTCATCTCAGTCCCATGCCTGTGCTCCATTAAAAATGCCGGCATGATTTTAACCAATTCTGATTTATCTTGCACCCAAAATTTCACCTTAGAACCCATATCAAAGGCCTACTTCAATTTACCACTGTGGCGACATTTTGGTCAACCTCCAGCCAATGTTTCCGGCATCACCATGGCAACCACTACCCAGACCCTTCACCTGCCCAATTTTGAAAAATTAAAACACCTACACAATCAAAAAATAGCACCCCTCTTCCAAGACACCCTAACCCTTAAAAGAGCCGCACAGGGACTTAGGGACCAGTCAGCCCTCCTGTCCACTAACTCCCTGATGCATCTAGGATATCACCTCCAGTTCTCACCCTGGATACATTTGGTATCACCCCTCCTGGCACTACTTTGCTGCGCATTAACCCTTAAGAACCATCTTCGTGTCAATCAATTGGCGCGCTTTATCACATTAGTCTCAGCAACCCGAACACCCAAGATGGCTAATGCGGAGAGTTGGGATCGTTTTAAAGATCTGATACGCCAGGCTAACAAAAACTGGCCAGCTCCACAAACGACCCCAAACACAGATCTGGATTTTGTACAATCGCCTGACCGCTACCAGGACATGTTCACCTGGATCTTAATAGCAACCCTCCTGTACATCACATGGAGTACCGCCAAGAGGTGCCTGCGACACTGGCCCTACTGCAAACAGGACAGCCACAGGACACCTTCGATCGTGGCCAAGATCCATGCTAATGGTCAAACCTTTGATTTCACCGTTGGCAAAATGATCTATGGACAAAATCTCTGGGCCCCCACCATCACAGCCCCTAAGGTCTCCCCAGCTCGCCTTACAGCACCCCTGGGCAGACACCTGGATCTCCATTGGAAGTCTGACATCAGGACAATAATCGGGGGACAAGTCCGACAGATCCCGCTGCAGCGCTATCCTCCGGTACCACTTCTATGGAGAATACCGCTGTACAGGGTCTTAAAAGGAGCTCACCACATGACAGTGGTCATCTCCTCAGAAGGACAACCCGATTTTCAACTTGCCTCTAGTGACACTGACCCCGCCATACAACTACCTTGTGAGTCCTGGCCGGCTGATCGCCATGACTCCCCGGCTGAGCTCACAAAGTACACCCCACTCCGGCATCAGCCAAAGAAAGACAAATACATGTACAAGCAACCGGACATGATGCTTGCACCACCCTCAACATCAACCAGCGGTAAGTTTTCATCAAAAACCTACTTTGATCCTCATGTGGGGATCAATTAACCGCCGGCCACCCCCCATATAACCTGGTAATGGACTCTCCCGGTCGCCCAATCCACGGGATAGCCCAATCTAACACCTTCATGTGGGGATCATCCCCATCCTTAATAGCTCTAAATCCGACCCCACCCACAATTAAAACCATCTTAACAACATCTCCATACTACAACACAGTTTCGACCCACAATAACACAGTTATTTCGACTCACTGTGAGGGCCCACTGCACGATGAGAAGTCGCCATCTTGTTTCTGACGTCGCGTCTGGTTCCCCGCCAAACGCTGCGTCAGAACGCCGGCGCTGCGTCTCACCACTGCCGTCGGCCTCCCCAACGTCAGATCTCTTTTCATTTTTCCCACATTGGCATGACAACTTAACGTCAGTCAGGACACCCGCACTCAATATCTGCGTCAAAACAATAACATAAGCACGTGTTAGCAATATCACTAGACTTGTTTTAGACCCAAGCTAACAATACCATCCCGCGTGAGATTTGAAAGCCCGACCTGCCAATTTAGAAGCCCAGAATAGACAACATAACTTCTAACTGGTGGTGGACTTCTTATATATTATTGGTGTAGAATTACAGTGGAATCAGGCTCTTTGGCAACATATTAATTATCACAATCATCATCAATAAATCACAGTCAATCAAATTTCCGCATCAGGCTGGCCACCTTCTGGGATAAACCCCTTTTTCTTCATCTTCCATCTTTTATCTCCTTCCACCTCTCCGTCCCCCGGCTGCAAACTTGCATCACCGCACCAACGTCTCTGAAAAACAATTAATACCCATTCTAGAAAAACCACCCCTCACATTAATTTCCAAAATTCCATGCCAATTCCGCCTATAAATTACCAACTCAAAATACAAGCAATACCAGCCATCCTATTCCAAAAATTAGCACACTCAAAGTATACATACCGTCCACTAACCAAACACGCAACAGGGCCCACTCGAGCCACTCCCTGGGCCATCAAAGGGTCCAGCAACACCGTGGCAGCGGACCGGGGACCACCCCACTATCACCCACAGGAGAACGATCCTGAAAATTAAAAACAAGCACAGTGTCAATGCACCGGCACACTCCCAAATCGCTCGTTACCCCAAAATTTCAGGAAATCAACCCTCTAGTCAGTACTCACCCAAAGCGACCGACGGCCACAATGGCCACGAGCACCAACCCTGAGGCCATGACAACGAGCCGGGCATGAACGATCATATTTCTGGTGTCCCCTTTTAAGTTTTCTCCAAATTGTCAAGCAGCCCTTTTCTCCGGGTAGTTTTTCGGTCGCCTTCTGATCCCAAAATGGCCTCCGCTCTCTTTTATATCAGGATCCAAAACGGGAGCATAAAGTTAATTTTTGGACCTATTTTTCCGAAAAAGCGCATCATCAAAATTCAAAATTCCAGCCAACCAAACCCACCTTTGGGACCCAGAATCACCTAACCCAGAGTTGAGACAACCCTTACACATGAACCCAATGAGTCCATGGCAAGTCTACACCATTGACCATGCCATTTGACCATGTCCTTACACGAACGCTGAACAAACGCCAGCTCAGTGGCGCCAGCCAATGTTTTTCGCATGAACTAAATAAGAACAGGTCCCCATGCAGTGGCGCTACCCGTGCCGCGCAGCAGAACTAACCTGGACCCTGGATATTCCAGTTTCCCGCTCACATTTGGCCATGAGTCTACACCGGCCCGGTGACACTGCACATCAATATGCACTGCCTAATTCACTGCCTTACCTGTCAATTTGGTATTTTTGTTGGTCGCCTTGTAATCCATGCACTATGATCGACCCTAAAACTAAAAATCCCCCTTCCCTTGTTCTGTTTTTTCAATACAGAGGCCAACGACCTAATCGAGGAGGCGGAGACCGCATTGACAGGCCAACAGGAGATAGTGGCAGACCAGGCACGCCCATACCAACCGGCCTGCCCCATTGGAGCACACGAGTCTGCTCTCCAATAGGGCCACCTACTAGATTCGCCACCCTGGGAAGAAATTGTCCCCACCTAATGTATAGCTACAGCTGCCCATGCAGCATGAACAAAGACAATAGACCAGAAACTTTCAAAACAATTGGCTCGACCCAGGTCTGGAGACCCCTACCCAAAACATACCAAGCTTCATCTGAGGAGGACAGTGACTCTGACACCTCCCTCTCAGCAGAACAAATAGACATGGACCCTGCATACAGTTCCGATCTAAATTTGCAGCCTGACTCAGGCAAGCCTAGCAGAATGCATTTCAGCAAAATTGTAAACTTTGTCCCCAACACCAAAAAATCCAGATCCAGGAGAAGACCCTCACTAGGTCGCTCCCTCAACCCACATGTCTTTAACCACCAAGACCCACCACCAAAGGGTCTTGCAAACCAGAGTCGCCATAGAAGGAGAAAATAATTTCATTAACCATCCTCTATTTATTTTATTTATTTTTGAAACTGTCTTTAATATTATGAACTAAAAGTGTAGAGATACACTTCACTCACCGACCGCCCATGGACACTATGAACACTGACTCAGTCAGCCTAGTCAACTGATTTTTAAAGCCAGTTTTTTTTCTTGTTTGTATAAGGCTATGATACATAACCATGAAAACACGCTGCATTTTTACATTTATTTTCCTTTATAAGAACATTATGAAGAACACAAGCCAGGCAGCAGGTTTTGTGATCTTAAGATGCCATAAAGTTCTTTTCTCTTCACACTGTACCTTTTCAAACCCAACCATGTCAAATATTTATGGGTTTTAGCTAGTTTATATTTTTCTAAAAATCTTACAAGGAAGCACTGGCAACCAGCATTTTTGCAGGATCAACTGAGATCCAATCCAAATATCAGCCAGAGCCGCCTTTTATTTTTTGTATTTACCTTGTCCTTTTTCAGCAAATGATAACCCCAGGTAGACTGAAGGCTAAACATGCTAAATTTTCCATTGACTAAGACAAACCTTCTACAAAATTAACAGAAACTTCTACAGATAAATAAAAGACCAAAAAATCCAAATTTTTTTTTAGAAAACTCCTTAAACATATCACCTAAAAGCCTTCAGACTCCCTAAGCCTTACCAGTATTATAAGGAATGATTGATCGACTTGCCAGTCATCAATTACCTTACCTCTGTTTTTATTTATTATATTGTATTGTATATCGGCTCAAGACCTAAATAATAAGTGCCTACCGGTACTGAAACAAACTTCAGTACTAACTTATCTACCTCAAGGTCCGCCTTAAAGCCAATAACTGCATGTTTTAGGACAGTCTTTATTTCCTTTATCTTGTGTGAACTTTAGTGCTAGATAAATAATCCAGCCCTTGTATCCTACCACGACCTAAATTTTTCATATTCTTCTTGTCAAAATTACAAACAACACCTCTTTGGCACAGTTTCGTTTTGTACTGTTTATAAATTATTCATGTTCAACCAAAAACCAATATTAAATACTTCCTTAATACTGTAAACTTTCAACTTAAATGATAAGATGTAATACCTATTATTACACATCAAACATATTGTCAGTAGACCTTTTTCTCACGAACTTCCTCCTTAAAACCTCGCGTGGAATCGAGTAGGAATGTGGGGATTTGTCAGTAGACCGTTATAGGTATTGTACTTATCATATTTATTTTTCACCTTTGACTCTACCATGTAACCCAGTGTCCGAGTCTACCCACAAGCCAAGCCATACCCACAGACCAAAGGCTGGCGGTGTCAACTGCACTCAGTGACCCCGCCTCCTCCCACTGGAGGATACGCCGTCAATCACAAGCAGCCCACTGCATGCTGGAAATTCCTAGCAGACAATGTTTAGAAACAACTCCCCATGCTGGATGACATGCCCATTGATCATGAGCAGCTCACAGCATACCGGGAGTTCCCAGCAGCTATATTTAGAACCACACTGAACTCTGTGAACCCCAGTGCTATGTTTGGGATCTCCCCTACATACCTGCACTGGAGTTCCCCAGTTACTATATTTAGCTCACCTGATACTATTTTTAGGATGAGCTGGGTGAGCAGCTCCTACTACAAATACCTGTGGAGGGAGCAGCTCACTCATCTTTCCACCTTCATACTTCATACCTCACACATTCACGTGAGATCAAGGCCCTTGGCTCAAGGGCTAGGCTTGGACACTGTTGGGCACCTTTATACTGTGTCACCATCTATACCTCGTGGACTTCTATGAATAAAGTGGATATCAAACTGGATTCCTGATTCGTCTGTATTCATCCTTATTCATCATTTACGGACTCGTTGACACTACATATATATACTAGGCAGCTGGCCTAGATGGTCCAGGTCCCAAAATGTTAGTCACCTCTGATATATATTAATTTTATATATCTAGCTCATTTCTAGTCAGAAGCAAGATAAAAGGGAAAAACCTGGTAACTACCAGTAGTTCAGATACTGTGTACCATGTACCTCTGCCCTGCTGACATAAGCACTTAACACTCAAGCTACGTTTGGTAAATTTATAACCTGCATACTAAGTACACATTAGGTCACTTAAAAGAAATTTCAGCTTTGCGGATACTTTTCTGAAAAATAGGGTGCGGGAGGGAGGCTTTTTTATTTATTTTTATTTGGGTCTAGAGTGATGAGGGTCTTTTTTATTTTTATTTATTGGTTATTTTTGTAAGTATGAAAAAAATACATTATTTCCAAGTATTTTCATAAGCATGTAAGAAACCAGCTCAAAAAAGTAGTTCTCCCACTATGCTGATACAGCAGTGATGAATCTGGGTTATAGGGGGAGCTGGAGAAGCTGGCTCTTCACCAACTTTCTTTCTTTCAGTCCTATGTAAATGCTATAGACAGTAGCAAGGCAGCTCTCTGTCTGAATACCCAGCATTACACCTATTTGCCTCCACATAAATTTTATAAGCATACAAATTTGGTGCCAGCCTGCAAGGATGATGGGCACATTGTAACAGACCTTCAACCAGATCAATATATGCCTCCTAGTGAATGTAAAGGAGAACCACCACCCTCCACACCAAGGTCACATGACCAGCTTAACAACATCTTGGGGCCCTCTGGCCTCAAGCAGCCCTTCCCATGTTCTCCTGCTGCCCTTTCCTCCAATTACCCCCCACTTGACCTCAACCCCCACCTTGCTACCTCAACCCCAGTTCCAGCCTCCTCTGGATCAGCCAACCCCCAGATTGGTGACACCTCCCAGTGTGGTTTCCATGGTTACAAGATGGGAAGCATTCAACCAGAAGTAAGAGTGCATCCATCTGATGCCGCCCACGACTCCACTGGCACAGTAGTGCCACCTTCAGGCAGTTGTGGAACTAATGATGTCTTGATGACGTCATTTAAGTGGACTGCCTTGGCTTTGATGCTTTGAGGCAATTAGTTTGAGACAGGTTTTGGTCTGCTTTGAAATGTGGAAAGGGAAGATGAAGGATGAGAATTGAATTGGGTAGAAATGACAAGTGAAGAAAAATGGGGACTGCAGAAGTACCTTGAACCCTCTAAGGGATGCACAGTGTTTCACTAAAGTGGCCAAAATATAGCTCAGGATGCGCCCCTTAAAGGGTTCAAAATACATTTATTGAGGGGGGTCAGGCTGGGATGATATAATTCAGACTACCAATGGAAGCAATCTGGAAATGCCAAATACAAGTACACTTTTTCCTCCTTTTATTTATGGATTTATCTTTTGAATCCTTTTATTTTCTATCCCAAATCTTCCACATCTAACTCCAATGGTAGCACTGTGCCTTTACCCATCACTTCTTAGATTTGATCACCTTAAAGGGGCCCTGGCATGGTAATGCATGCCCGCATTAAAAAGTCACGTGATCACCCCTTGACCAATCAGGGCATCGCGATTTTTCCGCTGGTTCCCGCGATTTTATGATCGCTGTTTGAATCGGTACCCATGTTGTTAATTTTCCATGCCAGCCCCCCTTTAACCATAGGGTGTAAGCCGCAAACTCGTCCCCCATCACTTCCCCATATTCACAGTCATTCGGCACAAAGAGGCAGTCATTTCGTCAGATTCTGTCGGCTGAGTACCACTATTTGCTTCGCACCCCTCTCACTACACCGCAGCTCTGCAATCAGGCCACGCCATTTTGTGGCTCCTCCACCGCATTTCCTCTCGGCAGAATCCACATTTTCCAGACACACTGGCCACTTATGTCATCTGCTCTTTCGGCGCTCCTCTTTTTAGTCAGTCCCTACTTTTATTAGAGCAGTTCAGAGTGAGGGGTGGTAACATGAAAGTAGGCCAACGCTAGAGGGAGTTCTTCGATGAACTCTGTCTAACAAGTCTTTAAGCAGGAGTTACACGATGCAACTAGTTGCATGCAATTTGTTGCATGCAACTTGTTGCATGCAACTAGTTGCTGCTGTTAAAAGTGCAAACGCAACTAGTTGCACCAAAGCAATACCTATGCAACTTAACCAAGCACCTGCTGCCTAAAATAACATAGATTGGACTAGAAATGCACTAGAAATAGATGTTTGTCCTTGCTCGTAAGGCTTAGGGATTGATCATTCGTAACTTGAGGGGCCAGTCTGATTCTTGACATCTACTCAATGATCAAAATGGGCCTAATCTATGGCATGTTTAGGGAGTGGTCATTATTTATCAACAGGGGGGGGGTGGTGGGTTTTCGCACGGACGCGCGAAAATTTTTTACGCCCCCCCTCGACGGCAGTAAAAAAAAAAAAATTTGCGCCCCCCCGCGCCGGAGGCGCGGAGAGTTTTCGCACCCCCTCTTTGATCTATAGTAGCGCGCGGGCTTTTTTGCTAAAAAGAGGGTAAATTTTTTTAGCCCCCCCCTCAAGAGGGGTCAAAATTTGTTTCGCCCCCCCTCGAGAGGGGTCAGAATTTTTTACGCCCCCCCCTCAAACCCACCACCTCCCCCCTGTTGATAATAAATGACCACTCCCTTAGGTAACCGTTCCCTGACGTTCTCCCTTCTCTCACCTGCTGCTAATTGATACAAAATCTGGCTGTACTGCACATGTGCTGTACTGGCCTTATTAGAGCATCTGTGCTTATCAATTTGGGGGCCGGGTTTGGAGGGCATGATTTACCAGACCTGTGATTATTTGAGAGCCTTCACTTATATTTTGCAAACCCCTTTGGTACCGAAGTCCCCAGGAATTGGCCTGTAGCTCTCTGCATCTGTCAGGTCTTGCTGTATATTTGATTCTGAGGGATCTACTGGTCGGAATCACTTCAAATTAGTATCAAAGGAAAGGTAAAAGATAGCTCTACATCACTACTACATTATTCCCTCAATTCATCTTTTTTTCTGCTGATTTAGACAGTGAACATTTTGATTAACTGAATGATTCTGTCTGAACACCCTGTTTGAGTCACATCGGTCACACAGTGGCCATGCACTTATTGCAAAGAAATGCATAGATATTGCCATTACTAGTAAAAGGTGGATTAATTGCAATATCATGTATGTGTACCTAACATAACAGGGGCGGCAGAACCATTGGAGAGTTGGAGGGTGGCGGGCAAGGCTCAGATATTGGCCCATGGAGGGGGGGGGGTAGAGAGGTTGCAGTCTAATGGAGAGAGCCCAAAGGTGTAACAGTCAGAGGTAGAGAGCCCAGAGGTGTTGCAGTCGGGGGAGAGAGCCCAGAGGTGTTGCAGTCAGAGGTAGAGAGCCCAGAGGTGTTGCAGTCGGAGGTTGAGAGCCCAGAGGCGTTGCAGTTGGGGGGAGAGAGCCCAGAGGTGTTGCAGTCAGATGGAGAGAGCCCTGGGAGGGCACTCCCTATATTGGAAATACACATGTGTGTGGCTGGCAAGGGTACCTTTTTTAGCAAAATGTCCTTACCAAGGGTCTGGATTCAGGCCAAAAGATCCCTACCAAGGGTCAACTTTCAACAAAATACCCTGATTCACATAGAAAATTCAGAAATTTTCATGAATATTTTCCCAGTTTTCATGAAAATAGAATGAACAAAATTCAAATTTTCCCCAATCAAGGTCTTTTGAGCAAAATATAAGATTGTTATGTCAAAAGTTCCCTAGCAAGGGTAGGGTTTTTGAAGAAAAAGCTGCGAATGAGTGCCCTAGCAAGGGGAAGGGTAGTTGGGGGTTCAGCCACACACCTGTATCCAAAAAAAATTAAGTGCCCCCGGGACGAGAGCCCGGAGGTGTTGCAGTCGGAGGGTGAGAGCCTAGAGGTGTTGCAGTCGGGGAGAGACAGCCCAGGAGTGCTCCAGTCGGAGGGAGACAGCCCTGAGGTGTGCCAGTTAGAGGAGGGCATACCAGAGGTGTTCAGGTCAGAGGGAGACACCTTAGGAGGTGCTGTACGACAATGCCCCAATGGCTAAATACCCCATAGGCCCCTGTATAGGCCTACACAGACAGCCCTACAACATTTAATAGGTTGGCCAATGCCCTGAGGGCAACCATGGTAAGGATGTAATGTAGTCTATAGAAGCAGTGGCTATGCCCCAGGGGCATCGGTGGTGTGCGTGATGCCCCCAGGGCATGCTGTAGGGGCCTACAGAAAGCCCCAGGGCATTGGCGGCATCAGTAATGGCCCCGGGGGCATGCCCTGTCCTTTAAAACCTAGAGGAGTAGGAGTTCTATCTCATGTGCCGGTGCATATGAAGCTTTTGTATATGATGCTATCTAGTTATTACTCAGAGACATAATAATTCAAAGGACCTGTTTTATATCTCAGAGATCATTATCAATGTTGTATGCACTATGGTTAGTAAAGGAGATGACTTCATCCACTTAAGTAAACTGTCTTTATTTGGAGGTCTCACTGTTTTCTCAGAGTTCTCCATACTCTGTGAATTATGTACAATTATCAGATTATCATATGCCAATGCAGAACATCTTATGTATCATATATTAAGATCATACAGTTTCCACTTATTACCATAAGTCTATTAAAGTAAGGGTAACTAGTATGATCCAGGGGCATTGGTGGCGGTGGCAATGGCCCCGGGGCATACTGTGGTCTAATGTGGCCGAGATGAGTAGGGGAGAGGCCCTGGGGGCATTGACAGCCATCTGTAATGCCCTAAGGGCATAATCCAATCTCCTACAGGCCCTGGAGGCATTGTGCCACCCCATAAGTATGGATCATGCCCCTAGGCCATATATTGACAGTCCTATAAGTTTAGGTTGGGCGATGCTTCAAGGGCATCCATGGTAAGTCTACATAAGTAAAGACCACGCCCAGGTGCATTGGTAGGTCAGTAGGTCTTAGTCTGAAGAGTAGGTCTAAAGAATATGCCCCAGGGGCATTGCCAAAGTGTGTGATGCCCCTGAGGCATGCTTCAGTAAGTTGTGGCCTAAATAGGTAAAGGCTATGCTCCCATGCGATGTAGTCAGGACTCATCTGAAGCATGGAGACATAGAGGATAGGCCCCAATCTGCTCTAGCTACACCAGCAATTCCCCCAAGGCCTTTTTCCTACTCCTGCATGCTAGAAAGGACTATGGCATGGCCCAGGGGCATTACTGATGCCAGCAATGCCCCTAGGGCCTCTCCCCTACTCCTTTAGAACTGTTTTAAATGAATGATAACTTGATGCACTAATTTCAAAATGATAGTACTGCAGGTATTCAATTCGAGATAAATGTTGTAATTTCTAACCATAAACCAGCAGATGTAGAAGATGCCCGGGGGGCCTTGTTCTACCTCATGTATATGTGAAGCCATCTATACATGCCCCAGGCACATTGTCCTTACCATGAATGGGCATTGTCCTACCTCCTTTATATGTACGTACAGCTATCTGTACATGCCCCAGGGGCATCACCCCTACTCCTATAGGATAGAAAAGACTACTGCATGCCCCTGGGACATTACTGGTGCCAAAAATGCTCCTAGGCATCTTCCCTAGGGGTACTACGATCAATATGCGCACCACGCGCGATGCCCCAGGGGCATAGTCCAAGTACACAAGTTGTATCCTGCGGAGGGCCAGCAGGGAAGCACCAGGAGGTAGCAGGGAGGCACCAGGCGGTAGCAGGGAGGCACCAGGGGGTAGCAGTGAGGCACCAGGGGGTAGCAGTGAGGCACCAGGAGGTAGCAGGGAGGTAGCAGTGAGGCACCAGGAGGTAGCAGAGAGGCACCAGGAGGTAGCAGTGAGGCACCGGGAGGTAGCAGTGAGGTACCAGGCGGTAGCAGATAGGCACCAGGAGGTAGCAGGGAGGCACCAGGAGGTAGCAGGGAGGCACCAGGAGGTAGCAGGGAGGCACCAGGGGGTAGCAGGGAGGCACCAGGAGGTAGCAGGGAGGCACAAGGAGGTGGCAGGGAGGCACCAGGAGGTAGCAGGGAGGCACCAGGGGGTAGCAGTGAGGCACCAGGAGGTAGCAGGGAGGCACAAGGAGGTGGCAGGGAGGCAAAAGGAGGTGGCAGGGAGGCACCAGGGATAGCAGGGAGGCACCAAGGGGTAGCAGGGAGGCACCAGGGGGTAGCAGGGAGGCACCAGGAGGTGGCAGGGAGGCACCAGAAGGTAGCAGGGAGGCACCAGGGGGTAGCAGTGAGGCACCAGGAGGTAGCAGTGAGGCACCAGGGGGTAGCAGGGAGGCACCAGGGGGTAGCAGGGAGGCTCCAGGAGGTGGCAGGGAGGCACCAGGAGGTAGCAGGGAGGCACCAGGGGGTAGCAGGGAGGCACCAGGAGGTGGCAGGAAGGCACCAGGAGGTAGCATGGAGGCACCAGGAGGTAGCAGGGAGGTACTAGGAGGTGGCTGGGAGGCACCAGGACATCTCTGGAGGGAGTGATGACATCACAGGGTCACATGACTACTGATATAAAAGGCGAGTCAAGTCGGAGGAGGAGACAGACAGACTTGTCAGCATAATACATACATTAAGTTCGTTATAAATCTCACTCTATAGTAACTCCTACACAACTATCGCCTCCATCTATTAACCACCCTGATCCTGAGGAGGGGGCAAACCCCAGCAATAGTTAAAAATTATGCATGGCATTTTCCTACTTTCCAGACTAAAGTTGCATGCAATTTCTTTGTTACATGTAGCAACTAGTTGCATGCAACTTTTTGGATGCAACTAGTTGCACCAAAATCCATCAGAATGGATCCCATGCAACTAGTTGCAACCCCCTAAAGTTGCATGCAATTTCTGCAATACACATCGCAACTAGTTGCATGCAACAATTGCATGCAACTAGTTGCTACGTGTAACTCGGGCTTAAATGCAGGCTGAAATTCATGCTTATCATCTCAAGTTTTATATATGGTTCAGACCTCCTATGAACACTACTTCACAGAAATATATACAGTCAAGTCTCAAAATATCAGCTACCGGTAACTATGTTTCAGTTCAAAATTGGCTGGTTCCTGAATCGGTCACATTCCTGAAGCAGAAATACAATGGAACTCTATGGCCATGATGTAATCTGTTCTGAAAGTTATCCAGCCGATAAGAGAGAAGATCCATATATTGAGACTTAAGTGTATAAAGTTAGTCTTGTCCACTGATACTGAAGAGAGGCAAGTTTGTAGCTTTAGATTACAAAAACTACCAAAGTACCTCGTATTCACTAAGGGAGTGGTCATTATTTATCAACAGGGGGGGTGGTGGGTTTTCGCGGACGTGCAAAAAAAAATTTTACGCCCCCCCCTCGACGACAGTCAAAATTTTTTCAGCCCCCGCCACGCCAGAGGCGTGGAGAGTTTTCGCGCCCCCTCTTTGATCTATAGTAATGCGCGGGTTTTTTTGCTAAAAAGAGGGTGTAAAACTTCACGCCCCCCTCGGGAGGAGGGGTCTGAAAATTTTACGCCCCCCCTCAAACCCACCACCCCCCCTGTTAATAAATAATGACCACTCCCTAAGGCTCAGTTTAATAATAGACATACCATAGTGGCGTGTTTAAGTGCCCGGGTGCTTATCAATTGCACTAACTGTGTATCCCGGCCCTTATTCAAGACAGGCACTTATCTGAATAATGTCTTAGTGCTTCAGATTGTTTTTAATACCTCTCTACCCCAGCGCTCATTTGAGAGCGACGATTATTTGAAACCAGACCAATAACCAATCATTGCAAGTTGACACATCGAGTAGTGTAAATCTTCTTGCAAACCAACTCTAACTCAGAGAGGACATCAGAATCAATATAGATATTGTATATGATAAATCTGTTATAAATAAATTTGTGATTTTTTTACCCAATAAGCTAGGGATTATGACACTCGTGACTCAAGGTTCCCTCTGGGCTTCCAGTAAAAGAAATGCCATACCCCCTGTCGATTCTAAGGGCTAAGACGGTGCCTGCTACAAATATTGCAATTCTACATCTACAATTATTTATGTCAGTCTCAATAGTCGACTTAAACTATCATGCCCCACCCCCTACCCTGATTTGATGCACCAATTATCTATGTTGGTAAAGTAAAGGTTTTCTGCAAGTCACTCACCATGGTGTCAAAATGTGACGTCAGATGACTTATGACGTTACCTCCATGACAACCTACTGACAACTGATTTAAGGCCAGCCTGTCAGTCAGGGACTCATGCACCCCACCCCACAACCAATCATAAGTCGCCCCTTCCACTAGACTAGAATGGGTCCCCATTTTACCATAGACCCTTCTAGCTATGACAATATGAATATAGGTTTAGCTGCAGTAATTTTACATTGGTAAGATTAGCCGCATATCATTCACTTAATGCACTACTGCATTTCAGGGCAACTACTGAAAATCATTTTTAATTGATAAAGTTCCAAACCACCTGACAAGAAAAGAATCTTCTGTTTCATTCACTTCTTGAAGGCCCTAACAAGTCTAGCAAGAGCAGGACACTAACGAGAGTGGTGAAAGCAGAGATTCAGAGACAGCAGTCTGTGTATTAAAGCCTGGAGCACCCTTGACCTCCCCCCCCCCCCACACTCAGCCATCTCTACCCTGGTGAGCATTGCCTGGTGATTTAACCCTTTCAAGACAGATCGTGCAATAATGTATCATGTCGACCCTGCAGAGTTAATACACTCCTGGAGGGTCAACATGATGTACCGTAATCTCCCGCGTATAAGGCGCGTCTTATACGAGAGGTTTTAATTCTTCCTGGATCCTCAAGGGGAGATCAAGACCTTCATTTTTGTATCTTACACTCCCATATAACCTCATCAGCTGAATATGGGGTCCAGGGGGGTCTGGGGGTCCATGCAACACATAGGTTTTTGAATTATCAAATTCCATTCAGTAGAACAAAAGTTATGATTTTTTTTTTATTTTTCTGGTCAAACCTATAAACTCTTGGTGCGCCTTATAGGCGGGGTGCGCCTTATATGCGGGAGATTACAGTACTTGAATTCTCTGGTATTAGCCGCACCCTCGTATATAAGCCGCACACCCGACTTTGGGAGAAGCTTGAAGCCATAGTAAAGGCTTGAAAATGGTAGATTCATTAGTATTTTATAGTGTAAAATATCCTCATATAAGCTGCACCCCAACGGTACCATTGAATGAAGTGCTGACGGGTCTGTGTGCGAGTACTTCATTGGTGTATTATTCCAACAATGGACATGATACACTCCTGCATTTAGCAGACCGTAGAAGGTTATTACACAACTGGTGTGTTCATTTGTTTCTTTGATGCATTAAAATGTACATATATTAGTACTAGAAAGTGAGAGTTGAATTATGCCAACCTTACTGTTACATCGTTTAAAATACTTCTGATGAAGAGTCTGCATGATGCTAATGATGATAGATGATTTGCGGCTCTTCCCCCCATCCCCTCACAGGAGAGGGAAATTTTCACCCCCCCCCCCCCCACTTTGAACCATCGCCACGGTTGGGCCCTTTATTGCTGAGAGAGGCATTTTTTTAAGGACCCCACCCCCACCCCACTCAAGAGGGATTACAATTGTTATGCCCTGTCCCGCAGGGTTGACATTTTTTTGGGAGACCCTGTTGGTAAATGAGAGTGAGTGAGTAATAAATGTTTAATGCCATTTCGACAACTAAGGTCATATTCATGGCGAGAATTACATTACACAATTTCACAGGGGAATGTGTCAGTGCCCGCGCATATGTGCACCACACACATCCCGAGGGGATAGGAAAGAGGAGAAATAGACCCTTTTAAGTGGGCTAGGGAGGCCCGTGTTGGTAAATGACAAGCTCGAACTAATGCATTAGGCCATCCTTAGAGGGTCAGCTTATATACCCCCCCCCCCACCCTTACCGCGCTGTACACCACTCCTTTACCACAGTTTCCTGTTCTTTCAACTACTATACACTTGACACTCTTGGTGACTTATCCTTCTTTAGTGTTTAATGCAGAGTGGTATTAGAGTCTCGCTGTGACAAATCTTTCTTAGGCGACAAGTAAATATCAACGTTTGTCCTTGTTCAGGGATAAAAGTCACAGAGCACGAAAATCCCTGGAATGGTCCAATATCGGCCCAAAAACTTGAGTTTTTATATGAATATATAAGGTCCTGGAATTTCAAAATCCCTGAAATCAGGGAAATCCCTGAAGACTTTCATCCCTGCCTTGTTGTTCTTTTTTGGGCCAAGCTACCATTGACACATAATAGACAGGGGTTCTCATTCTTCTGGCACTGCATAGGTTTAATTTTTATTTGGAATGTTTTCACTTTAGTTTTTGTGTAGATGGGAATTGTAAAACACTGGAGTGGCCGTCCATATAGAATATATTCTTAATCAGCATCATGCAAGTCTAATTTTGCATTAACATGTGCATTATATTGTGTATTTTGTAGCACGTAAATAAATACCATTGTAGAGAGTGCTATACTCTTGTAGTAACACTCCCTCCTAATGAAGAAATAGGGAGAAAGGAAGTAAAATCAACATGTCTCAATTCATTTCGTGAAAGGCCAACTTTAGCCAAGTCTATGAAAGGCACTGAATCAGTGTGTGCATGCGTGTGGTGGTGGAAGGTAGGGGAAGGGGTGGTCAGATAGATCAGCTTTCAGGCGTCTTATATAATGTGTGATAGAGATGTGTGGGATAAAGTCTACTAGATAAAGCCGTGTACTGGCCATGTGGGGATGGTGCGAGGGGGTGAGGCCCAAGATGAGGATGGGGGATGGATGTCCAAAAATCGTGTTTCTAATACCCAGACTTTGCCATGAGCCAGTAAGCTATTTTGATAGACAACCTCTCCCCTTTTCAATGCCAATACCTGGACCTCCCTTACTCTCTACCTTACCCCCAGGGTTAGACACTACCATTTTGGGCATTTGGCCACCCGGGCCAGTAGGCTGGTATAGGGCAATGTATTTTCAAATATTTTACTGGCCAAATGGCCAATTTCAAAGGAAACCTAGAAATAATCACTGGCCCGCAGCCAAGAATACTGGCCATTGGCCACCGGGCCAGTGTTAGTGTCTACCCCTGTATTATTACCCTTTCCGATACCCAAAACTGGCCCTTTCTGTCTCCCAAACGTAGCCACCCACTTGACAAAAACGTTTTTTCAAGCAATTTTCAACCAAATAAAAACTTTTTTTTAGTACACGTTTTGACATTATTATTATTATTTTTCTTTTGCAAACTTGGGAATCAAATAAAAAAGTTTTTTAACTTTAAAAAGAAAACACGTTTTTCTGCCAAGTCACAAGTGGGCATTCTTGATACCCGTGTAACATTTAAACCTGGTCTTTCATCATTCCCATACATGTAACTGGCAATTTCAAACTTTCCTTGCCCTTTCGTTATTCTCAACCCCATCTATGCCCAAATCAGGCTTATAAATTCTGATGACCAGACTTGGAAGTTCCTGATGTCCATGTCTGTTCCTTTCCAACTTCAATCTTCAAGGGGGCCATCCATTACGTCATGCCAAATTTGACCATTTATTAACCCCCCCCCCCCAAACACACATACACACACGTCATGTCTATTGCCAATTTTGCAATGCTGAAGGTATATGTAAATGGACTTGAGCCACCCCCCCCCCCAGCAGGGGCGGATCCAGAAGGGGTGGTCTAGGGGAGCACAGCCGAGAAAATTTGGTCATGGGGGGAGGGGGCACAGGGTTCGGCACCACATTTTCTATAGTTAAGAGTTTAACCAGGCCCCAGGGGGTCTATGGAGAGGGCCCCAGACAGGTAAAATCGACAAAGGGACAAGGCCACTTCTTAAAAATCGACAAGGGACATGGGGCTGGGTGACAAGGGACAAACCCACTTCTTAAAATCGACAAGGGGACAAGGCCACTTCTTAAAATCGACAAGGGACATGGGGTTGGGTGACAAGAGACAAGACACATTTCTTAAAATCGACAAGTGACATGGGACCCCCCCCGTCCAGGGCCCTATGGAGGGGGGGTGCCCCCCAGGCCCCTGGATCCCCTACTGTCCAGCATGACTTCATTTGTGGATGGCCCCTTGGCAGTAATGTAAGACCACCCTTAAAAATGTCCATTTCCTGTCCAGAGGGTGGGATTTTTCATACCCATGAGGGAGAGGCAGTGTCGGATTTTTTGCCAGTGCTAGTTTAATTGCATATTTTAAACCCCAAAATGTACTGATACACCCCCCTCCTTTTGGGCCGCGCTCCCTCCTTTTCAAAATCCTGGATTCGCCACTGAGAGGGAACAATTTTTTTTAGGAAAATATTTTTATTTGTCATGAACATCGTGAGCAGGGACGGCATGAATTTGCCATAGAAATTTTTATGGGGTTCCTACTAGCCACGACACAATAGTCAAAACCTAAGAATTTGGGAACCCCTCCCGGCCACCCCGGACCCTCCTGGGCCCCCTTATGTCCTATTATGACCAAGGGGGCATGTAAGATAATGGGTGTGGACCACTAAATTTGACATGGTGACATGGCAATTTCTTAAAATCGACATGTGACATGAGAGGTTCTTAGAGGTGACATGGGACATGGGGATTTAAGTGACATGTGACATAACCATTTCTTAAAATCGACATGTGACATGGGAGGTTCTTAGAGGTGACATGGGACATGGGGATTTAAGTGACATGTGACACAACCATTTCTTAAAATTGACATGTGACATGGGGGACCCCCCATCCAGACCCCCAAGATATCAAAAGAAAGGTCTTGGTGTCCCCCTTAGATGGCCGTTGGGGGGCAGTTACATAAATGATTTCAAGATGGCCACCTCCATACAGGAATGGCTCTGTTCCCTATACCTAGCCGGGCTAGTTTCTCTGTAGACTGTAGTCATCCTTGCTCTAATCTAGCTTAGAAATCTAATCTAGACCCGTCTAGATGGGGTCATGTCCCAGTTCTGAACACCAAGACCCAGGCCCGTCCCCAGGAATTGACATTATTGTGGTCATAATAGAATTTATTCTCCACTTTCTGCTGTGCTATTTCAATGTTACTTTTTCTTTTTTTTTCAGTACTAACCGCAACACATGGCCTCATTTTCTGTGGTCTATGATGGGCGTTACCAGTACGGCCTGGAATGAGGCCACAGGGTCGAGGGAGGAAGGGGGGGGAGGCCGGGGCAGCTATAGAATGCCCCCGGGCCGAGAGGCCACACGGCCCGGCAACATGACGCGACCCGGTCGGGCTCCTTCACGGCCCTTACCCGGCCTCCGATAAATTAACTGTTTGTCTTCACACTACGACTACAAGCAACACCCACACGATTAACACCCAATCTAGGGCGTCTAGAGCACACGAGTCCATACCAGACTACCGTTCCCATTCCCAGACTACCAAATTCATTTTAACCATCCATCCCCAAAGAAGAAAAAAATTAAAAATTCTGAACATCGCCGGCCGAGAAAGGAGACTCACGGTACGTGCTAGATTGACGATAAATATCCAAATATACGAAGCTCTAGGTTTGGATAAGCATGCATTTAGGGCTAGTAGGGCATGCAAAAAGGTGCAGAAAGAGAGAGAGGAGGGGGAGGAGGAAGGGGGCAAGGTTCAAACCTCCCCTGGTTCCACAGCGCTGGTGGTAGCTTTTCACACAAAGCCTGTATAAAAACCTGACACGGACAGCTCCGACAAACCTACCCACCACCTCCACCAAACCACCTTCTCTCCAGAACCCCTGCACTCCCTGGCCCGCTTTTGCCCCTTTGATGATCCCACACCCACGTTGCACCCATCAAGGTGTACTTGTTATAATTCCCGGCCCCACGATTGAGACATGAATGGCAGCTTACCGGACAAGTCGACAGTGTCAGTCTTCGTCAAAATGGCGCCCGTCAATTAGAACTCATGCCCTCCCCCGTCACATGATTGACGCTGACGTCACGACCTCATTAGCATATGCCGTGCTTCACCCTTCCCGCCAGAATCGCTGCTGGGATGGTCTTGGGGATTGTTAATAAATGGGGTGGTTGAGTGGAGTCCCAGCCATGACCAGCGGCAGTTCAATAGCCTGGGATTAGTTGTTGATGACATGTGTATTACACTATTGATGGGTTTGCCTGCGGACGCATGCAAAAAAAAAAAATGACCCCTCACGAGGATATTGTAGGCCTAGCCTCTAGGCCTATCCTTAGGGGCCGAGGCCAAGGATATCCCTTTTGCATGCCCTTTAAAAAAATCTTATCAATAGGCCTAGGGTAGGGTGGGGTAGGACTCCTTAATTATAATTTACAAATGTGTCATCCATAAGAAATTCATGGCTGCTTCCAGAATACTTTTTACATTATTCAAAGGATGGAATGATATTTTCTTCATTCGCAAAAGCTTGTCAACTCTGCCCCATAGATTGTTACAGGTAAATCATGTATGAAAAAAGTGGATGCTGGGGTAAAAGGCCCACAGCTGGGGTAAAAGGCCCACAACCTTTGGGATAAAAGGCTCACATGGACAATAAAGAGGATCATAATTGGAATAAATGCTCCATTTAGATTCTTGTCATTAAAAAAGAAGCTAAAGTTAATATTCATAAACTACTACTGAGATTTGGACATCCTAAATCACCTAAAGTAGCATTTTTGATAATTCATATTGAAGTCCAAGGGGTAATAGGGTAGGATAAGCTAAAATACCCTAATAACACGGAACTGAGCTAGTTCTAAGAGAATAATCCCTAATTAATGCATATTTTTCACACCAATCAAGAGATGGAACAATATATCATACTTGTGAAATAGATTGTCAGCCTAGCCTTATGGAATATAGAATGCTTACAAAAAGTGGGACATTTTGCCCCGTAGGTTGAAAGGCTGGGGTAAAAGGCCCAAAGCAATGGGGCAAAAGGCCCATGGATCTGATGATAAAATAAGGTTCATCTCAAAGGCCCATGTAGGTATTGGAACAAAGTAAATAAAATGTATCTTTATGACCTACCCTTCACCCCTTTATCTAATAATACCTCACCTAATACTTTTAAACCATTTAACTTGCTACCCAAAAATCCATGCATATTCCAGAACCCTTTTATTTCTAATTATCCCAAATTGAGCATGATGATCTTAACAGTTATAAAATATTGAATGTCTGATAAGTTAACTTTTTCTCATCCAATCATAATAAAAACCTACAAAAGAGATCTCCTTGAAGTTATCCTTTCTTCCAAGTGTTAAATGGTTGCATACATCTAGTACCTTGGTTATGAGGGCTAAAGGGCCTTTTACCCCAAAGGGCCTCTTGCCACCAGAACCAGTCCTGCTTACAGTGGCAAAGATTTGACAAGCTTTTGCACATGATGACAATATTAATCCATCCTTTGATTTTGAAAAGTATTCTGTAAGTAGCAATATCTTTTTTTAATGGCAAAGTGCACATTGTAAAAAACAAAAAACAAAGGCATTTTACCCCATTTACCAGATTTTACAATAGGGAACGTGTCACAGTGTCAAATTTTATCTCCTGTGTCTGTCGATGTGTTGTTTTTTACCCATATAGGCACATTATAGTCGCTCGATCATGAACAAGGCGCTAACTGCTATTCAGCTGATATTGCCATCAATAGCTATAATCACCTCACACTAAGCATGGGCGTGGAAAGCAGGGGGGACATGTCCCCCCCCCCACTTTTTGCCAACTCCTCAAAAGGATTCAAAAGGTCAAAACAAAAAGGTCAAGGAAAGGGAGGTCAAAAATTGCAGAAACCCCCCCTGGTCCCAACCACTCTGAAACTGCTTCCCACGCCCCTGCACTATGGGGGCTCACCTTCAGATGGGAGATTGACTATAAAAGCAGTTGGGTTGTCAACTAACAACCGGCATGTCGGTACATGCAACCTGCAAAACGCCGGACGAACGCTGCGTCTGCGGCCGGCGTCTGCATCGATCCATCCTGAGCCGCACGAGGGTTTTTTTTTTCATACCGTACGGTACGTGTAGGTTCCCGGCTGGGGCCCTGGGGGAGGTCACTTCATATGTTGGAGATACACATGTGTGCGGCTGGCAAGGGTACTTTTTGAGCAAAATCCCTCTAAGCAAGGGGTCCCTTTTGGCCAAAATATCCCTCTAAGCAAGGGTCTGTTTTTGCCAAAAGTCATCATACGCATCACTTTTTGACAAGATTTACCCACAAGAGGGGCAATTTTTTACCAAAATCCCTCTGACCAAGGGTCAGTTTTTGAGAAAAATTCTTATGCGTGTGATTTTGAATCAGATTTTCTGCAAAAAGGGAGTCCTTCTGACGAAAATCCCTCTAAGCAAGGGTCACTTTTCAAGAAAATCCCTCTAAGCAAGGGTAGGGGATGTTAGGGAGTGGTCATTATTTATCAACAGGGGGGGTGGTGGGTTTGAGGGGGGGCGAAAAAAATTCTGACCCCTCCCGAGGGGGGGGCTAAAAAAAATTTGACTCCTCTTGAGGGGGGGCTAAAAAAATTGACCCTCTTTTTAGCAAAAAAGCCCGCGCGCTACTATAGATCAAAGAGGACGCGAAAATTCTCCGCGCACCTCCGTCGAGGGGGGGGCGCAAAAAAATTTGACCACCGTCGAGGGGGGGGCTTAAAAAATTTTCGCGCATCCGCGCGAAAACCCACCACCCCCCCCTGTTGATAAATAAAGACCACTCCCTTAGAGGCTCAGCCGCACACCTGTGTCCGAAAAAAATTGAGTGCCCCCCCCCCCGGGGGCTGGGGTTCCCTGTTTTAAGGTTTACTCGGGACCATCCACTCCGGATCTTCACCGAAATGATTTTTTGACTGCCAGGCCTAAGCCTAAGATTGTCAGGCCTAAGATTGTAGCCTTAGAAAGTGTGACCTTTGCGTTGTGGGGGAGGGAGGGGGTAAATGATGAGTTTATTATCCCTTTCACAGGTTCAATGTCCATATATTGATGTCCATGCAGCTAGGTCATAGTCTATCTTATAGCCACTGCCTATGGTGTACTATGGTGGTGGGTGGTGGACCTTAGGTGCGTTGAAGTCCTGGGAATAGGCCTAGGCTTCTATAAAAAAAGAAAGGAAGAAAAAAGAAAATAGAAAAAGAATAGGGACCGAAGAGGCTTCAATATGATAGGCCTAACAGATAAGGTCACTAAATAATATATTAGGGGGAAAAAGACATAGGCCGGATATAGCCCCACAACAGGGCCTATGACCCGGCCTATGATAGGCCTGCGATTAATTAGCCCTAATTCAGTCTACTTTTTTTTTAAAGGCCTAGGGCTAATCTATTGGCTAGGTTAAGGGAGTGGTCATTAAATTCATCAACAGGTGGGGGTGGTGGGTTTGAGGGGGGCGTAAAAATTTCAGACCCCTCCCAAGGGGGGCTAAAAAAATTAACCCTCTTTTTAGCAAAAAAACCCACACACTATAGATCATAGAGGGGCACGAAAATTCTCCAGGCTTCCGGCACTGGGGGGGGGGGTTGCAAAATATTTTGACTACCGTCAAGGGGGGGGGGGCGTAAAAAATCTTCGCACATCCACGCGAACCCACCCCACACCCCCCTCCCCGTAGCCTGTTGATAAATAATGACCACTCTTAAAGACGGGCTCACAGATGTGGTTCCCAGAATGGCCAGACCCACTGCCTGGAGATGTGTCTCACTGTTTGTAGTATTTCCATCACGAAATTAACTGTCAAAATATAAAAATATGCAAAGGAGACCCGGGAAAGGAGAGAAGAAAAAGAAGAGAGAAAAAGATCCCAGGCGTCTGGGGCCCCGGGTCTGGGGGAATCCCACTGCCTGCTTGTGTTGAGTGGGTGGGAGGTTGATGTGGTTCGGTCGGGGTGTATTATTAAAGCTAGAGTGTGTGTGGTGGGGGTGGGGGGCGAATCTGTGCTGAGACTTTGAGACCCGAGACCGCAGCGGCTGCCTGTCATGCCACACACAGCGGCCCTGCCCACCTCGGCCACGGTCTCCGCCAAGTCCTGCCTCCTCGCCCCGGACGCCCCTTGAGTGACAGCCGGCGAGCTGCGGCGACGACCCGGGGACCCGCCCCTCCCTGACGGCTGTCAGCCACCGGATCAATTAAGTGTCGGTAATTAGCGTGAGGAGGGCCCTCCCCTCAGGGTCACCTGGCCACGCCCCCCAGCCGTAGGGGGTCATATGACGTTGTCATGACAACAGGGGCGTGGTAAGAAGGTGGGTGTGGTGGGCGGGGGTGTGAGTGCAGCTCGAGTTATGCATGTGCTGTTGTGAGTCTATGGTAATAAGACTCTTCTGCTCTGCAGCTGTTGAGCCTTGTCTAAGAGTTGTGTGGAAGTCTGCAGGAACACAGGTCTACTCCCCCTACAGAATCCTAGCACAAGGTGCGAAGACCCGTGCGAAGATCAAGGAGCACTCTTTGATAAGGTCATTGAAGGGCTCCAGGTGACCCAAATTTAATTCATATTAAAAGGATTTCCTTTGGTTACTTCTCGGATTTGTTTGCGAAAGGGTATTAAACATGATGTTTAGGGAGTGGTCACTATTTATCAGCGGGTGGGGGGGGGCGTAAAATTTTCAGACCCCTCCCGAGTGGGGGGCTAAAAAAATTTTGACCCCTCTTGAGGTGAGGGCTAAAAAAATTCACCCTCTTTTTAGCAAAAAAGTCAGCGCGCTACTATAGATCAAAGAACGTTACGAAAACTCTCCGCGCCTCCGGTGTGGGGGCCACAAAAAAATTTTGACTACCGTCAAAGGGGGATGTAAAAAAAAATTGTGCGTCCACATGAAAATCCACCACCCCGTTGATAAATGACCACTCCCTTAGGTTTAATTGAAATATGAAAACGGGTAATGAAAGGTCAGCGGTAATAGCTATAAAATAGTTTTGAGTAGCCAACAAGCCACCTCTTAGGCTGGTAGTGCATTCCCGTGAGTGCATTAAAGGGGCCTTGGCATGGTAATGCATGCCAGCATTAAAAAGTCACGTGACCACCCCTTGACCAATCAGGGCGCCACATTTTTTCCGCTGGTTCCCGCGATTTTATGATCACTCTTTGAATCGGTACCTATATATGTTGTTAGTTTGCGGTGCTAGCCCCCCATCATGCCCACCCACTTGGCAGAAAAAAGAACACTTTTTTTTTTAAATGTTGAAAACCAGTCCTTTCAGGTCCCTTTAATAGTTTGCCAAACAATCATTTTAAACTTAAAAAAAGGTGAAAACATATAGGCTACTTTGAAAACAGGTTTACACCCCATAAGCTTTTATTTTGAATTGAAACAAATTTAATTTTGACGTAAGTAAAATAACAGATTAAGTTAAAACTTTTTGCAAACATTTTCAACATTGAAATAACAAACACTAAAGAAAATGTTTAAAAACGTTTTTCAACATAAGAAACATGTTTTTCATAAATGTTTTTTTAACCAAACTTGTTTCAAATGTTATTAAAGATGCATATGCTAAGTGATCAATGGATGTCTTGATGCATGAATGCAAGTATGAGAGGTCTGAGAGGCCTACACTTCTGGATGAGTGGAGGGTCAGATTGGCGCACTAATGAAATACAAAAATGAAGCGAAGGTGAGCAGACTTTACGCATGATACTGTAAACCCCTACCCCGTAGAAGCTGCACCCTGTATAAGCCGCACCCTGACTTTGGGCAGATAACCTGCACCAGGGGACTGAGATGGTTGCCATTCTTTACTACCGTAATCTCCTGCGTATAAGGCGCGTCTTATATGCCAAACAAAATGCTGCTGGGTCTTATACGTGGGAGGTAAATTGCCTTGAGTTTGGGGTGCGCCTTATAGGGGGGTATCTTTTACTATAGAACAGTACTACATTAACAAAAATCTGCCCTCAGAGGTGCGCCTTATACGTTATAACAGACCTCCCTGAGTTGGGGGTGCGCCTTATAGGCGAGGTGCGCCTTATACGCGAGAGATTGCGGTATTGTCGATTAGACCCTGTGTATAATCTGCACCCTGACTTCATGGTAGCTTTATAAGCTGCACCAAGGGTCTGAAATGGTCTATAAGCTGTGTCTGATATATATGGAGGGTTTTACGGTAGTATTACCGGTAAAGGGATAGTACATGTAGTAAAGTCTGGGGTGAAGCATGCAGACTATTAGGCAGTAGAATAACAGTAGGGGAAGAGCAGCCAAAAAAGTGTGGGGGATGGGGGTGTAAATTTTGATTATTTTCTATAATTATGATCTATAGGACCATCCTAAAAAAGTATGGGGGATGCACCCCCCTTGGTTCCGCTGCCAGTGGTCATATAATATTGAATCCAATGGGCCAAGACCTCATCAACATTTGGGATATTGAAGGGATTTATTTCACAAATTAGATACAAATATCTGCAGTACTATTTCACTTTGAACACTTCCAACTGGTCATTAACGTGATATCCAAACCAATATATGGTTATATACATAATTTAATGCAAACTGATAAACATACAACACCTGCTTTATCTATGAGTAAAGTGGCAAGAAAATAACTTCAGATACAATCAAGATATTTCATCAGTTCACTTCATGTACCAGATCTCTGTGATGAAGCATACCTCTTCAGTATCATTTGAAAAGGGCTTCTGCTTTACATATGGGTGATACCCATACTGAGGAAATATTTCCTCCATGAGATCTATGCAATAACAATTTTTCATGACAGTAGTCCAGGAGGTATAGGTATGCATCAATTTGTAACTTGATTATTTCATTTAAGGCCACACTTTTTTTAATCTTTGGGTTACGGGCACCCCAAACAAAAACTCCAGGACGGAGGACGAAATAAAATAAAAATAAAATAAAATAAAAGTGACAATACTGGGATTCCAAATACCGTAAAACCATATATATAAGACACGCCAGGGGATAAATAACATCCCTAACTTTGATAGATACTACCGTAATGGGGCACACATGGTGTTTTACTTTATCCCCCAATACAATAAATATCACGTTAAAGCTATTCCTGACATCATTAGCCTCAATTTGATAACCAACATGGCTATATTTGGTCAGTTGGTACAAAGGAGAGAATAAAAAAGTAGATTTTTCAACTTTTGTTTTTATTCTGTTTTTTTTTTGTTTTTTTACGTTTGTAGCGCAGGCGGGCCCGTAACCCAAACAATAAAAAAGTGTGGCCTAAGCACTCTATGATAAATAACATTCAGAACCTATCCATTTGTCACTCTGTGAATATCAAAACGTAATGCATCGTAGCTACTCGTTCTTTCCACCATGGAGAGAGTACATGTCTTCTCGGCGTTGATGAGAAATAGGAACTTGATTTCGCACTTGATCCATGAAGTCCAAGTCTATAGAGGGAAGATAATTCGATATCATAAGATGGACGTAGAGACTTAGTTTGGTCTTCTTTTTTAGCAAACTTTCACTTCTTGATGCAGCACTTCTTGATGTATTTAAGATGCATCTAATACTTTTAATCATTATTTTATCTAAAAAAAAAACTAAGCTCCTTCATATCATCTGTTATTTACTCACCTACATCTGCATACAAGATTTGCTCTGTCTCATCAGCTTTAGTCAACACCTCTCCCCTAGAACAGAAATATAAAATGAAATAATTTGAAAGGAAATACCCATACAAAAAGTCAAAGGCTAGAATGTACCATTGCTATAATGTTTCAAAGAGCAGGCTATGGCCTCATAGAGCTTAGAACTTATGTCTTTCAATATGGGGGCCATCCACAAATGACGTCACGCTGGAGGGGGAGGGGGGTCAGGCTAAGCGTGACAGAATTAATTTTCCATATACCTTCAGCATTGCAAATTTGGCAAAAGAAAAACATGAGGGGGGGAGGGGCGGGTCAAAAATGGTCAAATTTTGTGTGACGTCATTTATGGATGGCCCCATGATGAGAGGCTAGTTTGCTATTATGGAGACCTGTCAGGGGTGAATTGAAGGCATATTTTTAAACATGCAAGTAAAATAATATTGTCTGTTCATTATTATTAATGCATCATATCAGCTGAAAACCTACAATATCACTGACTGCAGTAAGCTAGAAAGAGCCAGGACACATGAAAATAAATGAGAAGTATGCACTAAATCTCACCATGGATTGACTATAGAGGTGTGTCCCCATGCAACATAAGAGGCTTTCTCATCTCTGGCAGGTGAAATGGAGGCAACATATAGCTGGTTATCTACAGCACGTGCTTGTTGCAGAAGCTGCCAATGGGCAGGTCCAGTTGTCATGTTGAAAGCACCCGGATACAGCAGAAGTTGACATCCTGATATAATAATATATGAGGATTATTCCTCAATGACCAAATGTTTTGTTTCCATGAACTGATATTTCACAATATCATTGTGGAGTTAATCTTGTTATTACTAGATATTCTTTAGTGGATCCACATGGTTCCACTAGGTTTAACCAACAAACACTGTGAATATGTATGTGTATGATGTGGAAGGATGAGTGTTTAAAGCAGAGGTTAAATACTATATAGAGAACTATGGAGACAACAGTAAATGGTCTACTACTGGCAAATTACATGTGCCCATAGCCTGCAAGAAGAAGTCAAAGTTGCCAGTCAATTAAGGATGGTCTAGTAGATTGACTCTGAAATTTTATCAAAACTGTGCAACTGCTGTTTTGATCAAAAACATTCACCTCTGCAATCAGATTCCTAATTGATTTTTATACATCTTATTTGAGTTATGCTTACCCTTTCTTGCATAAAGCATGCCTAACTCTGCAAATCGTATGTCATAGCAAATACCAATTCCAACTTTCGCAAAGGCTACAATAGAATTATATTACATAACATGATAAAGCAATTCTTACATGGAGTATCATCTTACTGAGATTATTTTTCCTCAAACACAAACTTACAAATTTTAGTTGAGGTTTAGTTGAGTTTATTTCATTGTTGTGCTCTTGTGAGAATATTTGAGAGTATTGTAAACAATCTTAATTGTAAGTTGCATATGCCAACTAACGTGTCTCAAATGTAGCAAGCTTATTTCCAGCTGTCAGGGTCTTTGACTCTTGGAATGTAATTTTTCCTGGAATGTCTATGTCAAATAGATGCACCTGTAAACAAAGAAGATGCAATCTAGTGAAAAACTAAATTGTGCATTTGTGTTTATCATAACCTAGTAGTAAATATAAAGACAGCCTGATACAATGACCAAATGGACTTTTTTTTTTGGGGGGGGGGGGCAAAGTAAGTAGAAAGAAAATATACAGTGAGACCATCATGGAATGTGTTATGCTATTAAAGAGTGAAGAAACATCTCATTGCAAAAAGGTGTAAAACTTGACACAGATTCTCCCAACTCTGTAAAAGGCATCTTAATATTTTGCATCATTTATACAGTATCATATTGGTGTTCATTGCTATTCATATTCAAGTGATATAAACCACTTCCCACACAAACACAGAATTATATATAGATATGTAAATGGTTGTGGAAGAATTATCATTATTTACCTTTCTGTACTTTGCTATCATGTCACCACTTGGGTCAAATACTGTACAGGTATTGTACAATTTGTCATTTTCCTTCTCTGGGATGGAGCCTGTAATCAATGACAGTAAATTTGACATTTTTCTTTTTCATCAAAAGCAGAGACATACAGCTCTCGCAGAAGTATAAAAAAATACATAACAGATTCTTATGTAAGGTTTTCCAAAGATATGATATGTAAATTTGTAATGCATGAAATCACCAAGGTATATTCCTCTATGAATTCTTACAGCAGTATCAAAACTGTCGTGTTTTACTTTTTTCACTTTCTTATTGAGTGGATTATACAAGAGAAAGATACCGTAATCTCCCGCGTAGAAGACGCATTGCGCTTATAGGACGCACCCCAAACTCAGCAGAAGCATTTTCGCGTATAAGACGCTCCTCTTAGGGGTGATTTTTGTCAATCCAGTACTGTTCTATAGTAAAATTACCCCTCGTATAAGACGCCCCCCCAACTTGAAAAAATCCTATAAGATGCCCCAGCATTTTGTTTGGCGTAGAGGACGCGTCTTATACGCGGGAGATTACGGTAATTATGGTACCCCAGTATCAACTAGAGCTCAATTACCTGCCACTAAATAAACCTTGCTTTCTTTGGCAGCCTTTGCAAAGCTCTCTGACGTTGTCCCTGGAATTGGTTCTGCATATTCTGGGAAAAATGTGTTTCCATAGGGTGAATTACAACATTCCTGAAAAGAAACAGGGAAGTTTGACATATTCTACATAGTACACAAGTCTGTTACCAGTGCCCATTATAATCACTGGCATAATCAATCAAGATAATGATTGTTCTATTGATTAGAACTGTATTGATCTCTCCTGAATACAATACAGAAGTAGATATAGATTTCTGTCATGTGGAATGAAAAAAAAAATTCTATTCATTTCTTTTCTGGACTGGATCTCATTCGATGTATACAAAAAAAAGTATTAGCAATGGTATTCGTGGCATCAATGGAGGAAAAATGTTACATTTTGATTTTCTTGTTTGATTCTTATGATAAAATAATAATTATGTTACAGTGGACTTACTGGAAGAGCAACTATCTTGGCGCCTTTGCTGGCTGCTTCACTGACAAATTTACATGCACGTGCAACATTTTCCACTTTGTTTTTGCCTACAGCAAGTTGGATGAGGGCAATGCGGAACTCTGTAGATAGGAACATGGCTTACAAATAAGATGATATAACTTCTTTTTTTTCATTTATTCATACATATTATGGACATATGCCTCTTCTGGGAAACTGTTTTAGCTTAGAACTTAGAATCTCCGATGTCAGGAATCTAGTTTGCAATGTTATATGCATTGTGAGGCCACACCAAAAAAATAAGTTGGTCTATGGATCGCCCTCTCCGCATTTTCAGAAATACTTTTTTTTCTTTGAAAACAATCTTGTCTATGGATTTTGCAGGTTTGGTGTTTGGAAAAATTTGTTCATATCTCACTTTTCCAGCAAAAATCCATTGGACACCAAAAGAAAAATCTATTAAAAAAAAGAAAGAAAGAAAATTGTTCGCTTGCACCATTTTTACAAAAACAAAATCCATAGACCAACTTATTCTTTTGGTGTGGCCTGACAAAGGATGAGAGGTACTGTAAATTCTCTCGTATAGGCCGCACCCTTGTATAAGCCTAACCCAGAGTTAAGGAGAATGGTATAAGCCGCCCCTGGGGCCTGAAGATTGATGGTTTAGTACTTTTCTATAGTGTCAAATACTCTCATAAACCGCACTCTGATTTTGGGAACCTCCCATAAGCTGCAGTTTGATCTGGGTTCTGGTAAAAGCTCCGGCTTATACTAGAGAATTTATGGTACTTAATACATTTAGAATATTCTAGCATAAGAAAATACTCCAAAAGTGTGTGTGTGTGTGTGTGTGTGTGTGTGTGTGTGTGTGTGTGTGTGTGTGTGTGTGTGTATGTGTGTGTGGGAGGGTATCTTATTTTCTGAAGCTTTACATCCCTACCAATACACTTCTGCATTGCCATTGCCATTGTGGGGGACAAGTTATGTAGGTTGAAAAACTCTCAGTTATGATAAGAAACACCACTGGAGGAAAGTAGATAGTACTCCTTTCAAACCAGAGGAAACACTGAGTGAGAGAACAGACAAAACTCTGTATTGATGTACCTACATGAATAAACGCGAATAAGACAAATAAATCCAGTTTAACAAAATTAATGAAAACTTGCCTCGCTCTTCTGAGAGTGGGGTGTGCATCTTAGATTCAGACATAGCGAAGGCCGATTGGAGCTGCTGCTACACAGAGACCCCTATATTGTGTATTGTAAGGGTTGACCTGCAGGTAGAGGCGGAGTGCTAGTATGTGATAGGGGTAGGGACTGGTCATTATTTAGTTACAACCATGGGGAGGTCAGAAAAATTCTATGACCTTGGGTTCCAGGGTGGATGAAAAGTTTTACTCGTCTTCTTCTGTAGTAGTTTTTGTGCAAGGCGAACCTGTGTATAAGACATGCCCTTATTTTGTTTCTTTACTAGGTAAAACAAAAAAAAACTGCCCAACTTATTCCATTTCCTTTAAGTCAAGATGCACCTTACATGGAAAACTCAGCTTGTAATTGAGATACTGTAAATCCTCACATATAGGATGTGGTTTATACACAAGAATAGCCTCAGATGCGTCCTATGGAATTTATCTGAACTCAGGGTGCGTCCTATAGGCAAGGTTCTCTTTTAACTATAAATACATGAGTAGTACAATAGTTTCTCCAGTTTTGATGTATCCTGCATATTTTTTAAAACCCCCTCTCACTGTAGACCACTATATTTTTACTCCCCCCCCCCCCAACTACTGACATTAAATGACCACCTGATAAGGGTTCCCTATGGACTGCTTGACCTCAGATATCAGATATACAGATTACTACAAGCCTTATCTATGGATGTGCAAGAGGGACCTTATTAGTTATATGTATTTAACATATATTATCACATCTTTGTTTTTCTAAATATTTTCTGGTCAGTTTTTCACAGGGGTGCATATAGAAACTATAAGTGTATTCAACATACCGTATTCCTTCTAATAAGTGCACCAGTGAATTTTTTTTAGAAGCTCAAAACCTCAAACAAAAATTAATTCTTATAAGCACACCCCCTAATCCACCTCGTTTCCTTTGTTCATTTCTTTGCATTTAAGGTAAAAATACTAAACAATTTGATCTCTCTCAGAGGCTTCTGACGGGAGATTACAGTAATAAAAGTACAATGAAAGTTTTAATTCCCTCTTTATTTGTATCATTTGTCACCAGGGGGTGCTCTTTGGGCCCGGAAGAGAGGGGGTGCACTGAATAGAAGGAATACGGTTAAAGCAGCTACTCTACTAAGTACAAAGACATACGTTTATCAATTTTCTAAACTATTATGCCCAGGTGTAGCTTATTATATATGCGAGGGATAAAAGTGAGTAGACTAAATCTACATTTGTTGTTCAATGTATTTCTCCTGTACCCATGGGTCTATGTCCGTGCCATTTTTTTCTCAATCCTAACCATCTAGAACTTTGGTATCTACCTCTGAATGTGCCTAACATTAGCAATATGATCAGGCTCTGAATCCGACGAAAGAATATCCATCAACGCTTAACATATCAACTTTTTATTGTGTTCTCAAAACATAATTCTCGAAGCAAGTGAGTACTACATATTAGATGCACAGATTCTTGCATATATAGTTGAGATCTCGCCACGTATAAGCCACGCCTTGTACTTTTAAATGTGTTTTTATATTTCATTTTCAGGGGGAAGACCTACAAACCTAAGCACTGTTTATACAATGGTGAGGCTTATAATACGAGGAGTTTAAGGGTATTCTTTAATAATAAAATGGCACACATGTATAACTACGGCACTGCAAGCATCGTTTTTCATCACCATCATTATATTTCACAATCCAATGTCACCCTCTAAACCTATAAAGACATAATGCATGGTAGGCTTAGGCCACTAGAATTAAAGATAAAATTTCGTTTTTATTTCTTTTTGTTGCTCTGTTTAGCTTGTTCCTGTATCGGCATGAGCCACCTTACTTTAAGCAAGTTTGTATGACAGAGGCTCCGCACCATAAGTAAAAATACCGTTAAAAACAATGAATCCTTCAAGTCCAAAGCATTTATATCATTACGATGCATTGTACATTTTTAGATGTCTAGTTGTTTAGCTATTCACATATAACATGAGCACATTTTAAACCCGCTGTTGTAATTCCAGTATAATATGAACCTCACAAAGCATTACATGCAGTTGATTTTAGCTGTTATTCTCCACATTCATTCTTGACATGAATCCCTGAAATAAGCGTGCGTCGATACAGATTAACTACACCAAAGATTTGCATAAGTGGGTATACATATATTGCATATGTTTGCATTACCTCTGGTATATATCATAATCCTTAGGACGTTCTCAATAAAATCACTCTTTTTCTTCATATACGACTGATGCATTGCGAATACATAACCAAGTAGAATCAGATAGGAATGAAACAGGTTTTATGATCTTAATTGCTGTGTTAAAGTATAAAATGCACTGCTGATAAGGGAATGACACAATGTGTTCATGTTGAACCCATTAAGTTGGTAAAATACACTATAAAGATGTATATTTCCTGTTATTTTAATTCAAACTGAAGCCATCAAAGGAATTCTAAGTATTTCATTATTTTCAGATTACATATGCTATACCTGTATATCTTTTTTTTCTTCGACTCTCATTGATATAAACTGATGTGCAGTAAACATATAACAAGAAATTTTTCGTTCATGGTATCCCTTTAAGTGTATAAATTGAGTTTGTGCATTATTTATTCAAGTTTTAAACAATATTTACAGTAACTTTCAGTGATATTGCACTTCCATAATATCTACATCCTCAAGGGACAGTTTGTGACATGTGCAGGGGATTGAGCATCAGTTCAAAGGCTGCTCCTTTCAGGTTAGCTCCACGGAGGTTAGCTTCATGCAGATCACACCCTGACAAGTCGCAGTTCTCTAGATCCGCTCCTGCTAATACTGCACCCCGTAGATCACAGTTCTGGAGGTTGGCATTCTTAAGTGTTGCCACACGCAGATTCACACCTGCCATATGGCTACCTTCTAGATTGACATGTTTCATATTGGCCCCTTCCATATTAGCTCGACTCCCAGCTGGGTCTTCAAAGTTGCATCCTTGTAAGGAAGCACGTTCTAGTGTAACACATAACATCTTTGCTCCTAGTAAATTTGCCCCAGTTAGTTTGGCATGCGACATATCCGCGCGTTCAAAGTTGCAGTAGGAGAGGTTGGCTCCACTTAGATTTGCATGGCGCAAGACTGCATATTTGAAGTTCACGTAACGTAGATCCATTCTGGTCAGGTCTGCACCTGCAAAGTTCAACCCCTGGCAGCGCAGCTCACAGTTACTTGGTGTAGTCATAAGTTTGAGCATGAACTCGCGCCTTGTTATCGCAGTCTGATCTGTGAATGGCTGTTCAGAGCGAATTTTTGCTTCTAGCAACTCAATGATTGACTCAACGCCAAAGAATTTAGCCTCCTCTAGGACACCTTGAGAATTCATGTCTTTGTCAATTACCAATTCACCATGGCGGAGGTAGTTGAGGATAGGTTCAAAGTAACGCGGGCTACGGTCAATGAGGTAGGCACCATTAGAGTCCATGCTGCTGCTCCAAGAATGGTTCATGTCCTGAGAAAACATGCGGGCAAGCATGCTGTCTGGCTCCCCGCGCGTCAGCGTACTCCTTGTTGTTGTAAAATATTTCCCACCCACATTCAGCGTAACCCATTCATCAGCGCTCAGTGGATTAGGCTCACTTGGTTTGCTGAGGGTATCAGGAACATGTAAGGCAACTGGACCATCCTTTGGTATTGGGATGAATGGTTCACCAGATGAGACATACAAGACATCATCGTCTCTGATTAAGTTGATGTCATCTATGAGGCCACCCTCCTTGGTGTATAATTTAGTTGCGGGAACGTTTAATTTACGAGTTATTTCAGCATTCAGTTCTACGAAATTATGCATCACACCCACAACCTTTCCATCTACATTAGTGCCGTTGCGGAAAACCACCGCACGTTTCATGGTGCTCTAGGAAATTGAAAAGTTTTAAACAAATAAAATTGTCACAACTTCGGTAGAGCCTAGAGGTAGTTAATATCCGTCACAGCAGAGCATCCAATGTCTATTTCCACTTCCACAATAACATTTCTTTGCACACTCCTGTACCTTCAGTTGGAAAACGTCTGATTCCCGTATCTTCCTCTGTCAATCGTCAATACACTCATTGAATGACAATGTAGAGATTCTGAAACTGTCACTCCTATCTGTGCCAGTATTAGTCAAGCACGTAACACGTAGTGCTGTGTAGACAAAATATAGGCGTCCTTATGACACATTTGATATATCTTTTGTATCAGTAAATGATAGAGCCTGGAATAGTTCCCCTCGATGAATCACCAGATGACAGATTGCCTCACAACGTTTTTGTTTTGACAGCCAACAAAGGAAGGAAGCCACACCCCTTCCGCAGCGGGTGCTAATTGGCATGGACGGAAAGACTGCATTTGTTTACAGGGGGCGCAACAAGCGCCGAGATCTCTCAACCGGAAGCCGGGGAATGATAAAGCACTGCTCCCATTGAAACTGTATGGGGGTGATTGTTCAGGGTGCAATAAATGTTAATTTAATCTAAAACCCTTTGACCAAAAATTGTATAAATTTCAGCGAGTGGTCTAATGACATAAAGCTATAGTCTGGTCAATTTTGGACTTACTTGGCCTAGTAGATTCCGAGATATCTGATATTTAATACTGGAATTCAGTGCACGCATGCAGGCTAGGAGTCCTCGGCTTTCCCCGGCCTTCTATGGCTGCCTAACGTGTTGCAACGAGGTTGACACATCTTTTACTTTACTTAGTTTACTTTTCGTCCAAACGAATGCAAAAAAAAAAAAAAAAACACACCGAAGACAGCTTTTCGCCCCTGTAACGCTATAACGCAATCTACCGCTGATTCCCAATTGTCTTTGGGATTTACTGAACGATTTTAGATATGTCTATGCAAAATACTTTGCACATTTCAGAGAGAAATCGTTCTAACAATAGTGACATTTGGCAAATAACTTACTCGAAGCCGCCATCTTGGCAAATCCACTTCCGTCTGTGTGACAGAAAATGGTACCCCCCATTATGTATTGCTTTATTCGATTTTTGGTCTGAAATAGCTATATCTCCTGTAATAAACTATACATATGAGTTCAATTTAACTTTAACTGGTGTTGTCATGTACCTAAACTGGATTTCAGACGTTTATTTTTCGCTGGTAAAGGTCTACTAGACTTGATTCAGAGCAATCAGCGACAAACGGGTGCGACCAATCAGAATGCTCCATTTCAGCGCACCGATTTCAAAATTAAACTCAAAGCAGAAGGAGACAACATCGGCGATGGACGCGGCCACAAGGAGGAAGGTACAGTACAAGAAACAAAACGATGGGCTCGATCGAAGAGCTCTCAGAGCCCATCGGCGTTCTATTGAATGGAAATCTTTCCGTGAAGATGTCCGTAATGAGCGTCGTAGAAATATGTCCGATGAACTGTCGCCAGTGAAGGAGGCCCCATCACGTCAGCCCACCCCGCCAAGACAAATTCCGATAGGTAGGCCTCTCCACCAAAATCATAGGCTAGATCTGTTTCGAATTTTCGTTGTAGTGAATATACGAAATGTCATGATATACATATAGGTCCATTGCATGCTCTAGCTAGTCATAGATCTTTAACTAGCAAAGTCAGGCGAACCTGGCTGCCCGCTCCCCATATCTGTCACTATGGACGGTAAACTAGTGTAGGCACTTACCTAATATTTCAAGACTTTATTCCATTAAACCTATCTAATGATCAATGGATGGATCTTGAGAAAAGAAGTGGATTTGCTTTTTAAATGAAGTCTCTATGTCAATTTAAAGTGGAATTATGACCGGTCAAAGGTACCAAATCAGACCCAGAATTCTGCCATAGTTAAGAGTTTAATTTGGATCTAATTTTGTGATCAAGCAAGATGAATCCAAGGTATACTAGATCACTAAAATGATTATTTTGGGCAATTTTCTTTTCAGATAAGCAAGATATACCCTCAAGAATGTAAATAATGATACATTTTATCATAATCAAACAATGTAAAAGCAAATTTTTGATGTCATCTTTTCCCTTGAACTGTGCGCTCTGACAGAACCACGGCAGAATATCGTCTTTGACTCAGGATGTTTGAATGATCATAACTTCCATTTAAATTGACATAATAACTTCATCTAAAAAGCAAAACTACTTATTTTTATCAAAGCTATCAATTTCCCACCATATAAAATACATACAATAAGGTCTTAATTGATAGGTAAGTGCCCAACATTGAGGAGGATGGGATAAGTGTCCAGAGATAATCTTGCTCAAAAAGTTTGCAGGGTCTGTCAAACATACTGCAGCCCCTTAGAAAAAGAATATGAAAACATTTTCTAGATCATTTTTAACCATAGAACAGGTGGGAACCATTTATTTTTAGGTGCTCAATGATCTTCTCATAATAAAATGGTTCTAAACTTTTAGTTGAACTTTGATGGGGTCAAAGACAAAATTCCCTGCATTCAACCTTGTACAAAAAATAATCATTTTAAAGGTCTAGCCAAGCCTGTTAAAATGAGCCCTTGTTTGTAAAGATCCTCCAGTAAATAGCTTCAGAATAAGCTTGCAAAGAAAGGAGAGTTTAACACTACCCAGTTTCAGCTTTATCACAGTTTCACACCTCTCCTGCAGCAGACTCACACAGTGGAGGTATTTCAGTGCCTAACTAGTGTTTGTAAAATATTGATTCTGCGGGTTCTACTGCCAGTACTGGTCAGAATTACTTCAAATTGGTATCAAATGGAAGGAGAAATATAGCTCTACCTCTCTGGCACAATGTTTTGCTTCCTTTCCTATTCTATCCACTGCTTCGGAGAGTAAACATTTGGGTGAATTAGGTGATTCTGTTAGACCACACTGTAGGGCCTGTTTGAGTCACATGTCAGACATGAGATGATGAGTGGACATGTGCTTATAATAAGCCTTATTGCAGAAATACATGTATATACCCTTTATAGTAAAAGTTACATGAAATACAATTGTAACCAACATTTTGACCTACATTTCGACAGGATTTTTTTGATTTTTCAGTGATTATTAAGCACAGGGCGTTCTCACAAACTTGTACAACTTTGGATCAATAATCTAGTAAATGCATAATATCAATTTATTCAATAATAGGTCATTTTAATCTCTGATTTCAACTTGAAATCTAAAATATTTAGACCTCTAGGAAATAAATGACATTGGAGTATGTTAATCTCCTAGTTCTTAGCTTTAAGTTGGTGCAATTGGTTAGCAGATCAGCCTTTTCAATCAAAATCTATCAGTAGTTATGTGGAACAATGCCTAAATCTCCTGTGCGCAGTGCTTGTTTAATGGGCGGTCTTATCTGTATATTTAGGTAAAAGTAGAGGACAGGGACTGACAAAAAATTTTTACATTTCTAAACTTCAAATCCAAATAAAAATGCTTCTAGTATGTGTATCAACTTGATTTAAAAAGCTCTGAATTACAATTTTCAAGCCCTTTCAAAATGAGATCTCTTGTTTTTTTGGCACAGGCCTTACCGCAAATATGTGAGAAGCAACATGCTTTTTGAATTGTAATTTTAGGGACATTTTTGGGTGAGTTATTGAGGGTTTTTACGTCCGTGTCTCACAGCGCCTGGATTCAGAAGGCGCTGTGCTCACGTGACTTCAGCTGCCGTCGGTCCGTGCGGTAGAAATGAGTTTGTTTACATTCCAGTTTGGCATCTTTTGAAAAACAGAACAAAACAGGGGGTTTGAGGCTCAAGCCACTTCCAGCCACTTTTGGCGGATCCAAATAACGTGATATCAGTGCCATATAGCGCTAGCGGCCACTAGGCACGGAGAGCGCCAGCGGGTTTCGGTGTAGAGGGTTTTCTGAGACAAGGTTGGGCAAATTTTCGTTGTGAAATTAAAATCTACAAAGTCAAAGAGGGATTGTCTGTAACCATTAGCTGCATTTTTACAAAATTTGAAAAGGGATATATCATAGAAAACCATATATTTCCCGAAAGCCAATGACTTTATGGATATTATACAGTTTAAATGAAGCTTATAACAATGATCACTAGGGTCTGAGATATGAATTTATGAAAATAAAAAGTCAAGAAAAACCATCAAAATTAGCTAAAATTGATTCATCATCAAAGTCTGCTGAACCTAGAAACCTATGTGCTCATCGATAGATTTCCTTCAAATTTGGCCGAGATTAGGTTAAGACTATGTACTTGCTGTTCTAAGAATCTATATGTTTTTGTTCAACTTCCTAAGATTTATCATGTAATAAATGAGAGATTACTTAAACATTGACATAATTAAGGTGCTAATTAGTAAACTAATTAGAGTTCATACAAAATTGAAACACTAAATCAAAAGAAATCTTGTCTACTTGACATATCTTGTCTACTTGACATATAAAATATCAGGCACCTTATTCCTTGTTTTTCTCAATTTTAAAAGCTGACCACTAAGACCTATCCCTGCACGCACCTTCCAAAACAGTCACAGTTATCTAGGACATGGTCCGTGCTCATAGCAGCCCCTTCAGTCACGTACCTACTCAATTTGCCCAAACACACCACCTTCCTGTTGATAACTAATGTCCAGTCCCTTATTACGGAGTGCCACTCTGTATAAATAGATTTACACACACAAACGCACCCTTTTAACCTAAAGTAGTCTGCAGGCACTTTCAGTGACTGAAAAGGCCTCGAAAATAGTTTCACCTTTTTTCACTCAGTGAAAATTTCACTGAAAACAGGTGAAATTATTTTGCGCCCCTCAGGCTCAGACTCTGACCCCCCTCAAACCCACCAGCCACCCCGCCCCTCTTGTTGAAAAATGATCACTCCCTAAAGCTGAAGTGAAGTGGAAGGGTGGAGTGCTTGTTGGATTTTCACAACAGGATAAATACCGGTATCCTATGACCCATCCCACCCTTTTCGTCTGTGAGTGAGTAATAGATGTTTAATGCCTTTTCGACAGCTAAGGTCATATTCATGGCGAGAACTACATTACACAATTTCACAGAGGAATGTGTCTGTGCCCGTGCAAATGTGCACCCCACATATCCGAGGGGATAGGAAAGAGGAGAAATAAGACCCTTTTAAGTGGTCTAGGGAAGCCCGCTTTTCATCTGTAAAACCCGTTATTGACTATAGTATAGCCATAGAGACTTTATAACTATAAGGCATTTAATTTTACCCCCACTGCACTGGTGGTCAGAATTTACACCAGTATTTTGGGGGAAAATCTGATATTTTGGCACTTATTGAGACATGGATTTTTTTGTCACCATCTTGCACAGAAAATTTACAGCCGTCCTAAAAAAAAAAAATCTCAAAAAAACCCTACCTACATACCCTAATTTTTTACGACCCCGTTACCTGAACACAACACTTTTTTTTTTTTTTACTTGTCCCTATATGATAGGTACTCTACTTCAGAGATGCCACTTTTCCTGGTTTTCCAGGAATTCCTGGTTTAGTTTTCTCCAGATTTCTGTAATAAATCATGTTTCCTGGGAACAGATGTCAAAAATCCAGTTTTCCTGTTTTTTGTCGGCCAGAGTGTGGCATCTCTGCTCCTTAGATCTGACCTTTGAAACTGAGTTAGCACATGAGGTCTCTCCTTGAAACTCATTGGCTCCATTGCGTGAATGTGTGAGATCAACAAATACGTTTTCCAGGTACCGTAGTTTGCTGAAAAATATTAGGTGTGCTTTAACCGCAGAGAATTACGGTTAGGGCACTAATGCCAACCATAAAAACCACAAGAAAAACTATTGATTTTACCTCTTTACTGACACCCGTCTCCCCCTGCTAATGGTTCTTGCAAATTGCATTTACTTATTTCTCAGTCTGTATAATTTTCTCATTTTGTTTTCAGACCCGATGCGAGTAAAGCTAGAGAAATGGCAGGCCAAACGTGACCTGAAGAGGCAGATTGAAAAGCGGATGAATCCAAAGAAGCCGGTTTTCAAGTGCACTGCATTAAAACCAGAAGAGTACGATATCAAGAAGCTTGTACGTATTTGTACATTTTTCCATGGAAATGTTTTTTTTAAAAAAGGAAAAAAAAAACACATTTATATACACTAACTTGCTTTCATGACTACAGACAAAAGCCTGAACAATCATGTGAGAATTTCATTAGCATATTACATGTGCCAGTTCTTAAATTCGTATTCAATATAAACTTTGTCGGTGACAAGGCAGTTGGAATGTATTATTAGCTACAAGCCTACATATTATACAGAAAGTCTAAATAAAAGAACCACAAACAAGTTACTTTTTATTGTACAAAATGTATAGATGCATATTATGTACATAAGATTAGGGAACGTTCAACAATTATGCAATCGGTATTTAGTCATTTTTCAGGACCCACCCACCCCCTTGTCTGTTTTTCTATGGAACATATAGAGGAACCCAAAGACCCCCCACCCCCTAAGCAGTAATGTAATTGTTGAACGTTCCCTTACATAATCAATTACAGGCTATATTGTAGCTCGCGTTTGCTATGTATGTCCCCCTTTATAGACTACACAGCTCTCCTGCTGGGAGTAACCAGGCATGGGGGCGGGGGGTATCTATTTCATATCCATGCAACCCTCCCACTGTCACTTTAGCTTAAGCAAGCCTTAGGACAATGAATAGCCAAGTGCAGTCCAGTATTTTCCGTTTACAATATGTTTTTTACAATATAATAATGAAGTGGGCGCCATGAAGTGTTATGATATCAGTGTAGTCCTTAAAAATGAGGACACTGATTATGAGCTGAGCTGCATTGGAAACACTCACATCAGTTAACATTTATGTAACAGAAGAAAGAAAGTTATTTGTAGATGAGAAAATAATTCGTACTGGATTAAAAGAAATTCATGAAATCTATTTAAAATATTTTGTGTTGTAATGCAGAAGGTAGTCAAGGCTCCACCAGTACACACCGCTCCTGCAGCAGCGCCGAAAACTAGGACGACCCGAGCCAGTAACAAACCAGGGCCAACAACGAGTAACAAGCCAGCGCCGAAAACCCGCCAACAGAATCAACCCCCAGCACGCACAACGCGCGTCACTGCATCTAAGGCACCTGTTAATGAGCCAACGACGAAGCAACAAACACGAACAACAAGGACAAGAAAAGCTGCTGCTGGTAAGAATCATTCACCTAATATTGATAGCGTTAAACATGGCTTCCAGTGTTAAACAATGCTTCAAGGCATACCCAAAGTCTTAATATTAAATAAAAAGACAAATCTAGTATTGAAGTCTACCTATAGGACGCCCATTTATAAGGCTTGTGAGATGTAGGCATGTTTGGTATCAAATTGAGGCTGATTTTGTTTCTAAATGAAAACTTATTTTGCAGAACCAGTCCCCACAGGACGAGTAACAAGGAGTCGCTCTGCTGCCGTGGTCACGGCTCCACCTCCAAAGCCAGAACCCAAATCTAAAAGGCCATCTAGAAAACCAGTAACAGAAGTTCCAAAGAAACCAGCCAAAGAAGTTCCCCAGCCTAAACAACAAAAAGCTGCGAGTCCCCGGGTGCCTATAGTTTTTAATCCAGTTGTACCAGCTGAGTTCAGCTTCAGGCCTCTATCACCGCAAAGTGTCAAGAAATATTTCAATCCATCACCAGAAGCTGCAGCGAATGAGGGAGGACGGTAAGTCAGTTTATACGTTAACAAGATATCTCTGTCGCATGTTAATTTATATACACAGGTAATTCATGATTAAGTTGAACCCATGCTTTGGATGTTTATAGTAAATGCAAGTGATTGTTACACATAGACAAAGACCCCTCCTATAAAACATACTGGTATGGGAAGAATTTAGCTCTAAAATTGCCATCAGTAGATAATTGTATCACTACCTTTTTTTTTTTTTTTTTGAGGAATCAGTGTTGTTTTTAGAAGAAACCCCTAAATCTGAAACTGCCTCCATGGAGTGGCATCGCAGTCAATTTTAAACCATATTTGTGAAAAATTGGCAAACGGCGTTCCGAAAGACATTGAGTCTCTCTAACCCACACAACTACATTTCTAAATGAAAATGCAAAACCATAAAGAATGTCTTTTTACCTTGTTCAGTGGTTCAGAATACGGTCCTTGGTAAGAAGCATGACAAATTCATTCCCCTCCGTTACTCTGGTCCAACAGAATGTATGTTTCCGGGAAAGTCTAAAGCTGTTGATCATTGCAAGGAGTGGAGGGGGGAAGGTAATAAAGAGAGAAAAAAACAAAGGAGACATATTGCTTCATTGTTTAGTAGCATTTTGAATCTCTGTCTTTTTCTCTTTTTTTTTTGTGATGCACAAATCCAGACAATTTGGCATTGGTACCCTCTTGAAGGGCTAACAAAAAATCATAGTTGAACTGAATTGAAACTTCCCAGAAACATGATTTCTCTTGAGGCCCTTTCTGCTATATGTAACCTTCACTTGCCAGCTAATATGCTAAATCATCCTCCCTATGCGGCTGTCAGCAAACTAACCAAATAAAGAATGGATGGTCACAAGGCCCCAGAAGAATTATTAAAATGAACCTCTTAAACTGCTTCTGCACATTGCAGACACTAACTATGCTAACTGCAGTTAGCTGATCCACAATTACCCTGTGCCGTCACTGCGGGGTAACTCACCCCGCAATGACGGCACAGGGTAATCAACAATGGTCGGTATTGTAATTAAACACAACAAAAATTATAAGGTGATAATTTGTGTAAAATTCTCATGTATAAGCCTCAACCCTTGAGCTTATCTTTGCATATACAGTACATGTAATATAGCTTGTGGATAAGGCACATTCCGTGTATAAGGCACACCCTATAGGGCGCAGCTGGGGCTTGATTTTGGATACATCAGTGCTGTTCTATAGTAGATATTACCCATCCATAAGCCACACCTCCTCTTTTGGGAGGACTATACGGTGCTGGAATCCTTGGGATTCGCATATAATCTGTTACTTATACACCAGGTACCACGGTAAGTTCACTCCAAATGGTGAAATACTGTAGTATGTGTACCTGCCGTATAAGGCACAGCTTATACTCAAGGACAGACCCCATGTGCTACGGATATAATTCTCGCTGCTTTGGAGGAACGAAGTTGTTATAGTGTGCCATAGGACAGGCTTAAAAGTGATAAGAGGGGGATAAAAAATGAATAACTTTGTAGGAAATGTACTCTGAAAGAATTCTTTGCTTCATGATAAATTGGGTTCTATTGGGAGTGGTCATTATTTATCAACGGTGGGGGGGGGGGCTGGTGGGTTTGAAGGGGGGGCGTAAAAAAAATCAGACCCCTCTTGTGGGGGGCTAAAAAAAAATTGACCCCTCTTGAGGGGGGCGGCTAGGAAAATTTTAACCCTCTTTTAAGCCAAAAAGCCAGCACGCTACTATAGATCAAAGAGGGGCACGAAAATTCTCCGCGCCTCCGGCACGGGGGGGGGGGGCGCAAAAAAAATTGACTGCTGTTGAGGGGGGCGTAAAAACATTTCGCGCGTCCCCGCGAAAACCCACCAGGCCCCCCCTCCCCCCGTTCATAAATAATCATGACCACTAATAATTTGATCAAGCAATTGTAATATATGTGTAGGAGTCCATGAGTTTCTAAATCTATCTCAAACCTGACAGGGCCTACCCGGCTTTTGGGTACATCTAAACTAAAACTTAATATCTAATACAAACAATGTTAGATGCTGGTACCACAAAACAAATTGTCAGTTGGAAAATTCTCATATTGCATCATTTGAATAGAAATAAATGTCCACGTGCATTATGCAAACTCAAGACTTATGCTCCCCCATGTGCTTGTTTGCAGGTGTTCCACCCCTAAGAGCACGATCACATACAGGTTCCGTGAAACACCGGCACTGTCAACTATTACGCCTACCGGTGAGCAAAATCTAGTTGGTAAGCATAAATCTGGTTCATTTTCATGATAGCCGTTTCCCTGACCCTATTAGTTTGTTCGGACATAAGTCACCACTTCAGTGCAAAGTGTTTTGGTAGTGCAAGTGCATTGATGCATTGTGCTGCCCTTGAAGTGTAATGAAACTGAACACAATTCACAAGGTTCTCCACAGAGTGAAAAATCACACCATGAAATCCATTTGGCATACACACTCTCAAAGACACATTTCCTTGAGATGACCGACCTAGCTTACTGTCAATTCCTTTCTTGTTTCTTAAACTTTGTACCATTTTCCATCTAAAATCTAGCCTCCGACAGTATGGATCGTGGGTCACCAATAATGAAATTGGCCAATGCCGTCAAGCACTCGCCCCTTGTGAAGCACTCACCTGTCGTCAGGAGGAGTACAAGGAGGTCAGTCTTGAACCCGCCAATAGTCACGGATACAGTGCCAGAGGAGTCTGCAGAGGAACTCAAAGAAACAGAAGGCAAAAAAGGTGGGTAGTTTCTGACTAGCTGTTTCTAACATTCAAGGTTAGGTAAGGTTATCCTGCCCTTAATATATAAAGAATCATCTAAATCCTTCAAACATATTTCATATACCGTAATCTCCCGCGTAGAAGACGCGGTGCGCGTAGAAGACGCTCCCCAAACTCACGGTAGGCTGGTTCGCGTAGAGGACGCATCCAACCCCCCTGAATTGATTTGTAAAAAACCCCCCGTACAAGACGCCCCCCCAACTCAGCAGGGGGGGTTCGCGTATAAGACGCACCCCCCACCCCCTCTATAAGTTCAAGCTGTCATCGGCACACGGTCGGCGTCATGCCGTCAAACCCGCCGAGCGCCCGTACACCGCTGCCGCGCTGCTGGCTATATGAGTTCAAGCTGTCATCGGCACACGGTCGGCGTCATGCCGTCAAACCCGCCGAGCGCCCGTACACCGCTGCCGCGCTGCTGGCTATATGAGTTCAAGCTGTCATCGGCACACTGTCGGTGTCAAACCCGCCGAGCGCGTCGACACCTCCCGGCCTGCCGCGGTGCAGGCTATATGAGTTCAAGCTGTCATCGGCACACGGTCGGTGTCAAACCCGCCGAGCGCGTCGACACCTCCCGGCCTGCCGCGGTGCTGGCGCTATGAGTTCAAGCTGTCATCGGCGCATTTTCCCAAATGAGATGTTGGAAAACCCCGCGTATAAGACGCACCCCAAACTTGAGGAAATGCTATAAGACGCAGTAGGGATTTGTTTGGCGTAGAGGACGCGTCTTATACGCGGGAGTTTACGGTATGAATGAAATGTTGCATGAGCTGTATACATGAGATGCAATAGGAGATGTGGCCACTTAGAGAATTAACTCCTCATATACGCAGCACCCCAATTTATAGAAAAAAAAATGTAAGCTGAGTCTGGGGGCCCAAAGCATGACAGTTTTGATAGTGTCATATAGTGTCAGAACCCCTTCTATCTATAAGCCGCATCCTAAGTTCGAGAAGGTTCTGTTCACCACAAATAGGCCTCTGAAATATATCCTTAAGTCATAACTTTGTTGTAATCAGATCCATCTCTGATGTTTTCAAGCAGCAATTTATAGAAAAAAATATAAGCTGAGTCTGGGGACCCACAGCATGACAGTTTTAATTTAGAGAATAGACAACGATCTTCGCATCGAGACTGTCTGTTGTCCTATAATGCACAAATGCATCTGAGTACATTATAGGACAACAGACAGTCAAGATGTGAAGAAGGAGTTGTCTTTTGTCTTTATAAAACATTTTACATTTCATTCCAATCAATCAAGTATCCAATCAAGGTATATCTAGAAGAATTAAGGGTACCTGTCTGGTTTACAACCATGGTGACCTTGCTCAGCCGTGCACTGTATTCCTATAATGCACTCAAGGTCACTTCTATCGTGCAGCAGAGCACTGCCAGCCGTTTTATAAAGTGTCATATAGTGTCAGAACCCCTTCTATCTATAAGCCGCATCCTAAGTTCGGGAAGGCTCTGTTCACCACAAATAGGCCTCTGAAATATATCCTTAAGTCACAACTTTGCTGTAATCAGATCAATCTTTGCTATTTTCAGGCCCAGAGGAGAAATCGGCAGGAGAGACGGATGACTCTGTATTTGAGCCCACAGTAACAGCAGCCACAATGATCGCTGAAGTCGAAGCTGCTTCTGATGTAGTAAATGCAGGCGATGAAAACACTCAAGTTGCGGATGTTGAAAAGAAAAATTGCACTGCAGGTATGCATTTGAATTTACAGAAATAGAAAAAAAAGTTTAACACCTATGTAAAGTTGTACAAATTTTATGCACACCAATATCTATAAACTGGAGCATAACTTGAATCACACATTGCAGGGTGAGGTTTCTCATTTACATTGGCAACATGAAGAGTGTTAGAAAAGAAAAAAATAAAGCACTTTTTTCGGGGGTTCAGAAATTCATGTAGAAATCTTCAAAGAGCAAAAGTAAGAAAATAATTGCTGGTCAATCTTGTTGGTTGGAAAAAAAGTTTTAAATTTGGTTACTTTAGAATCTGCACCGGCTGAGTTGGAAGAGATCCCTTTCCGTACCCCGCGCACAGCGACCAAGGCTCAGCGTCGACGGACCACCTCGGCTATCCTCGCCCTTGGGAATAGTGCACACAGAACACCAAAGGCACTCAGACAGAGCTTCATCCTCCGTCACCTGTCTCCTGAAGAAGGGTGAGTAAATGTTATTAGCATCTCCCGCAAATTACATGTACGTCTTTTAATGGCTGCCCAGGTACTTTTTGATATAGAATGTTGAGTAACCCTTGCAGTAATGCAAGACAGGTACTTGTTCAGGGTTTAACTAAAGTTCTTGGCTTCCCTAGCCCACTTAAAAGGGTCTATAATCTCCTCTTTCCTATCCCCTCGGATGTGTGTGGTGCACATATGCACGGGCACTGACACATTCCTTTGTGAAATTGTGTAATGTCGTTCTCGCCATGAATATGACCTTAGCTGTCGTAATGGCGTTAAACATCTATTACTCACTCACTCACTAAAGTTCTTGACTATATTTATTATCCCCTTTCACCCACTTATTCATATCCATATGAATGAAATTTTTGCATATTTATCATACTGCAGAGTGGAAGTGCTGAAGATGAGCCCCATGATTGAGATGGATCGCCGCAAGCGTAAGAGCAGTGGCTCCCCATACCGTCCAAACCCACTGCCATCCTTTGATGATATTGACGATATCATTCCTCCAGAGCCAGAACAAGGTCAGTTATAAGAAGATTCTTGTCTCAAGTCGATTATTGGTTTTCATGATGTATGAATGCATCCCTGACAATTTTACTGTAGTTGCATTCATTTTTAATGTAGTGCTAGTGAGACTTTCTGCCAGCATTGTATTGGAGCATCGTGAGAGCTACATAAACCTGGAGGCATCATCCAATCCCTACAACGTTCTTACTACATTATGCAACTCATACAATAATCAATCAACATCATTAATAATGCTCTGTATAACAACTGTAGCTTAAAATATAGAATTTGTACCAGGTAGGGCTTTCAAAATGTTAGCATGACAGCTACCAGTTATTCTCGAATAACATTGAGGCACTCGAGTCTTTCTACTAAAGAGGGGATATCTATCCTGTGTCTAGATTATGACATGGTGAATTATTGATATGTTACACACTGTTCTGTTACATAATGGATTTATACATGTATCCACCTAATATCATTGGTATTCTCGTCTTATCAACACTGAAATTACATCGCGACATTTCAACAACTTTGTTATAGCCAACTATAACATATCATTTAATACCACAAAGAGTATTGTGCCGGCCCTATATTGCTTATTAATATCATGTAAATGAAAGTCAGCAATAAAAATATTCACAACTCAAACTCACAAGTCCAGCTGCTCATGAAAATTTCCAGAGTCATAAAATTTGACTCCCTTTTTTATTTTTCCTCATTCCAGGAACAGAAAAGAAAAGTGATGCTGTAACGAAGGAAGATTCTGTCCCAGAGACAAATGATGAAATCCCAGAGTCAGTCACTGAGGTCCCGATGGAAACAGATGCGGACGTCCCTGTCATTCAACCATCAGTGGAAGCTCCGGCACCGTCTGTCTCTGAAGCCCCTGCTTCTGCTGACACTCCCGTGGTAGAGCCAGAACCCGCAGTTTCTGCACCGCAGAAGCATGATGTGCCATACTTCCGCGGGCTTCTCGTCTCCGAGACTGACCGACTTAACGCTCTGTGCACCACTTGGGAAGACATCCTCAGCTCATCACAACTCACTGAGGAAGGTTAGTCAATATTAAGCTTTTCAACATGCTAACTAGTATAGTATACCCACTAGCACTACATTGGTGTGTCATGCTGACCGTTTGGAAATCTTGTCCGGTAGGGTCGTTATGGGGCATAAATGAATCCCTGGTAAGTAACATTGCAAAGCTGCATCCAGGCATGATCATAGTGACCAATACTACAGGCAATAGGCTTGAATTTTGTCCATTGTCAGGAATTTTATTTTTGTAAGATTCAGTACACCGCAATTTTTAAAATGATAGATAAAAACCTGTACTAATTAGCAGTTACTGAAATAGAAAATCGGTTGTTTTACTTTGTCATACTAAAAGAGTTTTGTATTAAATGAATTTAAAACTATTACTCAAATTGGAATTCTTGAATTAATATTACAGACCAGGGTGAGATTAGGACGTCCATTGGTAAGGCACAACTCCTGATTGCACAGCGCTTCAAGCAGTTCCGTGGTCTCGTTGACAACTGTGAATTCAACACCGGAGAACAACCAGTTAGAGAAGAGGACCTTGATGGATTCTGGGACATGGTCTTCTTCCAGGTACCAATTAGATGAAGCTGGAAATAATGCTTAATACATACCTGCAAACTCCTCCGTTTTTTTAAAGAGCCACCAGGGTTGATCTTACAAGTGATTCATCTAGATCCAATAAGATCTCATTTTAACATTTATATGGCGGGGGGGGGGGTCTTATTAAAATTCTAAAAGGAGGATATAAAAGTTCTCAAAATTAAGAGAATGCATAGATTTGGTCTCTAGATTTGCAAAATTTCCTTGACCCCTCCCGTACTCCCCTTCATCATTTTCAAATAAAAAATCTTAATGATTTTACAGCATAGTTTTTTTTCTTGCCTGGAGTTTGCAGGTATGTTAATAAAGGGGGAGGGGGATATACATGTATAGACAAATAGAAAAGGGGGGGGGGTGAATGATGTACAAGAGGAGATGATATCAGGATTCTCATAGGCTAGAGGTGACCTATACATGTATATGAAGACCCTTGTGCTTTAGGATGATGTTGAAGCTTAACCCTCTGGACCCTAGAGCTCGAGAACAAGTTGTGCATGTTGAGCCCTAGCCCAAGTATGTGTGTACTCACTCCCCAGCCCTAGCCCACTCAGAGGCGGCTTCAGGGTTGTCCCCGAAAGATACTCTTTTTGGGACAAATTTTCAGATAAAACTCATATAGTGTACACCATTGTAAAGCACACATAATAGTGAATGGTTTGCTATAGACTTGATGGTGACCTAATATATTTGACACCATGCTAAATCTGGTTGAACATAGATAAAAAAAAATTATGATGTTAGACAGTCTGTCAGTCACTATGCACAAAACTTATCAATATTCCCCAAAAGTATGCGTTTTTACTGCATCTGAAAGAGCATATTATTGTGCACATCTACTCAAAGCATTATAATTTACATGTATTTTTCAAGATTAAAGATTTAACATCTAAAACTGCACACCATTGATATGTAAACACCTATGCTATGGCCCAATGACTGACGCAGTGCATTCGGCCGCACATTCAAGGCCACACATAAGTCTCTCAAGATTTTACTTTTTGTCAGAATGCCCCAAAGTTCCAGGAACATACACATGTGGCAATGTCTCAGATTCAGAGTTCCTTCAAATCTCAATGCTGACAGCGGAAATTTCAGACAAACTTTGAAAATTATAATTTTATTTAGTTGATAAATAACCAAAAAGGAAACTATATTCCCCATGTATTTTCAGGTCGAGGACATTGACAGAATGTTTGACACTCTTGTCAAGTTACAAGCGAATGGCTGGCAACGAGAAAAACCAAAGGCCAAGAAGAAGGTCCTGAAGAAGAAACCTGCTGCCGCCAAACCTGCAGTTAAGGGCCGATCAAACTTCAGAATGTTCATGGCCATAAAGAAGAAAATGGAGGAAGAAAAGCCAGCTGAGGCTAGTGTTGGTGAGAATGTGTCGACTTCAGTGGAACAATCTAAGGATCAGGAGACTTCTGCGGAACCCGCCAAGGATCTGTTGACTCCCACTGAAGGCACCACTGAGGCAAGACCTTCAACATCTGAGGCATCCACTGAGGAGGCATTGCCGACCACCACAGAGGCAGCTATTGTGGAGAACGGTCCATCATCACCAGCACTGGCCAAAGCTGGCCCATCTGAGCCAGCACAGGAGACAGAACAAACCGAGCAAGGCTTCACTAACTTGGAGATACCTGTGGTGATACCCGCGATGGGCGAGGCATTGGAAACTGGTATCTTCATGACGAGAAGTCCTGCTAAGACACCAAGGGAGTACAGTAAGGGTGTGTATTTTGTTAGTCCTTTATGGGAAGCTAATGTATTTTGCCCATGGCTCTGCATGAAGCACCAATCATATGCTGGTGACCACTTTCCAGCACTTCACTGTTGCATTAAGCCGACCCTACAGAGTTGATACACTCTTTGAGAAAATATCAGGCCTGTAGCAGCAATTAAAAGATAAAATAAGTAAGATATTACATTTCTTTTGTTTCTGATGACAATTGTAACCTTTGGGAGTGCAGCGAGTCTTTAATAGAAGTGAGATTTAATAATATTGATCTACATTATCTATCCAGGTAACACTCCTCGCCGGAGGTCAGGGCGGTCTTTGGGCGTTACTCCTGGTGCGGTGACCCCACTCATGCGCTCTCTGCTAGAACGTAACGTGAGACGCTCCACCGGTGCTAACTCAATTCCCAAGAAAGCTACGAGAAAGTCAGAAACTGGCACAGAGGAGCCACAGCGGCGGTTGTCATCTAGTGAACACAGTGTGCGAAGTAAATGTGTTATTAATTCACCGTCAGCCTCAGGGGAGACTGAAACTTCTGCTGCCGTGTTGGAGGAAGCTGCAGTCCCACAAATAGCGAGCCTTCCAGCAACTTTAGTGAATGCGCCCAGTCTTTTCACACCCGACACCTGCTCTCGGCGATCTTCGAGGTTTGTTGTCTTTCTGACAACCTTGGGTCATACAAGCATGAACAATCATTTTGCAGGTCCATTAAACTATTGTAGGACCCTGTGTAAAAGCAACATGCACATCTCAGGACTGTTTTGTTATGTCAAAGCCCCATGTATAAGCCGCACCCTGTGGTCGGGAAGGCTCCACAAGCAGCAGCTCCCCTGACTCCTCCCAGCTAGCAATACCAAATTTTGCTGTCTTTTTTGTTTTTGTTTACCTATAAAATACTACATTTTCTATTTCAGACGGTCAGAGGCAAACCAGAACTTGATGGAAACGAGTATCCGCTGTGAGGAGAGTGACGATCCCTTCCTCAAGTATCTCCAGCCAACATCACAAGGAAACACACAGGAAGGTTGGTACCCACTTATGAATTGGCTGCTGAAATCACGAAAACAAAAAAAAAAGCTGGACTATATGCAACGTATATCACTTTCATCTTGTATATCATTATTAAAAACCTACGCTGTAAATAATGCAATCTTACACTTTTCAAAAGTGGGACTTTGGCTGAATGCTTAGGTATTAGCTTCCATGCTTTTTGACATCCATAGTACCTATGTACTCTGGCCCTGTGCTCGTCCCCTCGTGAGATATGCTGCGTTTAGCTTACAGAAAAGGAAATCTAAATCAAGTTTAATGATTGTAAAAGGGGAGCCTATCTTGACCTGAATATGGCTGATTCAGACAAGGATGTGATGGTAAATCGCCTTCAAGTATGTGGGAGTTCATCTTATACCACCCTCCCTATGTTAAGACTATGGGAGTGCTATATTGCATTGTCCAGGCATAGAGTATGGTGGTGCCATACACCATGGCCTATGATGTGATCACAAACAAGAAGGAGTTGGGTACAGCCCATAGTTCCCTCGTGGAGAGCAGTCCAGAAGAAGAGGGAAAAAACTAACTCTACTGTCCTAGCACTGTGCTTTGTCTAATATGTCTTAGTTTTGAAAATATGTATGGTATCTTTCTTTTGATATTTTCAGCAGAACCACATCAAATGGAGCAAGGTTCTCCGCCAATTGAGGATGTCGATATGGCAGGTACGATGAAGCGGGATCTGATCTCGGAGTTCAATGCCCACGCTGCATCCGCCAAGAAGCGCCACTCTCTTGGACCATCTTATCGTAGAACACCAACAAGACAGTCACTCCCCTCGGAAGAGAAACTCTCATCATCAGCCACAAGGAGAAGTCGAAGGAGATCAGGCGCTGCAGGTAATCGGCGCAGCGTGCAGTTCAACTTTGTCTCACTGCCAGAGGACGAGTCAGAAGCGACAAACAAGGTACCAGGAACCCCAGCTAACAGACGCAGGTTTGGTAGGTTTAGATAAAGCTCATTTGTTAACGTCCACCAGGATTATGAGAGACTGTCTCTTGTATGAAGAGTAGTTATGTATTGCACTTGTGTTTTTAAACATGCATTTCTTATGTTATGATACATGTATTGTTACGATACTTCTAGGATTTGGCCTTCATCACGTGATGACATTGATTTCCTATTCCTGATCAGAGGATCCCCTATTTTGGGCACCCAATGCTTGATGTGGTGCATGCAAGATAAGCAATGACAACATATGTCAGAATGGATCTCATCCGATGCACACCAAAGATTCCTCAATGTTTAGAGCAAAGTCTTGTTGGTCAAAATTGTATCTCTTTAGATGCTTTTAGAAAGTAGGATAAGAATATTTCATCCTATTTGCGAACCTTTTGTCAGTCTTAAAGGGGGACTAGCACGGCAAAGAACAACATGGGTACCGACCCAAAGATCATGGATAAACTCTCAGGAACCAGCGGAGTGCCCTGATTGGTCAATGGGTGGTCACATGACCTTTTAATGCAGGCATGCATTCACCGTGCCAGGGCCCCTTTAACTCAGATAGTTTATTGTGACCCTTGATTACTGTTTACAGATGAGCAGAAGGAGAATCAAACACCCATCTTTGGTACCAAGTCAGCGGTCATTGACACTGAGACACCAGCCACCAAACTGGCACGTCTCTGTGTGGCAGGAGACGAGACAACCGGCTCACCAGCCAGGCTAAAACCCAGGGTAAGCGGTCTGGTTTCATCACTTGTGACGATATTAACATACATGCAAATCTTTCACATAATTTATTGTTGAGGCAAGTAGATAGCTTGCATAGTTAGAAAATCAAGAGGAGTTTTAGAATTTGAAATAGGATCAGTTCACCATCAAAATAACAAGGATTCAATATGCATTAATATAATGTAAGCCAACTTATACTCCTGTGAAATAATTTCTGATTTTTTAAATGTGGAACTTACCCTACAGCCACAACTAAGGAAACCAGGGAAAAAAGTTAAGATTTCCAAATCTTTATATACTTAATTGTTGCTTCACAGTCTTTGGCATAAACCACAGAAATAAGTCATCCTCACCTTAAAAAATTCTGCTTGCAGGCGTTCCCATCCCTACTCTACACTCCAACTCAGGAAGTCACCGACGTGTCCTTTGTTGAACCTGTGGACAACCTCATGAGTTTTTCCCCACGTAAGTTTTTTCCTGTTTTTTTTTTTCTGTTTCATTTTTTTTTTCCTATCCAAAAGCACCCGAATTTTCTCAACTCTCAAAGACACCATAATTCACTAATAACTTTAGACCCTTGGAATTATATTACGAGTATTGTGATCTACATCTATAAAATCATTGTTCAAGTTGTCTCTGCCATATTGATTATTGGTTTTTTGTAAATCTTATAATGGTATTTTATGTTTTACTTCCAGTGCCTGAGAATTCTGCATCGAGCCTAATAGACTTTGGCAACAAGACTCCGGTGAGCCGTACCCCGCGCAGGAGGAGTAGCCGCCTTAGCCTGTTATAAAGTAAACACAAACTGTACAAATGTAGTATAGAAAACTCAGAAGGCGCCACTGGAATACAAACGATGTAGCATTTGAGAGCAAATGATGCATGTTAGAGCCTGATGAGTTGGGTGGGGTGGGCGGTCGGGGTCTGGCATCACCCTCATATACCTATCTGAAACCATGTAATACGAGAGTCTGAATAGGTTTTCAGAAAACAAATTACAGTTTTAGCTTTATATAAAGATATTCTGCATTACTTGTTAACGGTGCTGGTGTCCAGTGAGATTCTTAGGGACATCTTATGTTGTTACGTGGTTTGCACGGATATCCATATTGAATGACTTGAGTGCAAAAAGGAAAAAAAAATCCCATGTATACGTTATTTCTCTGATAGTGTCTGTTCCAACTGTTAAATGCATAATGGGACTGTCTTTCAAGTGGTATTAATTGTTAGTTTTGATAAGAACCCTCGTTAAGGACTATATATGTAACAGACTTTTCCTAGTGACTTGATTTTAATTATTCAAAAGTAAGAAATCTGATGTTCAACTACCCTACCCTAGTACCTCATAAGCCATGGCGTATCCGTGAATCTGACTTCCAAAAAGTGGTCAGCCTTATAGGCAGGGTAGAATTACATTAGATTAGTGCTTACCTGCCAAAGAGCCTGGCCCCTATACACAGGATGCGGCTTATAAGTCTGGTTGTATGGTACAATATCTATCAAAGGAAAATAATCATCCTCGGTGCACCCTTGCCTTCAGAAAGTGTAAGGAGACACAGAATGGGGATTGATGAAATACACACTGCATTTGTAATTGAATGTGCCATCTTGATATAAATGTTCTGTTAATGCATGTTTGCTTGTATACAATTTGAGAAAAGCGGTTGTCGCTTTTACCCTACGCATTTTCCTTCACATTTTCTATAGTTGCATCAACATGAAAGGTTTTGTCTGTGAACTAAAAAGTGACAACACGAATGCTTGTGTCCATGAATGTGTGAGTGTGTGTTTTGAACACCTGTCTATTAAAGTGTTCTGAGAACAATAACTTCTTTTTCCCCTGGGAGCAAGAAGAGTGGTAGATTTGGGTTGCCTAGACTTATCTGATAAATCATAATCAGCATAATGTAAATAGTTGCCAGGTGTTTTAATCAAGTATGGTGAATAAGGCTATACTTTTCACATTTTCAAGATTTTACAATTAGCTCACAACTGTTTCTTTCACTCTTGCGCAAGAGAATTTTCGTTCTTTTCTATTCCTCTTTTTTTTTGTGAAGGTTAATAATCAAATATTACAGCCACAAGTAGGGTTTTGTTTTGTCAGATATTAAAGTGTATTATCAGACTATTAATATGTATACTGTGAAGTACTGGCAGTTTTCTCTGAAGAAAAAAAAAGATAGACCAAATACTTCAAAAAGGACTGATTGCACACGTACCCCAGTGGATATATCTCCCATTCATTTTGGTGGGCAGATATGGAGTGTACAGCAATTTACGGTTAGCATCCCCAAAAGCAACAACGAGACTGTTGCAAAGATCATATATATTCCGATGAAAATGTCAAATTGGAGAATATATTTTTGTAAGAAATAGCATTGTTACTCTGGATTATGATAAATTGTTTTTGTACAGGAACCTGTTTTCGATTTTGTAATCATCAGTTCAAAGTTTGAAACGAAATCGTGATTTTGTATTACTGGTAGAGCTTATACGTACCAGGTTGCAGCATTGTAAATATACGCAGAATTCCATTGTTCTCGCTAGTATTGACTGAATCATAGCAAGTCACTATGAACAGCTTTTGAATAAAGTTTTTTCTTGGAAGAAAAGTTTAGTTTGTTAATTACAAATTTTTATCAGTACCATAAAACCCTCATACATGCAAACTCCTCAGTTATTTTGGTTTTTTTTTTTTTCAGTCTTTCTAAGATCTGTCAGTGCCAATCTTGTGATTCGTCCAGATCCAACGAGATATCATTTCACTATTTATATGGAAAGGGGGAGGTTATAAAAAAATGGATAGAATGGTATCAGCCATCCTCATAAATCACCAGAATGCACCATTTGACTACTAGGATGTTCAGAATTTTGCTGGGGACCCCCTTTCCCCCCAATTTTCACCATTGAAACACACTTCTTTAAAAAATGTTTTCATTTGAGAGCTCTTCTTTTCTTATTCAGAGTATGAACCCTACTATACCCGACTAGCCTATAAGACGTACCTAACCTCAAAGTGTGACTTATATGCAGGGGTTTTAGACAAAAGAATTGTGCTTCACTCAATTTTTCAGTCCGGTGCAGCCTGTTTCCCTTTCCATAGTTAGCATATATGTAGGGTTTTACAGTATTCTAAGCCTCAACACTCTTGAACATGGCAGGAGATATTATAAGGCCTTGACCTAGATGTTCAACTTGAGATAGATTTTTATCACTACAGATATAGTTTAGTTTCGCGTCCAACAGTAAAATCACTCCCAGAAGTTGACGCTCCAGTCAGATAGTGCCCTGGTACAATCCTCCTGTTGTTTGGCGTTCGCTCCCGCAGTCGTCTTCAACCAGCTTTTGAATTCTGTTTCGCTCTTCAAAATCATGAACTGGCCAAATATTTTGGAGGCCTGAAAATATGAAACATTTAACATAGTTTTTGTGATCTTAGGGAGTGGTCATTATTTATCAACAGGGGGGGTGGTGGCTTTTTGCGCAGATGCGTGAAAATTTTTTAAGCCCCCCCCCCCTCAGCATCAGTAAAAAGTTTTCGCGCCCCCCGCACCAGAGAATTTTTGCGCTCTTTCTTCTATAGTAGCATGCTGGCTTTTTTGCTAAAAAGCGGGTAGATTTTTTTAGCCCCCCCCCTTGGGAGGGGTCTGAATTTTTTTATGTCCCCCCTCAAACCCCCCCCCCCCCTGTTGATAAATAATGACCACTTCCTTATCTTGTCTATCTGTAATCTGTAAGCTGCCGATTTCCCCACCTCTTAGAGGCCTAAATTATGAATTATAATTTGAATTATAATTCTAACTTCGGAAGTGAATTCATCTTTTTTTCTCTGCTCCACTGAAGTGATATAGAGATGCTGGACTTGAGTAGTATACTGCATTGGCTCCATAATTATTTATAAAACCTACCTTCCCTAGACCCTCTTTCACCTTAAATCCTTTATATGTCTTTTTTGTCCGTTTCTACATGTTAGTCCCCATATGGATGGGCACATGTACATGTACTCATGCATCCATGGAACTGTCAAGTCGAATGTAAATACGACATTAGCTATTAAAACAACATTCAACACATATATCGGTCACTCACTACTAATATATATGACAAAAAATATAGGTTGGTGTACACTAACCGTGTCAAATCCCTCTCTTAACAATCTAGTCCCCAGTGCCTCTCCAATGCCTGGCAGGTCTGTGACTTTTTTCCGACTCATTGGCTCGCTAACAAAGTCCCTGTGTTTCTTTGATGTGGTCGGTCCAGAGCGCAGAGCAGGATTGGGGCCACTGTCATCTTCACTGTTGTATTCAGATGTTGGGGGAAAATAGGACAATGGAGGGATTAGTTTCCCATTCTCTGATGAGAAAGGATAAAAGTACGGAGCCCCTAAGAGGACATGTCAAAAAAAAGCTTTTCAGCAGAAAAAAATATTCTTGCGGATACTGAACAATTCTTGCGGATACTGAACAATTCTTGCGGGTACTGGGTGATTCTTGCAGGTACTGGGTAATTCTTGCAGGTACAGGAACAATTGTTTTGAAGCCCAGAAACAATTTTCGTCGGTATAGAGAAGGTCTTGCAGGTAGAGAAATAATTCTTACGGATACAAAAACAATTCTTGCGGGTACACAATCAGTTCTGTAAAGGTGGAGAAACCTACGGAGCCCCGTATTACGGAGCCCCTAATAGGACACACCAAAAATAATTATTTTTCTAAAAAAATATTCTTGCGGGTACTGGGACATTCTTGCGGGTACTGGGATATTCTTCAGGGTACTGAACACTTCTTGGGGGTACTGAACAATTCTTGCGGGTTCCTATCAAAAACGACTTACGGATGAATCCACAAGTTATCTCGCCAGTCGCACAGTCCTTTGGTACATTCATTTTGTTGCCTGACATTAGCTCCTGAGACTGTCCTTAACCAAGTCTTGAATTCTCCTTCATCTGCCAGTGATAAAAACTTGCCAAAGACCTTGGCAGCCTGGAAAAAAAAAATCTGGTCCTGGTAAATATTGGGTACCTTGCTTTAATTTCCCTCTCCAGCCCATACCCCCTGCCCTTACCTCTTTGGTTCTACCCTCTCTATCTCCCCTTGTCCCCTTCCCCAACCCTCTCATGCCCTCCCCCCCCCCCGCGGCTCCCCCCCCCCCAGGCTCGCCCCCTCCGGCCGACAGAGTATGGGCTGGCTTCAACAGCTTTCAACCCTTCATCTGACTAGATCGTAGCCCAGGTGGTGAAGCTCACTCCCCAAACAGATGCTTGACTTAAGCAGTTACCCAACATCAGCTTGAGGAGTGAATACACATCACAGATCAATCAGATTCTTGATCAAAGAGGGTAATTAAGTAATAAACTAGAATACACATCTAGTGGAAAATAGAGCTGATCCCAGGCTATTGAAATGAGTATCAATAGACGCTGGCCGAGGCTGCCCCCCCCTCTCCCGTATTATCCGTACTCCTCCTGCCTCCCCCCTCACTACAATCTCAGCCCCGTTTGTAAATATACAGTAGATTGCCCTGTGTTGGGTACGGGACAATCTACTGTAGAGTCATTAGATTTGTAGTAACACTAGGTCTTATTGTTTTTTAAAATACACTGCAATGTCCAGCTGTAAATAGCTTAAAATTGGCCCGGTATGACAGGGGGCTGTGTACAAATGACGTCATGCTATTTTGGACCATTTTTGACCCCCCCTCCCCCCCTTGTCATGTTTCGTCATACAACTCTAGACCCCCCTGAACATGACGTCATGCAGAGAGATACCCCCCCCCCCCGGTGCACTGATACTGTAAAACAATAAACAAGTGGTTCAATGGACATAAAGTGGGTGTAGGTACTTTCATAAGACCACTTCACAAATTCATATCACCTTTATCAACAACAACCTGTCCTCGATAAACAAAATCTTTTATTAATTTTGACAAAAAAGTGAACTAATTGACAAGCTCATATAATATACGGGATCGTTCAACAATTACATCACTGCTTAGGGGGTGGGGGGTCTTTGGGTTACTCTATGTGTTCCATACAATAACAGTGACAAAGGGATGCCTAAATAACAGTGACATAATTGTTGAACGTCCCCTACCCCGGTAATAGCCACGTAGTAGATAACAAACGTCGAACTGATCAAGCTTAAGTAAAAATAACGATATGTAATGGCACAACATGAAGAAATGTCAGATGTATCATACTTAGATATAGGGCCACATAAAAACAGTTTTCAGCTTTACAGATCCACCCGCACCATATAAAAAGGGCTGCATTGTAGCTTTTTATTGCAAATTTCCCTAAGAAAAAGTGTAAAAATCCCTCATCCACTGAGAAAAAAATTCCATAGACAAAATAATTCATATCTCAGCGATTTTTTTTAGTAGAAACATAATTTTTAAAGCTTATTAATCCACATTTCTCTATCTACAATGTAAGAGTGTAATTTACATGGTGTTGAAGTTTGATCTGTTTATGAAAATACTTAAAAATAATATATTTTTTATACATACAAAAATAATCAGTAAATAAAAATAAAAAAAGACCCTCCCTCATCACTCTAGACCCAAATAAAAATAAATAAAAAAAGCCTCCCTCCCGCACCCTATTTTTCAGAAAAGTATCCGCAAAGCTGAAATTTTTTTTTTAAGTGGCCTAGATATGACACATATTTAACTTCAGATTGCTTTTGCAATGCCTTCATTAGAGTGGATTTGATTTGATTTAGGCCTATTAATAGCTTTAAAAATGACTGTCAGATCATCAGTAGGCTCATATCATGAGTGATATTTGCTGGTATAGGATACCAAAGGCTTTAGAATCCACAGCTTCCTCTGGTTCTGGTGCCACAAGACCATGTAATGTTTAAACAATCGGTACTGGTGTCGGTAAAATCCTGAAGTTACTAGGGTTTAAAGGTGGGCTAGTACGGCAAAGTACAGCAGGGTTCAGCAGACTGATACCTGGAATCTTCATCATTGGCTTTGAAGGCTGCATGCACAGTAACAACATAGGCCGAAATACCTGCATGCTTACAGGCAGGATCCAAAGGTGTCTGTTGGTAGTCTATCTACTCTGCCAGATTGGCAGAGTGCCCAGTTCTCACAGAAGTACTTACTGTCAGGTCCAATGCTTCCACCAACACTTCCCTCAATGTATATCCAAAGATTCACAATACACAAAGCACTTGAAATACTTGTGATAATTAATAATCAGGTGATTTTCAAATCTCCCTCCCCTCCCTCCCTTACTCCAAAACATTGTCGGCCATCTTGACGCTAGGTGTAGCCACCTAGTGCCAAAGATGCTACATTATTCTTGGTTGGTTAGCCCTATGTTTCAAAATCTAACACCAGGTAGCACCCCTAGCAGGTTGACAATGGCGTGAACCCTTTCGAGGAGAAACGGTATGATCGGAAGTGTGTCCCTGGTACCGGCGAAAGTTGAAAGTTTACTGCTCATATTTAACAAGCGAAAATGGCGCCACGTTAGCGCTTCTCCCCGAAAGACGTAACCTGACAATGGAGGCCATCGAGGTAGTGATATCTAAGCTCAAGATAAACATGTCAGATTTATTGGATATATCTCATGCTTCAGTCATTATAAGCTGATGTACATGAAAACTACATGTTTGTGAATAGGAGGGATAATTTCCAGGAACTGACTTTGAGTACTTAGTTCAGACTAGCCATGTGTTTGTGCCACTATAGACTTGTGCACATCTTGGATTCTGCCTGTAAGCAGGAAGGTATTTCGGCCTATAGTTACACAGTGGAGCTCTGTTTAGTTTCCTTGGCATTATTAGAGGCATGTAGCTAACATAAGTATGCCATTTTACTATTTTTTTTAATAACATGATGTCATGCAGCCCATGACCCCCCCTTCCCCCCTTGTCATGCTTGGTCATGGGGAGTGGGACCCCCCCTCCTGCATGACGTCATTTGTACACAGCCCCCAGTGTACAGTATCCCCCTCCTGGCCATCCCTCCCTTGCATGTCCCTCTCTTGTCCTCCCATGGACATATCCACGTACTTCTTTGGTCACACCCTCCCCACCCCTCCCCTCCATTCCCCTCTCCCAACCCTCTCTTGTCCTCCCCGTCAGCTCCCTATCCTTCTCCCGTCTTCCTATCCCTCCTCTCTCTTTAGCTGTCTTGTTTTCGCACCCTCCCCCCAACCCATCCCAATTACTTTCCCCTTTACATCCTATCACGTCACCAGCCCTCTTCTATCATATATCTGTCCTCTTTTTCAATAGAGTATACTTTTTTTTTTACATCTACAGTTCATGTATACATAGCAGAATACTATCCATTAAGGACCATTTAACAGATGAGATGCTGATTATATCTCGCAATGAATATGACCTTAGTTGTCGAAATGGCGTTAAACATCCATTACTCACTCACTCGCTGATTATATGAATAGGCCTGTACCAACCGTGTCAAATCCTTTTGCCTTGAGCCTGTTCCCCAGTGCTTCCCCAATGCCAGGCAGATCTGTGACTTCCTTCCCACCTATTGGCTCATTTGCAAACACCCTGTGTTTCTGAGATGTTGTCTCTCTTGGCTTGGCAGCAGCTTTAGGAGGCATCTTTTATCGAAATTAATTATTACAGATCTAAAAAGAAAAAAATTACATATACTAAGCATGTCTTCAGGATTGATCATCCATGGGTGATTCTGTCACACTTAAACGGTATAAACTCACTGTATACTTAACTGGTCACTTCCCGCGAGGATGAATTCTTGTGACTACATGTACATGTGCACCTCTCACATGCAAGATCTCATCACCTATATGGAGGATCAATTGCAGTCTGAGATACATAGATTAGGGAGCGTTCATTATTTATGGCCGGGGGGGGATGGTATTTTGGTGGGGGGGGTTCATTTTTGGGGTATTCATGAGGTGGGTATTTTTTTATGGGAGAAGGCGAGAAAAGGCCTGATGCAATTGGAGCCCTTAGACTCCCAGCATGTAGTAAGAATCAGCTGAAATCAGATCAGTGCATGAAGCTTTGCTAGCAATGAATGTTGTAGAAATGTCTCTAAATCTCATCAACATCTGTGACTATGACTGGCATACTAACAGTTTATTATTCAGTAACACAACCCATGAGCCTGACAACATCAGACCTTTTTTATATCAGTAATTACATCATGATATTTATGGTTGGCCTGACTTTAGACATTCTAGACTTTGAGTCTTTGTCACAGATCACATTGTAATAGTCAAAGTGGGCCTGCACGACTTATTATTTGCCTTAAGTTTGTAGGTTGACAATGTGTAAGTGTTTACTCTTGGTTGATTTTGTCCCTCAGAACAGATTGCCACTGCCTTACTGACTGCATTGTCAAACCTCACAATGGCCTATGAGCAAGGTGACGCTAGACTGCTAACATGCTCCAGGGCAGTGATGACAGTGGGACGGTCACCTGACCACTCCTCTCTCCATATATAAGAGAGTGATGGTGGCTGCAGCTTATCGAGGGGTGCAGCTTATACAAGGGAATTTCTGGTAGTGGGTTATCCTCTTGCTGATAGGCCGTTGTCAGGCCTGGCAACGCAGCCAGTAAAGGCAGTGACAACCTGTTTATATGGGTCTTGATTTATACCCGGTACTTGATGTTAAGGATGGAGCAAGGTGTGTGCTTCCAAGAAGTGTACTAGTGACCACAAAAGCACTGTAGGTGCTTCATCCATGTCAAGGTAGTGTGACAAGAGGAACAAGCTGCTACCCTGGGACAGCTGGTTCCTGATGTGGTATGTGGGATATCCAGTCAGGGTTGCAGCAGTTCTGGATGGATAGATGGATCTATCCTCAGGTACCTGGGTCTCCTTGCACTATATGTGTGTCAAGGGGAGTCTGTGGTCCTATGCAGTTTCGTGTGGACTCATCAGGCTGGATTTGGGTTTTATTTTATTTTGCAAGCTCCACTGGTCCCATGCCCAGTGTTTGTGTGTGGGGGAGGGGGGATTCTTGGCGCAGTCCCCAGCTGTGCCGGGAGGGCCCCTGTGTGCACCCAGTACTTGATGAACCACAATGTTCAGGCCTATGTCACAGAAAGATTGCACTTGACGTTTGACAGCTGTATCTCAGTATGGCAGTATATTTTAGTGTACAGTTTAAACAGAGAAAATGTCTCAGAAATGTCAATCAAAATCAATTGTGGAAAGGGATAGTCCCTAGTCAGGTATTCTCAAAGGGGGGGGCGCTTCATTTTAGGTTATTCCTGAGGGGGAAGCGCTTCATTTTGGGGTATGCGAGTGGGGGGGGGGCGTTTCATATTTGGGTATTTGCGTAGGGGGGGGGGCATTTCATTTTGGAACATTCGCCAAACTAAAATACCATCCCCCCGGCCATAAATAATAAACGCTCCCTTAAAGTGCTGTACATTATTAGCCTAATCAGGAGTAGGAATGCCTATGTTGGCAGTTAAGGTCTTATCTCTGGCCTCAATCTTAGCACTAAGAAAGGATTAAAAAAAAAGGGTATCAGAGAGATAAGAAAGTTACATTTACTAAGGTAAGGCCTCGGTAAACTGTTGATATGTTGAGGCACGTGGGACAATATTGATTGGTGCCGATACTTCAGATTGTCATTTGCTGATCGTTGACTGATAACAGCCTGTACAGCCAAGGGAGTATTAAAACAACTTATCAGTGGCGTACATTTGTATTGAAAGGTCTAGTGGGTTGACAGGGAGTGTGTTTGTGTGAAAGTAATTTGAACCTCTCAGGAGGCGATTGTGCGTGTGAGGGGGGGGGGGATCCTAAAGAATCTTTGGATCTTTGGGTTTCTAAAAAAAATTTAGAAAAATAGGGTTCTGAAATGTGCATTGTTTGTTGGATAGCAATTTAAAGGGGTTAAAAATATTAGCTGAGGTGCTATAAGGTAAAGGAGTCAAGAGTATGCCATAAAGATACATTTTATTAACATTCCCTTTTATTCCAACAGCTACATGGGCTTTTTACATGAACATTATCTTAGGATTGGACCCATGGGCCTTTTGTCCTTTTGTCCTTTTGTTATGGGCCTTTTATCCCAGCCTTTCAGCATGCCAGGTAAAATGCCCTGCTTTTTGTCAAACATTCCATCAGATTCCATGAGGCTAGGCTGACAACCTGTTCCACAAGTATGATACCTTGTTCTATCCCTTGATTAGTGTGAAAAATATGCATTAATTGGGAATTATTTTCTTAGAACTAGCTCATTTATGTGCTATTAGTGTATTTTACCTTATCTTACCCTGTCATCCCTTTATCTTCAATATGAAGTATCTAAAGTGTTACTTAAGGTTGTTTATGATGTCCAAATCTTAGTGGTAGCTTATGAAGATTATCTTTAGTATCTTTTCTTATGACAAGACTCTTAATTGAACATTTATTCCAATTATGATGTTCTTTTATGTGCATGTGGGCCTTTTAGCCCAAAGCCTGTGGGCCTTTACACTGTAGACCTATGAGTGTTCCATACCTCCACAATACCCACAGGGAACAGAGTCTGTATGTAGGTCACTCTACCGACGGAACGACGGGAGACTGGGGTCAGGGAAACCCAATACACATTCAACTTCAATCAGATCCTTATCTGTAGGGGAGGGGAGGGGAGGTGTGTGGTTGTAATACACATCTTAGATCAATTAGATTCTTATTAAAGTAATTAAATTATTAGTTGGAATACACAACCAGTGTGACCCCAGTCTCCCGTTGTTCCGTCGGTAGAGTGACCTACATACAGACTCTGTTCCCTGTGGGTATTGTGGAGGTACGGAACACCCATAGGTCTACAGTGTAGTGGGCCTTTTACCCCAGCCTCTAGACGATGGGGTAAAAGGCCCACTTTTTTTCACAAATGCTTTATTGTATATTCTATGAGGCAGGGCTGACAAGCTTTTGCACATGAAGAACATATTATTCCATCCTTTGATTAATGAAAAAGATATTTTGTAACTAAGTAGCAATAAATTCCTTACAAATGACACAGTTGTAAAAAGGGCGTCTTACAGTTACCCCAACCTAGGCTTACCCAGGGTACTTCAAGACCTAGGGATGGCCAATGCTAGAGACAATAGGGAGGCGAAGTCACGTCACGTGCGGGCGGATTCTGAGCTCAGCATATTATCGCCCGCAGGCTTGAAGGATAGGGGAAAATTTTAGGCCTAGTGTAACTTTTTTAAGAATGAGAGTTGATCCTTAAAATTTCATATATGGTGGGCCTTCTGGTCAATTCAAATATTGGTTATTTTAGTTCCAAATCAGAATTTTTTTTACAACATAGTTTATCACGAGACTTAGGCTCCCTATAGGCTGCTTAGGCCTACACGGAGTTGGCATGATCATCTTTTAACAACATGGGAGGGGGGGTACTTTTCGGCTGTGGCGGGAAAGCGATTTCCGATCTGTTATACCTGTGTTATCCGGTGTCGTGGCGCTATCTATCGTTTATTTTTAGAACTATCATTTTAGTTCTTGATTTTTTCATTAGACGGCGCTAAATCAACCGGAAGTCGCAATGTTGTCCTGGCAACGCTGCCGCCGAAACGACGCCATGTTGGCGCAGCAGGAGTGGATTTGATGACAGTTTTATATTTTCGACGATAAAAACAGGATTTACATGTGACAGATTAAAGGACATTAAGCGAGGATGGCGACACAGACTCAGACTATCCGCCGGGCTCCGGTCCAGCCGGAGAGAGTCCATGATTATCTATACGGTATGTGGATTTCCGAGTTGAAATCGTTTGTTGTGATTGTGGATGTCAGACTCACTCACTCAATCTCAGGCAATCTCCCCTGCCTGATTTTTGGCACTCATGACATGTCAAATATTTGTGCTTTGTTTTGTTGACAAAGACCTACCTGTCACAAGTCATATACCAAATTAAAGAACTGGAAAATTGCAATACAGAGCTTTTTGAATCAAGCTGGTACACCAACTAGAACTTTTTTATTTATATTTAAACTTTGGAAATGTAAAAATCTTTCTGTCACTCCCCCACTGTACTTTCACCCAAATATTCAGATAAGACCGCCCATTAAACATGCACTGTGTGCAGGAGATTTCGGCATTATTCCACATAATTACTGATATATTTTGATTGCAAGGGCGGATTTACTAACCAATTACACCTTCTTAAAGCTGAAAATTTAGAGATTAACATATCTGTGTGTGATTTAACTAAGACCTGCAGAAGTATTTCTAATTTTGAGTTGAAATCTGAACTTCAGATATTTTTTTCATGAATTTTCTGGTATTACACATGTAGAAGATTAAAAATCTCAGAAAATCGCAGCCTTATTGCTGTACAAACTGACATTATTCTGGTAAAGGACATGCTGTAGAATAGCCCTGTAGGTTCTGTTAGCTTCTGTAACAAATATTTATTTTTGAAAATTGGTCCAAAGTTGTGCAAGTTTGTCAGACTGCCATGCTCTTAATAATCGGTCAAAAATTATCAAAATCCCCTCAAAATGTAGGTCTACATGTTGGTTATTTGGATATTATATTGTATTTTTCCTATCTAGAGTGGGATATAGGAATATCAATAGATTTCAAAAGAAGAACTATAGTTGTTGTAGTTACTCGTGCAGGGAAGGTACCCAGCTAACTGGGCCCTAGATATGTTCATTCAGAGGCCCAGCAATTGATGTCCACTGAAACCAAGTCCCATGGGTTTGAGGGCAGTTTGTGGCCAAATGATGCCTGTGTGCATTAATTAAAGTAGACCCCTGTCTTGTTTTGACCTTTATGAAGCTGTCCTACTTACTGTGATAATTTATAATTGTCAATATATCCTCCCTGTGGGTTGGAATTGATCACACATGTCTCAAATGTCAACAAAACATCTCATCCAACAAATTGGGATTGAACTTCCTGTCCCTAGATGGTCCCTAGGTGGCAGGCCTTTACAGTTCATATTTTACTCACCAGAGGGACCTTGTGTCCCTCCCACCTGTACCACTACAAAGACAACAGTCAGACTGACCAGGAACCAGCACTTGCCACCTTGCCCAACATGTCTGACTGAGTTCTAGATATCAGGTTACAAAAAGCAAAGGCATGGCATATGATGTTACAGTTCAAAACAATACACAACAAGTAGGTAGGTCTTAGAGTTAAGATATCAAAGACCATCCCCACATAAGACTAGGGACCTAGTTTTCATTGGGGGCTTGGGAAACTACTCTGAAAGTTACACCACCACAACACCAGTGCCACCGCTTGCCATCGCTCCTTTTAGCGATGGTTCCGTCTACAGGGAAGGCTGACAGAATCTGACATTACCTTAACATCCAAAGCTGTTAACACAATGAAAATGAAAGAATAAATCAGATATTTACCTACCATTGTGTAGATCAGACCTTTCCCTTTCAAACCATACCACCCTTGAAAGATTTTGATGATTAGGGACTTAGAAATCTACAATTTAGAAATACCCATTTATCATAGCGACAGATATGATTCCCGCAACCTGTGATCTGCCTGACTTCGCTACCATGCGTTTAGCTTCTCAAAATCGATTATTCCAAGATCATTCACACATTTTGGCTTCTTTTTTTTAAAAGGGGGGGGGGGTGGTTATTTGTAGATCTAGAACCTGGGTAAAAAAAAAAATAGGCAGGCTTGTCTAGGGATGTCAAAATGCAGAAGCCTTGAGAAGGCAGTCACTGTCACTCATTTTTAGTGTATAACTATTCAATATTCAATTTATGTGGGATATGACACGAGGCCTACACTCCGCTCAGTTTCAACACTTTGAATAAAATCTTTGATTTAAGATGGGAAAGCTAGATGTATTTGCTATCTGAACGCTGAACATCTGTGGCAGTGAGACTGTGGGACTCCATATTCTGTAACAATTCCAATGTCTAGGTAAATATAGTCATATAAGTGTGATATAGCTCCATATTATTTTTGCTAGGTGAAGTTCCTTTTCCCCTTTTTTATTGTACCTACTGGTAAGTCCAAATCCAGGGTCATAATGTGGATAGATTGTTGGGCCAAATAATGCTGTGTATCTTCATTCAAACTCGATTATCATTTCAGATCACCATTATGTCGTCTCCAGTGAGCGTGATCATGCACGTGCAACATTCAAAGCGCACACCAGTACTGACAGAGTTGTAAGTAGTGTAATGATTTGAGGTGTTTGTTTTAATGGAGAGCACGTCCTTAAAAGTTCAGAGAAAATGCTATAGAAGTGATATTAAAGATCTGTTTATAGACCAAATGTATTTGGTTGTACACCAGAAGAATCCATTTCTATCATAAAGTCCTCACTGTAATTTCTACATTGCTTCTCAACTTTCCATTTCAGAAACGGGTGCCAAACTACACCACCATGTTCAGCGAGCTCCGCCACCACCCACGGTTTCAGATGCGTCTTGATGTTACAGATCCTGTACCCAGATTCATCAACAGACAGTGGCAGGGATACAACGAGCAGGCCAGGGAAGCCATGGTCAGATACAAGACGTAAGATAGCAAATTTCAGTTTAAAAAATGAGAAAGTATTGAAATATTGATTTTTTTTTCAACTGAAAGGAGTTCAGATTAAGCACTTCTCCGCTCAGTGACATAATTGAAAAGAAAAAAAATAATAGACACAAATAGAACAACAAAACTTAAAGTTCAAGTAGTATATATTGAACCATATCAATCATATAATGATCACAACGTTTCAGCTTAGGTTGTAGTCTTAATCAGGTGATCTGAAAAAAAGAAGAAAAACTTACCAGTAGTTTGTTAAACCACAAGCTGAGGAAGATTGGAAAGCTAAGGATAACATCTGAAATGTGCTAACCAAGGCTAGTTATCTTGTTATGACCAGGGAAGATATATTGTAGATTACATTTTCCTTTGATAATTTATGTATTTTTTCATTTTAGCTTCAACTATGACCCATCTGTCAAAGTTCCACCCAAGAGTTACCCCAGTGCACATGTTTCCGGATCGGATCGCTACAAGTTCTTTCGCAGGTAATGATGCACTTCCATTTTAATGACACTGATGATCACACAGACAAAATGAATATGTCATGCCTGCTGTTTTGATATGTTTATCACATATCATGTTTTTCTCCGGAAATTTATGCAAAGACAAAACCAGATTACTGATAATAGTATTTTATGACATCTGACATAAGAAGTGCAGACACTATTTTTTTTTTGAGGTATCATTTAAGGGTGTTAGGTAAGAGGAGTAAATTGACAACATAAATGTGTATATTAGGGCACACCAAAAAAATAAGTTGGTCTACGGATTTTGGTTTTGAAAAAATGGTGCGAGTGAGCGATTTTTTTTTTTTTTTTTTTTAAGAATTTTTTGGCGTCCAATGGATTCCTTGCTACAAAACTGAGGCGAGCACAAAAATTTTATTTAAAAAAAAAAATTGCCAAACATCACAAAAAAAAACTTGTAGAAAATGAAGTGAGCGAAATCCGTAGACCAACTTATTTTTTTGGTGTGGCCTTACATGTAAATTATATATATTGCATTAAAAATGCTGTACACTGAAGTGTAACCATACTAATGAATAACTGCTGTGATACGTCAAAAAGCGGCATCGGGGAAGTTCTCCCAGCACGGCTGATGTGTAACAAGAGGTAGGAGTCACTAGGGCATGCTATACACACTTTACAATGATAAACCTCAATGAGAAGGTCCTCAGACACATGCCAATCTATCATATAAAATAATAATGGCGGCATCAAAGTAAAAAAAAGTACTCTCCCGCATATAAGGCACACCTCGAGTATAAGACTCACCTAGACTTTTAGAATATGGTAAAAAAAAAAAAAATTCATAACTTTTCTTCTACTGAATGTATTTTCAAAGTTCAAAAAGCTTTGGGTAGCCAAAACACCCCAGAATTTTCTGAGCCCCACTATGTCATAGGGGCTGTGTACAAATGACGTCATGCAATTTTGGATCATTTTTGACACCCCCCCCCCCCTCACCCCTCGTCATGTTCTTTTGCCAATTTTGTAATACTGAAGGTATATGAAAAATTAATCCCGTCATGCCGGTAAGTGAGTAATAGATATTTAACGCCATTTCGACAGCTTAGGTCACATTCATAGCGAGAAAACATTACAAAATTTCAAAGTTGAATACATGTGTTGGTGCCCACGCATATGTGCACACACCTGAGGAGATAGCAAAGAGGAGAAATAGACCCTTTTAAGTAGGCTAGGGAAACCTGCCCGTCATACCAGGCCTATCCCCCCCTCCTGCATGACGTCATTTTTACACAGCCCCATATCATGACTTAGTGGGAGAGTAACATATAAAAAGAAAGGTCTTGGTGTCCCTCTTGTGGATCCAGGGAGAACTAAAACCTCGCATATAAGACGCGTCTTATACGCGAGGTCTTATATGGGAGATTGCAGTAGTCTCAATTTTTATATTAGTGTAGATATTATAACGGCAGATGGAGGATAGGTGGGAGGAAAAGCTCCTATATATGAGTGTACTACCTCACGTATAAGACGTGGCTTATACAGGTACATGACGACAGACCGTTGCTGTGGCTTATAGAATGTTCTTGAACTTAGTTTGCCTTGGAGGCGAGGATTTCATACTATTCAACAGTGCTATTAAAGTGACTAAAATTTGGTCCATTGCGCCTCACATGTCTTGCATTAACACAGGGCGCAGATTATGTGTACATGGGGTGTGTGCCTTATGCATGAGACATTGCGGTATATTGACATCTAGACTCGCATGGCACTTAGTGCAACATTAATTTTTCCATGGTGTATGTGTTGTCTGACGGCCTTGTCTTTGGGTGTTGATTCTTTACAACAGCCATGGATAGAACACCTTATCTGGGCAGTGAAGATTTCTTACTGCTCAGTCACATCACTTAAAAAGACTCATCCTCATTCACCGTAATGATGAACCAATGCAGAGCTGGCGAGTAACTCGCCGGGAATGCATTAGCTTGAGTCAACACCTCAGGAACTGATTCAACTTTATGCTGTTAAATCTAGAGAATCACTTCCCATCTTTTTCGTACACATCCTAGGGACATGATTCCACAGAACCCCAATATTCTTGGATATCAATGTTTGCCTGAGGATAGAAAGTATGGTCTATGTAAACACTACACTATATCACCACTAAAGGATTAAATCTCTTTTTAGTAATTGCACTTCTGTGAAAGAAATTAAGGAAGATCACTCGATGACACTCATTGCTAAATTGACGTTCTAAACCTTTAGGATATTACTTTACCAAGACTGCATGTTCTGTTAGACTAAGACACTCACTTAAATTTCAAAATTTTGTTTGGAAAATAATCAAATGAAATGCACGATTCCTACTACGGAACAGTTATAAGACAATGATATGTAAAAAAGAAAAAAGAGTTGCTAGGTCAAAAGAAACCTTTTGAACTTCTGATAATCACTTATTCAAAAGATTGATGAATTTCTTGGGAATGCATATCTTTATCAGAAATGAAAATAAGATAGCGCATCAAAACTATTTGCGGCAGCACTGATTTTACAAGCTTGTATTTGAACTTCTGGTACTCGACATCTGCACTCCCAATGATACTGAAATGGTTCATTACATTGACAGCTTGCGGCGATCCCAGCGCCACGGTTGGGGCACGGACGAGGAATACTGGTACATCAAGTGGGACAAGGGTCAACATAATAAGTAAAACTGGACACTAATAAATACCTCACTCCTCACACACCAGGCATATACTGTAGATAGCTCACAATCTCATGTCTAAATTTTCATCTTTTTCTTCATTTAATGTAATAATAAAATAAAGAAGAGACACAGGTTTTCACAAACTCTTATCATTTCAGCATGTATCAGTATATTATTGCACAGAATATGAAATGTGACTGGATGTAGGGTCACAAAGCTACCGCAAAGATTTCATTTTTACTCTTAGCGATTCATCACTGCAAGATAAAATGACCTTCACATCATTTTTTCTTTTTTTCCTTCTAGAACATCGAGCACACAGTAGTAACACATGCATATATTACAGAACACATTATTTCAGAATTATTGTGTAAGGGATGGAACATTCTTCAAATATTTTTTTTCAGATGAGCGCATGGCAAAACATCACCTGGAAATCAATCAGTACAACACAGTTTACTTTGCAATATACTACATTTATTTCTACAGACTTTTTTTTCTGTATGACCAGATTTATGTTTAAACGATATCCTTTTCTTTTTTTTTTTTTACTTTCCCCCCTATTTAACTGTTTTATTCCATTGGTTTCTTTCAGACCTATTATTCCATTCCTACAGCAAGTTCCTCCTGAGGTACTCTTGGCCAGCTCAAGGTAAGATTTTTTTTTCTATGGTCCAAACAAATAAGTGCTACCATAAAACCCTCCCCCTGTGGAGTGGGGACCTTCATGTGAGGGCATGAAGGAGCAGAATAACTTCATTGGGAGTCCACAAGGAGAAATCTCCTTCCATACTAACAGTGGGCATACCAGATTCATAAAAGGCGACAAATTTGGTGTTTCTTGTGTCTTGGGGTGAGCATGTGGGCAGCTGGTGTCCATATGCGCGGGCCCGGGCTTACATGCTTGTCTTTTGCCATGGGATTCCCCCTCAGTGAACCACATCTGAGTTATCAATGGCCGTGGTTTGTCTGGCCCTGCCTATCGGACCAGGCAAATAAAAGAACACTTGCTATCCTTCGAAAAGAGTAGGGGAATTAAGCCCTGGTAGCGGTTTTCCCCCTCAACCCTCCTCATAGATTCGGTCATTCATCTCATAGATTCGGTCATTCATAGATTTGGTCACTGCTGTGTTGGGCAAGCAGCATATAAATACCTGTCCAAAAAGAAAAGAAAGGACTTTAATGTCCAAGAACCCTTGAATGTCTGAGTTCCTTGATGGCCCCCGGACGTAAAACTAAACAAACAAACAAACCCTAAAACCCCGCTCATTAGCAGACCCCAGTTATAAGCCGGGGGTAGAGTTTGGGAAAATATTATAAGCCTATTTTGGAGCTATTTTAACATCAGCAAAACCCCAGTCATAAGCCGGGGGTGAGTTTGGGGCTTTGCCCACCCCCCAACCCCCCTCAGACCTCCCAATTTTCATCGTTTTCCTGGGCATTTCAACCATTTTTAATAGTTGTCAGACATGTTTTATGATGCATTATAATTTTAGATATTATGTGTGTAGAGATAACAGCCTAAAGGAACGTTGAATCATTTTAATTTGTCTATATGTATGTCTATAAATATGCCATGAAAAAAGCTCTTAGAAATGAATAAATTTTTGAAAAACCCCAGTGATAAGCCGGGGGGAAACTTTAGGCTAAAATTAGAAGCCGTTTTTAGTCAAAAATAGGGCGAAAAAACAGCTTATGACCGGGGTGTTTGCGGTACTGACTGTCTACATGTGCAAAATGACTGAGAACAATCAATTGCATTCATAAGGCATGCACTCGTAAGCCCCTAGTCTTTGATGACATAACTCAAGAAATAGCTTTATTTTTAACTTTTGGATAAAAACTTAATTTGATCAAGAAGACGCCATATGCCATAATCCATCTTCACTGGTAAATCTGTTCATATATACCTCACTGTAACTTGAATTTACTTATGTATACACAGACAAGACCCCTTAGCAGCAGGAGCGGACCAGCAGGCACTTCTAGAGCGGCCACCGACCCCACTCACACGTACAATAGAGATTCAGACAGACTACCGTGACAGTGAGGCACAGACAGACCCCTACACACCCGAGTATGTCGTCCGACCCGGGTCACAGCCAGAGCTTCTCACACTCGCAACACTCTCTCATGGTGAGTAGCCATAAAAATTTTGCTTTCTTTCTTAAGCAATTGGCTTCAATCATTGAAGGTAGATTTTCTAAATAAACTCAAAATAATTGGAAATGAAGGTTGAAAAAAAAAGAACTGTGAAACATTAAAATAATATGACTGTTCTTCGTTGCAAAGATTCACATGTGTTTTTCCTGTGCCATATTAACAGGTTGTGGGTTGCCAGCTGGACTGGCAGAGGTGGAAATGATAGAGCGGGCACGTGCCAAGAGGGCATGGGAGGCCACCCTACCCCCGCTGAGTGACCTTGACCAGCTTGACAAAAGACGGAAAATGATGGACGAGATGGAAAGGAAAGAATGGGCCCTGAGGGAACAAGAGATTGAAAAGTAAGATACAAAAGCTCCCCCAGTTATCCGCTACCGGACATACATTTATGCATCGTGCTTAGCCTTATAGGAGTACCAGCTTCCAATCAACAAAAACGTTGCAAAACGTTTCAGAACGTTTCCCTATGGCTCCTTATCATGGCAAAACGTTAAAAACGTTGATAACGTTAAAAACGGTTTTTTGACGTTAAATTTTTTTTTTGTGAGTGGGAGGCGACTGCCATGATGCATTAATGGGATGGAGGATCCCATACTGCTGCAAGGGTGCATCATCATAACAAAGAACCTTTTTATTTCTATGTAATATTCCTTTAAGACAGGGGGTGTGGATGGGGGGTCCCCCATGTCACATGTCAATTTTAAGAAATGGTTATGTCACATGTCACTTAAATCCCCATGTCCCATGTCACCTCTAAGAACCTCTCATGTCACATGTCGATTTTAAGAAATGGTTATGTCACATGTCACTTAAATCCCCATGTCCCATGTCACCTCTAAGAACCTCTCATGTCACATGTCGATTTTAAGAAATTGCCATGTCACCATGTCAAATTTAGTGGTCCACACCCATAAGACACCTTACATTAGTTTCATAGTAATTCAGGAACATTAACTTAGACATTTTTCAGCCTTTTAAGAGCTAACTGAGAAAATGGAGACTACTGTAAATTCTCTCGTAAAACACGTATAAGCCGTGGCTTATACTAGAACCCAATCCAAGGGGAGGCTTATAAAATATGCCCCAAGTCAGGGTGCGGCTTATAGGGGGGTATGTAATCTTATAGAACAGTAGAAAACCTTCATTTTTCAAGCCTTGGATATGGCTTATAGCTCCTCCCAAAGTTGGGGTGCGGTTTATACGAGGGATGCGGCTTATACGAGAGAATTTATGGTATAACTGTCTATTTGATGTCAGGTTACAGGAGGCTCGGTTAGATGTATTGAAACAACTTCTCAAACAGCGGGAGGAGAACCACCAGGAACTAAACACAAAACGACTCGACCGCCTCTGGGCCAAGAAACAGGAGCGCAAAGAGGAACAAGTCAAGAAGATAAGAAATGAACACATTAAAAGTGAGCATTACATATATCAGCCATGTTTAAATTCAATGAATGATGACTCGAGCAGGCTATTATTCCTGTTATTTGCTTTAGATATCCACACTAATACCAAACATGTACTTTCTGCTGCTATGAATAAAGCTTTCAGATAAATATGTAAATCTACCTAGTCCACATATAAATGCTTTGAAAAATTTGCTATAATTTAACGGCAGTTCAATTATATTCAATGTTTTTCTCCTGAAATCTTACGTCTCTTTTTGTTTCACCATACAGCTATTCGTAAACTGACAGAGAAGAGACGGAGAGTGGAAGGTAAACTAGAGAAGCGTGACATCGTCTCTGATTACTCAGACTATGCCTCAGGAGTTTACGCACCCATGACCAGGATTGGTGTATTCCTGGATCGTGGCTCAGAACAACATGTCGTAAAGAGCCGCTACCTCAGCACTTACCAAGGTCAGTTTAAGACAATCCTTTCTGTGTGTGTTTTTTTTTTATTGTGTATATATATATATAAATATTTTACATTTTTGATACGGTAGATAGATTTTAGAAAGCACTTTAAGCTGTTATCCACACAGTTCCCCACATATTACTATGGCAGATTTTTGTACTTTCTATCATTGATTCAATGATTAAATTCGTTTCATACCCTTTCCCTGCAGGCCTACTTGAGTTGGAGAATTCCCTGCCAGACTTTGTGACGGCCCCGAGGATCAAAGCACCCAAGCCGAAGACGGTAACAAAGTCTGGATTCATCAAACGCAAGTATCGTCAGGAACGGGAACTCGCAGAGATCCATGAGGTAAAGTTATTTTTTTTTGTTTTACTCTTCTCTAAGTTGTTAATTGTATTTTGTTTGAAGAATGTAATGGATTTTCTAAAGCTCTTCCGTCTATAGACAGATATGCCTCCATTAATTTACTATATTAAACAGTCAAACTCTTACACAAAAGCTTAACAATACCATCATTTTATAGAAAGGCAAACTGGAAAAGGATGACGTGATGACTCATTTTCAAGCTTAAATTCCTCTCATCCTTCCAGGTTATCAAAGACAATAGGACCCGGGTCCAGGAGCCACCCAAACCTCTGCGGTTCCTACAGAAAATCGAGAAACCAATCCCGCGACCACCAACACCGACGGTTGCTGTACCACCACAGGTTTGAAAATTTATTACTTAATGAATATAAAATGGAATAATTCAATGTCACACTAAGTGTGTTTTGTATAGTGATCAAAAAAACATTGAGATCAAAATTACTGGTAATGATCGTTTCCGGGGATCGTTCCTTACTTTTGGAGCGTTGAATCTAGATTAAGGACTTTATTTCTGCCTAAATTATTGTATGTCATTAAACTAAATGCTTTAAAAGTCCCCGTTATGTCAGATATGCTGTTTGAATGAATGATTTCATAATTAAATTCTGACAGGAGGAAGAGGACCGTGAGCTGGCCATCATCTTCTTACAACAAGTTATACGTGGACGTGCCATACAGAACATGGTGAGCACATTAGACAGGGTTCCCACATGTCATGGGATGTCATGGAATGTCATGGAATAAAAAGTTGCCAGGGAAAGTCATGGAATTTCCCTATAATTTCATTTTGAGTCATGGAAAGTCATGGAAAATGGGAAAACCCAAATATTTATTGCAAAATCCATTAGAGCGGACCCTTTTTTCCACCTCGATTTTGCTGAGAGGTCAACCTTGATAATTTCCAAAATTACTTTAAAATGTCATGAAAAAATTGATTTTTTTTTTGTCATGGAATTTGAGTCTGGGGATTTTGTGTTAACCCAGACATCTCCTAACTTAAAACTTAGCCCAGTGACCGAGCAAATTCTCGGGATTTGAGCCTAGATTTGGCTTATAGCATTTTCTTAAACTGGAGGATCAGCTTCTGAAGGAGGTTTTGATGTAAATTCCACATAGATAAGATGTTTCTCTCTCTTGTAGTCTAACATTTTGCCAAAAAGAGACCAGTGTGCACAATTTACTTATATCACTTTAAATGTTGTCATCACTTAATTAAACGAGGCAAGGGCCTTTGACACCACCTTTCTGACCTCTTGTCTACTAGCCCTTAGCCAAGTTTCTTATGATTACCAAGTTTCAATTGTTATGTTGGCCTCTAGCAGATTACATGCACCACCAAAAAAACTATTCCATTTATACACATCATATGCCCTACAGAGATGCCACTTTTCCTGGTTTCTCAGGAATTCCTGGTTTTGATTGCAAGATTTCTGTATCAAATGATGTTAAGTTCCTGGGAAAATGTGTCCAAAGTCCAGTTTTCCTGGTTTTTTTTTTTTCTGCCAGTGAGTGGCATCTCTGGCCCTATCACACCCTTCAAAGACCCCATGAGTCATATTTCTATTTACATGAAAATTTTTTGATAAATGATGAAAAAAACATTTCATGGGGTATGCTTTTCTTATATTGAGATTCCAAGAATTCGCATAGACCATCAAAACCTGTCATTTAGCCCTATTTCCGTTACAACTGAACCCCCAAAAATTAGTCATGGTGTCACAGTAGTATTCCGCCCCAGTAAACCTAGGACAGCTAAATAGTCCCAACTAAAAACAGTGTTTTGCTTGGTATAATCAGTGCCAGGGGACCTTATTTTTATCGCAGATTAATAATTTTGGTACCAGAAGAAAGGTAACGATTTGGGGGGGAAAAGTTGAAAAATTTTTTTGGTCACCATGGAAACCTATTGTGTCAGAGAGGGGTCCAAGGTCACATTTGTGACTTGTCAGGGGTGCCTGTATCATGTAATTTATTCAACATGGTGGTTTCCATGGCAACTGGTGCAAAAACGGATCTGACTCCGTTATGGTTGACCATGCTAAAAAAATCAAGAATGACTTCAGCTTTAATTTAAGCCTTTATTTGTGAACGCCATCAAATTAGAACCCGATTGACGCCAGTTTTATGGTGGAAGATGGGGGGAAAATCAGAACGTCCTTGGCCCTATTAGTACCGTGACACCTTAACTGGGTGGCTGGGTGGGGTGATTTTGGCCACATTTTGGGCTCTTGTAAGGACTCAATCCAAACCAGATGAATGTTTTGTATTAAAATAGCTAAATTAAGTGTAGGAGAAGCTATTATGGTCATTTTTTCTTTGAATTTGTCTGGGATTTGCGTATAATTGACCTTTTTTCGCTCCAGATGGGGCAGTTGGGGCTACTTGGCACAGAAAGTGGTTCCAGGGCTCCTCCATAAAAATTACCTTGAAAGCCTCTAGAAATGCTAATAAATAGCACAAATTATGCTTCTTCTATTCAAAACATATGGAATATTCCTTTGAAAATAGGATTTTAGTCAAACCTCAGAATTTTTAATTGTGTAGTCAAGCGTTGCTAGGGAAAATAAACAGCCATCATCCAAAAAATACCACATTTTGCGCCAAATCATGCAGATTTTGGCCTAGTTTTGGGGACATTGCCCTTGTTTTGATTACTCTGATGCTTTTAGGTATTAGATGGGATCTTAGCCAGTTATACATTATTGTTGTCAATGTGTTAAGGCATCATATGAGGGTAGTTTGCCATAACAAAGTCAGATCCAATTTTTCGGTAGAGCAAGCCAAAGAAAGGTCCCTGTTTTTAACCCCTAAAATACAAAAAAATTGACCCCTGAGGGACCCATCACCCATATTTCAATAGGCTCCATGGTCATAAATATACAAATTTTCCATGTAAAAAGTTGAGATTCATGTCAGGGAGGTAAATATCTTTATTTCTGGGCAAACTATATATTGTCGGAAAAAATGACCCCACCTGTTAAGGTGTCACAGTAGTATTCCGCCCCAGTAAACCTAGGACAGCTAAATAGTCCCAACTAAAAACAGTGTTTTGCTTGGTATAATCAGTGCCAGGGGACCTTATTTTTATCGCAGATTAATAATTTTGGTACCAGAAGAAAGGTAACGATTTGGGGGGGAAAAGTTGAAAAATTTTTTTGGTCACCATGGAAACCTATTGTGTCAGAGAGGGGTCCAAGGTCACATTTGTGACTTGTCAGGGGTGCCTGTATCATGTAATTTATTCAACATGGTGGTTTCCATGGCAACTGGTGCAAAAACGGATCTGACTCCGTTATGGTTGACCATGCTAAAAAAATCAAGAATGACTTCAGCTTTAATTTAAGCCTTTATTTGTGAACGCCATCAAATTAGAACCCGATTGACGCCAGTTTTATGGTGGAAGATGGGGGGAAAATCAGAACGTCCTTGGCCCTATTAGTACCGTGACACCTCATATAGTACAACAAAAAGTAAGACAAAGTTATCCATGTAATAGAATTTACATTTAAGGTGTACTTTAATGGCTGTGACATCGTAATTACTGTTGTTTTTTTTTCCCCTATGGAGAAATGCATGGGATTTAGGGCTCTTTTTACCGTAAATAAAAGGGTAATCAAACTGTCTTTAACCCCACTTATAAATAGATTTCAGATTTTTTAGAAGAGGAAGGCATAGAGTAGGTATGGGGGCAGTGCGTACTATGGTTATCTGGGCAAATATCTTTTGATATACCGTAAAACCCCACCTATAAGTTGACCCCCCTCTTTGAGAAACAAATTCGACCTATAGAAAAAAGGCTTGAGAAATATTAACACTATAATCTATTATATAAAAAACTCACCTATAAGTCCACCCCCCAACTTGGGATAAAAAATCAAGAAAAAAACGTTTTTAAAAAATGGACTTGTAGGAGGGGTTTTGCGGTAGTTGATTTTGAAGGCCTTCCAATTTGATTTATTGATAGGTTTAATTCCAAGATTCTCTCATAGACAAAGCATTAGCCCCCATGCAGACTCACACATCAATCACAAGTATCAGCAGTCCCTTTAAGAGAAATAGCACCATGGGAAAGATCCTTCTGATCTTTCCCATGAACACCTGGCAGATGGAAGGATGTGACCAGGAAGTGTGACATGGGGTGGGAGTAGACATGGGATGGATGGGGGGAGGGGGAGGGGCGGGAGACCAGGGTATATCTTTATTGAACTTTATGGACCTTTATTGAACTTTTCGGATCTTTATTAGAAGCTTTACAGATCTTTATGGAACTTTTTGGAATTTTATGGAACTTTATGGTACCTTGGGACCTTTTTAGGTCCTTTTTGGTACCTTGGGAGTATTTAGGACTTTGGGACCTTCTGAAGACTTTGGGCCCTTTTCAGAACTTTTTCAGGACTTTGGGACCTTTTAGGGACTATAAGAGCTTTTTGTGACCTTGGGACCTTTATTCATGACTTTTGGACTTTTTTTTTTACCTTGGGACCTTTTTGGGTCTTTGGGACCTTGTCCACCCCTGGGAAGGTCATGGTACTGGACGTGTTCCTTTTTATAATACAGACTAGTGCCTTCGGCCGATCTCTTTGTACTGAGATCCAAGATGGTGGACATTGCAGAAAAGATATAGCTACGACAATCTTGAAGCCACTGAACTATTGTGTTTAAGGCCATTTTTTTTTATGATCCCACGATTAGTTTGATGAAGAGAAGTCTTATTGTATAAGGATACCTCAAAATAATAAAATCCTTGAAGTTTTGGAGAAAAATTGAGTTAACTTTGAAAAAAGTACATACTTTTATGTGGCCTCTTTTGGTTTATCTGTTCCTGGCAAGCACTCAAGCTTATTTTAATGAGGTGGTGACCAGCGATGAACTAATGCCTTTTTATATATAGGGTAACAAACTAAGATAACGTTTGAGGAAACGACACCTTGTCTCATTATGTTTGTAGTGTTTTTTGTATGTGGAAGATAGTCATTATGGATGCATTTGTAGGTAATATGGAATTCAGAATCATGTAGTTATTATTGTTAAAATAGACATGAGCTGAAGCATGGCTAGTTGGGTTGGCCTTGAAGACCAGGGAAAGCTATGACTGAAGTAAAATTCCTATACAACGAACTGCTTGGGACAGACCAAAAATTTTGTTGTGAACAAATTTCGTAGTATCCAAACAAAGAAATATTGAGGTTTGATTATGTAATTTTTCCCCCACCCCCTGCCCCCCAACTCAGATCTCCCGTGCCTCTATGGCCGGCCAGGTGAGAGGAGAGGCGGTTGTAAAAGCCATATCACACCCCTGTCACCTCTTAGATCTCCCGTGCCTCTATGGTCACTCAGGTGAGAGGAGAGGCAGTTGTAGAAGCCATATCACACCCAGATCTCTTGTGCTTCTATGGTCGCCCAGGTGAGGACAGAGGCGATCTTAGAAGCCCTATCACTCCTTGATACCTCTTTGATCTCCCATACTCCCGTTGCCTAGAAATATATTCTTTGTTTGTCTGTCTTTAGAAAAAGTGTTTCATGTCAAAATTACTACCTTATATCCAAAGTCTGATGACAAAACTTTATTATACAGAGATTATTTTCCTAAATAATGTATGGTCATGATTTGGTACCAAGCATTTTGTTTGTTATAACCGAAATTTCGTTATAATAGGATTCCTAGTAAAGAGATTTTACTGTAGTAACACACAAATTAAGGCAGTTGGGTCTAAAGGCAGGGGCAGGCAGGCAGGGTAGGTAGTGACTCCAACAGACAATCACCAGTGGGTGTGGGAGGCAGAGGGGATGGTAGGTAGGCACACCACTAGGTTGGTTGAGGGGTACTCAGTCATGCCTCAATACTCAGTCATGCCTCAATACTCAGAACTGTGTTTGTAGTTGTGGGTGGGAGGGTGAGGAAGACAATCAAGCAGGTACATGTGTCCTTAATTACATAGTGGGTAAGTCATGGGCGAGTCATCTAGCCTAGACTGTACACTTGCCTCGTTTCTTTTCTGTCTCGACTCAACTGTTTTAAACTAAACGCTTTCTTGTTGTGTTACATGTAATCGTCATCTACTATAACACCCATTTTGTTTGTCTTCCCGTAGATGTTTGAAGGTAAGGAGAAGAGAATTGAGTTGATTCGTGAGTTGAGGTCAACACATGCGCTGCAGGAGGCAGAACGCGAAATAAAACGTCAAGAAAAACAAGCCACATTAGCCCTTCAAAGACAGAGGCGCCTACATGACCACAAGGTATGTACTATTTTGCCCTATTCAGTGGTACTTTAAAACCTCATGTATGAGCAGCACTCATCTTTTGGGGCATCCTAAGTGGCAGTGGGCTGTAGACACAGAAATAATTTGAAAAGTATGTTTTAATCTTTGAAAGTTCATTGGGCAATATCATATTCATTTTAGTAGCTTCAATTCTAGCAAAATTTGTTTTGTTCAAATCATAAAGATAAAGAAAGCTTTTATGTATGATAGCTATGACAGAATTATCAACTTTTGAAAGTAATGCCTTTTCCCTTGCCTCTCTAATTCCATAGGAATCCTTCATCGATGAAGCAGTCAGTGAACTAGAAGGACAGAGTCTTGGTGACAGCCTTGACTTCTTGTCTAAAGAACTGATACGGCTCCAGGAGGAGCGTCGTATCCACGCCTTCTCAATGCTTGCTGAGCGCCAACGACGTATCCGGGAAGCGGAAGAGTCAGGACGGCGACAGTTGGAGGAACGCCGCCGGCGTGAGGAGGATGAGATCTTCAAACAGGTAGAGTATTTTTTCTTATTGTGGTGATGCAGAGTAATCAAAGGTATTGGTAAAACGAGAAGACCAAGCAAATAATGAAGGAGAAAGAAACAAAGAAAGAGGCATTGAAAAATATTACAAAATAATGTCATCAATAAGAGGGTATGCTTCAAATTGTACAGCTGAACTCAACAAGGTCAGTACCCCGGTAGTTTACAGGACTGCAGGGAACAGTTTACATTAGGGGACTACATTATACTGTAAATTCTCTTGTATAAGGTACGGCTAGCACCATAACCCAAATAAAAATTAGGCTTATAGGAATGGCTCAAAGTCTGGGTGCGGCTTATACGAGGGTATATTGTACTATAAAACAGTACTAAAATGCCAGTTTTCAAGCCCGAGGTTAGGCTTATAGCTTTCTTGACATGACTTCAGTTTGCTATTCTGTATTCTTTTCAAGGTGTTATCAGTTCACCAAGACACAGTCGACACTTACCTTCAAGACATTATCATGGCCTCAATGGACAACACCGCAGATGAACAGGCACGCGCTGAGATTGAAATTGCCGCTGAGAAAATTAATGATGTTGCCTATGAAGTGGAGGACAAACGGACTCAACTTCAATCAGAAGAGATTGTATCTGAACTCGTCCATGGTTTCCTTCTCCCTGAGGTCCAGAAAATTCACATGAGAGAAAAAGGTATCACTGAAGCCTGTTTAACTCTGTGTCTGTACCATGCAAGGAAGAATCACCAGCTGGGGAATATCTCACTCAATGATTACCTGTATGCTAATCAAGGGATCAGAAAAAAAAGAAACAGCATTATGTCTATGCTTATCATGTCTTTTAAGAGTTTTCCTAGTGTTGATCTCATATGAAAACAATAACTTTGGGGCATGTCCCATATCATAATTTCTGCTTTAAAATTGGGGAAAAAATCTTATTTCTCCTTTCTTTACTTTATATCAGTACACCAATCACAACGCCAGTATCTTGCCGCTGCTCATCGTGAAATAAACCGTGAAGGCGAGGGTGTGATTGACATGTACCCAAAACCGTCAACAGCACCGGCCTCTGCACCAGCACCGGCACCCACTCCCAGTGCTCAAGCTGCACCTAGTGCTGAGCCAAAGCCTGTTACACCCCCCACAGTAGCTGATAGTGCACTGGTGCAGGAGAAAGCACCCAGCAAGCCACCAACCCCCAAGTCATCCCGTCCATCCTCAGCAGCTGGCCGCACCACTCCCAAGGCTGGCTCACGACGAGGGTCAGCTGCCTCAGCCTCTGGGAGAAAGGTGGGTTTTCAAGATCTTGTTGATGGTTCTTTGTCTCAAGTCCTTCCTCTAGTGATCTTTTGTAACTCCACACTGAGCCTACAAGAAAGTTTCTGATTCAAAATTCATCAATCTATAGTTTATAGGGAATATTTTTTCTACTTTTAGATTTAAATGTAAAAGTATCACTGCCAACTTTGTTGCCTTGCAGTCTGGAACAGCCACACCAGAAAAGAAGCCGTCCAGTCCAGATCTTGCAGTGACCGGGTCAGCGCCAAGTATGTATAGCATATTCCCACTTCATTTCTCTAGTAGCTAGATTCTAACAGGTCTATTGGGATGATACTATCCATCATCATTACTCTGCAAGCTGGAATACTTTGTATGCATCTGAACTTTGATAAACCAAAATCCTTCTATTGTAAATAGATTTGGGGACCACATGTTTTTTATGTGATGTGGCCTCTATAGGGAATTTGTAAGGTAATGGTGTGAGGAAAGGGTCTCTCCTGATTTTCACTTCTTTCAAAAATCCTTTGAAAAATTTGGATCCAAAAATGTAATTGCTCTCCTAGAAATCAAACAACTAAAATCAAATGTGAATATTGAATCTTTAACCTTCTTTTCTCGAGCAGTATTGAAACAGTTTTGATCCAGTAGCAGTGATATGGGAAATAGTGTATTAGTAAATAATGATTTAAACTTTTGTTATTATTAAGATCTAATATATCTGTCCAACCTAGAAATAACATTTTAGATATGTACAAATGTCTGCTTTTACTCTGGTATTTGTGGGTATTTTCATTTGTCTTGTACAAAACTTAGGTGGATGCAAAAATATATTAACTGTATATAAATATTTGCTGTCATAGAATCCTCTTAGTTCCTGTCCTGTGAGTATCTTTGGTGGTAAAGATGTTCAACTCTGTACAAAATTAAGACAATTTCAAGATTTCAATTCCAGTCAATCAACACATTTAAATACCCACTATCAGGTCATGTTTAATTTTATGACTAACACTCTCCCACTCCTCCCTTAACTTCTCGTTAAGAATTTTATCATGTTTTGATTGTTATAGATTAACAAATTAATGATTTTTCCTAACAGAGTCTCGAACAATGCGAATAAAATAAGCGGTTTGTTAAATAACTTATCATTATTTGTTGTTTCTGTATATATATAAGGACCATAAAAGTGTATCAATATTCTGGAGTGAGTCAAATGAATGTTACATGTCAAGTAAAGCTTGTGATGTGCATCTGCTGTTCAAAAACTAGTGTGATCCATGTTAATAGTTCGCTCAATGAACCTCCAATTAAGGGCTCTACAAATTTCTTGTTTTCTGCCCGAGGCCCAAAAAAAATATGTCACTGAAAAAAAAAATTGTGCCTGGTGGAAATATAAGTATACTTGAGGCATATTTCTTGAGATTTTGGCCCCTGGCACACATGCTCACTACTGATTTCTCGAGCTCTGTCAATTAGTGTTGGATTTATGAGATTTTTAATATTGTGATGAGACAATTGATATGAAATGTGTGTCTGGTGAAACTCTTTTAGTGTATACTCATTGTTGTAACAAATGTGCTGCTACAACAAGCAGACAACTTGGTTTGTGCATCAAGAAGAGAAATAAGAACTAAGTCTTGAGTTATTATGCCTCTCTTAAATCTACTGAGCCTATACTCAAGTAAGTCTTCACTTAAAATGTAACTTTAAGTGAGTTGCACAAAACTGATGTCAAATTTAGTAGTAAGTCCTTTCCCTTGATAAAACGGACAAGCATTTAGACATATTCAAACATTTAGATAAGTTTCTAAATTGATTTTTGTCATACAATTGTTCTTAGGAAAGTTATGTTTCTTTAAACCACCATTGACCATGCACGTATATATGTTTTTTGTTTTATACTGTGGAGAACTTTCTCACTGAAAGTCCACTGCTTCTTTCATATCTTTGGTATTTTTGCCTTGTTGTATAGACATCTCCTCTTTGTGAAATTACAATTTGAATGCCAATTCTTAGGGTAAAAAAACACAATCATGAATTTCATTCATATTCATTTTGGTTCTATTCCTTCAGTACATTAAGGTTATGACTTCTTCTACCTATTGCAAGTGTTTTCTGAGATGACTAGCAGTCAAACACAAGTGATTTTATGAAAAATTACTATTAAACACAACTTGTTTAATTTTAACAGCCTCAAGACCTGCATCAGCACAAGATGAAAATGTTCCTGACCAGCCAATGTCAGCGTCTCGCCCAGCCTCTGGCTCCTGGCCAGCTTCCCGTACCATTACTCCATCTGCTAAACCTCCCCAGTCACCTGTGACCTCCAGACCTGGGTCGGCCAGAAACTCAAGGCCTGCCTCCGCTGCTAGGGATTCCCCCAAACCTGGATCAGCCAGAGAATCCCCCAAACCAGGATCAGCTAGGGAATCCCCCAAACCAAGGGAATCTCCTAAGCCAGGGTCTGCTAGGGAATCCCCCAAACCAGGTTCAGCAAGGGCATCTCCCAAACCTGAATCAGCGAGGGATTCCCCCAAACCAGGCTCAACAAGGGCATCTCCCAAACCTGAATCAGCCAGGGAATCTCCCAAACCAGGTTCAGCAAGGGCATCGCCCAAACCTGAATCAGCCAGGGAATCACCTCAACAAGAAACAGCCAGGGAATCCCCCAAACCAGGCTCAACAAGGGCATCTCCCAAGCCAGAATCAGTAAGGGAATCACCTAAACCAGGCTCTGCTAGAGAATCTCCGAAACCAGAACCTGAGCAACAAAGTTCCCGCCCAGCATCTGGAGAAAGGCATAGTCGACCCGGGTCTGCAAGTCGTCCACATTCCGGATCTCCAGCCAGCCATTAAACTCCATAAACTCAAAGATCATGGCAAGACTGAAAACATTTTGTTCATGATAAAGTTTCAGTCACATAATGTGCATGATAAATTGTGATTTGTTTAATAGATAAAAAGAAAATTCTATACCTCGAACAAGATGTGATATGATATAATTTATGTAAGCAGAGTATGGAATCAATGGCCTGATGATAACCAATGCAAAACATTAAAATCTGGAACAAGTAAGAATGATTGTAAATTTAATATTCCTCAAGGTAAAAGAAAATCATTTTCAGTTTTCATTGTAAAGATAAATCAAGCTACCATTCCATGCATATGATAGAAAGAATACACATTTAGAGCTTTAATAAAGGAACAAAGGTGAACACAATTGTACAGTTTATACTCTCAGATGTTAGCTCTGGATGCAGAGAGCACAGCATTTCTAGTGAACCCCATTTGACTGTGATATACATATTTTTCTTGTTAATCTATGAATATAATATATCTATCCTCGATCCTTGTGGCCACAGCATAGGAATATATGTCTATATGGGAACAAATTCACAATCATAGAATTATATTTCTTTTGTACATAAAATAGTTTTATTTACTCTAGAGGCTGTGGTACTTTTTGTTGTTGTAGAAAGTTCTTTTTATCAATGTAAAGAAGTGCAGATTGTAATGTGAAAAATCACCATACTTCTATGTATGCAGGTTAGATAAAGTGTACATCGTCACCAATGAGCACTCCGTCCAGCAAAGCAATAAAAAAGCTGTAACATCATGCAAAACTTATTTCATTGTTCTGATGATTCATTCGAATTCACAAAATTGGCATTGAAAGTCTTTTTTGGAGAAATTAAGAAAAGCACCCCTCCTGCCTAATTGTGTGGCTTCGGAAAATGATTGGTCCCTTTCTTAGCTTTGTGTGGATACTATGCATCTGGGTCTCTTCTTGGGATTTGTACCTGGCCGGAAGTAGAATGACGTCACACTGGAGACAAACATTCCCACCGCCTCAGTTCCTCAGGGACGTGGTGGGACCATGCTGTCACACACTTCCGACTGTTTTCAGATGAAATCTCATCTGAATAATAATCTTTTCCATAAGTTTCAGATGATCTCAGCTGAATGACATTCAAATTCAGATGAGATCTGGCATATATCCTTGATCGGGGGCTCTGCCTCCAAATGCTGCGGTCTCCAGAAATGTACAGACAATTACATAATATCAAGCTGGCACCATTATCACGTGGAGATATGAGATGGCTGGCTCATGTCTGCGTACACAGAGCCTCCCAAGTCAGTGCTATAGCCAATTTTTTACAATTTAGTTTATTCTCATCCTCATCAGAGGTAAAGGAAAGAAGATAAGAGAAGAAATCAGCTCTAGCCGACAGTTACAATGGCTTCACTGGATTACAAGTGTATCATTACATAACATTACAAGTGTGATAATAAGTTTACACATAAGTTATCATGTCATAAGCGAATGCAAAATTTTAAAAATAGAAAAAGATCAACTTAATGCCTGACTATGTACATTTGTAGTGAAACACAAAAGAACTATTGGTAATACTTCATCAAGCGGATGCAAGGGCCAGGCAAATCTGGCAGCACCAATAAATAAGTTGAGATTCTCTGTCTTTTAACACCAATGAGCACCATGTTGACTAGTATTTGGTGTGAAGACAGTAAGAGATATAGGAGGACCAAACTAACTATCTACTTTGACTAGTATCCTAACGACAATATAAAATACAGCACACAACCCTAGCTATAAGATTGGCAGGTCACTATGTGATGAGACAATTACATTATGCTGTGGGGTTTTATTGCGTAGATTTTTTCCTTCTTGCTCGTTTTTTATTCTTTTTAGCTGGGGCTATCCTCTTTGTGGGTCTGAATTTTCCCATGACAATTGCACAAAATTTGGATGAGTGTGTTAGAACGATGGGATTTTTGTTATTAAAAAGATCCACCATAGCCACCGTGCTTGGACGTGGTGGTATGTTATCAGCAAGAAGTAATGCTCGGTCATGGGCAAAAGTCTGACAATGAAAAATGTAATGAAATTCGTCCCCAATGTCATCACTCTTGGATAGGGGGCACTTTCTTTGGGAATACTCAATACCAGTGTATCTCCCAGTTACAACTGGGAGACGGTGATTTCCACACCGAAATCTACACAAGGGGCCTGAATACTTTTGGTTAAGGTTAAGCAGATATGGTTCAAGAGTGAGCTCAGTTTTGAAGATTCTGTAATTGTAACAGTGTCCAGAGCCCATTACATTATTGTGCCAATCCTGATATTCTATGTCAGTGAGTCTTCTTTTAACTTTGGCTCTTAACAGGTTATGTGGTGTGTTACTACTGTTAGTAGCCGTATGCCCAAGAAGATTACCAAGTCCATTTTGGTTCATACACTTCTGAACATATGTGAGCCAATGTGAATGTAGGCTACCATTAGTCTGCTTATCATGCACAATTGTATACAATACATGAGATATCTTGCTTGTTTTCCCTGTAGCAATCTTGTGCCAAAAATTAATTACCCTCTGTTTTACCAAGCAACTTAGTCTGGAGCGACCAAGCTCTCCTAGTGCAATACAATTGGCTGTGCGGCCATTCAATTTTAGAATAAATTTACAAAAATAGCTCTGAGCACGTTCAATTGCACTTAGGTCTGAGAAACCCCATGCTTCACAGCCATACAAAAGTATTGGGACAATGCAAGTATCAAATAGGTGGCACTGTATGTCAACTGGTAGTTGAAGTTTCCTTGACTTTGATAGTAGGCTGAACAAGGCTCGCTTAGCCTGTGTAACTTGCTTCTTTATAGCTTGGGTGAATTGTCCATTAAAATTGAATTCTATACCCAGATATGTGTAGCTATATTGCACTTCGAGTTGCTCGCTCTGGTAAAACAGTTTTGGTAGCTTCTTTACCGGTTCCCTAGAGAAAATGACTACTTTTGTTTTTGAGGTATTTACATCAAGTTTACAATCACAGCAATACTTCTGCAGTACATGAAGCATGTTTTGCAGATCCTGAGCTGACTCACTAAGTATAATCGTGTCATCGGCATACAGTAAAATATAAAGCTTCAGAAGCACTTGAGATTGAGGGTCAGTACCTAAGGAGGTGACCAGTGTAGTATACTATAGGAGACCACCCTGCTTTTCGCAGTCTGCTTCATTTTGCTATGCTACAAGAATGCTATATATTAACAAACAAGTGTCACAAGCTAAGAAAGCATTATTCATTCTGCTCTGTAAAGCCAGTTTGACACTAGACACACAATGCCACTTTTTTATGCTTGCATAACTCCAATACTGTTGTATGGTAGTGAGGTCTGGGGCTTTTCTGACTGATCTGAAGTCGAAAGGGTACAGACATATTTCTGTAAATACATCCTCAAGCTCAGTCCATACACAGCCAGCTGCAAAACCCTGGGTGAGCTCGGGCGTACAAGAATGTCAACACTCATTATATCTAGAATGGTGATATTCTGGCATCATATTGTGACTGGTAAGACAACAAAGTATGCATTTAAGCTGCTCCAAATAATAGTTGGACCTCTGATATCCCATAATGCCTTGCACAGTCAGTTTCCGGTCTGCCTAGTGCACAGGCCTCACCCTAGAGGGCACCACTAGCACACATAGAGAAACCATAGAGAAAGAGGGAGGTCAGAGACACCTATTGTTTTGAAAATTAAACTATGCCAGACAGGAACCTGACTCCCCAATGTGGGCGATAGTACAGAATCGGCCCACCGGTGAAGACTCTATGAAGGCCAAGCAAATAAGAGGATTATATGTATCCACTTGGTTAGAACACATCAAGAATACTTTAGATATGATGGGACTGGGAAACTATTATTGTGACCCAGCTTCAATCACTAGCACTAAATTCAAAACACTAGTGAAAAATGAATTAGCTGATATTGAATTGCAAAAGTGGCATGCTCTGGTGTGGGAATCAGGTACATGTCATAGTTATCGAATTTTCAAGACAGATCTGATACTTGAACTGTACCTTCTTAGGCTCAAACCAAGGGATGCTTTGCGACTATGCCACTTTAGGTGTGGCAGTCACCATTTGCCAATAAACACAGGTAGATTTAATGGGACAGCATGAGCTGAACGATACTGCCCACTTTGTACAAGCAACTCAGTAGGAGATGATTTTCACTATATTTTTGAATGTAACTTTTTTGATACAGGAAGGCATGATATAATTGATTATGAGTCAATTAAGAGACCAAGTTCTGAAAAATTGGAAAAGCCTGTCAAGTGCTCAAGTTCTGGTTGCCTAACAGACCTAGCTATTTTTTGCGACATTGTAAGTTCTCTGGAACCTATCAATCTCAGAGGAGGGTCAAGAGAAGAACAAAATACAAGAAATCCATTGTTTCATTACCGGTAGCATAGTAATCTATGTTTTTTCCATATCTTACACTTTGTAACATATTGTAACGGTATCTGAGATGTGGGTGATAGAGAAACAACACAACAGCTGCCCTTACGGTTGTAAGGAGGCTTGGCCTCATATATTGTAAACTGATTAGCAAGTACAACAGGATAGAACATCAATTGGCATCAATCTGGAACTCCAACGTCTTTTCTTTAGCCGTATCACTGCTGGTAAGGCTGGCACGACCCGTACCGTTTCGAGCCTTGGATACAACTGAGGAGGCGATGCCCCGCAGCCAGGTTATATAGTGGCTGCAAGAGGCATGCCCCCTTGTGGCGTGAGGCCGAACCACCGTTACCCGCAGCATTACCCGCGGCAGCCTAGCGCTACCGCTACAATACACAGACACAGGACAAGTTGCTTTGACAGGATGGTCACTCTTAGATGTGCGCGGTGCGGCTGACATGACGCAGGAGAACTTTTTTTTTCAAACGAGCAGCGCTCTTTTTTATTCACTCAAGAAAAAATATTTCTACATTGAATTCATGATGCTACTTTTTTTTTGTTTTTGTTATACAGTACAGATAGAGACATGACAGGACAATACATGACATGACAGGACAATACAGGACAGAACAATTGTTGCAGTAGTTATGTTTGCAGTAGTTATTTTGATCAATAAAATATAATTTTCCTTTCACAGGGAATGTTTGAAAATATATTCAACAGCACCAAGTCTTTGAGACTAGATATTATACACAATTTTACCAAATAGCATTATAGCACATCCAAAATCTGTTGCCATCTAATGAACTTTTTTGGTCTGACTGCAGCTTTGCAAATTAACTCTTCGGTTAATAAAGCAGATTTGAGCTCCTGTAAATATTCTAGGATACATAAGTTACAGTCGTGAAAAAGGCGTTGTCTGTAGATGTAAAATTTGACTCTCAAGCAAACTAGATAAATGATATCATTTTTTGGTCCCGAATCCATGAAACCGATTAATAGGTCTTGTTCATGTGGGTTACCTATGTGAATATCGACTACTCTTGACAGCCACCCAAAAACAGATCTCCAGAAATGTGCCACTCTCGGGCAAGAGATAAAGAAATGTATAAGAGTGTCAACCTGACCATCACAATAATTGCACTCCTCACTATCCTTTACTTTGATATCTTTCAAGTATTTGTTGCAAACAATAATACAATGTAGGAGCTTATATTGGAAAGATTGAACCTTGGTTTCTCTGGTTATCTTGTAAGGTAGGCACTAAATTTTCACCCATTTATCCCAATTGTTAGCCAAGTCCAGATACAGGGTCGACCACCTGATGCGGCTGGTACATGAATTTTGGGATATAGTACATCTTGCAATCCAATATAGTGTAGCGGTAGCGCTAGGCTGCTGCGGGTAACTCGGCGGGTAGCGCTGTGGGTAACGGTGGTTCGGCCTCACTCCACCAGGGGGCGCGCCTCGGGCAGCACTATATAAGTGGCTGCAGGGCGTCGCCTCCCCAGTCGTATCCCAGGCTCCAACTGGTACAGGTCGTACCAGCCTTACCCGCAGTGATACGGCTGAAGGAAGGACGTTATAGTCCCAGCTTGATGAAAATTGATGTTCCAACCTGTTGTACTTACTAATCGGTTTACAATATATGAGGCCAAGCCTCCTTACAACCGTAAGGGCAGCTGTTGTGTTGTTTCTCTATTACCCGCATCTCAAATACTGTTAGAGTGGTGACAGCGGTGGTTTGACTAACCTGTCAAAACAAGGACCCGCACTTCGGTAGAGGAGAAAAGGGGAAAAGAGAGAAAAATGGCTTCTAGTGACATCAGTTTTCTAGCAGGGGAGGAAAGGGAAGAACTAATGGCTGGTGTCAGGGGATCGTTGGTACAGATTGAAGCAGGGGAAGATGTTTTTTTGCGCACAGAAGGCGGTTACCCGCAATTACCCGCAGCGGAGAATTACCCGCACTTGGCGAGCCAAAACGATTACCCACATTACCCGCAGCCAGTAGTTACCCGCAGCCGGTGGGCCAACCATGTACCTGCACTGCCTCACCGGAGGGAGCTCAGGTAGAGGGGGACAGAGAGACCCTGAGTGGGGCCCCGGACGAGACAGGAGACATGGCTCAGGTCCTCTCCAAGGCAGAGGAGGGGGACGATTCCCTGACGGGGGAGGAGCCTGGAGAGAGGGAGGCAGCCGGACTCTCCCACGGCACGTTCCCCCCGGGCTGCAGCACCTCTCAGGGAAGGAGTGAGGCTAGGGGGAAGTGCTCGCCCTCCAGTTCCGCCCAGGGCACCAACCTGGTCGGAGGGGGCAACGTACCTCCTTCCCTCACAGAGGGGGGGCGAATGGGTGGGCTACCCAGAATGACAGGTCCCTGGGCAGAAGGGGTTACCGACCACCCCCGTGTGGAGCGTAGACCACCCCCTGGACTATTCCCTCCGGGGGAAGGGGCGGCCGCTTCCCTCTTTACACAGCAGGGTCGGGGAGGTGTCCCTCCCCCTCCGCTTCAATGGTCCCGGGAACTCGCCGGGCAGTTGGCGCCAGGAGCTGGAGGGTCGTCACCCGTCCGGAATAACGCACCCCCGCGGTATCCCACGGCCCCTCACAGTCTCTCTGAAGAAGAGGAACGAGAAGTTAGGAGACAAACCGAGTGGGTACGCAGCTGGAGGGAGCAGGAGGACCGCAGGATGGAGAAGGTCTGGGAAAGGGAAATGTCCTTAATGGAGACCGAACGTCGCTGCTTTGAAGAGTCCAAGAGAGAGACTGCAGAGAAAGAGAGGCTTGAGGATGATAAACGGGTAGAGAGCCTTCAAAGGGAGGCCCAGGAAAGGGAAAGAGAAATTCTGGAGTTGCACCTCCTTCTAGAGGAACGGAAGGTGGATGTAGCCCTTCGAGAGAAGGATGGCCAGGAGGCTCGTGGTTTAGCCGACCAGGTGACTGGCCTCCGGGTGGCGGAGGAGGAGCTGGCGCCTTCCCCGTCCGGTTCCCCCCAGGAGAGGATAGATCAAATCATCCCCGAAGGGGGACAGGCTCTGGAAGAATGAAGAACTGTCAGCGGCAGCACATAATATTCCTGTTCCGTGGAGAGATAGCACCGCCCTAGCGACCTTACCGGCAGCGGTCCCGTCCAGGGGGTTCCCGATGTCGTCTACCCCCCGGCCGGAGGGCATAGTAGGGGGCATGGTGGGATCTGTAGATTCGCCTACCCTCCCAACATGGGATGTAGCGGCCACTTCCTGAGAGTGGGGCAGAGCAGACCGACTGCCTAAGCCCATAGTTACCCCGGACAAGTTTGACGGGTTGGGTCACTTGCCGGAATACTTGGCACACTTTGACCTCTGCCGACGGGTAAATGGCTGGACAAATGCAGATGCCGGAGACTTCTTGGAGCTAAGCCTCACTGGAATTGCACGGCAGTCCTATCGGGACTACAGCCGGCGTCCGAGGAGGGGTACTTCCGTCTTCGGGCATCATTGATAAATCGTTTCCAGCCACCGAATCAAAGCGCTATGAACAAGAGTTGGCTAGCTAAGCTGGCCCCCGGCGCTTGTATCCAGTCGCATTCCGAGGAGATACAGCGCTACATGCGCCTGGCATACCCTAATGCCGATGAGGCAACCATCGACGTCAAGTGTAAAGACCGTTTTACAGAGAGCTTGCCGGAGGAGAGAATGCTGAACTGGGTAAACCAGTCCATTCTGAAGAAGCTCTCGGAGGCCGTCGAGGTGGCCCTCCATGCCGACGCATGCTTACACTCGAAATCCGGAGGAAAGTCTGCTCCCGCTGCCCTTGCGACGGTCACGGTAGCAGAGGAAGTAGCTGCCCTCCGAAAGATGTTGGAGAAGAATCAGGAGAAGACCGACAGCCAGTTGAACAAACTGGAGTCGTCCAAGCCCAGGGAGGGGCGTAAGGCCAACAATCGATCGAGGTCACCCTTCTGGTGCTTCTGTTGCGCAGAATTAGGGCCACCCGACGTGACTGCCCCGAGTGGAAGGCCCGCGTAGAGAAGGCTAAGGCCACAGCTGGCCAGAAGAAGCTGGCGGAAAACTAGAGCCGGTCCTGGCTGACTGCCAAGTCAGGACCGGAAATGAGGTGCGAGAGGTTGTCGAAATAAGAGGCAGACTAGAGTTAGGGGGGGCAGGGCTCCTGGTAGAGGGGGAGGTCGGGGGTAGGCCCATACAGTGTCTGGTGGACACGGGCGCTACCGTGAATCTTCTGTCCCTCACCTGGTGGAGGCGCCATGGGGGCTGAGTGGACAGTTCGACACGGCACTAACACTGGGAACTAGTGGATATGGCGGGGGAGAAATTGGTCGTCTCCAGGGAGACGGGGCCACCTCTAGGTGCCACAGTGTCCTGCCGGATGGTTAGTGGGAGCACGGACGTTCTAGCCCCCGGAGCAGAGACGGTGGTGGAAGGTCATGTGGTAGGCAAGTGGCCCGGTGGACACGTGGGGCTAGTGGAGGGACTCCGGGAAAAGGAGACCGACAGGGGCTTCCTCGTGGGGAGGGCCTCATTGACCCCACCGAGGGAGGAGCACCTCTGCGCCTATACAACCCGGGCCAGGATCCAGTGGTTATTTACAGAGACATGGAGCTGGCCTCCATGGAGGAGGTGGGGGAGATACCAGACGAAGGAGGAGAGGAAGATGGAGAAGAGGGGGACGCCCCTCCCGCCCAGTGCCGTGTGGTCTCCTCCGGAGACCCACGGGTGGAGGCAGTGGTCGAAAAGCTGGTAGAGGGCACTAGCGGGGAGAGGTTGTCCTCCTTAGTCAGGGGTCATTCGGCAGCGTTTTAGTTGGAGCCAGGGGACATCTGGAGGGCCACCCTGGTCCAACATCGGATCCGGACGGGTGACCACCCGCCCATCAAACTGCTGCCCCGCAGGCTGGCCCCTCACCGAAGGGCTTTGGTCGACACTGAAGTCGATAAGATGCTGGAGTCTGGCACTATAGAACCTGCGGAAGGTCCCTGGGCGTTGCCGGTAGTCCTGGTCCGCAAGAAGGATGGGTCCATGCGCTTCTGCGTGGACTACCGGCTACCATCAAAGACGCCTATCCCTTGCCCCGGATCGACGATGGCCTTGATACCCGTGCTGGGTCCGAGTGGATTTTCACCATGGACCTGGTCAGTGGATATTGGCAGGTGGCCATGGCCCCGGAGGACCGAGAGAAGACTGCGTTCATCACTCACCGGGGGCTCTACCAGTTCACAGTCATGCCATTTGGCCTGTGTAATGCCCCCAGTACCTTTGAGCGCCTGATGGAGGTGGCCATGCGGGGACTACAGTGGACATCCTGCCTGGTCTATCTGGACGATATTGTAGTTTTCTCCCGCTCCTTCGAGGAGCATTTATCCAGGTTAGGGGAGATCTTGTCCTGGTTGGAAACGGCGGGATTAAAAGTGAAGCCTTCCAAATGTCATCTGGCAAAGCCAAAGGTCCACTTCCTAGGTCACGTGGTTAGCAAGGCCCAGCGAAGGTCTCGGCAGTGCGAGAATGGCCCACCCCCCTCACACTGACGGAGGTCCGGAGCTTTCTCGGGCTTGCAGGCTACTACCTGAGCTCTATCCCCGATTTTGCAACTATCGCAAAGCCTCTGACCACCTTGGCAGATAAAGGAAAAGTGTTCCGGTGGACTGAGGAGTGTGAGCTGGCTTTCTGGGAAGTAAAAAGGTTACTCTCGCAAGCCCCCGTGCTGGGGTATCCGCAGGAAGAAGGCCAGATCCTTCTGGATACGGACGCCTCTGACACGGGACTAGGCGCTGTCTTGTCCCAAAACCAGGACGCCGGGGAGGTGGTCCTCTCCTACGGAAGTCGGACACTGACAAAACACGTCGGGAGCTGCTTGCAGTTGTCTTCGGCCTCAAAAAGTTCCGCCATTATCTACTTGGCCGGCATGTCCTCATCTGGACGGACCACGCTGCGCTCAAGTGGGTTATGGCCTTCAAGGAACCAGAAGGTCAGGTGGCCCGGTGGCTGCAGGTACTCGACATGTTCAATTTCCGGGTGGAGCACCGACCCGGCTGTCGCCATGGCAATGCAGACGGGCTTTCGGGCATACCTTGTCGGCAGTGCGGACGTGCTAATGATGGTCCCAGGGAGATCCTGGGGGAGGAGGGTCCCGTGGCCTACGTGCAGGCTCTGACCCGGGGAGGGTCCTCCGATCCTGACAAGGTGGACTCAGTACGGGAGGAGTGGCGTACTGACCAGGAAGCCGATCCCATCCTAGGGAAGGCCTATGCCTGGGTGCGGGACGGGTCCACCCCCTCCTCGACAGACTTGAGGGGGGAGCCCTACCCAGTTCGGGCCCTGGCAGCACAACTGCAGAGGCTCGCGTTAAAGGACGGCCTCTTGGGCTGGTGGTGGTTCCTCCCAGGCACCACCCGCCACTTCCAGATACTTGTCCCCGCAAAGAGCTGGCGGGAGGTGTGGGAGTCATGCCATGGTGAGGGCGTCATCGGTCACTTTGGGCGTGACCGTACGATTCGAAAGTGTTCCGAACGATGGTACTGGCCTGAGTTCAGGCGGGACCTAACGTACTGGGTGGCCACCTGCCCCCAGTGCCTGGCCCGGAAGCCCCCTCCAGGACCCCATCGTGTGAGAATGGGTCATGTCCCGGTAGCCCTCCCTATGGAGCGTATGGCAGTGGACGTCATGGGCCCCCTGCCGCTCACGATCCGGGGGAACAGGTACGTTGTGGTCATGGTGGACTACCTGACTAAGTGGGCGGAGGCCGTAGCTATCCCCAACCAGGAGGCGGCCACGGTGGCGCGGGTCTTTGTGGAGACAGTAGTTTGTCGGCTAGGTCTGCCGGCTACGCTCCACTCGGACCAGGGAAGAAACTTCCAAAGTCGGCTCTTCCGGGAAGTTGTGTCGCTTATGGAAGTACGGCAAACACGAACCTGCGCCTTCAACCCGAAATCCGATGGTCTGGTGGAGCGAGCCAACCGGACCATCGAGGCCCTTCTGGCAGCCACTGTGGCGCAAGACCAGTCCGACTGGGACCTCCAATTGCCCTTTGCCCTTGCGGCATATCGGGCCTCCGCCCACTCCTCCACAGGGGTTACGCCAAATGTGATGATGCTGGGGCGGGAGACTATGACCCCCCTCACTGTCCTCTATCCGGAAAGGGAAGAAAGGACAGGGGAAGGGGCCGCTGGCTACATGGCGGGCCTTCAAAGGTCCCTGGCTAGAGCACATGAGGTGGCGCTCTCATCTTTGGGGACTGCGGTGGCCAGACAAGAAAAGAATTACAACTTGCATGCTAGAGAAAGGACTGCGGAGGTGGGGGACACGGTGTACTATTTGCATCCTATTCGGACGAAAGGGTTGTGTCCTAAATTGCAAAGTGTGTGGATGGGGCCCTGGGAGATAACCAGACTCCTTTCTGGGTCCTTGTATGAAATAAAACAGGGCCGGAAAGCTAAGATAGTGCACTCGGACTCTATCAAGGTAGTCCCCCCCCCACCTTCCCCCCTCCGACCCGGGAGGAAAGGTGGGTGCTGAGCAGGTCAGGTGTGTCCGCACCCGAAGTCTAGAGCTGCAAGAGGGAGGAGCGATTCTCTTGAGGGGGGAGAGCGTTACCCGCTTTTACCCACTTACCCACTTTTACCCGCTTACCCGCTGTTACCCACCAGCGTGGTGCCGTTACCTGCAGCGTCCCCTCTGGCCGATCAACATCAAGGAGAGTGCCATGTCTGTTTGGGACCGGCTGGGACAGAGGTCAGCAGTTATGCCAAGTAAAAAGAGGCAAATCAAATCGTACGTTGTCCCAAAGGTGAAGACAGTTGTGCAAGAGTGCAGGGAAAGAGAGGAAACCACTTCCCAAGGGAGCAGTCTGAAGAAAAGGGCGTGGAAAGGAGGGGTGGCAGCTCGAGGAAGGGGAAGAGGGAGAGGGCAATCTCCCACTCACCGAAATCAGTCTGTCTCCCCCTTGCAACAGCTACAGAGGGAAGTATCCCCTGGGAGTGCTTTCAAACAGATTGTCCCCTGGTACGGGTGGCGTTACCCGCACTCTGGGTAAAAAAAAGGCTGGAACGGCCGAAAACCGCGTTACCCGCATTACCCGCGTTACCCGCAGTCGGTCAGAAAGCCCCACGCGGCCCGGCAGCAGCAGAACCGCAAAGCGTTTTACCCGCAGTCGGTCGAAAAGTGCCACGCGGCAACCCGCAGTCGTTCAGCGAGCCCTGCACGCGGACGGGGTGGAAAAGAGGCTGGAACAGCCGCAATCCATGGGGGGAGGAAGAAGGAAAAGCGGCCCGATCGGCGGCTTACCCGCAGTCGTTCAGCGAGCCCCACGTGGGTCGGCAGCAGCAGAATTGCAAAGCGCCCTACCTGCAGCCGTTCGGCGAGCCCTGCACGCGGAAGGGGTGGAAAAGAGGCTGGAACAGCCGCAAACCACCGGGGGAGGAAGACGGAAAAGCCGCCCGATCGTCACCTTAGCCGCAGTCGGTCAGTGAGCCCCACGCGGGTCGGCAGCAGCAGAACCGCGAGCTGAATTTACCCGCAGTCGATTGCCGAGCCCTGCACGCGGAGGGAATGAAAAAGTGGCTGGAACAGCCGGAAAAAGCGGGGGGAGGAAGAAGGAAAAGCGGCCCGATCGGCGGCTTACCCGCAGTCGTTCAGCGAGCCCCACGCGGCCCATCAGCAGCAGAACCGCGAGCCGCGTTACCCGCAGTCGAGCGCCAAGCCCTGCACACGGAGGGGGGTGGAAAAGAGGCTGGAACAGCCGCAAACCACGGGGGGAGGAAGACAGAAAAGCGGCTCGATCATCGCCTGACCCCCAGGGATCGTCCGAGGGGGAGGAGGAAGAGGGTGCCCCGGAAAAGGAGTTCCCTCGGAAGCCCCGCGCTTCCGCGACCCGGCGCCGGTCCCCCTCTGCCTCCACAGTCAAGGAAATGTCCGACCCCAGGGGTGGCCACAACTTAGGAGCCTCACCTTCCATCCAGTTGGGATCCCCAGTGGCCCCCTCCACCTCCAAGGGTGCCGTTGGTTCCCGGAAGAAGGCCGCTACCCCGGAAGGTCGCTCCCGGTCCCGTCTCCCCGGTAGTAAGGGGCCTAGTCAGGCTCCTCCTCAGGTCCGGATCCCCCAGACCAAGAGGAAGGCTAGCACTGCTAGGGAGTCATCCAGGGCCTCCCCCCTCCAAGAAGGTGAGGATGCCGGCGACCCCCACTAGTAAGGCAAAGGAGCGTAGTCCGGCGAAGCCGACAGTGACAAGTTCCTCTGGTAGTAGGCCCCTGCCCCTACCTGACAGGGAGCCGACTAGGCCCACGGAAAAGCACCGCCAGGCCACCCCTCCTCAGCAGGGAGGGTCGGAGACCTCGAGGAAGGACCTCAACCAGTAGACACCGCCGTGAAAACCGTGGTCGCCTTCGGGCCCTCCGCGGGGACCCTGTCCCAGGCGGCGGAGTTGAGCAGCACGGACATTAAAACTCTGCTGGCCGCCTACCTGGCGGGGGGAGAGGGGGGTGAAGGCATGGACGCTCGACGTGCGGAGATGCGGTTGCTCCTCTCGGAGTCAACGTCCCGCCCCCAGGAGCCAACCCCAGTGACTTACCAGCAGGCGGAGCTCAGTACAGACGAGGAGGCAGACGAGGTACTTCATACCGAAGTAGCGCCTCCCTCCCACCCTACTCCCGGCACAGAGCTTACCACCTTCTGCCCTACCAGCGAGGAGGCTACAGTGGTTGGGGAAGACGGTGGGAAGCCGTCCACCCCTACCCACCCCAGTTCCTCTCCTCACCCCGCCGGTACCCCGGTGCTGCCAAGTGACTCCGTCAGCAGCCAGGGGATGCGGCCCAGGAGGGGGAGACTCAGGACCAGCTTCAGGAGGATAGCGCCCATCCTGCCAGCACTCCCCAGCGCCACCACCAGCTGGGAGAGGCGGAGGTCATGACAGTCTCGGAGGAGCTCCCCTCCATCATCCTACAAGGGGAGGTGTCGGAGGGTCTGAGGGGGGTTGGTACGGGGACTGCGCCCGACGGTCCCAGCGTCACCTCTAGGGTGGCTCAGCTCCATGATGACAAGGAGCCGTCCACTGCCACCCACACCGGTTCCTCTTCCAACCCCATCGGTACCCTGTTGCTGCCGAGCAACTCCGTGAGCAGCCGGCAGTCGGGGGATGTAGTGGAAGTACATCCCTGGAGGAGGACTCGCTGGGGGACCAGAGGGGGGCCCATACGGGGTCTGCGCCTGATGAGCCCAGCCTGGAGCGTAGTGCACAGCTTACCCTCCTGGTTGGGGCAGGGTCGGACGCACACATCCAAATCCACCCGGAGCAGGGGGCCACCATGGGGATTGCCACCCCCGACGAACTGCCACACTGTTCGGGAGCGCCTCCACCGTCCCCTAGCAACCGCACGGATCCGGTGGGGTCCGAGGTCCTGGACTGGGAAGAGACCGAGGTAGCGGTAGCCAACCTCCTGGCCTCTCAGGTCTACCTTTCACCTCAACCCCTGCTCGACCCCCTTACTGGCCAGCCGCATGTAATACTGACGGAGGAGCAGCTAGAGGCGGTGGCAGAGGTTCCCGGCATGACCCGGGTGGTGACCCCCATCACTATGTCTGCCGAGGAGTTTGCAGGCTTGCACCAGGCCTGGGATAAGGTTAGTCCCGTCCAATTCAACATCATCGGGACCAGGCCCACACCTCCCGCCCCCGCTCCAACCCAGCGCTGGCCCGGAGGCAGCATCTTACCCAAGGAAAGAGCGGCTCTGGAGGCGGTGACAAAGGCCCAGCTGAGCTGTCTCCTCTGTCCCTCCGACGAGGAGTCGGTTCCTCTGCCCCCGGAGTGGCGGACCCCTCCAGCCTCTCCGCGGAAAGACAAGACAGGGAGGCCGAGGGAAAGGCGTGGCGGAGCACCCCGCCACCATGGGGATTGCCACCCCCGACGAACTGCCACACTGTTCGGGAGCGCCTCCACCGTCCCCTAGCAACCGCACGGATCCGGTGGGGTCCGAGGTCCTGGACTGGGAAGAGACCGAGGTAGCGGTAGCCAACCTCCTGGCCTCTCAGGTCTACCTTTCACCTCAACCCCTGCTCGACCCCCTTACTGGCCAGCCGCATGTAATACTGACGGAGGAGCAGCTAGAGGCGGTGGCAGAGGTTCCCGGCATGACCCGGGTGGTGACCCCCATCACTATGTCTGCCGAGGAGTTTGCAGGCTTGCACCAGGCCTGGGATAAGGTTAGTCCCGTCCAATTCAACATCATCGGGACCAGGCCCACACCTCCCGCCCCCGCTCCAACCCAGCGCTGGCCCGGAGGCAGCATCTTACCCAAGGAAAGAGCGGCTCTGGAGGCGGTGACAAAGGCCCAGCTGAGCTGTCTCCTCTGTCCCTCCGACGAGGAGTCGGTTCCTCTGCCCCCGGAGTGGCGGACCCCTCCAGCCTCTCCGCGGAAAGACAAGACAGGGAGGCCGAGGGAAAGGCGTGGCGGAGCACCCCGCCAACCAGCCCCAGCCCCGAGGGATGGCCCCAAGACCCGTAAGGCACCTGCAGCACCCTCCGGTCCGGCCCCGTGGTCCTCCTTCTGGGGGACCCCGACTAGTGCACGGCGCTGCCGCCGTCCGCCAGGCCCGCCTGAGACTACAGGAGCATCCTCTGGGGTCTTTGTGGACATGCCCTGGTGGCATGTGGTGGGCCGTCAACCCACCCCCTTGGAGCGCTTTGCCGCCTACCTTGTGCCACCCCAGGACCTGGGCCAGGAGTATGGGTCGGTCGCGGGAGACATTAGTTCCCGCTGCCGGGTCATCGACCACAACACGGTGGAGACTTCGTCTCACACCTCGACCCGGTGGTGTCGTCGGAGCCGCCCGGAGCAGTCGACACAGACGGAACGCCCATCGCAGGAGGACCCCCCGTCCCCAGTGAGTGACTAAGCGTATGTCTAGCCCCCATACCGATGCATTCTAGATATAAGATGTCATGATCATGGGTAGTAATTCTCGAATGATTTACTGTGATAACTTAAGGACCCCTCCTTCTAAGGTACAGCTGCGAGAACCCAGGGGGGGGGGGAAAGTAGGGGGACGCCCACGAGTTTTGAGGCCTGGAAGGGATGATAATCGTTGTTGTCTCTTTGCAGGAGGATCAGGCCCCTGCTGCCCCACTGCAGTAGTGGACCTGGTGGACGGCGTGAGGTCCCCCGAGCGGGCAGACACGTCCGGCAAGCGTCCTGGAACCAGGGTGGTTCTGGCGGTGGCCACATCTCAGCCGAACTGGAGGATGGCATACAGGAGTAGTCAAGGACTATACAAGTGGAGTTTTTGTTCGAGTTTAGATCCGCCTTGTGATCCTGGTTATTAGACAGTTCATCCGTTTACCCCCAAGTCGTCACTGGATCGTTTGGAGGAGCTGTTAAGTTCGAGTTGCACCAGCTGTTTATTTAGTAGCTCCTCAAGTAGTTGGCGTGATAGGGGACGCCGTTTTGCGATATATCTGTTTACCTTTACTGTTAACTTAAAGTAGTAGTACACCTCCCTCTTTTTGTATCAGTCATATGTGTAAATAACGAGGGGAGAGTGTAGTGATAGCGCTAGGCTGCTGCGGGTAACTCGGTGGGTAGCGCTGTGGGTAACGGTGGTTCGGCCTCACTCCACCAGGGGGCGCGCCTCGGGCAGCACTATATAAGTGGCTGCAGGGCGTCGCCTCCCCAGTCGTATCCAAGGCTCCAACTGGTACAGGTCGTACCAGCCTTACCCGCAGTGATACGGCTGAAGGAAGGCCGTTATAGTCCCAGCTTGATGAAAATTGATGTTCCAACCTGTTGTACTTACTAATCGGTTTACAATATATGAGGCCAAGCCTCCTTACAACTGTAAGGGCAGCTGTTGTGTTGTTTCTCTATTACCCGCATCTCACATACCGTTACAATAGATTTTTGGAAGATAGTTGTAGAAGATTGACTGGTTTTGGGGAGCTGTCAAGAATATAAATGGTGTCTGCATCCACAATTGTGCCATCAATGATGGCAGTCCGCCATCCACTAGGGATGCTTAAGCGAATTTGTAGTGCTTGCATAAAATTACAGGGTATATTGTATTTTTCTGCGATTTGGATTTCAGACATGAAGGTACCAGTACCATCGTTCAGAATATCCTGAACACACACAATACCAGCCTCATACCAATTCCTCCAGGATAATGGGGATCTATTCGATGTGATATGCTTATTGTTCCACAACACTTCATTTTTCATCTCTTTGTCTGTCATCATAGAACTGAACTATTGAAAATTTTGTGGAAGTCCCCTAAGGGAGTGGTCACTATTTATCAACGGGGGGGGGGGGGGGGGATGGTGGGTTTGAGGGGGGGCGTAAAAATTTCAGACCCCTCCTGAGGGGGGGCTAACAAAATTTTGACACCTCTTGAGGGGGGGGGGCTAACAAAATTTACCCTCTTTTGAGCAAAAAAGCCTGCACGCTACTGTAGCTCAAAGAGGGGTGCGAAAATTCTCCGTGCCTCCGGTTAGGGGGGGGGGGCACAAAAGATTTTGACTGTCGTCGAGGGGGGGCGTAAAAAATGTCCACGCATCTGCATGGAAACCCACCACCCGCCCCCTGTTGATAAATAATGACCACTCCCTAAAGACAGTATGATAAAATGGGACTGAAAGTCATGAAATACTTTTTTTTGTCTTTGTTTTTAGATAAGTCTTAAGATCTGTGTCCGAGTTGAGTAATCATGAGACATATATAGGAGCCCATGATGGATTCTGGACAATGGTACAGTTTTTTGATCCAATTCAAATTGGAGACCAGAATTTTCGTTTTGTAACGCGGGAAAATACACGAACGGCGTCATATGAACGGCGTCAGACGCGGCGTCTCCCGCTTATCCCCAGCGTCCATTAACAGACTGCCGAGAACCAGCAGAAACCCAACTTACTTCCGTTATCCGCTTTAGATTTTAGCTGAACTGGTAAGTATATTTCCAGTAAGTCTGGGCTTGAAAGCTCACCTACACAATAATCCACAACCAGATATAGAATGGATGACGTTTATCATTTGTTTGATGGTAGGATTAAGGTTTGATGGGTTGTTTTCTCCCTTTACTCGAAGACACTGTGAGTCCCGCCTTGGGCAGCGTACCCGCGTGTTTTGGCGGACTGGTCTATTTTTGGAAACACCGCTGTCATTGCCAACGCCGGATAACGTTTGGCCCATGATTTGGCCCAGCTATTATAAAGATAGTATTTACCGTAACTACGGAAGTACTTCGCTTATAAATCGCAGTTTGTATGATCTTATAAGAACGGGGGTGCCCCATTTTGTAGATGGGCCATCCATGATAAAATTGACGTTTAACAAGGCCAATTCAATAATCAATATAAAGGGACGGGGGGGGGGGGGGGGGGTCGGTGAAATGCGAACATTTTTGCAAAAGGGTCACTTCTTGCAGAATTGACCTGGCCCTCCATGTAGGTATGTGAACGAAAAATCAAAAGTCATTACCATATATTTTGCTTTATGCTGGTTGTATGAAGGAACTTGTAAGAATTATTATGCTTTTGGACTTTTAGAAAACGGGCAACTTTTGAGTTTGTGAGAGGACTTTCAATGGAAAGAGATTGGGTACATTTTGGTCATCAATTTTAACTGTACAAAGAGAGATGGTCTGTGATCCTATCCATATAATTTGCTCAAACTTTAACAGATATTTATCATGCCAAACTATACATTTTCTGAAAGCCAATGATCTTGCAGACATTTTGCAGTTTTCCCCGTGTGTCTCTGATGTGTAGGACGGAAATTATGATTTTTTTATTAAAAAAAAATGAAAAATCCCTACAATTTCACTGATTAGAAAATCTGTGGAGCTTAGAAAAGTACGTGCGCACTGTTCAATCTTCTTTAAACTTGGCATACATAATCTAAAGTGTTTATATTAACTCCCAATCATAGTTTAAATGCTCCTTTTACTGCCCCAGAGGTAAAGGTTATCAGAAGAAGTTGATGTTTATCTTAATCAAGCTGTAATTAGTTAACTACCAATCTTTCCTAGAAATTACTATAATGACAGAGTAGAGAACATTGTGTACGTATGATTAAAATTTTAAAGTGAATGAATAGACCGATATATTAAAACCATATTTATGCCCTGATAACTGAAAGCTACCTGTGCACACCCCTAAAATATTGTCACAGGTTTTAGGGACCATGTCCGCGCTCATGACCCAGCCCATGTTCACATACCTACTCCATGGAGACGAACGTTGATGCCGCCACGCTTCCCGGGGTGCCTGGCCTAAGGGAGTGGTCATTATTTATCAACGGGGGGGGGGTGGGTTTTAACGTGGACGCGTGGAAATTTTTTACGCCCCCCCCCCTCGACGGCAGTCAAAATTTTTTGTGCCCCCCTCGCGCCGGAGGCGCTGAGAGTTTTCGCGCCCCTCTTTGATCTATAGTAGCGCGCGGGCATTTTTGATAAAAAGAGGGTGATTTTTTTTCCCCCCCTCAAGAGGGGTCAAAATTTTTTTAGCCCCCCCTCGGGAGGGGTCTGAAAATTTTACGCTATGAAGGATATATGCCAGAAGTCATCTGAATTTGAATTACATTCAGATGAGATCATCTAAAACTTATGGAAACTTTAATGGAAGAATATTATTCAGATGAGATCTCATCTGAAAACAGTCAGAAGTGTGTGACAGCATGGTCCTACCACATCCCTGAGGAACTAAGGCGGCATGAATGTTTGTCTCCAGTGTGACGTCATTCTACTTCCGGCCAGGTTAAAATTCCAAGAAGAGACCCAGATGCAACATTATTCCGTCCCCCCATCTCAGGGGTCTGAAATTTTTCCGTCCCCCCCCTTTTATTCTTTTGCCCCCCCCCCTAAGAGGGGTCTGAAATTTTGTTGTCCCCCCAAACCCACCATTTCCACCCCCCCCCCCCGTTGTTATAAAATGACCACTCCCTAATGCCAGCTGGGGAGGGGGGCTAGCTTAGATAGAAATCTAATCTCTCATCTCTGCCGCCGTAGCTTAGAAATCTAAACTCATCTCTGTGCCGCCGTGAGAGTTTAAAAAAGCTCCTGTTTTCCGGTGGGTGACTGCCTGTGTATCTGCTCAAAGATCGCAGATTTTTGACCACTTAGACTTTAAATTTCTTAAATTTTGAAGGCCCTTCCAAAGAAAAATATGTTAGCTACACACTCACCGATTTTGGAAACTGGATGGCTTATAATAAATATTCTATAGCAGATTACCTGCACACACCTCTTGTCATTCTGCCATCTCCCAGTCTCAGCGGGAGAGTGGTGGAGGTAGAAATAGACTTGAAAAGTAGGTCAGAAACCTCTGCTTCCTCCCCTCCTCCCTAGAGAGTTCTTCACCCACTTGTAAACATTTGCTTTTCTAAACTCTTACGTGGGTACAGAGATGAGAGTTTAGATTTATAAGCTGTGGGGGGCTTGATGGAACTTTGGCAGATCGGCAGATTGTTTTCTGACCCCCCCCCCCCCACCACTATGATCACACACCCCCACTGAGAACTGATTTTTTAAAAAATGGACCCCCCCCCCAAAAAAAAAAAGAAAGAAAAAAGAGGAATGATAAAGATATGTCGAGATGGGTATTGAAATTTGAATTGTCCATATTCGGTTTTGACCCCCCAATGTGAAGGTTTTGTTTCGGCCCATCAAGTCCAAGGGGCTCTTTTTCAAAATACCCCCCCCCCCCCTCAGCCTGGCAATACAATACCTCGGCCCCCCCACGCGGCCCTTAATCTTATGCCAAATTTAACCAATTTTTACACCCCCAACCCCGAAAATGTTCATTGCCAATTTTGCAATGCTGAAGTTATATGGAAAATTAATTCCGTCATGCCAGGTCTGACCCCACTCCAGCATGGCGTCATTTCTGGATGGCCCCCATGCGTTGGTACTTTTGGGTCCAAGTCATTTATTGCCAGGTGGGGAGGGGGCTTGTTAGATATAGAGGGGGGGCATTTTGAAAAAGAGCCCCTTGGTGGGGCAGTGAAAACCTAGTAAACCATCACACTGGCGTCATTCCACACACATATCTGTTTCATGTTTTTTTTGGAGGGGGGGGGGGGTCATTTTGCAAAATCAGTTCTAAGGGGGGGGCGCAATCATTTTTGTCATAGTGGTGGGGTGTGTGGGGAAAAAAATTGCTAATCTGCCCAAATCCATCAAGCCCCCCCCCCCAGCTGGCAATAAATGACCTGGCCCTTACGGAGTGATCATTTTTTTGACAATGGGGGAGGGGGGTTTGCATATTGAGGCACGAAAAAAGATTTGCCCCCTCCCTACCTCTTGAGGTTCGAAATACTTTTGCTCCTTTCACCAGAGGGACCAAAAAATTCCTAAAGGCCTAGTACAATAAGGCCCGCCGATGCGGAAGAGTAAAAAACCAAAATAAAAATAAAATTTGAATTCCTCCGACCTCGGTTCTAGAAAAGGTAGGTGTATTTGTTATCAAATCAAAGCTTGTCATTTCAGGAATGCATTCATAGTGGTGTCATCTTCATTGTAGACATATTTAGATCATAGAAGAGGCCCATAACAATCAAATTCCCTTCATCTAAAGGTACAATCACAAAAAAAAAACCAAAAAAACTCGTATAATGCTCATGAGCTATAGGAACCTAGCGGGATACAATATTGACCAATGAGAAAATTCCTTTCATTCAGTACCGACTTTTCAGGGTGCATTATTTAACACCTGGTACCCATCAGCTCGCTGTTATCAGTCCTTATCTCGCAAGGTATCAGCTTCAGCAGGGGTCAGCCCACTAAGGAATCCGCTAAGCGGGAATACAATGGTAGCTTTTATTTTTATTTCATCTTCCGACCTGGAGTTTTTATTTTGAGTACCCGGAACACAAATTTTAAAAAAAGTGTGACCGGATGGGGAAAAAAAATCACTGTCTTGTTGGTCTGGGGGGGGGGAGGGGGAGAAGATTCCTGCAAACTATCAGTAGGCCTACACTTGGTACATGGTACCATACTACGGGGTTATCTATATCAACAGTGCCCCTACATAGGTTTTGACTACCGTAATCTCCCGCGTATAAGGCGCAGCCCGCGTATAAGGCGCACCTAGAGTTTTGGAAAATTCTCAAAAAAATGAAAAATTCATAACTTTGGTTCTACTGAATGAATTTTCAAAATTCAAAAACCTATGGGTAGCTTAGGCCACCTTGGGCCCCCCTGGGCCCCATTTTGTCCTATTTTGACCAAGGGGGCATGTAAGATATCAAAAGAAAGGTCTTGGTGTCCCCCTTGTGGATCCAATGAGAACTAAAGCCCCCCATATAAGACGCGCCTTATACGCGGGAGATTACGGTAATGGGGAGCATGAGTCTCACCGTGTTGAATTTTACAGATAAGGCCGTGTCACAGTGTCAATTTTATCCTCCAGTGTACAGCTTTTCAAATTGCTTTGTCTTACCAGGGGCTAGAAGAGATTTTTATCTCTATGGTCTTACTCACATATGCAGGGATGAAAGTCTTCAGGGATTTCCCTGATTTCAGGGATTTTGAAGTTCCAAGGCCCTATAATATTCATCTGGATTTTTGGACCGATATTGGACCATTTCGCGGCACTGAAAAATTTCAGTCTCTGACAGTGTGCAGACTTCTTCAAAATGCCTTCATCCCCTAAAGCACCAAGTCCAAGCCAAGCCCCCCTCTCCCACCTCACCTCCAAGGATTTGTCTAGCATCAATTTTAACTTTTAACTAGTACCATTATGCTTTCTTCTGATGCTGAATAACACTTCAGAGTAAATGGATTCATGAAGTTTCTTTGTTGTTTTTTGTTGTTGTTTTTTTTTTTTTTTTTTTTTGGGGGGGGGGTTCACACCGGTGCTTGGGGACAGCATGGACCTGAAACACTAGATATGAAAGAAAGGCCTTCTTTGGGAGAGGTGTGCCATGGGTGTGTTTTCACCATCTGCCACTAGATGGCAATGACAATCCTTATGTGTCACTAGGTGGCAGCACAGAGCCAGCATGTTAAACATCTTATGTTGTATTCATTCATAATTTATTCTTACAAATAATATGTAATTTTTGTAGCTATAACTATAATTTACCATTATGGTACTACGCAGATAGGTTATCTATGCAATGAAAACAGTATATCTGTAAAAGAGAGAGAAGTGAGTGTGTCCTGCCCTCTGGTGGGTAACTATGGAAGCCTCCTACAAAATCTTGCCGTCACTGACCCTTAGGAGAGAATTTTCTTCTGTCCCTTACAATTTTCATAGATCCATGATTCAAAAGGATTTAGATAGCTATGTTTTTTCATTTAAGTGACCCAAGTGATTTCCGATGGAAATCATGAGAAGAAAATCTTCTAGGAGGGGGTCAATTTTTGACAATTTTTTTGAAAAAATCTTCATAATCAGAGCCTTTTCTCAAAAATATCCACTTTTGATATGATTAAATAGGGTCAGTCAGAAACTATAGATCAAGGACTTTTTGAATCAACGAGCTGTGACAAAGCTAATTATAAGTGGGGAAAAAAAAATCTTCTGAAGGTCATGTTAAAGGGGCCCTGGCATGGTAATGCATGCCCGCATTAAAAAGTCACGTGATCACCCCTTGACCAATCAGGGTGTCGTGATTTTTCCGCTGGTTCCCGCGATTTTATTATCGCTGTTTGAATCGGTACCTATGTTGTTAATTTTCCATGCCAGCCCCCCTTTAAGGCCTACCATTAGTAGTTCCCATTTCTCCCACCAGGGACCCATGGCTCAGTTAATAGACTGCAATGCTATACTGATTCGAATCCAGTCTTTCAGGTCCGTTGGGACAGTGAGGGCAGTCTGAAACGTTTTACATGTACCAAGGGAAAAAGGTCTATGTTTTACATGTACTTTATACTGTTTAGATATCAGAAAGTTGCATTCTATGAATCATAATATAGAATAGTCAGAGTAATAAATCCTTTTCTTTTGTTAATTTCAGGTCATGGAAGTGTGTGAAAAATCAATAAGCAATGCTGAAGAGGTAAGAAAAAAAACCAGCTGCTATCGAATTTGGTTCTTTTTTGCGTCAAATTCTAAATCCTCACACAAAAGACACATCTTGCATCACCTAGACACTGAGAGTATTGTGTGAGCTGTGGTTGGGCCTATCCAGTAATGCCCCATGTTTACATGAAGAAGAAATATTTAGCTTGCAGTCCAATATACACCCTACAAGATTCTGGGCCCATCCATAAATGACAACATGCAAAATTTGACTATTTTTGACCCACCTTCGTCATGTTTTTTTGCCAATTTCACAATGCTGACGTCATTTGTGGATGTCCCCCTCTCAAAGTCAGAATACACCTTGTATACCAATTGGCCCTAAATGCAGGGTACTGTGGTAGAATACTACCATTTTGGAGCCCGTGTGAATCACTTGCCAATGCTGCATCCATCATTGGAAATCTTGGTTGGACATTGAATACTGGTAAAGTGATGATTTAATGAATTGTTTTTGTAGCTTAGATCTAAGATCGTTTGGCACTTATTTTACAGGAGGACTGTTGGACTCTGATCAAGGATCATTTTGATGATGAAGTAGTTCACATACAAGAGCCAATGAAACCTTTCCTGTCGACAATATCAACAAAAGGTGTAAAGATATGTGAACGCAGACTAACCCAGAAGCGCTTGGCGAGTTGCGCGAATTCTCCACCACCATTCAACTACCAAGTCACAGTGGAGCCAGAAATATCTGGTCACGACACAATAATAAGAATAACCAAACTTTCTGCCGATGACGATCAAATGAATGAACCTACCGAATCAAATTATTTTGAAATTGATGATGACGATGGTGATGAGATAATGTATCTATCTGATTCACCACCGCCACAACCAACAGTGCAGAAGCCGGTAAAGCTAAAACGGAAGGTATCCGCAAAACTCTCTCGTAAACGTAAATTGAGTCTCGAAACAATACATGAACATGAGTTGCCACCATCACATACCCCATCTTCTGACCTGCCCGGTGCTCCTGAATCAGACAATGATGTTATTTTACCCAAACCTATCAAGAAAAGGAAGTTGGAAAAGGTATCTAAATCTACACAGGAGAAAGATAAAGATGGCCAAACTGGGGAGTCAATTGATGGTATTGTTGCTAAAAAAGGTAAAAAGCACAAGTTCACAAAGCTAGCTAATGTTCCCCCAGAGGGAAAAAAAGGTGAGATATCTTGCGAAAGAACAGAGAGTCCTGTGCCTGTGCAAGCTCTTGATTTGTCCCAAAATAAAACTGAAGAAGGCAATTTGGAAAAGCCATCTCTAGCTTCTAGCAGTAAACGAGATGAGTCAGAAACACATAGCCATGAACCTGTGATCATACCTAAACGAAACAAAAGGCGAAAGTCAAAGCAAAATGATAGTAAGCGTTTAGGCCCGAATGACAATTTTGACTTGTCGGCTCCATCTTGGACAGTCACTGTGGAAATAGATGATGATGATAATTACAAAGTGATTGATAGCGATGAAAAATCTGAGAAAACTACAACATCGCCTGACGTAATAGAAAACGCAGCAAAAACTTTAGTAAAAATCAGCGAAGATTCACCAAAGGTGATTGTGATTGATCCTCCTGAATCTAAAAAGGAGGAGACTTTAAGCGATTCGCAATCATCAACAGAAAAAGTTGAAGAAGATTCTATGTCAGTAGTATCTGTAGAGAATGAGGAAAATATGGATGTGATTGAAATAAAACAGGTGACGCCAGAAAATGGGAAACGGAGTAAGACGATGTGTGTCTGTCCATGCGGGATGATGTTTAGCCATCGTTCCGGACTGAGCCGCCACCGGAGAATTGTCCATCTTGGGATGACCTATAAGTGTCAGATGTGTGGGGAGCATTTCACACGTTCAGACAGCCTCAATGATCACATAAGGCGCCTTCAGCATTGGAACCAGGAAACTGATAATATCACACCGGCCGGTACTCCGAGACGAGGCTCATATAAGGAGTATGAATCACATGGTGAGGGACGAGTACCTCGTAAACCACGTCAAAGAAAAGGTATAATTTCTTATGAGATTATGAAGAAGGAACTGCCAGATGGTGTGGAAAATGCAAATCTCGTAGAAAAATCTAAGAATGATTCTGACTCAAAGTGTGATGATGTCCAGCCAGATAAAGCTGTGGAAGATTCAGAAGCAAGTGGTGATGGAGAAACTAAATTATCAGATCAAACTGCAGTTTCATCAAAAGTCCCAGATTCTGATGAGACAGCCAGTACTACTAATGTTAAAGATAGCTCAAAATTATCTGGGGGAGATCTGGTGCATAAGGAAGCAGAACGTAGCACTGAAACCAAAGTTGACAATCAAAAATTGAAATCAAAAGTCGATGCCTCTCCTGTCGCTTCTCTTGCTGCTAAATTTGTACAGATGGGGACTCGAAAACTAACTCTGTCTTCTTCGCCTGTTAAAGAGTCAGAAAAGGTAAAACCAGGGCCCCAGATCAAAGAAATTCTTTACTCCACCCAAACTGCTGTACCACAATCCACCCCAGCAAAGCCTGAGGTGGCAGGGCAAAAGTCGGGTCAAGCAGTTGTGCAGAAAAAAACAGAAAATGATGAAACTAAGGCTACCGGTGAAACAGATGAAGAGGGTGGTGGTGCACTAGTAGTTTCAGAATTTGAAGATGATGCAAAGACCAATCATCCTACACAAGAGGTGTCCAAGCCTAAGGCACTATGGCAATCCTCAACATCTGGGGTTGTAGTGCCAACGGTCTGTACAACTTCGCAAAAATCAACGATTCGTCCGGTGTATCAATCTACGACACCTCTAAAACAAATAGCATCGATGAGTGGTGCATGCTCTCCAAGCATATGGACCACTACACTAGGGATGCAGGCCTCAAAAACACTGTCGTCTTCTCTTAAGCCTGTTTCAACTAGAATACTGGTACCAACATCAGTTTCAAAACCAGTATCACAATCAGTGAAGGCTCCATTACCATCCCGGGTACCATTAAATGAAGCAATGCCCCCTGTTGCAAGCACATCAACTGTACCGAGATTGGTAACAGTAGCTCGGGACTTGGCACCAGCAACTGAGACCTTCGCACAAATTACCCAGCCTCCGGTGCCAACAGTACAGGTTTTGCCATCAACTGCACCTGTATCGGGAACAACTTCACAGACATCTGTACCAGTATCGACACTGCCTGTAATAGCCCCGGCCGTCACAGAGCCACCGTTTGTAACATCAAACCAGCCTATCGTAACAGACCCTCAATCTCAGACAGTGGTAACACTTTCCACGCCTCTGTTGACTCAGACAATACAACAGTTGATAACGACTCCTTTAGATGCATCCACATCATCGACGCTATCGAACAATCCGACCCATGCGCTCATGGAGACTATACTGCAGAGTTTGATGCAGGCGCCAATAAGTTCAGTGTCACAAGCAGCGGCAGCTTGTACTTCAGTCGAAATAGAAATTCCTGTGGCAGAAGAAGGGAGTAAGGAAACACCGAATGAAGTAAAGTTATATTTTGGAGATGGATTGTCTCAGAAGGAGGATGCTTCATAGAAAGCGAGCACATCCCATGTCATGCACTGAAATGGACAGTGTTGATATGGATTTCATGTATAAAAATTATGGCCAGATTTTTTCCCTTTTTTTTCATCCCCACACTAGCATCAACGCAAAGTCCCCTGTGTCATTAATGTAGTTTTGTTTAAAAAATGTGTTGTCATTGAAATGATATCATTATCATCGTTCATTGTACTCGGCCTTTGAGTTTTCAGAGTTGAACTATTTCTGACTATTCATACTACAGGGTAATATCTAACGTGAGTAATGTGTTGTTTCACTCTTTGTGTGTGCTTTTCTTATCAGTTAAGAACATATGATCTTGATTTGACGTCTCGTTTTACTGTAATCCTGCAAACCACAGCATCCTTTAAAATATCCCCAGTAATGATGTATTGAAATATATATGTACCGGTAGAAGATCTGAAGAAATCCATATAGGGTAGGGTAGGTTAACCTAGAGACATCCACATACCTTGAGCGTCCACCCCACAAAAAAGGTGACCTTAAAAGTAGCTTCGTGTCGTGAATCAATATTGCTAAATCATTGATGAACATTTGATCAATCAGCTGGTAATGTTGATCCAACAGCAAAGTCATATTCATGGCGGTTTTGTTCGGTGGACACCTAAAGGGTGAGGACATCTTTAGGCTAACCTACCCTGTATAAACTGATGTTAATACTATGGCCCACAGCAGAGTGGTAACTTAATCATGATTGTGAGGGCAAATTCATTATAGTACCAGGAATGCTATTGTAAAACCTTTTAAAATATTCTGGGAATAGTCATTTACATCCCTGAACACTCTAGAAGTATCTAAAAATGAACATGCTCTTTAGTCATACTACTTTCTTGGCATTTAGAATATTGATAGCATTTTGTTATTACATGTACCGTAATCTCCCGCGTATAAGACGCGTCCTCTACGCCAAACAAATGCCTTGTGCGTCTTATAGGATTTCTTCAAGTTGGGGGTGCGTCTTATACGCGGGGTTTTCCAACATCTCATTTGGGAAAATGTGCCGATGACAGCTTGAACTCATATAGCCAGCACCGCGGCAGACCAGGAGGTGTCGACGCGCTCGGCGGGTCTGACACCGACCGTGTGCCGATGACAGCATAGACTCAACAGGTTGACAATCATCACAATGCAGTGTCGCTTGCCGGGGTGTAGGGAACACGTGGGCCGATGACAGCATAGACTCATAGCGCTAGCGCCGCGGCAGACCGGGAGGTGTCGACGCGCTCGGCGGGTTTGACACCAACCGTGTACTGCTGACAGCTTGAACTCATATAGCCAGCACCGCGGCAGACCGGGAGGTGTTGACGGGCGCTCGGCGGGTTTGACGCCGACCGTGTGCCGATGACAGCTTGAACTCATAGAGCCTGCACCGCGGCAGACCGGGAGGTGTCGACGGACAATTTTTTGGGGGTGGAGGGTGGGGGGGTGCGTCTTATACGCGAACCCCCCCCCTGCTGAGTTGGGGGGGCGTCTTGTACGGGGGTTTTTTTACAAATCGATTCAGAGGGGTTGGATGCGTCTTCTACGCGAACCAGCATACCCTGAGTTTGGGGAGCGTCTTCTACGCGCACCGCGTCTTCTACGCGCACCGCGTCTTCTACGCGGGAGATTACGGTAATTAGTAACAAATTGTGATTGTTCAATCACAGGAATGTGACCTAAAAGTGTTCTTTGATATATTTTTATAAATTTATCGAATGTTGTCTGGGTGCTACATACACAGACCCCAGTTAATTTAACTAACAAATCAATGCAAATTTAATTTTGCATTTGCTTTTAGTAAACCATGGCTTATACTACACTGGGTAAATGAATGTTTTCTATCCATACTTAGACTTTCACAGTTAAGTGTAATATAATAACTATATAATAACGATTCGTAGTGAAACATTTAAACCAGCATTAATCATGGCAATGATTTTAATACCAAAGACAATGTATTATGTTAATCCTGAGCGTTTTCGACCTTAAACAGTTGTATACGATTTTCATGTATGATAGAACCATACATGTAAGTCTATCTTGTATTTAAAACACCCTGAAATCAGGCCCAAGCTATAAGGTGTTCTCAGGTTTAATCTTTGAAGTGGAATTTCTATCAATGTATATGCTTAAACCCTCGTCTGTAATATGCACCCTGACTTTGGGAAAATTCTATGAGGCTCACCGAGTGTATGTTTTACATATAGGCCACACCTTATACTTAAACACAGGTTTGTGCGTTGATAGCGAGGATTGGCGCAGCAAAAACAAAAATGTAATGTGAGATTATGTAACTCACGTCAATAGTTGATATTTCATCCGTCAGATGGAAGATTTTGTTTTATCAAAACCTACCGTAATCTCCCGCGTATAAGACGCGTCCTCTATGCCAAACAAAATGCTGGGGGGTCTTATACGAGGGGTAATTTTACTATAGAAATGTACAGAGATGAAAGTCTTCAGGGAATTCCCTGATTTCAGGGATTTTGAAGTTCCAGGGCCCTATACATTCATATAGAAACCCAGGTTTTTGGGGCGAATATTGGACCATTTCAGGGATTTTCGTGCTCTGTGACTTTCATCCCTGAATGTACTAATCTTACAAATTTCAGTATTAAAATGTGCGTCTTATACGCGAAAATGCATGTGCTGAGTTTGGGGCGCGTCTTATACGCGCAGCGCGTCTTATACGCGGAAGATTACGGTACTTTAGAACCTTGCGCAGAAGATGCAGCGTATATGGGAGAATAGCCCCCCTTGCTATGCTATTTAGAACAGGATTAAATTAGGTTGCGCCACCTTGATGAGGATTTTATACCATAATAGAACAGTACTTTAATAGTGTTTTTTGTGTGTTTTTCCTTTAAGAGATCCAGTTTGTAAGGTAAATTCTGCAGTACAATATAAGTTTGCTCGGTCGTTTTAGTCTAAATGTGACAAAAGAAGAGGTTTAGTGTGATTATTGGTGTATTACCTACGTAAAAAATCATACACATGTTTCATCATTATTACTCAATTTTGTCAATAATTATAATAAAATTAATCTAAAATCAAATGAATTTAAACGCAGGATATTTTTTCTCTGGTGACAGAATAGTCAAAACAGTGCGAGGCATTATATTTGAATAAAAATATCCATAGTTCTACTAAAATAATTATATCAACGTTGCTCACTGTTGTCCTCCTTTTGGTAGTATACCTTTGCATAATATATCATTGGTTTTGTGTATTTGGCAGGGGCTATCTATTTGACGGCTACATTAAAAGAACTTGTGTACGGAAAAGGAAAACACATGAAATATTGATGTATAAATATGAAGCCAAGTCATATATGACAGCTCAAATGATCTGAGAGTCGTTTCAGAATAGAAATATGAAAATCAATATTTTTGTATTAGAGCGCTTTCATTGGAATCACTGGAAATGAAGAATATCATAGGTGTACATTATACATATGACAAATAAAGAGTAGAAATATATACAAAGAACGCTCTTTTTTCAGCCTTTTTGCTTTGCCTGGTGTCAGAATGTCCTTAAGTTCGTCCATAGCTTCTCAATATAGGGCCTAAAAAGTGTTGCATTGAGGTAACAGGGTTGAAAAAATAGGATAGGTAGATATTAAATACATTTTTAAGATTTTTTAAGGCACTTAATTTTCCTACCTTTCAACGCAAATTTAAAAAATGCCACAAAAAGTATGGTATGACCAAAAGAAAGGCTAGTTAGCGTTAGCTGAACGCAACCATTTTTTAGGACTGGTAAAATTGCCTAGATTTGGTACAGAGTCAATGATATGCCTAGTTTTGGTACACAGAGAGGGGATCTGGAGCTCTCCTAGACCATCATATCTAATACTTTGCCTTGGATACAGTGAAAACCTTGCAGTTCAGCTATTCCAATCGATGTCTCTCTTCACTCAAAATTGTTCAGACTAAATCCATGAACTGTTCCAAGTTGACTACTTTGTGATGGTTTGTCATCAACTTATGAGCATGAACCATCAAAGGCCCTCTGTCACTGCGGTCCATTCCTTGGCATCCAGACACTGTAGCAAACATCCTACCACCCCTGTAAGTGCAAATATAGCTAATCATGAAACCTGCATCTCTAAATAAAATTACAATAGGCTGAAAGGATGTAAGAACTTGGCAGCTTTTGTATAAGAGAGGCCTGGACCAAAAAATGTCTGGTTTCAGCACAGTTTTAACACGTCTGTCTTTGTCATGGAAATGAAGAAATTTTTCTAACCATTTTAAAAGGCTGGTAATAAACTACTTACAACGTATATGCCCTCCATTTGGCACATAGATTCCAGAAATTTGCCACCATAAATGCTTCAAAAATTCTTTCCTGTAGTTTCCATTGATCTAAGCCATTGGTGCTAACTTACATGAAGAATACAAAACTGCCAGTAAGTAGTGTTAGAGCAGAGAAGAATTCCTTGAGCTTGCTTTCATTTTCCCTGAGATCTGTCCTACATTGAAGATATGCCTCCACTGTATAGAAAATACAAGCAAACAAGAAAAATGTGGCAAGGACCACGGATAGGAGTTGTGCTCATAGATCATGGCAACATCGCTAGCCACTGCGGGTGACGTCACTGAGGCAGCATGACATCACCAATGACGTCATAGGTGACAGGGAGAATACTGAAAACATTATGGAGTTGCTACGGTCGCTACCCTCCCGGCCGCTGATGCGGCTTGCAACTCCAAAAAATGAAACGATATAATAAAGTTTTATTTTTAACTACAGAAAAATCAAAGACGAAGCATAAATGGATAAATATCTTTGTCGTTTTCAATCTCAGTAAACCTCTCTCAGTTGCTGATCATTCTAGTTTTGTATTTCTGGTAAAAAAGTGTGCAGCCGGCAGTTTTTAAAAAAGTGACATAATTACACTTACTGTTTTGTTGTGAATAACCGCTGAGGCGCTTATAGATTTTGAGGGGCCATTACCGCAGGGCCTTATACAAGACAGGTGCTTATTCAAGGTCTGCATTTTAGAGCTTTAGGTATGATTTATGTATGATCCCCACACCTTAATGCTTAACACAATGACACATTGTACCGTATATTCCCTCGTATAAGCCGCAGCTTGTACCAGAACCTAAACCCAGGTGGACGGAGGGAGGGTTGGGGTAGGGGTTAGATCTGACACACACCCAATATTTTTCCAAATGTCCCAGAATAACAGTGGGATCCGAGGGTGCTCAGGACCCCGTAGCCTTTTGAATTTTGAAGATTAATTCATTTAAGAAAAAAGTTATACCATGTTTCCTGAAATTTCCCCAAATTTAAGGTGTGGCTTATAATTATAAGGGTGCGGCTTATACGAGGGGATTTACTGTAGATGGTTTTGTCCACCCTCTGATATAATCATGGATAACTGCCATTAATCTTTGATTATATCAAGATATAATACCTTTATATCACCATAATGCTATCCCTAATATTTGACTAGGTACTTACACAATGTCCTTATAGCTGTCTTGCATTTTGCCTTCAGGTTATTAGTAAGGGAGTCATTTTGGGCGTGGTGTGCCTCACCAACCATGTATGTAAACACATAGCCCTGAATAGGCAATGCTATGTTTTCAGCAGGGTGTCCAAGGAATGCACACTCAAAGTCAATCAACTGTAAAAGTAATTGGGGGAAATAATGCAATTGTCCTATCACGAAAAATTATATGCAATGGTTTATTTGTTTGTAATGGGTCAGGGAAAAAAACATGATATCTAACATAACTGTGAGAGTTGTTACACAGCCAGGAAAAGATCATGATATCTAACATAACTGAGAGTTATTATACAGCCAGGAAAAGATCATGATATGTGACATAAGGCCAAAAAAATTTAGGTAGGATAGGTCAGATTTTTTTAAAATTTTGTAAAGACTCATGACAAGTCACGGTGACTCAGGTGCAACTCCCGGAGACTTAGAGATGGCTCAATCGACTGAAAACCTGGCCCAAAAAAAATAAGGGTCGGCCCTGTTTTGCTAGGTAGGGTCGGGTGACCTGAAATAAACAAATCTTTTTGACCTAACTGTCAGAGGTATTACATAGCCAGGAAAAGATCATGATATCTAGCAAAACTCAGAGTATGTGTGAGTGTACTCCTACATATACTCTACATATTTGTATATATATATATATATATATATATATATATATATATATATATATATATATACTTACTGCAGTTTTTCCATCCTTGACAAAGATACTCCTTTGATGACAGTCTGCATGTATAAAACAGACCTCCTCATTGACTGTGTCTATCACCTTTTGGTCCAGACCCTGTTGTTTGATGTCACTCACTAATTTGTGATATGAGGCTGAGAACTCCTTAGGTATGTTGTTGCCTGCCTTGTGTTCAATATAGTGATTTTTGTGGTGTAGCTCTGCTATGAAGTCTCTCAGGTCATCATGTCTGTGAAGTAAAGTTTTGGAAGTTGCAAGGGAAACATGTGAAAGATACTACATGTATTTCTTTTTTGGTTATGCCAGCAAAGATGCCACCTTTGCTAACTTTTTATTAATTCCGAATTTTTGCCTGTAATATCTATAAGTATTTCCTACTAGAAATTGAGAAAAGTAGGACCATTTCCGAAGTTTATGTCTGGTTGCTATGCCAATGAAGTTCTCACAACAGAGACATAGTCATGCGAGACCATCACATAATGCATCAGTTCAGCATGCGATCCCACAGCAGCTACACGCACATCCAAGTGTAGGTTTATTCGCATCGATTTCTTCCAGAAATCTACAATATCTACAAATTTTCAACGACCATCGATTAGGTCCCAACAGTCTAGTTACTGTTGGCCTCCTTTTGGCATAAACAGACTTTGCTAAGCTGCTTCATAAGACCAAAACCACCGAGTGCTCTTGAGCCGGTCCGAGTCAGTCGCCATGACCAGTAGGTCAACATGTGCAACAGCCAGCAATGGCGGCACCGCTGACCAAAGCGCTGACCAGGGGGAAACCTCTACAGCCACTGCCACCACTACCACACAGGCAGTGTTGCTGTCTACTGAGCAAATGGCTCAGATGATGTCTATGTTGAAGGGAACTGTTCATTCAACGGTCAAAACAGTGGTTAAAGATGTGACTGGAAAGCGCAAAAAAGACACTGTCAGTAGTGACGAAGAAGACCAAGATGGCGATGGTCAAGGCGCTGACCACAACAGCGGCCAAGATGGTGCTGACCCAGATTCCAGTGACGACCTGGAGGCTTACTACAAGAGCATTGAGGCTCATTTAGAAGCTGGGTACCCCACAAGCGAAGATCTCCCAGAGAGATTCGTTAGCATCTTCAAAAAGGCTTGTGGGCCCTCTTTTGATCTCAGTATCATAAAAGAAAAGAGGGATAAGTTCCACAGACCGGCAAATGTGCCGGAGTTAAGAGTGCCCCAGCTGAACCACTCTCTAAAGCGCGCTTCAGCTGAACTTCAGACCAACATGTCCGCCACTATGACAGCCATTGCTAGGCAAGCTGCCACCATGGAAGAGTTCAAAACGTGGGCTAAGCAGAATACTGACCCTGCTGTACGTGACAAGACTGGCAGTTTCACCAAGTTAGTCATCAATGCCTGTGATGCTAACATTGTCATGACCAGGACCATGTCAGACATGACAAACCTGAGACGTCCTGACATCCTGAAATTGGGACTCTCAGAGAAGGTAGGCAATCTGCTCACCAATGAGAACCCACCAACACCTCAGTGGTTGGGTGGCGATGATTTTATATCAGCCATGGACAAACTTGAAAAAGAAGACAAAAATGTCAACAAATTCAAGAAGCACCAGCCTGTGGACTGGAGAAACAGGCACTCACATGCTGGGGAGTACTCGTCCAACACATACAAAAAGGACAAGCAGCACAAGCATAAGCACAAACCCAACCACCATAAGAAGAAGCCCAAATCTCCGGTTTTTCCGAAGGGGGGGTCACACTAGACCAGGTGAGTGTTAATAATGCTTTGCATGAAAACAAAATACCCCCTACAGTGCCAATTGCTTCTGTACTGGCAGTAAATGAAAAGGTAGGGTTTGGTACGTTTGTACCGGGCGGCACTAAAAATCATGTAAACCAATGGTTAAAATTAACAAGAGACTGCACCTAGGCCCTATCTAGTGTCTGAGGAAAATAGAGAAATTACTGACCAAGTTGTGAAAGAACACCTGGACAAAGGCATAATAGAAATATGCAAACCAGAGCAAGGACAGTTTATTTCAAACATTTTTCTTAGGCCTAAACCCAATGGCAAACACAGACTAATTTTAGATCCGTCAGAACTGAATTCTTCAGTAGTCAATAGACATTTCAAAATGACAAGCCTACAGACAGCCATAGACATAGTGCAGAAAGACGCCTTTTTAGGTTCTTTAGATCTTTCTGATGCTTATTACAGTGTACTGGTATCAGATACCAACAAAAAAATGCTTAGGTTCAAATGGGGGGGGGCGTTATATTAATATTCATGCCTGCCGAATGGACTAGCACAAGCACCAAGAACTTTCACTAAAGTTCTAAAACCAGCCTTCGCAGAATTGTAAAAACAAGGCCATTCCTGTTTTGGGTACATAGATGATACTTTCATCATGGGAGATACAGCACAACAATGTGCTGACATCATAGCCAAACTACAGTCTCTGTTGGTAAGCCTAGGGTTCAAAATTCACCCAAACAAAACTGTAGTCACACCAACCAAAAAGCTCACCTTCCAAGGGTATGTCATAGACACCACCACTATGACAGTTAAACCTACTGAAGAAAAGGTCAAAAAGTTTAAAGACCTAGCACAACAACTCTTGAATAAAAAGAAGGTTGTAATTTAGAGAGGTAGCAAGACTAGTGGGTCTAATAGTAGACTACTCTAAAGGCCTAGATTATAGGGAAGCCCATTATAGACGTCTTGAGTCAGACAAGACTAGAGCTCTAGCCAGAAAAAGAGGTAACTTTGAGGCAAAGATGGAAATCTCCTGGGGCAAGAAGACATCTTCTGGTGGTTAGAAAGATTAGACACAGGGTGTAGAAAAATCAGACTATAAAAGCCTGTGACTACAATCATAACTAACTCCTCAGACAATAGATGGGGAGCGGTGTGTGGGGAAGATAGGACAAGGGGCCTATGGTCACTCAAAGAGAGGGAAAACCACACTAACATTAAAGAAAGTATGGCAGTACTGCTTGGCCTACAAATATATGCCAAAGAATACCGTAGTAAGACGATCATGTGTTTATCTGATAATTCTACAGCAGTAGCTTATGTAAATCACAAAGGAGGATAAAAAAACAGCCTTGTGGTGACATAAAAACCATATGGGAATTCTGCGAGTGCAGAGACCTTTGGGTAAATGCAGCCCACATTCCAGGGAAAGAGAATGAGGAAGCAGACAGGGAGTCCAGAACTGCAGGGCACACTGAGTGGGAATTACCTGACTCAGCCTATGAACAGATTCAAATGAAATGGGGACATCACAGTATTGAACTATTTACCTCAAGACTAGCATTCAAACTAGAAAACTATTACAGCTGGCTACCTGACCCAGGGGCAGCTGACACAGATGCACTGTCTTTACCGTGGCCTAATGACTATTATGAACCTGAGAGTCGTACAGAAGGCCCTAGCAGAGGGCGTGGAGGGAACAATTGTGATGCCCAACTTGTGACCAGTGAGTGGCATCTCTGGATAGCAGTTTATTAAACATAAAATTTTCAATCCATATTTTCTCCCATCTCTCTATGATATTACTACTATATAAAGAGAGGCAGGATTTGGTCGTTGATGTTATGACCCCCTCCCCTATTTGGTAATGTGCTATGAGATACACCATTACACATAACTAAAATATTTTATGATATACACCATTACACATAACTAAAATGTTTTATGATATACACCATTACACATAACTATGATAAGTATTTTATCTTTTAGGTTTATTTTCATTCTCTATGTTGTTAATTTGGATGTTATTCTAGTTTTAACATAATTTTCCACCAGTAGGCCTAATTCAACAAGGATACTTGACTGTTGAAATATGTCCTTGAAAATGATGATCTCCCATTGTTTTGATTGTTTTATCATCACAGCTTTACCTTGGAAAAAGTAGTATGATCATCACACTACATTATATCTTTCCAAACTAAAAGAGAATATGATTAGCCTTACTTGAACTTTGCTTTGAGTTCCTGCCATTGTTCTTGACTAACATTGTCCCTGGAGGTCTGCCTGTGCACTGTTCCCAGCAGCTTACCAAGGTGGACTGCTTCCTCTAGATTTATGTCCTTCTTTGTGTAAACCTGGTCAAACAACATCTCCCAATCACCAAGGTCCTTCATTGCAACTGTAACAGAGACAGGGATGAAAGTCTTCAGGGAATTCCCTGATTTCAGGGATTTTGAAGTTCCAGGGCCCTATACATTCATATAGAAACCCATGTTTTTTGGGGCGAATATTGGACCATTTCAGGGATTTTTGTGCTCCGTGACTTTCATCCCTGCAGAGATTAAAAGATTACCATTAAGACTTTGGAACTTAGAAGTATTTGCTCACTGAAACAAACCAATGTGTTTCCATTTTATGTCTTTGGGTCATAGTTAAGGGATTTCATACTTTTGTTAAATACAACAAAACTATGTAACATGCAGTGGTGGAGGAGCAACCCAACACGTGTGGAGGATGAGCTTTGGAAATTTGGGTTATTTTCAGTATAAGCTATAGCACCAATTTCGAAAAGTGTGGGGGGATGCATCCGCCAAGGTGGGCACTAGGTGATATTATTGGCTATTCCCAAACAGGAGGGGCTGGATACATACATGTGTGCATGCAGTTGGGTGGGGTATACTTACTTATGTTGTGAGTTGTATCCAGACAGTAGGGTGTGGGTACACTGCCATGTTGGATAGACTCCATCAGTAACAGAGAGTTATACTCCAACTGCTGACGTTTTAAAGGCATCTTTGTTTGAGGTTCACCCTGAAGGATCAATAACATATTTAACCACTGCCACACTGCCATAATGAATGGTTGGAATACAAAATTTCTCATGAAAACTCAATTTGTAGTAGGTCCATTGTGAATGTTATGGCAGACTTCACTCATAACTCATTTACTGATAAGGAAGTGCAGCACAGCAATTAGAGTAAAATATCCTGTCTGAAAAAAAATCTGACAATGGAAGGATTGCTTATGGTGTCTGGGTAAATTGTGAAGTTTTTGCCAATAAGAGTTAATTTGAAAAACCACCTGTCATATATATGTAATGGCTCGTATTCTTATGTATATAAGGATGGCTCTTTGGCTCGCTTAGTAGCTATAGAAACCAACACGACACAAGTAGTTCGGGTTGGGCAAAGCCCTCAAAACTTCCACCTCTCGGATGGCCTTTATTCTGATACAACTGGAAGGTAGGGTAGCGCAACTTGACAAGTCAGTCACCTTCTGCCAATCGCCCGGCTCCTTAGTAGGAGCTGGACGCGAGGCATGGTGCTGCCCCCTCTTGTACCAAACGGGTATTGCAAAACGACGCCTGGTTGGCATAGAGGGAACGACCAACACACAAACATGTCTCTCGGATGATCTGCACTAGTATATATATAATGATGCCGGCCCCTACATACGTACCTTCTAATATAATAACATAAAGAGTATGGTTCATACCTTAAAGTGGCTCTGTGAGTATTTGATAATCAAAGACTGATTTCCATCCCTTGACTTTACTCTAAAAACGTGATTGACGATTCCATCTGGAATAAGGTCAATCTGAACACCCTCAAGATCATCGTATATGAACTGTAATAGAGATCATGGTCATTTATGTGATTATTTCTTTTTCTTGTTTTTTTTTCTAATGAAATGAGTGTTCTGGGGCTATGCTATCTAAAATTTCTTCCCATACCCCTTGAAAGAGTTTTCAAAATTTATATCATATATTGTAAAGTATCTTAACCTAATGTTTCAATTTGATCTTGTTTGTCGTCAGTATGACAATAGAGTCATCATACTGATGACTTAGGTCGTCAGGATGACGACCTTAATTCGTCATTTTGATCACCTAACATTGTAGATTAAGGTATTGTCAATCTGAGGACCTAAAGTCGTCACCACTGACGAGTTTCGAATCTTCGAGGTTTTCAGTATAGAGCTGCCATAGTTTAGGACCAATCAGTTATCGAGTGGTGAAATGAATCAACTTCATGCTGTAACACAATACTAGATTGATCAGCTAAACAGCTTATTGAGCACCCATACTGAGTCATATGTAATATAGGTAAATCACACTTTCAATCTTCCTTTATATAGAATAGTGTCTGTACCAACCTGTAAAGCAGGGACTGTCGGGTTGTCCCGGACAAAACTTGTGATAAGATGTCTGTAGTTCATCTCACCTCCACTACCTGCCATTGTGTGTAGGCCTATCTAATGATCTAATATCTTGTATTACTGTAATAAGAAGACAGTAGTATGTAACACTGAAGATAAGAGATGTGAATAGATATGTTTGGCTGCTGTGTCACCTGAATGATTAGGTGCAAATGAATACATCCCTTACTAAGAACACCAGGGAACAGTACTATAGCCATGGGTGCATTGTCCTTTTAAATACATGTGGTATACAAGACACACTTATACTCTATTGCATCACCAGAACAGGATCTTACCTAGATCCTCTTACCGTTATACATAAAACACGATTCTTTTAGTAGTTATTTCATCCACTGGGTGCATCTATCAACAGTGGTTTAATGTAATATTACCTTACCTCTGAAATAGGACTGAATGCCTTAACCATTCAGGATACATATACAGGGTTATGATAATTCAGTGTTGTTGCTATAATCTACTATTCGTGCAGTGTTAGCATATGCTAGATATCACAGTCCACCAAGTTCAATGTGGTTTAGCATTGTAGGTCAGTGTGACCGACCTCTGACACTGTCCTTTTGATAGAGAAGCTGTGAGTAGTCAGTGATGAAACTTAAGTTATAATATGGTACTTATGTTATATGTGAGATGCCTCTTATACACAGGGGTTTACATTAGCATTTATCGTTGGAATAAGGATCCCACATACCAAAAAAAAAGTTTCAATTTAATAAGATACTATATTTGTAGGTACACATAAGTTTGTATGAACAAGTTATGGTGCCATCACATGTGCTAAAAAGTGAGAATGACTAACCAGGGTAGCATTTTCCTCAGGCCAAAATAATTGGAGCATGACAGGTGCATGATAACTATAACATTCAGATGTACTGTCATTTGCTACACGTATAGCAGGAATATCTGTGCCAGACTACATGGATCTATATAAAACCATACCTCAAACTCAAATGGTAAGAAATTTAAGAATATCTCTCATGCTGGCCCTAGGGGCTTCTTAGCTTACCATGGGCCAGATATATACCCTGGTGGATATAGTGTTGAATTGTAGAGGTTCTGTAGTATGCAATGAAGGAAAATCCATGTATAATGTATTAGAGGAAGTAAAATACTTGGAGTAATACTAAGGAGTAAAATAGACTTGCACTTGGTGCCTCTATCTCACATTTATCTTCATAAATAAGAATGTGCCCAAGGATACTCTTGGTGTGACAGTGTCTTCATGGGTTCCTACCATTCAGGCTAAAATCACAAAGTGCTCATGTTCATGTTTTCTTGATCTCATTTCAGTAATAAAAGCAACAACAGATCAGATTTGACCACATAATATCATATTCAGTTGACAATACTTCACAACCGTATCAAGGCTAGAACGATATATTTCCATCAAAGAAAATCACTAATTTTGATGCTCATTTAGATCAAGGATCTTAATGAGCTCATATATGTTCTCTCTCATCTATGCAAGGATATGTGACACAAAACAATTTCGATCAGGATTCTGACAAATTAGGAGAAACTAATGACTATGAAACACTCACTGACAGTAATAACCCTATTTATACTTTTTCATCCGGGTGACCTTCTGAAGTCAAGTTTTACCTTGTACCAGCATGTGACCAATGTGAGTCACTACTTTTTCACAGTAGACCTTGGACGAACAAAGTATGTGACATTGTCCTATGACATCACCTTTAGTGAAGAATCTTGTTGTCCAGTCCTAGCTTTTGGACCACATGGCATCAAAAACTATCTTGTAAGTGAGGGCGATTGCCTTGGACAGGATTTCCCAAACCTAGCGCTATTAAGTGGTTTGCACATGCCAATGCCTGATAGCATTTACCAATCAAAATGCAAGAAGATTGATGGTAAATACGTTTGTAAAGGTATTTTGAGGTTCTATAAGCCCATTCCCATAGCGTGGGCAGGAAATCTCAATTATGACTGCAGAAGGAAAAAGGACCTAGATATTTGGTTGAATTTGACATTTCACATTGGCAAACCTCAAGCCTGTGAAGACCTTCAGTCTAGGGTATGTGGGGATATGTTTGGTTATAATATGACCATATTTCCAAACCTGGCTAACCATCAGTCGCAAAAACAGACATTATGGTTAGTTGACCAACTACTTGTAACCTTCATCAGGGCAAGTGCTCGGAACAGAGATGGCATCTGTCACCAGCACTTTGCAAAAGTTGCCTGCTTTATTTTGTTCCCTAATTGTCAAAATGGTCTACCCTACACGCCTTGTAGACAGATGTGCACTGAAGTGATGGAAGGCTGCTTGGATATAATAAAGGCACTTAGGCAGCCAGTCCTATGTCAAATTGTTCCTGATTCAATGGATCCAAATGTATGCTTCTATGAACCAGTGATTTGCAACAAACCTCATGATATTGATTTTGGGACAGTCTCATATGAAGGACAGAAGCCATTCAACCTATCCAGATATGTATGTAATTTAGGATACAGACTCGAAGGGGAGACAGAACGAGTCTGTCTATATTCAGGAAGATGGAATGGGTCTGCTCCAATATGTGTGGAAATTGTTGAGAGGAAACTAACCATCACTTTTGTATCAACTATCACAGCTCTGATCATACTCCTCTCAGTCACTGTTGTTTGTGTTTGGAAAAGGGGAGACATAAAAACCCTCATCTGGGATATCATGAATAGAGAGAATTATGAAGTAAATAAAGAAAGGAAAAGGAAACTTTTTGTAAGTTATAGCACCATAGATGCAGACATGGTGGATATCTTCCTCCCTGAACTGAAAAGAGAGATCCCAACATTGGCGATAATCACCTTCCAGGAAAACTTCCATGGAGGTAATAGCATCATTGACAGTATCCATGATGGTGTGTGGAAAAGTGACGCCATGCTTTCCATCCTCACTGAGAATTATGTTGAGAGTGAATGGTGCCAGTATGAGTTTACTCAAGCCAAAACTAGAGCTGCAACTGACCCTAAGTTTAAATGCATTATCATTCTCCAAAGAAATGACAATGTAGATTTTCTTGAAAATCTCCCTCATTCATTTCGCGATTATGCTAAGTCTAGGATCTACTTGACCTATGGTGAGGCCCTCTTCTGGAGAAAGTTAAGACGCACACTTGATGGACTTTTTGCAAAATACAACCTTGATTGAATTGCACAAAATCTGTATGCATGGCATATTATATGGGGTAACGCTTCAGCCTGTTACAGTTTCTATTAATTAGGAACATGAATCATCCATGTTGGATAGACTTTAGGATGCTTCTACCCCCAATCTGCTAGATCACATCAGCCTTTAATTGTGACATTATATTCAAATCTTTACATATCATACATTGGTGTGATCGTATCTAATTCCTTCATTAGTTTCTTTCAATTATTTGGCATTTCAGTAGCCATAAGATGTAATAGCATGGCACAGCTGTTCTATTGCTGTCAATATGTCTGTGTGTGTAATAAAAGAAATGGTTGACATCATGTAAACTGTGTTGAGATCTTTTTATTCAGTTTTTGGCATAGGTGGGGTATACCATGGGCAAGCCCTCTATGGGAAAAATAAGAAACACACACAATCACTCACAGAGATAAACCTGCAGTTATGAAGTATTTGGAAATTGAAAAGGGAGTGAGTTCAATGGAAGTGTCATACTAGTGATTGGCATGATCAAGTTGTCATATGAGAAATATCATAAGACTAGTGGTATATAGTGTAATTATCTCAAGGCTCTTATAAATAGTGTTATTTCCAGTTGTCACTGGTTTATTCAGCTTTAGGCAACATGTAAGAAATATCAATCATACAGTAGTTAGTATGTAGGTAATTTGTACATACAGTAAACATACAGTAATTTATAAAGTACAATGTTCAGTTCCACTCCACCTGTGAGGTATTAATAATACAGTGTCCAGCATACTTCTAGGTGGGTTCCCACACCTAGCTCCTGACCTGCTGCTTAGAGGAATAATGTAATAATGGATAACTTTACCCTCTGGTGGAAGTCTTGAAGAAGATAGCCTCTGGCCACTAATGGTAGGAAACCAATGCCTGTCTAGCATAGTTTCACCATAGTGCAGTGGTGTAGCAGGTAGCAGGAGATGACTGGAGATGTTACCTCTAGAGCGGTTCTTGGTGATGTGTCTTCCTGGAGGTGCAGACAGGCTATTTGTAGCAAATCTTGGAAAAGCACCTCCAGACTGACTGGAGCCAGCAGCATCTGCCTAACTCTACAATTGTTTGAGGGGACCCTTTCAAGTGTCACAGGGGGACAAAGGACCCCCATGGACGCCGCTATGGCCCCCATTGTCTTGGTCGGTTCTGCATCTTCAGACCCTCATAACTCGGTCGTTTATGCTTGTATAACCGCCATTTTGGGCATGCGCGGAGTTGAATATGCCAAGTTTATAATGCCCGCTGGATAGGCGCGTAACTCCCGCCGGTTTGTCTGTAGCTCACTCGGAGGTCGATTCAGTCTCCATGGCGTAACTTCCTTAATACTGGGAGTTCCGCCTTGATCTTGGGCTCATTCTGACCGTCTAATTATGGGCTTTCCATAGAATTTTTGATATTTGACCTAGGTCGCTCAGGAGCGACGCTAGAGCGACCGGAAGGTTATGGCGTCGTGCTTATGTAACCCATTGTTCAGTCCTTAGAGTGCTCAGACACTCATGACGGCGTCAGCGGTGCTCAGGCACCCGTGACGGCCGGTTGCATTCACTTATAAGTTATTAATTTGTGCATTGAACCATGAGGTCGCACACTGAGACCCTTATTCTTATTATATTGTGCAGTGAACCATTAGGTCGGACCTTTTGATGTCATAAACTCAGTCTAACTGACTGTGGCTGGTGTGCAGTGGGGCATGAACGCTCTTATACAAAGTTTGAGCGCTCTTATAGCTCTTAGAACCAACCTATGTATTAATTTCATAGATATCCTTTGATTAATACAAAATATGTTACAATTTATGGAATAATAAAATGGTATATCATAGAATACTCCCTCTCCCCCGAAAGAATGCGAAACTCCGTCATTTCGCCGAGGGAATGTACAATTTATGCAATTTTTACCTTATTTTGGAGTTATATACTGTTTTGTAAGAGGATTTGAAGTGATGGGGAGTGCTTCAAATGCAATTTTTGTGGTAGAGCTTTGTCAGTATAAACAATTTTCTCCTGGGTATAAGTACATTTCCGAGTTTCTGTATCTTACCATACCATAGCTTATTTGCTTATGTAACATCAATTTTGGGTACAATTTTCCATTTTTATGTACAACATACAATTTGGCAAATAGTGTGCAATTTTGGCATTTAATATTCAATTTAGCGTGCAAATTGAACATAAATGACAATTTCAGTGTGCAAATTTACAATTTCGCGTGTAATTACGTTCAATTGACAATTTCAGTATGCAAATATATAATTTTTGCGTACATTTGGCAATTTAAGTGTGCAAATATATAATTTTCGCGTATATTTGGCAATTTTAGTGTGCAAATATATAATTTCGCGTGCATTTGGCAATTTTAGTATGCCAATGTATAATTTTGCGTTCAATTGATAGTTTCTGTATGTACAAATATAATTTTGCGTACAGCTTGGATACACATAGAAATGTTGATTTTCTAAAAATCTGACTTCAGTGTATGAATTGGGTACAGACATACAGTATAATGTGCAACATATAATTCAAATGTAAATTGGATACAACTTACAATCTAGTGTGCAAACATACAATTTTAGTGTGCAAATTGGGTACGAGCGTACAATCTGGTGTGCAAACATACAATTTTAGTGTGCAAATTGGGTACAAGCGTACAATCTGGTGTGCAAATATACAATTTTAGTGTGCAAATTGGGTACGAGCGTACAATCTGGTGTGCAAACATACAATTTTTGTGTGCAAATTGGGTACAAACGTACAATCTAGATTACACTATTCAATTTATGGGATTTGAGACAAATTTTTCCGAGGGCCGGAAAAACAAAGTACTTCATGTACAATAGGCTTGTTTGTCTCTGAGTTACTCATTGATTTTGCTATATGGGTGTATTAATTGGCAATTTCGGCAGTGGGCCGCTGCTTAATTGACTATTCCCCTAGCCTTTTGAGTATGTGTCCCTGAAAGAGATTTATTTGGTGAGTATCTTAAGTAAACATGTTTTATGTCAACCATTTTCTCAACAAAAAAAAATTTTTTTTTTTTTTTTTCATTCATTTCTTCCAACAATTTTCTTGGATGCCTAAAGTGTGTTACTTTAAGTAAACCTTTGGCATAGTATACAAGTGCTAGTGGGTACAAAAACTGTCTTAGTTATCTACCTGCATTCATGTATATTAACGTTAGATTTGTACAATTTTACAATTTGTAATTTGCAATTTCGCAATTTTGCGCGTATATGTGCGCATTAATCATTGATTTTTGTGAGAGTACCATAGATTTTCATATTATACATCAACAAGTGGCTGTGTATATAATTTTTTTTTCTAATACTTTGATAATTTCATTGACAGTGGAGGTGTGTCAGGAGTGAGATGTGAGTCTCCTCCCTGGTGTGCTCATGCAGTGGTGGCACTTGAGGTGTTAGGTGCCAGATTTTGGCATGTGTCTGTGGCAGTGCCTAGCTTGGTGTCAGTGGACAGTTCAGGGTGGGGGGGGGTGTGTGTGTCCATTTAAGGAGTGTGTGGCTGGTATTGGAGCATCAGTTCCTCTCTGGAAGTCACTGCTGTAGTACCATGGCCCACCTACAAGCTCTCTTTGCTCTGCCTGTCCCCCAGGTGATGGAGGTGGGGAGTCCAGCTAGGGCCCTGGTTGAGTCTAACCAGACCATCCATTATGGGTACATAGTGAGTAATTTCAAGGAGATCATTGAGCATGGTGATGTGATGGTCTGTAATTACTCCTGCCATTATTTCCTGGGCTCAGCCTTGCGTCGGGGGGCCACTGTGGCCCTTCTGACTAGGGCCTTGAGCAATATGGGTTTCTGGCCCATGGATTATAACCTAGGGCCGCGGGAGCGAGTGCTATGGGATTATTTGTTGGCGGCATCCCTCCTCGATCTTGCGGCATCCGGGAATCCATCCACGGCTGCCGAGTATGGACTGGGGATGCTGGAGGCCCGGCTCGCTGAGTGGGAGCAGGATCACGGCCATATGTATGGCTCGGACTCGGCCCCGGACTCTCCCATTGATGTTGAACCCGAGGATCTGTGGTAGGATCCCGACTGACTGAAACCTAGGGTGTAAAAACCCGCCATCCCAAAGGCCCTTTTCAGGGCCGGCAAATTGTCCGAAAAGTTCTGAATACTGTCTCTGATGTGTTGTCTCCTGGTGGTGGACTGGGGGCAGCCTAGGCTGTGGGCAGTCTAGGCTGTTTCCACAGTCACCGGGGAGGGCTGGTGGTTTAGAAAATTAGCAATAGTCTGCATGTTTGACCTTGCGGTCTCCTCCTGTTGTTCGTCAATAATTATATCTGTTGTATTTTCCAGTGCTGTCATGGTCACCGGGCTGGTGCCACAATCATTCTGGAGAAGCATGGAGTAGTACAGTCCTTTGTTTTTAAGGGCTGGTATAGTACTGAACCTAGTGCGCCAAGGTAGGTGTATCACCTGAGGGAGGTGATAAGCAAATTCTCCTCTCTGTGTTGTTATAACTGCTGGTCCATTCCAGGTAAATATAGCCTTAGGTAGTGGGAAGGTTTTAACCACTATATCCTTATAGGTAGGGGCAGCTGCTGATTTAATCTCATCAAATTCATGTGGTATTGGCCTCAAGGGTAGCGCGAAGTTTGAGTCTCCACAATATATTTTAAAATATATTGTGGGGTTTGTGCGCTTGGCCACATTTTTCTTGCCACAGTGTGTCTGTGCAAATTTCTTAAGGTATTTCATTATTCTGTAGGCTGAGTAGATGGTCAGGGTGAATAATATAGCAATTATCAGGGTGTGGGTTTCCTGAATTGTGAGGAAAGGGGTGTGGGTTTCCTCTGTAGGGGTTAGTTTGGTAGGATTCTTCTCTGGGAGCAATTTGTGTAGGGGCAGCTCGGTGACTAGTCTGAATGCTTTGGCTGTAGGCAGGTAGGCTACAGTTCCTCCTAGTCTGTACAGTTTGAGTAGTATGTATACTATAAAAATGTGAGCTGATATCCCTAGGATGAGTGCTAAGCTTTGGAAGATTGGATGCTCTGTAACTCGACGTAGGTATGATTCCTCGTAGCGCGTTTCCATTTCCTTATTAAGGTTGGAGGCATCTTTTAATACTGTTTTAGCAAAGGGCTCTAAATTTAGTTGAGTAATATCATCCATGATTGGATTTTCCTGTAGTTTTTCTAAGGTTCTAGAAAGGTTTACTACTGGGAAATTTGGAAGATTCTCTCTTTCATCTGGTTTGGTTTCAGAAATTTTGTTAAGTGCTGCCATGAATGGTAAATTAATTGTCTTGAGAATGTAATGAAATGATAAGGTTGAGTTACAGGGCAACCTTGTGTTTGGAAGAGAAAATTCTCCTACACTGATCGTGCACCCACAGGGTACACCAATGATTGAGTAGGACTGGGCCTTCCGAGTTTCAGACGTTTTACCATGGCAGTTGATAAAGTAATGGGGTTCATTAGTAGTGACCAGATACTCATCTTCAGAAATGGAAATAGCGTGGGTGGTAGGTGCTTGCAGTGGTGAAACTGTAAACTTGCAATGTTCCTTAATCTGTTGAGCCTGGTTAGTAAAAATGGCTACAGGGCATGTAGGCCTGTGTTTATAGATTCTACCATTTACATCTCTGCATACCTTTACTGTAGTACCTTCACATGCCTGCATATCTGCTGAGTCCAATTCGATAAATAATGATTCATCGTAAGATACTGCTAGAAACTCAGTTGTGGTTTGTAGTTTGGTGACTCCTCTGGTGGGGGTCTCCTGTGTGTCTATAGGCATGGGTGATGTAATCATTTGGTACAGTTTGAAGGTTGAGGTGGTAGATTGAATTATAATGTCCAGATGAATATATATATGGTGAGCTGAGTAAGTATATGAAGTCAGCTTCTGTGAATAATAGAAATCTAAGTCATTAATTGCGACTTGTGCTCCAGGGTGTGTAATCCTAAGTTTGTTATTAATGTCAATTAGGTATCTAGCAAGGTCTGAGGGTGGTACTATATCAGGGGTTAGGATCCCTGATGATAGCATCCTCAGGGCTGCATTTGTCCTTTGCAGTGATTGAACTGTATTCATTCTTGCTGCTATGATAATTAGTGCATCATTTAATACTTGCATTTTCTCCCTTTGAGTTTTCTCGTGCCTTGAATATGAGTCAAGTGACCTGGACATGTTAGAGGCCCACAGGTTGACCGTGTCACCTATGGTGTTGATTGTGCTGTCCAGTACCTTCTTGTCTTGGATGTATGCTTTAACAAACTTATCTTGTCTGTCTGTGATCTTTTCAATGAGACTAGCTGCTTCCTGATCTTGTTTAGCAAATTTTCTTAGTATTTCATCTATGTTCTTGAGCTGTCCCATTACTTGGTTTACATCTTCTACTGTGGCTAGACCTAGCACACCGCGAAACAGGGGTGCTAGAAAACCCAGTATGGCCTCTCTTTTGGCCTTGTCCAATGTGTTTATGGGGTTGGATAAGAACAATTTGATGGAGGCTAGTGTTTCATTTATCTCCTTGTCTGCAATTTCCAGCAAGGTGTCTAGCTCCTTAGCTTGTTGGATAATTTGGCCAGAGGTATGATCTTGTAGAGTAGGAGTGGTCAAATGGAGTATTCTATCCTTTATGGATCCTTGGGTAACGGGTGCCCGAGGTATCTTGTAGGGAATAGCTAACAACAGTGTTGTGGTTGTATGTCCATTGACCAATGGTTGAGGGCTAGGTTTGAATACTACTCCTATGTTTTGTCTCACCACAGGTGTATAACCTGCAGTAAGTGGTTCAATAGTATATAATAACAGCATAGTTAGCAGTATGGGTGAAACTCTCAGTGTCCCCATGGTGCTTGTGTAAAGCAAGTTTGCTGTTTAAAGTCTTGTCAAATTTGTAGTGATTTGGTGCTGGTAAAGTCTAAGTGTATGGTGTAACACTTTAAATGAAGTGGTTCAAACTGTACCTTTGCAAGATTGAGCTGTCTTGGCAATATGTCCGGTGAGTCTATAGAGGTTGACCAGTAAATGGTAGGGTCAGGTTGAAGGTGAAGTAGGTGTGTTCTTTATCCTAGTGCAGTCTCTCCTAATGGAGAAGTGGGCTGGCTAATTCCCAAGTGGGGTCCTGTAGACTTGTGTTCCAGACTGCAGCTGGATGAAGACTGATGGTGGGCTATGGTCCACAGTGCTTCTTATGTAGCCTACCCTACCCACATCCATTGTGGGCCTGGTATTGTTTCTCTGGAGACAATGCATTAATCTCCAGTGTCTGCTAACTGTGGGGTCTATTGTGTAGTCTGTGTACTGGTAATTAGCTCCTCCTGTCATCCAGGACAGCCATTCATGACCGTCTAGACAGTTGTCTGAGGGTAGCTTATAAGGTCAATTGATCTCTATAGACTGCTGTGTTGGCATAGCGCGCTCTTTCATGTGGGGATTAGGCTTTAGACACTCCATTGTGTTACCCTTACTCTTCTTAGACTTCATGTCTGCTTTACTTGGGGGGTCCCAGTCTTTGACCCTTTCAGAGGCAATAACCTACTGATATATTTACAAATTTGATTGGCTTTATATACATAGTAATTCATTATCAGTCACACATGTCTTATGTGTGGATGAAGAGAATTTGTAATACATTTTGAAAATCTTATGACCTTTGGTATCTCAATCTTGTTTCTAATTTCTTGAAACTGCACCACACCTAGATGTCTTTCTTAGTATGTGGTGTGCAGGCCTAGGCTTGATAGGGCCTATGCCTGTGGTTTCTCTTGTAAGGGTGATATCATTTTTGTTCCTTACAATTTTGCTGTAGTATTTGGCCTCATGTGGAATAAGCCTGTGTGCAAATTCATTGTTTCTGACAGCCACAACCTTTTTCAGTCTGTCTATGTGCACTGGTCTGGCCACCAATAGATTGGTGTCCAAGTTTTTGAGTTTGGCACTTGTCAAACTAGGTCTATCTACTACAACATATGGTCCCATAAAAAGGGGTTGAAGTTTCTTACACTCTGTGTTGGTCAGGATTCTTGGTATGTTAAGGTACACCATGTCGGTGACCTTGATTTCCTGTGGTGTAAGTCTCTTATCATATCTATCCTTCCTTTCCTTTTGTAGCTTGGCGACCCTTTCTATAGCTTTCCTCCTAGAGGTATCTTGATTTGTTATCATGTTAGCTACATGGTCTGCTACTGTGGATATGTCTTCCTGTATTCCCAGCCCTAAGTCCATTGGGGTGGCTGGGTTTCTCCCATGGAGTAGGAAGAAAGGGGTGAATCCTGTGGTTTGGGATTCAGTGTTGTTTAATGCAAAGGTTATGGGTTCAATAAATGAATCCCAATTGTTTTGGTGCTTTGAGCAGAATGCTCTGAGTGCTGTGCCTATGCTAGCATTGAATCTCTCTACAAGCCCATTTGATTGTGGCCTGTATGGTGAGGAGAATTTATGTTTGATCTTGAGGTGTTTAGTTAACTTTGTGAACTTTGCACCTGTATAACATGTCCCATTGTCTGTTTGAAGAGTGGCTGGTGTTCCATGATGACAAATTATATTCTTGTAGAACTCTGCTGCTGTTGTTTCAGCTTTTAAGTCAGTAGTAGCCCAAGCTGTTGCATATCTGGTAGCATAATCTATGCAGACCTGTATATGTTTGTTTCCCCTGGCAGTTGTGGGAAGTGGTCCCACCGCGTCTAGGTTTAGGAACTTCATTGGTGAAGTCATGTACTCTCTCACTGTCATTGGTGTTTTGTGTGAGTGTACTTGCCTTTTTGCTGTGAGGCATGTGTGGCAGGTGGAAACATATTTTGTTGTGTCTGCTAGCATAGACTTCCAATATACCCTAGGTCGGAGTGCTGACAGCATCCTACTTGAACCAAGATGGCCGCCGGTAGGTGAGTCATGGAAATACTGTAGTGTACTTGTTACCCATTGCTGTGGTATAACAATTTGAAGTGGTACAGTATTGGTTTTTCTCCAATTTATGGGGCATATATGGACTAATGTACCGTTTACCAAGGTGTATGTCTGGCCTTGGTTGATGATTCTATTTCCTTGTGCTTTTGGTGCAGGCAAGGTTCCATCCTCAAGATATTGTATGAGGGGCAATAGGTCCTTGTCTTTCCTTTGTTCCAAGCCAAGGTTTGTACCTGAGATGGATGTGTCGGGAATCTGATCCAGTAGTTGATTTATATCTAGCACATGTTGTTTTATTCTGTCTCTTTCTTTTTCTTTTTCATCGACTATTGGCCTATCTTGTGCCTTTTGTTGGGGTGTGTCACTCTTGTTTTGGTGTGTAGGCTCCTTTGGAGGGCCTATTCTCGCCTTGATGGGAGTGGCAACCTTTTTCTTTAAAGGCACAATTTGCTTTTTGTCAATCTTCTTTGTCTCAGAGTTCTTTGATTTAGTAGATGCAGTGTCTTTTGTGACATTTTTCCTGGCAGGTGGGGTTTTGATAGGTTTGTTTCCTGTGACCTTTTTCTCATTTAGAATAGTTTGTGATTGTGTGGGGGGTTTTGGTGTGCCCTCCTGAATCATTTCTCTAGTCTTTGAGCGTGTGGTCATAGGACACAAGTGGTTTGATGTTTCCTCTCCCTGCATAGGTTCAAAGAATCTGACTGATTTAGAAGTTGCTTGAGTAATAGCATATATCGTGTCTTCTGGATCTTCATCATCTGAGTCAGGTGGGGTGAAGGGTGGCTCCTTAGGAGTTGCCTTCACTATCTGATTGAGTGATGAGAATTCAATAGGCTCGAAGTCATTATCTGGAAAGAGTTGTGAGTATTCTCTCTCACAGTGGCAAAACACATAGTGTGTAGATTGCTTCAAGATACCCCTAATGGGTGTCTCTGGCCTTTCAATGGTGTTGGGTGGATCATCCCTTTTGAATGGTACTTTCTTTGTTACTTTTGCAAACTTGGTTCTACTGGCTGCTCTAACTCTCCTTGGTGGGGGTGGAGGGTTAGTCATGGGTCCAGAGTCTGGGTATTCTCTTCTAGACATAGCATCTGGTGGTGTGTTATCATCACCTTTCACGTGTTGGATGGTGAATGAAAATTGTTGTATGTCTAGAGCCCATCTGGCCCATCTATGTGTGAGTCCTGTATTGGTTAGCAGTGGGATTAGGGCTGCATGGTCTGTGTATAATTGGAAGTGTCTAGTCTCTAGATAGTGTCTGAAGTGTAATACTCCATACACTACTCCCAGTAGTTCTCTCTCTGTGGTATTGTAATTTCTCTCATGTTTTGAGAGGGTTCTACCTGCAAAGGCTACTGGTCTGAGCACTCCTTCATTATCTCTCTGTGAGAGTACAGCTCCTAAACTCACATTGGAAGCATCAGTTGCCAAACTGAACTCTTTCTCATAGTTTGGATATCTGAGAAGAGCATTGGTACAGAGGGCATGCTTTAATGTTTTGAAAGCATTATCTGCCTCTTCTGTCCAGACAAATGCTTTGAGATGTGTCTGTAGATCATATAATGGTCTAGCAATTTGGGCATAACCTTTGATAAACTTTTTGAAGTATTGGCATAGGCCTGTGAAGGATCTGACATTTTTGACTGATTTTGGTGTTGGGAAGGTTTTGATTGACTCCACCTTTGTGGGAGATGGTTGCAGTCCCATGGGTGTGACTCTCATTCCCAAGAAGTCTATTCTGTCTATGAAGTATTCACATTTTGATTTCTTCAGTTTGAGTTTACCAACTCTTAGGCTGTTGAACACGTCTTCCAGGTCATGGAAGTGTTGTTCGATTGATGGTGATAATACCAATATGTCATCTAGGTATGGTAGGGCACATTTGTACTTGAGTTTGTTCAGAATTAATGTGACTAGATGGCAGAATCCCGCCGGTGCCGTCGCTAAACCCATCGGCATCCTTTCATAGACATATTTTTTGTCATTTGCTATGAATGCGGTTTTATGCTGATCCTCCTGTCTTATAGGAATTTGAAAAAATCCCTGTTGGGCATCTAGCTTACTGAATACTCTTGGTCTGAGTGACCCTATCATGTCTAGAGTGTCATCGGCCCGCGGTGTAGATAAGGCTTGATTTATCGTGTTCTGGTTCAAATAACGAAAATCTGTGACGAGCCGATGGCCTCCCGATGATTTTTGTACTAAAAAGGATCTGGAGGCCCAGGGGCCCTCGGCACATTCTCTCAGAATGCCCTGTTGTACTAGCCTTTCACACTCTTCCCCTATTGCGGCCTGTTTTTCTGGTGTTTGTCTATATGGTAGGAAATGACATGGTACTGCCTCAGGTTTTACATGTATTGAGTGTGTATACAGGTGTGTGGCACCAATGTCTCCATCTTTTCCTACGAATACATCATCATACTTGGTCAGCAGTGATTTTAATCTATCATGCTGATCTTTGGATGTGAGCACAGATTTTGGTGGAACATTCTCTTCCAATTCTGGCTCGAGGTCATGTGCCTCACTATGTATAGCAGCTATTTCAGAGAGTCTGATTGAGTTGGGTTCAGGGTCAGCATATGTGGACTCACAGTCTGAGTCTGTGTCACTGAATTGAGTTACATCCTCAGGCCGTATGGCTGAGATGGATTGATCAGTGTGTGGGGTTGTGTCTGACACCTGTTGAGGTTTTTCTAAATCAGATTCCTTGACTTCCTGAAATAGAGCTATGATGGCACCCTTTTTGATTTTATGTGGGCGCCTGCTGGTGTTGAGTAACACTAGGGGATGTTTGTTATTTTCCCTGGGGGTTACTGCTGCCCTTTGAACTAGATATGGGGCATTGTTATTTCTTTGGAGGTTATCTACTACTCCAGTTTTCCCTTGCAGTGATTGAGTAGATGTGACCTTACCCAATACTGCAAGTTCAGAGAATGGAGGGATGGTAAAATCCCTCACTGCCCTAATGGGTTTGAGAATTTGTTCAGGATCAACATTAAATTCAATTTGAGATTTTGTAGTGCTTAAGAAATCTGTGCCGAGTACAATGGGCTGTGTGAGGTTGGGTATTACAGCAAATTGGTATTGGAATCTGACACCTTGGATTCTAAAGTTCAGCATAGCTGAATGTCTAACATGACACACCGATCCATCTGCCAAGTGGATGTTGATTTTAGATTTCCTCAGTTGGATATGGAATCTCTTTTGGAGATCCATGAGGAATGATTGTCTGACACAGGTGATAGTAGCACCTGTATCAACCAAACATTGTACATCTGAAACATCATATAGATTTGCATTGATACAGCCATTTTGAAGAAGTACAATAGAAAGCTTGGTACTCTCACCTGTATCCTTAGATGATGAATCTGGTGGGGTGATGTGTATCGCTGATGGACGTCTCTGTCTGTTAGATGGTAGATTGGCACTAGCAATTGTCTCTGGTTGGATCTTTGTTAATCCTGATTGATTGTTTGTATTTGGGGTGTCACAGTGCACTGGCCCATCGGCACTGTGACATCCTAGTTTTCCTGGTTCTGTGGGGTGGTTGAGATGCTTGCCACCAGGAGTTTGGAGATTTGATCCATGACATGAGGTGGTATTTGGGGGTTACTCTGTTGGTTCCCTTGGTAACCTCTTGTGTCAGGTTTGTAATCCTCCCGGCGTGAGTTGGAACCCTGGTTATATTGACCAGAGTTGCTGTATTGACCGGAGTTGTTGGATCTCTGGTTGTTGTTGTAGGCGCCATTGTTGTTGTAGGATCCACTGTTGTAGTTCCTATGTGGACTTTGGCTCCTACTGTTGGATCCTTGACTATAGGATCCAGAGTTGTTTGAACCCTGGCTGTTGTTGTAGGATCCAGAGTTGTTGTAGGATCCAGAGTTGTAGTTCCTATGTGGACTCTGGCTCCTACTGTTGGATCCTTGATTATTATAGGATCTGCCATTGCTTGGGGTTCTGTCTCTCCTATCACTGTATGAAGAGTTACCATTGTTGGAGTTGGAAGAGCTGTTGTCTTTCCTACTGTTGTGACCCCCCCGGTTGTTGTTGTTGCCCCCTCTACCTCTACCTCTATTGGATTGGTAGTTGGGGTCATAGTTATTTCCTCTGTATCTACCGGTAGGGTCTCTTGATGCAACCTTAGCTTCCTGTTGCCTTACATGGGCACTAGACATTAGGTTAACATCTTCATCTGAACTAGTGCTGATTTCCTGGACCTTTTTCTTAGTAGGCTGTGGGTTGGTTTCTGCATCCCTTACCTTCCTAGATCTCTCTTGGGTCTCAACCTCTAGGGCTAGGTCTAGGGCTTGGTCAAAAGAGTCTATTTTCTTGTTCTCAAGAGCTATAGAGATCCAGGGCCTCATGCCTTGGGTAAATGCCTTGCTTAGGGTTTCATCATTCTGGCGTTGGGCATTACACACTTTCCTGAGATGGCATGCATAGTCTAGAACAGGTTCATCTATCTTTTGTGCACGGAGTGCAGTCCTTGAGATTATATTGTCTCGAGTAGCAAAATACTCTTTTAATTTATTCACTACATTGGTCCATGTCAACATATCAGGTGTGGCACTCTCCCTGAAGGATTCAAACCAAGCTAGTGCTTGTCCTTCGAGGTACTTGGGTAAATATGTTACCATGGTGTCACTGTCTGTCACTTTGTACTTATCCTTCAGATATTCTGGGAATTTGTGATCAATGAATAATGCTGTTGACATGAGTGGTGATGGGTGTGAAAAGGTTTTGGGTTTTGTTACCTCATGTATCCTGATCTTTCTGTCGTCCTGCTGTTTATTGTCTATGAGCTTGGTCATGTTGGACACCATGGAGATTATGATGTCATCTTTGGATCCAGAGGCAGATGGTGTGACAACAGGTGTGATGGCAGGTGTGTGAGGTTGTGGGGTCTGGGATGATACCATCTTCATGAGATCTGCTATCTGTTGTTGTTGTCTCTCTAGGGACTTCCGCTGATCTTCCATGGCCTTCTGTTGAGCATCTATTGCTGCATTCCTCTCTGCCAGTTGTTGGTTGAGGATCCTCTCCCTTTCCTCCTGCTGGGACTTGTTGGTCTCTAGGGCAGTAACTGCATCTTGGATGGCCTTCTCATAGGCCCTTATCTTCTCAGCTGTCTGATTAGGTTGGGGGCCTTCATCGGTGTCCATGATGGAGGGTGTGGGGGAGGTGTCTCTGGAGGAGTGGCTGTCAAAGGCTGGGGCTGGGGTGGAGGATCTAGATGAGGGTGTGGATCCACCCCCTGAGGCAGATCCTTCTTCCCCTGAGGTAGATAGCGTGAGTTGGGCGTCCTGTAGAGATCCCTGGGAAATGTTGGATCCCTGAGAACTGGTTGTTCCCTGAGTAGACAGGGTGGGTGGTGTGGGGTCTACTGAGTGTGGGTCTGTTGTATTGGAGGCTGGTTTGCCTCCTGTGGGCCTCCTAGATCTAGGTGGGAGGGAGACCTCTTCAACAGGCCCCTGACTACGTAAGGTCTTTGTGTGTTGTTCTGCCAGCTTGACTGATAAGGCCTTGATGTGTGTGGTGGACCTCACTGACGTGTGGGAGACCTCACTGACGTGTGGGAGACCTCACTGACGTGTGGGAGACCTCACTGACATGTGGGAGACCTCTCTGACGTGTGGGAGACCTCACTGACGTTTTGGGAGACCTCACTGATATATGAGAGATCTTACTGTTGTGTGAGAGATCTCATTGATGTGTGGGAGATCTTATTGATGTGTGTGTGGGATCTCACTGATGTGTGGGAGATCTCATTGATGTGTGTGGGATCTCACTGATGTGCGGGAGATCTCATTGATGTGTGGGAGATCTCACTGGTATGTGGGAGATCTCACTGGTGACCTTGGTGGGTATGGTGTCAAGGTCAAGGTCACTGGGTGGGTGGAGTGGGTCTTACTGTGTGTATGTGGTACCAGCTTTAATTTACTGTGTGCATGATTGTTCTTAGTTGCGGTACCAGCTTTAATTTACTGTGTGCATGATTTTTCTCAGTTGTGTTACCAGCTTTAATTTTTTATGAGCCTGTGAGGGATGGGATCTTAGTAGGATGTTCTCCACCACTTTGTCATACTAGTGATTGGCATGATCAAGTTGTCATATGAGAAATATCATATGACTAGTGGTGTATGGAGTAAATACATCAGGCTCATAATAAAATAATGTTATTTCCAGTTGTCACTGGTTTATTCAGCTTTAGGCAACATGTAAGAAATATCAATCATACAGTAGTTAGTATGTAGGTAATTTGTACATACAGTAAACATACAGTAATTTATAAAGTACAATGTTCAGTTCCACTCCACCTGTGAGGTATTAATAATACAGTGTCCAGCATACTTCTAGGTGGGTTCCCACACCTAGCTCCTGACCTGCTGCTTAGAGGAATAATGTAATAATGGATAACTTTACCCTCTGGTGGAAGTCTTGAAGAAGATAGCCTCTGGCCACTAATGGTAGGAAACCAATGCCTGTCTAGCATAGTTTCACCATAGTGCAGTGGTGTAGCAGGTAGCAGGAGATGACTGGAGATGTTACCTCTAGAGCGGTTCTTGGTGATGTGTCTTCCTGGAGGTGCAGACAGGCTATTTGTAGCAAATCTTGGAAAAGCACCTCCAGACTGACTGGAGCCAGCAGCATCTGCCTAACTCTACAATTGTTTGAGGGGACCCTTTCAAGTGTCACAGGGGGACAAAGGACCCCCATGGACGCCGCTATGGCCCCCATTGTCTTGGTCGGTTCTGCATCTTCAGACCCTCATAACTCGGTCGTTTATGCTTGTATAACTGCCATTTTGGGCATGCGCGGAGTTGAATATGCCAAGTTTATAATGCCCGCTGGATAGGCGCGTAACTCCCGCCGGTTTGTCTGTAGCTCACTCGGAGGTCGATTCAGTCTCCATGGCGTAACTTCCTTAATACTGGGAGTTCCGCCTTGATCTTGGGCTCATTCTGACCGTCTATTATGGGCTTTCCATAGAATTTTTGATATTTGACCTAGGTTGCTCAGGAGCGACGCTAGAGCGACCGGAAGGTTATGGCGTCGTGCTTATGTAACCCATTGTTCAGTCCTTAGAGTGCTCAGACACTCATGACGGCGTCAGCGGTGCTCAGGCACCCGTGACGGCCGGTTGCATTCACTTATAAGTTATTAATTTGTGCATTGAACCATGAGGTCGCACACTGAGACCCTTATTCTTATTATATTGTGCAGTGAACCATTAGGTCGGACCTTTTGATGTCATAAACTCAGTCTAACTGACTGTGGCTGGTGTGCAGTGGGGCATGAACGCTCTTATACAAAGTTTGAGCGCTCTTATAGCTCTTAGAACCAACCTATGTATTAATTTCATAGATATCCTTTGATTAATACAAAATATGTTACAATTTATGGAATAATAAAATGGTATATCATAGAAGCGTATTCCAATGCATACCATTGTAGCTCATTTAAGCACCAGGGTCTCAGTTAAGTGTCAGTTTTGAATATGCGCCGGGGATAAGGGGCTATTGAAATCAGTCTTAAGCATTGAAACCGGTATTCAAAGAAGCACTGGCCATGGTGATAGGTAGATTGAAATCTATAAGCGCAAAGCAAAGTGCTCGTGTGTAATAACCAACAATACCCCACAACTTAAACTCAACAGTATTCAAAGAAGCACTGGTCTCATATAAGGGTCATGGTGATAGGTACATTGTAATCTACAAGTGCAAAGCAAAGTGCCCATGCGTTATAACCAACAATACCCTACAAGTGCTAGGTTATATACATACATAAGGGAGTGGTCATTATTTATCAACAGGGGGGGGGTGGTGGGTTTTCGCGCGGACGCGCGGGAATTTTTTACGCCCCCCCCCCTCGACGGCAGTCAAAATTTTTTGTGCCCCCCCGCGCCAGAGGCGCAGAGAGTTTTCGCGCCCCTCTTTGATCTATAGTAGCGCGCAGGCTTTTTTGCTAAAAAGAGGGTGAATTTTTTTAGCCCCCCCTCAAGAGGGGTCAAAATTTTTTTAGCCCCCCCCTCGGGAGGGGTCTGAAAATTTTACGCCCCCCCCTCAAACCCACCCTCCCCCCCTGTTGATAAATAATGACCACTCCCTAAATGCGTTTATTCCACGATTTACCCACCCACCAGCTGATCACTTGGGGTAATGGTTAGCATGCAGGATTATCAGTCCATAGATTCAAGGTACGAACCTCACCTTTGGCAATGTATTTCTTGTTGGTTTTAACATTAGACATATGACAGACATGAGTCAAAGTGAAATTAAAGTCAAGGTGATGTCATGCATAAGAACATATCAAAACATCTTCGAATCAGCGTCAAATGAGTGTGGTTATTTAGCGTTTAATCAATGTTATGAGACAGCATGAGTGGGTTTATGGGTTGAATATTCCATGACCCAAGGCGTTTATCTAACAGATTCCTCCATTTTGTATTAATTTCTTACCTTATAACCTCAGAATAAATACAGGAGAAGAGATTTTCTACGGCGTATCGATAGAAATTGATTCCTCGGTTCGCCATGTTAACACAGAAAAAGTAGACCGGATGTCTGTGCCTGACCTAGTTACGGGGTCAAAGGTCAGCAAGCCACAATGGCGGGTGCCGAGACATAGCACTATGGAAAACCATTGGATTCTTAAGTTAATGTAGGATATCTTAGGATGTTTCCCTGTAAATAACTCCACCTGCTACCATTGGATTCTATGCTAACCAGATGTGCAAACATCAGGTATGTCGGACTGATTTTTTAAATACTTGATGTACATTGGTTTCTAGTACCGTTCGGCTTGGTGTAGTGGACAGCGAGTCCGTCTATTGCCACAGCGGCCGGGGAACGATTCCCCATAGAACCCTGAACGGTTTTAACTGGAAATGTATGGCAAGGTTGACTTTGTATACTTCTCAAATTTATTAACATGTCCAGACTCTAACCAAAGGCTTCTTGAAGATGTCCAAAAGGTGTTAGAGTAGGGGTATGGCCTGATAATGCACCGGGGTTATAACCAAAAAAAGCACTGTCCAAGCCAAAATCGTTAGATAAACCTATATAACACAAGGTGATTATGACCCAAAAGGCACCCAAAATGGTCCAAGTCTATCAAATCCTTGGAACCATAACATGCATTTCAAATACACAAGATAGCATATTAAGCATAAAATGGAAAATTGAATAACATAAGGTAGATCAGAGATAATGGGAGGGGTGAGGCAAAGACAGCGAATGATATGTTCTATTTGCATATAGAGGTTCATTTTTGAGAATATTGAAATACTCTATTTGTACAATACATATCTTTAAGGGCATAAGTATCATATGTATTGTCCAGGATGAAGTCACTGTTCTGCAGTAGCAGTCATACTATGAAGTGAATGTCTGAGCTTCTTCCAGAAAAGTATTGTGCCATATTTCAGGTAGATTCTTGACTTTGCATAATCTCGGAATGAAAGAGGGAGATTCTCAACAAATTCTCTATCATTGTTCCGTTGCAGTATTATGATGCATTTAAACTTCTTGTCTATTGCAGCTCTAGTTTTGGCTTGTATAAACTCATACTGACACCATTCACTATCAATGTAGTTCTCGGTGAGGAGGGCAAGCATGGCATTGCTTTTCCATACACCATCATGGATGCTGTCAATGATACTATTACCCCCTCGAAAATCCTCCTGGAAAGAGATTATGTCCCATTCTGGAATTTCCCTTTTAAGGTCCGGGAGAAAGATTTCCACCATGGTAGCATCATTGTTGCTGTAGGTTAGGAAAAGTTTCCGTTTGCTTTCTCCATTCACTTCAAAGTGTCCTTTCCTCCTGAATGTAGTGTCCCAGATAAAAGTCCTGATATCCTGCCTTTTCCAGATACATAGAGCAGTAACCACAATAAGAGTAATGGCAGCTGTACACACTGATGCAATGATGACAGCCTGGCTTGCCTTAGCAATTGCCACGCAAATTGGAGCAGACCCATTCCAGCTCCCTGAATACAAACATACTTGCTGTGTATCCCCTTCAAGTCTGTACCCTACATTACATTTGTATCTGGTTATGTTAAAAGGATTCAGTCCTTCATATGTAACTGTCCCAAATTCTAGATCCTCAGGTGTGTTGCAAATGACTGGTTCATAGTGGCATACATTAGGATCCATTGAATCAGGAAGGATCTTACAATACACTGGTTGTTTAAGGACCTGTACTATTTCGGAGCATCCTTCCTCCAGCTCACGGCACATCTGTCGACACACTGTATACTGTCCACCATTTCGTCAAGGTGGATATGAAATAAAGCATGCAACCTTTGCAAAGTGCTGGTAACATAAACCTTCATTTCTTCTAGCAATTGTCCTAAGGAATGTGCCGAGTAGGTCAATTAACCATAATGACTGATTTTGAAACTGATGGTTAGCGAGGTTTGGAAATATAGTTTTGTTGTAACCAAACATATCTCCACATACCTTAGACTGAAGGTTTTCACAAGCTTGAGGATTCCCAGTGTTAAATGTCAAATTCAACCAAATATCTAGGTCTTTCTGCTGTCTGCAGTCATAATTGAGATTTCCTGCCCATTCTATGGCATATGGTCCTGAGAACCTCCAGATGCCTTTACAAACATATTTGCTTCCCACCTTGCTGCATTTTGGTTGGTAAATGCTGTCAGGCATTGGCATGTGAAAACCACTCAATGATACTAGGTTTGGAAAATCCTGTTCAAGGCAATCATCCTCACTTACATGATAGTTCTTGATGCCATGTGGTCCAAAAGCTAGGACTGGGCAACATGATTCTTCAGTGAAGGTGATATCATAGGACAATGTCACATACTTGGATTGTCCAAGGTTGACTGTGAAAAAGTAGTGACTCACATTGGTCACATGCTGGTACAAGGTAAAACTTGACTTCAGAAGGTCACCCAGATGAAAAAGTATGAATAGGGTCATAACAATCAGTAAGACTTCCATAGTTTTTCCAATTCCTTTGTCAAAATCCTTATTACAATTTTTACTTTTCACTTGTCTCTTTGCCAGGGTGAGAGGGAAAATATGCGATTTGATATTGTGAAATTTCCATCACAATTATAATTGCTCTATGAGGGCCCAAATTATTGGAGATATTCACGAGGTTGAGGTTCCTCAATGTAAAATGTTATTTGAAGTCAACATTATATCCAGGCTCTTCTTGTGTCTAGACTCATGATTCAGATTGCCTGTCCATTTTATTGCAAATGGTCTAAAGAACTTCCAGATGCCTTTACATAATTCATAAGTCAGTTGCCCTTCCTTAGGTCAATAGAAACCATTGGAGATCTAGGATGTTCAAGGGTTCTTGCTCTTAATTTGATTTAAAATACTGTGAGTCTTGATTAAGGTAATCCTGCCAATGCCTCTTGCACTATCTATAGTACTGTCCTATTGAAGGCTTCTTCCTGATTAACTGATTCTGATTACCCTTCTAGTATGAGTTAAAGGCTTATTTTTGTCATTGATTACAACTGGATGATTGCTGATATGTCATTGGTATGACAGTTATTCAAAATTGTCTGTTTGTCAAGTGTTGCAAAGGAAAGGTCTGCTCCAATATTCCTGAAATATGATAAATAGGATAAAGGAACATTAAATTAACATTGCTAAAGAATAGTGATGGCCAGTGGCGGATCCAGGATTTGGAAAAGGAGGGGCGCGGCCCAAAAAGATGGGGCGCACCCCCTATTTTTGAGCAAATCTTTGGGTCCAAAATATCTAATTAAACTTTTAAGTACTGGGAAAAAGGGGGGGGGCGTGCCCCGCACCCCCTCTAAATCCGCCACTGATGGCAAAACAATTATAATGTCAGACCCTATTAGTTACTTGTTGTAATAAGTATGGTAAAATGTGTCTCAAAGATACACACCCCATGTACCCACCCCTTTATATTATGTTCTGATTAAAGCCCCACATATGCTAGCTTAGTAGCTAAAAGGTTCATAAGATTAACACCTGTAGATCCAAATATGGCCTAACCTTTGAAGCAGTTCAATCCATTTTTGATATTAAAGTAGAGGAAAATTATGTTGACACTACCCTTTAACCAGTCCAAGACCCACAATACAGGCCCACTTCCTTGTCCTTGACACTTCCTACACCCTAAATACAAAACATGAGGGTAACATGTCTTCCTGTGAGTGAAATCATATACATTTTTATTGGCCTGATATGATTAGAATGTTTGAAACACTTAGCACTTACCTAGAAGTGAAGTTAGAAGTGAAGATCAATAAAACTTCTAAATCTGAGGCCTAATATTTGAAAACCTTAGTGAGAGAAATGTGTTGCATGCATACTGCCCCAGCTTGCCCTGTTACCCAGATCCATAGCTGCCATGTTAGCTATGGAGAACTCTGTTACTGAGCTGGTTTCTGACATGACCAACAAAGTAAGTAGGTACTGCAGTATAGCTGCTGGTTCCTGAAGAAGACAGAAAGTAGGTAGCAACAAGCGACATATGGATACAGCGTTGTTTTTTGTTGTTGTTCAAAATGGTCAACTAATTTGCCCACCAAACTAGGTCACTGGAGAAGTTCGTGCAACACTTCTTGTATGTTTTGATGTCACTGTCATGCTCTGCTTGCCACTACTGGTTGGGAAAATATACTAACCAAAATTATGTTGGTCTACACTGTCAGGGAAGGCCCCTTTTCATCTACGAGAGCTAATCTCTTGTTAGTCTGGGATGTTTGAATTTACTACACAGTGGGCTTTTGGAAACTTTGTGTCATGCAACTTCCCTGACAAATTCAAACATGACTTAGTTAGCATTACTGGGCAGATTCCACAAACTACATTTTCATCCACTGGAATATTGCCGACATCTAGAAATAATATCCCTGCTGTTCATCAATATACTTCTATGATTTCCCCACTATATAATAGGTATAAAATGACTTGCTTTCATAATCTGTTAATGTCAGAATGGCTGAGGATAACGGTGAAATCAATACATTTCCAGCAGTTTTGATTAATCACCACAATAACATGTCCACAAGGGAAGATGCATATACTTAGGGACAAATTATTTATTACCAGCTGGGGGGACTAGATGGATTTTGGCAGATCGGCAGATTTTTTTCCAACCTCCCCCCCACCATTATGACAAAAATTATCGCGACCACCACACTAAGAACTGATTTTGCAAAATGCCCCCCCCCCCAAATCAGATATGTGTGTGGAATAATGCGTCACAATGGATATTCTAAATTGCCCATGTTTATTTATTAACCCCCCAGTGTGAAGGTTTATTGGGTTTAGTTCCCCCCCCCCACCAAGTGACTTTTTTTTGCAAAATGATCCCCCCCTATATCTAACAAGCCCCCCCCCCACCTGGCAATAAATGACTCATCCCTTATTCAGAAAGGTATTCTAAATTCAATGTCAAATGGGATCTAAGTGGCCCTGCATGTATGCATGTACCAAGAGGGGGCAATTTTCCAATACCTTGGGGATAGAATAATAGGTGTCAGATAGATCTAGGGATGCCATTAAGCAATTTTGAAATGATGTAATGGTTGAGTGATTAACTTGTTTAACGTCCACAGTCACTAACACCTCATGGGACTGCTTTAACAGTTCCCACACAATGTCCTTCCTTTTTCTCCGTGATTGGTTGGCATATATAGACCAAGTCATTGAGTTGGGACAGGCCTAGAATCAGTCAATTTGATCAAAAGAGCCTACAACAACAGGGCTCATCACCATTGCAACAGGTTTGTACACCAAACACCACTACTACTACTACTACTACTACTACTACTACTACTACTACTACTACTACTACTACTACTACTACTACTACTGCTACTGCTACTGCTACTGCTACTGCTACTACTACTACTGCTACTGCCACTGCCACTGCCACTGCTACTGCTGTAATTGTTATTGTTATTGTTGTTGTTGTTATTGTTATGATCTATCTTTTTGTACTTTTATATGGAGCATACCTGTAAATGCATTATAACGATTCGTGACAGTCTTTTGAACTATGCATACTGATCTAGCCAAGAAGTTTAATGCATATGGCATCAGCCTGTTACAGTTTCAAATGATTAGGAACATTAATCATTCTATGTTGGATAGACTTTAGGATCATAATTATGTTTCCTTGAATTATTTGGCATCTTTAATATCTGGCAACAATTGAACTTCTTTTTTCAGTTCATTCCATAATTTGGCTCCCCTATAATACGGGCCTCTCTTGTAACTCTGAAGTCGAGGCCTAATCACTGGGAAATTTCTTTTAAGATCTTGCCACGTTCTAGGACACTTCGAGCCACTCGGCAGCCCCTTAGCTTTTGAGAACATAGTAGACAATAGTAATTCTTTTCTTCTAACATCTTGCTTTGGGGTTTCAACCGTTACTCACAACACAACACCCATGTGCTTTTGTGTGGACAAAGGAGAGTTGGGACTAAAAACTTTTTTTCCAACAGCACAAACATACAACTTGTGGCCTAGTGTTGTCATATTTTGGTCCAAAATGACCAAAACAGGCTTGATTTGGTAAAAATATATTGGATTTCTGGGTGGACAAAGGAGAGTAGAGATTAAATTAGTTCCCCATGCTCACACCAGGGGAACCATTCACATGGCATTCACATGCTCTTACTCGCATCTGGGTCTCTTCTTGGGATTTTAACCTGGCCGGAAGTAGAATGACATCACACTGGAGACAAACATTCATGCTGGCGTAGTTCCTCAGGGATGTGGTGGGACCATGCTGTCACACACTTCTGACTGTTTTCAGATGAGATCTCATCTGGATAATAATCTTCCATTTAAGTTTCCATAAGTTTCAGATGATCTCATCTGAATGTAATTCAAATTCAGATGAGTTCTGGCATTATATCCTTGATCGGGGGCTCTGCCCCCCAACCCCCGTTTAGATCGGGGAAACTGCCCCTGAACCTCCGTTTAGGCCGGGCACCCTGGGAAGCGCGGCGGCATCAACATTCGTCTCCATGGAGGGCCAGGTCAATTCTGCAAGAAGTGACCCTTTTGCCTCTTACTCACTACCCCCTTTCCTCTTCCGGCACAAAAGGGAACCGGAAACAGCGCGTGCTGTTTGTCTGTTTGTCACTTCCTGTATATACTGCCACCTACTGGAACTGACCAGTACCAGGTGGACAACCACAGCCTTCAGCTTCCTCCAACCTCCACCAGGCGGCAGCACTGAGATAGGCCCAGACTGCTGTAACTACCCAAATGAACAGTGCCTGTTCGCTACACTAGCGATCAGAACATCTTTGATTCAGTGTCAAATGAGTGCGGTTCGAATACACAAGATAGCATATTGAGCATAAAATGGTCAATTGAATGATAAAAGGTAGATCAGAGATAATGGGTGGGGTGAGGCAAAGACAGTCTATTTGTATATATAGGTTCATTTTTGAGACTACTGAAATACATGTACTTTATTTGTACCATACATATCTTTAAGTGCATAAGCATCATATGTATTGTCCAGGATGAAGTCACTGTTCTGCAGTAGCAGTCATACCATTAAGTGAATGTCTGAGTTTCCTCCAGAAAAGTATTGTGCCATATGTCAGGTAGATCCTTGACTTTGCATAATCTCGGAATGAAAGAGGGAGATTCTCAACAAATTCTCTATCATTGTTTCTTTGCAGTATTATGATGCATTTAAACTTTTTGTCTATTGCAGCTCTAGTTTTGGCTTGTATAAACTCATACTGACACCATTCACTATCAATGTAGTTCTTGGTGAGGAGGGCAAGTATAGCGTTGCTTTTCCATACACCATCATGGATGCTGTCAATGATGCTATTACCCCCTCGGAAATCCTCCTGGAAAGTGGTTATGTCCCATTCTGGAATTTCCCTTTTAAGGTCAGGGAGAAAGATTGCCACCATGGTAGCATCATTGTTGCTGTAGGTTAGGAAAAGTTTCTGTTTGCTTTCTTCGTTCACTTCAAAGCGTCCTCTCCTCCTGAATGTAGTGTCCCAGATAAAAAACATGATACCCTGCCTTTTCCAGATACATACAGCAGTTATCACAATAAGAGTAATAGCAGCTGTACTCACTAATGCAATGATAACAGCTTGGCTTGCCTTAGCAATTGCCATGCAGATTGGAGCAGACCCATTCCAGCTCCCTGAATACAAACACACTCGATTTGTCTCTCCTTCAAGTCTGTACCCTATATTAAATATATATCTGGTTGTGTTAAATGGATTCAGTCCTTCATATGTAACTGTCCCAAATTCTAGATCCTCAGGTGTGTTGCAAATGACTGGTTCATAGTGGCATATATTAGGATCCATTGAATCAGGAAGGATACTACAATACACTGGTTGTTTAAGTACCTGTGCTATCTCAGAGCATCCTTCCTCCAGTTCATGGCACATCTGTCGACACACTGTATACTGCACACCATTTCGACAATGTGGATATAGAATAAAGCATGCAACCTTTGCAAAGTGCTGGTAACATAAACCTTCATTTCTTCTAGCAATTGTCCTAAGGAATGTGCCGAGTAGGTCAATTAACCATAATGACTGATTCTAAGACTGATGGTTAGCGAGGTTTGGAAATATAGTCTTGTTATAACCAAACATATCTCAACATACCCTAGACTGAAGGTTTTCACAGACTTGAGGATTCCCTATGTAAAATGTCAAATTCAACCAAATATCTAGATCTTTCTTCTGCCTGCAGTCATAATTCAGATTCCCTGCCTATTCCATGGCATATGGTCCTGAGAACCTCCAGATGCCTTTACAAACATGTTTGGTTCCCACCTTGCCACATTTTGGTTGGTAAATGCTGTCAGGCATTGGCATGTGAAAACCACTCAATAGTACTAGGTTTGGAAAATGCTGTTCAAGGCAATCATCCTCACTTACATGATAGTTCTTGATGCCATGTGGTCCAAAAGCTAAAACTGGACAACAAGATTCTTCAGTAAAGGTCATGTCATAGGACAATGTCATATACTTAGTTCCTCCAAGGTTGACTGTGAAAAAGTAGTGACTAACATTGGTCACATGCTGGTGCAAGGTAAAACTTGACTTCAGAGGGTTACCCAGATGAAAAAGTATGAATAGGGTCATAACAATCAGTAAGACATCCATAGTCTTAATCCTTCCCCAAATGACCAATTCCTTTGTCAAAATCCTGATTACAACTTATCCAATGTTGTCTGTTTGTCAAGTACTGCAACACTCCTGAAATATGATAGATAGGATAAAGACACATTAAAGTGGGCATAACATTGCTCAAAAATAAGGGTCTATGTTATAATGTCAGCACTGTCATACTCTATTGGTCACTTGTTATAAATAGACTATGTATGCCTCAAAGATTAAAACTCCATGCTCCCCTTTATATTCTATTCCCCATATTTTAGCGTAGTAGCTAAAGGGAGTGAGTGAGTAATAGATGTTTAACGCCATTTCGACAGCTAAGGTCATATTCATGGCGAGTGTAGCTAAAGGTTCCATAAGCTCAAAACGTGTTAATCCAAATGTAGCCTAACCTTTGAACCGGTTCAATCCATTTTCAATAATTAGAACAGATGAAAAGTGTGTTGACACTATCCCTCAACCAGTCCAAGAACCATAAATACTGACCCACTTCCTCTCTTTCCATGCACAACTCTTCCCACAGCCTAAATATGCAACATAAGGGTAACATGTCTTCCTGTGAGTGAATCATATACTTTTATTGGCCTAATAATATCAGATGCTTGAAGCACTTAAAGAGGCCGTGTCACGATATTTTACCCACCTATATTTCTCCAGAAATGTTTAGACCAAGGCCCAAGGTTTCAATCTATGTAGGTAAAGAGCACTGCAAACCAACACACGCAACACAGGCTTCCATTGCCCCCCATGGGTTGAGTGCAGTCATACCAGGCCTCTCCAGCCACCTCACCATGTTGTCACGTCATCAGCAGTAAGGGTTGGTAGAAAGGATGAGCCGTTGAGCTCAGGTCATATGGCATATACCACATTTCCCTTTGTATTAGCCTTCCTGAAGTATAAGCCCAGGCAGATGGGTAACCAGTGTTGAAGAATCCAGGGACCGAGTATAAGCAATGGGGTATAACTTGTCTTTGATAAAAATCATATTGTAGGCCATAACTTCACTTCCAGAGGGAATACGTTTACAATTCCTTCAGCTCTATAATGCCCATTCTTAACTTATACATAATCAATCATAGGAGAATCAAAAGAGAAATAAAAAGGTATTTTCTTATTGAGCAATCTACTCGAAATATTGAAATGAATGTTGGGAAAAAAGTACACCATGTAGATAGTTCTAGAAATTATAAGATGCTGCAGTATGTGTGTTTTTTAAATTGAAATCCAGGGTGGACGAGTTGTTTTATGTATGGTTTGGGTACATGAAATGTACAAAGTTCTCTTTTATTCCTATGGGGTACCAGCTTGAAGGTTGCTACATTAGACTATCCATGTGTGCACTGTGCCCCAAATATTTAGGAAAGAGTGTAGACTTTCAGAAAATTCAAAGTAAAAACGTCGTGCTATGTATATATGTGTAAATTTCCTGCGTGTGATGCCCTAAACATGTCATGAACAGATTTAGGCAGAAACGACCTCCTAGTGCTAATCCCATTTTATTATTATTACTTAATTTCCGACTTTTTCTCCACAATAATTTGACTGCCGGAGGTAAAAAACTAAAACAAAAACCAGCCAGAATAAAATCAAAAGAAAAACATCAGCAAAAAAACAACAACAAAAACAACTCCCGAAGGCCCCCAAAGATAGAGGTTTCAAGCAATCAATGCGAACTTTTGACAATCAATTACATTTTGAGGAAGTAAATGACAGGAAGGTCGAGGACTGTTGGGTGTTTGGCCATAACCACGAATGTACACATAGTGGTCCTTGCCTTCCTCATATGTCCAACCCCTTACTTGCCCCCCTCCACTCCAGCTACTTAGTGCCCAGGGTAGGCAGGGGTGAAGCCCTGTCACGTACCCTGTGCTACCTTAGATGTCCAGTTTAGTCTTTAAAGGCTAAAACCCTCTAAAAAGTGTTATAATACATTTCAAAGGTAATCATGGTGCATGAAAGTAGCCCTGGTAAGTGTACATCACAGGACTTCTCATAGTGACAGCTTCCACTCATATCCCACAATGCCTCGCACCTCTACTGCCGATGACGTAACATCTGCCTCCTTCCCCAAATGACCATTTTCGCACCTGTGCTGTGTGAAGCCAGAGGCTGCCAGCTTTGTTTTGATATAGCTTGCACAGCATGTATCTGTTGGTATTTTAATATGTGGCGTTTTTCACGGCTATATTTACTAATAGCTCCCTATTAGTAGTCATTAACATTATCCAATGGTGACTTCTAGAACTATTCTGTTTATGTCAAAATGACTGGGTAAGAATGTAAAATCAAACATTTGAGTACACTTCCAGCAGTTTTGATAAAGTATGAAGCAATTTTGAAAAGTTGAGAAAGGAGCAAGGTGTGTGCTTCAAGAATAGTACCAGCGACCACAAAAGCACTGTAAGTGCTTCTTAATTTCATATTCGATTTCTTAATTCCATAACAAGGTAGTGTGGCAGAGAGAACAAGCTGCAGTGAGACACTGCTCGTGGAATCGGGTCCCTCTTCATCATGCTGCTTCACCCAGATATACCAGAATGTTGACACATCACCTGGCTGGTCCATTATCCTGACACCGTTGGCCTTAACTTAAGGCTGGCATCATTTGGGGCTCAATTGGTGCTCCCACTACAACTGCTTAAAGACCCCAACCATGGTGTCCTGGAGTTCGGGGCCAGTTCTCTCTCCAACTTGGATAAGTAATTTTAGGTCTTTCAAATCTATAGGTGTCAGCCTTATTTTCAGAGGCCTGCCTTTCTTCCTCTTTCTCGTCTTTGCAGACAACTTGATGGTTTTGGCGTGCAGCTGCTGCCATCTTGTGCTTTTTTTTTGTCAGCAGGTACTGTCCTTCTTGGAAGCATGGGCACAAAGCAGTTCAGTTGTAGGCCAGTTTGTTCTGTTTGACAGACCCAACTCTTCCCCTTCAGATGCATTTTCAGTCGTTTGTTATAGAAAGCCGGAGCAGGACGCTGGCTATGACCAGTCTTTCTCTGCACGGCGTCTTGATCTACATTTGGTTGATGCAAAGGTGGACACTGAGTTGGATGTCATCTTGGTTAACTGCTCAGGTGAGCACTCATCAAGCCTGACAGTCAATTAAGTTTCGACTTGGGTGCTGCTTGTGACCACTCGAAATTTACTCAAATAAGTGCTAGGGCATATGGAATCCGATGGAGCAAAGCAAAGCGACAGCTTTTAACTGGAGCGGACTGTGTTCACTACTGCAGGTGGTACCTGGTGTGACATGGTTATCTCTTGTGTCTTGATTGCCAGCAACCAGCTATAAACTCGAAGTCATAATATTCACTACAACCGCCCTCTCCTTTTCACATATTCCATATATTTCCCATATTCCTGCTCATATTTGATCGTAAAATTTATGCTTCATTTCCTACTTTTGGAGTGCACAATTTTATTAACCATTGGAACAGTGAAAGGTTTTGATGGATCCCCATGACACCCACTCCTTGAGCTTTCACTACCGAAGAAACTCAGTCATTTTACACTGTGAAAGTGAATGGAGTGAGAATACTATCTTTACAGAACAACACACCTTACTACAAGTAAATACAACTTTATTTTACCAGTCGTAATATCATTATCATCATCATATCTATACAGGACACTGTTACAAATTTCATCTTTGCAACTTGTAATACATGACATGCAACTGAGATTTCATGGTCATACTGCTAATGAAAAGGTATTGTTCGTAACATAACAGATATAAATTTACACCGCACTTCACCCCACTCCCACCAAGGCCCTTCACCTCCAAGCTAATAATATTCTCGGGACAAGCTTCAGGGCACTTCTACCTTAACAGATCTTGGGTTCACCTCCCCTATTTCATCTTAAGGTATTAATAAATTTCTGGCATGACACCAAATCATCCTGTCATGATTTCCCTGAATTCTTCCTTCAACAGGGTTTCACAAAGGAATATCTTTTTTAAACGGTGTCGTTTATAAATATCTTTAAGTAGTTCTTCAGGCTCTGGCATTATACTTAATAGGAAAGAGCTTCTTAGAAGGCAATTAATAACTCTATGAGCAAGAGGTTAAAAGTTTGTTTTTTTTTGTTGTTTTTTTCCAAATACAGCAGTTTATGTTAGTAAATGATAAATGCCGTATCTGACTCCCAAAGGAAGCAGTGTAAGAGAGCCTGTGGAGGTTTCCTTGTTTTCAAATAAGGATTTAGTTGAACCTTGGTGGGGGTGGAACTTGCCAACAAGCCACCGTTGCTCACCGTAACCATTAGATTATTCATTCTTATCTGGAACATTTACAACAGCTTTCACAGTGCGATCACAATGATTTTGAAAATTCTTGTTGGACCTAGTCCTTTATATCTTTAAGGCTGCATAGTGCATTAATGCATCATGATGCGCAAATGCAGTCCTGGCGAGGGGCTGCATTCATGCGAAACTACAGGGTCAGGGTCGATAGTCTCAGTATATGATACTCCAATGTAGTGCTGGCAAGTAGATTCACCAGCACTACATTAGTGCAATATGACAACCAAAGAACAAGAGTGTGGGCCTTAAATGATTTATCTGATTCCTAGTTATTTATTTACAACTCATCTTTTTCTCTATGGGTCAGTCAATAATTCAATATCAGTTCCCCATATTTACATTACCTTCAAAATTTCACAAAATACACAATATGGGTACATCACCAAATGATCCCACTAAAATAGGGCAGAGGTCATTTTACAGAACAAAATACAAAATATGCACAAACCTGTTTCACCTCTATGAATGACATTATTTCTATTATAATAGGGACTATCATTCAGCACTATTTGTGCGGAAGTGAGAAGCTGTCGAGCTGTATCGGTAGAGCCAATCAAATAGACACTATTCTTCACACTGCAATGTGTTTATAATTTAAGACATTACTTTCAGTTTAGCTATACTCAATCATACATACATATATGCTATTTTCCAGCTGCAACATTCAAAACCATAAATGGCACTGAAACAATATATTATGATATTCACAGAGGCCTGTTTTGTGTCCCTCACACAGATTACTACAAATAGGATCCAAATAATTACCTTCAAATTAAACCAATTCCATAACAAAGCATTTATCACATAAATGTTGTTTATGATGATAGAGAATGCTGGTTTAATATACAACATAGGTTTAGTAATACATTGTAAGGTATCATACATTATTTTGTAGATTATTACGTAACCCGTTAAGGGCGGTATAGTGCATCACGCCCATTGGTCATCATGATGCATGAATGCAACCCTGGCGAGTAACTCGCAAAAGCTGTATCTTTGCATTGTACTGGACCTTCAGGGTTGATACAATCCTGAAGGGTCAATAGGATCTCAATAGGATGCACCAATGCAGTGCTGGTGAGTAGGCCAGCACTGTGGATGCCCTTAAAGGGTTACGAATATTAGTGATTAGAGAAGGCACAGCCACCCGACAATCGGTCCAAAATCAGGAAAGCAACTTGGAAACATCTCATCTAGGATACACAATGAACCAAGATCCCCCTAGCGGAATAAAGAAAAATCCCTTACTTTCTACAGTGATTCATTTAAAAAGCCACCACTCCACCGTTTATATCATTATATTTCCTATGGATTCCTTAAACCTTCTCCACCACAAGCCCTACACAAATTAAGCTTATAAATCCACTTTCATACACTAAAGCATGGATTTTAAACACTTTTCAAGTTTCTTTTAAAAGTGAGGTGCTAGCTTCTCATGTGGAAGGTTGGCTTATGAGACTTTTACTCTACTACAACAACAAAAAACACACCAAAACTAATACACAGTATATTGTGGACAGAATAACATTTCTTATGACTTGACAATGAAGTATCAGTTTGACAGTTGCACTTGATCTGTGAAATATTTCAAGACATTGTTGACATAATTGAACCCATACAAACTGGGGGAGTTAACGACAGTGGGAGAGATTACTCCAAGTTAATTTTACAGCTGTGCAAGTATGAGGATATTGGAGATTGTGTATTTCACAAAAATTTCTTCTGACTTATAAATTTTTAGTTCTCATTTGTAGTGGAGGGTGGGACGGGGTATGGAGATTGGGATTTTCTGCAGTAATCAACAAGGCTCACAACACAATTTTAAACCATAACCCAACAGGGACATCTCTTCAGAAAATTGTCTCCTTAAAAAAAAAGAAAGAAAAGAAAAGATCAATTGAATCCATCTTCAAACACTACCAAAAGGGCAGTGGAATTTACAGAAAGATCACCAACACTAAACTTCTCTCATTGAGAATCACATAGGCCTACAAAGTTATAACAAATCTGTTGTTGCCTTTTTTTTTAACAACTCTGTCGTCACGTTTTTAACACCGCGATCGGACGAGGCATGTTGGATCCAACCGTCACAAGCGGCGTTCATGGGCTATGTACAAGGACGCGTAGGTGAAGTAGTGGACACTGGACGGGGTATGGGAATTAGATCTTCATGTGTGGCATGTCTCGGACAAAACACCTCTCTCGGTACACTGTATACATGGTATATATCTGGTACGTAGAATTGTTATCTCGTGGACACACGCCAACATCAAGAAGTAATTACCGTTAAACCCGGGCCATTGGACATATATACAGGATGCAGGGGCAATGAATGCAAGTTAAGGTCTGTAGCTTTAAATCAATAATTATCATAAAATATGTACAGGAGGAGCAGTATTAACATGGGCGGAGCGCATTGTGTCAAGTTATATACCTTGAGCCCGTGTACAAATTCACAACAATTATTCACTATCGGATGACTCTCACAGTCATGGGATCAAAAAAACCCATTTCAGAAAACACAGGTAGCAGTGGCGAGTAACTCACCAGCACTGTATTCATACTTCATAATGACAAAAAGCTTAGTTCATTACAGTATTAGATGGCCCTTGCAGGGGGAATTTAACAGGATTGATAAGCCAATAAGTGATTGATCTGGTACCACATCTGTGAGAGCCAACACTAGCTGAGACCGTAACTTGCGCTCTGTGCTAACAAAGGTTAAGCTGACTACTTGGTCTAACCACCATCATCTATGAGTTACCCGTGATGTCGGGCGGGACGATGCCGTGCTGTTGAAGGTGTGCGCGAAGTAGCAGGTTCTCCTGTTTTAGTTCCTCGCACTGCGACCGTAGCAGGTCAACGTCCACGGAGAGACGCTCAGTCTCTTTGAGTGACTCCGCCATGCGCACGTTGGCCGTCCGCAGCTCATTGATGTGGTCGCATGCCTTCGCCAGTATGCCACCTTTACTCTGTAAAGATAAGAGCATAATAATATGGTCATTGTACCTCTCTTCATCAAAAAGAGCAGTGCTAACCTGCCTGCCCCTTTGTTCTGATTCAGCACATAAGCTTTATCATGAGGGACAAGCCATTCATTGTACCATTTATCAGTGAATTGACCATTGATGTAATTTGGTCATAAAGCAAGGGTCCTATTAATTTATGCTACTACTGTAAAACCTCCTTCAGCAGTTTTAATTCAAGTAAATTTCAGTTAATCAAATATCAATGTTCTAAATTTTGACTTATAAAGTTAAGGGGTTCATTGAGAGCATTTGGTATCAATACTTACCCCTATTTGTCCTTGTTTTGTGTCCGGTGTACAATCCGGGATCAGCTTTGACAGCTGCACGATCCAGTTGTTGATCTTATCCCGTCTTCGCCTTTCCACTGAAAATGCAATTGTCATTATGATTACCAACGCTTTTGGCCATCATACAGATCACTCCCTTATTGAATGCCTTTTTTTCAGTGGCTAAATCAACAATTCCTCATCTTAGGTATTTATACAAGATCGCTAAGATTAGTTTGATATGAATGCAACAATACAGTCCTTTGAGCCCAGCATATTGAGAATCCACTTCTGCAAATACTATTTTAAAAGACCGGGAACTGAGTACCTATCCGACAGCTCAGCATATAATCTGAAGGGATCATACAAAGCACCCACCAGTGTGGGGGACCTCGGTCGTACAAATCTATGCATCGCTCAGTGTAATTGTAACTTTTGGATTAGTCATGCTTAATAATTAAAGGATCTCTCTGGTAAACTGAACTGGCTGGAAATGAATATTCTGTATCATGAAACCATTTCCTTATACTATAGTACATGAAGAGCTGCTTACCTTCGTTGTGCGTAGCCCGACGCCGTTCGTCTCTGTTGGATCTAGTTCCGCCTTCTATCCGTGTTGACACAGTGTGTGTACGCGGTGCTATTTGGCGCTGACCCTGTAAGACATCCTGTGGGGACATCATTACGTAAAACTGACCTAGAACAGTAACAAGATAAGGTGTGTATTAAATAACATGTACAGACATGGAAGTTCCTTATCAATAAAAAGCAGAAACTTCGTATATTTGCGAAATATAGTTGCAGGAAATGAACGCAATTCCTGCTATGGCATTTTGAGATAAAGTCAAAATCTTGCATCTTTTGAACTAACTGGATTTCCGTTTCCTGCCATTTCCTATACACAACCCTCCTTATTCAAAACAACCATATTCTTATGAACCTTAATACAGAAGCCGTCCAAATACTTTGACTGAAAAGTAGGCCTTTTAATTAATCAAACCAGACCATAAATGTTACCATAATCTCCCGCGTATAAAGCGCACCCCCAACTAAGGGAGGCCTGTCCCACGTATAAGGCGCACCCCTAAGAGCAGATTTTTGTAATGTAGTACTGTTCTATAGTAAAAATACCCCCCCTATAAGGCACACCCCAAACTCAAGGCAATTTTCCTCCCACGTATAAGACCCAGCAGCCTTTTGTTTGGCGTATAAGACGCGCCTTATACGCGGGAGATTACGGTACTCACAATGGGAGATATAGTTTTAAGTGTTGTTGTCTAGAACTCACCTCCCGCACTTGCCACTTGTCCCAGGGCCGCCACCTCTGTGTCACCTGCCACGGCAGGTACATATGTAAACCGTGTGTCTCCCGCAATCTCCGCGTTCGGGCTGCCGCCATTACTGAATGGGCTCTGGATGATTTGCTGCAGCAAAACAAACCCGAGTATAGAGCTTGATGTCATTTCAAATCTCAGACGATGAATTTTAACCATTCTTCATACCTTGCTTCTGCAGGGACAGTTGGATGTCATTACAAGTTCAGAATGTGCACCATGCCGACCATTTTGGACTTTATAGTGCACTAGCGAGTTACTCGCCTGTGCACCAAGTGTAAATCACATGGGTCAGATCGAATTACCCAGAACAGAAATGCAACTCCCAGGAAAAACAGAAACACATGGATTCTTTTCACTTTGATCAAATTTAAGCAGAGTGTGTGATTAATCGTTTCCCCCTATTTCGAGAGCTGTCATATTCATGCTGAAAAAACTACTTTAGGCATTTTTTTTTTGCTGGATGAATACATACACCAGGGGCACGAAAGACGCCACAGAAAAGCAGAATTCCCGACATTTTAACATACGCTACAAAGCCCCTTTTCCACACAAAATATCTCTTCCGTCTCTTGCGCAACTCTCACCTATCGGGGGAAAAAATGACAGGAGGTGTGGCATCTGCGACTGCAAGAAAGATATATCTACATGTATATTTATCAGTTACCTGAGTTCCAGCTTGGAAGGCAAGTTGTTGTCCATTACGCTCGTCAGCCACTTGTACCACCCGATATGTCACCTGGCCTGAAGGAAACAGTAGCAGGAAATATGTCCTTAGTCTTAGAGACTCTTAAGCGGTTGTATAGTGTTTTGATACATCATGCACACTACCGTAAACTCCCGCGTATAAGACGCGTCCTCTACGCCAAACAAATGGCTGGGGGGTCTTATAGGATTTTTTCAAGTTTGGGGTGCGTCTTATACGAGGGGTAATTTTACTATAGAACAGTACTGGATTGACAAAAAATGTCACAGGTGAAGGACTCAGTCCTAAGGAGATGCCCCTCAATGTGAAATTATACTATTATGGGACAATGGTATTCTCAATTCTATGTCAAATGACCAAGCGGTCAGTGCTTACATCTGAGTGACAAATAGACTAATTGCTGACACATATTGACTAAATGTAAGTACTGACATATATTGACTAATATCTGACAAATTTGGAGTAATTACTGACATATATGGACTAAGTGTTGTTATATAATGACTAAGTACTGGCATATATTGACTGATTGCTGACAAATAGTGAATAAATACTGTCATATATTGACTAATCGCTGACAAATAGTGAACAATTACTAACATATTGACTAAATGCTGATAAAATGTAAGTAATTACTACCATGTTTTGACTAATTGCTGACAAATAGTGAATAATTACTAACATATAATATTAAGTAATTGCTGACAAATAGTCCATAGATACTGACATATTTTGACAAATACCAGTCAAGGCAAGATGCACAATTGAATCAATGGCTATTTCTCTGTTATATATTGACTATTTGCTGACAGATTGTGAGTAAATACTGACATGTATTGATAATTGCTGATATAGAGTGCCTAAGTACTAACGTACATTGACTAATTGCCGACAAATTGAGTAAATACTGATATATATTGACTAGTTGCTGACAAATAGTGAGAAGTTACTAATATATATTTAATAATTGCTGACAAATAGTGAGCAATTACTGACATATAGACTAATTGCTGACTAATAGTACGCAATTACTAACATAAATTGACTAAATGCTGATGAAATGTAAGTAACTACTACCATGTTTGACTAATTGCTGACAAATAGTGAGTAATTACTGACATATATTGACTAATTGCTGACAAATCGTGCATTATTTCTGACATATTTTGACTAATTACTGACAAAATGTGAGTACATCATGTCAATCTGGGCATGATGCACAAATGATTAAAATGCCATTAATCTTTTTAATGTCAATACTTAGTCCCAGGTGTATACTGACTAATTGCTGACTAATTGTGAGCAAATACTGATATATTTCGACTAATTGCTAACAAATAGTGAGTACCGTAATCTCCCGCGTAGAAGACGCTCCCCAAACTCAGGGTATGCTGGTTCGCGTAGAAGACGCATCCAACCCCTCTGAATCGATTTGTAAAAAACCCCCCGTACAAGACGCCCCCCCAACTCAGCAGGGGGGGTTTCGCGTATAAGACGCACCCCCCCACCCTCCACCCCCAAAAAATTGTCAACCTGTTGAGTCTAAGCGCGTCGACACCTCCCGGTCTGCTGCGGTGCAGGCTATATGAGTTCAAGCTGTCATCGGCACACGGTCGGCGTCATGCCGTCAAACCCGCCGAGCGCCCGTCGACACCTCCCGGTCTGCCGCGGTGCAGGCTATATGAGTTCAAGCTGTCATACGGTCGGCGTCATGCCGTCAAACCCGCCGAGCGCCCGTCAACACCTCCCGGTCTGCCGCGGTGCAGGCTATATGAGTTCAAGCTGTCACCGGCACACGGTCGGCGTCATGCCGTCAAACCCGCCGAGCGCCCGTCGACACCTCCCGGTCTGCCGCGGTGCAGGCTATATGAGTTCAAGCTGTCATCGGCACACGGTCGGTGTCAAACCCGCCGAGCGCGTCGACACCTCCCGGTCTGCCGCGGTGCTGGCGCTATGAGTTCAAGCTGTCATCGGCGCATTTTCCCAAATGAGATGTTGGAAAACCCCGCGTATAAGACGCACCCCAAACTTGAGGAAATGCTATAAGACGCAGTAGGGATTTGTTTGGCGTAGAGGACGCGTCTTATACGCGGGAGTTTACGGTAATTACTAACATAAAAATTATATTGATTAACCGCTGACAAAAAGTGAGTAATTACTATCATACCATAGCACTAACACTAACCTGTTATAGCCCTAAACTCAATACATGTACCATAAAAACACAGATTAAAACACAAATTAAAACACAGAATGACGTCAACATTTTCAATCAAACACCAGAGAATGGAGAAATGGAAAGATATCCATTCATTTGGAGCTAAAAGGTTTAAGCATGTGATCAAGCAATGGCTGCCTCCATTGAACAACTTGTTTGATGCTATACAAAGGTAGAGGAGGGGTCTTTCTTTTCTACTATTCAGATTCCACTAGTCACTAGGTGCAGTCAGTAGTTTATACTTGCAAGCATATGGATTCTATAAGGGAACAATGGAACATATCTATATTATATTGAAGAGTACCAGATACTGCATAATTATGCTAATTATGCAAATAATATGCGCGGATATGGAATGTTTGGTATCAATCTGGGGTGTTTCGTCCCCCTAAAGGACATGCCCCCCAAAAAAATTTGTTTCAGAAAAGAATAAGCGAAATAATTTTTTTGACTTGCGGCCTTTTCGGCCTGAGCTGGTCCACCTGCGCCCTACCTCCAGCCAAAACCTATCTGTTTTAAGTGTCACCGGCGAAAAAGGGCAGGTTTGAGGAAGGAATGGATCGAAATATAGGCTTTTTTGGGACGCGGGGGCAGACGCCAGTCCAGGCACTGGCAGAGAGGTCCAAGAACTGGTAGTCTTACAAAATAAATCATATCTCCCTTAATAATAGGAGTTTCCCATAGTGTGACCTATAGATAAAGGGTAGCTCGAGCTGGCGAACGTCATGGCGGTCTTTATTTTCAAATCTGCAAAGTTATCGATGTTTTAAAGCTATGACATCACAAAAATGGCCATAACTTTCCACCAAATCATCGTAGGAAAAAAATTCAAACAGCTATGGACTCCTCTGGAAAATCGTTTTTCTCTCGGAACCCTATTATCGCCCAACGATGTCTCTCTGTCTTCAGGCTATTTTGGCCTTTCCCCGGCATTTTTGGCCTCTACAGCGATATTTTGAGGGTATTCATGAAAGAATGATACAGACCTGTTCTCGGACCACCAATATCGGACCACCAATGGGGCCGCGCAGCAGGCGGTGTCATGATTTGTTCAAATCGAACAATTTCCTGCAATTTCTCGGTACCATGCGGCAAACCAGGACGAGTTGTGATAATAATCCATGTGTACTGCGACAATAAAGCAAGATTTCTTACAAATAACAACACATTTGGGCCAAAAACGCAGACACATCGCTGCATTGTAAACAAACAGCACTTTTGCTGGTGCTGCAGCAGTACCAGCGAACACATGGCTTCTGGCGCGAAAAAACTGGGTCAGGCCACTACCAACAGCCCAACAGCCAATCAAATGGTGAGTATGCACCAGGGTGACGGATCACGCCACTCTGTCAGCCAATTATAGACGAGGACGCTGTAAACAAAATGCGCTTTTGCTGGTGCTGCAGCTACTGCAGCAGTACCAGCGAACACATGGCTTTTGGCGCGAAGAAACTGGGTCAGGCCACTACCAACAGCCAATCAAATGGCGAGTATGCATGAGGGTGACGGATCACGCCACTCTGTCAGCCAATTAAAGACGGGGACGCACGGTCAATGAGTCCTGTGTCCGGCTGGGTAAACTGCCATAAATCGACCATCTATTTGGGGTTTTGACAAAAGTTTATCCCAGTCCAAAATTTTATTTCACCTAATTTCATAACAACACTTAGTCTACCTATGTCAGTAACTACTCACAATTTGTCAGATATTAGTCAATATATGTCAGTAAATACTCGCCATTTATCAGCAATTAGTCAATATATATTAGTTATTACTCACTATTTGTCAGTAATTAATCAATATATGTCAGTACTTAGTCACTCTATAACATATATATATCAGTATTTACTCACAATTTGTCAGCAATTAGTCAATATATGTCAGTAATTAGTGGGCTTCCCTAGCCCACTTAAAAGGGTCTACTTCTCATCTTTCCCATCCCCTCAGGATGTGTGTGGTGCACATATGCGCGGGCACTGACACATTCCTCTGTGAAATTGTGTAATGTTGTTCTCGCCATGAATATGACCTTAGCTGTCGAAATGGCGTTAAACATCTATTACTCACTCACTCAGTACTTAGTCACTCTAAAACAGCAGTTATCAGTACATGTCAGTATTTACTCACAATTTGTCAGCAAATAGTCAATATATAACAGAGAAATAGCCATTGATTCAATTGTGCATCCTGCCTTGACTGGTATTTGTAAAAATATGTCAGTATCTATGGACTATTTGTCAGCAATTAGTTAATATATGTTAGTAATTATTCACTATTTGTCAGCAATTAGTCATGCATGGTAGTAGTTACTTACATTTTATCAGTATTTAGTCAATATATGTTAGTAATTAGTCTACATATGTCAGTAACTACCGTAAACTCCCGCGTATAAGACGCGTCCTCTAGGCCAAACAAAATGCTGGGGCGTCTTATAGCTTTCTCTCAAGTTGGGGGTGCGTCTTATATGAGGGGTAATTTTACTATAGAAATGTACTGGATTTACAAAATTGAGCCCTAAGAGGTGCGTCTTATACATGAAAATGCCTCTGCTTAGTTTGGGGTGCGTCCTATACGTGCAGCGCCTCTTCTACGCGGGAGAATACGGTACTCACAATTAGTCAGATATTAGTCAATATATGTCAGTAATTACTCGCCATTTATCAGCAATTAGTCAATATATATTAGTTATTACTCACTATTTGTCAGTAATTAATCAATATATGTCAGTACTCAGTAACAATATAACTATATAACTGCGGGAGTCTTGCGATACGGCACCTGATCGGCGCGTGCGATAACCCCCAGACATTCCTCATACTCGTGAACCTTTGCATTTATTTCATGTTATTTTCATCTAAATCAGATAAATAGAATCAAATTTACCAGAATAACTCGCCATAGGTATTGTTTACATCGCCATCTTGGAGCTATGACGTCATCAAATGGTCACGTGACCTCGGCGTGTGATATTTTCGCGGGTTATCGCACGGGGGGTGTGCGATACGGCCCTCGAGTGCTAGAGCTATGGGCTGTCAGTATCTCGGGCATATCAACATGAAATAAATGCCAGTACTTAGTCATTATATAACAACACTTAGTCCATATATGTCAGTAATTACTCAAAATCTGTCAGATATTAGTCAATATATATCGGTAATTACTCACAATTTGTCAGCAAATAGTCAATATATATCAGTATTTACTCACAATTTATCAGCAATTAGTCTATCACTGACTAACTGCTGATAGATGGTCGATTTATGGCAGTTTACCCAGCCGGACGCAGCACTGGGCTGTGGTAAACTGACATAAATAGCCCATCTATCAGCAGTTAGTCAGTGCTATTAGTGCTATTTATTGATACAATAGCACAGGTCGACTCATGGGAAGTTGGACTGTCCGATTCTGTGTGCAATCGACCTCCCATGTCAATGCAATGGAGATGCCAAGGGCATCTCCAAAAATCACCCCTAAGAGGTGCGTCTTATACGCAAAAATGCTCCTCCCAAGAAGGGGGTGCGTCCTATACGCGCAGCGCGTCTTATACGCGGGAGTTTACGGTAGTTATCATGATATTCACCTATCTTTCATAAATCTATCCTTGGTTTTAGTAGTGCTTGAATGCAGCTCAGGTAAATAGTAAAAAAAAAAAAATAAATAGTAATTCTTGGGTGTTGCATTCATGCATCATGACGACCCCTCAGACTTGATACATTCCAAGCGCCATGATACATAGATGCAGCACTGGCGAGTTACTCACTGGTGCAAGCTGCTACCATACATCATATCAACAAGAAGACAAGAGTGCCTCTCAAATCTCATACACCCAAAGCCATGAAATCCTCTCCAGATTAATCAATTTTTGATCACTTACCTTCTCCTTGGCCGTCAGCCCTAAACTGGTACTGTACAGAGGGGTCAAGTGTTAGAGTACCCTGTGGGGTGACGCTCGCTATGGCCGCTGCCTGCTCCCCCTCCTCACCAGTCGTCACGTACATACCGCCATCTGTAAATCAATCAACATTATTAAACTTTAAACATATAATGGCAGCCTGATGCGTCAATGTAGCGCTGGTAAGTACTGACTAGCACTCTTTAAATATTTGTTCAGCACACAGCCCTTTCAGAATCCATCTAGGGTACCCCATGGGTTAACCCTTTAAGGGCTACATTAATGCACCCTCCAGGAGTATGTGTATTAACCCCATGCAGTCGTCATGATGATCCGATGAAGTGCCGGTGAGCAGTCTCGCCAGCACATCACTGATGCAGCATGACGACCAATTTGTAGGTTAACGCATCAACGGCCCTTAAAGGGTAAGGCATAATGGATGAATACACTATGCAGACACTAAAACAGGGGTTGACACTAATATTTTGGACCTTCAGCCACCCGGGGCTAGCAGTTTGGTATAAACAATGTATAGTTGAATATTGTCCTGGCTTAAAGGCCAATTTTGAAAGGGTTTCTAGAGAAAAATCACTGGTCCACAGCCAAAACTACTGGCAAGTGGCCATCAGGCCAGTGTCAGTGTCTACTCCTGCTTAACCCTACGGAGTTGTCATGATGCATCAATATAGTGCCGGCACGTTCAACTTACTCACCAGAACTCCAAATATGCATTACAATATAATGCTACAGTTTTCTGGCAACTTCGAAATGAACCAGTTCTGACGCCTACCGTCTTCCTAACAATATCAGATTTCTTTCTAATATTTTCTTTTTCTTGTGAATTTATCTTTTGTTTCCTTTTTTTTTTTTTAAAGATATCTTCCGAATGCTGGTACTTCTGTATGCATACTTAAAAGTACTCTTTGTCCAATCACATGACATTTCAATTGAGTCATAAGATCACAATACTTCAGGTGATAAATACCGTGACAAACGCCATAACCTGAGGCAGTCTTTTCTTTTCTTAAAAGTGTGGCTTCTTTTTGGCTTTGGAGGGGTATCACGTGTATGCCATAATGATGCACTATTAACCTTGCGTTTAAAAAGACCTCACGTGTGTAAGATGCACCCAGATTTTGGCCAAATGAATCTTCAAAAAGTCAGGCCTCTTTAACACTGTAGGAGTTTGAGAGGCCACATTGTACCGTAATCTCTCACGTATAAGGCGCGTCTTATACGCGAATCAGATCGTGGATGCGCCTTATAGCATTTCCTCAAGTTGGGGGTGCACCCTTAAATATATGCGGAGTACCTCTGTTCTCCAATTTGGAACCATGTTCACAAAGTCATGTCTTTGCTTTAACCAAAGAAAAGGTGTCATTTATACCATGGTGCCCTATGCACTCATATTTAAATAAAACATACCATTCTTCTAAACATAAAAGTGTTAGGAAATGATTGTATGTATACCCCACTTGCTGACGGCTTTATTAATTACATTAATAACCTTCTAATCAAGAGGATGAAAGATGTAGTATTATGGGAAAAACCTCCTCCCATAGCTCCCATCTGGTGTATGACAAATGATTCCTAGAATTGACACCAGTTGCCACCACTAAACACTTCCAATATGATTGATGATATAGAGGGGCTTAGATAACTCAAAGAAAAGATATTTTAATTATGTTTAGAGAATGTGATGATTTATGTTCATTGCCTAACATGCCAGAACATTAATGGAATGCTCAAAAAGAGAAAAGAAGCTGATGATACAGTGTTAGAGTTAAGTTCTACTTCTCATCACACCTTATTTGTGACCTTCAAAAAAATTATATTACCAATGCAAATAGTGCTTCTTACCAATTTTGTTAATCCCACCTTCCCCTAGTTGGGGATGTGCCTTATATGCGTGGTTTTAAAAAAAATAAATTCAGAAGCATAGGGTGCGCCTTCTATGCGGCCCTGCCTTCTCTGAGTTGAGGGTGCGAGAGATTACGGTAGTTCATATACATATACATAAAAGAATTTCGCCCTCGATCAATGTCTTTTTCTCTCTTTTTTCCTCGCACTAAACCTTTCCAAAAACAAATGATATACCGGGTACAAACCTTTTCTGGGTGTAACCCAATATTTACAAGGCTAATGTTAATCGCTGGTATGCGATAATGGGAATTTGATACATTGTATATCATTATTGTGTACAACGATTTGTTATCTGGCACCATTCACCACCTAAAATATGCCACGTACATTCACGTACTGGGGAGAGGAGAGACATCCATGCAGTTTATCTACATCTACTGATACCGATACTACCGTGACTCGTTAGAAGCGCCCCATAACATTAATTGAATCAATTTCTAAACATATTAACCCTTTATGTGCCGCACGATGCCCGAAGGTTCACGTTCCCTAATCGTCATGATACATCAATGCAGTTCTGGCAATGATTGGTCATCAGCACTGCACTGGTGCATCATGTTGACCCATTCCGGGGCATGCCCAGTAGGGGTCAGCATGCTCATCAAATGCAGCTCAGGCAAGTAACTCACCTGGGCTGCATCGTCAAAACCAAATATGCACGACGCGTTAAGCACTATGCAGCCCTTAAAGGGTTAAACAGCTTTTCTAGCTACTGCTAAGTACTACAACATAGCACCATTTCACTTGTGTCCTCGGGGTGCAAGTCTACATAAAATGAAACAAGAAACTGGAAATTGGAAATTGAATACATGTACTACTGGTAATCTGACATGCACAAATAAGATCTCGACATTGAAATTCAACCCATAACAGCTCCTTTCTTACACAAGCAATCATGCAATGAACCTGTGGCTCATGGGGTAAATGTAATATCATTTAAATACATATATCGTGTAATTCCCCCCCCCTAGTGAGGCAATTCTTCTACAATTTCAAATAGAATTTTGGTCCATAAACTTAACTTGAAAACATAAGAATGGGCACTATCCTTTGTAGACATCCCCCCCCCTTTTTTTCTAATTTCGCATCATGATAAAATGAAACCTTATCAATTGTCCCTATTAAATCGAGAAGCAAATGTTTTCTTTACTTCTTACCAAAATATTCCCTTTCACTATTTCAGAATTTGCTTTCAGAATTTACTACACTCACAGAATGAATCTGAAATTGAACGGAAATGAAAGGCGTTTGGTCCCTGAAGCTTCCTCAATGGCGGGGGTCAGCATTTACCACGTTCGACACAAAGGGCACCCTGATTAGGTCTACATAAATTATTGACAATTCCAACAACATTCATAAATATGTGTTAAGGTTTCAGGTAATATTGATAATGAAATATGAGGGTACTAGTATTTCTATTTCATAAATGGCTCAAAAGGGTACTTTTTATGTCGAAAACAGTTTCTGCGGTTTTATGGCTTGTGTATTCATGAGGCACCGGAGGGGTTACATGGAAAATATGTAAAACATGACTGACCCTGACTAAAGGTGATTTGCGTCCCTGAAACGGTGAAACAAAAGTACAGCGGGCAACATTAATAACCTGTGAAGTGAGGTGGTCTGCGGATCTTTCCCTGAAGACCGTGGCAAAAAAAGATGGAATCTTTCCAAGTAGGGTTTATCATTTATATCAAGGTGAAAGTAAAAATCATTTCGCCATCTACCACAATCCATTCTTTTCGAGTTTTACTGCTATGTTCCTGTATCTTAACAAATTAAATTAACTTTATCACATCATTTAAAACAATGTGTAATTAACCTACCTTCTGCGGCTAGGTGCACTTGGTCGTCCGACCCCGTTGAATCATCTGCTTTTATATCCCCTTGACTGAAAAGAATCAAATACATCACCCATGAGGAGCGGTTCAGGTGGGAAAAAACAAAACAAAGTTGTGTTTCAGATAACATGCTGAGAAAAAAATTTGATATCCAACATTTCAAACTTGAAACTGAACAATCAGCCGACTATGGATTAAATTGTATATTTTGGAATAAATAAAGGTATCTAAAATAGGGGGTAAGCCCCCCCCCCTTCATTTCCAAAACGTGGATCCGTCCCTGGGTGGAAGCAGAGATGCCACTCACTGGCCGACATAAACCAGGAAAACTGGACTTTGGACACATTTTCCCAGGAATTTAACATAATTTGATACAGAAATCTTGGAATCAAAACCAGGAATTCCTGTTAAACCAGGAAAAGTGGCATCTCTGGAAAGTCATAAGAAAATTAGATTAGTGGACTGGCCACTTATGGGTCAAGTCAGGTATGTTGGGGGGCGGGGGGAGACATTTTTTAAAATAGCTCCTTGGTGAGGGGGGAGGGGGTCAAAACCTTCACACCAGGGCCCAGTGGCAGGGGGTCAAAACTAAACATGGCTGATGCAAGTACCGGTACTCATATCTTTATTTTTTTCGGGGGGGGGGGGTTATTTAATGGGATGGGGGTGTCATGATTACTTTATCACTGCTGGTCCGCAAAAATCCAACAAGCCCCCCCCTCCCCAACAGCTGGCAATAAAACATAGGGCAAAACGATTTCATCGTTCAAAACTCTGAAAGAGAGTACAGTGCAGGGTCTCCCCCCCCCCCAGTCTTGAATGGGGGCTGTTCTCCTATATGGATACAAAGAATCTTAATTATGTACTTCTTTACCAGGGAGTAACAGTAGTATTTGGAACAACCAAAGTACTCTGGGATGACACCATGGCAGTAAATTATGACAACCTGAAATGACACCCCCCATAGGCTTAGCATTGGGGTGCTCAAAGCGTCATGAAATTTTCAGCTCCTATTTATATGATCCCCACTAAACATTATTGGTCCAGCATGTGCTTCGAAATGTATTCTATCTAATACATTTAGATTTTCACCTCAGCACTAACCTCAAAAGAGAGTAACAAATTTTTGAAAATAAAAAGTTGGCTGTTTTTTTTTTGGCTCGATTTTGTGTGTCTTAAAGCACCCTAACCCACCCCCAAATCCCTAAACTCTTTCAGAGTTAATGACTGTCTATGTTAAAATATTGCTAAATGGTTTATGCCCATATTGCTAAAGCAATGTTTTCAGCCCCTTGAATGAACAGATTATCAAAATTTGTTAAACTTAGGGAGTGATCATTTTCTAACATGGGGGCTTGGTCAAATTTCATGCGTGTGGTGTGAAAATTTGGAAAAAGATTCCATCCCCGTTGAAGGTGACTTTTACACAACCCCCTTTAATTAATGCTTCAGGTAGTGGTCATTATTTATCAACAGGGTGGGGGTGGTGGGTCGTAAAAAAATCAGAGACCTCCTGATGGGAGGGCGTAAAAAGTGTTAACCCCTCTTGAGGGGAGTGTAAAAAATTTAACCTCTTTCTAGCAAAAAAGCCTGCATGCTACTATATATCAGAGGTGTCAGTTGGGTATGGGCTCAACCTCTGTAATTTTTGGGTGTTAGCAAAGCATCCATTTTCCCTCAATTTATCATACTAAAAGCACCCATCTCGATTTCATTTCAACCTGTTCCCCTCATTCAAAACCATCTCTAGATTGGATGGTCATAGAAGAACAATTAAAAGACTGCATCAGAATTTCAGCCAATCAGAAGCCAGCTTAGATTCATGTTCTCTGAAATGAGATTTCAGATATACTCTGATCTCTGAAGGGTGGTTTGTCTAGAAAAGGCCAGAGGGCAGCACAAGGATGCTTAATATTCCCTGCTGAAGCCTTAACTATGCTCAGCATTATGCTCCCTAGAAGTAAAAAGGGCATGTTGTAAGGTTGTTGTTGTTCTATGATTAATGTTATTCGGACTAGGGAAAACATGCCAAAATCTTTATCTGGATTTTCATGAATTATTATTTTACATCACCGGAAAGCTGCCAACCTGAGTAATCTAATGCTGTTTAAATTGTCTTTCTAATAGTACTAGAACAAAAGTTATGAGGAATTGAATATGAAATTTCTAATATGTTTCTGTCAGTGGATTCACAGCCATTGTGGGTCTTATCAGTCCCTGCACACTGCGCACAGGCTGCACTGGGACTGGCACATTTTAGACCTTGCTTTACTTAATTTCAAATTTGTTTGAATGACCTACCAGAAGGACTGAATGTAAAGTCGATGTTGTTTGCAGATGACACAAAAGTCTACAAAGAAATTAGAAATGAAGCAGACTGTACCAACTTCCAGGATGACATCAAGAAACCCCACGACTGGTCAAAAGAATGGCAGCTTCTTTTCCACCCAGATAAGTGTAAAGTTATGCACATTGGAAGGATCAAACATAAAGCAAAATACTGCATGCCCGGTAGTGCGACTGATATGCAGAAGTCCAAAGTGAAAAGGATTTCGGAATAACATTTGACAATGAACTCAGTTTTAAGAGTGAGATACAACTCAGAGCAAAAAAAGGCCACCAGATGACAGGGATCATAAGAAGAACTTTCACCCATTTAGACTAGTCCACCTTCAAAAAGCTATTTATTGCTCTTGCTCGACCTCACCTGGAGTATGGAGCACCAGTCTGGCAGCCATATAGGAAAGGGGATAAGGATACCATGGAAAAGGTACAAAGAAGAGCAACTAAGCAGTTGCCAGGTCTAAAAGAGAAGACACTTGCGCGACCTAGATCTGCCTACATTAGCCTTCTGCCGCCTTAGGGGGGGACATGATTGAGGTCTATGAATTATTCAATAAATATAACTGCAATAAGGAAGACATTCTAGCTCTAGACCAAAACATGGGAAGAACCAGCGGAAACTTTTCATGAAAGGAGGGCACCTGGATAAAGTGAAAAATAGCTTCTCCCAGCGTGCGGTTCAAGCATAGAATAGCTTACCCAACACCATAGTATTGTCAGATAATCATAACACAATTAAAAAACAAACTAGACAGACTTTGGGTAGATCACCCTTTAAAATATAACTGGGAGTGGGAACCACTTCCGGGTCAAGCTACATAAAATTTGCTTCATGAGCTGGAAAAAGTGGCTTTCTAAGCCAGCTTCCAGAAAGACCTATAAGTACCTATAAGTAAATAAGAATAATCATAGAGAGTAACCAATTACCACTGTAAGCACAACAGTTTGGCAATTATAGGGCTATATTTTCCACAAGGAACTATGATAAGTATTATAGATCATGTTGGAAAGACAAAATTTTCTAAAGAGCAGTGTGATAAGCTGACCTGAAATTCTTGAATTTTTTACTCAACTCTCTTATACTCTTTAGCTTTGGGCTAATTTGGGCTAATAGATAATGAATAGCTGATTAAAGATCCTAAAAGTACACACTTTTGTGGTTATCCCTATATAAGTTCAAAAAAGTTAGGAAAATATTCAGTTTTAATATTTTCGGTTTTTAGTCAAAACTCTTCTGAATTTTATACAATCTGTCCAGATATTTCAATGTTTTTCTCTCTATGGTAAATGATAATGTCTTAAGCTTTCAATAGAGGTCTCAAACTCAAAAATCGACCAAGAATTAACAAATATATCAGCATTTTATATTTTAAAGTTTTATAGAAGTTCCACTCTGCACACACTCATACCCCTTGAGAACTGATGATATCAAATTAATGGCTAGATTTAGAGTAAAATGACCCACAAATTCTAATTCCTTGGCTATTATAACTCTTGGTGCTGAAATATAGTCAATTTTGAGTGTGAAAAAGGGTCCAAAAACAGAAATTCATATTGGGTGATTTACTATAGTTAGGACTATAGTGACAGATAGGGACTCCCAGGAGTGAGTGCTGGGGTGTTATCGCTTTAAATCCCTCTATCTATAATATAGGGCAGCAATGTGCATTGCTCGTAACTCGAAAAGAAATAAAATTCAAATTTTTTGGCAGATGTTATGTTCCATGAATTCTTTGATTTGAGGTTCATATCATATTTGAATCAAATCAAAATTGTAGTTTATTCCAAGGTCAGTAATGCAGGTAATGTTGCTTTTATTAGAGAATTTAAGGTAGAAGCAGACTCTCTGCTTCCCAAAGCTCTGGCCCCTTTATACTTGATAGTCTTTTTCATTACATTGTTTCTCCAGAATTAAAATCAATAGGGAGCCTCAGTCTTGCGATAAAATATGTCGTAAAAAAATTTCTGATTTGGAACTAAAATAACCAATATTTGAATTGACCAGAAGGCCCACCATATATGAATTTTTAAGGCTCAACTCTCATTCTTAAAAAAGTTATGCCAGGCCTAAAATTTTCCCCTATCCTTCAAGCTTGCTGCAGTGGAGGTGTGAAACTGTGGAGTGCTAAGCTCTCCTTTCTTTGACAGCTCATTGTGTAGCTATTTATTGGCGGATCTTAACAAACATGGGCTCATTTTAAAGGGATTGATTAGGAGTTTAATATGAATCTATTTGAGAAATAATTGATGCAGGCAAACATCCCATTCTCCCCAAGTGAAGTTATCCCATAAGGGAGTGGTCATTATTTATCAATGGGGGGGGTGTAGGGTTTTCGCGCAGACGCACAGAATTTTTTTTAAGCCTCCCCCTCGACGGCAGTCAAAATTTTTTGCGCCCCCCCGTGGAGGGTTTTCGCGCCCCTCTTTGATCTATAGTAGCGCGCTGCCTTTTTTTTTGCTAAAAAGAGGGGTCAAAATTTTTTTAGCCCCCCCTCGGGAGGGGTCTCAAAATTTTACGCCCCCCCCTCAAACCCACCACCCCCCCGTTGATAAATAATGACCACTCCCTAACTTTGAAAGCATTTTTTGGTATAAAGGCCAAATCTCACATACAGAGATGGAAGTCGCTAAGCACAAAAATCACTGAAATACCCAATATGAACTCCTATAAGGCAGAATCTGTATAGAAAAGTATAGGTCTTAGGAACTTCAAAATCCCTAAAATCAGGGAAATCCCTGAAGACTTCCATCCCTGCACATAAAAGAGAATAGTTCCCACACTTTCTACAGAAAAAATGGTTTAGAAAATGTCTAGGGTTTTTCTTTTCATAGGGCAACAGAATGTTTGCCAGACCCCACAAAAATTTTAGCTTGCCATTCGCTATCACCCTTCCAACAGCTTCTCCATGTTAGTCCTTGTCTGTTTGCCAGAATTCAATCCTATATATATTATTTATATAGCAATGGATAGAGCTGATAAAAAGAAGTGGATTTCATTTTTAAATGAAGTCAATATGTCAATTTAAAGGGAAATTCTGACCAATTAAAGATCTCATATCAACTCCATAAATTTGCACCAATTCTGTCAGATTGCTAAATCACAGATGGTTTTAAGTCAAGATAAAAATCCCTTTAAATTGTTAAAATTTGATATGACACATTGATTTACAACCTTTTATAGGGAAATCTTCCATACTTCAAAAGAAAATAGTCCAAAATAATGATTTAAGAGATGTAGCCACTCCTGTATCCGATATGCTTGATCACAAATCTGGACCCTATTTAAACTCTTAACACTGGCAGAATTTTGGGTTCGATATGGGGTCTTTGATCAGTCATAACTTCCCTTATACTTGGCATAAAGACTTCATTTAAAGAGCAAATCCACTTCTTTAAGGTAAGTGCCTAGGACTAGGTCTCATATCTAGGTGCCTAGATAACTGGTAAGTTATTAAAAAATCACCACTTCCTCACAGTAGGGATGGGCGCCAGCAGCTACTGCTGGACGCTGCCTCTCTGTCACTATAGTAAATAGAGCAACTTCAAAACCTGAATTTTGTTACTTCTGTTTCATGGAAAAATACCATCTTTTGGTATGTTATGTAAAAAGACCCATAGAATAGGAATACCATGGGCATTTTCTTGTGGGATGTGTAGTTTTTTTATAGATGAAGTTTTCAAATGACAATGTTTGCTCAGACCGGAGTGCCTCTGGCCGACATCAGTTACTAAATTTGTTGTAATTACTACAGTTCTTTACCAAATAACATGCTTTTTGGAGCAATTTGAAACTTAAGATATCAAGCTTCCTGGCTAATTTGGAAAAACAGAGTTTTTGAAATTTTCAAATTGGAAAAAAAATAATTCAGATTTTTAACCATTTTTTTGAAATTTCAAAGTATTTGTTCACCTTTTAGAACTACAACCAAAATGTCCGCAATTTTGTCTTCTACAAGAATCTAAAATCTATTCCTATCTATCTGTGTGCTGAAAAGTGCTAGAAGTAAAACAGCAACAGCATATTTTGCTTAAAAATAAAATTGCACAAAACTGACCTGTGTGATTTTACTCCACCACAGGGAATTTTGAGTTTCCATCAAAATATGATATTCTCCATATCAAATCATAAAAAAATTTATACCCCCAGAACCACCAAACTGTTTTCTGTCCACTGATGTGACTGGCCTCTCTCTAACTTAAACTGTTACAAAATTATGAGCATTTACAAGAGATAATGTCAAAAATGCACCACTCAGTGAGTGTGGTCAGTGAGCAACTTCTCCGGCAACCTAGTTTGGTTGGCAAACTAAGCCTTCTCCCCTAGGGTACCATTTTGACCAAAAATCGCCGTATTCATACGCCGCTGGTGTCATCCAGTCCTTCAACCAGGTGTTGGAGGTGCACCAGAAACCAGCAACTGCTTGTACTCATCTCTCAAGCATATGTTCACTAGTCACCAGCAAAGAAAAGTAGTACCTCCCAGCATGCCTGTGTACCAGTGACGTGATCGGTAGACTACGAGATGGGGCCAGTGTGGACTGTGGTCAGTGAGGCATGATTTGACCTAATTTTCCCTCACTGAGCTGATATTGACCAGGAAAAGGTGACAGAAAATACTCCTAACTTTTTTATATTCAAAAATGCATTGCTTCTCTTCTAGTTACTGTATTACATTTATTCAAAAAGCATAATGTTGGCAAAGATTTCTTCTTTCTAGGGTATAATTTTTCGATTGGATGGTTAAAAAATTGATTTTGGGTGCCCATCCCTACTCACAGTTCTTTAAAAAAAAACTCCAAGTCTCTTTTCAGCCTAGAATACAGCAAGTACTAGCTCAAACTGGAAGGAATGCAAACACTATCAGTGTCACTCTGTCAGTGACACTGACAGTCAGTGACACTGTGAGTGACAGACCAAACAACAACAAGACTCAAGAGCCAGGCGCAAGGTTGGAACCAGGAATGGTTTTGAACAAGGAAGCCACGCACCCACTTGGGTTTGAACTCAAAGCCACTGCTAGTAATTCCACAGTTTTTAATGGCAAAGCACTAGGTTGTCACTAAAGAACATATATGCAGGCATTCGATGACATGTTCCACAGAAATGGCTGCTGTGGACAGTCGAGGGTGTGGTGGAACTTCAACCACTTGAGTTTGCCCTGTCGGTGAACCTACCGCAGGGTGAAATTTCGAGCGGGACAGGAATCTTGCCCTTCAATTAGATTAAATTCTTTCTTCAGAGAGTTGTATCACGCCCTTTTAAGATGTACTTACCTATTTTCGAGGGCCTGATCTAGCATATCCATGTGGTTTTAGCTGTGGGTTTGAATTTGCCAGGAGTAAGGAAAGCTTGATCACGGGGCCAAACAACAGGTCATGTGAGATGGAAAATGAACATGTGACAGCAATGGCGACCACAGAGTGAACGCGCAGAAAGCAGTAAGTAGGTCACTCTGCGATAAATACTCCTGCACCTTCAGTTCAGCTGGGAATTGGGGGAATTGAGATTTAGTTGACAGGGTTTTATCGATATTTTTAAAAGAAGATGAAGCAGAATTCGATGTTTCAAAGAAGTTGTCGGCTTGGTGGGATTATGTTTTTAGCGCACAAGGCTACAAGACGTAACACCACAAGTAGTTCCGTGTGGTCAGTGACATTGATACGCATGACGTCATAATCTGACCATCACCACGTCTGACGTCAGTAGACGTGGCCAGATAAGGTTTTCAAAACTTTAATCTTTAATATGGCAGATAGATCTATATAGATCTAGATATGACAAATATACAAAGAGAGTTTCACTAGCAGATCCTATCCTTACTCCTGAATATAACAAACCAGTTCTTCGACTTTGCCCCTTTCTCAAATAAATTAAAGTTTCTTGTCCCTGGACAGATTTGTGGCCTTTTTTCTCCCTTATATTAAACTCCTATCGACCGCAGCCTATCGACCCTTCCGTACGCATACATCCAGCTCATGTTGATTACAACCCCCCCCCCCCCCATTTAAATTTGTTAACCGATGTTGATTATTTTGTACGTGTTTTATATGTCTAAGTTGTTATCCATATTGTGTTCACACTATATTCTTTGGTTCACATCAGCTACAGTTGTATCCAGGTCTAAAATATCGTATTTATCAAAAGGAAATAATAATAAAAAAAAATTAAAGACGTTGTGCACATCTACCTAAACGGAATTGGTTTCACGCATGCGTGCGACGTAACATCCGGCCATGAAGAAACGAACACATCGCTGATTAAAAGAAGCACGAAGTTGCCAAAATGTTGGACTTATTTACTATTTTTAGCAAAGGTGGAATTGTGCTCTGGTGTTTTCAGGGCACCTCACAACTCTTTACGCCATCTGTAAACGCACTGATCAAGAGTGTAATACTTCAGGTGAGATCTTTGTCTGTTTTCGGCTAAAATCTGTTGGCTAGCAGACAAACTCTGAAACTGCTGTCACGTTGGCCAAGCCCACTGAATACACATCCTTTAAATAGGATCCTATGGCTATGACATGTGCACGACTGTGCCATCCCCCTGGGTTCTTACGCGGGTTTCACATTCATCTGACAGATCAAGAGTTCTTGGTCAAGAGTTAACCTCATTAAATACTCTACCTGTCATGGTTTGTGTGTCAACAATGATTTGTTGACATCCAAATACTACAACTTAGTACAAGACTAACAAGTACAAGAGTCAAGACTAGTACTATAAAAAAAAAATAGGCCTAGCCCTAGGCTAGGCTAGTGGCACTACTAGTGGTGTCCTGAGTACTGCCACTACTGATACTGACCTTAGTCTTGTAGTCAGTAGAGTTAAAATACACATTCAAATTGAAGGTATATTGTACTGTGTATTCCACTGCCACTTCCACTGGGTTTTTTTTGACACTGGCAGTAGTAAAAATGACGCCGGCGGCCCGCCGGTATTATTGCAGTGTGAGGAGAACCCTGGTAATGATGCTGACAATATACTTAGAGGGTACACCTATGACATGTGGGAATTTCTAGACACTTTTGGCACTGAGTTTGGCTACAGCAGTAGTCTCATAGACTTTTTGGAGTGATCATAGACTAGCCAGACTTGAGTAGCCAACTCACATTCGGGGATGTCGGGCGTAGGTCTGATAGAGTCTAACATTATCAAGCATGTTTGATGTCCCTGATCAGATCGACCCACCTTTCCTTACCTGCCGACCCAATCCACCTCATCTGCAGTCACCCTAGAATTCTACAAACTAGTAAAGATCCTAACGATAATCCTAGAAACAATGCATGCTTTATCTCCTTCACTCTACCCCACGCCAGTACATGGGACCACAGAATTGGACAGGGTAAGAGTGTCAGACAGGTGGATGGGGGGGGGGGGGGCTCACACTTTCCTCAAGTCTTCATCGAATCTACAACAAGCCCAGATGGTGGGGAGGCTCATAGCAGAATTTTCCTTGATTTTTGAAGATCTATGAACAAAAATTCACCCATTTTGAGTGAAAAAAAGCAAGCACATTTACTATACATTATTTTAGTTAGCCCACACCAAATTAGAAAGTTGGTCTATGGATTTTCGTTTTGAAAAAATGGGGAAATTTTTTGGAATTTTTTTTTTTGTCAATGGATTGTGCACATCACAGATGTGGAGAGGGCGATTTTTTTCTGATATGACGAATTATTTCCCAGGTGATATTTCTTTTAAGCTATGATAATATATTTAGTGGCAAAAGCATAAATATTAAGGCAAAAAAAAAAAATCTGATTTTTGCAGAAAATGGTGTGGGCGCAATCCATAGACAAAATAATTTTCAAAGAAAAAAAAAAGATTTCCGAAAATGTGGTGCGGGAAATCCATAGACCAACTTTTTATTTTGGACTGACCTTAACTGTTTGAATATGACCACTCCATTAGAACAAAAGTTACCATGGCCTAAAAGCGAATCTGAACCTAAGTGTGCGTTAAGTTATAAGACTTCTAAAAGGAGGGTGCACCTTCAAGGTTGGTAAAAATGACTAATACCGTAAATTCCCTCGTATAAGCCGCAGCTTATACTAGAACCCAGATGCATTTTGCAGCTTATAGCTTCTTCCAAAGTCGGGGTGCGGTTTATACAGGGGTATTTGATACTATATAACAGTACTGAATAGCTAATCTTCAAGCCTTGGGTGCAGCCTACAGCTTCTCCCTAAGTTGGGGGTGAGGCTTATACGAGGGGTGCGGCTAATACGAGAGAATTTACGGTAGTATTAATCTACACAGAAGCAAGGCCCAGGTTCACCTTATACATGGGCGATGTATCTGTTGTGGCGCTAAATTTACTATGTGTGATTGGAACTCCCCATAGAGAACTTTTGGAATTGATACAGTTGTTTAAACTGAGAAGACAGTTGTGTCTTCCTGCACCTTGAAGTGACACCTGAGTAATAACTTCTGAACTGTTTTTGCAATCAATTCTGAACTGTTTTTGCAATTAAACTTGAACTCTCATCAGATATAAACTTTGTCAATCTTTGTCATATTATCAATGCATCTGCATATATAAGTGTAGTCCTCGTATCTGGATGATATGTGGCTGGCAGTAAGGTTGTAATTAACTATCTAGTATCAGAGCTGTCTTTTAGCAATATGACTTTTTTCTAAAGCTCGGTCATAATTTTAGCAGGTGTGGCCTTTTTGTTATACATATCTTAGCCTATAAATCTGGCCCCTATTGTAAGGGGACTTAAGGTTACCACACCTGTCCCAGCTGGTGCTGGAAGAATGGATAGGTCATATAACTTACTGCCGGCACCAGGGTAATCAAAATAAAACAAGTTAAAAAAAAACAGAATGTTACCATGATTTGTCACTGACCGATAAACTATGGAATCATGCTATGTTTTCAGGAGCGCGGAGGAAATAATTCTTTCAACCATGACTCCCTCACACTCAAATACAGTCTCGACAATGAGTTTGAGCTGGTTTTTGTGGTAAGTGTTCCTGAAGTTTTATTTTATTACTCAAGTAAATATAATACCCAGGTTGCTTACTCCCAAAAATAAAAAATCATAATGATTTTAGTGTAGGACTGAAAATGTCATAGAGTATTATAGGCTATGATCTGGAATAGTGTGGCACTTAGTCGAACAGGTACTAAACAATAGCAAGTCAACTTCTCATAACTTTTGTCTTCAATCAGGCCACCCTTAAAAATATGTTCGTTTCCTGTCCAGAGGGTGGGAATTTTCAGACCCATGAGGGAGGGGAATTTTTTTTTTTTAGGAAAGATTTTTATTTATCATGAACATCTTAAGTGGGGATGGCGTGAATTTGTCATCGCGTTCTAGGATACAGTGATTGGAAAACTAGATTCTTGTGCTAATAGACAAAAAAAAAAATTTTTAGAAGTCAAGAAAAAAAATTTCCCATTCTCAAAAAAATATCCACCAGGCCTCTGGACAGGAAACGAACATATTTTTAAGGGTGGCCTCATTGGCTTCGGCCACCACAATGCTGCTTGGATGTAGCCATGTTGAGCTGCTCCTCAGGACTGTTATTAATAGTCCTTATTTTGTTGCAGGTTGCATATCAAAAGATTCTCCAACTGTCCTATGTGGACAAGTTTTTGACTGCGATACAGATGGAGTTTCGTAATAAATACAAAGACGATCTACAACAAGGAAAATTGTCTAGAAATTTTGACTTCACCGAGACGTACCAGCGGGTTCTGAAGAATGTAGAGAATTTAGCAAAAAATGAAGCCAAGGCAGAAAAGTAAGGAAACTTACCAGCTCATTACTTCCTGTGAACTGAAAATGAATTGATAGAAAAAAATCTATATTACTTTTGACAAAATTATAATATCATACCATAATATTGGGTTATTCTGTGCTTCTGAAATACTAAAATCTTCCACCGTTAATTCCCTCGTATAAGCCGCACCCTCGTATAAGCTGCACCCCAGACTTTAGGAGATGCTATAAGCTGCACCCAAGGCTTGAAAAGTGAAGGTTTTATATTGTTCTAAAACGTTATACAGGGATGTAAGTCTTCAGGATTTATCAGGATTTCCTGATTTCTGAAAGTTTTGAATAACATTTATTTTCCTTACATGAGTGGTAAGGAGGGCTATTTGTGAAAAAAATAAAGGGTTTTTATATCAAGTAAATGTATGGCTTCCTGATTTTTGCCTATTCCTGACTTACATCCCTGGTTATATACCCTTATATAAGCCACACCCCAACTGGGCCGATCCTATAGGCCCCATTTTGATTTGGGTTCTAGTATAAGCTGCAGCTTATAACAGAGAATTTACGGTAGTTTTAACAAATACATCCTCCTTACCATTTCAAAAATTTCATGTAGAATATTTATGTGAGATATTTACAACTCATGATATTGCTTTTCCTTTTCCAGAGTGATGAAAACTTTTGATCAATCTCAAAAGTCCAAGAAGACTGTGTCTTCAATGATAACAAACAAGAAAGAAGAACCCGTAAAAGCGGGTAAAAAGAAAAATAAGGCAGGTCAGTGTCATCCAAATATCTGTGGTCGATTTTCATAGAAAGTGTACTTCTAGGAACCTCTGGCACGGGGGGGGGGGGGGGTTTATAATCCACTTTAGGGTACATATAGTGCCAATATAAGATTACCTATCAGTCGGCAAGGTATATCATTAAGTACTTTGTGGTTTAGATCTATGAAAAAGTGGATGGTTCTAACAGGTTTTTGGGACCGTTCTCATTAAGATGATATGTTTCTTTAGTTATTTCTCACCCTTACACTAACATATATGTAGTAAAATGTAGTCTATCCTTTCTTAATTTCATTATGGGTGTTGAGATATTAATACTATGCACATGCATCCATAGATATTACAGATTTAAATACATGTACTACAAAAGAGCCAGATACATCTCAGTGCTGTAGTTTGGGGAAGGAGGTGCAGCAGTCACCCCCAAGCGAGTAATCCCATGCTTTCTACAGAACAAGGGGACAGCTACTCCTCCCCCTGTGGAGTGGGGACCTTCATGTGAGGGCATGGAGGAGCAGAATAACCTCATTGGGAGTCCACAAGGAGAAACCTCCTTCCATACTGACAGTGGGCCAGGTTCGTAAAAGGCGACAAAGCTGGGGTTTCTTGTGGCTTGGGGTGAGCGTGTCGGCAGCTGGTGTCCATATGCGCGGGCGGGCTTCCCTAGCCCACTTAAAAGGGTCTATTTCTCCTCTTTCCTATCCCCTCGGGATGTGTGTGGTGCACATATGCGCGGGCACTGACACATTCACCCATGAAATTGTGTAATGTAGTTCTCGCCATGAATATGACCTTAGCTGTCGAAATGGCGTTAAACATCTATTACTCACTCACTCCATATGCGCGGGCCTATGTCTACATGCTTGTCTTTTGCCATGGGATTCCCCCTCAGTGAACAACGTCTGAATGATCAAAGGCCGTGGTTTGTCTGGCCCTGCCTGTGGGACCCGGCAAATAAAAGAACACTTGCTATCCTTCGGGAATGAAGCCCCGGTAGCGGGTTTCCCCCTCACGCCTCCTTATAGATTCGGTCATTCATCTCATAGATTTGGTCATTCATAGATTCGGTCACTGCTGTGTCGGGCAAGCAACATATAAATAACTGTCCAAAAAGAAAAGAAAGGACTTAATGTCCGAGAACCCTTGAATGTCTGAGTTCCTCGATGGCCCGCGGACGTAAAACTAAATAAACAAACTTTCTTGGCTTCAGGAGGGGAGATGTCCACATCTGCATCTTCTGATTTTACAGCACTCCTGTTTTTCTTTTTTGTCTTGACTTCCTTCACAGCAGGGCCACTGGTTGGAGTTGATTTCTGTGCTACCTTTTTACGCCTCTTCTCAGGTAAAGGTGGCGGGGGGTGGCCTGGACAATGCTCGAGGCAGGAAACTATCTGCAGTACTTAACTACTAGCTGCTGCAAAAATAAAAATCATAAATTTAATAATATAATTAACACCAAGGGAATAGCCTGAACACACACATCACTTGCTATATATTTAATAATAAAAAAAATGTACATGTTTGTCTAACTACAGAGATGACTACAGAACATATAATTTTATAGCATGTTGAGCCTATTTCAGGGAGGCTGACTTTTTCCATCCAACAAAGAGAGAAAAGAATAGAACGTACCAGGTTCCTGTTTTATTTCTTTTTTCAAATGATCCTCCAGACTCTTCCTCTTCTTCCGGGCGTTGTCCTTCTCCCGCTTTCTTTTCAGCTGCTCCTCGGTAAGGTTTTGTACCAGCTTTTTGCCCAGATGGGTCTCCTCATATCGCTATTAAAACAGATTTTAAAATTTTAAAACTATAAATATATTGCTTACACAAAGCTAAGTTATTAGGAGACCATCCACAAATAACATCATGCTGGGAGGGGGGGGGGGGGGTCAGGCCTGGCATGAGAGAATTATTTTTCCATATCCAGCTATATTTCTCACCTGTTTGGATTCTTTGTCCTTCTTTTTCTTCTGCTCATCCCCCTTGGTTTTGTCCCGGTGATCCCGGGATGTCTTGCGACTCCATTCTTTCTTCTTCTCTGACTTAACCATCTCTAGTAAAACAATATCACTTGTTCATTAAAAGTTCCAGGCGAGTGACATCATAGACCCCCTGAACCAAAATACTGACCTCCTGGCTGCTAAAGCTATAGAACGCTGAACACAATGAACTACTATGGACCTGTTTCGAAGCAATGCCCCATTTTTTATACTAAATGGGGTGCCCCGTGGTACTGCATCTGTAAAATTCATAATTATAGGCCCAGGAAAGAGAAACACATCGATTCCTTACCTTCATTTGTTGTTGCTTGTTTACCGTGTGAACGACCAAACTAGCAGGTCACATGATCCGTCTCAACCGTCGGGTGAACGCTGAGATCAGCTGGACATGAAGGCTTTTCCCGCCATAGCTGGCATGTATGGGGCTCAACCAAATCCTCTATACCCTAAGGGTTTGAGTACACCTAGGGGGTAAATAACTAACATAATGTGGATAGTTAAATATATTAATCCTTGAATGAAATTGACCAAGGAAATCCTCTTTTTTCTTCGACATTCTTTGAAAAAAAAAATATATCTATGATTTAGAGGCATTTTTGGACCACTTTGCCTGTTTATTTTTTTGGGGGGGATTACAGTAGAAAAATCGCCCGGATGTTTCACTTTACAAAAAGTAAATTTTCCCTAGAGAACATTAAAAATGGTCATAGGAAGTGGATTTTTTGGACTTTAATCACTGTCCAAGCATGGTATACACGAAACTATAATGGAACAACACAAATATTGTCTGATTATTTTCAAAATTTTGAAAAAAATCATGTTTCTTTGGATTTTTTAACGAAGTTTGGGTCAATATTGGCCTATTTTGAGGCCCTGGGGGCTAAAATATCGATTACCCACCATGTAAACCTATATGTGACACAAAGAACTCATTGAGCCCGACCATATGAGCAAAAAGAAATAAGGGAAAAATCAAAAATCTAAGGATACATGCTGGCAGAAGTCCAAAAATCCCAGAAGTACACTTTCTATGAAAATCAACCCTGTGATAATATATTCATTACTGGTACCTGTTATCATCCATTTAGTGCTCATCCTCAAATATAAATAGAAATGATACCTTTTCTTGTCAAAATAAGTTGTTCAAAATATCTACTGATAAGTCTTTCTAAACAGCATATATGAATATTATATTTGGTATGCTATAGCTAAAGAACCAGAGGCAGTGATAGCGAAATCATCTCCTGTCGCCAAAACAGCACCGCCTCCTACCACGCCAATGTCACCTGACGAGGAGACTATAAGACGTAACCGGGAACTCTTCTTCTCCAGAGGGAAAAAGGCCAGGACTCCTGCCTCGGAGAAAAAGGAAAAGGCGTAAGCTCCCAGTTATTTACTTCAGGAATATTATTGTTTGAGCTGGTGATGAAGCCATAGAATGAAAGAAGTGTAAATATATCACATATATCATGGCTTACAGTCTGTCAAATGCCACAGTGTGTGAGTTAAATGATACCTAAAGCATGGGTACAAGAGATAAATAATCCATCCAGTTTTGGATATTGGCATTACTTTTGTTGTTGGGGTAGGTATTTAGCGGTGGCCAGCACAATCTTTTTCATTGATTTATATCAAAGCTATATTTAGCAATTATTCCACTCAATACTGAAATTATCTGGCATGGACTTCGTTAGCTAGGAATGGTCATTTGACCCTTCTGTACCTAATTGAAATTGCTTGGCCATAAAGAATGACCTTTAATGAACACTATTATCTGCGTTATCTCTGACAGTGGCGGGAAGTCCCCTGACACCAAGAAGGGTAAACAGGCCCGTAAGTGGGACTGCGGAGGCACCAACAAAGATGCAAAGGTCCTGGACTTCTCCTCTGGGGACGCCACAGCACCGATGAATGGGAGAGGCGATGGTCCCTCTGAAGCGGAGGTGGGTAGAGGTATTTAGTGTTATGAAGAACCATGTGGTATGAGTTGAGCATATTTTCAAATCTTAATCGTAATTAGGTTAAGCGATTTTTTTTCTAAGTTGGAGTCTGCTTTTGAAAGTTTTACCTTGAGTAGTGAGAGTTTAAAACATTTCTTTTCCTTTTATTTCAAAGAAGGAATACTGTCTATATGGGAAAGTTTATGATAAATGATTTTGATAAAACCTCATGCTTTGATAACTTTTCGTATTTGTCTGTTTTTTTTGTTTCAAGGAGTATTTAAAACCTGATTTTCTATTTCTTTTAACAGAAAGCGTATGTCGGACAGATGAAGGGAGAACTGAGGGATATGGATCCAGAGTCCAGCGAAGAGGAAGAAGAGGAAGAGGAGGAAATTGTACAGAAAACCAACCAGAAAAGGTAAGCAATTCTGAGATCTTATTATTGAAAAGTGCCCTTTGGGAACTTTTCTTTGGTTTATGTATAAGCCACAGCCTAAAAGCTGAGGTTTAACTGATTTGCCTTTAGGCTGTGGCGTATATGTTCAGTTTTACAAACTGAAATTTTTTAAAACTTTTAAAAGGTAAATAATACATCTGTGAGAAAAAATGTGTGTTGCAACATGGTACGCTCCCTGGAGAGAAAAAAACACACGTTAAAAACGACAAAACCACACATCCTTGGATCATAATGAAGATTCCTGAGTATTTTCCACATAGTGACTACTTTCAAGTTTTGACGTTGTTGGTCACATTATACACAGCATTTTATGACTTACTGTATTTGATTCAAATATTTCAGTGGCGGCTTTGGCTTCCTGAGTGGTCTACGCAACTTGGTGGGTTCGAAAGCGCTTACTGAAGCGGACATTGCACCAGCTCTCTCCAAGATGAAGGACCATCTCATAGGTAAGGATACATTTAGATGATGTAACGCCAATGACTTACAACCAAAACTCTGTTTAATTATACATGAAGTCAATTTATTTTTGAAAAGTCGATTAAAACTTTATTATTCATGTATGTAAAGCAAACAAATATCCATTTTATACAGAAGCATGATTTTAATCAAGTGATGTTAGAAGGTTATGTATTCACTAGTTTGACTCAATGTACATTTCAGTGAAGAACGTTGCCGCCGACGTAGCTGACAAGATTTGTGAGTCAGTGGCCACCAAACTGCAGGGCAAAGTGCTTGGTACATTCAGCAGTAAGTATCAAACAGTCATATCTAAGCGTTTGGTTTTGAATGAGTGCCGGTCTCCCATAATAACGGGGATAGAAGTGCATGGAATTATTTTTCAAGCATTGAAATTTCTTGATGTATGTTGTGATGTCTTTTCTTTTCATTATGAACAGGAACCTGCACTATTAAATTTAGTGAGAAAATACTAGTTTTATGACATTCTCTTAAGGTTTACACACTCCTGGGGGGTCGGCATAATACACCAATGGATTTGGTACTTACATGTATGCAAAACAAATATCGGCATAAAAGCATGTACCGGTATGATGAATACATATATGTAAAGCTTTGAAATATAATGCTGTTTCTACATATAAGATTGATTTTCTCTGAGAAGAAAAGAGAAGTAACAATTGAAAGCAATAAAGCATAATGAAAGTTCTGCTCTCCCCATATTGAAAGCAATAAAGCATAATGAATGTTCTGCCTCCCCCCACCAGGTGTGACATCGACGGTACGTCAGCTGCTGCAGGAGGCATGTATCCAGGTTCTGTCACCGAAACGCCGTCTGGACATTCTGCGTGATGCCATGGACGCCCGCTCACAGGGACGTCCCTACACCATCACGTTCTGTGGGGTGAACGGAGTGGGCAAGTCTACCAATCTAGCCAAGGTGTGTCATTGAAATACATTCAATAGGGGATTTTGTCCTATCAGCACAATGCAACTGCTATGATAATTGGCCCAGCCCCTGCTGGGTCATTGGCGGCGCCTTTACGGTCGAAAACTGATGGTCATGAATTGAAACTTTATATGGGAATTGCTCAGTGAGGAGTGAGTGAGTAATAGATGTTTAACGCCATTTCGACAGCTAAGGTCATATTCATGGCGAGAACTACATTACATAATTTCACAAGGGAATGTGTCAGTGTCCGCGCATATGTGCACCACACACATCCTGAGGGAATAGAAAAGCGGAGAAATAGACCCTTTTAAGTGGGCTAGGGAAGCCTGGGGAATTGCTCATTGAAATTGGGGGATAATTAAACAAAGAATCATGGAAACATATTCTTTGGGATCTTGTCTTTCATTGTACATGCACAATTCCTGGAAAAAATAATTTCTTTAGCTATGAAAATATCTGAAGAAAAAACCTGACATATTTTGCCTACTTTCTCATGAAAACGAGGCTCCATAGGATAGCATTGTGCGGTAGATTTTCGCGATAGACATAATACATGGGTTCCTATGGGAATTGTCCAATTAAGACGCTTTTTTTCAGTGTGTAAGGCCGGAAGACCGTTCATGTAATGCGATAGATGCAGGAAAAGTTGGGAAATTTTCGTATAAGACCGGTTAAGACCGTTTATAGACCGACCCTGTAAATCAGACTGCCATACGTTTGTTATGGCTATCGCATTTCCGGCAAGGCGAGTGTAGGACTATGTACATAGTAGTATAGACAGAGGACGCAGGCTGTTATGATGTCTTAGCCTTTACACCGGCTACTGCATGCGCCCTCTGACATACTATATATGTACTAGTCTTTATACTCTTCCCCTGAGGCAGAACATTCTCGTGCGAGTTCGCACATGCGCACAGAGTGGTCCGTCGTAAGCTTTTTTATTTTTAAGTAAATTGAGGCAATGTATTTGATTCAATTCGATTGATAGTGTCAAATATGCATGGATTCAAAAAGCCATTAATTTCAAGTAAAATCGATAGAATCTATCATTTCTCCGTCGAAAATGCGACTTCCGGCAGGGAGGGTTGCGCATGCCCACAGAACATTAAAATCCAAAATGGCGGACAGCGAAATGATCAACTCACGGTGCCATCGAAACTGCTGGATTATAACAAAATGGAAGAGAAATACAATGTCTCAGGCGATGTAGGGATAATATATATTCTTCTTCAACACCTCCTGATACAGTGAGATGTTTAACTCGCCAAGGGAGGAGTTATCACCAATGAAAAATGCGAGCAATAATGGGTGCATTCTCCATAGCCTTAACCATTGACGATTCCGACACAGTCACTATATTGACAGTCCCCTACGATAGGTAGCGGAAGACCTGGGCCAGTCGTGCATTGCACACGTTCAATCTTTTCTAAATTTGATGCCAAATCTTAGTGGTGAGAGCACCTTCAGGGATGTAAGTCTTCAGGATTTATCAGGATTTCCTGATTTCTGAAATTTTTGAATGACATTTATTTTCCTTACATGAGTGGTAAGGAGGGATATTTGTGAAAAATAGAGGGCTTTTATATCAAGTAAATATATGGCTTCCTGATTTTTGCCTATTCCTGACTTACATCCCTGCACCTTACACGTAAGATACTACCATACATTCTCTCGTATAAGCTGGGGATACTAGAACCAATGCCAAAGAGACTTAAAGAATAGTAGAAAACTCAATTTTTTAAGCCTCAGGTTTGGCTTATACTCATTCCAAGGTTACGGGTACGGCTTATACAAGGGTGCAGCTTGTATGAGAGAATTTACTGTACATAAGTATTTCAGTTTGACAAACAATGAGCGGTCAAAGACACGTTCATGCACTAATTGATGTCTAATAGCATACCTTAGCTATTGTCATTGAAATGGCTGTCGCTACAAAGTTAAATGCAGCGTTTGTATCATCATACCTTTCTATCACATAGGTTTGCTTCTGGCTGGTGGAGAATGGACTGCGGGTGTTAATCGCGGCGTGTGATACATTCCGTGCCGGTGCAGTAGAGCAGCTGCGCACACACAAACACAAACTGAACGCGCTGCACCCAGCATCTGAACACGGTGGGGTCCAGATGGTGGAACTGTACGAGAAGGGCTACGGCAAGGACGCTGCCGGCATTGCCATGGAGGCCATCAATGCTGGTAAGTACCATTGGGATATACATTGTATATGCATGATTCCATGAGGTAGTCTATACTGCAGGAAGCCTGCCTTACCAATGTTTGAAATAGTCCAGAAATGGGCGCATAAAAGCTGTAATAATCATTTTGGACTGGGATAAATTGAAAAGGTTAAAAAAAAAAGACAGGAAGAACCAATCCATCTATGAAAGTGTTCGCTGGGAAATTACCTTATCATGTTCAAAATCATCATCACTGCTTCCACATTTTGTAGAAAGTAATAAAGTGATGCACCAATGTATCCACTATTTGATAGTTAATCATGTTAATACAAGATTTAATCTTCGCCGCAGCTCGCGACCAGAAGTTTGATGTGGTCCTCATTGACACGGCAGGCAGAATGCAGGATAACGAGCCCCTCATGAGGGCCCTCGCTAAGGTCAGTGTTCTCAGATTCTGCCTAAGTTAGAAGAAAGTATTACTCTTATAGACACAATTAATGCAGTAATAATGAGTGTGTGTTCAAAACATCTCAAATGTACCTTTCTTACTTGTGTTGCTGATATAAGATTTGGTAAATTAGAGCCACATCTTACTGCATCGATTCATTGGTTAAAAGAAAGGAAATATGCGACTTTATTTGACCTTGCAGTTAGTGAAAATGAACTAGTCTCACTTCTTTAACGAAGGATAACTTAAAAGTGACATTGTTTTGACCTTGGTATGACCTTGCCGTTCAGCCTGACCTTTCTTTAAACACTTGACCTTGCAGTTGGTGAAGGTGAACCAGCCTGACCTTGTGCTGTTTGTGGGTGAGGCATTGGTTGGTAACGAGGCTATTGATCAGCTGACTAAGTTCAACCAGGCGCTTGCTGACCACTCGCAGATGGAGACCCCGCGTCTTATTGACGGTATTCTGCTCACCAAGTTTGACACCATTGATGATAAGGTAGGTATTTTTTAACCTTTTAGTATATATCCATTGAATAGGCCAATGAATATGCCTTTGATACTGGTTGTGTTTAACCTAACAGGCATTTAAGATATAAATCTGATATAAAGAAGGTTCTGTCAATTCTATTTAGATACGCTGCACTGTATCCCAACCAAGCTGAGGGCTTTTCCAATGTTCACAAGTTTAGATCATGTCAGATAATCAGATGTCTTGATTATATCCTTATTTTGTAAATATATAAGTAAATCCTGAAATAAGAGAAATCGTAATTGTGAATTTCAGGTTGGAGCTGCTATCTCTATGACGTATATCACAGGTCAGCCGATTGTGTTTGTTGGAAGCGGCCAGACCTACACTGACCTGAAGAACCTGAACTCCCGAGCTGTCGTCAATGCACTCCTGAAACCTTAAACCAAATGAACCACCGATGAAAAAATAATTGCATTCATTTCTGACAACCGATTCGCTGTCTATGGAGAGCCAAGCGCTGCTAAGATTTTACCAATGCCCAGTATTCCATGATGTACTACTGAACTTGATCGTTGTATAATTCCAGGCTTCTGGTGAGGGAATAAGTTACGCTGATTTACGCACCTGTTGTATATACGGCAGTGATTGGTTTTCCATAGACGAGGGATTAATGGTATTCAAAGGGAGAAACTGTTGTATCCCTCCGTATGTCATGCGACCCTTAAAGGGAAATGTTTCCATGGCCCAAATGGTGGAATATCTTGAGTTATATGATCTCTGCAGAGGAAAATAATTCTTTTTCGACAGATTTTATTTATTTTAGTATAATTACACTTATCTTTTTCAAGTGTGTTATATGATGTACCATTTTGGTGCCACCGAAACTCATGTCACCATTGAAACAAATGGCTCATGTAATAAAAATAGGATGAGGATTGCTATCAGGATTTATTGATATCTAACATTTGGGATAAAAAATTCATGATACAAGAAAATAATATACTGAGGGCATTTTTTTTTTTTTTATCAAATTTCTGCTATCTTTCATTTCTCAAACGTTGCACTAATGTAAATCGTTATGTCACTAGTCCTCTTTTCTTATACTTGCAGTTTTGATAATATCTGTTTTTGTCTCAATCTAAGAAGTTTAAACAAAAAGATAGAGAACGCTCCAAGGGGAGTGAATAAAAGGTCTGATATGATGGGGAGATAATACTGAGGACTATAAAGGATTATGAATTGGGAGTTGCATTATCATCATGTTGACCTATAGGGTTTAAATTCAACCAAAGGATCAGCATGATGCAATGTTGCAGCAGTGGCGAGTTAAGCGCTGGTGCTGCATTGGTGCATCATGATATGATATGTTGCCTTGAACTTGTCCTTAAATGTTGATAAATGTAAAGAAAAAATAACTACTGGACACTCCAGGGTTTGACTTAAAAAATGTCTTTAAAATATCTTGAAATGAATGGAGATGATACTGATGAATATGAGGGTACTTCAGACACCCCTCTTTGCAATGCTTAAATATGATTCTTGCTTGTGTGGGTAGGGGGACTTTAATATTGGGAGACAGTGGGTCCCAAGAAATGTGATAAGTACAATGTATAGAAAATTGGTTTGTTACCAAATAAATCTTGTTAAATATGGTAAAGGGGGAATATTCTTGTTAAGTCATCTTTTCCTGTGACAAAGATAAGAGAAAGGTGTGGATTCTTTCATATGAACCGCACCCCTGTTATAAGCTGCACTCCCGACTTTGGGGGAGCTAAAAGGTGCATCTGGCCCTTGAAAATAGTAGTTTTAGTACTGTTCTATGGTGTAAAAAACCCTCCTATAAGCCGCACCCCTTCTTTGGACCAATCCTATAAGCCTAACCTTCATTTGGATGCTGGTATAAGCCGCGGCTTATACGAGAGAATTTACGGTATATATTTAAGTATTATAGTGCAAGTCTCAAGTGCTGCAGAAATCAACACGGCCACTGTTTCTTTCGTCAAAAGTATGTGGTTTTCGAAAACAAATGATATGATATTGACCGAAAGGCTTTGCTATGAAAATGAAAGATTAAAACTCAACAAAGCATTTACACATCTCGACATTAAACATTATGTTGCCCGTTACAGTACCCATAGCGTGCTATGAAGTGGTTGTATTTATTTTCCAGGCAATTTCTCATTTAATTTTTTCATTAAGCAAGGGCTGTCCCACCAGTTAAAATTTCTGACCATGATGATAAATGGTGAAGTCGAAGAAAACACTTTGTAATAAAAGTCTGATATTGAGAAGTTGAAAGTGATCACAAAGTGTAAAATGAAACCCTTTTACTGCCAATATTTTGCAGTAAATTTTTGTGTATGACCTCCCCAAGCTTACATGGATATTTCAAATTGATGGCAACTTACTGAATTGATATTGTAGAAATTAACTACTTATGGCGTCATCTCTAATGGTGTCTGACATGTTAGAAAACTCAAAGATAAAAGTCAGATATTATGCCAGTCATGGACACAATCTGAGGGAGGGAAATGAGACAGGATGATGGATAGAACACATTGTGAAAAATGTCAGAAATAAAGTTGTCTTTTAAAAGGAATTATGCTTTCATGTGTTAAGAACATACACAGAAGGAAATTCTTCATACCATTAAGTGGGCCTAAAATGCCCAGAGTGCATTTTTGCAACCTACTGGTATGAATTGTCTACATTCTACGAAATGTGGAAATTGGTCATTTGTGTGTGAAATTTATGTGTTAAGTGTGCAGAGAGTTTTCGCACCCCTCTTTGATCTATAGTAGCGCGCTTTTTTTGCTAAAAAGAGGGTGAATTTTTTTAGCCCCCCCCTCAAGAGGGTTCAAAATTTTTGTAGCCCCCCCGGGAGGGGTCTGAAAATTTTACGCCCCCCCCTCAAACCCCCCCCCCCCCACTGTTGATAAATAATGACCACTCCCTAAGGTCCCTATTCCTAGTAAATGTCACCAAATAAATAATAATAAAACAGTTCCTCAATTAATTTGTCTTACAGTAGTTTCTGAATGCTCTATAACCTGGGTTCATGAACGTACTTGTTTTACACTCTCAGGAAAAGAGTGAGAGATATCAAGTTTCTGGGAGCCGCTCCCTCTTTATCACTCTCCAATCAGAACTTCTCTCTCCTGCTCACACTATGGGGCTGTGCTTGGGGCCTGCTGTGCTGATTTCCGGCCTTCCCCTGTGTGCAATGCTCCACCCTGGCTCCACCTACACGAACCAGCGCCATGCTATTTTGGCAGCAGACGGCTGAGTACTCTGTGACGTCACACAGACTGACAGTATTGGGGGTGTTCGTAAACAGGGGGGTGGGGTGCTAGGGTCGAGTTCAATGATTTACAAGATTTACAATCTCTGATTTCCTAATATGGATTCACTTTGATTCTAAATACTTTGGCCTTCCTCGTGATGTGGTGGTAGGTGCTGTCTATATTCCCCCAGAGGGGTCTATATAGCTGAGAATAATAACTATTTTAATATCCTATGTGAACAGATAGGGACATTTGAACACAAAAACTGTGAATTATTACTATGTGGTGACTTTAATGCTCAAACATCAACTGCAAATGATCTCAGTGATAGTGCAACCACAGGTATTGAGGGGCTATTGCCCACTGAACGAATCTCAAGAGACAAAGTTCTTAATAGTAGTGGTAAGGAACTTATACAGGTATGCAAAGACAGTGACATGGTAATTATGAATGGTAGATTTGGAGATATAAGGGAGTGGTCATTTATTATCAACAGGGGGGGTGGTGGGTTTGAGGGGAGGGCGTAAAAAATTCTGACCCCTCTCGAGGGGGGGGGCTAAAAAAATTTTGACCCCTCTTGAGGGGGGGCTAAAAAAATTTACCCTCTTTTTAGCAAAAAAGCCAGCACGCTACTATAGATCAAAGAGGGGGCGCGAAAACTCTCGAGGCGCGGGTGAGGCGCAAATTTTTTTTACTGCCGTCGAGGGGGGGGCGTAAAAAAAACCCACCACCCACCCCCCTGTTGATAAATAATGACCACTCCATAAGGAACACAAGCGGCTCTACTTGTTTCACACCAAATGGCCAAAGTGTAGTAGACTAAGTAGTAGACTGTGTAAATCAAACTCTGTAGAGGTCTGTGAAAGGCTAGAAATACTAGAACTGCTTCCTGAATCAGATCATACACCTATTTCTTTTACACTAAAAGGTGCTGTACAAACTTGTGTTACAACTAGTTAGATAAAAGGTAATGCATATATGGCATATAAATGCGATCGCTCTAAGAGAGAAACATAAAGATAATATTGAGAGTAATATGTGCAGAGAGCTTAAAAACCGTATTTTAGAATTAGCATCAGATGCACAAGCTAACATTGAAGAAATAGTTCAAATATATTATAGGTTTCTAGATACAGCTATACCTGGAGATAAATGCAAGCGAATAACTAAATCAAGATTCCCGCGCAATAGATGGTAAAATGAAGACTGCAAAACAGCTAGAAAAATGGTACATGAGTATAGTAAAATGCATGACATTGCATCTCGAGTCCACAGGGAAAGATACTCTGAACTCAAGAAAAAATACAAGAGAATAATTCAAAAATCTAAAAGAACAGCTAAAAGGAATGAGGCTAAAGAGCTTGAGGACATGATTGAAAAAGAAAACAGTGAAAGATTTTGGAAATCCTGGCAAAAATAACAGAGTAATTCAAAACAGTGTGACATCCCAATTGATACCTTTGGTGCATATTTTAAGAAACAGCAAACTTCTCCATACACTGAATATTTTGACTATGATAATATAAATACTGTTGAAGAATATGTCAACCAATTTGAATTTGGATATGGGCCAAATTGTATTGATAAATCAATTGAATTTCTCCTTGACTCCCCAATTACTATGAATGAACTTGAATTTGCCCTCAAAGCCTTAAAAACTAAAAAAAGCAACTGGAACTAATGGCATCTGAGTTTCTTAAAGAAGGAAGGAACATTCACAGAGGTGTTATATGTTGTATTCAGCTGTGTGTGGGAGACAGGGACATTCCCCACGAAATGGGTAGAAGGTATTATTAGTCCTCTACACAAGAAAGGTGACACAGGCAATCCTGATAATTATAGGAAAATTACTATTGTAAAGAGCACCTGTAAATTGTTTGAAATCGTCATCAATAATAGACTTAAGTTCAATAATGCTATGCTAAACCAGAATGATCAACTACAAAATGGATTTGTTGAAGACAGGCGGACATCTGATAATGTATTTATACTCTACACAGCTGTCAAGACAGTGTAAGCTGAGTGTAAGCCCTTATATTGTTGCTTTACCGATTTCACTAAAGCTTTCGACTATATAAATAGAAGAGCTCTTTTCTACAAACTGATGTGTAACAAGGTCAAAGGGAAGTTATTACAAATCCTTATGAATCTGTATGAGAAATCCCATTCTAAAGTGAGAGTAAACTCGATCTTAAGTGAGGACATAGATAGTACATATGGTGTACTACAAGGAGGAGTTCTGAGCCCAAAGTTGTTTAACACCTTCTTAGCAGATATTAATGAATACCTGGTTGCTGAGAGTGCAGTAAACATAAATGGTTCAGCCGTTGCATATCTTTTGTATGCAGACGACTTGGTATTACTTGCCACTGACTTACTACTTATCACACACTTACTAAGTCACTCACTTATCACTCACCTACTTAGTCACTTAAACCACTGATTTACTAAGCATCCACTTACCTACTTAGTCACTAAGATCACCTACTTAGTCATCTACTCAGTCACTCACTCACCTACTCCTGCTTAGTGACTCACCCACCTACTTCTTCACTCACCCACCTACTTAGTCACTCACCCACCTACTTAGTCACTCACCACCTACTTAGTCACTCACCCACCTACTTAGTCACTCACCACCTACTTAGTCACTCACCCACCTACTTAGTCACTCCACTACCTACTTAGTTAAACACACCTACTTAGTCACTCACTCACCTAATTAGTCACCCACTCAACTACTGTAATCATATTTTATTTCGCGCTGTACATATTTTCACGAATTTCGCAGAAATTGAAAATTCGCGAATTTTTGTCCAGCATGAAAATTTCTCCTATGGGGATGGTTTTAGTGAGTTGGGGGGGGGGGGGGGTTGATGAATAGAGGTGAAATGAGGGAACTACCAAGTCTACGTCTGACTCCATCATGGTACTGGTGCTGAGTGCTTTATTCAAGTAATGCCCACTTGGGGTCTCTACTGTTGCCGGGTAACAGTTTCCCGCGCTCATTGTCTTTGGTTTGCACCATTTCCAACAGGGGTGAGGGCAGACCCACTGTACAAAGGGCTATAACTCTAGCATAGTCATAATGATCAATGTTTGTAAGTAATAGCCTTAAAAGAGCAGTTTTCTCACCTATTGCCATACCAAACTAAAACTAAATGCTTGCATATACTAGTATGCTATGTAAGCCTTCCATATTGTGTTAGCATTCATGTTTGGGTACTAGTCAAAAGAAATGGCAATTAATAATGGCTCTTACTCATTTTTTTTTAAGGCCTATACTTTCTCATATTGGCCACTAGCTGGTCTGGAGCTGGTTCCTGCGACCCACACTGATAAGGTGGGACCAGCATGTCCCTGGAAGTGGGTGTTAACCAGGGACAAGGTACCCATCATGGTACATGTATGTCTTATCAGTGGGTTTTAGCTCAACGAGCGAAATTCAAGATGGTGGCTCCACTAGGCCTCCATACTGAGTCCTATACAACCTTGATTCATAAATTCGCGAATTTAAATACACACGAAATTGTCTTTTATGGGAAATTCACGGAAATTTGTACACATAATATCTACGTTTACAGAATATCTATGTTTACAGTACTTAATCACTCACTCACCTACTTAGTCACTTATTCAGCTACTTAATGACTCACGCATCTACTGAGTCACTCACCTACTTAGTCACTCACCCTGGTCACACAATCACCTACATAGTCACTCGTTCACCTACTTAGTCACTCATCCAACTACTTAGTCACTCCTCTACCTACTTAGTTAAACACACCTAATTAGTCACTCATCGACTTAGTCACCCACTCAACTAGTCAGTCACTCACTCACCTACTTAATGACTCACCCATCTACTTAGTCACTCAAACACACCTACTTAGTCTTAGTCATTCACTAACCTACTTGATCTCTCACCCACCTTCTTAGTCACTCACCCACCAACTTAGTCACTCACTCACGTACTTAGTCATGCACTCACCTACTTAGTCAGTCACCCATCTACTTAGTCCTACTTAGTCAGTCACCCATCTACTCACCTATTTAGTCACTCACGGACCTTGTCCCTCACCCACCTACTTAGTCACTCACCCACATACTTAATCACTCATCCACTTACTTAGTCACTCACCTACTTAGTCACTCACAAACCTAGTCACTCACCAACTACTTAGTCACTCACCCACCTTCTTAGTCACTCACTTGTTTAGTCACTCACTCACCTACTTAGTCACTCACCCACATACTTAGTCACCCACTCAGCTATTTAGTCCCCCACTCAAATACTTAGTCATCCAATCACCTACTTAGTCACAGTCACCTACTTAGTCACACAATCACCTACTTAGTCACTCAGCTACTCAGTCACTCATTCACCTACTTACAACACACTTACTTAGTCTTTCACTTTTCACCTACTTCGTCACTTAACCCATTAACCTACTAAGCATTCACTTACCTACCTATTAACTAAGATCACCTACTTAGTCATCTACTTAGTTAGTCACTCACCTACATACCGGTACTCAGGTACCCACTCACCTACTTAGTCACTCACCCACCTACTTAATCACTCACCCACCTACTTAAACACACCTACTTACTTAGTCACTCACTAACCCACCTACTTAGTCACTCACCCATCTACTTAGTCAAACACAACTACTTAGGGATTACTTAGTCACTCACAGCTACTTAGTCACCCACCTACTTAGTCAAACACACTTTCTTAGTCACTCACTAACCTAATCTCTCACCCACCTACTGAGTCACTCACCACTTACTTAGTCACTCACCCACCTACTTAGGCACTCATACCTACTTAGTTTACCTAGTCACTACCAGACCTGTAGGCAAATGTGCCTATACATGGGTAAAAAGTGACGCTCGTGACGCTGCGACGCAGGGGTTTTAAAAAGTGACGCTTGTGACACAGGGGTTTTAAAAAGTGACGGACTAGCAAAAGTTCCCAGTACATTGTTATATACATAAAAAGTGATGGAGTGACGTGCCATCCCTCCTAAAAAGTGACGATGTGACGTTCTTAAAATTTGAGCACCCATATATAGGCACGCAAAAGCCCGAAGCTATTAACCTGATTAAACTAATTTTTGATGAGCATTCACTGTCTAAATACCGCTATACCCTTGTGTGGCTCTGTGTCTACCTTTCCCTCTTACATACACTCTCTATCTTCTCTCTTTCTGGCCCTATTTCTCCTTTTCCATTTTCTTTGTCTACCTCTTTTGGCTCTTTCTCGCCCCCCCCCCCCCCCCTCCTTCCTTTCCGCCCTGAACAACGCCAGGTTCCCAGGACCCTACTTTCCGACCGCCCCCGTCTAACGGTAATACACCGTGGAGCAGACTAACACTGGGTCAGACCAGCAGAGAGGGAGGAGAGACCGCCTGGTATCAAACCATCAGGGCCGACCCCGTCTTTCACTCCGTCCCCGACGGCCTTCCCTCCCCCTCTGCGCCGCCAAAATTCTCCATCCCGGCCGTACTACTTTCGAAACCACTACCACCGAATAACATCACGAGTACGGAGACGCAGAGGGAGTACGTTATTGACAATTTGAACGCTACCGAACGGAACACCGTTGGTTTGACAGTTGGATTTCGGAATGTTGACAGCTGCTGGTCGGGAGCAGTGGCTGGGAAGCAACGTTCAGACAGTGAGGTGGGTATTGGGTTCAACTGTCCCTGCTCAGCTGAATGTATACAGTTCCCCAACAGAGAGATGGGATGGGTAGCTGGGCGCTAGACTACAGCCTGGGGGAGAAGGCCCGGGGGAGAAGGGGAAAATTTGTTCTTTTCCAAGAACCTTACCATTTTTTCCCATACACTATAGAGTTCCTATGTATATGTACTATAAATGAAGGTCTTCTATGAGGTACCAGTATACTCGGTTTTGAAGTGATAACCCATGGATCTACATTTGTATGGATGTGCTAAAGGAACAGAGGATCCCTATACTAGCTATAGGCATCCTATTTATTTCTATCCATTCCTGTGAATCCTGGCTCAGTAGTCAATTAATGATTAACTGTTAGACCTTATGGGAGACAGGAATGGAGGGAACAAATGCTGAGCCAGTTATTACTAGTAGTAGGACTTATTTTCAACGTCTATTTTTTTAAAACTAGAGTCCATCCCTTAGAACTCCCCCCCCCCCTTTTTTTTTTACTACACTATAGAATTCCTATGTATATGGAGACTGCAGTAGGGTTAATATAGACCAGGTTTACACAGGCAGGTAGATACAGGGTCTGGGAGGAGTCTAGAAGAGAGCAACTGAGTCAGTTTCTGGTAGGATCCATATTAAAGTTTAAGTACCTTTTTCTATAGATTATAGGAGCCCTATAATATAATACACGTATATTTTAGTATGGTGTACACGTACAATGTGGGGCCTTTGTCTTTCGACCACTATAAGCTCAAAGGGAAAATATAGTATATCCTGCAGTCAATGGCACTTAAAACGTTAATAACGGTTATATATTGATTAGGCCATAGACCAAAAATATTAAGAGAAAACACAAGAGCATTGGGACAAGGGGTACTTAGTAGCTGATGCACTTTGTTTTGACTTATTGATAACACTGTACATGAAGTAAAGGTCACTAGTACACCATATTTTAAAACGATGTATTGTAGACCCTGCTGTTCCAAACATTCTAGCCCGGGTATTCTAGACTTTGAATCCTTCTATCCACCTATTACCATAAAACCTTGCGTAGCCTATAATGCGGGGGAGGGGCTGACCTTTTGGTATAAGATATCCCTGTGTCCAGTGCCCGGGACACAAAAATATTTCTCTGGACAAAACGGGGACAAAACTTATATTTCAAGTTGTGCCCAGTGGACACAGCTGCCAAGTTAGGCTTATACATTGAGTAAGTAGGCTGGGCACATGATATTTTCCTACTGGACACAACTTTGATTTGGCCCTGTGTCCAGTGGACACATTGGTTCAAAACCGATTTGTCAAGCCCTGAGATATGTCTTTAATATAAGTTATTTTGGTATAAGATATGTCTTTAATATAAGTTATATTCAGGGTATGATGGTTATCTTAAATGTCTATAGCCTAGAATCATAAAAGCATTGCAGTTCTTCAGATTCGGCCTCTGTCCCATGTTAAGATATACTATTAGATAACTGTTATGGGAATCTTCTCTCTCGTTCACCATTTAAGTTTTATCATATCTAAACACAGATAAATAATGTAATAGCGTTCAGACAGGGGCTGACGGCAAAGAATGGCAGGTGTGGGCAGAGGGGGTGAGTAATTTAACCCCTCAAGGGAGTGATCATTTTTTGAACAACGGGGGGGGGGCTTAAATGGACCTTAAAGGGTTAGAATTTCATTTGAAGTCATAACTTCAATATGAGAAGGGCTACAATTGATGTGTTTAGAAAATCTTTGACACCTCCCCTCTTCCACTTAAAATCCTCATCAATAAATACCTCCCTTCGTCCACCAGAATTAGACTCTGAATGGTATAGGCCTAAATGACTCAAGTCAAACCAATTAAATAGTATGGCGGAATTCTGATAATAGGAGCGACTGTGCTGCCTCATCCATCTCCAAATAATCCTAGTTGTGGATAATTAATGGCAGTGTATGCTGCGTATAAGGCTTAACCATTCAAGGGCCGTACATAGTTCATCATTTCAGGATACCTATTGGTAGACATGATGCATGCTTGCAGCTCTGGTGAGTAACTCGCCAAGGACAGATACATGCATCATGCCGACCCTACATGGTTTGATATACACTCACAAAGGGACAGCATGATGCACAGATACAGTGCTGCGAGTATGGGAGCGTAATGGCGACCCAAGGAACATTAACCTTTAGGCACCAAGCAGCCTTTAAATAGCTTAATACTAAATAACAAGGGTGATGTCGCACCAGTTCCTGGATGTTAGTGTGTGAGGACTTAATTAACAATTGGGTCATTCTTCTTGGTATTTAGCAGGGATAGGCCCTGGTCCCGGGCCCTGGTTCAACAGGGACAGTGATTTAGCCTCCCTCTCTTCTATCCAACACGTTAATAGTCTACATGCGCACCTTGCTCACTGCGCATATGCACAAGGAGGAAGGAACGATCTAATAATGGAAATTCATGAAATTTAGAAAAAGTAACCTCATTCAAAGAGTGAAGTTTATGAAAAGCTTAGGATGGTTCTCATAAAAGATAGCTTTACTGAAAAAAGAAGCAACTTTTTTTCATGTTTATCAAAAAGCACAAATAGGATTAGTGCCCAATTTCCCCTTTGAAGTTGAACTGGTAATTGGCTTGAAGGCACTTCATTCCTCGTGTCTGTATCTGTTTGTTTGGGGGGCATGAGGGAGGGGCTGATTATATACATCAATTACTTCAATACAAGCTCATGTCCTAGAACAATTAGATCTACCAGTTCTAATTAATTTGCTTACTTGACTGAGTCTAGTATGGAAGCATCTAGTCATGTTATTTCGCTGTTTGTCCATCGACATATCACATCAGCTGTAGCCTATACTGTAGCTTAGACTGGGAGGGTAGAGCAAGTTAGAGACTTTGTTCCTTTATTATATGATTTAATACAGGTTGAGTTGCTAGACTTCTAATGGTTATAAGGGCAAATCCCACTACGTAAAAATTGGGTCTGAAATGTCTGTGATTCTGGACATAGGCAGTCATGGACTCTTGTTAATTTCCTAAATCACAAGGGTTCTCACCCCACTACTCCCTACTCTAAGTCCCACTGCTAGCCAATATTGGGCAGTACATCTCTGTGATTTTGATTCTATTGCTGTTTTTGACCGTTGGATCTCTGTGATTTTGGTTCAATTGCTGTTATTGTGAAGTAAAGCATTGTGAAATACATCTCTTTGCTGGTAAATCATGACCTCAGACAAATTCACAGAGATTTCTGACCTTTTCTGAAGAAAATATCAAAAATATTTCATATGTTCTACTCTATAAAAGTCAAGACTTTGGCAAGGCTCCTCAGCCGTTATAGGCCCTTCTTAGACGATATTACCCTCCAATATCGGCTAAGGAACCCTGCATGCATAAATCACAAGGATTCTATGGTCATTTTCACGTTGTGGGATTCGGCCTATAGACTGGATCAAATATACCATATCTCAAAACTGATATGCTGCGATACAAGAACATCATATTTTGTACATGTTATTCTGATATTAACCTCAATTTGGTATTACGTTTACGAAAATAATATTCCTAAACTAATAGCTACCAATACTATATTTTTTATTCAGGATATTGTGAAGTAACTAGAAGACCACAACGGTCTCAAGATGACGCACAAAAACCTCTACGCCGTGCTGGGCTTGGAGAAGGGGGCCTCGGATGATGATATCAAGAAAAAGTATTACCAGCTTGCAAAGCAGTACCACCCGGACAAAAACCAGGATCCTAATGCAGAAGAAAAGTTCAAGGAGATCGGCAAAGCTTATGAGGCCCTGAAGGACCCAGAGGCCAGGCGGGAATATGAACTCCAGCGTCGTGCTGAGGAAATGGATGCACGAGCAACCCAAATGGCTAAAAACCCAACCAAATTCACCTTCACCGGGGGAAAATTCAAAGGGAATTCATTTGGTTTTAGTTCAGATGATCTCCATGACATCTTCCGGAGTACGTTCAGACAACGGAACAAGGAGAACCGGAAACCAGATAACTCTTGGCGTCCGGATTGGGATGAACATTGGTCAGAGACAACACCCGGAGGAGCGTCATTTAGCTTCACCTTCTCTAATGGCTTCTCTGAGCAGCCGCGCCCACCGCCCTCCAGAATGGGAAACATCGACGACATGTTCGATGACTTCTTCAGAGACCCATTCTTCATGGACTCTTACCCTTTTGGGGACAGCGACCCAATGTCTGGAGGATCTTACCGACAGGAAGAGCCGGTTCGGCCACAGGCCAGTAGCCGAGCCCAAACTCGACCAGAGCCGGAAGATAATCCACGAGTGCAGCGTGCCCGGGAAGAAGCCCTCAGGAAGGCAGCCAGGGAGGAAGAGCTTAAGCGGACAAGGGAGGAAGCCAAGCGGAATGCCGCTCGGGAAGAGGCCAAGAGGAAAGCCGAGGAGGAGAAAATGTACGATTGGCAGAATGGATTATTTGGACGTTCAAATAGAGGTGAAGAGGAATCGGGTCCTAATACAAGTGAGTGTACTATTATTTAAGTTTCACAAATGGACTGCATTAATTCTCATATAAAGGAAATTCATAAGTAACCTACACGTATATCTGCAAAATTATTTTCTCAAATTGAATTCATCTACACATATTAGATAAATAACAATAGTAAGCAATCCATAGTGAAAATTGTGCCAATTCAACCTGCCATATTTTATCCATACACTGTTTAAGGTATGTGATAGTGAAATAGTGTCAGGACTATATTGCAGAACAGAGTTATAGTCATACTTACACGTGAAGAATACCCAATAATGTTGGTCCAACCCAGTCTAGACTGTCAAGGGAGAAAGGGCGAATTCTTAAAGAGTAAAAGTACAATATTAATTGGTTCAAATAAGTCTATAGTGGAGGCTCTGCTACACGATTTTCCCAGAGAATCGCGGCTATTATCATGAAAGGAGACACAAACACAGCTTATATGGTGATATTTGTTATTCTTTCAGTGTAGAAATTGAATGTTGACAGAGCCATTTGTTTATGTGGGTAAGGGTTTGTGGGTGATCTCGGGTATGTTTTTGTTGACAAAAGATGTTTTTGTTTACTAAATCCAGTTGGTCTAATGTAAACATTGCCGACTTTCACTCTCATGAGTTTCTGCAATTCAATATCAGACAGGTTGGATTTTTACAGTACAAGACCCTGCGAGCTGTGTGACTGCTGTGTTGTTATTTATATTTTGCAGTGTTGATGTTTATACATTGAACTCCCACCCAATCGCAGAGTCTATTCAGGTGCTGGTTAGTTTGTAAATATGGCACACAAGGAGAGAGATCACCCATGAAGTGACCCCTTAAATCTCATGTTTACATCTTTGAATCTCATGTTTACAATATAGGAATCTCCACACCCTATACCTTAGGCACTATAGCAATAACATTTCATGAGAATGTAGCAAATAATCGCGTAGTAGAGCCCCCATTATTGGTGCAGATTTTCTAAGTCATGAGATGAAAAATTGATTCAGGTATCACTTACACCAGGCATATTACATGACCTGATTGCATGGTTTTACCGATGTGCCATATTTGAGTCAGTGTAAGATATTGGAAAAAAACTTCAAAAGGGCACAAGTTTCGTCCCAGTCAGAGTAAACACTGCTTCTGTCTACTTAGCCATGAAAAGGTCCTTTGTGGTCATGATACATGAATGCATTATGATAGGCCCATGGGGTTGATACTGTCCTTAAAGCTTGGCTTGATGCACAAAAGGAGTGCTGGTCAGTTATTCCGATGCTGTTTTGGCGCATCTCGACATCAAAGAAACATGAAACTCCTATCTCTGACGAAACCATGAGGATTTCGTAGCTTCTAACCACCGGATGTCTTCAGGTTTGTCAGTTGTCGCGATGCACCATTGGCAATGCATTGCTGATGAGTCAACTCACCAGCGCTGCATTTGAGCATCATGCCATCCTTTGGATCAATCCCATTATGTGAACATGGTGCATAGTTGTAGCCTTGGTGAGCGACTTACCACGGCTGCATTAATGCCTCACGACACCCGATGGACATGATGTATTAATACACTGTATGAACCTAAAGGGTTAACAGGTCAAAACTTCAAATTACCAATTGGCTAAACTTGCCACTGTTTCATTATCTCATTACTCAATAACTCACTGTAGGTAAATGTTTATCCTTGCCCTCAACCACTCAGAAAGAGGGTGTTTGAGGGTAGAAGTAGCCATGGGGTCAGAGTAATTGAGAAGGTATATGAGCTCCGATGAACCCCTGTACCTGTACTTAAGGGATAGACTTAGGCGTAAAAAAATTTGTTGTGTTCAGGTATTAGGGTCGACGCGACGCGAATTTGACATGCGTGATCGTAAAAAAACTTACACATCTTGATAAGTGCCAAAACATCTGATTTTCTCCCAAAAACACCCATAAAAAAGTTAGGGTAGGGCCAAAAATTTAGGATAGGTAGCGTTACCTGAACTTCTGTGGAACTTCTTTTTTTTTTGGCCTTATGTAGCACTAGCTTGGTACAGCTCTCTGATGGATATAGGTCTATTGGGCAGGGGGAAAAACCAGCCATTGCCTCAAAATTAAAATTTGAATTGTAATCTGAAAAGGACTAACTTCCAGTGACTCTGTCATCGGAATCCCTTTGTCATTGGAATCTCTCAAATAACACTTGTTCCATGTGTTTGTTATGGTAGAAACTGGGTATTCATTACAGTGTTACCGGAATGGCACACTTGCACATGGGCTTTTGCCAATATAAAAGCATAATGGTTGATGTAGCCTTGATCACTGGCAAAATGGCCGGCTATGATTATTATTCAATGCTATGTTCTTTGAACCCCCTCCTTCTTATAAGGCCAAATCCCACAATGCGAAAATGGTCGGGAAATCGTTATGAAATAGGATATGTGGGTGCTTATCCGATATTGGGGTGGTAATATCGTCTAGGGAAGACCTATAAAGGCTAAGAATCCCTGTCAAAGTGCTGGTATTTAGGGAGTATAGTACATCAAAAGTTTTTGATATTTTCTTCACAAAGGGCTTGAAATCTCTGTGATAGACTCAAAATCCCTGTGATTTAGAGGAAAACAACAGTTTCTAGGAAATCAGAAGAGGTGGGTCTTTGATAAATCAGGAGCCAAGTTCCACATACTACAGTCATAATGGGGTTCTGCCTGTGATTTATGCAAGCTACATTTGTCTATGCTATGCAGGAGACCATTGCAAAATAGTCAGAGACAATTGTGATTTTAATATCAAATACTCTATCTCTGTGAATCATTCTAACTATCAGCTATGGTCGGATTTGGAGTGGTAAGAAGTGCAGTGAGTACCCTTGTGATTTAGGAAATTGGCAAGAGTCCAATGTGACCGATATCCAGAATCACAGACATTTCAGACCCATTTTTCACGTAGTGGGATTTGGCCTATAGTGCCCTATCTGATAATACTGAGACTTTTAATCCTCCCCCAGTCCCCGTTTCTCCCCCCCCCCCCTTACCCCTGGCATCTGTAGGTAGACGTGGTTAATTCATTATGTGTATAAACACACACTGAGGGCCATAGATTCTCAGAGATACACAACCGACTATGTAACGTGCTGATAGTGCTGGCTGACATTCGCCCCATCTGTTACCCTTGGAGACTGAGGGATCAGTCAAGAGTGAGAGGGCTAATGGTAGTTGTATGCTAGATCGCGAGTCTAGTATTGAGGTATAAAACGATTCCAGTGTTCTTCTGGTTTCGGTTTTTTATAACCCCTTATTTTCTTTTTTTTTTTTTTTATAATGGAAATCCTATTAAAGGGCGATATAGTTCTATGGCCTTGGTCGTCATTTCAGCATCTCACCATTCGTACATCATGCCAATCATAATGGGGTTGATTATCGTAGATGTAGTCTTGGAGAGGTGACATAATGCCATCCTAGTGAGTAGACTCGCCATCAATGCATTTGTGTATCATTATAACATCACGTCATCATTTAATGTCATCATGATGACAATAAACGGACATGGACCACGCAGCCCTTAATGACTAAACTCAATCGGAAAATTGCCAATGTTATCATGAAGGTAAATCATAATTATTGAGAATGGGTCATGTCTCCCCAGTATTGTATACAAAGGCTAGTTTGCTGTTATTGGAAGGGAAAAAAGTTAAACTTTCTTTTTTTAAATCGATGATCTCCATGTCAAAACAAAGTTATCACATGCAGTGTCACCTGACCTGTGAATCAGATTGGTTTTACCCATGTACACATGAATATATATGAGTATAACCTCACTCTCCAACATTTGGCGTCTATATACAGGAACTTCAGAACAATTTCATTATGAGATCATTGAATTGTTTACTCATTTCTTTTAAATTCTGGCCCAGCGTCATAATTTCCCCCTTAAGGTCGAATCCCACTTTGCGAAATATGCCTGAGACATCTCTGCGATTTTGAACCTGTTGTGTTTATTGTACCTACCCCAAAGTCGCAAGGGTTATAAGTACACAAGGGTACATAAGGCCAAATCCCACTATGTGACAAACGGGTCTGAAATGTCTGTGATTCTGGATATCGGCAACATTGGACTCTTGCCAATTTCCTAAATCACAAGGGTACTTACTGCACTTCTTACCACTCCAAATCCAACTATAGCTGATAGTAGCAGGGGAATCTCTGTGATTTTCATTACTGCACAGATGAGTTGCTAGAATGATTCACAGAGATAGAGTATTTGATATTAAAATCACAGTTGTCACTGACTATTTTCTGTGGTTTGTAATGGTCTCCTGCATAGCATAAACAAATGTAGCTTGCATAAATCACAAGCAGAACCCCATTATGACTGTAGTATGTGGAACTTGGCTCCTGATTTATCAGAGACACACCTCTTCTGATTTCCTAGAAACTGTTGTTTTCCTCTAAATCACAGGGATTTTGAGTCTATCACAGAGATTTCAAGCCCTTTGTGAAGAAAATATCAAAAACTGTTGATGTTCTATACTCCCTAAATACCAGCACTTTGACAGGGATTCTTAGCCTTTATAGGTCTTCCCTAAATGATATTACCACCCCAATATCGGCTAAGCACCCACATATCCTTTTTCACAACGATTTCCCAACCATTTTCACGTTGTGGGATTTGGCCTATAGAACACAAGCACTCATTTGAGATTTTAGGCCAGAAAATATATGATCCACAGAAATATAAACATCAACAAAGAGAAACTATCCCAAAGACTGCATGAGTCCTTGTGTTTTATGTTCTCTGATGTACTTATAACCCTTGGGAATTTGGGGTAGATCCTATAAACACAAGAGACTCAAAATCGCAGAGATATTTGAGGCATTTTTCGCCATGTGGGATTCGACCTTTAGCCCTGTAGTATGGCTATATGTCATCATTAGCCATTTGCCCCCTATAGCCCTGCTTCATAGTGATATCATACACTGTATAATGTAGCCTAGTCTGCTATACTTTTCACTTCAGTAATGTGCATCTGAAGCACCCACATATTGATCGATATCTATTATACAACCCCTCCCTGTAAGTTGTACACTGTGTCATATATAATATTTCACAATGTCATTCATATATTCAAATAGGTAAACGTCAGAGTGACTAATAGAGTTTCTATAATATGAGTGTTACCTAAGTCACCAACTACAGTCTAGACGAGCAAGTCTAGTATACAGTCTATCAGATGGGATTAAAGACAAAAATAACCCTCCTATAGCCAAATTCCAACTTAACTTGAGATATACCTATATAATTTAACTCTATATGTATATCCATAAATAAGGGACGTATTATCTAATGGATGGCCCTAGATATATAGACCCGCACACAGCCAGAACTAGTCTACATCATTAAAAAAACCACAGTGACAGATTTAAAATGGCAGGTCTATTCAAACTATTTAACTACAGACCTTTATATCTCACACACTGAATTAATAACAACAATAATGAGAAGACTACATAGATGAGTCAAAGGTGAACTCTTGATACTCCAAGTCAGTTAGCAGGAAATAATTATAAGTTAACTTAGTAAAGGGAGTCCCGCAGGGGTTAAAGTATAAAATCGCTCAAGAAAATGTATAAGATTTGAGAAAATCCTATTAGTTGAGGAAGGGAAAGGAAGTCATAAAAAGAGTACCAGAAATGTAAGCCTCACAAGGCCAAAACCCACAACGTGGAAAAATGGCGTAATATCCTTGTGATTTAAGATTGCAGTGATCCTTAGCCGATATTGGAGTGTTAATATCGTCTAAGGACAGCCTATAGCTGCTAAGGGGCCTTGTCTAAAGGCTGCCTTTTGTGCTGTGGTACACATCAAGACATTTAGATATTTTTTGTCACAGACTCTTGAAATCTCTGTGAATCACTTGCCTGTCTGGGTTTCTCAGCCAAAGTGTAGAATTCACAGTGATTTACTATAAAGAACGGCAATAAAATCATATTCACAAGGATTCAGTGCCCAATGTTGGCAATAGAATGAAAATCACAGAGATCTACTGTCCAATATTGGCAAGAGAATCAAAATTACAGAGATGTATCATCCAATATCGGCTATCAGTGAGATTTTAATATGGTAAAGGATGGTAGGATAACATTGCGATTTACAATAATGACAGTACCTTAGGTTTGCTGATTTCTCAATTCACATAGATTTTAGACTCATTTTTCATGTAGTGGGATTTGGCCTATACCAGGTGATTAAGAACAAACCCACTTCTCAATACAAAAAGAAAAACATGAAAGTAAGAAAGAAGTAGATGGCAGTCCAACCAACAGATGTCCCTACATATTTCTGAGTACTTCTCTTTGTTCTGACAATCTCCAATCACATTCACAGTCACGTAAAATGCTGTACGCTGATGTGGTAGGAGAGTGAGGAGGTCACGTGATGTGGTCTGGGAGACCAATCGCCTCTAGGCTAATTACAGCAGACGGCAATGATGGCACCTATTTTTTTTTTACCATTTACAGACATTTTCTTTTCATTTCCATATTGTATACTTTTTTCTACTATATAGACTCAGCTTAGACAAAGAGAATGTATAATAGAGGGGCAATGGACCTTGCAAAGTGGTGAATGTGGGGATAGTTATATATGTGTCACGGGTGGCACCTGACCAAATCATGACGTCATCACATACATACATATGTATCTGTGTGTATTTGGGGTGTGTGTGGTATTATTGAGGTTTTCTTTCTAAGTGAAAACTATTTTCACCTTTTTCTCCCTCTCTGTGTCCTAAATTTCGCTCAGTGTTAGTCTTTGTTCATACACCCCTTTGTATGACTGTCCATCCACCTATCCATCCATCTATCCATCCAACCACCCATCCATCCATCCATCCGACCACCTATCCAGCCATCTGACCGCCCATCCAGCCATCCAACCACCCATCCATATGCACACATTCAATAGTATACCTGCATCACCATAGGGTCTGTCTCTCTGTCTCTGTCTCTGTCTCTGTCTCTGTCTCTCTCTCTCTCTCTCTCTCTCTCTCTCTCTCTCTCTCTCTCTCTCTCTCTCTCTTTCTCTCCTGCCTCTATATTGTGTTGTATGAATAGAACGTCTGTACATATTGTAGATATGCTAAATGCTCTGTATGTCTCAGTGTATACATGTACATACTTGAACACAAATCACAAACTTATGAATTATATTGTAAAATGCAATGCAGTAGGCCTACAATAGGCTACATGTTGTACAGCTGTACGCATTCAGAGCAGCAACCAGCATGCAGACTTGAAGCATTCAACTTCTAGTCCCAAGCTACTGGTACATTGCATGGACTTACATAAACCTTCTCTGGGTGGCCTGTGGGATGTCCTGTTCCTTAGACCTACTCGATCCTTCTATAATAGGACTCTGCAGTAGAGACTTGACTATAAATCAATACACGGCTCCATCTATCAATAGAGGACAGTGCTATTAAGGGAGCACTGCTAGCCCAGTCTAGACTCAGAGACCTAGGAAATATAGGCTGGTCTATGCCTTGGCGTATACATACTCTTGCTAGCCAACTTTGTAATATCGAAATAGCACACACTACCCTCTTGGTCGCATGATTCATATATGCAACACTGGGGAGTAACTCGCCAGAGCTGCATTTATGCATCATGCTGTTGGCTTCTCAGCACCATACACTATAGTATAAAAAAAAGTTGTTGAAATAACGATGCCCTGTCCCAAAGTTGCTGGAGATCCATCGTTATTTTCACAGACATTCCTTATACCTCAGTAGGTACTAATCTGCACTGCTTGACTGCAATGTTGTGAATCATTGCTCAGCTTTACAAGGCTCTCTGGGAGATTTAACAGTTGTTTCATAGAGTGTAACTAAATATGTGCCTGAAGGTTAATCACCAATATAGCATGAGTATATGATCATGATGACATGGATATGATGCCTTGAGGCATCAAGTTCTCAACATGTTTCTATAGCAGTATGTTATATCAATGCTTTGAATGTTACAATGTTACAGTTTTACACTACTATGATACTAATGTAATAATGTTCTGGACATGTTCTAGTAATGCTCACTTTAATAGGCCTAGTTTTTTGAGCTGATAATTGCTATTAACACCTATGAGGTCTATAATATCAGCCCATGTTGTGTTACAGCGAACTACCTCTAACCTTTCCCTCTGGAGGTATTTCACAACAAAGTGGGTATTAGTTATTGTTAGCAGTAGTATAAGCAGCATTATTATAAAATGTCCCATTAAATTTCAAAATTGTTAAAAGAGATGTTCGCTGAGGCTACGTCAGACCTACTAAATAAAATGGCCATAATCTAACACAGAACCAGTCCATCTCATACAGTCTGAGTTCTGGGTGCTTCACCTGTTTTGTTAGCAAGGATCCACAGAACTTTCTGCTGAAACAGTAAGAGGCAAGAAGCCGCCCACCCCTACATCCACAACCCCATCTCCCAGACTCCTGGTGCATGGTATGTGACCCAGCCTACCCCAGCACTGAGTACAACTTAGGCACACCCCAGCCCAGGCATGGTCGCCTTCTAGTTCTACAAATAGGAATGGATCCTCTGCAAGGGTTTCTTAGATTTTTATGTTTTGTAAATTGCTTTGGAACTACCTATAATTACTTACATAGTAGATGATCGTCCTTTACAAATAGGAATAGGTCGTGGGTTTTCTTAGATTTTAATGTTTTATCAATTGCTTTGTAAATATATATATATATATATATATATATATATATATATATATATATATATATATATATATATATATATATATGTAGGGTCGGTAGGTCGGATTTTTTTTTTTTTTTACATTTATATAGGAAATGTTAGGACACATATTAATGGATGTATCAAATTCTTTGATTTTATTGTAAAATAATAATGGGAAAATGACAACTGTGAGACAGGGGAAGAAGATGAAAAGGATACAGGAAAAAATCCTCAAAAAAAATGAAAAATTTCTTTAAAATATGAAAAAAATGAGAAAATATTCTTCAAACCACAAAAAAAAGTTTTTTGGCCCTGTTTTGCTAGGGTCGGTCGGGTTACTGGAAACGCACCTTTTTTTTTATTTGGCCTTATATAGGGGACCCCCATTTGACCATGACTGGGTTTCAATAGATGAGGTACTTTCATAATAATATACCTGCAGCACAATAGAATCTCTGCCGCTGTCTATCTCTCTCTGTTGCTCTATGTCTGTGTCTGTCTGTCTGTCTCTCGCTCTCTCTCTCTCTCTCTCTCTCTCTCTCTCTCTCTTTCTCTCTCTCTCTCTCTCTCTCTCACACACACACACATCAGAATTAGAATCTTCATGAAAAGCTGAGATATCACTCTCTAGTCCATACACTAATGCAATAAGCCAGTAGTAGTAATATGTTGCCTAGTTTACATGGCTTCACATTAGCCTAGTCGGTGAGGTGAAGAGGAAGAAGAAAAATGCTAGAGAAGGCGGAACCAGAAGTCCCACTTCCACATCATGATAAGGGTCCTGATAGGTCCAGAGGTATTTTTGACCTGGTACCAATCAAATATTTGGACGTTGAACTAATATTTTTCAGGGAGCAAGATATGAAATCAAAGCATTTTAGGAGACTTTATTTTAAAGAGTGGGATAAGAGTCACTTCCATGCAAAATATGGCATTGCTGGTCTCTAGATATCTAAATAGATGCTGACACCATCTAGGCTAGTTCCACATAGAGGGTAACCTCTAGTCCAGCTCCACAGAGAGAGGCTAGGCCGATGATATACGCACGACCAGGTCGTTTGTATTTGTTGTATTATACACACGACTGGGTCGTGTGTATTACTACAAACGACCATCGGAGATGTGCATATAAGGGGTACTTATACACACAATAATATCGTTTATGTGGTAGGATTATACACACAACCTGGTTGTGTGTATAACTATCACTATACACACGACCATCTGAGAAACAGGACCATATGATTATCCTGAGAAACAGGACCATATTATTCTACCAAATTATAATGGAAAAATTAAGAGCAGGAGAAGGGACAGATTGAAAGGTTCCCTAATATTTCATGAGTGACCCTTATTTTACAAAAGAATTACATAAAGGATGTAACAGTGCCGTGTCTAACATAAGATTCAGTCAAGGGTGATATCAAGTGTCACATGAAAGAAGTCTTGTGTCTTATATAAATGTAGTCAAGTTTCATATCACACTTCATGTGGAAAGTAATCCTGTGTCTTAAATCAAAAGTAATCCCGTGTCTTAGAATAATGTACTAGTCTTGTGTCTAAGCATACATTATACACACGACCTGGAGATGAAGTTATAAGCACGATACTGAATTGTCCTGTTTCTAAGATTAGTTTAGTCCCGTTTCTAAGATTTTTTCATGTGTATAAGAATGTTTAATATGCACGACCATGGTCGTGCGTATGATTTATGCTATACACACGACTTCCTCGTGCATATATCACAGGCGGAGAGGGCCCTGGTACTTGGGTCAGTGTTGTGATGCCTCAGGCACCACCGATTAGACTGGCCCCAGATCCAGCCCCTTAGAAAATCCATTAGTGGAGGCTCCACTACGCGATTTTTTCCTACATTCTCATGGAATGTTATCCCTATATAGTGCCTAAGGTATAGGGTGTTGACATTCCTATATTGTAAACATGAGATTCAAAATTGTAAACATGAGATTTCAGGGGTCATTTCATGGATAATCTCTCTCCTTGTGTGCCATATTTACAGACTAACCTACACCAACATAGACTGTGATTGGGTGGGAGTTCAATATATAAACATTGACACAGCAAAATATAAATGACAACACAGCAGTTACACAGATCACAGGGTCTTGAACTGTAGAAATCAAATCTGTCTGATATTGAGTTGCATAGAGTCATCAGTGTGAAAGTCTGCAATATTTACATTAGGTCAGCTTGATTTGGTAAACAAAAACATCTTTTTGACAACACAAGCATGCCTGAAATTGCAAACAATGACATCCCAACATAAACAAATGGCTCCTTTAACATACAATGTCTACCTTGCATTGATAACAAATGCCACTTTGAGTCTTTGTTGGAGTCTCATTTTGTGAGAATAGCTCCGATTCTCTGCAAAAATCGTGTAGTGGAGCCTCACCTATTAGCTGTAGATCTGGGTCTATACTTCACTTCCTGAGCGAAATACTATTGGTAGATTAAAAGCTATTAAAGGCCTACGCCTAAGGATTATGTTAGAGAATTTAACATAGACTAGTGGGTACGACAAAAAGAAGTCTTACAGTTATATAGTACTTGAAATAAATTTATACAGTACTTGAACATAATTTTCTCTAATAAATATAGACATACCTATCCCCTGAGTCTATCCCTCTAATTTAAAAATAATTACTGAAAGAAGCTAATGTTGTGCCTCTTTCTTATGTTAGATGATAGATTATAAAGGATAATGAGAAATAGGTATATGACATTACAGTGTTTCTATCAATAATCCAGTTTAGCCTATGCCAAACAATTAGACTTCAAAGAGGGAAGTTGGATTTATTCCAATGGTAAAATTTCTACAGCCCTGTTCTTTGTTCCTGAAACATCCTCAGAAATATTAAAAGAAATATAATTAAAACGACACTTAAAAAGGCGGGTATGGCAACGTATGTACATGTACAGCAACGTTAAAACATATACATGTATAAGCTATAGGTTAGACATCAACGGCATTGCCCCAAATGTTAGGTCGATGGGTCTTCCCTGATTATTAATCTCAGGTCCCCTGAGGACTCGTGCCTAAAGCATTAAGATGTGAAACTTAGGTTGGAACCTTTGTCATGGGAAAGGACATGTACAAAGTGAATTCATTAACAAATAGTGTTCACGCTCTTCTCAGTCAGAGATATAGTTAGTAGATGTTTCTGCCCTATATCCTACGGCAAATGAACCTACTTTGTTGCCAACATTATACAACTGTATTGTTCTCAGATCAACTGATTCAGGACATTAGTCTAGTCCTCTCCAGACATGTACATGTATTACTAAGTGCCAAAAACACTGCAGATACTATGGAAGTGCCGATGGCATATAATGTGGATATTTCAAACATTTAAGTGTAGCATGTTGTCAAACCAAGTGTAATAAGTCTTGGTATGCAACTTTACTGCCATAGACTGCATATCTAATAAGTTCTAGATTACCCGGATTATCGAAAGAACTAAGGTAATAAGGCATAAATCTAGGTCAATAAGGTAAGCCCTTCAGTCCGACATTACACGCATTTCTCATGATGACTCAATACAGTATAGGGAACAAGTCACAAAGGCTCTATTTATGGTTGCATCATGCCCAAGGTACAGCCCGCTTATCCCCAAGTGCATCATACACTCCAATGCAATAACAGCGAGTTACTTGCCAACCAATAAATTCCAAATGCAGTGGCGGATCCAGGATCTGGAAAAGGAGGGGGCGCGGCCCCAAAAAAATGGGGAAACACCCCCTATTTTTGAGCACACTTTAGGTCCAAAAGTACTGGGAAAAAGGGGGGTGCGCGCGCCCCCGCGCCCCTCTTCTAAATCCGGCCCTGCCAAATGAACATAATGCCTTGAGGGATCATGCCGTTCATAGAGGGGCCACACAGGGTTACTCTGACATGATAATCAGGGGCATGTATGCTCTCATTCTTGGCACCTGAAACCTGATAATGCTACAGGGGTATACCATATTCACCCCCACCTACATTATTGATAATTCTATCTGTGTTAAGTGTAGCCTACTTGGCTGTGTGCCAGAACATCCTTATTCCTCCTACACCACGTGACCTGACATGACCCTACGGAGACGCTGGGTGGGCCTCAATCTCTAAGCTGATGTTGTGGTTGTATGGCACAATGGTGATTAGATGAGGTCATGATATCTAGCCTTCATCTTAACATCTGACGTCGTGAAGTGCTTTGTTATTAACACGTGTCTTTTTTCTGAATGAAAAAGAGAAAAAAAACTGGGATATAAACATAAATATTGGGCCACACCTCAATGTCCTCATGCCCTCAGGCATTTTGGATCGTCCGTTGTGAACTTTCTGGACGTAGCTGGGACGTAATCCAAGAGAAGTTGTTACTCTTATATGTTATTTGTTTTAAAGCTTTTTTCATAAATAATGGATAATTTCTAGATTGTTATATATATCCCATTGAAATGGCAGGTAAATAGTCCATGCACTTTGCCAAAGGCTCAGCAAAGGATCATTTCCATTTCCAAGGTCAATTTAATATTCGATTATCATGTATTGTGGGAAGATAATTGATAATAATGAGCATTACATTTTCATTAGAGCTTCTTTGTTCTACACTTCATTAAGTGTGAGTATAGTGGTAGGGGTATAGGAACTTCATATGAGAAGCACATATAAAGTTCCATATTGGTTTTCACAGAGAATAAATACTGACCATAAGAAGATGCCATATAGTAAAGTCAAATTCAGTGGTCAAGGCCTGTAAGGCTATATTTACAGTTTGAAATAGTTATGGCTCACTGCTCCGCTGGACCGAGTTTTCCAGTTATTTTGAACCAGTTGCAGCAATTGTTAATTTTTAAGACCTTAAGTTGACTATAAGACTTTACTATTTAGCTCTCTATAGACATAGCAGCTGAATGGGAAACTGTTTGGGTGAAGAAAGGAATAGGGCCTATATAATATCAGCAAGGCTCAGACAAATGGGTCAAGCAGAGAAAGCCTGCCTTGCCTACTAACACTTCTTCTATGACGTCAACTGTGGGTAGGAAAAGTGTAAATAGTGAGACCACAAAGCTGCACCTCCGCACCTCAGTCAGATTCGTCCTAGACCAGTTCCTACTCCCCAGGATGTAGCAAAGTGTGGTGGTTTCTGATCTGGGGCCTGTTACGAAAAAAAGATAAAATGAGAATTAGATCTAATAGATTCATTGTATAACTGACCCTAGGACTGATCTGAGGTCGATGTATCCTAGCGGAGTCTTGCAGCAAATAGACAAAGGTGCACGAGAATTGGTCAGCACTGAGGGTTATCACACGAGGCGAAGCGAGTGTGATAACCCTCAGTGCTGACCAATTCAAGTGCTCCTTTGTATTTATCTCAAGTTAATTTAGTCAGATATGTTCAAAATTCGATTTATTTGGCATTAGAAATGATTTTATCATCAGTTATTTGACCGTTTTGGATGTTTTCCCAGGGAGTGTGATACGGGGAAGGGTTATCACACTGTGGGGTGTGATACAGAGTTTCTTGGTTAAGCCTATGGGGCTCTCGTATTCAACTTGAGATAAAACATAGACCCCACTTGTTATGCGTCTGAGAAAGTGAGCCTGGTATGGAAGGCATAGTCCCAGAATTATGCCTCGGGTTATGCCCAACCCAAGGGCATGTTCATCTCAAGCTGCAGGGCAGGCCCCGACCATGTTCGAATAATGCTTTAGGGAGTAACTCACCAGGGCTGATATGAACCCTTTAAGGGCTGTCGCATTCAGAGACTAAGTCTGACCGAAAGAAATAATCACATTTTCCTTTGCAATCAGGATACGCACAATTAACCCACCAGTGGCGGATCCAGGATTTGGAAAAGGAGGGGAGGGCGGCCCAAAAGGAGGGGGCGCACCCCCTGTTTTTGGACTTAATTTTGGGGTCCAAAATATGTAGTTAAACTCTTAATAATTATAGTGAAAGTTCTCGGTATTTTACAATTTCTGCCCAACAGCTGCCTTTAGAGGAAGTGACTCTTATCACTCTAAGCCAATCAATGCAGACAACACACACTGGTAATATAAATGATGTAGTACATGCAGTGCTTTAATAGAGGAGTTGGGTCTGACTGTGGGTCATTCTTATTACTATAACCTGGGGTCATACCCCTTACAGGGAACTATACGATAGATGCGTGAGTGAGTGAGAATTGATTGATTGGCCATAATACTCTACACGTAGGCCTATGTGAGCTCTTCCCGAAACAACCTATAAAAGATATATCTATAGTACAGGAGTGATCCCTCAGTTCGGTTTAATCTAATGAAATGCAAAACAAAAAAAACCAAATATATATTCACACAGTAAACAGTGGGATCTAAAAGGCATATCTGGATAGTACTTAACGTGACTGTTCAATATAGGGCATGCACTCTGCAACCTTTCAGGGTGAATAAATCTGTTATGCCTATACTCCCACTTTACCTCACATCACCTACTCTCTCAGGTAGGCCTATACAGTTCCTGTATGCCCCATGCTGTGGCTGCTGAGTTTGGGAAAGGAGGGGGAGATGCCAGAGGTATCTAGATCTACAGAGCCATGCAGCAAGAAATGGTGACTTTACACCATAAAGTTGTGTTTATATTAATTCTTGTGGAATACTGACAACGTTTTCTATACTCTTTACAAATAGAAGCATCTTACATCAAAGAGTTATGATGATGCAATATTTCTATTGTTGAACAGGGAGGATAGTGAAAATGAGATCAACACCTTTCTCAAAAGTCGCCCTTTCTTGCTGCATTGGTTTATAGTGGAAACTGCAGACTAACCACTGAGTAACCCACATACTCTAACAGTGAATAATAAGTATTCAGCAGAGTCAGAATATACTGCTTTTGAGTTAGACAATATGGTAGACTAGAGCTGCTCCTTTATATATCTGCTTTTAAATAGCTCCCATGGGATAGGCCTAGGCCTATAGAATTCATCAGCATGGAATCTGTTCATATTCATACCTTGGCTTTAGTCCAAAATATACATGTCAAGTGTATAGATGTGTAAAACAGACAGCTGACTAGTCAGTCACCTGCAGGTGCAGCCTAGAGTGGGAGTATCATACACATGATTATATTCAGCAAGTTCTGCCTATAGGGCATTAGCACATTAGGCTATGGAGGCCGCCATTAGACCCCGACTGCACTATGACTAACACCTTCAGCCCCCGTCTCCGCAGTAAATGCCAGAGATGCTTCCCATTGGTCAATAATACAATAGCCATGTGCCGTATACTCACTGCTACCCTATGTCATACCTGGTACTAGGGCACCAACCTCCCCCACATCACCTCCTACCTGCCTGCCACTCCTCCCCCTCAGTACCAACTCAGACTACACACTGCTCACCACTACTTGGCATAACTGTAGATTTGACACTTTTTACTTTGACCAAAATGTTCTGTTTCAGGAAAAGTATACCATACCTATAGTAAAACAGGGGCGTAGGAAAAGGGGGGCCAGGGGGGCCTGGGCCCCCCCAATCATGAAGGAGGTGGGGCCTGAGTATGTCTGGGCCCCCCCAATATTTTCCAAGAACTCATAAACACAATGGAAAAGAAGCTAAAACTTTACATCTCAAATTAGATTATTATTGTGATGTCATAGGGAAAATGGGGGTCTGAGCCTAAAGTCATATCCAAAATTTACCAAAAATTACTTTTCTATATGAATTCTATATACGCATTATATAGATGCCATCAAGCATCAGCCGACAATTCAAGGTGGTCGCGATGGTGCCCTCGCCGGCCCCCCCCCCCAATGAGGATTTGCTTCCTACGCCTCTGTAAAACTGGACTGACCCTAGAATTTCTTATCCATTGAAAAAAATATATTGTTGGTATGGGAGCAACTGTTTGGATTGAATTATAAGTCTTCGAGCTTGAGTTGCTACTTGCAGTGTGGCATGCCTTTAGCATAAATGAATTGAAAAAAAAGAAAACTCAAAAACCTTTAGGCCTTGTCACATGTTGTAGTAATGCACTTATGCACTCCATTGGTAGTCATGATGCATGAATGCAGTCATAAAAGATCTCTTGTATCCATAGGGATGACAGTAACAGGGATGTAAATCTTCAAGTTTTATCAGGATTTCCTAATTTTCTGAAAATTTCGAATGACGTGTATTTTCCTTATATAAGTGATAAGGAGGGCTGTTTGGAAGGCATTTATATCAAGAGAATGTTTGACTTCCTGATTTTTGGCCATGCCTGACTTACATCCCTACAGTAATAGAAAACCATAGGGTTTTGTGAACATTTGGCAGCATGAGTTTGAAGAGCAAGTTCACTAAAACTGGCAGTATCACAAAACATGACCTCCTGCCCCCACCCAGCCAAGCAATACATGAGCTGATACACAGGTTTGGTACGTGCCCCCCACGACCTCAACAGGAACAATGCCCCTGTAATAGGGTCAGTGGCGCCCCCACTGGCAGCAGAATGTAAACAGTGTGTATAGGTGCCACAGTACTGTTGAGTCATTTGGGGTTAGTCATTTAAGAGCTGCATTTGCAGTAATGCTATGCCTCTTGGTAGTAAGTATGATGCAGCCTTCAAGAGTTACTCACTAGGGCTGCATTTATGCATGGTGCCAGCGCTATGGGGTTGATTTACTAGTCATTCCGAAGGGTTGGCATGAAGCCCCAGTGCAGTTCTGTTGAACACACTGGCACATCATGACCATAAAGTGATATGAATATGTATGCATCGTGTGGCCCTTTTTGGGTTTAAGATATAAACCAGGCCTATATTGTGTTACAATAAGTGCCACTATAAGGGGTAGGTGTAGACACACCAAGAAGGGCACCAATGTTCTAAACTGTATGCTATCCCATCATAACATGCCCTTCTCACAAAGAGAATGATACAAATATTTAGAAAGGTTCAATGTTTTTACTCCAGTCCAGTCGAGCTCGTAATAAAAGACTAAAGTTTGTATAGAAGTGGGCTGAGTTTGTATGAGTGATTTTAAATGGAGGGTACGTGGTTGGTTCTTTTTATCCTACACCTATAAATATCCTTCTAAAAATGGACCCCCTTTTCAACTACAATGTTTTGATCAATATGCCCACATGACTATTTTTATGGTTAATAAGTGGGCTTGACATCTCAAATTATGTGGACGGCTCAGCGTCAATCCACCTTGCTGATGCTTTCACAATTAGGAAAAGTAAGTGTGATCTAAAATCTTAGACTTTCATGATGTTACCCTTTTGTAAGGCGTAGACTGTTTGTTTTGCAATGGTGTACAGGCATATCTGTGGTCGCCATATTTCAAACAGTTCATTGCCTATACCCTAACAACATGGTGCTATACTATATTATAACACGGCTGGCAGTGCTCTGCTGCACGATAGACGTGACCTTGAGTGCATTATAAGAGTACAGTGCACACCTGAGCAAGGTCACCATGGCTGTAAACCAGTCAAGTACCATTGATTGGTCTAGGAATACCTTGATTGGGTACTTGATTGATTGGAAGGAAATGTAGAATGTTTTATAAAGACAATAGACAACTCCTTCTTCACATCTTGACTGCACTTTGTCCTATAATGCACTCAGATGTATTCGTGCATTATAGGACAACAGGCAGTCTCAATATGAAGAGGATCGTGGTCTATTCTCTAAATATGTCAATAAACAGGTAGTATACAGAGACAGCATTGTAAAGCCAAATTACCCCTTAGGTTTGTTTGCCCGCACTGATCACCCTTTGACATTGCAGCTTCCAACGAGGAACGCAACATACCAGAAGACACCTTTATGATACCCTACTTGAAAAGCCCTCCTGTTCCAACAATTACAACAAACTAAATGCTTGGTGTTGATCATGTTGACTCTGTCTTCCAGCAGGTGTAGGTGGCAGTACAAGTCGCTTCCCTACGACAACTTCCCCTGCTGGTTCCCGGCCGGATTACACATACAGCGTCTATGACAATGACCCTACGTCATGGCCCCCATTCAAGTCCTATGTCCCCTCAACAACCTATGTCCCCTCCACTGGAAGTAGTACTCGTTTCAATCCCTACACCCCATTTCCAAATTCCTACGCCCCAGGGTATGTTGGAGGAAGTAGTGCCTACAGATCTTACATGAATGAAGAGAGGTCCTTCACTAGGAAGAACAGGAAGTCGGTTTATGACAATAACAACAGCATGGCTGACTATGATGGGAATTATTCGTATGATAAGACACAGGCACCATTTTCAAATGGATCCTTTTCCCCAGACCGAGAGACATTCTCTCCCAAACGAGAGACGTTCTCTCCTACACGAGAAACTTTCTCTCCAAAAAGGGAAACTTTCTCACCCAAGAGAGAAGTATTTTCACCAAACCGAGAAACCTTCTCACCAGACCGAGAGACCTTTTCACCAAATCAAGAAACATTCTCACCCAAAAGAGAGACATTCTCACCTAAAAGGGAGACATTCTCACCAAAAAGGGAGACGTTTTCACCAAAGAGGGAGACATTCTCCCCGAAAAGGGAGACGTTCTCACCAAATAGGGAGACCTTTTCCCCAAAGAGGGAGACATTATCACCCATAAGGGAGATGTTCTCACCACGCGAAGAGGGCTTGAATTTAAGCTATGAGAAGGAAGGGTATTCTCCCTCAGCGAATGCTCAGAATTATCAAAACTCATTCAGTGACAATATCCGAAGCAAAATCAGTGACCCAGTGAAGACATCGCAGAACAAAAAGCGCTCCAACCTGCACAGTACAGGCCCTGGGTCATCTCATCCATATTACTATGACGGTAGGCCACAAGTGACATCACGCCCTGACGTCACACTCAGATTACCCCAATCATGTTGCGGCTTTGTTTTGGTGTGGACACGCGCTTGTGAAAAACTTTCTCTTTCTATCAAAGTTGCAAGATCGAAACTCCACAACAAACCGTATTCTTTGTCTTGACTCCCTGATGCCCTCCTTGTAGATGTATGCATCGACCTGCATTACTGCATCAAACCATTTCATTAGACCTTTTTGAGTATCTCCTTCTGCCCTCCAATCATTGATTGGTGCCAATGTCATATTCCATTTTTGACGTCTCTATTTGTATGCCAATTCTCAATCTTCTATCTTTCTCTGTTTAATGACTCAAAGTTTCTTATTGCATAATTGCATTAAGATTGTTGAATTCAGGTTAATTTTCGGTTTTTAGTTTGAGATATTTTCATGTTTTACTGAGTTACATGAACATGAAAATGCCTAATTTCAGGTTAAAAGTCACCATACTCCAAAGGTAGGCCCTATATTCTATTTTCTGCATCTGGCTTTTTTTTTAGCCTAGAAGTTCTGACTGGGCAATTATTGTTCTGATTCTTTATTTTTCATGAAGTCATCAAACGAGGGATTTGTTGTCAGAAGTTTCAACGTCAGGGCTGTTGATTTCTCAAAAGGATATGGAGGAATTTATATCTAAATTGTTGCCATCTGACAACTAAATTAGCCACAGATTAATAACAACTTTCTAAAATAGGCGTTCTGAGGTTGACTTAGCCCTATCTTAAAACCTAAGAGGTCTAGTTTTACATGAGGTTTTGTTGGCCTTCCTCATTTAGCTTAGAATGGGATCCAGAAGTGCTGGGTTTTATCATTATTTCCTTTTGGTAAATCATAGATTCATAGGGTCCCCAAAATTCCTGACATAGGCTACCTTCAAGCCTATTCATAGGTTTTCCATGCACCTCATCCAAAGAGAGTATGGAGTTATGATACCTGAAACCTCAGATTTAGGTTAACCTTTAAAATCTATGATATCACTTATTCTCAGATTTTGCATGCCCAAAAGGGGCCTGAGGTGAACTGACACTAGAGATTGGTTCCCATAGTGATAACTTGGTACACAATTGGCACGTGATACCTCACGCACATGCGCACTGAGATGCAGATCACGTGCTGGTATCTGAGCGTCTCGTGGACATGTCCCAAAGGGATGTGCTGTTGTCATGGAATCTAAGAATACAAACCACTGCAAACATGGAGGAAAACAAGTGGAAAGTGAAGGCAGAGGAGGGGGTTTACCGAGTGTGTTTAGGAGGTGAGGGCAGGTAGGGGATTATAGAGAAAGTATGTGAGAGGAAAGGAGGGGGTGCCGACTCAATAGATTTAGTCCTGAATACAGCTGAATAGGTTTTGTGCTGTGAGGCTATCTATAACTTGTTGACGTGGTAAGCAGGGTCAGGAATGGTACATGACACTGTAGAACTGACTTAAGATGAAGATGATAACGATATGTCATAGATACATGAGATCCGAGTTAAGAATTTGAATCTATAAAATATATTCAATTAAATAGCAGTAAGTTATATAAGTCCATGATATACTACGGAACGTCGTTTTTTCCTGTTTTTTTGTGTGTGTTTTTTTGTGCCCTGTCTTTTATAGCTTAGTAGCAGTTATACATAACAAGCGTTCCTTTAATATATATTTTCAGTGGTTAATAGTTACTCCCTGGTTGATATATAAAGGGAATAACAAATTTCTACATGTAAGGCGTGCTTTATATGCAGACTATTTCAACACCAATTAGGTGATAGGACATGACTGGTGCTAAAACATGGTGATATGTTAACCTGTATATTTGATGTGGATAGACTGAAGTTCAGAAGTGACTTCGAAGAGCTTTTCCACATGCATGGGATATTTAGACAGCAAGCCAATAGCTGTTGGACAATGTATATAATTACCTGATTTCAGTATAGATACTTTGATGGGTCAGCTTTAACGTCCCAATGACCCATACTTTTTCTATGGGGTTCAGGTTAAAGTAGTAGTGTCAGTAGGCCTATACAGCAAGGGTATAAAGAGTACACCGTATAATTCATTGCATTTTATTCCCCCCCCCCTCCAATTCGCCTTGCTCAGCACCTTGCAAAATATGTGAGCTAACTGACAGTTGCTCTGTTGTGCTTTAAACCAGTCTGTATAGTTGCATAAATCATTGAATTTTCATTATAACTAAATTAAATACATAGTTAAAGAATATAACACTTTTCCCAAAACATGTCTGTTCCATAGGAGTACCCCTGAAGACCAGGGTATATTGTGTAAACACTGTTGCTAGGCAAGATAGCATTTCTTTGATATTACTTTTTGTTATTTTGTAAAAAAATAAAATCATGAAGACTCATCTCAAAATATATCTAAACACGATGCCGACTGTAATCACAGCAAGGTCTCATTGGATAGGTTTGTCACATTCCCTTGTGAAATCGTGTAATGTAGTTCTCGCCATGAATATGACCTTAGCTGTCGAAATAGCGTTAAACATCTATTACTCACTCACTCACTCACTCACTGTTTGTCACTGGAATCTAAATGACATCCTAGATATGAACATGAGTCTGACATGAGTTTACTGTGTACAGCACCATGATTAGCAATGTAGGTTAATTCAGTGGTAATTAGGCCAGACTCAGAGAGCGGATGAAGAGTCAGACAGTATACAGGCTCTATTAAAGTATAAAAAGCACCCGAATACAGAAGAATCTAGCAAATGGCATATATACGAAATTGCTGGAAGCCATACAAAAAGAATGAACAAACAATGAAATGAAGAAAATTGATATGAATAAAACTTGTATATGTAGATGGAAATAATAGTGAATTAGATAGATAAATCGGCCTATATTTGATAATGAAAGAGAAGGGAATAAAGAAAATTGATAAAAAAAGAATTTTCTAGGGAACTATCAAAGTCATGGTATTTTATGTATGAAAATTTGCTTCAGGGTTTACGTTTGAGAGGTATTGCCACCAGGTATTCCTCAAAACGCCATTGTGTCGCACATGGTTATGACATCAGTTTTCTTTCTATAACGGTCTAGGTTAGAAATAAAAAAGAAGCCTATCTATCTATATACTGTGGTTATACACCGTGAGTCAGAGGTGTACTTGTGTGTACCCAGGTACCCAGGAACTCATGACACTTCTCTACCTCCCATAACCTCTGATATCATGTACATGTACCCACAACAACGCAGTTCTACCTCCATAGACCTCACGGTCTCTTTTCTTCTTCTAATTCTTTCTTTTCCTTTATCACCTCAACTCTTATCTTATTATTCTCGAGCGCCTAGCATACTAAGTCTTGCCTCTGATATCACGTATCTCACTGTGGGGTATTGTTGCTCTCTTTTCTTATGTTATCTTTCTTTTCACTTTATCACCTCTTCTCTAATCTTATTACTCTTTCGTGCGTTTCTAGATTACTTTATCTTTTCCAAATATTACCCGACGTTATAGGTTATTTAAACAACAACAAAAACAGATCATGAGATATCAGTCAGGGCATGAGACATAGCCCTCGGTTATCCATTCTTTATTGGTATGTTTTGAACTAGGGCCTAGTGAGAAAACAGGCGGTTTATAATGACCTGCTGCAAAAGGATGGCTATCTTGAGATTTGGGGGACATTCTTGATATACATGACCATTATTTTGTGTACATGATTGAGGTCAACTTGAGTACAGAATTGCCGAGGGATACTCGCAGTCTGAATCAGGTGCAGATGTACCCTATCTCCCAGAAAACATGTACAGATAACCCTAGTTCACCCCCACATCCCCGTGTAAATCGGCCCCTGTATACAGAGTCTGTAACCTACCTGTCACCCCTTCTGCTGACAGAAATGAGCTACTCACCCAGCGTACTGAGCTACATGGATGTTCACTGGAGCCTATTTCTTAACGTTCTACAACGTGGACAGTTTGATCCAGCACCTTGTACGACCACAGCCAGCTAGCTTCACTTTATGTAAAACTGACGAGTTTTTACATAGAGATCATGTAGTTTTTACGTAGAGATCATGTAAATGTGATGTAAGTTGCATGACGTGTACTAGCTGGGTGGTCTTGATGTACAGAGTAATTGTAGAGCATCCCTTTAGACCTCAATGCCGTTGTCTCTCTCCCCAATCAGCAATGGAGCATCGGGCCATGCTTGTCCCTGCCTGGCCCAATATAAGCCGACATTGGCCCAATATAAGCCGTCATTGGCCCAATATGTATCCTTGCTACCTGGGTCTCTGCCACACTACCTTGGCATGGATAAAGCACCAACAGTGATTTTGCGGTCGCTGGGATTATACTTGAAGCACACAACTTGCCCCATTCAAAACACCTTTAGACATCAATGTAAATTCCTTATCCTTTCTGTACAAATTAAAGAGCCATTTGGCACGGTACACAATCATTCAGATCGTAGGCATAACCTCCCAGTTGGCAAAAAACGTTTTTTTCAATGTTTGCAAACTTTTTTAGGTGTAAGTACAAAACGTTTAAAAAAAACGTTTTTATTACCGTTTTTTAACGTGTTTTTTTTTCATCCAATTTTCAACCAAAATTTACGTTTGTTTATAAGTTTCTTTTACATTAAAGAAAAAACTTTTTCCTTACCTATGAATAAAACGTTTTATAGAACGTTACAAAACGATTTTTAGTGTACATGTTTTTACTTTTTTTGACGTAAATAAAACCACGTTTTTTTGCCAAGTGAACTGCAGTACTTTATATTTGTTCATCTGTTCAGAGTGAAGAAAAGGGATGGAAGTCTCGAGTTCTTCCTGTTTCTGGGATTTTCAAGCTCCAAAACCTAGATACATTCCTATAAAACCCATATTTTAAGGAGGTCTAAGCTCCATTTTCAGGGATCTTTTGGCTCAGTCATTTTCTTTCGTGAACTGAATTCCTCATGAGATGCTGACCCTTTTTACATTTCCATTTATTCTCTGAAAGTTGATGAATTCAATCTCTCTGTTAATTTACCTTTCACCCTCCTATCAGTATCACTCCCCCCATCCCCGACACCTACCACCAATTTACCACCTGAAGCCATATTACTCATACTATTTCCCAGTGAAGGAAGTCAGTCGTAGAGTGGCTTCAAATAGCCGGAGTTCAAAAGGACATTGGTCGGAAGGATTCTGACCCCTTCCGAGGCTAAGCACTAGAGGTTAGAAACCCCAGCAAGTCCCTTACCTTTAACGAATGATATTCACCCTCTTAGGACTGGTCATTATTCAATAACCCGGGAGGGGACGGGCATTTCCTTTTATTAATTTTCTTTATTTATTTATTCATCTATTTAATTTACTTTATTTTATTTTATTTTATTTTTGTGAAAGGGGGTGGGGGTCGCACACCACTTCCAAGAAAGGGATCCAACATTATCACCAAAATATCAAATGCCTTCTCCCCTCTCCCTTTAGCTGTTCAATTGACTGAGCCTACACAGGATGTGCATGGTATCTAGGTGAGGGGTTAAGTTGTAGAAGTGTGTGGGGAGGGGCTGAGAGGAGGTAAGGGGGTGGCTGACGGTTGGAGAGTGATGACTCAGGTACCATACTTCTAGGACTAAACCCTGACTGTTACACTCTCCACCTATGTGTTTCCTCTCACCTGTTCAGTATGCAGGGCACGTATGTAACTTGTAGGACACAAGTAGTGTTTGGAGAGTACAACGGTTAGTGACTTCTGCCAACACAAAATTGCTGTGTCCCCCTTCTATTCTATCAGGCAGTGAAAGTTTAAAAAAATAAAAATAAAAAAAGAAGAAAATAAATAAAAAAGAAGACTAGATGTATACCATGTGTCTATGACTTTGAGCTGAAGGATGTGATTGTGTAAGTTACACAGTATTGCCCTTAGTGAAGAGACAATGCCCTACTTATTAAGATATCACTTCATATACCGTAATCTCCCTTGTATAAGGCGCGTCTTATACGCGAATCAGACCTTGGATGGGTCTTATACGCGAGAGGCAATCTGCCTTGAGTGGGGGGTGCGCCTTATATGCGGGTTTTTCCAATATCTCAATTGGGATCAGGTTGCTGGCTGGCTCGAATTTTATCTCACCTCGTGCCTTCCTTGCGGCCGACACTCAAGGGTGAGAGGTCCCGCGGGTTGTATCATCAGTTCTTTTGATTTCTTTTTTTCTACATTCATGCATTCTATCAATGTTGTAGCATGTTAGAGAATGAATTTAAATCAAAACATTATCTAAACATAGTTTGAACATCTATTCTTAAGTCAAACACATAGCAAGTGTATATAAATGGTATACCTGCTCCATCTGGTGGCACTTCTAGGAATCACTCCTATTGAATACAAGAATATAAATGATCATGATTTAGATACAGTTTGCATTATTATTATGTGCTAGATTGTATTCCCAGTACTGTAGTTGTAAATGGATTTTAGGTTATCCATGCTTTTACATGATACATTTCATGTTATCATGTCAATAGGTCATCAAGATGTGGTTGATTAGTCAAACCTGTGCAAGAAGATAGTATACATACAATTGAAATTGACCTCAAACTGTACCTTGATCATGATCATTCCTGTATTCAATAGGAATGATTCCTTGAAGTGCCACCATATGGAGCCAGTATACCATTTATATACACTTGCTATGTGTTTGACTTAAGAATAGATATTCAAACTATGTTTAGATAATGTTTTGATTTAAATTCATTCTCTAACATGCTACAACATTGGTAGAATGCATGAATGTAGGAAAAGAAATCAAAAGAACTGATGATACAATGTTAGAGATAAGTTCTACTTCTGGTCACACCTCATTTGTGGCATTCAAAAAAAATATATGATCAGCATCATACTCAACTTGATCATAAACCTAACTAAGGCTATCCCCAACTACAAGGCGACCCTTGTAGGCATGCCATGCACAAGGTGCGCCTTGTACGTGGACCAGACCTCCTGAATTGGGGGTGCACCATATACACGGGTTTTTCAAAATACCAATTCAGGGGAGACAGGTGTGCCTTCTACGTGAACCAGCCTTCCCTGATTTGGGGGTGCGCCTTCTACGCGGGAGATTACGGTAGTTTACAAAAGACCCTAATTGGACCCTGATACTTGTGATCTGTTCATCCTAAACAATACTCTTCACTAGGTACCTCTTGTTTCCTATCTCTTAGTTCCTCAGGAAATTCACTTGCAGGCAACATATTATATGTCTCAGAGCAAAGTGTAACATACTTCTCATTCTCAACATGTACCCTCAGACAGTGGCACAACTTTTAAAATAAAGAGGACCTTCAACAAATATGATAGCCACTCACCCAACGGACTCCAGGTCTTTGTTCTATACCAAACACATCAGACCTGGCCCTGTCTCTCATTGACCCCTTAGATATAACCTCAAAGGAAAAAGGAATCAAAAAAAAAAAAAAGGAAACACACAAAAGATTCGCTTGACTCCTCCCAGTTCACCTAGCCTTGTCTGTGTGGACTGGCCTTGTGGCCTGAATGTACTCTGTAACCTTGTAAAACACATCAGACTACCATTCCATGGTTTATTTGGGGTTCGCTGTCATTACCTAAGACTATAGCTATCTCAACAATTATGCTTTCCCTGACACAGATCTGTCTGATAAAAGCATGTGTCGATCTGACATTTACCAGAGTATTTCAGAGCAAATTTTTTTGGTTTCAGTTCATAACATAAACTCTCAGAAGCCATTGGAATTGTGTGAATATTCCAATTAGAAGGGAAATGGTGGCTGGTTAAGCTAGGCTACCCAGTCAGATAGAACGACACCCAAGTTTTCTCTATCTAGTTTTATTACTGAAATATATCATCATGAAAGGTGGTGTCATGATGAGAAAAGTTGATCTGAGTTCACTTCAAATTGAAATATCTCAGCACTCCCTTTATCAATTGCACTGATATAAAGTGCATATTGTAGTAAATATCTACTTTTGTTGGAATTATGGCAGATAATGACTTTTGGAAGACATTCTTTTTCGGTTACCATGGCAACCAAAACCATGCAAAATCAGCATTTTTTCATATCTGTTGCCATGGTAACCAGCCAAAATGACCAATAATGCATCAAAATACACTAAAAATTCCCATGCCATTTTGTTGAGCATGAAAAAATGTACAAAATCAATTTTCACCAGAAAAAACAATATTATTTGACATTTTTCATGATTTTTAGTCTAAATATTGATTAGATCTATGGAAAACTTTTAGGGTTTGTAAAACTGCCATGCTAAAAGTATAAGAGATAGAGACTAACTCTTTGGACTCTGTGGAGAACCCAACTCAAGTTAAGTCTAACAAAAAAATTGAAGAGTTTCAATGGATTTTGTGGAAGTAATAATGTTCTCAAAAATTGGTCTAAAATCGGCCAAAACTACGCATTAATGCGTAGTTGGTAAAGGAAGAGTTAAGTCTACTAAGACACTATCTTTGTGCGACTTTGGATGACTGTCTGGGGATTAAGATACTATATGCCTGTGTGAACATTTTATGAGCCATATCACCCATCAGAAATAAATTGATAGTCTTTTTATAAAGCACTTCTTTAGTGCATGCTGAACCTACAGAACATTGCCAAGGGTGCTATATACATGTCATACAAGGAGACATCATCTGTCAGAGTGTGTGTGAGATGTCTCTCATATATAATATAATCACATTACCATATGGACTAAGGCATATATAAGCAAATGTCCATGACCAGGGAATAAATTTGCACCGTATTCACCAAGGTGAGGCTGTCCGTATTCAACCATGCCTTATAGGCAGAGTTGAATGTGGACAGGCCTCACCTCGGTGAATACGGTGCAAATTTATTCCCAGGGAATGGACATTTGCATTTATGTCATGGCTACACAGGTTTGAAAGCTTTTAAATAACGAAACTCAACAATATTTAGCTCTATTTGCTGCAGCAGGTCACATGATCATCAGCCATTGAATATGGGCCCATTGTATTCCATCCCCCCCCATTGAATATGGCTGTTCTAGTACTATTCTATAGTAACGGTCGTATCTGCCATGACATAAGGATGCATCCTGGGTTATGAAAGATGTGTCCTGTATACATAACCATGGAATGATGGGGCACATGAAGGCATCTGTATTCTATGTAAGATGTTTGTTTGATACCCAGTGGACACAGAATGTTGAATCAGTTTTGAAAACTGATTGGTGTTTGTCAGCAATGTTAGTCAACCTGTTTTCAAAACCTCTTCAATTATACAAACATCACTTTTTCAGCATCTGATTGATCAGGGGTATGCATATTAATGTCAACATTGAATCAACCATTAACTATCAGATTTGAAACAATATCATTTTAACAATGAATCAACATAAAACACATGTTAAATCAGTACTGATGTTGAATCATGAGTGATTTGATTATGATGTGTTGACTTCAAGTTCAACCACACTCACATTTCTACCCTTGCATCACTTGTTGATAGCCACACTTTGATTCAATGTAAGTGTGCCCACTCGGTAATATAACATGATCCCTACATGGAGAACTGGAGGGTCTATTTGAGATTGTTTCCTGTGTGTAATTACATTAGTATGGTCTGATACAGGACATGTCTATGTGGGATATCTCCTGTATATAAATAAACACTGGAGCTGCTCATGCAGACACAGGAGGTGCTCCTTTCTGTGTTTATTATAACTTAACCCCTTGAGGACAGTTTAAATTATCAACCTGTGAAGCACGGGATAGCCACTTAGTGCCGCTAAAGTGCTGTAAAACACAAATCAATCAATCAAACCTTGAGGACAGCATGATGCTTTATTGCCATGCTCTATTGTCTATTGCCATCTTGATCAGAGGCGTAGGAAGCAAATCTTCATTGGGGGGGCCCAGCCAGGGCCCCATCATGACCACCTTGAGTTATCGGCTGAAGCACAATGACGTCTATACATATATGTATATATATATATATAGAGATTTTTTTTTTTTTTCATTCTGAGTGGTAGCATCGTGCCGACCGGTTGTCCATACCCCCTAGCCATGTCGGAAGTTATATATGTAGAATTTGTATAGAAAAGTAATTTTTGTTGAATCTTGGATCTGACTTAGGCTCACACCCCTACTTTCCCTATCCCATGACCATATAAATCTAATTTGAGATGCAAGGTATGAGCTTCTTTTCCATTTTGTGTTTGAGTTCTTGGCCAACATTGGGGGGGCCCAGACATATTCAGGCCCCACCTCCTTCATGATTGGGGGGGGCCCTGCCCCCCCCCCCTTTTCCTACTCCCCTGTTGATACACCAATGCAGATTTGGTTGGCACTGCAGTGATGTATCATGCCAATCTTTTAGGAGTAGCTCTATTAAGCTTAAGGGTCATCAGGATGCATGGTTCTAGCATAATTCACTAGAATTCACTAATGCACTATGCAGTGCTGAAAGTTACATGTTGTTATAATCTCAAACCTGATGACATGTGGAATAATAATAATACATACATCTGCCAACTCACATAAACCACACAGCATCACCCATGTTTGGTGTCACTCATGACCCATATCAGGGAGAGTTAGGGGGATTTACAGCCAGCTGCCACCCATGAACAGGGATCCTCCATCTCTCTTTTTTTTCTTCTTTTTTTTTATCTATTTCTTTTTTTCTGAGGTGTGGGGTGGAGGTTACCACAAATTTTGTGATTTGGAGTATAAGGGACTCCTAATAGAAGAGTTAGTTTACTTGACTACACATTTCCTGTCACTGATGTAGATTTAAATGTATCAAATTTCTCCAATTGTATCTCTTTGGCAATCCTGGGTTAGACTGTCCTTTCATTAGTCACCATTTCTTAATAGTGGAAAATACTATCAGTTGAACACATCTGTCAATAGAAATATGCTGTAAAATAGATTTGAGTGTATAAAACGGCCAAGTTTAAAACAAAGAGTTATAGTGTTGAGACTGACCCCATAAACCAGACCATAACCCTTTGGGGGGATATATGGGTCAGTACTTAATAACTGGGAGAAGTGAACCTAGACAGCTATTTGGCATACCGTATAAAGCTTTTGACACAATTTCTGAAGGATTGCAATGTGATGCCATCAACTCTGACACAGCATAAATAAGGGAGATGGTGATAATAAAATAGGGAATACTATGCTTTTTGATAAATTAGGTGGATATTTCAGTAGTGAAAATTGAGATGCATGCCTGGAGAATCTATGTACTGCTAATACCATAGTGGCCTGTTTAAGGGGGGATCTGAAATAAGCACTGGCCCCGAATAAGAGCCCAGGCAAGGGGTTTATGAAATTAACCTTTTGGTAAGTGCTGGTCTCTTATAACTTTGACCCGCAGAGCGGGAGGGCGAATATTTCAAGCTAACCTCACCAAGTCCTAGAATATCAATGCATTAATGCATTTATCGCACTTATTCATCCATTATGTATTAATTTCGTACCTTATAACCCCAGAATTAATCCAGGAGGAGACATTTTGTAATTGCATACGATCCGCACGGTTTGCCAAGCCGTCGTGGCCATGTTGTCACTCTGCCCAACATACCTCCACTTTTACACACATTTTTCGGGTATAATCCAAGCATGTCAAGTCCTGTACTTCTAGCACCGCCAAATATACGATCTCTAGTTGGTGTTCGCATACATTTTGTATCCATTTTCTTATAAATAAATAAGAATCCATTGATTTTCCATAGTGATCCAACGCACATGGCCTGGTACACGGCCATTGCATCTTGTTGACGAAGCGGGGAGGTACCCGGATGTACCTGACCTACTTTCGGCTGAACCACTGGGTCAGCATGCCGCAATGGCGGATGCCGACCGGTATCGCTATGGAAAATCAATGGATTCTTATTTATTTCGAACAAAATGGAGAAATTGGGCATGGCATGTTAATATAGGATATCTAAGGATGTTTCCCTGTTAATAACTCCAGCTGGCACCGTTGGATTCTATGCTAACGAGGTCTGTAAACATCAGGTATGTCGGACAACTTTTTCAAATCCTCGATGGGCTTGAGTTTCTAGCACCGGTCGGCTTGGTATAGTGGACAGCGAGCTCGTCTCCTGCCACAGCGGCCGGGGATCGATTCCCCGTTGAACCTAAACGGTTTTAACTGGAAAACTATGGTGTAGTTGACTTTGTATACTTCACCAATTTATTAACTTGGTCAGGTTCTGACCAAGATCGTCTTAGAAAAAAAAATGGAGTCTGAGAGTGCGGTTAAACCCCGATAACGGAACGGGGTTATGACCAAAAAGGCACTGTAGAGGCCATAATCGTGAGATAATTATACATAAGATCACATGTATATGAAAGACACAACGCACACTGTTTGATGGTCCAAAATGAGTGTGATCCTGGAGCTACATACACTAGATCAATAGAGTAGGTTTATGTGAGTGGCCATACTGAATTCTATTGGTCATAATTCTTCCATGTATGCACATGTCTGCATCACAGAGACCTTTGGCAATATAAGTCCCTAACATGTACTTATGACAAGGGTCTATAGATTTGTGCATCAAGAAAAGGTGACTTTCAAACAAAACAATGGGCTGGTTTTTGTCTCCACAGGGCCATAACATCGCCTAAAATGCTTACACATGCATTTATCTGAAATTAGAAGAATCAATATTTACTTAGTTGATGTTGTAAGATGTCACATGCTAGCTCTCTTGATTAGAATGAGGCCATTGTATGGGTGAGATTGAAAAGAGAAGGAGCAATTCTCCCTTTCTTGCTACATAGGTCTGTAGAGGTTGGCAACATGCCTGTAGCCATCACCAAGTTTGCTGGTAAATCCATCACCTTTTTACTCTGTCTATCCTAACTCCCTTTGTCTTACATTAGGGTCAATTGGAGAGGTCATAGTGTGCCAAAAACACACATCACAGGGTACTTTGCCTTGAGGAATATGCACTCTGTATCTAACTTAATTTTTGGTAACATGGTAGAACCATAGAAAGTGGAACCGGGCAAGATGCCCCCACCCCCTGTATATACTATAAAACAATTTGAATTGGTTGTAATATCTGAGTGTAGAGAATATTTAATACGCTAGACAAATTTGCGAACTATATAAATCTTAGGACACAGCAGCAGTGTGGCGGAAAACCTGAAGAGGTGTTAGTGATGAGCTGCCTAAATTTGGTTATTTTCACTATAATTCATAGGTCCACCCTGACAAGGTGTCTCTGCCATCACTCATTATGATCATAACATTTTTTTACTTATAATATTTTTCACATATTTTCTTCCATTATGGAAATATTATCCTATGCTGCCATATTTTATACTGTCATTGCTCACCAGTTGTGACAATGTTATCTATCGTTGTGTGTCAGTATTCTCCTTAGGCATTATCCTGTCACTAGCTTGTACCAAAATGGCTACCATTATTGTATGGCTCGTTTCTATTATGACAATGCTTTATATTTTACAAGTTGATGTTATTTTGTACATGTAGTAGGCTACTGCTGCAGACACATAAACATAGCTGTATTATTACCCAGTCTAGTCAGCGCTTTATCATCAATATTTGTATTATTGGATTCTTTCACCTGTGAAAGAATCCTTAATACACCTCTCATACAGTCTTAATTGCTTTTTGAACAAAAATACCTAGAGTAGGTCTCTTTAAATCCTAGTTACATAAGGCCTCCAAGTCATACTTCAGGTACCTATGTAGCCTGGTGAAATCATTAACCTCTCCCCTACCTATACAAATACATAGCAATCCAATACACGACTCCCTATTAGTACCTCAACCCTCTGTACTACCTAGATCATTTATAGACGTAATCAAGACGCCTCCAGTCACCTGGACGCAGGCCTAACCTATACAAACACATAACAATCCAGTACACCACTCCCTAACAGTCTCTCAACCTTCTGTACTACCCAGATCATTTATAGACGTAATCAAAACGCCTCCAGTCACCTGGAGGCAGCCCTAACCTATACAAACACATAACAATCCAGTATACCACTCCCTAATAGTCCCTTAACCTTCTGTACTATCCAGATCATTTATAGACATAATCAAGACGCCTCCAGTCACCTGGATGCAGCCCTAACGTATACAAACACATAACAATCCAGTACACCACTCCCTAATAGTCCCTCAACCTTCTGTACTACCCAGATCATTTATAGACGTAATCAGGACGCCTCCAGTCACCTGGACGCAGCCCTAACTAATTAATTACTGGTTGTGGTTGGTACCCTGGAAGACAGCACCATAGCTGTTGAATCAGTGACAATACTATATACATATATCTGATATGCCCCTACAACACCTAGTTGGCCACCAGGGCTGCATTCATGCATCATGATGATGAAAGGGCAAAGTACATTAAAACAATCGTAGCCTTTAAATGGTTAAAGGGTGATGCAAGCGTGACAAGCAGCCGAGGTTCTGACACTAAGACTGATGTTTTTCACACTCCAAACTTGCCTCCTACTAAATGATAATATTCTTCTCACTACCTACTATCGTCCTAGGGCAGGCCCTCACCCTCCACACACCAACATACTGATGTGTAGTACTGCAGAAGGCCTAGTATCGTCACCTTATTGCCCTTAATTATATTTATACAGAGCTGACACAGCCCTTACCCTCCATATATTTTATAAATTGTCATCAATATTCACCATATTTTCCTAAAATAATAGTAAAGAATTCACTACGGCTTTGCCATATATTTTTTCCAAGCTACCTGTATCTTAAAATCATCAAATATGCACTAGAGTATTTCTTAATCTTCAATAAATAATGATGAAATTTAATCAAACCTTCTTACAAGCGCACCTCGTTATCATGCTATTGCCCCCCCTTCCCCCCCACACACACACACATTTGATGAAGGGTACTGGGATTGATGGACCGATAAGTGGTGTTTTCACACTTGAGAATTTCCTCCTCCAAAGAAAAAGCAAATGAAAAGTAAATAGAATCTAGATTAATCTGAGGGTATTAAGGAAATGGGTGACCATTATGCTAAACAATGTTCAAATGTGACAGAAGGAAAATATTAGATTTTTTTTCAACCATGATACAGAATCTGCCGATGGGCTAGGTACATGTGGGATGTGAACAGAAAGTTTGTAGAGTCTTGCCTAGTCATCATTGTGATGTGTCCTGCACTGTTGTCAAGTAAAAGAAGAAACACTTATTTTCAGCTGTTATGATCTGTTGTGCTGTATTTGTCACAATAAGTAATTCCTATAATTAACCTTTGGTCCTCTATTTTTGCAGATGAAAGTCCAGCTGGCACAAAACTTATGTGTAATTACTGCCAGAAAAAATTCCATCCTGCGACTCTGGTAAGAAATCTTCAACAATGATTTTCCCTTAATTTGAAGCAATATATTGCACCTCATAGCAATATGTATACAATGTATGTAATAAAGTTGAACCAAAGATCATGAATATAAGGTGATAGTATTAGAGGCTCCACCCAAATAAATGAGCATTACAGAAATTATTCAAGTATTACCCATTGATCCACCTCATAAAATCTTTTTATCATATGCAATATTCTTGTTTTACAGACAGCCCATGAAAATGTGTGCCGTGCTGAGTATTACGGCAAACAGGATGAGGAAGCCTCCCCATCTCCTCCTCCCCATGAAGAGCCAGCCTACACCCAGCGGGCACAGGCTCGCCGTCCCCCTCCCCGCTCACAGAGTTTTAATGCCCGTAGTACAGGTAGTGGCAGCTTTAAAGGTAATTTGTGGTGCCTCCACTATATGACCCTTGAATTTATCTCCCAACTAGTTCTGGATTGTATAGAAAATGTCACATAGAGCCAATGTCACTCTATAAACCTTCTTCTTTTTTAGGTTTGATTAAAAGAACATGTCTAAAGGGGATAAACAAAGAGGATCTTAATTGACCTTCTACAAGAAAATAGAGGTTAAATACATGTATATGCTTTTCTATTGAACATTTGACATGTTTTTACCTTTAAAGATGACCTCTTAAAGAATGCCTACCGTGCTGCAGCGTACGAGACGCTGGCATCCCAGCCTGTACGAGAGGAACCCATATCTCTAAGTAAGTTGACTAAATTGGTTTCAAAATGATACATATATAAGTTGCATGTATATCATTATACAGGTGACCTTGAACTTGATCATAGAACTTAATTTTGTGTTTTTTTTAGATCTTTGTAAAAAGATTAGATGTACATAGAATATAATGTCCCAGAGTATAAGATAAATAATTGTCTTAATTCATGAATAAGAGAAAGACTGAGGAGGTAATACAGTGTTGGGATGATTTTTTTTTTTCAATCGGAGTAGGTCTAATCAATCATAGAATGAAAAATATCAAAGTATCAGAATATTGAGAATTCAAGTTGGCTGGAGATGTTACCAGCACCATTATCGTTTTCTTGAAAGACGCTGGAAAGGAGCTCCAATTAAAAGATGATGATCTTTATATCTTTAGACTTCTAAACTGTTCATGAGTCTCATTTTTCTTTACCCTAACAGACATGCAGGTGTGTGAGTATTGTAACATGGCATTCAGTGATAAAGTAGCCAAGTACCACATCCCCTTCTGTGGTCGGAAACACGGCAAGACCACAGAATCAGCTGCAACGCCCTCCTCTACATCTACATCCGATACACGCCGCCCTGGGGTAAGCAACTAGTTATTCAAGATTAACAACAACCTTGCTGGTTATTCTCAAAAGAACAGGATAGCAAACTCATCTTGGGCATTTTCTTGGGAATGAGATTTAAAGGCTTAGTATTTAAAAAAGTTTTCTTTGAAATTAAAATATTCATTGATATGAATTTAGAAAATGTAGAAAATATGGCAGAATATAACCATAACTTAGACTTGTTGTTATCAACATATGAAAGTTACTTCCTGCTTGTGTCTGTATCACACAAAATAAGTGCTTCTACCCCAGTTTCCTGTATGAGGAATTTTATTTTACTCAGTACTCAACTGGGGAGCCCTCCACTACCTATCGTTCCACATACCGGGCACCCCCATCAGGCCCCCGACCTACACCCCGTGCCGCTGCTGCTTCAGCCGCTGCCTCAGCGGCTGGTGCCTCAGGATTTGACCGCATCAACAATCCATCTTTTACTAATCTTGGCACCAACATTGGGCGGCCGCGATCCACAGCCACCACACACGACTACACTGCTGGTGGTCATGCATCTGCCTCTACTGGTAAGTGAGAAAAGGGACTCTCGGGTAGGGTAAGTCATTTACACAGGAACTCTTTTGTCGGGGACAAAAAGATTACATTATGGGGGCATTAGGTCATGAAAAAGGGAGGGAGCTTGTAGGTAAGTATGGGAAGGGGCTTTGGATGTAAGATATAAAAAGGTCTACTGCATACAGAGGGGTTTGTTTCATCCAAGGATGACCATTGATTTGTGTTTAGCATTTATATTCTAACCTTAAACCGGTTAGAATATAAACAATTAACAAATTAGCAAACTAGATGAAAGAATTTTCTTTTCTTCATGAAACTGTGTTCAAAAGTAATCAAATTGGGAAAATATGATTTATTATATTATACAAAGGAAAATTGAATAGAGGCCTTCAATAGGAAATATGGGTCGAGGCAAAAGAGCTGTATACAAAATCACACTACACATCAATACATGATCATTTTTTTCATATTTCTAACTGCCTTGTTTTAAAAGATTTTGTACTCCTTTTATTGACAGTCATATCTTTGGTTTATGCTTTATCCCTTCTCCTTTCTCATTTAATTTATCATTTCTCAGACTATAATTATGATTACCCTGACAACATATACATTAGTCCTTCATGTAAGTAAACTGTCTTCTGTGCATGTCTCTTTGGTTTATATCCCTCATTGAAATACCCTTATCTATCTCTGATACATGGTGATCCTAATTCCAGTATCTTCTATATAGTACAAAATGCTATCTAGCATAAAAATCAATTCTACCCCATTGAAAAATGAATAACTGTGTTAAGTTTGATATTACTTTGTATCAGACCAGTCGACTCAACTGTCTTCAGACACTGATTCCGTAACTGGGAAAAATCATCTGGCATGATATCTATGAAATAGTAAACTATGTTTATGATGAGATTAAATTCTCATATATATTTCTTCTTAACAGTTCTATTGAGTTCATTCATAAGATAGATAGCATTTTGCACTACTGAAGGTCATTGTTTCATCAAAAACCCTCCCCTCTGTTTCTGTTCTTGTTGAAGGAACTAGTTTCCATCATGTCATGTTCGGTAGCATTTTTTCAACAGTTGTAAAAGCTTTGTGATTGTTGTTCTGAGGTTATTCCTGCCTTGAGCAACTGTTTCTGTTCTTTCTAAATCAGTTAGAAACAAAAACATCAGTAATGGAATGTTTGTTGAATATGTGTGTGTGTAGTCAATTGAAATGAAAGCTACTAATCTGACAGAAATCTGCTTGTAAAGTTAATGGTGTACGATGGTGTAAGAGAAATCTCTAATGGATAATAATGTGTAATCAGCAGTGTCGACAGTGATGAGATATGTAAAGTGATTTAATGGAGATGAGAAGAAAAAGGCAGTAAGGCAAGACAGAAATGAATATTTATTGGCAAAGAGGTCCGAAATGAAATAAATTGGTAGCATGTTCCACAGGAATTAGGGTGTAAATTGTAATGTTCGAGTCCATAATAGGATTTGAGACAGAAGGCTTGATTGCTCCAGCCAAGAGATGAAGGAGATAAACAGGAGATTCCATCTGAAAATGAAAGAGATAATTAGTTTAGGACCAGCAGAACCAGAGGGATTAATGATGAGTAATGTGAAGGAGAATATTAGATTAAGAAATAACTACTTCACAAAGTTGAGCAATAAAGGGGAAAAAAATATGAGCTAGTGACGTCATGAGACAACTACATGTCTCTGGGCAGGCGCATTGAGATAACAATGCTCCTCAAATAATATATTTGTGGAATTCTGAGTCGGGAGCAGAGAGTTCATTCAGAGGGAGCATGGAGACAGCATTGAAAGTTAGGCACTCATATCTGAGCTAACAGTTACAAGCCAGATACCATTAGATCACAGTAGGGAGCAGCCTATACTTATTGGGGAGCAAAGCATTGTGTTAGGGGAGACTTGACATGCACATTCAGAGATAACACCCTCACCTTTCACCGCTGAGGAGATTTAGAAGTTCTCACACATATTCATTCAGGACTCAGAACAGCACTGCCTGGGAATGATTGGCTCTCAGCCTAGGGACTTCATACAAAATGGAGATAGGAATTAAGAGCAGTGATTAACATCAGCCAACTCCAGGCCTGAAGAAGGCTTCTCCCTCTCCATGCAGGGAAGTTCCCTGTGTGGACTTAGGACCCACCTTAAGGTAGGCCTATTATAACAACTATTCAGACTCTCCATGTGAGTACACTGCATTGCCTATTTAGGAGTTAAAGTCGGACTGAGCTTGCATTTTGCCTTGCCTACTGTTTAACATCATGTGATTTTAGGAAGTGGGAGTTATCATTAGGAAACCTTAATGTGGAAATGAAATAGAGATTATGATAAGACCATATTATCCAGAGAACATAATTGAGTGTTGACCATCTGAGAAGTGCTGGAACATTTGACGAACCTTTGTACTCTTATTGTGCTTGACGTGTTAGTAGCCGAGGAGAGGAATCAATAAAAGTCATCAGTCAGAAGGTATCTCTCACTGGTTTTATTTGAGTAGGACCGCTGCCCAGCTTAATAGGTGTACTGGGCTGAGGTAGTGGTATACTCTACCCTTTATAGGAAGCTAGCTCAAACCCCAAAATACACTTTGTTACATCTATAGACAACGACCAGAAAATAAGGCTAAAACAACCTCAAATAAATAGAGTAAACACACAGTACAATGCAATATGTTTGATTCATATCACATTGAAACCCCTTTCAGAAACCATCAAATAGCTTCAATTTTGTTACATTTCTTCTGTCTGTCAAGCATTCCTCCGTTGTGCAAAGATCTGTTGCCTCCAGTTGTGTTTAAGACTTTACAACCAGTTGTAAAGCTTGTGGCATTACTTTTATTCCCATAGGTATAATATACTCTAGTCTATTCTTCCTTCACATAACAATGAGTGTGCTGGATATAACAAGTATGAATAAAATATAGACAATAAAATGTTGATATACCTATAATCTAAAAAAGAATACCTTCCCTTTCTGTTACTTCATCCATTATATAATATGCACATAGATTTGATTTTCAAAATCCCTCCCTACTTTGCAGTGTCCCTCCTGCATCTACCTCATGCATTCTGATTATTCCATATCTGGCCCTTGTCCCTCGAAATGAATTGCCTCTGCTTTGTATTAGTACTATCGTCAGTGGAAATGTGTGTCCCGTGAAGTTGCATATATGACAGTTTCATGCTGTATGTCTGTAGAATCATATCAAATAGTAGGGCACATTTGATTTAAGAATGCATAAAACTGTTGAGTAATCGTGTGTGTCGGGATGATTTCTAAGTCTGTGTACCTTATAGAACCCTGGTTTAAACATGCTGTCCCCTTTATAGTTTGTATTGTATAAAGGTGAACATAAGTATGTACTAACCATCATTAACCTCAGACAACCTTCCCAAATTTATAGTCACTTTTACAAAGCATTTTCCATACCATCTGATTGTCAACATTTTTCTTGGCTACTTTATTAAGAAGTGATATATTATTGATACAGTCATTTATAAATATTTTTCTTTTGCATTTTAGTTGAATAAAAGAATGATTAAATCTACCTTTTAATTCAAAATAAATATGTTCACTACTGTCAGACTTGAAGGAATGAAGAAGTTTCAGCATTTATCTAATAGTAAAATGACTTATGTAATCTTTATAATAATTTGAAACATGATTCCCTCTCAACACTTTCCTTGCCCTTAAACCAAATGATTTTAGGGTCTTTTTCATATTATTTGCTGCTAAATTAATTCTTATTCCTATTAAAGAAAGCTATATTTAGATTCAATGTGTTAAAGGCAAAATGATATATTCTCAAATCACCTTTGTCCTTGCAAAGTACTGTGGTCGTAGATATTTTCACTGGTATAAATTTTCATGGAATTGATAAAAAGCCCTATTTCACTTGTATTTGAATTCACGGATTTTCAAAATCAATAATAACATTATCTATTGCTATCCTATATGATAGATATATTCACTATGGACATAAATTCACGTATTTCACATTTCCGTGAAATCCGCAAAACATGTACAGCGCGAAATAAACTACGACCACAGTAGTCAAAACTACTGTTGGAATTATTTGACATCTCTGCTAAATAGGAATCTTTGTCTTTTCAATAAGAATTATATTCCTTAAAGTTCTTCTGTCAGCTCAAAACTTAAGTTAGTTTAACAAAGTTCTCACAAGTATTCTTTTTGCCCACTTCTGAGATTGAATTTAAACAGTGAATGTTCAGTTATGACTAACAAAGTGTAAATGACTTCTTATAAAAATCAAAATAAAACAAAGTATTTACTACAAATTACTCCCCAAGAACTTTCTCACCAACTTATCTGAATAGGGAACCTCTAAATGTACTCACACTTATATGGCTCACTATCCTGTTATTTTCATTCAGTCGCTTAATGCCTAATCCTCAGTTTGGTTTTTGTGCTGCTTCTTTCACTTTCATAGATGCGGGTAGTTTAGGTCGCACTACTTATCACACATCTGGTATAGGCCTCGCTACTGGTAATTTAGGCCACTCTGGTATAGGCCTAGATACGGGTAGTTTAGGCTGTAATTACCGCTCACCCAGCTACAGTAAGTACGAGGCTTATCTGCTCTCCCAATTTGCTCCCTGCGCTACTTACTCCTCTTATATCTTTCCATCATTACTACACTTTCATGTATTTCAAGAGTTTGCCATCTATAATCCACAGAAGATGCCATAAATAGACCAAAGCACCAATGGATTTGAGCAGTTTATGCAATGATAATTTCCCATCTAGCAGTATGTACCAAATGCCTCTGCTGCCGTAAGTCGCTCCACTGCGCTACTCACTCTCGCTAAATACCCAACAACATCAGCCTACAATACACCGTCCTGTATTTCAATGATTTTGTCATCGATGAATGATGACACGATTTGTCACAATCAAGTGGACCTTGGTAATAACAAACTTGGTTATAACAAAACTTGGATACTACAAACACATGGAGAGCTGCATTCATATCATATCTATATAATCCCAACTTGCTTAACAAAATTTGGCTATGACAAACCTTTTAGGCCTGACATAAGGGGTTTGTTAAAAGCAAGGTTTACTGTGTAGACCAAATCAATTACCATTTCCCACTGGTGATAATTATCACTCTTGATGTAAACTACATTTTGATTGGCAGATTCAAGCACTATCCATCATCCTCCTCCGTCCTACTCAAGTATAGGTAGAACATGTAAGTAGTGGTTGCAGTCCTAGTGTAGACCCCCTAATAACATGTGGACAGAAGTACATGACATGGAATGTACCTGTAACTATTTCTTGTGGTTATACCTGGTTGGAAAGGCAACTTCATGGCGGTGCAGTATTTTCCATAGTAACTTGTTGTCACAAATGAAGTAAAAATAGGTTTACTTGCAACAATGATGACAACCTCTCTAAGGTCCACTGGTATATTCCTAAAAAGAAGCCATAACTTCCAATATTATCAATCAGATGTTCCACTAGTCATACTTTGTTTTGACTCACTGATAAGTTTATTCTCCAAAAAATTAAACAGTTATAGGCACAATGCAACTGCAAAAACTAGTAGCCTTGGGTTTTCCGTATTACATAATACTGGTATTGTCTGGTAGATGGCAGCCTGGGCAGAACTTCAGACTTCAGGGCCGATTGTGAGTAGCACTGTCATTACATCATTGGTTGGGATAAATTATACCATTTAGAGTTTTCAAGTTGACACCCCGTCACAGCATTCAGTACATACAAGTGACATGCATTTCCAAAATTTCATGTTTGGCTTCTGAAAAAAGAAATGTCTTTGGTGTAACACCTATATGAAACTTCCAGAAAATTTGTATTAATGAGAAATAGGTTAGGGTGTTTACAGAAATAAAAAGAAGGAAAAAATAAAATCATTATTGCCAAAAAGTCCTTTGGGAATGTAGATGTCGCTTTTGTCTGCCAAGTGCAAGGACCAGGAGCCCATGACATTGTATTCTACTTGTGTGGAACTGCATGTTTATGTCAGGTTTCACAAGTCCCCCACCTGCATGAATATTATAACAAGGCACGCCAGAGAATTGATTGCAACAATGTTTTTTTAACTGAGATTGTGGGAAACAATTTAGAAATTCTTAGTTTTCATAGTTTATCATCCAATATTAATTAACACCAATATAGGCAAGTATTCAGTTTGTCTGGTATAACTGTAATTTGTCTTGAAACAAGTTTTAAGGGATATCTATCATTGCATCTTGATAGGATATTACTATTCTACTAAAGTTCTGTGTTTGCTAGTTATTTCTTTTTAGTTTCGTGAAGAGAGAATCAAAATAATAATTGAATATGAAATGTGTCATAAAAGGTGTTAAGGCTCTTTCATAGATAAGTGTAAATGTACTGGTCAACATATAAGCAGCAAATCATTGTGATTGAAATATGATTAAAACATTTCTCTTTTTTTTTCTTAAATCAAAGTTTTCCTAAAATGTGATGAAATTAGCTCAAATGGACACTCCCAAAACAATGCTTGAAACTACACTTGAAATCTCTACCTTCACTTATTTATAACTATAAATACATTCATTGGAAAGGGATATATAATAACAATACCATTCACTTTGAGTAAACAATGTGTGGAGGAATTTCTAATAGTTGATGCAGATGTAATTGTTTATGAACGGTTTGTTTGTAGGTTTTCCCTCTGTGGACACTAATCTAGGGATTAATCCTAACCATTTCCTCACAGAAAAGGAAGTCTGTGATTGATGAAATTAAAATAGAATCATTGATAACTTATTCATCTTTAAACTATAAAGAAGTAAAATGGTTACTTGCTATTCTTCTGCAATATAAGTTAATACACTTGTGATCCTTCACAATGAAAAAGAAACTTATAATAAAATAATTATGGAAAAGTATATGCAGAGAGAAATTTATTAACCCTTTGCTTAAAGGTTTTTACCTATCTTTTACTCTGGTTCTTACCCAGCATAATGTTTCATTTTAGTAACTTAAAAAGTGCATTCAAGTCAGTCCTGTTCAGCTCTCTTGTTATGTTTGTACTTAAATGACACAATACACTAGCATAATCATTGCCTCAATATCCTGTCATAACATTGAGGATAGCTAACATTTCCTCTCTCTAAAGCATAAGTCTTTTGTATTTCATCTTCATCACCACCATTCTCTCACTGTATGGTTTTTGTTCATTTCTGACATCTGGATTGTTAGTCATGGGTGTCAACTTTGTCCTCCTGCATGAGGAAATAACTCACTTCATGTTTCACATGCTTACTTTTGAGACATTCAGAAAGTGTGCTGGATAAAGATAAAGGATAATATCTAATGATACTAGTAATAACCTTGAAGTGGCATTTGTGTCAAAAGGCTGTATGTAGTTTTACTTATTTCAAAAGGTCATTTGTTTATATCTTACGTTTTAGTTCATAGATGGCTGCTCTGTATAGCATCTGCTTTTCAGGTTGCTTACTCTGTTAGATTTTGTTCATGGGTGTCCTAATTGAAAAATCCTCATTTAGTTTCTTCTCACTCATTTGTTGAAGTTGAAAATAAGTTATATTGTTCACCATGTCAAGCCACCCTACATGTAATTCCCTTTCTGTCTATGTTACGACATACTGACTCGTGTTGGTTTTCTGTGACAGTTCACCTCTTTGATTCTGTATCAAAAATGTTCGACGGGATGTTTGATGACAGCATATTCAGTAAGTACTTAGATGGGTGATTACCTGGGTCTCACGGTATCCCCAGCTCAAGGAACTGACATGACTTATATATCATCTTGTTCACCCCTTAGTGCTTCATAATAACCAACAATCAAATAACATACCAGTCATCATCTTCCAATCTCCCAAGTTGACCACACCTCAGTCACTGACTGGTGAAGCAATTCTGGTAAAGATCTGAGGTTGCAGGCATAAAGATGATTGTGATAGTTCAATGTGCTGAAATACCTTAAATCAGATATTAATTCAGTGAGCCTGCCCAGAGGTATATCTACACTATTTTGCCAGTTTGGGAAAGAGTGGGTCAGCTAGCCATTCACCAGTTTTGGCATTTCTCCTACCTCTTTCAACCTTATAGTAACTAGATATTTAATTTTATTGTATTTAGTTCAATTATCACATTGCATACAAACAAAAAGCTTGAACAGACCAGTAAAACTAGATACATACAGACAAGAAATACTACCGGGTATTAACAAGGGTGAAAGTCAATGAGCGTGTATACCAATTTCAATTTATTACACTGTTTTTACAATATATTTATATTCTATGTGAGCAATTTACTGTAAACCCTGTGTATAAGCTGTAGCTTAAAGACCGTTTCAGACGCAAAATACAGCTCATAGGATTGCACGGGGTGGGGGCTTCTGAAATCACAATTTTCAAGTCTCAGGTCTGGCGTATAGCTCTCTCCTGAAATCAGGGTGCAGCTTAGCTACAGTTTTGGCTTATATGTAGGGTTTTCTGGTACATGGGTTTTATAGTCAGTGTTCACTGACAATTAGATCATGTCAGTGAACACCAAAAATGACATCTGCTTGATCTTTTTTCCATGGTTTCACAAAGATATACTGCCCCTGCCTGGGAAATTTTGAAACAAATATAAGTCTGTTTCTTAAATTCTGTGGTACGTTGTATATTGCAAACTGGGAACTAGAAGCTTTAAGTATTGAATGATACATATTTCTGCGATACTCTCAGTTGCTATTCATATTGTTTTCTTATGATTATTGGGTATCTTTAGTATCTGGTTTTGAAAATAATGAATTTAGGTACAGAGGGAACACTGCATAATACTGCTTCATTCCTGTTGAAATATCTGTTTGCAGTTACAACAGATAGTAGAAATTAGTGTTGGTCTTATCAGCCTCTAGTTAGGTCAAATGTAGATATGTTTTATGGGACTGGGAGATAATATTTATATGTGTGGCTCCTCTTCTGTACATTCCTCCCAGGAGGCCGTTTCACCCCATTCAATTCAATAAACACGGACATCCATATTTTAAATACGGACGTCCGTTTATCAAATTTATGTCCATATTTGAATACCCACTGCCCCCTACCACCTCCGCATTTAAAATATGGACCATATTTTAAATGCAGAGGGGGTAGGGCGCAGTAGGTATTCAAATATGAACATAAATTTAATACACCGACGTCCCTATTTAAAACACAGACGTCCATGTTTATCAAATAAAATGTGGTGAAACAGCCTCCAGTATGGTGAATAAACCTTGCGTGTAAATGTGTGTCGGGTGCAATTTGATGTGTTCCCCAAACTCTAAAATGTTTCAACTTCCATCTGTACTATTCAAGAGGATGCAATTTATATTCACAAAGAGTTCAGAACTACAGTCAAAATAGAACTGAGGTCTAATCAAAATGTGTCAAACATATGACAGTCATTATGAGGAAACAGCAATTTACATCTAGGTTTTCCAAATAAGAAAGAGTTACTGATAAACCAAAGGGAAAAAGGTTCATTACGGAATGTTAAATTACATACTTTATGCTGTCTGAACTATGTAAGCTTTATTAATTAACATAAACAATGTTAATGTCATTAAGCAATGCTGCAAGAGTGAAAAGCCGAAAGAAGCCAATATTGTGATATATATTTTTATATTAACCATTAAACCATACTTTTTTTTTTCATTTTACAGATGACCCCTACACATACACAACACCGCTCAGTAGCCGGCTTGGTCGAACAAGCTCCTCCACCACACGTATCCGCTATGTCCCCGCTTCAGGTGTCAGAACGTATGTATATAATTCTATAAAATATTAAATGTAATGCTGTTAAAAAAAGTAGGAATAGTAGATGTAATAATCTTATGTACTGAATCGCAGTGACAATGTAATGGTAGGGCGTTTGTATTGCATGTGATAGGCCAGAATCTAACCTGATACTGAACCCATCCACAATTATACTAATAAATACTTGAAGAGTAAAATCTAAGCCTCAGTGATTATAATAACCTCTGAATTCTAGGTCTGACACAATGCCGTAATCGGAGTAGGTTAGTCTGTGACAAGGTCATCATATCTACTTATGCTTCAGTGAACACTGTGTGAATGTGGCCAAAGAGCTGATTTTGATTTGTCAAAATTATATCATAATGTCAAATTCTTTAGTGTCCAGGCCTTAAATTGATTCAATATATGTAATTTATGATTTGATCTAAAGGCATCTTCTTTGATTATATGTACTACACCTCAACATAAAATGTGATGGTCATCACAAATAAGAAAAGAAGAACCCCTATTTTGGCTAAAGACATACATTGTCTACACATTTCTGCCTAATCATTTCATTATCTCCTATAGGTTTTATATCCTAAATCTGCAAATAAATTTGGTGACCATCATAATTTATAACAAAACCTACAGCAAAGAAGCTTCACATAGCTTTATGTGGATTATACTTTATATGATCCATATGTTCACTGCTACATCACTGAACTTTCATCAAGCCAATAACATTTTTCACTCACTTATTTCATATATTTAGAAATTAAGCGAACTTCATTAATGTACTGCCTTTTAATGCGCATGTGTAGGTGACAATACAAAGAAAGGAAATCAGTGGAGGGAAATACAAATGATGTTGCATGAGCAACTTGTTTTCTGTAGTGCATAGCGTATTTGCAGCATGATGTTAATGCTTCAGTTAGTAGAAAATGAACCCTGTAGATGAATAAACCACCGAGGATTTTTTTTATAAATACAGTGTTTATTCCCAGGACAAAGGCCATTTATGAATTTAGCGCAATCACTATTTTTGAAGTAAAACAAACCATAACCATGGAAATTTCACTGTAGAAGATATGTAGAAATTCAAACCTATCCATCAATTTTGATTAGTATCATAAATGTATGTAATATTATAAATGGTCTTTAAATGTGTGTTGTAGTGTAGCTAGGATATAGCATGAAAGTTGTGTTAACTGTTTTCCCCAATGCTTGTATTGACTTCAGGCGCGGACGAACAGTGGTTGGGAACTAGACCTTACACCATGGTAAATCAGCATTTAATATTTGACTGTACCTCTTTCACCTTGACTTTTGGCCCTCTTGACAATTGACCGGTTGACCTTGACTTGCTGGCCCTAGAGTTTCAAGCCAGATAAATTGAAATTTTGTCCTTGGATGCATATCTATATCCACTTCTGCAAATTTCAAATTTGTTTGAGTTATGTGCAATCATAGCATGATTCTGATTATTATGATTTATTTTACCTTAATTTGTCATTGCAGTTCAAAGCAATGTTTATTTGAATTCATTATTTTGTATCAAGGGAAATAAATGGTTATTCTTGAATAATTGTTGGCCCAGTTGCCCTACTGAATCAACTTACACAAGCTTGATACATTATGCATTCAATGTTAAATCCTGAAAAGGATTCAAAATAACCCATGACCTTGATGTCTGTAGGAGAACTTGACCTTTTTACTAATTTGGCTATCAACCTGAACACACAGTCCAGAAATATGCTTGAGTCCTTATGATTTATTATTATTCTAGCACCTAAGTTTATATGACTTTAAAGTACAATTAGGATGAAAGCACCTGAACATTTGCATCATGCATTATGTTTTGTTTTTTCTGTTAGTTGGCTGGGAACACAGAGCTGTACTGTCTTAATATTGACAACTAATTTGGAATTCTTTTACATGTTGAAATCAATCACTAGGCCTGCCAACATTTGCCTATCTATATTCAAGACAATATGGACGTAATACTGGACAACCTCTGACAGCATTATGCTTTTCGTTTGAAGACAAACGCTACCCAGTACACAGAAGCCACCTGGCGGCAGAAATTAAAACCCACCGGTTATACTATTTTAATGGTATTTCTTACCCTAACTGGACCACTTTAACTGTGCATATTTTTTTTAGTTCATTTCTGATCACTATAGATACATTAGGGATATTTATATGCCATCTGAATTCCCATAGGGTCTTATAGTTAAGGGAAAATTAAAATTTTTCAAAAATTCACAACTTTTCCATTTCAACTGTGACCCCCCATTTTTCTTTTTTCAAAATGTTTGTATAGATGTCCTCTTTCAATCCAGAGAGTCTTGTAGAAAAATCAGCAGAGGATCAGTATGTATCAGACATGATATGAAAAAATAGTTTTTACCATTCGTTTCTATAGTTAAGGCATTTTACAGTTAAATTGTCATACCGTGACATAGGATTTTTTTTTGCATTTTCTTATTGTTAGAATATCAAACTAATATAACCCAGAGTTATTTGAGATTATCAGCAGCAGAACCCGTTCCAGACATCGGGTAGCATTTGTCTTTAACTGCTTGTCCTCAGACCACCTAAAATACTAACTGTTGTAATTTCCTTTATGCCTCAAACAGCAACATATGTTTATAAATTCTTGTGAAGAAGATGCACACTGAACTCATGCCAGAACTATTTATATTAGACACATCTGGAGCTTGGGCAGTCTAATACTGTTCTGTAGGGAAAAAACTCACCTTTGAGGCACACCCTGAATTCAGGAATATCCTATGAAGCACATACTGAAAATCCTTATATCAAAAGCATGACTTATCTAAGTTATGGCTGGAATAGTTCAAGACAACAAAAGCCAACACCACATACTTTTATTTCAATTATTTTCTTTATAGCTCAAATGTTTATATATACTTTATAGTTCATATGACTCATGATTTCAAGTATGAGGCATTTATATATAAAGTGGTATTATATTGTTGAAGAATGCAGGTTCTAAATTTATAAAATTGTTATTCATTCTCACAAGTATGAAACCAGTCTAAGATATCTTCAAAGAATGTTCCATCTCCATTCTGCTCATCCAGTCTCTTTGGATTGAAACATCACCTATTGATGGTTAAGATTTGATGGAGAGGATTATTTAAAAAGTATTTCTGGTAATGATTAGTTCAGAGAAAATGAGCTACCACATTAGGCAACTTACTGATCATTGTGCCACTTGAAAAATATAATTATGATCACTCTGCCTGGAGTAATGAAGTAAGATTCATGGACTTAATCCAAGTAAAGTGCCTGATAAAAGCACAAGCCTTTCCTTTTATCTACCAGTAGTAAGTCATTTAATGACTAATGATGCATAAGTACAGTCAAAGCTAGTCTGAATGAGTTATCTAGAATTTCATTAAGAAACTTGGGTTATATTAAATGCGGTATAGTTATGAGAAGTACATAACTGTGGTGTTTTGTTGCAGGCGTCCAGCACCAAGTGTGCGTATAACAGTAGGTGGAGGAGGTGGAATGACCCACTTCACTTTCCGTGTAGGACGAGCAGGGGCAGGAGGCACAATCTGAGTATTAGTGAACAAACTGGGAGCTTGGTGTTTTGAAAAATTACAAGTTCATCCCCAAACACTAGAGAGTATGAAGACCTGACTGAAGTCTGTTCAGTTGTACCTGGCACCACCTTGTAAAGTAGGGAAGTCCCCGTACAAGGTGGTCCCAGGGCACTGGTGGATAGTGGCCGTATGGAGATTATGTTTATCATATCAGACCCAATATGTAAAACTCTATCTGACTATGGGGGGAAACCATAGTTTGTGGAACTAATATGGATAGATTTCTCATCTTATTGTGATCCCTTGCTACAGTGTAGTAGAAGTGTATAGTGATGTATGCAAAGAGTGCTGCCAGCAGATTCGATGTATGTGGGTATTGTGGGTCACTGATGCTACAGGACGTCCATACTGTACAATGCTTTCATCAACAGATTGTCAGGATGTGTAGTGCCTGCGTGACATTGCAATGACATGAAAAGTTAGTATTGTATCAAGAAAATGTGAATCTTGTGTGTTTAATGAATCAAATCTTTATCTTTTCTTCAAAACAATATTTTCTCTGTAGCATTTAATAGTTATTTACTATCTGCCTAAATCTTTAGAATCAAACTTATGAATATTTTTAAAAGCAAAGAAAATTCTACATCATGGTAATAATAATGGCAAATAATGCATTGAAAAGTCCTTGAGAAAGAAAATATTGAAGGTGTCAAGGTGCAAGTACTTGTAGATGTGTGGTGTTGACACACATAGGGTTTATTGTAAATCAGGGTGTGGAGAGCTACTCCTTCATTCATACTTGTAGTGTACTTGAATCGCTTTATGTAAAGGTGCAAATGGAAGCCCTTTTAGGGGATATAGTATGCAATTTACTAATTCTAGAACCATAAGTTCATGTGTGAGTGTTACATCAACTTTGTTGCATAAAGATATGATAAAAGCAAAAGAGGAAAGTCTTGAAAGATTTTGTACACATGGATTTCAGCATACCTGTGCACAGAGTAATGCTTATGTACACCATTAAAGGGCACCCACATGCCAAGGTTCTGCTAGGAAAGAGCACTGTTAGATACATGCGAAGAATATGAAAAAACACATGAAAGAGAACATATAATATTATGTTTCACATGCTCTCCAGAATAAAACATTTTCAGGAGTGCTCTGATTTGTGACTGGCAGTGTCATCTTAATAGAGTCTGGCATATATCAAAGGTTAATGTATGCAATAATTAATTGTTTTCTTTTCCTTTATGCTTATGCGACTCTACAAAATGGTTCATATGTACACAATCAAGCTGCACATTCACATTGTTGTTGTCAGGTCTTGATGAAGAGTAAATTATTGGATAGAAGTTCATGTGCCCCTCTTTGAGTTATATATGTGGATGACTCAACATTTTTCACCATAATCAATATAGATATTAAGCAAGCCTATCGCCATTGCATATAGGTATATGGTTCACTGTACATGTAAGACAGATATTAGTAACTGATTGTGCACATAACAAAACTGTCAGAGTTTAGGTGCATACAGTTTATTTACTTTGTTTCACTTCTCCTAAAGTATGTCAATTTAGGTGATTACAGTTTTCCGCAGGTCTTCAGATTCATTTGTAAATATTAACATTAAGTGTAACTCCAAATAGATATTAGGCATAACTTGCTTTAATCAGCTTTAACACGTACCGTCTTTCACAAACTGCTGTATTAGTGTCCACTCTAGGTATTTTGTGATGTTTAGTCCTAAGGGCTAAATCTGTTAGGTAATTTATGTTTTCATATGTCAAAATGTTATCTCTGTAATAATTATTTTGTACCCCATTTTATAGGCTTATATTAAGCTCTGTTATTTTTTTAGTTTTCTATGGACTATTGCAGAAAGAGACCATCCACTACCACAAGCAGTACTGTGCCAATTATGATATTTAGTATACTGTTCAGGTGTATGTATAGGATGGGTTAAATTACTATCACCTTGTGGTCATATCTGGACCATACTATGATCAAAATATTGTAGACATGGATGATGTTGTCTAGAGAGTAATATCTTTCTCCCATATCACAAATTAAAAATGTGCTAGATTCTGATGTGCTATATTATTGCTTTTAGTCTGCTTTCAGACAGTTTTATTTTACCTTCCAGCCGACTTGTTTTTTGGAACATGCCTATACTACTCACACCTTGCTTACTATATCATTCAATTATTATCTTTATCTGTCTGCTCTATTTATTTTCTGTGAGAGAACATTTTCTTGTTAGTTTTGATGATATCCACAGTGGTTTATTTGTTTTATGATGTCTACATGGTGACTTCATTGGGGAATGGGGTAGTTTCAATATATAAGCATCCAAATGTCTAGGTATTGGCCAGTGAAAGATGTGTTCACCAATATCAAACTATGTTTGTACAAATATATCTCACTATTGAAAGTCATCAGTAGGTTGCAGTGGTTTGTTATCATGGGTCTCTGAGTAGATACTGTGCATAGACCTTTATTTTTATTTCTATTTCATCTTAATGTGATAGACACACCTGTCAATATCATCATCTGGTGAAATTGCATTCTGCACAAAGAGTAAGTCATGAGACCAATGACAATTTTGTCTCAGAATTATGTCATTGGACTTCTACACAGTCCAAACATCAGATTTGTAGTTGTTTGTCTGTCAGTGCACAGTATTACTTTAGACAAATAATGGGAGGGGGAATATAAGTGATAGTAATAGGTTTCTATTGGGAATCATTTCACAGAAGTTACACTAATACAGCCTCTGTGATTGTATGCAAATAGCATCAGTCTGAAAATATTTTGTACTGTTGATGTTTCTGTTTTTGCAAGATCTAAAATTTGGATATTAACCTTTGTTAATTATGAGATTTTCTTATATATCAATTCAATATAGCTTTTGCAACTCAGAAACAAAAGGACAGATATCCATGCAGCTGGCCTATATGCATGAAATAAAAAAAGATCATATCATTATGATATGAGACATAGTCGAATAAAAGGAAGGTATGTTATCGGCCACAAAGGTTGTTGCTGTTTAGCCCTTACGTGCCCAGAATAGCAAAAGTGCGCTCTCAACCATGTATGTATACATGTTCAACAGACCACCATGGGTTTAATGATAACCAGATCAAGATGATTTTAATGCCAGAAGACTCGCAATGTCAAGGGCTTTCCAATGATTTAGTATGGTGCAATAAGTATTTAATTATTAGTATGCACTATTGCAGAAAATAATGAATTAAATATAGCTTAAGATGCATGAAAAGTGCACGCTCTGGCCATTAGAAAAACAAGAAAAATACAGAAAAATCACTAAATTCACAAAAATATTGATAAAAATATCAAAAATATTGATGAAATATTTTTCAACTGATTTTCTCCAAGGAGTCCAACTAATATGATTTCTATCAATTTCCATCAAAATTACATCCTTTGAAATGTTAAACGCTTTATATATTGAAAATATCTCATCAAAATAAAAATAAAATAAAGGATGATGCTCTGGGCACTTCCATCAAAATCAGCCCATTTCAACTTCTTGTGCCATCATCATTTCCTACCTATTCATGTAATACTCTAACATATGTTTCATAGTGCATTTTCTGAAAGCTAGTTTATTGCCCTTTTTGCTACCATTTAAATCAGTACTTGATTCTGAACATGTTATAGGTAATAGTCTGTACAATGTCAAGTTTGTTGAATAAAACAGGTTTCTCAAAATAATTCTGGGCACGAAAGGGTTAGGAGAATGAATACTTCACAGTACCAATTGGTGTTGATATATGTATGGCCAATGTAAAATATTTCCTCAGGCAAGTGTCCAATTCTGAAATATGGTAATATCCTGCAATGTTGTGTTCTACCAGCTGGTTCTACCCATCATGGACTGCACCCATTATTTAACAAGATTACTAAATGCTGTAATGTTGGTCACCTAATATTTGTAAATACGCCCTGTGTAATGCATCGGTCTCTTGTCAAAAGCAAAGATATTTGCTGGGATGACAAGAAGAGATTTGGCACAAATAAATGATGCTGATGCTTAGATATTTGAGTTATTGTTCTTCAGGGACTTCGTTATGTATGTACAGCCAACCTAATGATTACTATACAGGGGCGTAGGAAAAGAGGGGGCCAGGGGGGCCTGGGCCCCCCAATCCCAGAGGAGGTGGGGCCTGAATATGTCTGGGCCCCCCCCAATATTTGTCAAGACCCATGATAAAATGCAAAGATTTCCCCAAATTTTTTCACAAATATGGTAGCACAATGGAAAAAGGGGTCTGGGCTTAAAATCACAGGCAAAAGTCATCAAAGATATTTTGATACATGTATCTTATGTACCCATGAATAAGTGTCAGCCCACTCTATCCGACGAAATTACGATCGGTGCGACAGGGCCCCCCCAATCAAGATTTGGTTCCTACGCCTCTGCTATATTTTTGAAATAATTATGTGAAGAGTCTTATTCTATACTCCAAGACAAATCTAACTTTTCAGAACAAAAAGTTCACTGAGAATATTCACCAGATGACTGGTTATTTCTAAATAGTCAGTGATAATTTACATAATTGAATCTTCAGTAAAACATTTATTCTTGTGAAAAGCACAACTTATGCATTGTGTTATCTATAATACAATAATCATATTCATCTTATTTAATGACACATTCTTAATGCTATAACTTATGTAGATGGAGCACCCCACAGAACAAATAAAAAGTTATTTAACGTAAAAAAAAACCACGTTTCTAATGTTTTAAAACGTTTTGCCATGATAAGGAGCCACAGGGAAACGTTCTGAAACGTTTTTTGTTGACTGGGTCCTATGTGGGCCAATAAAAATCATAGTAATTCACATCATCTAATTTAGATACAAAGAAAATCACAGTATAACTAAAAAAAGGTTTACAAAGCTTACAAATGATAGTTCCATCTCGATTATTCATAGTACAATGCGAAAACAGTCGCAATTGCAAATATGCTGTCGTTGCTGAAAGTCCCACAGACAAATGTATCCAGGTTTGCATCCCACATGCATCGCGAAGCACTCTCAATTGATTGGTTGAGATTTTGACCAATCACAACATGGGAGACAAACTTGAATCGGGGGCAGCTCATATCCTTACAGAACGTCTTCACCATGCTGGCTATCTGTAGACACAGTCGGGCCACCTCGGTGGGGTCGTACGTCTTGTCCTCTAAGGTTTCCTTTAGGATCTCCTCAATAGCAGATTTGGCTTTGTAATCCTAGATGAATAAATCAGGGATTATCAAGTTTATTTCTTTTTTTCACTTCTTGTCTTAAAGGGGTATACCTACAAGCTGAAGTCCTGCTGAGCCATCGAACCACGTGTTAAACTGCACACACAAATGGGTGCTAACTTTTTTTGCTCAGGGTGCCCTTTTTGAAGTTTGGCAATGCAGGACTCATTAGGCCAAAAAAAAGGAGTTTTGTTTCCGGTCACTCGACCTACCTCAGCCAAAAGGGGCCGATCTCAGATTTTTTTCAAGAAAATTTTCATAATTTTTTTTTCTTTAATTTTTCATATTTTTTTTTTCATAATTTTCCACATTGATATCATGTTTTTAGAAGTACTTGTGTCCAAGTATAGAATCCAGCATTCTGGCCAAGCACTCTTTAGTTTTGTGCTGGTATGATAGAAAAATCGATTCTCCATGACTCTATTATTAATGAAAACAATTGAATATATGGGCCAAAATATGGTTCATTAAAAAAAAAGAAAAAAAAAAGATCTGACCTACCTACCTCAACTTTTTGGACCATGTTACCGGAAACAATATTTCCGGTAACAATATTTTTTTTAGGCTTAGGGTTTGGAGATGGTTGTGGGAGCAGCTCCATAAAATGGCCAACCACCAGACAATAGGGGGAGGGAGGGGTGTATCCATTGATGGAACAGCCTAATCTTAAAATGTTGACAGTTGCAGAAAATAAGATACTCAATTTCTGAGTGTTTTTTATATGAGAATAATGGTTTATTTTAGCTAAATCTGTTATTTATGTATTCTCACACATGCTTTCCATCTTAAAGAAATAGGTACTCGTTAAAAACATAGATATTGAGGATAAATTAATCTGACCAGGGCTCCTTACCCCAACACATATGAGGCCCCCTGTGGGTTCAGAGGCTCTTCTGTTTTCTGTATACCCACTTGGCATAGAAACGTATTTTTAAAGCTAATAAAACGTTTTCACAAAAGTTTTAAAAAAAAGTTGAAAAAGTACGTCAAAAAGCGTTTTTATTACGCACAAAAAGGTTTTTCAACGAACAAAACCTTTTTCATAGATGCTTTTTTTTACTCTAATAAAACGTTTGCAAATGTTGAAATGCGCTTTTTTTTTTCGCAATTTGGATAGTTTCCCCTTCCCTTCAAAAAGAGACAGCTGTCTAATTAGGTGTCTTGGTTTTCTATCCAACCAAGGCCCGCTCATAAGGTGTCATCAGGTGCATGTAAAACGTAAAAGGATTAGATTATTAATAGAGTAATGCAATGTAGGGAAGGGAGCATTATCACAAGGGGAATAAGCTTCCTTTTCCCAGTGCAGTTTGACCTGATGACAGCTCTTTATCTTATACCATGTTGCACATTACGTTTTTTCCCTTTTTTTTAACATGATAAAATCTTTTCTTACCCAAACCTTTTCTAAACATTCGCAAACATTGAAAATTGTTTTTGCTAAGTGGGCTTTTAGAAAATGGATAAGCAAAACTGATTTTTAGATAAACGGGAATGTGACCTGGAGGATGCATGCCACGCTGTATATGAGACATTTATTTTTAATTGAAACCATTATTTTGACGTTAAAAAATGTCAGCACCTAAAACTCTTAGAAATGTCTTTTTCACAAATATTTTGGATGTTAGAAAACGTTTTGCAATTATTTTTTTTCAGAAATCCTTTCAAAACTTTCCAAGCGTCCAGAAAGAAAACGTTTTTCAAAAGAACGTTTTAGCTCTTGACATCTTTTTATTTATTTTTTTTTTTTTTTTACAATCGTGAGGGAGAACTATATTATATAGATAGAAGAACCCCCTTCTCTGCCAAGTATGAAGGATCTAAGACAGCTTACCTTAAATGCAGTCCCCTCATCTGGTGCCATGCGGTAGGTGTTCTCTAGCCGTACTATAGGTTTCGCTGGAGGCTGTAGACTACTGCCATCAGTCCTCACCGAGTCACGCCTCATCATAGAACTACGGTGGGAATCGCGCCCGTCACCTTTGACTTGAAAACCAACTGCAGCTTTTAGTGTTTGAGATGCAGTGAAGATGGACATTCGACGTGTTGGTCGCTGTATAGGTTAAAGGGAAATGTGATTCACTTATAAATATATGATTGTATTATTGATCAATTGATTTTCCTGGTTTCAGTAAGCTCTGAGTTGAACCCCTATATTAAAACAAAGTATCACATGTGCAGCAGCAATGTCTTCATCTGTTAAATTGAATGGAAATATGATAATCAGACAAAAACATATTTCAGTATTGTCTTAATGACTGCAGCTAGCTAGGTGGTTAAAAATATTCCAGCCAGATTCACTACATGTGGTACTATATTATGGTTTTTTTTTTTGTTGTTTTTTTATGAATTTTGATTATTGTAAAATTGTAATGCATTGGTTAAAAACATGTACAAAACAACAAACACGGGAACATAGAGTCTATTTAACGTGAAAGGAAAAAAGATTCTATGGGGTAATATTGTATTTTGAAGCAATAATAATGATAATAATTAAATGAAGTCTTAACAATAGCGATATTGAGAAAAAAAATCATTGTGTAATAACAGGAGTTTATTTCACAGTTATGGAAACATATATATTTGTTGCATGCAATTATAGAAAAAAATGTAATTAAAGACTCACCCGATTAAACCCCCCTTTAGGCAGGTCTAGAAGTCGGTCTCCCTTGTTCATTATGTTGTGTGTCGTTAACACGTTTACTTTGATAAGTTGTCTTGTAATACTAGAGATACCGATAGATCTGTTTGTCCTTTAATATGGTGTGTATCAAAATGCACCTCCTTCACAACACACGGTCTAGGCTCCTTACAGCTTAATATATAGATCTTCAGTAAGGTACATAGAAGCTTGGGTTAGAAGCTGTTTCCAATCAATCACCTGCCTACATTGTTCATGAGTTACACTCTTATGACATGCCAATGTTGTAATAAAGGCAATCTGTATAACCATTTGTGTGGTCACTGGCTGCAGCTGATGTAGTATTTGTTAGATTTCCTGTCCATATAAAATGCTCGTAGGCCTACTCTCAATTGTTCCTCCTTCCTATTCCGTTAATCAAAATAATTGAGAATACCATAGAGTTCTTTCTGTTCCTTCTCCTCTCCGCCCACCATTTGACTCACCCCCCCCCCCCCAGCTCTACCCATTAATCCCCTCTCTAACTGCCCCTCCTTCAGTGCTGCCATTCTATCCCCCTACAACCAGACATATGGTCAGAAATTGTTTAAGAGTTATGTCTCCAGCTTTTGAGTCAGACAAATCTATGTATATATGATGTATTATTGAAATTATGACATGTTTTGGTCAATACAGCTCCCCACACTGACAAGCATGTATGCTGTCAGTTAGTAGTAGGCTACACATAGCCACAATGGATTCACCCACCAATTATTAGTGATAGCTCCTGCCTGTATGTTATGTATAGGGTACATATGGTATCCATTGATAACATTAAAGATATAAGAGTGTTTGGCTAATCATGTTAACTTCTCAAATATCAGTTCTTTTAGAATACTAAAATTCTGTCCAATTCATTGCATGAATTAGGGGGGAATCAGTAGAATCTCACTGATTTATAAGGTTATTAGCTGAAGCCTTGAATGTGTTGAGAAACATCTAGATTAACTACAATGAGTGTATTTCAAACCAGTCTATGGCAGCCATATGAATTGCCACATATACCTTTAACTCACCCAGCACAACAGGCTAGAATGGGCCTATATCAGTTATAAATCCAGTTGTGTGAATCATCTGCAAATAGAGATTAAGTTTTGATGTTTTAGTGAGATATAGTGGAAAATATGCTATTCTAACATAATTGTGATATTTTCGAATCCCAAAAACTGAATTCCCTGGCTTTTCATCGAGAGGCTGTCCTTTACAGCTATCATATAACATTTGAGTTGAGCTGTGGTCCAGAAACAAGCTCCTGAAATTATGTCGTAAAAAGGTAAGGGGGCATTCATTATTTATGCAGGGGTAGACATTAACGCTGGCCCAATGGCCCATAGTTTTGGATCCAGGCCCACAGTTTTCTCAGCCGGGTGGCCCACAGGAATGAATGGAGACAAGTTAACCACATCAATTTAGGCATATTATATATGGTTGAAAAGAGAAAACCAACAGGAAGTTTGTCATTTCAGTTAGGTTTTGATACAAAATGATACGGGTACGGGGGCCCATGGCCGAAAATGTTAGTGTCTACCCCTGTTTATGGCAGGGGTGGGGGTAAGCATTTGATGGTCAAAAACAAAAGGCCCCCCTAAAGAATATGTCCAAAATTTTTGCCCCCCCTCAAGAATAGGTTGAAAATAAATGCCCCCCCCTCAAGAATAGGTTGAAAATAAAGCACCCCCCCCCATGACGATCATCCATGAATATTCTTTTATCTAACATAAGTGCCAAAACCATGCCTGATGCAGTGTACATTGTATGATACATGTAATTATATAGATTGTTACGCAAACTGTACTGAAGGCTATCTACATTATTGTCACCCCCTACCCGGCATCGTCACTTATTGGCTGCATGTATGGAAATCTCCCACTGGCTTCTCTATATTTAACACAGGGGTCATCGCAACACGGCGGGTTTGTTGATATGTGAATTCGCATACTCAGTAACCATCTGGAAAAAAAATGGGTCTTATAGATGGATTGAATGAACCCTAAATATGGAAAACACAATGTTTAGGCAATGAATCTGTGTAGGGATTTCTTCGTAATGAACATCAACTGAAAGCCCTCTTGACCTAATATGTAAATTACCTGCCATCTTTGTTTGAACATCCAGGACCTGTCACAATCTCCATGCTGTAGACATATGGTGCCGTTGGAGCCAGCCAAAAAGCATAGATTAACGTGTTTTCAATATGGTTGCCATAGCATAGAATGAGCTGTAGATCACGCTTGCCTTGTGCTGCCCTCTACTGCGAATTGAGATAATCTAGTAATTATACCTACCTCTCTTTTAGCTATAATTCATGGGAGTAGTACTTAAACCTTTTAATGATAAGTTTTGACTATAGTAGACACCACCATGGTTGTCTAGCATTGACTATAGGTGACACCATGTAGACCTAATGTCCATTATAGCCCTCCTTGTATTGGAACTGTGAATACCATATTCATTCTAATAACTGCACTGGTGCTGAAAGTTAATCATTAGATGGTCAAAACCTTAATATAAAAATTAATTCCAATTAGCACATCCCTACAGCCTAAAAACCATTGTTTTTGCTCTAAAAAACTTTATTTTTACCCTCATTTGCATGATTTGACATTAGAGGGGTGTGCTTACAGCCCAAAATGTGAGGGGGTGTGCTAATTAGAGCAGGTGTGTTTATTAAAATGAATTAGGTAGGCTCTTCAGCTGCCCCCAAGCCCAGATAACTCATGTGCTTCTGCCCTTAAAGGGTTTATACACCCAAGGGATAGCTGATAGAATTGGTCTCAACTCAGATACGCCTTAGATATTAGGCCACTTGCTTGTAGGTATAAAGGATGATTTAAGCATTATCTCAAAATATGTGTGTAAGGTGCATCTTATACGTGAATTAAAGCCCCTACTCCGCCTTATAGAATCAGCCCAAAGTCTGGGTGCATCTTATAGGCAGGAGATTTTTACTGTAGAACAGTACTAAACCTTCAAAAATCAGCCCCCATCTGATGTGCCTTATAGGATTTCCTTTAACTACGGGTGCATCTTAAACCCAAGATGTGCTTTATATATATATACGCAGGAGATTACAGTACTGTAGCATGTTTTCTCTCCATGAACCTTTACAACAGAATTTGAAGGAGATTTAAATGGGATCAGTTTATGCAGTTATTCTACTGGGAAACATGTAAGATCACCAGCATGACAAATCTTGATGTTCATAAGATAGACTGATAGATTCTTTGGAATATGGTGCATACTACATATCATCTCTGATAGAATATATGCTACTTCTAGATAAAATAGGTTAAAAGTGAGCTTTAGCTGCATGTATTGGTACTCATCAACAAGAAAGGCACATTGGTATTGATCAAATGAAAAAGATGTCTGAAGATAGTTTCATCCAATTAGATTTGACTGAACTGGATTAATTTGATTATCTTTAGTATTTCAAAAGGAGTCTCTATGATACATTAAATGGTGACGAAATTCACGGAATTTTTGATAAATACTCTAAAAACAAATGCCCCCCCCCTCTAAGAATATGTAAAAAGCAAACGGCCCTCCCCTCTAAAAATACCCTGAAAATATTTGCCCCCCCCCCCTAAGAATACCCTGAAAATGAATGCCCCCCCCCCTCAATTTGTTCACTCCCACCCCTGCCAAAAATAATGAATGCTCCCTAATAGATTTATTGTATTCAAAATCTTTATCAACATTTTATTACCTTTGTGAAATTCACTAAATTACACTGTTCCTTTTATCCCTAGCAACAATATTAGAAAAATGATAACAATGGTGACTCTAACACTTGCATTCTATCACAATGGTTTCCATGTTTATACCAAGTTAAATACAAGAGCCCCATAGGTTTAACCAAGAACCTCCGTATCACACCCCCAGTGTGATAACCCTCCCCCATATCACACTGCCAGGGAAAACATCCAAAATGGTCAAATAACCGATGATAAAATAATTTCTAATGCCAAATAAATGGAATTTTGAACATATCTGACTAAATTAACTTCAGATAAATACAAAAGAACACTCAAATTGGTCAGCCGAGTGTGATAACCCTCAGTGCTGACCAATTCGAGTGCACCTTTGTCTATTTATTACATGATTCTAAGGCAGTGTTCAACAATTAAAGCTAGATTACATTTCCTTACTTCCAAAATAGAGTATGGTATAGGTATCTAAGACGACTTCCAGGCACATGGCCTATAAGACAAATGGCCTTAAGTCTTATAGCCCCACGTCATATGGCCAAAAAAAAAAGTGGCCGAAAAGACAGATGGCCGAAAAGACAGATGGCCGAAATTTCTTTTTTGTCTTGTATCTGTACCATAAGACCCCCATACCACACCATACGACCCCCATACTACACCATATGACTCCCATACCACACCATACGACCCCATACCACACCATACGACCCCCATACCACACCATATGACCCCATACCACACCATACAACTCCCATACCACACCATACAACCCCATACCACACCATACAACCCCCATACCAAACCATACGCCACCATACCACACCATACGACCCCATACCACACCATACGACCCCCATACCACACCATACGACCCCATACGACCCCATACCACACCATACGACCCCCATACCACACCATACGATCCCATACCACACCATACGACCCCCATACCACACCATACGACCCCATACCACACCATACGACCCCATACCACACCATACGACCCCATACCACACCATACGACCCCCATACCACACCATACGACCCCATACCACACCATACGACCCCATACCACACCATACGACCCCCATACCACACCATACGACCCCATACCACACCATACGACCCCATATCACACCATACAACCCCATACGACCCCATACCACACCATACGACCCCATACCACACCATACAACCCCCATACCACACCATACCACACCATACGACCCCTATACCAGTTCAGCTGCCGCATCGCACTCCAACCTACGGGCGTCGTGCGATACGGCAGCTGAACTGCACGTGAGATAACCCTAAAAAATTCTCCCCCTCGTGAACATTTGTCTATGTATTGTGTGGTATGGTGTGGTATGGTGTGGTATTGTGTGGTTTGGTGTGGTATGGTGTGGTATTGTGTGGTATGGTGTGGTATTGTGTGGTATGGTGTGGTATTGGTGTGGTATGGTGTGGTATTCGTGAGGTACGGTGTGGTATGGTGTGTGGTATGGTGTGGTATTTGTGTGGTATTGGTGTGGTATGGTGTGGTATTGGTGTGGTATTGGTGTGGTATGGTGTGGTATTGGTGTGGTATGGTGTGGTATTGGTGTGGTATTGGTGTGGTATTGGTGTGGTATTCGTGAGGTATGGTGTGGTATGGTGTGGTATTCGTGAGGTATGGTGTGGTATGGTGTGTGGTATGGTGTGGTATAGGTGTGGTACAGGTGTGGTATGGTGTGGTATTGGTGTGGTATGGTGTGGTATTGGTGTGGTATGGTGTGGTATTCGTGAGGTATGGTGTGGTATGGTGTGTGGTATTGTGTGGTATTGGTGTGGTATGGTGTGGTATTGGTGTGGTATGGTGTGGTATTGGTGTGGTATGGTGTGGTATTGGTGTGGTATGGTGTGATATTGTGTGGTTTGGTGTGGTATGGTGTGGTACTGTGTGGTATGGTGTGGTATTGGTGTGGTATTGGTGTGGTATGGTGTGGTATGGTGTGGTATGGTGTGTGGTATGGTGTGGTATGTTGTGGTATTTGTGTGGTATGGTGTGGTATTGATGTGGTATGGTGTGGTATTGGTGTGGTATGGTGTGGTATTGGTGTGGTATTGGTGTGGTATGGTGTGGTATTGGTGTGGTATTGGTGTGGTATGGTGTGGTATGGTGTGTGGTATAGGTGTGGTATGTTGTATGGTATGGTATTGCTGTGGTATGGTGTGTTATAGGTGTGGTATGTTGTGTGGTATGGTATGGTATGGTGTGGTATTGGTGTGGTATAGGTGTGGTATGGTGTGGTATTGGTGTGGTATAGGTGTGGTATGGTGTGGTATTGGTGTGGTATGGTGTGGTATTCGTGTGGTATGGTGTGGTATTCGTGTGGTATGGTGTGGTATTAGTGTGGTATGGTGTGGTATGGGGTATGGTGTAGGTGGGGTATGGGGTGTGGTATAGGTGTGGTATGGTGTGTGGTACAGGTGTGGTATGGTGTGTGGTATAGGTGTGGTAAGGGGTGTGGTATAGGTGTGGTATGGTGTGTGGTATAGGTGTGGTATGGTGTGTGGTATAGGTGTGGTATGGTGTGGTATGGTGTGGTATATTTCGGCATGGTGTGGTACAGTGTGGTATGGTCTGGTTCATTAGAATTTCGGCCATTTGTCGTTTAGGCCATATGTCTTTTGGGCTATGTGACTTTTCGGCCACATGTCGTTTAGGCCACATGGATTTCGGCCAAATGACCACAGGCTATTTGACTATGGGCCATTTGTCTTAAGGGCCATGCGCCATGGAACCATCTAAGACTGCAGTGTTTATTTAGTAATTTGATTATCAAATTGTGGATGGACCTTTAAAGAACTATCATCTGTTTACAAAGCATCTGAAAAAGTCTAACATATATATCTATGATTGATTTTGAAAAAAAAATACATAAAAAGACAATGCAATAAGCAATATTTTATAGGAGCAATCCTGTCTCCAAAGGAAAGAAATATGGCAATAAAATCCCTTAAGGCTCATTTACTTGTAAAAGGGGGGCTAGCACGGCTAAGACAAACCTGCGTTAGCAAGTCACATGACTAGCCCTTGGGCTTGACCAATCGGGGAGTCTCAAATTTTCGGCTTGGTCCCGCAAATTTGTGTACAATCTTTTGGCAGGTACCAATATTGTAATTCGCTGTGCTAGCCCTCCTTTAATATAAGAAGGCATTAAATGAAGTACATCAAATAGTAAAAACTGACAATATCTTAGTCCTTGTAGATATCTACAGTCTCACCAAGCTATGGAGTGACTGGAGACACCACCTGTGTTGGCTCCATCAGCATCTGTGGTGACCGGTATGAAGCAGCAGATTTTGGAGTCACTGGTGTCTGCGCTGGGAGAGGAGGAGTCATGACCTGACCAACACCCATTGCAGACTTCCGGACTGAGCGTGCAGAGCCAGTGGGTGGTGTTGCAGCTTTACCTCCACAGGGAGTGGCATGTTTAGCAGGGGTTGCAGACCTCCCAGTTTGTATTGGAGTTCTTCTCGTCTCAACAGGTGGTGGAGTAGGATGCCCGGGGATGGGCGACAGCTTCACTTCTATCTCAACATTGGCCATGTCGTGGGCATCCTCATCATGCTTCACCGTGTTCTGCAGTTTGACCAATTTACTTTTACAGCCTTTATTGTTACCCTGTTCAGAATGAACAAATTTGTTTTTTTGTTATTGATTATTTCAACTAAATTAACATTTCCTTGGCAATATGACAATGTCATAGTAAAATCTCTTATATAACACCCAGCCATAGATAAGCTGCACCTGGTGATTACAAGTTTGGTACTGTTCCATAGTGTCAAAACCACACCCTGATGTTAGGAAGACTGTATAAGCCATGGTAGGCATCTGAGTTGGGTCTTTAAGCTATGGCTTATGCAAAGGGGTTTTAGGGTAACTTGATAAATTAATCTCATTTGCTCAATCTATTATCATTGTGCCATCCTATTTTCATGTTACTGCTCATACAGGGAATACACACATTGCAGTAACGACATGTATATATTTACAGACTATTTCATCTACTAGTTATTACAATAATTAGGATACAACAATTTGCCTTGATCCTGGGGGGTGTCACTAAAATTTTTCTTTTATCATTATGTTGGGGGGGGGGGGGGTTCTCTGCACATGTATACTTGCAATTGATAATCATGTACTGTTCACTATCTGAGTTTTGTAACCTAATCCTTTTTCCTAAAACCTAAGATCCTAGTATTACTGTCAAAACTTTCACTCATTTTTCTGTTTCACTTTTGAGATACTTCATTTCAGAAATCAGAGGATACTGGCAATTTGCCAATTTTTTTTTCAATTATTACTTTTTGTTTTATCGCACCTAGTAAAAGTAATGTAGTGAAGATCAGGATCCAGATATTCATGATACCTCCTTAAATTTGACATTGCTACTTCACCCCCTGCAATGTTTATTTATATGGTCTTTTGGAATAGAGAATTCTATCAGAAATTACTTTAAAGTGGTGTATTAACAACATGATCAGTATTTGGTTGGGTCTGCTTGGTACAACTGTAGGTAGATTATACTTCCAATCATCATTTGGAGGGATCAGTTATTTCAATCTATAAAAAGTTGATATATAGTTTGTTTTTTTTTGTGTGTGTATGAATAGATCATTGGGATTCTTCTCTTTGAGGACCAAGTCACTTGAAACTTTACATTAACATATAAATCTATCCTTGACCCATTTATTGATTTATTTGTTTTGAGTTCTATCTTTATTACGGAGCAAGTGTTTTCTGCTTTGATATTAACATATCCCCTAAGAAAAGCTTTAGAATTAACAATCAAAAAGGAAGGCATCCATTAATATGAACATATTAAATTGAAGTTTATTTGTCAGAATTCATATCATTCAGAATTATACTATTCACAGCATACAATCTGTTAACTATTTCTCATTACTGAAAACAAATACAAAATGAGAAATATGATTTTGATTCTAGGCCTATCAAGTATTACAAAAGTATAATATAACTAAATGCTATCGTCTATGTTAAATGTGGATATGTCTTCACATGCTCACCAGCATTTATATCTACATTTATCAAATGCATGGAACTCATGATGAGATATTCTAAAAAAAAAAGGTACCTATACAGGTAATAGCAGAAATCTATAATACAAGAATACAAGTGAAATATACTAAAATAGGATACAGCTATCACAGAAAACAAGGTAGCAGTGACTGAATGAGATAAGTTATAACAAAATATCCATTCTTACAGTGCAATCCTTAAAGTGTATCATAGTGTGATTGTCAAGTGATAGTTGGTAGAATAGAGGATTGTATGAATGAAGAATTACATATCACAGATATTACTGGAAAGTGCAACATTTGAGCACCTTATAGGACTTTTAAGGCATCTTTAGAGGGATGTATGCTTGGATCCTAAGCAGTCTCTAATCTTATCCTTGAAAACAAAATATACAATACAATGTATGTAGTCCTTCAGGAGACAAGAAAAAGAGAGATGGAAGTCCTTAGAAGTGCACCAGTGCACTGGTCTCTTTATCATTACATTTACTCTCACTTACCATAACTGAGATATCTTCTCTGTAATTATCTCATAGACTGTCTTAACTAATAGGAAGACTGCATTAAAGGTCAGCAGATCTGAATAGGGGCTTTGGGTTTGAGTCAATCAATGCTGGGTTGGGTGGCAGCGGGGAGCGTTCTGGTGGTGTGGGTGATCTTCCCATGGCAATGACATCACACATGACTTCTATTGGTGGCTTAGGTGCCTCTGTGGCCTGCATTTGGACGGGTGCAATGGGTGTCATAGGTTTTGGTGGTGCACGGTTCTGAAAGTGCAAGCGTGTTGATGCTGGCATGATAATCATCTCATCTGGGGTTTAGTTTCTCAATGGTAAACTCATATCTTCTTATTGTAATGTCTGCTTAAAGGTTATATACTTCCTTTATTTTTTTTTTAACTTTTCAAACTTATTTTATTGCTCCTTGCCTCCATTTCTAGCATTGTAGAGATATGAACAAATCATTTTGTGCCTCAATGAAAACCAATAAGAATATCATGATTACCTAGATAGAGCAGTTTGAATTGAATTGAATACTGAACTGAATTTTGTTTCCATTGAGAAGCTATTGTCCCAGGTGTAAAGACAAGTGATTTTGAAGATTTATATAGTGTAGTGATGTCATTACATTACAAATTAAAGTGAAATTACTGTACATTTTGTGCATATATCCATATTCATAAAAAATAATTGTAAAGGAAAGCATTGTATGTTTTAGATTTATGCAGCAAGAAAGTCAAAGTGTGTACATTAGATTGAAAATATTCTGTTGTCATATTTGTATTCTTGATAGTAAAATTTCAGTGAGTTCAAAAAAATTATTAGCAACTTGTTTAAATCTAAAATCATCCTGTCTTGCTGCACTTATCTACAAACATGCACTTAGAGAGAGGTGTGAAGCTAGAAATTTACATGCATGCCCGGCCAGCACACCCACAAAGGCCCCAGGTGGGATTCTTCTAGACCCTCTGGGCTGGCCCAGACATGGGCTCAAGCTGGTGAATGTCTGAGCTGCCAGATGGGGCACAGGTGGGCTTAGCCCAAAATTTAGTTGGCAATATACCAAAGTATGTGCATTGGCCCTGTCCATGGTATTGACAATATACCAAAATATATCAATATCATTCTACTTAAAAAATAAAAGAAATAAAGCACGAAAAGCTATCATTCTCTTCGCATTCTATCTAAAGCATTCTATCTAAAGTGGAAAAGTGAGGACCTCCTGGGATTAGAACCATCGACCTTTGGATATTGGATCCAATGCTCCTCACTTTTTCAGGTGGAGACTTAAGCCTACTTTAGATAGAATGCGAACTAAATGGCATTTATTTCTTTTATTTTCAAGTAGAATGGTATTGGTAGACATATTTTGGTATATTACCAATGCCCACCTGGGCCCCTTCTGGCAGCTCAGACATTTACCAGCTTGAGCCCATGTTGAGGGTCCAGAAGAATCCCACCTGGGGTCCTTGTGGGTGTGCTGGCTTAATGGTGACTTGATATAAGGAAAACTTATGCCACTTTAAAGTAAAGAGATCCTTTGATTTAGGATCTTGGTCAATCATTAAATTTGTAATATATAAATGCTTGTATAACTCACCAATCGCTCTGTCCTGTTCATGTTCTTTGCGGCACCTGTAAGTACACTTTCAGCAGCCTTGGCCTCCTCACCCAGCTTCTGTTGTGCATAACTTGTGCGGCCTGTAGGTACTCGTGCCTGGTTACCTGCAAAAATAGATCAATGTTAGGTCATTCTGAACCTGTAAAAGTGCGCAAATTGTGATTCTCAGAAAGCCCTCGTAGTGCAGACTCGCGAGCGTCACTGTCAGAGCAAATAGCCTTGATCCAATTTTTATAAACTAATAGTTTTGGCAAAAGTAGTTCTACGGCGTAGGGACAGTATCCTTAGCCCTTTAATTGTTTCTAGTTCTATTATAGTTTAGAGTATGTTATCATGGTTTGTACGGCCTTAGTTATCTGGATCGAGATTAATGCTAGATCACGTGACTAGATAAGCTGTACCACGTGACTACGTGGCCTTTCTGAGATCGCACGCTAGCCGTAAAAGTGAGCTATGATCAGTAATGGTTAGTTCCAGCAAGGACTTTTTTATGTCCTATTCCAGTATATGCAGTACTTCTCTGCATGGGCTATTTTTGTATGTTTGCATTGAGATCACTAAAAATAATAAGTGTACAAGATTTATACATATTCAAGTGTCTCTAATAGTTTGTAATTGTCTTAAGCTTCTTGAGCTTAGAACCATTCTGTCGAACAATGTTTCCTGGATAATACTGAATTTTCAAGAAAATAATCATTTATGATATAATGTAGACCATATACAAAAATGTACATGCCTTTTCCAGCACACTTACAGCTTATCACTCTCGAAAGATAATCACTATTGTCTCACCAACTTTGTTCAGGAATACTATACGAGGAATCGTATTTTTGAGGAATTAAGGAAATTGTGAGGAAGGCACAGCATTGCTGTGGTGATTTATTTGTTATGGTTAAGAAACAAAATGATCAGCTTTTTTTTTTAATAATAAAATCAAGTTTGAAGAAGTAGCACAGCATAGCTATTAAAATACAAAAAATGTCAAGAATAACACCGCTAAGGTGATGATATATGAAATTAATGATGATATTAATCATAGGTTGAATATATAACATTGCATTGTAAGAAAGAACAAAAGTGTTATAAATATTTTTATTATTTATTATATAATCTTATATACTAGCTTTTCACAAAGGAAATTGTCAAGAAAAAATTATCACACTATAGTGCATTATCATAAGAACTTGATATTCACATCAAAATTGAACTTCATAATCATTGCGAACAATCATATGGTCATTTTGGAACTCGTTTGCAGACATGAAGTGAATGGTAAGTGTAAAATGCTAAAGAAAGTAGAGCTTTTCACAAATAAAATTGTCAAGAAAAAAAGGAGGCATGTATTTGATGGATTAAGGAAATCAGTTAAGCATGACATAGCCGTGGTAATGTATTTTGTCATGGTTAATGATAATGCTTAAAGTGTGCATCAATGTAGCAGGTCACCCATAAAGGGTTAACTGTGCATCAATGCATCATGCCATCCATAAAGGGTTAAGTGTGCATCAATGCATCATGCCATCCATAAAGGGTTAAGTGTGCATCAATGCATCATGCCATCCATAAAAGGTTAAGTGTGCATCAATGCATCATGCCATCCCTAAAAGGTTAAATGTGCATTATGGCATCATGCTATCCATAAAGGTTTAAGTATGCATCAATGCATCAGGCTATCCATAAAGGTCTAAGTGTGCACCAATGCATCATGCCATCCATAAAGGGTTAAGTGTGCATCAATGTATCATGCCATCCATAAAGGGTTAAGTGTGTATCAATTCATCATGCAATATATAAAGGGTTACGTGTGCATCAATACATCCCTAAAGGGTTAAGTGTGCACCAATGCATCAAGTCATCCCTAAAGGGTTAAGTGTGCATCAATGCATCAGGCTATCCATAAAGGGTTAAGTGTGCATCAATGCATCAGGCTATCCATAAAGGTCTAAGTGTGCACCAATGTATCATATCATCCATAAAGGTTTCAGTGTGCATCAATGCATCCCTAAAGGGTTAAGTGTGCAACAATGCATCAGGCTATCCATAAAGGTCTAAGTGTGCACCAATGTATCATGTCATCCATAAAGGTTTCAGTGTGCATCAATGCATCCCTAAAGGGCTAAGTGTGCAACAATGCACCATACTATCTATAAAGGGTTAAGTGTGCATCAATGCATCAGGCTATCCATAAAGGTCTAAGTGTGCACCAATGTATCATGTCATCCATAAAGGTTTCAGTGTGCATCAATGCATCATGCCATCCATAAAGGGTTCAGTGTGCATCAATGCATCATGCCATCCATAAAGGGTTCAGTGTGCATCAATGCATCATGCCATCCATAAAAGGTTAAGTGTGCATCAATGCATCATGCCATCCATAAAGGTTTAAATGTGCATCAATTCATCATGCCACCCATAAAGGGTTAAGTGTGCTTTTTTGAAGATGTTCGTCTTGATGCTTCAATGAAGAGCTGGCGAGACATCATGATGTGCATCATGACCCGCTTAAATAGCTAATTGGGGCCATGCACAATGTATCATGATGCACCAATGCAGTGGTAACGATTTTACTCACCAGCACTGTTTTAGTGCATCACTGCACAGCCTAGAGGCTATAACCATCTACTTGTCAGTGTGTTTGGAGTTCTTGGGACAGATTGTTATGGTGTATAGGGACTGCACAGCCTAAAGGCTATACTCATCTACCTGTCCACAAGTTTGGAGTGTTTGTGACAGATTCTATGGTGTACACGGGCATAAAGTAGGTAGGTCTACCTGATTTCAATGGGAACTAAACACTACACCATGTGCTAGGCGCTATGATTCATCTAGTAAGTCTATGTCCATGGAGGTCTAGGATTTCAGTAGATGAGCTATTGGTCAAAATTTTGAACACATGGTGGCTGATGTAAAATGATTTATTTTATGAATAAAATAAATCAATAACTTGTTTTGATTTGATTTTAAAGATATCGACAAACCAGCAATTTTCTTGGGCATCTCCCATGTTCCGATGAAGTTTCCCCATGGGTTGGCAGGTGAGCGGGGGATGTTCTCTCTTAGGTGACCTGCATCATCAGCTATCACTTTGGTTGTACCCTTTAATGTGACAGGTCGCTGCAAGATGGATGGATATAATCATTTACAGGTATCCTATATCACATAATCTGTACTACCGGTATAATGATAATATTTTAGCTTGCATATGATTTATTTATAAACATGTATGGGGGACAATACTATGGAGAACATACTAAACAAACACTAATGTTTCATATTGGATATTTCAGGATAAAAGTTTACTATTGCTGGTGAAAGAAGAAATGACTTAAATCCAGTTGCCTATCTTTGAAACAACTGGACATAAATAGGAATCTCTTGTATACATATAGGTCTGATAAGCGTGATAAAAGTTCAAGTTTCAAAGCGTTAATCTTTTCCCATACAGACATCATCATATACATACACATACATAGATGTATACATATCCCAGTTAGCACAAACTGTGCAATTTACATCATTCATACGTGAAAGCCTATCGGTTTTGCGTAAAAATAAAACACAATGAGTTGTGCTAGCTGGGATATCACTCCCTACTTCTACTATCACACTACATACTACAAGCATGAGTGATGGCAACAACTGAATACAGTAAACGGTGTTCATTCAATGCCTACATTTCCATATAGTATGTGGGGTAAACACTACACATTTCAAGACCCACTATATATACAACAAATATGGTGCGGAAAGCTTCTGACTTTTTATGCGAATGATCATAGGACTGAATACATATCTGTCGCTACTACTTTTGCTACCCTTATCAAGCAGGTGTTTGTGTATACCAAACCCTCCTGACCTTGTGATTGCTATGCCAAGAAAACGAAGCAGTTATTGAAATAAGGATCATATAAATAAAGTGCTTCCTTGTGTGTTTGCCCCTACTAGGACAGAGGTGGATCAGAAGGAATACCTCCGAAACCAGGCAAAGAAAAAGGAGAAAATTAAGCCTCTAAAAATAAAGTGGTGGGATAATGAATAAGTCTGTTTTTGTTTTCTACATAACAAAATACCTTTTCACTATACCCTTGGTCTTCGTCAATTGGCTCTTCAATTATTTTGGACTTTGGAGTGTCTGGGTACTGAAGACCATGTACATGTTTATTGAATTATTTAAATTGTTTTGTTTTTTTTATTCAATGCATATAACTTGTCCATTTCAAATAAATATCAACATTTTTTCTATGAAAGAGGATTGGATGCCACTTTTGTAGTAGAGGGCCATGTATTTTCACAAAACCTAAAAATTTCAGACCTCTAGTTATGGCCAATTAACAAATTTTCTCTGTGTTAAATATTTGTCAAAATTCTGATCGAAATTGACATTCATTTTATAAGCTCTTTCTTTACAGGGCAATAAACCCATTAGCACAGAATTATATTACATCTAATAACCTATATTCAAAAGGTCCATACCGATTTATAGGTAGCAGGAACTTCCCAGTTGCCGAGCGCGTTGGAGGTGAAAGCACTCTCATACTGAAAAGGAAAAGTATTATTAGCTACATCTCCAACATTTCAAATATTCCAATGAAGCTAAATTGGACTAGGTTTCTGAGGCATTGATCTTCTTTTTGTATCTAACACAGGTTATTCAAAATTGACATATTTATTTCTATGAGCTCATCTCTTACCCTTCACTGTTCCCAATCTTTTCTTTATACACCTTTTAAAGACCAATTTGTCTGATGCATATAGTAATCTGAAGTGCATTATGATTGTACAGCACTATACATTATGTACGTGGGGTTTTATGAATCCAAGCTAATCTTATTAATAATGATAATCCAACCCAATGAGTCAGATTAATGGATGATTTAACTAACACTCAACCAGGGGCAGCAGAACTATTGGAAAGTTGGCGGGGGGGGGGGAGGCTCAGATATTGGCCCATGGTGGGTACAGGGATTAATGGGGACGGGGGTAGGATTGAACTTTGTAGAATCGTACCTGACATGGAAAAGGTGAGACATTAAAGAGAAAATGATTCATTCTAAAGATGTAAAGAGAATTTAGGTTGATTTTTTTTTTTATATAAAAAACATGAATGGTGATGTCTATGGATATTCTTTGCCTATCCACTTTCGATGGTTAATGATTAAAAGACTACCATAAACCCCATGTATAAGCTGCTGCTTATAGGCCATTTCAGACCCCTGCTGCAGTTTTTAGGATCAGCTTGAACTCAGGGTGTGGATTAGGGAGCGTTCATTATTTATGGCGGGGGGGGGGCGCCAATCTGGCAGAACGAATACGTAAAAAAGAAAATGACCCCCCTCAGGAATGGGTTGAAGAAAAAATGACCCCCCCCCATTAGAATTGATTGAAAGAAAATGCTTCTCATCACATTACCTTATACATTTAACCATGTTCAACAAAGTATCTTCATTCCTGTCATATTAGGAGGATTTGAGGAACTAATGCACTTTAGTAGGCGCTGTACCCTAACACTAACCCTATACTAACCCGAACATCAGGCAAGATGTGCACCTGCTAAAGTGTATTCTACCCAGATTAAAACCATTCCAAGTATGTGTTAAAATGGGGTGGACATTCGCCAGCTTTCATTTCGCATAAATGCAAAGCCTACTTCAAAATGGTTCCAATTTTAGCATGGACCACTACTGATGAAGTTCAAGTGGGTACAGTATTTTCCCGTGTATGGGCTGGGCTCTGTGCTCGATGATAAAGCATTTTGTACCACTGTACTTCTACATATGGTGTTTATATATTTTTTCAGCTATATCAATTTCCCCATCCCCTATAATTGCAAAGAAAGATAAAGCATTATTTGACATGGAATTTATAGAAATTATCTAAATAATGGTGTACAAACCATAGATAAATATTGTGCAAAGTTTTTGCCACTCCCTCATTATTTCATGTAGAGAAAATATAAGCCTGCCCTGTTTACAAGTCTGGGAAATTTGCCACTTAGTGTGTTTACAAGCCTGGCTTATAGGCTGGGAAATATGGCATGTTTTAGCCAGCTATATGATGTAACCTATTCCTGACTAACTGTAGTGATTGAGGCACTTGCCGCTGTCTTTTCAAAATTTGCGCATACAACTTATAGACAAACTTTTTGAGCTTTTCCTAGTGTTTGAATTTCATTCTGATCTCATTTTTTAACATTAGCTTAGTAGGTGTGATGGATATCAATTGCAACAGCATTGATTTTAAAAGGATGTGAAGCTAAGGGTAAGAAACTTGAGGTTCTGATCAGAAGTTGCTGTGATTTCAGTAAGTGACCTCTTTACCAGTGAGAACCTTGCTGGCACCTCTTAGCTCAAGTGACATGCATCAGTCCTGTTTGTGTCATACCCATGCAGGCCCATTTTCTATGTACACTTCTAGAAAGCCAGTGCTGTAGTCTATTCTGATGGTCCACAACAGATTGGAGAATGTTTACAATTCTCTATTTCTTTAGAAATAGAGATTTCAAGATTATTGAAAATGATATCAGCTTGTGTTTTTCAAGAGTTGAAGAGCCTTCAAGAGTTGAAGGACTTTTCCTACAAGCAAAGCTGAAAACCATATTGGTTTTTGTCATCCATTTCTTAACACTGAATGCAGTGAGAGTTCCAATCATATAAAGCACTCATTTCATGCCTTGGTAAGGAGATTCACTTCTAAGTTTGGAATTTAGATATCCCCTAAATAACGATACCTAATTAGTCAAAACCAAAACGTACCCAAAAACAAGCTGCAAGAGAATACATTTTTATTACTACAATAGTTAAGTAGTGCAGCATGGGAGCAATAATAATCATAATGGAGTATGAGAGTATCCCCCAAGAATGTTTTTTGGATTTTGCCAACTTGTGGCTGCAATCATCAACAACTCCTATTTACTACCGTATTCTCCCGCACATAAGGTACGTCTTATATGTGAATCAGAGGCCTCCTTTGCCTTATAGAATAAGCCTGAAGTCTGGGTGCGCCTTATAGGCGGAGTACTTTTACTATAGAACAGAACTAATCCTTCAAAATTTAGGCCTAGGTGAGCCTTATAGGTTTCTCTACAACTCAGGGTGCGCCTTATACGCAGGATGCGCCTTATATGTGGGAGATTACGGTAGGTAGAAAATTGTGAACTTTGTGACATGTCGCGAAAAAAAATCGTGTTGTGTTGTCAAATTTTGCATTGTGTTGGCGAATACCCTCAAAAAAGGAATTAGCCCGCCCCTCAGGAATAGGTTGAAAAAAAATGACCCCCCCCTCCCAGAATAGGTTGAAAAAAATGACCCCCCCCCACCTGAATACCTCTAAAAATTTTGACCCCTCCCCTCATTTGGTCACCCCCTGCCATAAATAATGAACGCTCCCTTATATGAGGGGATTTGACTTAATAGGGAAAGCACTGGCACTAGCCTGACTAGGGTAAATTACTGTGGTCGTAGATTATTTCACGCTGTACATATTTTCGCGGATTTCACGGAAGTGTAAAATCCGTGAATTTATGTCCATAGACTATAGAAGAGCAATAGCTAATTTTGAAAATCCTTGAATTCAAATACACATGAAATAGGGCCTTTTATCAATTCCGTGAAAATTTATACCAGTGAAAATATCTACGACCACAGTAGATAAAAAAAAAAAAAAAAGGTGATTGGCACCATTTCAGACACTTACAGTTACAGTCTTACTGCAGCTTATGGTTTCCTCACAAACTCAGGGACCAGGCTGTCAGGGTATGGCTTAACACTAGGTTTGAGTAATTTGTGAGAAGCCAACAACAAATTTTGAAAAAGGCTCTTGTGAAGTTGTGACACTGCCATAGGCATAGATTTAAGATTCAAGATTCAATTCAAGATGGCTTTATTGACTAATGTACAGGTACACTTATGTCAGCACCAGGTTTTCATTTACAATGTTGTAGACAGATTTTATATATGAGTATATACAGTTCACAGCCCCTGGCCTTTTAGATGATTTGCAATATGGGGCCACTGCTAGTATTTGAGAAAGTTTCCTAGTGTCATCGTGTCTTTTATAGTAATCAACGAACTTGAGGTATTTTGTTTCAAACACTGACCGTGCGTTTCTCATCTCGGGCATGTTACAATGTAAGAAGACATGATTGACATCTTGCACAGCATTACAGAATGTGCACTTAGAATTGACAGGTTTCTTTCCTCTATATCTTCTTGACAGGCTGTCAAGTGTACAGTTATTTTCAGTCCGGAGTTTAGCAATAATGGTTCTAATTTTAGGTGATTCTGTATGCGTTAGGTATTCCACTCTTCATAAATGTCATTGAGATCATCTTTACACATCTTGATAATTCTACACTTGCTAGTATTCTCTGGGTTATCAATGTACTGGTTGTATTTCTGAATATGTGCATCATTTAACCTTCTCTTTATATTGTTTTTGAGTGAGGACTTTGACCAAAGTGACTATGATAGTCTTGATAGAGCATGCACCTAAATCTCCCTGATTTTGACAAAGTAATTGTGTGAAAACTTACCTGATTAGCACTGAAGTGACTAGACATTTTGTTTTCTTTTGTGTCTAAACACTGCCAAGGGCTATTAAGTTACTGACCAACTGCTGAAGAAGGAGTCCCTAGTGCCCCCTCCCCCACTGAATGTAAACAACCATCGCCAAGGAAGCGGATAACATGAGCTCCGCAGTGAAGAGATTCTAAAATTTTCATAAAATAAAAACGTATTACAAATAAATTTGGTCTCTTTGGAAATATATTGTATGCCATATATGTAATTTTGTGTCACATATATGATTTTAATTGATCCATAAAAGAGATTTTTGACAACTATTTTCAACCAATCAAATTTTCTTACAGCTGTAACTGCCGATCGCCACCTGCAACATCCGCCGGTCGGCCATCAGCGTGGGACGTTTCGTTCACCTCTAATTTAGCAAAAAAATCGTCGATCTTCGTGCAAATATGACTTTCTTTCATTTTGGGAACTGTGTGGCTTTGGCCTATGTTCCGTACGTCATTGCATACAAGTGTTCGGGCCTGTGAGTATCATTAATACGCGTCTAGGGCTAGATGAAATTTGGTAAATCGGACACTCCCATCTCTGATCTCAGCATCTGACTGAGAATCTCTGGCCGTCTGTAGTTGATCGCCACCCCAACTCATATCATTTAAGAGGTCGACAGCGGTGACAAGCCGTCTGGGTCTGGGGTCGAGTCTTTTTTTTTTGTACGGTACCTGTTGTGTGTAGCTAAAGTTGTACTTGGAACTAAAGGCCGTGAGCCTGACACCAGCCTTGTCCAGTCCAGTTCTGCTCTTCTACCACCTAAGCCTCGACCAGCGTCTACTGATACCAGTTCAATACACTATTTATACAGGGTCGGATCCAGGATTTTGAAAAAGGGGGGGGGGGGGGGGCTCATTTAGCCCCCGCGCCCCCTCTAAATCCGCCACTGCAATAAGGGGTTTTCCCGTGACTTCAGTTTGCACTGCATGATGGTGTTGGAGATATCCCACTACTCACGCTGCCATAGACTGATAGAGAATGCACTGTGGCAATATGCCACCCTGTATTAAAAACTGATTTTCTCCAAACCCTGTATTTGAATAAAAATATCCTTTGCACCCCTAAAAGTAGAGGTTGAGGGGAGCATGCTCATTGCTGAACTAAAAATTATTACTGTGTGATTTTTATAAATGATGAAAACGTTATGTTGAAAAGATAGAATGTGCCATACGGGATCAGCTGGGGTAAAGCAGTGAGTGTGTGGCTTGCCTCTCTCAAGTTACTGTAGTGTTTTACCGCCCTGTATAAAATCCTGATTTTCTCCGAATCCTGTAGCTCCATCCAAAAATCCTTTTCACCAATAATAGCAGAGATAGAGGGGAGCATGCAGAACTAAAAGTGGTGAATGCCTGATATACTTAATGTTGAAAATATTATGTGGACTGGAAGTGGAAGGATGGTGTGTGCGAGATGTGAGAGTGAGTGGCTAGCTTTACTGGGGCGATCTACTACCCTTAATAATATCCCAGTTTTCCCCCAAACCTTTGGCTTCCTCAAAAAATCCTTTTCACCATTAACAGTAGAGACTTAGGGGAGTATGCAGAACTAAAAATTATTTTGGTCCAATTTATATAAATATTAAAAATCTAAGGTGAAAATGGAAGTATGCCTGCTTCCCCCTAGACTGCAGTGAGTGTGCTGGCTGTTATTTACACTTGGGATCTCCACCAGCGCCGCCGAGGCTGCGAAACCACATTCACTGAAAAAGCTCTATAGCCTGGCCCTTGGGATCAGCTGTATATTCAGTGGATGTGTATTCCAGTTAATTGTTTAATTGCCCCTTGGATCTACCGTAGTCGAGAATCTGATTGAAGTTGGGTGTTTATGCCATGGCTAATATCGACGACACTATTGATTAGTACTACTCACGCCATATTTAATGGGGGGGAGGGAATTCGATCCTCGCATATTCAGCGGTGCCATTTTGAACTTTATATAGAGCTAATTAGTTTCGTATTTAGGTATGGTTATTAGAAGTTTTATGAAAAAAGAATGATTGAACTAGTAAAATAATATGTTATGACTTGTTTAAGGTATATCTAAGAAATTGAGCTGTTAAAAAAAGAAAATATTGCCCTGCGCAAGGAACATTTAATGCGAAACTAAAAGCAGCGGCTATCTCGATATCATGTGACCGACTTCATCGAGCAAGGTGTCATGGCTGATCAAAACAAACCGAAACGACTCAACGCTTTGAAAATAAGTAAATATGGTTGTGTTTCTTTATTTTAAAGCAAATTCATCCCGTAGGGCCATGGCATAAATGCAAATATCATTCAACTCCGCCTATAAGGCGTCATTGAATACGGCAGACTCACTCCGGGGAATACAATGCTAAATTATCACATGCTCGTTGACATTTGCTTATGTATTCACCCTCCAGCTGATATCAGGTACTAATACAGCAGTGCAGCCTGTGCTGCTGGAAGAACAAGCTCACTGCCTGGGCGTCGCTGATGACTCAGATGAAGGGATGCGGCCAGCCCGTAAATAATGTGTCATGCCGGAGAGGGCAAGATTGCTACCACCAAGGCAATACTAACACAGAAAATCCTGTACCGTGTATTCTAGGAGTGTGTATTCATTCAATCATTGACATTTTATTGGCTCTGACAGCTCTGTATTATCATAAAAGTTTGTTTCAGGGATTTGATTAGAAAATTGTTAAAGTGTAGGAAGAATTTCACATTCCCAACATGATGGCTTAACAATTTTTGAGCCTTTGAGGCCAAATGGTGCAATCTGATGCTTGTGAGGAGCTGTTTGCCTTGAGCCATCTGTGATGTATTCGTATATCACACATTCAATCTTTTCTCAATGGATCTGGGGAGATCATGAGCATCAACTTTTAAGCTCAAAAGTGAAGTGGACCACTCTTTGTGAAGCTATTCTCCAGAAGCGGGAACTCAGTAAATTTTTGCGTGTGAGAATATAGTTTTCCGACCCACTCCAACTTCAATATAGTAAACGTCATTATGGCCCTTTCCCCCACTATCAAAAGAACTGATTTTGGAAAAATCACCTTAGATCTACATATGTACATACATGTATGTATACGTTGACTGTTGTAGCATGCACCGTAACAAGTATTTATACCATATTTTGTTTTGACCCACCCCCTCCCTCTCACCAAGTTTCGCCTCCCCCTCCCCCAATCAAAGGGCCGCATTTTCAAAAACTCTTGGACCAACCTTAAGCTAAATTTCTGTAATGTGTTTTGTCTACCCGAAGACATAAAGTTTTTTGTAAATAGGAAGTATTTTTTTTTTTATTTCAGGGCAGAGTACAGTGCCTTCTGGAAATGTGTACAAGCAGGAGTGACCTACTTATTGACACAACTCGTCAAGATGTTGATACTCGCCACATTCTTCCCCGCATCTGAAGGACCAGCCGGCTCATTTGATGTTGTAGGGGTAAGTCTCAAAGTTTTTTTATGTGTATTCTCTTGGTTTTTTTATGAGAGCCATTTTTGGGATTTACAGGTGTATGGTGTTTGACATACTTTAAAAGCCAGCTTATAAGCTTCATTCTGAGTTTGCGTATAGACCATAACAGGGTTCTCCACAGAATGTAAAATCACACCGTAAAACCCTGCAGCGAGCTGGCTTAAAATTTCATTTGGTAACATCCTAAGCCTTATGGTAGGCTAAAGTTGGTTGTTTACTCTCATTCATGACAGTGTGGGGATTACAGCTGGGAATTTAACAAATAAATTGAAATAATTCTATAAATATGGCCATAACTTCTGTTCTAATTGGCAGATTTGCAAAATTCAAAAACCTATATGAAGCTAAAATGACACCGGCGGTGATTCTGAGATAAAATCACACCGGCGGCTGTAAAAATCACGCCGGCGGCCCACCGGCGTCATTACAGTGTGAGGAGAACCCTGCATAAGCTGTATCTTCTGCTTAAAAATTGTCTGTTTAGTACTTATAACCATGTCTATAAGTCACATACTGAGTTCAGAAAAAAAAACTATGCCACAGCAGCCCTCTGAAATGGCCCATTTTCCGAGGTTTCACCACAGAGTTTACAATAATTCCCGTAGATTACAGAAATTCGTTATGAAAACATGATTGTCGGCTACTTGACTTCACTGTCTTCAGCAAATGTGCAAATGAATATGTGCTGTTACAGTTGAGTATATAAAGAAAATGTTTTAAATATGATCCTTCAAATATTTTCACATGCATGTCCTTTCCAGGAATTCTTGAAGTGTACAGTTGATCTGGCTGATCTCGTAGGAATATTTTTCGTCATGTCGCGGATTGCAGGCAAAGGTCATTTGAAAGTCATGATTGCAGGAATGGGGTGGGCTACCTCAGAACTCATAGCTACAAGGTAAGGGGCTCAGTTGAACGTTGTAGAAATATATCTCGATAGCAATGATAAATTACCTTCAGTAAAAGAATGTGTTTAATAACCTCCATCTATAACCTCCGTATATAGGAGGTAAATAAAACTTTTTTTAAATTCCAAGAAGAATTTCAGAATTTGACACATGCTGCACTGTGAGTATAACTTTTCAAGTTGGAAGATGGTAAAAATATAGCTTGTATAATAAAATCTAAAGTTACATGGTATAGTTCTAACCATTTAACATGTTGATTCTTAAAAGTATTGAACACCATTGTTTTCTTGTCAGATTCTTGCCATTGTGGGTCGGTGCACGTGGGGTAGAGTTTGATTGGAAATACATCCAGATGAGCTTCGATTCTAACATAAGCCTGGTGAGTATGTTCTACAATTTTTCTATGGTCTCTGAACATTATTGTCTATATCCATCCAATTTGAGTTACTTTGAGTAAGAAACAATTTGAGGTCTCTGCCCTTTTATCATTATGATTCATGGAACTAACGTGGCCAAGTACTGTGACTCGCCCGTGCATCCATGCATCATGCTCACCATGCGGGAGGGATACACTCTTCAAATGATAGCAAGATACCTAAATGCAGTACTACAGTGGAACAATAAATAGTTAATGTCAGAAATAAAAGAGAACTTATTTCCACTATGTTTCTCATTCATCATATAATACCATGCTCACTTTCTATCCGTACAGATTCAGCACATTACGACTGCCACGTTGGTTTGGCTCTACAGCCGCAACGACTTACAGAAGTCGCTGGTGCCCGGTGTGCTCAGTCTACTCGCCCTCAGCTGCTACCGCCCTCTGATTGTAGAGTAAGTACCCTCGCACAACTTACTTACACCCTATGTATCCGCGAATCCTGCATATAAGGCGCACCCCAACTTTAGGAGAATCCTATTTGGTGCAACTTGGGGAAAAAATTGATATTTTCATTCTCCAGTTTATAAGACGCACCTAGAATTTGGAAATACCATAGCAGGGGTACACACCTTGCCAGTCCATCTTGCAGCTACTGGAAGCTAAAAAAAAATGCTGATTTGCGGCGGAAGCATCCCTCCGCCACCAATTCCAGCTTTCATGCATAGCTTTGTAGCTGCCTTTTTGTTTTTGTGGAGGCTGGGTCCGAGAAGCGGGAGTGAGGGGTAGTTACCTGTTCAGGTTTTATTTACGGTATTGATGTCTCTCATCTTTTTCAGAGTGCTCATTCATGCTGTTGGTCTCGGATCATGGACACTCCTCCTGGCTAAACTCATGTTCACCTCGGCTGTCGGAATGATCGCGCTACAACTTTATCTTGGATTCAGCGTTGAACCTAACACATACTACTAGTCACTATGCCAGTCTGTAATTTAACTATTTTCTGAAAGACAAGTGTATTGTACAGATGTATCCCGTGTGAAAGAATAAGAATGATAGAAAATGTTTGTAAGGCAGTGTGTATTATACTAAAGAAACCGTAATTTACTTCTTTTTTTTTTGAAAAATAAAGTTTCAATAGACCTCCGATCAAGTAAGCTAGCACAATGACCAGACTTTTTGTTTTGTATTTGGATACTTCATTCTTCTCTATTCAGTAGTTATCATTTGAACATTTAGTAATCCTGTCGCCCCTAAAGTGTTCAACATGACTGCACCAATTATCATGAATGTAGGGCTGTGTATTGCTTTGTTGTCAAATTGTTGAGGCATGTACAGCGGGATTATCTTTTGCCACAGAAAAAAAAATTTTTTTTTTTGTTTTTTAACGACTAAATTTGTTGTATATGGTGCGAAAGAAGGGTGGTCAAGAGCTTCTTAATAAAGTTTCCGATAAGTTTGGGTCGAATTGATCTCCTGAAAGTATTTGTGTTTGTATTATTTCGTGTTGCCTAATAACTGTTCATACTTTATGTGGAAAACAAGACCGAAACTGATGACTATTTGTAACAAATAATGACTTTTATGTAGCCGAATATTATGACTATAATCTAGAAAGACTTACAGTGAAAAAGGTTCGCAGGTTGACAATTGCCGTATGTTGAATCAAACTGAAGACAATGGACCAGAAATATGGAGTTTCACCAAACATGAGACCAAATAAACGTGTGTTAAAACATGAATCTGAGAAGTGGTCTTGTAATGTATTGTACCATGTCTATCTGGAGACACAAAATAAAAGTATCAAATTTTAAAGTTGGCATGGTCATTTCACTGTGTTTTAAATAGTGTAACCCCAGACTTTTCTCTAGCCAAGTGGCGACGACTGCAGGTAACCTTTGAAATGTGTCTTTAGGATGCAGTTTAAAGCAGGGTTTAATATCTGTACTTGTGGCCTTTTTTAGGTTGGCATATCCACTAAAAAAAGACAGATTTGAATTTTGTGGAAACATGTAAAAATAATTGAAAATGCTCATCTCTTGTGCCACACTCATTTTGTTCCAATTACTGATTGCCCAAAATGAAGTGTAATATTCAAAGACCCTTCGCTTAAACAGGCCACTGCGGTACGTGCCATATTAGATTTATACTCTCCATGCACCTTTGTTCCTCACACCCTGCCATCATGCATGCAAACTCCTCAGTTTTTCAGTGTACCGTATTCTCCCGCGTAGAAGACGCGCTGCGCGTATAGGACGCACCCCAAACTCAGCAGAGGCATTTTAGCGTATAAGACGCACCTCTTAGGGCTCAATTTAGTAAATCCAGTACTGTTCTATAGTAAAATTACCCCTCGTATAACACGCACCCCCAACTTGAGAGTAAGCTATAAGACGCACCAGCATTTTGTTTGGCGTAGAGGACGCGTCTTATACGCGGGAGATTACGGTAAATCCATTTGAGTCAATCTTGTGATTCGTCCAGATCCAGTAAGATCACACCTTATCTTTTATAAGGGGCTTAACCTAGAAAATTTCAAGGAACTCAAAGTTTTTTTTTCCGCGTTCGGAGTTTGCAGGCATGTGCAATACTAGGGGCCCAATTCTGTTTGGAGTGGGAGGATAAAGCTTTTCTTTGCTTGATATTTGAGCAGTCTGGCGCTAGTAGAACACCCCAACTTAAGTACCGTATTCTCCCGCATAGAAGATGCGGTGCGCGTATAAGACGCACCTCAAACTCAGCAAAGGCCTTTTCGCATATAAGACGCACCTCTTAGGGCGAATTTTGTAAATTCAGTACTGCTCTATAGTAAAATTACCCCTCGTATAAGACGCACCCCCAACTTGAGAGTAAGCTATAAGACGCACCAGCATTTTGTTTGGCGTATAAGACGTGTCTTATACGCGGGAGTTTACGGTACCGGTAGCACTTTTCACACCCTCTATTGAACTACCCAGATTCCAGCAGCAAGTCACTAATCGGCACTCACTTAAGGCTTGAAATCACAATTCCCGCCAAACTTAAATTTCAAAATACCCACATACGCCAATTCTGGAGGCTCTTGGTATAATTCATATATAAAATTGGGCGTTGTGCATTGAAGCACAGAAGGCTCAGGGTAGGTACCATAAAACCCTCTATCAACCCTGTAGGGTCACAGGAATCAGCACTTGCGAAATATTGACTAATTACTTACAAATAGAGACTATTATCTATACATGTACTGACACCAGTCTGGCATAATCTTCTTACTAAACCCCTTCGACTGCTGGCCCCTGGTGTGCTGGCCCCCCGGACACCTGGCCCCCTGGAGATCTAGCCCCTGGACACCTGCCCCCCTGGACACCTAGCCCCCACAGATCAACATTTTCGCGCGCTTTTTTGAAACAAAGCTTGGACCCGTAGTAGTATGTCAATGAGACAACCGTCTTAAATTCAGACGGTTGTCACCGATCGCGCAAGATTATATAGGAACAAAGAGGGAAAATTTGCTCTCCCGCGGTAGGGGGAGGTAAGTCTATGGAGGACTGGATTGGAGGTTGTCTGTTATTGGCAGGGTTATCTTTTTTAAAATCTTAATTTTCTGTGAGAAAACAGCGACTTTAGAGAAATTTTTTTTATTGGTATTGAAACTTCATAAAATTGGCAATACACAATATGACTTGCATGATAACAGATGGATAACTGCTATTTTTAAATAATATTTGAAAAAAAAAAAAAAAAATTTTGGCGCGCCACCGCCTACCCGGCGGTAGACTCAGGCAGGAGGCCTGAGCCAATAAAAGGGCCACATAATTGCTAGTTGCTTTATTCTATAGCATTATAATAACCTTTTTTTTTTCTAAATAATGTACTTGGGAAAATCACAAGGGTCAACTTTTTGGCTCCCAATTGGAGGAGAAATCACATCCCTGATATGTCCTTACTGGGCAACTGACTAGCAGAATGTCCCCTGCCAACCCCCTTGGAATTTCTACAAGGGTCGTGATCAAGCCATACTGGTACTTATGAAATACTTCAATTGTCTTCCAAAAGCCGTCAACACTTGCATTAAGTAAGAAAACGAAACACGTATTTTCTTTCAAGTTATATCTTTTATTAATGAGTAAATATGTACTTTATTACAGAGAAAAATAACTGTGCATACGTCTACATATGCACTTAACAAAATTCATTTGTTAAAAATGATAACTACACATCAGTATGTAGACTCTTCGCTGCCATTCTCCCACTGCGTGTGGTATCCAAGACCCGGTGAATATGTAACGCTGCTTCCACCCACGAACACACTTTTCCAAATATAACTTTTTTCTTCCCTATATGAGATTTTCATTAAACAAACGTATCTTACACAAACACGTCGGATACTTAGCTTTGACATAACACAAATCTGCGTTTTTGTACATTTGTCAAAATAAAAGTAACGACTGTTTGTGATTTCATTCCCCCCTCCTTAATTGTCTGCAACATGCCTCGACCCAGTGGCCATGACTGGCAAACAACCTTCCCTTTGAGCCCTTTGTAATGGCTTTTTAAGGAATGCAATAAACACTGATGTGTTTCGTTGTGTCAGAATGGATCAGTATTTTTCGCACTCCTGGCGAGCTCCTCATTTCCATTCCTTTCATCCACAACAACTCCCTTACGCTCTAAATATTTACATGTTAAAGTTTCACTCTTATAATATATGCTGTGATCATTTCTTGACTGGTCTGAAAAACATAGAAAAGAATTCAGTTAGTAAGTTCTCAAATCTTCAAGATCATTATGTCAAGATTATTATGTTTAGGCCACACCAAAAAATAATTTGGTCTACGGATTTTGGTTTTGAAAAAATGGTGCGAGCGAGCGATTTTCTATAAATTTTCATTAAAATGAAAACTCACCTGTATGTTCCTACAACGACTGCGTGGTCTCGCTCGTAGGGTTCTAGCGTGATCTGTTCGTTGGGTTTGATCTTCTCTTCCCTCAGTTTGGCTACCTCTGCTGCGAAGACTGCCTCAGGTTGTGCTGTTGAGTCAATGCAGCTGGCCTGAAAATGAAGATTAACCATCAGAACGGACAAAATTATGCAGTGGCTACATCATCAACAATTTGACAGTAGCTAATGTGTTGATGCCTCATGTCCATTGGTCGCCATGATTTGCCAGCACTTCATTGGTGCATCATGGCGACCACTGAGCAGGACTTGCTTGTTAAGGTGATATAATCTCTGGATACCAAATTCTACTCAAATACCTACCTGTCTGAATTTAAAAGCCCAACTATTGTGGTGATCTGGGACCAGTTTATTTCAGATGTTTAAGTGCACAAGACTTTTAATGATACCACTGCTTATCAGGCTTGTGGGGTCAGACCGGGACTTCCCTTGATTGCAAGCACATAAATCTTTTGAGGGACCACATTTCTTTAGATCCTGGATTGAATGTGCTTGTTCTAAGGGCCCCTGGGCTAACTGTACATTACCTTGATTGAGATGACGACATTGCCAGTGTTCTTTAGGAAGTTGTGGGCGTTGATTGCTACAATACGGGCCTGGTCAGGTTGGGCTACATCAGCAAAGATTGTGTCTACCATGCCGACCAACATACGGTACTTGTGGGGGTGACGAGCGTCCTCGATGATGGGAATGATGTTTGTTCTCTTCTTGGCCACATTTATCAAATCGCGACCACTTCTATGTGAGAATTCTACTGCATATACGAGTCCATCCTGGAAGGGAATGAAATTTTCATTTATCAATATCATATTACGATTCCCGAAACAACATACATGCTGAAGTACCTGCTGCACCTTACACAATCTTCCTGAAGTGTTTTATTCATCCATTTTTTTTTCTTATTCTGTTAATTACCAGTGACCAAAGTATGACCTCAGATGCAGCTTATGGGTATGGCATGGATTACTTTTTAGACAGATTACTTGACAGACTGAATAGCAAAATACCTGCTATGGGACACATTAAGGTATTAACAAAGACTACCAGTCTCACCAGTCCCCTAACGATACTTAAGTATACATGCACCTTCTAATATGTAGGAGGTAGAGTACCTTGCGCTATCAAAAATCGTGAGCGGAACATTTGGTACAAATACTTACGGGTCCAACAAGATCTGAGACGTGGCTAACTGTGGTTCCTGATGCTGCGCCCAAATACAGCACTTTACTACCGGGTTTCATGTGAATGTTCTCTACGCCACCCAAAATGGCGGCTGCCAACTTTGACCGGAAAGGGTTCCATGACCTGTACTCAATCTTAACCTCTCCCTCCTACAAAACAAGATACAGAGTGAATAATGTAAATACATATGTGGTTGAAAGAGAAAAAGCGATGTGCACATACCACTTTCTTCTATTTTTCACTCAATTACTGAAAACTGATCGTGCCTGATCTGTATTCAGGGCTGGGGTAATTGCCAGTAAGGGAGCAGCTTTTGTAGTTACACTTAGTATAAACTCAGGGATGTAAGTTAGACTGAAAAATTCTGAAGACACATTTAGAAAAATGTTGCATTTAGTGTAAAACATTATCAAATCTTTGATGCAAGAAACATTATTTCGTTAAAAAATTCTAAAATCAGACAAAATTCTGAAAACTTACATCCCTGTAAACTGTTGTACTTTAATACAGGCCCATTTACATACACAGAGATGTCAGTTGGATGTGGGCTCAACCTCTGAAATTTTTGGGTGTTAGCAAAGTACCCATTTCTCTCAATTTATTATACTAAAAGCACCCATCTCATCTTCAATTCAACCTGTTCCCCTCATTAAAAACCTTTAAAACCATCTCTACATTGGATGGTGATAGAAAAACAGTTAAAAGACTGTATTTGAATTTCAGCCAATCAGAAGCCAGCTTAGATTCATGTCCTCTGAAATGAGATTTCAGAGATCAGAGGATCTCTGAAAAGTGGGTTGTCTAGAAAAGGCTAGAGGGCAGCACAAGGCATGCTTAATTTCACCTGCTCAAGCCTGAACTCTGCTCAGCCTTATGCTCCATAGAAGTACAAAGGGCATGTGGTAAAGGCATCTATGATTAATGTAATTCCCTCTATCTATATTATTACCACAAGATGGAAGAAGCCTCTGAGATGTCTGACTTTTGGAAAAGTTTGATCATCTGAAAATAGATGGACCTCTGAAGGTCTGACATCTCTGTATACATCAGCAGTTCAAATTTCCCATTTCAACATTCCATCAAAGGTCTGGTATGGTCTTACCTCAATGGGGATCCTCTTCTCTCCATACACAGCCTCCCCGGGCACCATGTTCTTGGTACATAACGCGTCTTCCTTACCACGGGCAACGAACACACCTAAAGCAAGACAGGTTATGCCGCATGAAACCCACTGTGATTTATTTATATTTAAGTAAAGGAAATTCTAAGTTCTATGCTCAAGCTAATCAAACATCAAGGATTGAACATTTTGTCCGAGGGTAATTAAGTTTACTTCAGTCTTCAGTACACATTTGCAAAGGGTGATCTTTTACCTGTAATTCTGCCAGGTTCAAGACGAGTTTAACATGATAAATAACTACTTTAAAATGAGACTTGGACAGTGCGTAGTACAAATACTAACTTCCTAGCTATGCCTATGGCATTGGTTGAAGAAAATAGTAAAAGTATAAATCCTAAAAGATTCTTACCCAAGTGACGATGAGGCTCCACTGTAACTGCCTTGCCTCCTCTCATTCCACCACGGCCTCCACGACCTAAAACATTTAGATGAATTTAAATTATTAAATTATTATCTCTGTTAACTATTCTGGAAAACTGCTTTGGACCTGTCTCCTCAAAACTGATACATGATTGAAATATCTAGTCTGTGCTCAATTCTTTTAAACAAGCAAGAACGCCAAGTCCAACTTCCAAGAATAGATGAGAAATGAGAGGCCACTGAAACTGCATGCAGCAATATTTAGTGAGAATTTCACAATCTCTTTCATTCTCTCACCTCGAAACAATTCACCATACTCACTGGTTGCGTTGAATAAGGGAGTGGTCATTATTTATCAACAGGGGGGGGGGGGGGTTGGTGGGTTTTCGCGCCGACGCGCGGAAATTTTTTACACCCCCCCTCGACGGCAGTCAAAATTTTTTGCGCCCCCCCCCGCACCAGAGGCGTGGAGAGTTTTCGCGCCCCTCTTTGATCTATAGTAGCGCGCAGGCTTTTTTGCTATAAAGAGGGTGAATTTTTTTAGCCTCCCCCTCGGGAGGGGTCTGAAAATTTTACGCCCCCCCTCAAACGGCTAGCGTGCGACATCAGAACGCCCCGTAGTCACGTGGTACAGCTTATCTAGTCACGTGATCTAGCTTTAATCTCGATCCAGATAAGTAAGGCCGTACAAACCATGATTACATACTCTAAACTATAATAGAACTAGAAACAATTAAAGGGCTAAGGATACTGTCCCTATGCCGTAGAACTACTTTTGCCAAAACTATTAGTTTATAAAAATTGGATCAAGGCTATTTGCTCTGACAGTGACGCTCGCGAGTCTGCACTACGAGGCCTACGTTAGAATCACGATTTGCGCCCTCAAACCCACCCTCCCCCCCCTGTTGATAAATAATGACCACTCCCTAACTTAATAATAGTTAAGCACGTGTTACTCTAATTTGTCAAATTTTTAAACAGGGTACTGGGTCCGATTACAGTTCCCATGCCATTATTCGGAATACATTTACCATGCAACACTAAGGGACATACAATAAATAGGTCATACTTACCACCACCACCTCTACCACGGCCGCCACCGCGGCCTCCAAATCCGCCACCGCGGCCTCCAAATCCGCCACCACGGCCGCCGCTTCCTCCACGACCGCCGCTGAAGCCGCCGCGGCCACCACGGCCCCCACCACGACCACCCCGGTCTCCGCCACTGCCGAACCCACCGCGGCCACGACCGCCGCCTCGGCCTCCACTACCTCTGGGTGAAAATCCTGTTATAAGAAGGAAAATTGTAAATACGTTACTGGGTGATGAAAAGAGCATGCAGATGTTTGATTTAATAAAGTAATTGAACGATATCAGATCAATCCATGCTGCGACCTCGTGGTCCACGAGGTTGGAGAGATCGGCCATCTTCTCATTTCACAAGTCAGAATTAGGCAGTCATAAATTAAAGATAGAAATTCTACCTCAAATGCAGATTTTTTAAACATATTCTTCTCAACGTGTATTCGCTGGTATCTCTGCTATACATAGTACAAGATGTTATTATGTATCAATACGGTATTAATAGTAAATATGGGACAATTTACCTGGGAATCCCATTTCTGTGTGATCGCTGCACGCACGTGTTTGCAAGTGGACGCATGCGCGTTAGCTCCCACTGAAAGAAAAGATTTCCACTTCCTGTTTCCGGTCATTCTTGTTGTTTACCAAATCTTGTGACTGTCACAGTGTTTTTGAATTTTCTTGCACCAACAAGTAGGGTTTTTAATGGATTTCTACCCAAATACAAATTTCTTTTCCACTTGTAGATAATATGGTTAGTCTTGGAGACGAATCAAGAAGACACGGGGTTTGTTCAAAACTTTGTATTCCTTCTTTAGGTCAAAAGTCTCAAAAGAAAAGTTCAGTTTCAGTTGGGGAGTGATCATTTTTTAACCACAAGTGGGGGAGGGGGGAGGCTGGTGTGTAAAATTTTTCAGCCACCCTGCGGGGGAGGGGGGGGGGTCAAGATAATTTTCAGTGAAAAAGCCCCGGGGGCCACTCTCTATATGTTCTATAGACTAGTAACCAAGTGCGTACAAGGCCTTTGACTGGATACCCTTTAGCAGGGCCCAGGGGGGAAATCAACCAAATATTTTGGCAAAATATACCCCTTTTGACGCGAAATAGGTTGAAAAGATACCCTTTTCCCTGCTGTTAGGATACAAGAAGACAAGCCCTCAATTTTGGCACCCTTTCAACGTAATATTTTCATATAATGTACCCCTTTCATCGTTCTGGCTTAATGACAAAATATGATGAGGGTTACGTATTTGCCATTGAAGAATCTAGATGTTGGAACGGTGCGTGCAGTACTGAGGCATCCAAAATTGTCCCCCAGACAATATGGCGCAGTCTGAGCACGTGACATGTAACCCTGGCGACGTGCTAGGCATTGTAGTTACCGTCCGCACAAATAATTTTTTTCTGGTGCCTGCGAAAATCCACTGCCTCATCCCGCCTAGCCACTTTCGTAGCCCTACCAATGTAGGGCTACTGGCGGATCCGTTCCTATGGTCCAAAAAGTACCCCCTTTCCCGCTGTTTGTGTATGCACATGGTATCAACATTTCCATGAATGGCCCCCCCCCGGGGGAAAAAGCCTGTGCGTTACTATAGGTAAAAGGGGAGCGTTCGCACACAATTTTCAAGCCCTACATTGTAAAAAAATGATCACTCCCTTAGGAAGTGATCATTTTTTAACAACGGGGCGGGATGTTGACTGAGCATCTCCTGTGTCACAGGTTTGCCCTTCACAGACTGACTGCGACGTATTGGCTTTTTGAGGGAAAGGAAATTGTTACCATAGCAACTAATAGTTACGTCATGCACATCAAAATGGCTGCCGCTGTGTTTCTTACTGCAGGAATCATCAAAAATGTGTTAATTACACTTGCTTAAAGAGTTATTAAAATGTGTAAATTACACTTGCTTAAAGAGTTATTAAGTTCTAATTTGATGTAATCCGCCAAGGTGAGACAAATCTATCCAAACATATAAAACTTAACGTGTAAAGATTAAGTTTTCAATGTAATCCTCCCTTTTGAAAAAAATCCCCTCAAAATGAATGGGGATCGCCCAGTAGCCCATTGGTAGGGCTACGAAAGTGGCTAGGCGGGATGAGGCAGTGGATTTTCGCAGGCACCAGAAAAAATTATTTGTGAGGACGTTAACTACCATGCCTAGCACGTCGCCAGGGTTACATGTCATGTGCACACAGACTGTGCCATATTGTCTGGGGGACAATTTCGGAAGCCTCAGTACTACATGCACTGTTCCAACATCTAGATTCTCCAAATATGTAACCCTCATCATATTTTGTCATTAAGCCAGAACGATCTAATGGGAAGGATGATACTGTACTTATAAATAAGAGACTGGTGCAGTGTAATGACCATAATATGCATTTAAAATATTAGCAGGGCTCCAGTGTAGCATTTTTATTATGGTTCGTAACAGGGAGTGCAGAGCACCACTTTGTCCCTGGCTTCCGGTGTGCTGACGTCGGCATGTTACCTAGGTTACCTGACTTTCCGTCTCAATGAATGTTCCTCCAGGGGGACAAACCTCAGAGAGGTTGAAAAAACTTGGCCCCCTCCCCAACAAACCCACTATAGCCCCCCCCCCTTGTTGTTCAAACATCGATACTCTTACAAGTTACAGAGGAGGGGGGTTGGTTTTCTCACTGATGTGTGAACATGCCTTTTTACCTTTAGGGAGTGGTCATTTTTTAACAACATATAGGTATGCTATAGAAATGCGCGGGCTATTTCACTAAGAAATGGGAACATTTGTTTCCCCCTACCACCAAGACGAGTCTGATTTTTTTTTGCCACTCCCCCCCCCCAAACCACCACCCCTCCCCTGTTCTTAAAAAATGACCACTTCCTTACGTTTGGGAGGGGGGGGGGCTGTTAGATATAGGGGGTGGCATTTTGAAAATAACTCCTTGGTGTGACATTTCACACACATATCGAATTTTTCTTTTTGAAAGGGGGCATTTCCCAAAATCAGTTCTTAGTGGGAGGGTCATAATAACTTTGATCATCTTGGTGCTGGGGGGGGGGGAGGTCAGAAATAAAATTGCCAGTCCTCAAAAATCCAACGAGCCCTCATCAGCTGGCAATAAATGACATGTCCCTATAGTAATGAAAGGGCTTTTTTCTTTGAAAAGCATTAAAATTAATTTGCCTCCCCCTGGGTGGGGGGGTGGCAAAGAAAATTTCCCCCGCCTCCCAGTCAACTGGCAGATATTTATGTTGATCCCCACCATCTCTTGAGTGTCAAAACTTTAGCAAATGCGACCTTCTGACCCAGAAATATGCAGGCTTTTTTGGGGCTGTGTACAAATGACGTCATGCGGGAGGTGGGGTCAGTCCCGGCATGACGGGATTAATTTTCCATATACGGTACCTTCAGCATTGCAAAATTGGAAAAACCCATAACGGGGGGGGGGAGGGGGGTCAAGCACGGTCCAAAAAAGCATGATGTCATTTGTACACAGCAACTTTGCTGCAAACAGGTAAAATTATTTTGCCCCCAACCAGATGGATGGAAAAAACTTATGGTCAAGGGGTGGAAACATTTTTCAACCCCACTCCCTTGTCAAAGTCACCCCCTACCCCTTTGTTAAAAAATGATCGCAGTCTCTTACTCTAATCTTAGTAGACAAATCTAAACTAGATTCTACTTCTCCTACAATAAAAGACTTTGCCAATCTCATTAGCAAAAGATTGTTTTAATATAACAATCTAAAATTCTCAAAGCAAACCATGAAGTATGGGCATTGATGAGTTTTACAGTAGTAGTATTCGGTTGCACTTGTTTGTTTTATTTCAGGGCTACTTCTTTGACCATCACGACATTATGGCTGGTGCTGACACAGATGATCTTCTTGTTGAGTCCAATGTGACACTAGGTGCTGATGTTGAACCTGGCTTCCGCCGAATACGCACTGTGTGGACCATCTCAGTCCTACTTCTCCTTGTGGTATAGTGATTCATCTATTCTATTGGCACCACTATTTTAATTTATTTGACAGTGAATTGAAAGTCTCATTGGTTTAGCCATGTCTCCATATACCGTAATCTCCTGCATATAAGGCGCGTCTGATACGCGAATCAGATCGTGGGTGAGTCTTATAGGTGGCAGGCAGGCTGCCTTGAGTTGGGGGTGCGCCTTATACGCGGGGTAAGGTGAAATTCCAATTGGGAAATTCAGCAGAGAATTCTATATCATATAGTCTTGAAAGTCACAAAATGGGTGTCAAAGCAACAGCTTCCCCAGATAGTGCATAGGTAGTGATACTATAGGGTAGAATCACATGATCTTTTATTATTGACATTGTCTATATGTGTCATTATGTGATTCTGTGATTTAGAAGAACATTATAACATGTATATCACTGAACACTGAAAGGTATTGTCTCTGTAAGTCTTCAAACCCTGTAGTGCTGCCATCTGGTGCTATATAGTGTAAATTCTATACCCTATGTCACATCTGAAGCTGACACCCCTGACTGTGATGCACATCATATGATATAAATTAACCTCTCCTTTGCACTCAATCATAGCACCTTCCAAATTTCATTCTGGAGTGTATCATCCCATTCCTTCACTATTTTTTGGTCATTTTATAAGCCTGGATGGCACCTTATATCAATTAACAGTCCTCCTCCAGGGGCTCTAATATCTTAACAACCATGTTCACAGCTTGGGAGTGTCTTTACCTGTTGAGAACTTGTTAGCACAAGCCCACTAGATGTGACATAAGGTATATGAGGTAGTTAAAAAGGAAACACCAGGTGACAGCACTGCATGGTTTAAAGACTTACAGAGACAATACCTTTCCGTGTTCAGTGATATACATATTATAATGTTCTTCTAAAGCCCAGAATCACATAATGACACACATAGACAATGTCCACAATAAAAGATCATGTGCTTCTACCCTATAGTATCACTGCCTATGCATGATCTGGGGAAGCTGTTTACCTCACACCCATTTTGTGACTTTCAAGAATTTATAAGTACAATTATCATCCATAACCTGGAATGATGGGTGCCTTGTATGCGGATCATACCTCAGGAATAAGGGGGTGCGCCTTATACGCAAGGTTTTCCTAACTCGATCCAGAGGCACTAGGTGCGCCTTTTACGTGAACCAGACCTTCCTGAGGAGGGGGTGCACCTTCTACGCCTTCTACGCGGGAGATTACGGTAGTACCCTGCTTTGTAGAAACCATATCCTTTATCAGCATGGCGACTAGTGAGTGCTACTACCGTAATCTCCCGCGTATAAGGCGCGTCTTATACGAGGGGTTTTAGTTATCCCCAAATCCACAAGGGGGACACCAAGATCTTTCTTTTGATATGTTACACTTCCCCTAAGTCCTAATAGGACATAATGTGGGCCAGAGGGGTCTTGGGGACCCTAGGTGCACATAGCTTTTTGAATTTTTAAAATCCATTCAGTAGAACAAAAGATATGAATTTTTAATTTTTTTGGCAATAATTTCAAACTCTAGGTGCGCCTTATACGCGGGCTGCGCCTTATACGCGGGAGATTACGGTAGTGAGACTAGTTGACTAGTGTATGGTTCTGAATCACCATGGTGTAAAGGATAGGGAGGTCCTACAACCTTTTTTTGTTTGTGGCTCCTCTGCTATGGAGTATTTCCTGCACAATATTCTAATCACAGTGACGGAACCTATCACTGTAATTCAAATTGCGGTGTTTCAAGATGGTGGCAGTTGAGTCCACCTCATTTTTTCTCTATTGAATTCTAAGGCATGTGTGTCTACTGTGGTCGTAGATATTTTTACTGGTATAAATTTTCACGGAATTGATAAAAGGCCCTATTTCATGTGTATTTGAATTCCCGGATTTTCAAAATTAGCTATTGCTCTTCTATATGATAGATATATTCACTATGGACATGAATTCACGGATTTTACACTTCCGTGAAATCCGCGAAAATATGTACAGCGTGAAATAATCTACGACCACAGTATTTGAGATATCTACCATAGACAGATTGAAGAATTCACATTAGTGCTGAAGACCCAATCATTGGATTTTTTTTTTTTTATTATTTGATCGCTCATAACAAAGTCCATAGTAGGCCTATGCCATGGTCTACCCGATCATTTCGATGGCGCAACCTTCATAAGTCTTCTGTAGGGATAGATTACCGTATGTTGTAATTCATTAGCAAATTTATGTTAAACCTACAAGCAGTATACCTCCAGTCTTTCACTGCATAGTACAGACTGTCAAACAGTAACTTAACCTATTTACAATATGAATATACACAGAAGAGTGAATGGTACAAGGAAATAAAGAAAATTTTTAAATAGTTGTATTATCAGGGGAGACTACAAGGGAGGGGGGGTAGAGGCACAAAAAACAGCAAGCAGTATAACCACAACAGAGAGAGCTTAGCTTATTATTCAGTGGAACACACCCACCTCAGACTACAACAAGTAACCAAATCAGATCTGTTTATCATGCATGCCCATACTTTTCATATATGGTCCATTATTTATACAAACATACACACTTATACATTTAAACACATACAGGTCAGCAATGATTTCCATTTTTTTTTCCTTCTCGCCTTCAATAACTTGCTCCTTCGCCCTTTCATCTCAGAACCAAGAGACTTTTTAATCTGTTTCTTAAAACATTCTTTACTAGGGGCAAGTTGTGTAGACCTGCTCAGTGCGTTCCATAGAAGAGCTCCCTTATAGAATGGACCCTTCTTATAACTCTGAGATTTTGGTTTTATCACTTAAAATTTCCTTTTGTGATCCCCTGGTCCTGAGACGAGTAGCCAAGAAAGCAGTTTTCCCAGCCATGGAGTACATGGTGGTGTCACAGTAGTATTCCACCCCAGTAAACCTAGGACAGCTAAATAGTCCCAACTAAAAACAGTGTTTTGCTTGGTATAATCAGTGCCAGGGGACCTTATTTTTATCACAGATTAATAATTTTGGTACCAGAAGAAAGGTAACGATTTGGGGGGAAAAAGTTGCAAAAAAATCGTTGGTCACCATGGAAACCTATTGTGTCAGAGAGGGGTCCAAGGTCACATTTGTTACCTGTCAGGGGCGCCTGTATCATTTAATTTATTCAACATGATGGGTTCCATGGCAACTGGTGCAAAAACTGATCTGACTCCGTTATGGTTGACCATGCTAAAAAAATCAAGAATGACTTCAGCATTAATTTAAGCCTTTATTTATGAACGTCATCAAATTAGAACCCGATTGACGCCACTTTTATGGTGGAAGATGGGGGGAATCAGAACGTCCTTGGCCCTATTAGTGCCGTGACACCTGGTAGTTAATAACAGCTCCTTTCTTCTCAAAGCCTGCCTTGGAACCTCACATAACTCATGCACATTATCTGTTGATTCTTCCATTACCCCAGTGTATAAACAACACCTCAACATTCTATTCTGGGATGCCTGCAGCTGTCTGCAAGTTTCCTGAGACGTAACATCTAACAGATATGAACAATTGTCCATGTGGGGCAGAATTGTCTGCTTGAAAATCAACAGTGCAATTTCTGTAGACACTAAATGTAGAATTTTACCAAGTTTGAATGCCAGTTGGTCAAGTTTTTTTCTTAACTTTATCTGCATTTTCTTCCATAGATAGAAACTCATCCAAAATTGTTCCTAAGTACAGAAATGAGGACATTTGCTCAACCATAACGCCGTTGACCAGCAGGTTTAAATCCTAACAAGCTTTTCTTTTTTTGCCTAGAGGTAAACCACATAGACTTTGTTTTACTGACATTAATAGTAAGACTTTCCTTCAAATAGTTACCGCACAAAATATTACAATCATGTTGAAGATTTCTTTTAGCCACCAAGGGGTCCCTATAAGAGGTTTATACTACTAAGTCATCTGCATAGAGTTTAACCTTACTATAGCACAAGGCATTGGCTATATTATTTATATAGGTAGAGAACAGTGTAGGCCCCAAAACGGAGCCTTGTGGCACCCCGAAACATACATCTAAACAGTCAGATAATACATCGTTAGCAAAGGTTCTCTGTTTACGATCACTAAGATAAGAGTGAGTGAGTAATAGATGTTTAACGACATTTCGACAGCTAAGGTCATATTCATGGTGAGAACTACATTACACAATTTCACAGAGGAATGTGTCAGTGCCCACGCATATGTGCACCACACACATCCTGAGGGGAGAGGAAAGAGGAGAAATAGACCCTTTTAAGTGGGCTAGGGAGGCCTGACTAAGATAAGAACCGAGCCATTTTGGAATATAATCTGGAAAACCTAACTCATTTAGCTTAGCCATTAAACCCATGATGTACAGAATTAAAGGCCTTGGCCACATCAAAATAACATGTGGCCGTGACAGGTCCTCTTTCTCTGGCTAAAAACAAGTCCTCTACAAAGTTAAGAACAGCTTCTCCTGTGCTACAATTTTTGCGGAAACCAAATTGGTCCTCCAGTAAATATTTACTGCTCTCCAATTCCCGCAACATCTTGTACAATCTTTTCCAATATATTTCCTTGAATGGGTAAAATCGAGATGGGCCTCAAGTCACCAACACACCTTGATTTCACACCCTTGGGAATAATAGTGACTTTAGCTACCGCCCAGGACTTGGGAAATACACCACTTTTAATGGATCCATTATAGAGATGACATAAATGTGCAACACACATTAACAAAAAATCCTTAATAACCCTTGTGCTTATATTATCAACACCCGAGGGTTTGTTTATATCAATGTCCTTTAACAGTAAGACTAACTAAGCCCGTTTAACTTCTTCTAGATCCTGGAACTTCCATGGACATCCTATTTTACCAATATTTGCACACACACAATCCCTGATTTCTTTTTAACTTGTTCTAGTATCTAGCTACAAGGTGACAACACACCATCCTACAGACAAGTACAAGAATGGTAGTTTGCTGACATGAGGAATTACATTAAAATATACAGAATTACAGTGATACACTATTTGTGACTGGGAATTCCAGTGATACATAACCACATGGTTGAGCTTTTGTTTCCTGGGGATGGTAGGTTGGAACCAATGAAGACAGATGACCTCTAATATCTCATAGGTACATGTCTCATTTATTTGGACACGGTACATGGCATCCTAAGGCCAGAAATCTAAGAAATCCAGAATTACTGTGATACTTGTCATGAATTACAGTGATACCATGTTTCAACTGAATTACAGTGATACCAGCAAAAACTTGCAATGCCTGCCACACAAAAACCATAACATGTGGCTGATAAAATGTCTGACCCATAGTTAGACCTGTCTCATAGTCTACTGTGGATGTAAGGTCTACCCTTTGCACTTCTCCCAAATGTGTTACTTTACACACTTTCATTTTGTTTACAAAGTGACCAGCAGCCATCTTGAAACACTGTAATTCGAATTACAGTGATAGGTTCTGTCACTGTGCTAATGTGATAACAACAGTGTATGTACTTTACTACCAGTGAAGGAATTTTCTGGATACCGTAATCTCCCGCGTATAAGGCGCGTCTTATACGGGGGGTTTTAGTTCTCATTGGATCCACAAGAGGGGACACCAAGACCTTTCTTTTGATATCTTACATGCCCCCTTGGTCAAAATAGGACAAAATGGGGCCCAGGAGGGCCCAAGGTGGCCCAAGCTACCCATTGGTTTTTGAATTTTGAAAATTCATTCAGTAGAACCAAAGTTATGAATTTTTAATTTTTTTGAGAATTTTCCAAAACTCTAGGTGCGCCTTATACGCGGGCTGCGCCTTATACGCGGGAGATTACGGTATGTATCATTTTTTTATTCTATTCACTGATTAGACATTTTATCATTTGAAGCTCTATGGCAGATTAGTATTGTATGAAATTAAGAAAAACATCTCTATAGGATATGTTTCAGAATTGGTTGTTCTGAATGTGCTATACATATGTAGTACAGCTTTCTACTCAGGCGGGCTTCCCTAGCCCACTTAAAAGGGTCTATTTCTCCTTTTTCCTATCCCGTCGGGATGTGTGTGGTGCACATTTACATGGGCACTGACACATTCCCCTGTGAAATTGTGTAATGTAGTTCTCATCATGAATATGACCTTAGCTATCAAAATGGCATTAAACATCTATTACGCACTCACTTCTACTCGGGGCGTGGGTTATGATATTTTTGGTTCATATTTTCTGTATTTGAAGAGGATATTCACTGTTTAAAATATCTAAATCTCAATGCAGAGGTCAGTGCTAAAGTTTATGTATGCAGTCTACAGAGGGGAGGGGGTGACTAGTTAGGGCAAGGGGTTGTACCTCTTTGCAGTCCCTGCAAAGGTGATACAGTGTATTGGCCAAAACAGTCAACCACCACCAATTATGTACTGCCTCCACTGGTCATTCTGGGCCTCCCTGGTGCATGGCCATGGGTCATTGACCACCATTAATTCTTTTAAGGTTGCATAGTTCTATATGTCGTCATCATGCATGAGAAGTGCCATGGGTGTGCCCAATGCCTCTTTGATTGAATCTGTTAAACCAATTTTCTTTCATTCTATCACCAACTAAAACTAGACACAAGATTTCAAGTCGCCGCACCATGTCTCACAGGACTATTCTCTACCATTCTATTGAAATCTACAACGCTATGGTTTTATTACATGTCCTCTGACACAATCCAGGATGCTAGCAACTACATAAACATGATATATCATGTGAATCTATATATAGATTCACTTTTTTTCATTATACATGTGTACTTAACTAAAATAACTATTGGGAGGTTCACTCTTCTAAACCTTTGTCTATATAATTATTATGGCATAGGTGAAACCTGACTATAATAAGATATGTATTTTTCACAACCAGATTCAACTAATCTGGAATCTGCTTATAGCTTAAAGGGCACTGTACTGAACTGTGTCAGGTAGGACATAACAAAGATCAGATGTAAACTGCACATGTTTCAGGTCACATTGGAAGTGTCTGTTTTCATGCTGCCGGCCGTGTGTGGTAGTGGTAATACAACACATTGCCAGCTCAAACCCTACTCCATCATAATATACAGTCATGCCGTCTTATGGTAAGTGCCAACTGCAGTCACATGCACTGCACATTATTGCATTATTTCTAAAACCTTGGTCATAAGCTGATTGTATTTTGGTATTTTTGACCAAAATCAGCTTTTTGTAATTTATACATATAAGTCTACCCTTGGAATGTGGTTTTATCACAGCCTCATTTTAAACAGTTTGATACTATTTTAATGTTATTTAAATTTACTCTTTTGGGTGCAGTAGGCCTCAGATTCGCATATAAGCTGCAGCTTATACACATTAGAAATCACCTACTGTAAACTCATGTACTTTCATACAGTAAAATATTCATTCATCTAGCAATCATATGTTTTGCATATATATTTAAAGATATATAGGGTTTAAACTACTGAAATAAATAACGAGGTGTGTACTGTATTTGCAGGTTTATCCTCATGCTTGCTGACCGGTACCTCAGGTACCAGCATTACATGTCACGTACAGATGGCTATTTAGAGTTTTACCGTAAAACACGCAACATACGCCGCATGCCACTCATGGTCTTCTCAGCTGGTGAGTCAATTTTGTCACAAAGTAGTCCTTTGTAAATCCTGTGAACTCTTCCATTGGTCAACTAAGTCACATGAAAATGGCAAATAAAAAAGATAAAAGTATTTGCTCCTAAGGACAATGTTTATGATCCCTCAATAGGAAAACATGCTCATGATTGTAAGGTGCACATTTAAAGTAAAAAAAATATTGTAGGAAAAAAAGGGTCAGGTTTTATTACAAATAGCAATAAGAGTCCATTGGTTATATGTTTCTTTATTACCATTTCCTAATCATATCATATTCACCTTCTGGTGCTCATCAAATGTAGCCTCCCCATTGCTGTCTCAGGGAAGGGAAACTGTTATAAATAGTTGAGGCCAATATGTTTGTGCAAAGTCAATAAATAATTAATCTGTATCCACAAAATTCAATACCCTCAAATGTTATTTTGCAGGTACTACCTTCCTGACAGTAGTGATGATGTTACTAACTGACTACTGTACAACAGAGTCATGTCCGGGCTCAATCCTCAGCCGCATTCACTATCTGCAGATTCTGGTATCTGTAGAGATGGCCATCATTATTCCCATACTTATTGTGTATCTAGGTATGTTGATTTTTTTTTTTATATCAAACACATGAATATGGCAATCTCTTTGAAAATAGTGGTTTGTATTCCTCCATTAATCTGAGATCAAATTTTATATGTTGATTAACAAATTATCTTTTTGACAACAACCAAACTAGAAATTAATCTATGTAACTAAATTGATACAACCTTTGTTTTACCAGTTTGGACGGTGCGGTTTAACCGACGCTGTGCGTCTCCTGATGTAAACCAGGACGAATTACTCTCCTCCACCTTCACCCATTCACCCTTACACGCAGATGTTGGATACAGGTCAGTATGATTTGTCACTTTGATACCATAAATATTTCTTTTTGTCTAAATTCAAGTTTTTGATAAGCAGCATACTAATTTGACATAAAGCATATGAAACATGGCCTCTTTTTTTCTAATATATATATATATATATATATATATATATATATATATATATGTATATATATCGCAGAGGATGCTTTAGGCCTATCATTTTCAATTAAAACTCCGAATTATCTGTTCCTTTCTTTTTGATGGAAAGGGAAAGCTCAAAACCTTTTGATGAATTAGTGTTGATCAGAGTGTGCAGACAGTGCTTATATGGGTTCCATTCCAATGTATATACCCAGGGGTGTGAAATCTCAGCTGAAACGCTGAATTCAGTGGTTTTGATGCTTTCCAGGACCATTCCTGAGATCTGTGCAAATCCACTGAGAAAATGAATTAGCATTTATGAGGGGGGGGGAGGTCTTTGAATTTTGCCCAATGTTTTCCCTATAATGTGTAAAAATACAGACAAAAATTCCTGGGGAGATGGTACAATATGATTCAGAGGAAATCGGTTTCAGGATTTTACACCCCTGTTGGATACCACAGTCTGTTTAATAACCTCAGGTGGTACCATTGGTGTGCCTCTGAACTACTCCTCATCATGGATAAAAAGCTTAGAGTATTTGATTTTTTTACATATCTTCTTGCTTGAAATAGATTTATTCAGCATGATTAAAACTCACAAAGTATATTAAGGTGTTGTGTGTACACTCAAACAAAAGGGATAATTTAACTTAATGCAGAAAGTGCCAGAATTTTGATATTTTGATTTTCTTATAATAATAGACCTACCGTAATCTCCCGCGTATAAGGCGCAGCCCGCGTATAAGGCGCACCTAGAGTTTTGGAAAATTCTCAAAAAAATGAAAAATTCATAACTTTGGTTTTACTAAATGAATTTTCAAAATTCAAAAACCTATGGGTAGCTTGGGCCATCTTGGGCCCTCCTGGGCCCCATTTTGTCCTATTTTGACCAAGGGGGCATGTAAGATATCAAAAGAAAGGTCTTGGTGTCCCTCTTGTGGGTCCAATGAGAACTAAAACCCCCCGTATAAGACGCGCCTTATACGCGGGAGATTACGGTATCTTTGATTTGTAAAACTCCTTATTCAAAGCAAAGTGGACCAAGAAAGGGAGAAAACACACCTTGTAACACTGTAGTCATAACCTTTCATTGATAACAATATAAAGGTTTTTCTTCTAAACCTCTTTAGAGATGAAGATTACCTGGATGAGGTGTTAGAGAAGCAGGCAGACCTAATCCGGTACTTGAAGCAACACAACGCCAACCTGGGGCGCAAAATAGTCAAACTAACACAGGAGATGAATGAGTACAAGGCACAATGAGAGATATGGATGAACTTTAGGGAGAACAAGTGAAAGAAATAAAAAAAGAATACATGTCTGATAGCAGGTAAAGAGGTAAAGTTATATAGGTCAGTACCAAAGTATTATTGTCCTTTGGCGACAGAACCTTAGGGGATGCTTCCCCTACAATTTTCCAGTTGAAAGAATATACCTTACAAATATAGTAAAATTTGCCACAATTTACATACCCCCACACTTTCTTCACTACTCAGTTGCCACTGTTTCATTTTGATAAAAAAAATCTTTGATATGGAAAATGAAGTCTTGTCTAGAGACCAATCAATTTTCTTTTCACCCTACAAGAATTATAGTAAAAGTTGTTTTTTTTTCTTCTGTTGGTGTGATTTTGTCCAGATGCTATCTCTATATATTTCTTAGATTAAACTCACATTCCTCCTAATGCACATATGTAAGTTGATTTTATTTCAAAAACATACAAGCCTGACCTATTATACTGCAAATGAATATATCCAATATTATGCATGCTCTCTTCATATAGGAAAATGGCTGACATTGATAACCCCTTAAAGGGTCATTAGTTGTTATTCACACCTCTGTATCAATATTGCACATCTGCATCACTGGCAAGAAGTTTGTTAGTAAATATACACCACAGACCCTACAGTGCCTGGGAACTTATAAACAACAAAGGAATATCATACATTCCTTGAATAGCTGAAGCCAACTTTGTCCTTGTGCCCTATCAACCTAATCTTAAATATAGGTCTCTCGCCATGAATATGACCATAACTGGGGCTAACCAATCATTATTCATGCATAATGGATGTATATCAGGGAAGCCAAAAAATGCATTTTTGTGATAGAGCTTTGTACATATTCCACCATGACTTTGTCAGATTAATCTTGATTCTCCAATAAGAGAGGTGCTGATTTAGAAGTAGGATTTATATGAATGCTTTCCTTCCCTTCCCCCTGCCCTTTTTAGCCTGTGCAGAGCTCATTGTGCATTTCCTTTCTCTCCGAAGACAATGAATTATGATGTGCAATACTCATCTGTAAATAAGCAGCTTTCACAAGTGTGGTTACACATGTATAATAAAATTTGAAAAATGATGGTTTGCATTTTCTTTTCATTATGGATTTCCCTCAAAGTCTCACAGCTCGGAAATTTTGGGTGGTTAATGAAAGCGTTCTTTGCAGTTGGATAGGGGCTATGTAAAAATGATGTCATGGAGGGGGGGGGGGTCTAAGCCTCCTATGTTCTATCTTAAAAGCAGGACGAAGGGGGGGGGGTAAAAAATGGCCCAAAAGAAACATCATTTTGTACACAGGCCTATACGGGGTTGGAGGCTGTGATGATGGGTTTTCCCTAAAGAGCAATGAAAAGGTGAACTAAGGTGATTACCCAAGTCTATATAATATTTCTCTGGTAACAGTCGCTTTGATATTTTGGACATGTACAGGCTCAATTGAATCATGATTCTTACTTTATGATCAATGACATACTGTTTCCTGCATAACATTGAATGCATCTTGACACAACTGCAATGCGGTACATGAAGTAACCCCCTAACTGCCCTGTTTTAGGCTACATGCATGAAAGAAAAGGGATGATGTGCCAGTTGAATTATATGTGCCCCATGCTCATTTTTTTAAACTGAATTCTTTATAGTAGAGATTGTTTTAACCACTTTTCAAAGTCTTCATACAGTTCTCATTACACAAGTGACTTATATGGTGAAGCCCCATCTGGTGTCAAAACTGTAAACAAGTTCAGCAGTACCTGGTTCTTAATTTATTCAACAGATGGCTTGTAATAGGTTGGATCAGGAGAAAACATTTTTGTGAAGAGTTTGACAGAAATCAATTCAATTTGGTTCAAATAGATTACACTCTGTGGTCTATTTGACTTTTAACTAGAGACAGGACACCACCACCATCCAGTGTGAGACAGTGCAGTATTGTATAGTACACCCCCCCCCCGAGGATAAGTTCAACTAAAACTTTATATACTATTCTTTTTATGCAGCCAGCAGTTTATAATATATAAGTTCATAAGTACCTATCCTATAATACATTATGCCTTTGCTAAGACTCAGATAACTCTGTTGTGTGTTTGAGGCAAATCGAGACATTATCTATTTGATATAGGAATCAATCAAAATGTCCTACTAGTAGACATGTACATCTACCTCACCAGGGGGCAGCATGTTCTTATGAGAAGACCACAGGGTAGCATTATCAGTCTCTATGAGCATGTCAGAAAGATATCTATACTAGGGTATTTTGATTTATCCCCTTGGACAGTCCTAAAAATTAAAACACTTTTGCTGCTATTATAGGTCAATTAATGATCATGTTCATCATATAAGTATATATCGGTCTCCAATTTTTTTGGCAGTCGGGGGTGGCGGGACATAGTTTGCTGATTATTAGCCATAAAAACTACAATCTTGAAGCAGGATCTGGGAGATCTTGGTGAGGTTCATCCTTTTACTACATGTACAAAAAAGTGAAGCCTTGTTCCTTGCCAGGGAGCACTGTTCCAGTTGGTAATGGGTAGAATATGAACATAAAAGGATGGATTCTCTGAATGTCATTGAAAGGGTGGACAAGCCTACTGAATTAGTAAGCCAGATTGCTATCAACTCTCAGTCTCTTAATGTTACCCCACAGAGGGTGCATTTTAAACTGCCTACATTAAATGATTTTATGCCTCAGCTGACTGAAGCGAAAATATTCGAAGTGCAAAGTGCATTCTGGCATATTTGTCTACATGAAGAATCCTGTTTACTTACATCTAGAGCTACCCCACACTGAACTCCCCAAGGTCGTCACACTGACGATACCCAAATCTACAACCTTTAATATAGGCCATCAGATTGAGTGCCCAGGGTAGTCAATCTGATGGGTTTAGGTCAACACACTCACCCAAGGTAGTCAAACTGATTACATAATGTTGTGAGAATGACAACCTTGGTGGTGACTATCTTGGGTCCTCAATCTGACTACCCAAAGCTGTAGATTTGGGTATCGTCAACTTGAGCACCTAAAGTCCTCAGCAGTGAATACCTTTAGTTCAAAACTGAAAGCCTGATTATCAAACATGAGTGATACACACCTGCCACCTTGTGAGTTGGTTACATATTGTCAATGTAATATCATAGACTCATACTGAGGAGAGGAGGACTGATTGATTTTACTCCCCGTAAAGTGCTGCCTTCTGTTTGCACCTCTTTTGACACTGTCTGACAAACTTAGGTATTCAACCTGATGAGTTTAAAGATCTGGAGCGTTTTCAGTGTATTTGGGAGGTACAGATGGAAACAACTCCCATTTGGACATAAAATCTCACGTGAAATCTTCCAGATAGGCTTTAGAGAGTCTTAAAGGTGTTCTATATGTGGCTAATGATATTGTCATGGGGACACATTCCAGTCATGCAGCTAAACAAGACCATGACAAGAATTTACAGGAATGGTGTGTGAAAGAGCACATCAAGTCTGCCATTGAGGAAAACAGCATCACATTCATGGGTCATGTCATCAGAGACGAAACAATAAGCCCTGATCCAGCAAAAGTAGCAGCAGTCCGGAATATGCCAACACTGACTGATGCCATTCGTCATATCTGTGGCCTGTTACTTACCAAATCTTGCTGATGATCTGAAGCCATTGTGGAAGGTTACCCATGATGGAGTACCATGGAACTGGACAGAGGAGTCTGATAAAGCTCTTAGGGTGGCCATCTATATTATTGTCTTCCACTACATATCACTATGGTTCATTCAAGGAGCTATGTTCCTTTTTGGGTACAATTTCTTTATTGCAGAAAATAAGAGTATATACACATACCATTTTTAGGAAGATTTTTCTGACATGTTAGTACATAATGAAAACTACAGATTTAGGATGTGGGGACAGGAGATTTTCTCCATAGTTATGGGGGTTAGGGCCATTCATCCCAGAGCCCCCCCCTCAGAAAATTTGCAGTTTTTACCAGACATAAGTTTTAATAGACATAAGTTGCAATCCTTACTAGAGCATAAATGAGAAAGTCTACAGATTTAGGGTATGGGGACAGGAGATTTTCGATATAATTTTGGGGTTGGGGCCATTCACCCCACAGCTCCCCTTCCAGGAAATTTGCAGTTTTTACCAGAGGCTTAATAGATGAGGAAAGATAAGGTGAGGAAAGATGAGGTGAATAAAGATGAGGTGAGGGAAGAAAACATGAAGAAAATATGTGTAGAAAGATAAGGATAGGAAAGATAAGGAAAGGAAAGTTGAGGTAAGGAAGTAAAGAAAGATGAGGTGAAAAAAGATAAGGTGAGAGAAGATGAGATGAACAATACAGCAAGGGAAAATAAGGTGAGGAAAGATAAGGTAAGGAAAGATAAGGTAAGGAAAGATAAGGTAAGGAAAGATAAGATGAACAATACAGCAAAGAAAAATAAGGAGAGGAAAGATAAGGTAAGGAAAGATAAGGTGAGGAAAGATGAGATGAAGAAAGATAAGGTGAAAAAAAGATAAGGTGAGGAAAGATAAGATGAATGGTATTGTGAGGAAAGATAAGGTGAAGAGAGTTAAAGTGAAGAAAGATAAGGAGAGGAAAGATGAGAGTATATATGGTGTGCTTAGAAGAAGCTAAAATAGACATCTTGAAAGGCTAGCAAAAAAACTATAGACAAATGAATTTTCTTAGAAAAATAAAATAAAAATTTCACACTCCCGCCCCATTTTCTAAAACAGAATATCCATAGACCAATTTTTTAATTTTGTGTGGCCTGTGTGTAAGTATGTGATCACATGCATGTTTGTTCTCTCATTCTATGTGGTAGGGTCTACCATTTTGGGTTATGGGGAGGGGTGCAGGGGACCTAATTAGTCAACATCCACCAACTGTAAACGGAAAAATCTTCACATTTGTTTACAAATGACATGTGTGCTCATGTGCTACTTGTTTTTTTATTTTTGGCTCAGGGCCCCTCCCTGAGTCTATACTGCCAGGTAGGCGGTGGCATGCTAAATTTACTTTTTCAATAATTCATTGAAAATAGAAATAATCCATCTTTTTCCATGAAAAAGACATGTGCATCATCAATTTCATAATAAAGATGTATTAAAATCCCCAAAACATCTGTTTTCTCTTTGAAAATGAACAAAAATTTAAAAAAAAGATAACCCTGGCAAAAAGAGACAACCACCCATCCACTTCCCCATAGGGCCAAATCCCTCTCTGCTGGCAGACCAAAATTTCTCTCTTTGTTCTTATATGATGCTTCTGGTTCAGTGACAACCATCTGAAATCAAGACGGTTGTCTGTTACACAACACCAGTAGACTTGTCAGTAAACTTTCTCAAGTCCATATGAGGGGAGAAGGGGGAAAAGGGTCATGGGAAGGCAATTGTCTCTATTTGTAAGTTATTATAGTCTGGTAAGTACAGCATAAAATATGGCCTATAGTTCCAACAAAAAAGGTGGGAAAGGTTTCTCAGTGGATTTCAACTCCTTGATACCTTCCTTCTTCAGGAAAAAAATAGTTTGCCATCCTCCACCCTGGGAATATGCCTGAAATTCAACATGGCCGCCATGGAAATAGCTCAATGTGGAAAATTGTCATAAAACTAGAACTAATCCACTTAGAAACATATGAAGTGGCTTTATTACCATCAGTATTTGAAGTTCTATGTATTGGGATCATTTTCAAATGTCAAGGTCACAGAGAAACCAATATGTCTGCCAATAATTTTGTTAAATTTAAATAATTACCAACAAATTAATGATATAATCTTAGAATTGAAGTAAATGTTTTGAACAATGCTTGAGTCCTTGATGCCTACTTTTTCAAGAAAAAAAAAGTATTTGCCACCCTATCCCAAGGGAAAGTACCCAATATCCAGTATGGCAGCCATAAAGTAGGTCAATAACGGTAAACTTTCATAAAATCAGAATTAATCTAGCTAGAAACAAATGTAATAGCATTATGAATATCTGCATTTGATGATCTATCCCTTGGGATTGTTTTCAAAGGTCAAGGTCAGATTTAAACCAATATGGCCACCATAAAATGCCAATTAGTTCAAATAATTCCTTTAAAATGCATGTTACAATGTTGAACTGAATCTAAAATGACTAAGGTTCCTTAGTGTCTCTCAAGTCTTAAACAAACAAACCTCAACATTTTGATACTTCCACTATACTTTACCACCCTCTGCCATGGGCAAACTTTCAAAATCCACACCTTAAATGCGAGGTATGGAGGAATACCAATTGGAACATGTCACTAGCATTAATGCACCCCCAACTCAGGGAAAACCTATAAGGCGCACCCCTGACTTTATTCACGTAGAAGACATGCCTTATACTCGGGGTATACGGTAGGTTGAGAACAAGAATATTTAGTTAATGTAAGTCAGTAAAAATCATATCTGAATAGTCAAACTCACATTGTCTAAATAGGTATACTCAATTACCTGTGTGCAATGCCCTGGTCAAGTTGGGCAGACTTAAAGGCCCACCTCGCAATGGCCCAGTAGTGTTTTTGGAGGCATATGATTGGCCAAGGATGGGAGGCTGAGGGACCATGCAGGGCCCTGATACATGTGGTGTATGTTATCCCAAAGTGCTGACACCGCCAGGGTTAGAGGTCACAGACCAGAAAAGGGGCAGTTGGGTTTAAATCTAGACACCAAAATAAAAGCTGTCATCTTCTATACAGCCATTATACTAGAATGACAAATTTTTGAATTTACACCATTTGCCTCATGCTAATACATTAATTTAGATGTGTGAAAATGACAAATCAACTGTTAGATCTTAGTTAGAAATTAGCAGATTTCTATAAGGCTGTGACCAGACTCAGACATCCACATGGTGTTGTGTATGTTTGTGATACTCAATCTATACCAGACAACTGGTACTGTCAGTGAATAACCAATCAGGAGGGACTACTGTGTGCCTGCCTGTCACTCACATACATTTGTATATACAAACTGTGTAGAAAGATTTGAATTTACAACTGCCTTTACTTGAATATAAGCTAACAATATGAAAATGAGGTTCATTCATTGTCATGCAATTTTAGAAAAGCAGGGATTAAATATGTCCTTAGCAATCCTTGGATACATTGCTGACCTGTGTACATCAGCTGGCACAGAAGGCATTCAAAAAGGGGTGTGGCATATGGTGGGGCCTTTAAACACTACTTTGAAATTACAGGACTCAGTCTTTACTGGGATATTCCAATGTAGTCTGAGACTTAGGTCTTGGGCAGAAATCCTAGAATATATAATAGTTCCTGCATTACTGTTAGATTTTGTAATTTGTAAAATACTTGCATTATTTGAGAAGTGCAGTAAGCTCAATCATTCTATGTCATTGTATGTATATTACTGGTTTTGAAACTTGAATCACTATGTAGAAAACGTATAGATGCTCCGTATTGCATAGTCCTGTAGATGCTCTGCATTGCATAGTCCTGTATAGTTGGTCCTGGAGAGCAGGTCAAGGTCAGATTTAAACCAATATGGCCACCATAAAATGCCAATTAGTTCAAATAATTCCTTTAAAATGCATGTTACAATGTTGAACTGAATCTAAAATGACTAAGGTTCCTTAGTGTCTCTCAAGTCTTAAACAAACAAACCTCAACATTTTGATACTTCCACTATACTTTACCACCCTCTGCCATGGGCAAACTTTCAAAATCCACACCTTAAATGCGAGGTATGGAGGAATACCAATTGGAACATGTCACTAGCATTAATGCACCCCCAACTCAGGGAAAACCTATAAGGCGCACCCCTGACTTTATTCACGTAGAAGACATGCCTTATACTCGGGGTATACGGTAGGTTGAGAACAAGAATATTTAGTTAATGTAAGTCAGTAAAAATCATATCTGAATAGTCAAACTCACATTGTCTAAATAGGTATACTCAATTACCTGTGTGCAATGCCCTGGTCAAGTTGGGCAGACTTAAAGGCCCACCTCGCAATGGCCCAGTAGTGTTTTTGGAGGCATATGATTGGCCAAGGATGGGAGGCTGAGGGACCATGCAGGGCCCTGATACATGTGGTGTATGTTATCCCAAAGTGCTGACACCTCCAGGGTTAGAGGTCACAGACCAGAAAAGGGGCAGTTGGGTTTAAATCTAGACACCAAAATAAAAGCTGTCATCTTCTATACAGCCATTATACTAGAATGACAAATTTTTGAATTTACACCATTTGCCTCATGCTAATACATTAATTTAGATGTGTGAAAATGACAAATCAACTGTTAGATCTTAGTTAGAAATTAGCAGATTTCTATAAGGCTGTGACCAGACTCAGACATCCACATGGTGTTGTGTATGTTTGTGATACTCAATCTATACCAGACAACTGGTACTGTCAGTGAATAACCAATCAGGAGGGACTACTGTGTGCCTGCCTGTCACTCACATACATTTGTATATACAAACTGTGTAGAAAGATTTGAATTTACAACTGCCTTTACTTGAATATAAGCTAACAATATGAAAATGAGGTTCATTCATTGTCATGCAATTTTAGAAAAGCAGGGATTAAATATGTCCTTAGCAATCCTTGGATACATTGCTGACCTGTGTACATCAGCTGGCACAGAAGGCATTCAAAAAGGGGTGTGGCATATGGTGGGGCCTTTAAACACTACTTTGAAATTACAGGACTCAGTCTTTACTGGGATATTCCAATGTAGTCTGAGACTTAGGTCTTGGGCAGAAATCCTAGAATATATAATAGTTCCTGCATTACTGTTAGATTTTGTAATTTGTAAAATACTTGCATTATTTGAGAAGTGCAGTAAGCTCAATCATTCTATGTCATTGTATGTATATTACTGGTTTTGAAACTTGAATCACTATGTAGAAAACGTATAGATGCTCCGTATTGCATAGTCCTGTAGATGCTCTGCATTGCATAGTCCTGTATAGTTGGTCCTGGAGAGCTGGATAAGGTGTGACTAACACAGATAGTCAACGTTGTGTAAAAGCTGCCAGTAGAATTTCAAGCAATACATTCTAGACTGTATGAATCATAATTATTGTCTCATGCACTACCCAGTAGTACCCAGAAAAGCAATTGAAACTTCTGTGAGGAACACCTAATAACTGCATTTGTACTACCTACATGATATCAATAATGTATCATAAAACAATGTAAAATTTCCACATTAATATACATCAATCAGGGCTTTTGACAGGGCTGCGCAGTGCGTAATACACGCATTTAATGCTTAAATGTCGCATTTAAATGGCTAGAATGGCCATTCATTTACAGAATGGCGCATTGTATTTGCTAAAAAGTGTGCAATTGGCGCATTGCAAAAAATCCTGTCAAAGGCCCTGATCAATTCTTGCCAAAATGGTTTTGCTGGGATCTGTGAAACCTGACCTCTAAATAAAATCAATCAGTGGCATTTTAGAAAACAATGTACAACATATAAAAGTATTTTAGTGGCAAAGTACAATGACACAGGAAGTAGTTCTGTCCTGTGCCACTGGGGGCATGCTGTCACAGGGCATTATTATAGAGTGCTCGTAGGGTAACCTCCCCAGTCGTGCCTGAACTATAATGGAGTAATCGGCTCCAAAGTGGCACAGGTCTGAAAAAGACAAGAGAAACCAATGTTTATTGATGAATGACGGTTACTCATGAAACAATTCTATATTGCTCAACTTAATTTGTTGTATCATCTGCTCCAGTCTTTCCTTCACTACAGCATGCATGTAACTCTGGTACAATTTCTTCATATTGCAGTATCTTTCCCCATCTGTCCTTTATGGTAGACATGTGTAGGGGCCAGCTCTGGCTGTAAGTCCATGGTGATAGGCCATCTGCCCCGTTCCAGTTGCACCAGCCCTCAGGGGCTGGTCAGCGGGTATAAGCTGCCCCCCTTGTGTATTATACCGATCCAGATGTAGGTGGAAGGTAGAGAATGTCAGACGGGGAAGTAGCTCAGCGGTAGAGCTTCCGCCTGCAGGTTGGAGGGTCCCAGGTTCGACTCCCGGTTTCTCCAGGACATTTTCCGCTGACCTCTACACATGTTTGAATAAATTTTTGAATAATTGAGTTTGTGGGGCAGACATTTAGGAACAAAAAGAACTGCTTGATAATCCCTTGACTCTCAGTTTAGTATTGTATTATCATCCCTTTTTTTGTGATTATCTATCAGTATCTTACGGCAGCTATACTGGATTCTTCATGACCTAATGTGATCTTGATTAATGGATAGATCTTCAAAAGGTGAGGCTAATAATGCCAATGCTATTATATATCTGTTTCTAGCTGGATTAGATTTTGTTACAATTTACCATAATGACCTATTTCTATTGCCACCATATTGGATATTGGGAACTTTCTCAAGGCAGACTTTGGCAAAATTAATCTTTCCTGTGGATATCAGAGAGATGAAAAGCATTGAGAAACCTTGTCCAAATTTCAGTTTAAACATAATTTCATTCATCTTTTTGGTAATTATTCAAATTTTTTATTCATCAGCATTTTTTGGCAGCCATATTTGTTTCTATGTGACCTTGACCTTTGAAAATGGTCCAAATGAATAGATCTTAAAATGCTGGTGTTAGTAAAGCTATTGTATATACTTCTAAGTGGATTGGTTCTGGTTTTATGACAAATTTCCACATTGACCTATTTCCATGGTGGCCATGTTGGATTTCGGCCATATTCACTAGGTAGAGGGTAGCAAATTTTTTTTCTAAAAGAGGAGGTATGAAAAGCAGTGAGAAACCTTGCTCAAAATTTTACTTCAGTTTTAACATAATTTCAAATTTTATCGGGTCTAGAAGAACAATAACAAAGAAATTGTCCCTCTCCTAGCAACCTTGCATTTAGGTATTTAAGCTAGGTCCCTTTACATTTCATAGAGAAGGATATAAAAGAACAATCAAGTGAACAGTAAGTATCAAATGACGACCTCCAGTTGTTGGTATGTTCGTTTTAGGCCAATCTAGTGACCTAAAGTAAAAATCATGTGCTTATATAAGTCAGGGGGGAGGGGGGACTATTAGTCAATATTTTGCAAGGGCTGCTTCCTGTGACCCTACAGGGTTGATAAAGGGTTTTATGGTACCTACCCTAAGCCTTCTGTGCTTCAAAGCACAATGCCCTTTTTTTTAGTATAATGATATATCTACAATAAATATATATGAAAGTGAAGTGGACAGTTCTGAAAGTGGCATTGGAACTGTTTTTGCACAAGTAGAAAAACAATGTCTGACAGTAGAATTTTGTCTTGACAAGTTTGATCAATATGGACAGGAGGTTACCATTCAAAACTAGAGGTTAACATTAAAATGCTCAAAACATGGAAAGCCTTTTTCCTTTGTATCTATCACCTCCCTCCTACATATAAAAAATTATTCAACCTTTGAAAAATCAATGATAGAGATTCTGAGCATCTGAAGATATGATGTGAATTTTAATGTTTCTTGAACGAAAAAGACTTGTTCTAGCTGACACTCAGAGCTGCAAACAGCTAGATTCTGCTGTTAAACCAGTGGAAGTTCATGCCATCAAGCATGTAAAAAGTTGAATGTCTTTGAGAAGCGTATCAAAGACATGAGAAGCTACTGAGCAGGATGAGGTATTACAGATTCTAACGAGGACCATCTTGCATGGATGGCCAGATAAATCTTAAGATGTAAGTGACAACAACAAAATGTACTTTAACCAAAGGGAATCTCTGTACATGTATGAAGGACTTGTCTTCAAGTTGAGTCTTGCTTTCAAAATTATATTTTATGTTTTGCAAGAGAGAGCAGGTGAGTACTCAGGTGTCAGGAAAAAATGTGTTGTCCTTCTAAAAGTACATTACACCAACCCCTAAGGAGTCACTGGCAAAGTATCCATCATGAGTCAGTGTAGCTCTCAAGATGCACCAGAATGCACCAAATGCCATCCAAAATCCAAAATGTTCATGGGAGCTGTGCCTCTTACAAAAGTTGCTATGCCACACTTCACTTTGCCTTGCCTTCACAGAAGAAAAACCAAATTAGTAAATACTAATTTAACTTAGACAAAACCACTGGTTAGGAAAAATACCCAACATGTTAGTAATATTTTACTAACATGTTAGTTGTATTCACTAACCTATTCAGGCAAGCTGCCTTGATTTAGCCAAGAGAGAAAAGCAGTCTTTTTGTCTAAGGGGTTAGTAGTTTTATCTAAGGGTTAGTAGATTTCTTCACACCAGGTGGCAGTGTGGTTTGCATGAGGACTTCGTGAACCCCTTCGGGGAGAAACGGTATGATCAGAAGTGTGTCCCTGGTTCCGGTGGTGAATATGCGAAAGTCTTTACAAGCGAAAATGGCGCCGCGTCAGCGCTTCTCCTCGAAAGACGTAACCTGAGGACTTTTGTGGGAAGTGTCTATCATGGAAAGGCCTACAAATGTGAATTTCTAATGGCACTTCTAATGACTATTAACATGATAAAGCCTTCACCGAATACATGAACGATGATCCCAAGGAACGATAATCCCAGAACGATGATCCCACCTTTTGAGGAACCAAGATCCCATCCTAAAGAAATGATGGCCCCCCCCCTTTTCAAATATGCCCATATTGTATTTCTATTCTATCCCTGAACATGTTATTGACAAGGTGGTATTTAGATGAAGAATTTGAGAGTTACAGTAGGCTAGTGTGTGTGTAGGTACAGTACTCACAGGTTGGCTGTTAATCTATGACAATCCTATAAGTAATCCATGTAGACGATGTGTATCTCCATTAATTAAATGAAATAAATGTGTAAAATAAATAAATAAATAAATATATATATATATATATATATATATATATATATATATATATATTGTAACGGTTTGTATCGACTTATATGTTGGGTGGCTCTTTGGCTCGCTTATCACTAGAGATACCAACACAACACGAGTAGTTCGGGTTAGGCAAAGCCCCAGACTCCCTACCGCTCGGATAGGCCTTTATTCAGGATGTCAGAACATACGTCTGGACTGGACCATGTCCAGTCCCCTTCTGCGGATCATCCGGCTTCTTAGTAGAAGCTGGACGCGAGGCATGGTGTTGCCCCCTCTTGTACCAAACGGGTATCGCGAAGCGACACCTGGTTGGCATAGAAGGAACGAGTACCACACGAGCACGTCTCTCGGATAAAGCGCACTAATATATATACAACGATGCCGGCCCCTACACCACCCCCCCCTAGACTTTACCTAGGGTAGGTGTTAAAAATTACCTATTGTTAAAGTTATTTAGCATTTAATGTATGTTATGGGAACACACAAGTGGGTTTATGGGTTAATAATCCACAACCCCGAAGTGGTTTGCCAAGCCGTCGTGGCCATGTTGTCACTCTGTCCGACATAGCTCCACCTTTACACTCATTTTTCGGGTATAATCCAATAATGTCAAGTCCTGTACTTCTAACACCGCCAAATATAGGATCTCTAGTTGGTGTTCGCATACATTTTGTCTCCATTTTCTTCAAAATAAATAAGAATCCATTGATTTTCCATAACGATCCAACGCACACGGCCCGGTACACGGCCATTTCGTCTTGTTGACGAAGAGGGTAGGTGCCCGGATGTACCTGACCTACTTTTGGGTCGGCAAGCCGCAATGGCGGGTGCCGAGACGTATCGCTATGGAAAATCAATGGATTCTTATTTATTTCGAAGAAAATGGAGAAATTAGGCATGGCATGTTCATATAGGATATATAACGATGTTTTCCTGTTAATAACTCCACCAGGTTTCATGGATTCTAGGCTAACGAGGTGTGTAAACATCAGGTATGTCGGACAACTTTTTGAAATCCTTGGTGTAGATTCATATCTACCACCGGTCGCCCTGGTATAGTGGACAGCGAGCTCGCCTCCTGCCCCAGCGGCCGGGGATCGATTCCCCGTTGAACCTAAACGGTTTTAACTGGAAATGTATGGAGGAGTTGACTTTGTATGCTTCTCCAATTTAATAACATGTCCGGATTGAACCTAGCAGCCTCTTGAAGATGAAGAAAAGGTCTCAGAGTGCGTTATGGCTGGATAAGCAACTGGGGTTATGAGCAAAAAAGCACTGTTGAGGCCCAGATAGTTAGATAAATAACAATATATACACAGGTAAATCTAATATAACAATGTTATATAGAATATATGACATTAAAGGGGCATTATAAATAATATGTAAATAGTAATAGGCATCGTTGCATATAATCCGAAGTAACTAAATAATAACATAAATAGGAGATGGTGCCTTATGCACCATCAACCTATGGTGGTATATGTAGGTAACAGTGTTACGAAGTTATTATAGTTATGACCTATTTAAATATGTTAAGTTATATATAGAGGTTACATGTTGTAGTATTATATACAATATGAAGTAATAGTAACCCGAGAGGTGAGGTAACCCGAAATTTTTTTTTATGTTTAGTTTATACAAAAATATAGTTTTATAGGAAAATAAGTTACACATAATAAAATATGAATTTAAGAGGTGTCCTACCGGGGTAGCAGGATCACCCTTACAATACAGTAAAATTCTGTTATAACAAACTTCTTGGGACAGGCAAAAAAGTTCGTTATAAATGAATTTCATTGTATCCAAACAGCATCTTTGGCAGCTTTGAAATCCTACCAAACATCTCCTTTTTTCTTTTTCAATATAGATGCGACTAATGCAGGAATTTAAGCTAGAAATTATCATCATATAGAATAAATCTATTGCAGAAATGTGAGGAGTCTATTCTTACATAATACATGTATGATTTCACCAATTTCTTTGACCCCCCTCAAAAGCCCCTCTCTGATCCCCGCCCTGTACCTGCCCCCTGAGCAGGGAATGCATGAGGGATTAATGGAAACCCTCCCCCCTCCTTTACCTGCTCCGCCCCTAACAGCCCCCCCCCCCACCTCCCTAACCCCTTCTGCCTTCAATAGAGATGGGTGAAGAAGCCCTATCACACCCCGTAATCCCACCACCCGCCCTCCCTCCCTTACCCCTTCTGCCACCCACAGGCACAGTTCAATAGAAACAGGTGATGAAGTCCTATCACGCACCCTGACAAGTCAACCTCCCACCATCTTACCCCTTCTGCCACCCACAGTTCAATAGAAACGGGTGAAGAAGCCCTATCACACCCCATAACACCCCTCAAAAATACCAAACAATGGCTCTTAATTCCTAAAAGCTATTGTAAACCAAGGGAAAAATTCGTTATAAACGATTTCAGATCACATGAAGTTCGTTATAAGGGGATTATTTTACTATAGAAATGTATGGTGCTGATTTGGGACAGTGTGATATTTTTGTTATAAACGAAAATTCGTTGTAACAGGATTCGTTGTAAAGAAATTTTACTGTAATACTAAACTTCAGGCGAACCTGTAATCTGCAGCTCCATATGGCGACAAACGAGTGGTTGCAAGCCACGTTGCTGTATGTTGTGCCCTGGTGAGGATGGGAAGATGGAGCCCCGGGTTCGTGTGGTAATCCCTAGATGTTTCGGGTGGCGTCCATCTTAGCTGCAGGTTGTCATTCCAGTCCGTCGGATCCAAATAGTCCTTTAAGAAGGCATAAAGTATGCCTGTACTCTCGGGTACTGGTGAGTTCGAGCTGGCAGATGGACACTTACAAGTCCTCGGACTCGTCTTCAGTGTCCATCTTCTCAGCTGGCTCCGGGTTAGATATGGGAGCCGAGCTGCTGCTGCTTGTGGCAAGTAGCTTAAGGGCTTCGGTGCTCGGGTCACTGAGTAGACTCAGAGCACCCATGCCCTTGGAGGGACTGTCCACCGCTGCATCGGCTTCGGCACCCGAAGGGAGGACTAGAGACGACGCGGAGCCGTCCCAGTCATCCAGGTGCTTGCCGAAGCAGAGGAAGAACTTCAAGTCTGTCTCCTTGTACCTATGGATGTACTTCAAGTTCTCAGTAGCGTGGAACTCTTTAAGCTTCTCGACTTCCCTCTATTTCTCCCGGCAGGATTTATAGGCCTCCTCGACCCGTTTAATCTCCTGCTCCTTAATCTTATCCTCCTCCCTCTTCTGGATTTCGTATACCAGATTGAAGGTGGCTTCAGTCATCATCCGCCAGTAGTCAATCGACTTCTGGTGATGGAGAGACTGCCACTCAGCCATCAGGTCATTCTGGATCTCGATGGTACGCACGTCTCTATGATCGACGAACGTATCCGGATCCTGAAGACCTGACAGAGTACTGGCTATCAGTCCCATGACGGGGACCCGAGGGCCCGCGGATGGGGTGGTAGCTGTTGCTGGTGCAGAGGCTGCGCAGTCACAGGCGAAGCACCTGCAGAAGGGACCTCGGTACCCTCAATTGTGGTGCCTCCCCGGCCTCGGCCGTAGCCCGGGGGCGCTCGGATGGATTCAACTCCACCGCGGGCTCTACCCCGAGTCTTAGCTCGGCCCAAGGAGGTCAGGACCTGTGATTTGGGTCCCGTGGGTCCCATGGCAGGGAACTTCGCCGCGTACTTGCTATAAGTCAGGCGCTGCTTACTGGAGGAACCCTCTCCAGCCCACCATGCACTATGGCCGGATGGGGCATCGAAGAAGGTGCTCCAGTCATCCTGACTACCAGTGGCTTCACTCGGAGGGTGCTGTGCAGGTGGTGGGGGTGTTACCTGGCTAACCACCCGATGGGTCTGGTTGCCAGGCATATCCAGAGCCGAGACCTGTTGTCCCGACTGGCGACGATCAGCTGGATTAGCTGGTCTGGGCTGATCCCTGTTGCCCGTCGGGTTTATGGATCGGTCCGCGCGGGTTCGTTTGGAGGTACTTGAGGCCGGAGCCGAACCTCCATTGGTTCCCTTTGAACGAGACTGCTTTCCTTTCTCTCGTTTGTCGTCGCCCCGCCACTTCTTAACCTTCAGGTGCACCTCGGTGGGCATCCTAAATTTTGTACTGGAGGGGTTCACAGCAAAATAGGTGACAAGGTTGCCACTCCTCCAGGTGCAGAACTCGGGTTCAAACGCCTGCTCTTTAACTTCCTTTACACTCAACGTAGCCCACTGCGCCAGGAGCTCGTTGAAGCACTTGACAGCACGCTTCCATGTCTCTTCCCCATTGAGTCATAACCCATTGAACTTTGGTCCTGGACTCATAATGGTAAAGAGTACCCAATTTGGACTTGAGCTGGTCAATCCAAATCAGGTAAAATTTACCAACTGGCGTGTCGTGAGGACCAGACTTCATCTACTCCTCATCGTCACTGTCACCATCCTTATTGATGGCGCCCGGGCACATGTAGTGGATTGTGTCGTATGCACAATCCGAAAAACAGCGGGGGACATGGTCTTTAAATCCCTCGGCTGCATTCTTCCACATCCATTTCTGATTTTCGTCCTTGCGGACGTCCGTGGTCATTTCTTCCCACGTCATGGACTCCAAATCAGATTTGGCTGACACAGGCAGCTCCGGGTCGCTTTCGCTTCCCGAGTCGCTGCTCGTGTAGATGCCCGCTCCTCCAGGTTGGGCTCGGCTGGTGGTAGTAGTACCTGTTGAAGCCACAATCGAGGTGGTGGCGGCTGTCCCGCTGGTGGTAACAGTGGGCGCTGCAGTAACCAGGGTGGCTACTGTGGCTGTAGTGGGTTTGGAGGCTGCGGCCTTTGGGTCGCCCTTATCCCTCTTCTTGGTAGTAGAGGGCTCGGGCTCCGCCGGAGACGCTTTTGCTCCACTCTTCTTCTTCCTTCCCTTGGATGGCTGTGGCGGGGCCTCGGGGCTGGAATCCGATTTACAGGACTCCTTGTCCTTAGCCCGCGTGCTCCTCCTACTACTGACTGGTGAGTCAGTGCTGGAGGCGGCACTCGCCTGGAGTTGAGCCTGCTGCTTGCGGTGCGCCCGGCGGGCAGCGGCTAGCTCCTTCTGCTGCTCGTCAAGCTCACGATGCTTGGCTTCAACAGCAGCTTGCTGGCGAGAGATATCCTCGTCCGAGATGCCACCAGCCGCCTCAGGTATACTGGCACCTGGCTCCTTCTCGGACTTAGACCTCTCGATCGCTATCCGAAGGTCCTCCTCCTTGAGATCAGACTCGGTCAGTGGCCCCTTCGGCGTAGGCTTACGGCTCAATTTCTTGGTCCGTCCTGATTCCACCGACGACTGTATGATGATGGAGTCTGTATCCATTTCAGACTCGGATTCTCTGAGCTGGCTTGCCTTCCGGGTAATCCCTTTGGACAGAAGCACAGCTCGAGCCAAGTTCTCGTCTAACGCCATAGCTCCCACCAACTGTCTATAGTTGGGGAGCCATGACACCGGCATGTTCTCAGCTAACTCGTCCGTACACGAGTCTATCACCAGAGTCTTGAAATCATCTGGGATATTCTCGGGTTGGCCGGGCACTTCCGATAAGGGACCGCATCCAAACATGGAAGGAGGCATGGGGATGTATGTCCCCCAGCTCGTGTACACCACACCCTCGTCCTCATCCACATGGGCGAGACGCTGGGTCCTGAATCCCAGAGGATACAGCGGAATGTCCATGACATGTATTCCCGACGGACAAGACGGGTTCGCTGGACCCGGTGCTAAGGGTACTGGACCTGGATTCGGTGGAGGAGGCATCCGCTCCCAGTCTGCGACCACAGTCAACATGTCAGAGAGAGTCTGGGCGGCTTCTTCCACTTCTGGTTCTCGTCTGAGACCAGTATTAGAGGACTCCATGGTCTCCTCTACCCGAGACGAGACCGTCGGGTCCTCGCCTTCGTCTAACTCAACTTTGGCAGTTTGACACGCAGCGTCAATCATCCCCTGTGCCATCACAGTGGGGCGATCTTCCAATATAAAATTGGCCGTAGTTGTGTTGGACTCCTCCCGAAGGATTCGTCCAACAAAAATAAATTAAAAAGACACAGCCATAAGCTGCCGCAGGGGGTGTAAAATAACTGGAGCAAAACCAGTGACGTCTTACCGCCACGATTCTGCCCTAGTTATGAACAACATGGCGCCTGACCTCTCGTCTCGCGAGATCCCGCTATGGGCTATCCGGTGACCTAGTTCCGCACGTTCTCGCCACCCCGGTGGCCTCACCTAGCGGACTAGAATCGAACTAAAATTCGGCTCGGTATACGAGACACAGGTTGCTACCCGGGTGCTATCATCTGGAGCTTGGTGGTATATACATCGCTATAAAGCGAATGTACTGGTTTATCCGTCCACTGCTCACGGGATACGGCTACCCGAGGAACACGCGTTCGACACCCCCAGCCGTGATACGTATGTTATTCGCCTACAACACGCAGTAGCTCATTGTGTACTGAGTTAGGTAACGGCGGACCTCAGCCGAGGACTGCGTCTAACGCCTTGGGTTAGCATTTTATTCTTCCCGGCTCTACATACGGCCTTCTCCGGGTCGTGCCTAGCCACGGCGAGACCCTTCCCATATGTAATGCCTTCACTCAGCGAGACATTTTTCTATTTCTTACGATTAGACCATTTCCTGGCCGTCGTCTTCTTTTTAGAAGCTACCTTCGCCTCCGGGTGCTTCCTAGGCCGACCTCTAGGGCGTTTCTCGGGTACAGCTACGCTAGGCTTACTTAACGTTGGCCTAGGGGGTTGGTATCTGAACTCCCTCTCCGCCGCTTCGCGTCCTTTCCAGGGCCGAAGCTTTCCTACGTTCGTCTTCCACCTTCTACCAGTATGGCAGTCTTCCACCATCACCGTAGAGTCAGAGATGATGCGCACAATCTTGAATGGACCCTCCCAAGGCGTTACGACCTTGTCCCTTACATTAAAGCGTATTCTTTTTACATTGGTGTCATACCCCACCTTCTGCCATTTAGCACTTTTCAGCAGTTCTTTACGAACGGCCTCGTATGCATGCTTGAATCTGTCCCTAACGACTCCACAAACAACACAGTGCAGGGCGCCTCCGGGTCTATCCCAACCACTCCATACACTAAGTCGGCGGGCATAATTATGTCCTCGCCGAATACCAAGAGGTTTGGAGTGCAATTAGTAGATGAATGGACAGTGTTGTTGTAGGCGTGTACTACAAACTCGCACTGTTTATCCCAATCGTCCTGGTGGGTATTAACCAGGGGTTTTAGTACTTGTATCAAAGTCCTATTGAACCTTTTCACCTGACCATCCGATTGTGGTTGGTATGGGTTGGTTTGGGTCTTACATATTGCTAAGTAATGGCACATTTCCTGCCATAACTCTGACTCACACTCTCTTCCTTGGTCACTGTGCATCATGAGGGGCACACCCAAATGTAGCACCCAGCCTTTTACAAATGCTCCGGCACATGTAGCGGCTTTGTGGTTTGGAAGAGGAAACACCCGAGTATACTTTGTATAGTAGTCTGTGACGACCATCATACAGGTGTTCTCTCTAGGCGTCATTTTAAATCCACTGATGATGTCGATTGCTACTCGAGCAAATCGGACACCAAACAATTCCTGGGAGAAGGGTAACTTGCCTAGGCCTGGTCCTGGCTTGTTTTTACAACAATCCGGGCAAGTTGCGATCCACTGAAGTAGGTCACTTCTCATACCGGGCCAGTAGTATCGTCTTTGCAGACGCTCTATGGATCTTTTCTTTCCAAAATGGCCACTCGTTTGGTGGCCATGACAATAATACATGATATCCCTTCTCATAATCCCTTCGGCGTCCTAAAAATTAAGAAGCCACCTTAGAGACGAATGGTCAGTCCGTAAAGTGAAGTCAGTTCCCCACAGGACGTGCTTAAACTTCTTCGTATACACCACTACTGCAAGAAGTTCTCTTTTAGTGGTATAATAGTTACGCTGGGTCTTGCTTAACGTGTTGCTAGCAAATGCTAATGGGACCTCGACTCCATTCTGGACCTGAGAGAGGGCTACCCCTATAGCATCATTGCTCGCATTGGTGTCTAGTATGAAATGCCCTTCGGGAGTAGGATATTTCAATACCGGTGTATTCCTAAACAAATCTTTTATTTTGCTAAAAGATTCTTCCTGCTCACTGGTCCATGGGAATGGCTCCCGAGCCCTACCCGGGGTCTAGTGAGCTAAGCATTGCATGGGAAAGCTTACACGGGAGTAATTCTGTATAAAATCACGGTAATAGGAACAAAATCCTAGAAATGATCTAACCTCCTTAGCACTCGTGGGCCTTTCCAAATTTTCAACCGCTTCCAACTTTTCCGGATCTGCTCTCACCCCACTAGGGGTTATGATCCTTCCCAAGTATGTAATTGTTTTCTTGAACAGGTTACATTTCTTAGGTTTGAGTTTTAGACCGTTGGATAGAATTCGATCCAGTACCAGCTGCAGGTTCGCGTGGCATTCCTTAAACAACTTGCCGAATACGACAACGTCATGCAGGTAAACCAAACACTTCTTCCACAGCAGGTCACTAAGTAGGGATTCCATCATGGCCTCGAATGTAGCTGGGGCGTTACACAATCCGAAGGGCAAGACATTATACTTGAATAGTCCCATATGGCTAGAGAAAGCAGTTTTCTCTATGTCATCGGGATGTATCGGTATCTGCCAATACCCGGATTGTAAGTCCAGGGTGCAGAACCATTGGTTCCCACCTAAGCTATCTAACGTCTCGTCTATCCTTGGAAGGGGATACGAGTTCTTCTTTGTCATACCGTTTAATTTCCGGTAATCGACACAGAAACGGATTGTACCGTCTTTCTTGGTAGTCATACAAAAAGGACTGGACCAAGGGCTCGAGCTAGGCACGATGACCCCCAGTTCCAGTTGCTTTTGTATTTCTTGTTGGCATATTAACTTCTTCTTAAGAGGAAGTCTACGATACGGAATCTTGAAAGGTCTCTCGTCGCCCACATCTATGGTGTGCAACACCTTATCGGTTTTACCTACGGGTCCTCCTTCCCTACCGAAAGCACTCTCATACCTTCGCAGGAGGTCCCCTAGGTGTCGTTTGTCCTCCGTATTCTGTAAATCTGATTTATCAGTCAGTTTCTGGAATTCTTCATCCAATGGATGCTTACTAACAGGGTTCAATGGTTTATTAAGCTTGGCCTCGGCGACGTGTTCTACCGAACTCATCTCCCCAACACTGTCTCCACGTTTTAAGTAAATCACTGAGCTGGTTCGGTTAGTCATGGGTAATACAGAGCATGCTGCATTTGCCACCAATGTATCCACTGAATCTAACCCGATACTCGATAAATATACCATATCGGGTTCAAAGACTCCCATCTTGGCTTTCTGGGCCATTGATCCGCCACAAAGGACATCACAAGTGGTACCCGGAGGGATTTTCACTGTATGCATAACCGAAGCTATTGAAGACACCTGTCTTAACACACACTGTACATGCAAGCCATACGGGTTCCGGATACTCATCATACCATCCTGTGGGTCCAACACGGCCCGTATAAGCTTGCAAAGTCCAATCCGAGGATTCCGTCATCGCTAACCTCTGCAATAGTTGGCGAAAGAACGAATTCTTTGCCTCCTATTCGGATAGGCGTCAACGTCCTACCAAAAGTCCTCATACTGCTTCCGTCAGCCGTGCAAGCATTTACCCCTGTTTTGAGGTTCTCATGACTGCTGGCCACCGAATCGAAGAATGTTTTGGACACACAGGAATGGCTAGCTCCAGTATCCACTAAGAATTCTCCCACTCGACCTTCCACAGATATGGGTACATACTACCGTCTCCCTCCCAGCGGGGATGGGTTACTAGTAAACTGTTGAAAGTCTCCCGAATCACCAAGATTCAATCAGAGTCCTCTCAAAAATTCCAGACACAGATGACTTGGGGGAAGGCGTGTCCCACACACTCGAATCAACTCTTTGATCCATCCTTCCTCTCCCCAAGTGCGGCCACTCGCCTCCGAATTCTCGCCACTGTACAAATTAGCACTAGGGTCCCTGGCCCCGGTCAGGGTGATGGGGTGCGCACCCACAGTCACCCGACCTCCAGGTAAATTTGATTCAAAATCTTCCACCGGATTACCCCCGGTAGACTTTTGGCATTCGTTTCCTGCTGGAGTTATACCCAATGCCGTGGATACAACCCCCACTAATTTCCCCCTACATCGGGAGCTTCCGTGTCATTCTGGCTTTCCTAGCTTTCAGCTTCGGCTTCATAATAACCCGCCATTACCGGCTTTGCAGCGGTACATTCAGAGGAATAGTGCCCCATTCTTTGGCACCTAAAACACTTAACCGTTTGGCGATCCACTCGGGGTCTCGACCGATTGGTTTGTAGTGCATTTGTTATTTTCTTACACATTTCTTCCATCATTTTGGTCATATCCGGAGATTGACCCCTTGCTTTGTTCTTCTCTTAGCTGCACGTGTTCGGGATGTCTCCGGCCAGCATCGTACGTTTCTTCACGGCCATATCTATTCCATTGAATATGCCGTGTAAGGTAGTGCCCTCTTTCCAGGCGTCTCTTGCAGCAATTTGCTCGTCTCGGTCTCTTAGACCCTTGATGAATTGAGTTATCAAGTCGTCCATATACCAGTCCTGGTTCTCTGTCCTGGGTCTGGCCTTACTTAACAGGGCATGAAGTTCCATACCGTATGCCCTGAAAGCTTCTGTAGGTTTCTGGGTATGTTTCTTAAAACGAACCAAAGGATCCTCTTTGACCATATTACATAACAGTCCACTAGCAGACTCAACGAGCTGCTCAAAACTTCCGGCGAGACCATACCAGGTGCGCCATTGCTCGACGGCCATGCGTCCCGGGCCACCTTTCAAACATCTAACTAGATGTGGCTTGGCCTCGTATGGGGTCCATCCATTACAATTCATCACGTCGATGAAATCTTCAAATCATTCTTTCCATGGTCGAGTACCGTCGTATTCCTTGGGAGTGACGGCAACCCTTTGGGCTGAATTGTGGGCATACATCAATCTACTGCATTGTTGTTTGCTCCATTCAATCGCCTTGGTTTCATTTAAGGTTAGATTGCCTCCCGAACCGCCGAAACTGCTGTTGTTCGGCGGTGGTGGTGATGGTTGGGTATATACGTCCATTGCAAACCATTGGTATTCGTATAACCTCCACTCCCTATATTGGGGTTGGTACCCGAAGCACCATCACCCCCATGCCCGTTCGTATTGGCTGATCTGCCTTGACCACCGTCGTTAGGTGCTTGGCCAGCCTGTCCTTGCTGGCTGCTACCACTTTGGGGATTCTGTTGGTTGCCAGGATTACCTGCATCCAACCCAACATTATCTGTCTGATCCACGTGTATGTGGAATCTGCTTGTTTCGGCACTAGTGTCGGAACAGTCTCTTGGTACAAAGTCCGGGTCCAAATTGTGGACTATCGGAACTTCACTGATGCGAACTCTACTGGTCCGGCCATTCTGATCTTGGGTTCTAACATAGACACCCCCTTGATCGAGAGGCGTTGTTATTTACAAACGGGTTGTACGCCCCCGTCGGATGCTTAGGAGTCGAACAGGAGACTGGGTCTCCTTGTTTGACAAAAGTAGAGTCTGGATTTTGGTCCTTACTCCTTGGCGGTGTGTTCGCATGCTCCTGTTCCTGCAAGTAACTTTCCATAGCGGACTTATTTATTGTTAAGGTTGCCACATCCGTGGTCAAGTTCCTCTGTTCTTCTCTTAGCTGCACATTCTCTGACAAGATCTCAGATCAGATCTTCTCATTGTCCGCTACAGCTTGATTTCATTCTTCTTGGGCAGCTAGTGCCTCCTTCTTCAAAGTATCTTAGACGATACTTTTCACCTTTTTCTTTCTGAGACCTTTGGTACTCGGTGGTCTCTTTACGGATCTCGTCTTGCTCCGAGACCAACTTAGCTTCTGTCTCCGCCTTACGGAGTTGAAGTCCTTTTAACTTCTACTCCACAGCATGCAATTCGGATTGCAATTTACTCACATCCCGAGCCTTAGCGACTTCCTCGGCTCTAGCCTTGTCAATCGATCTTCTTCTATTGGCTTCCTCCCTTTCTATGTCGACCAATTTACTCTCTCTTTCCTTCTCATCCTTCTCTTTCAGCTCCAACCGATAGACTAGAGAAGACAAAAGATACTTGAGGTCTGATTCTTTTAGAATCGCCTCCTGTTCGACAGAACGAAGCTTTCCGATTCGTTCTTTTGTCTCGTCTTCTATTTTCTTCTGAGCAGCTATGAATTGTTCATGCTGTCTCTTAGCTTGTTGCTCTACCTGTTCTTTGGCTTTTAAATAGGCCGCGGTTGTCTTATACCCGGGGCCCATCCGACGTCCATACCTTGACTAACGGCTGCCTCCAGGATTAAAGATGGAGTCAGATAAGCCTTCGTCTAAGGATAGCCCCAGAGAATACATTTCCGCGCTTCTCGGCAAAGTCTCTCAGGTTCTATCTCTCTTAGTACCAGTAGATCCTTTGGATCTTCTCTATCCCTATCATCGTCGCTCTCATGATCCGACGATGTCATCAATGGGGCCACGCGAGTTGCCCCATCCACTTCAACCCTCGTAGGGATCTCTGTCCGTTGGATTGGACTTTGAGCCTTAGGGGTTTCCAAAATACCAGCAGCGCTAGCTGGGATCCTAGGTCTGAGCTGGCGCCTACTAGTTAGGACTTGAGACCAATCGCTCAAGTCTAAACTGGCAGGTTTAACCAACCCGCTTAATACCCCTGTATCCGAAGCAACCTGTCTAGGTGTGCTTGGATACAGTTTAACAATCCCATCTCCAATTCTGGTGGGATCGTCTGTTAGACCCGGTGTCAAGAAAACTGTCTGGACACCTTCCGGGTTATACACATGCTGTTGACCCGGTTTCCAGTCTAACAGCAGGTGCTGGGATGTGTAGTCATCCTCTTCGAATCCCTCTAGCCCAGGGCTGGAAGGATTCGCATTAGGTTGCCTGTGGCTTTCGGCCAACTGGTCACGGCACCAGTGTAACGGTTCGTATCGACTTATATGTTGGGTGGCTCTTTGGCTCGCTTATCACTAGAGATACCAACACAACACAAGTAGTTTGGGTTGGGCAAAGCCCCAGACTCCCTACCGCTCGGGTAGGCCTTTATTCAGGATGTCAGAACATACGTCTGGACTGGACCATGTCCAGTCCCCTTCTGCGGATCATCCGGCTTCTTAGTAGAAGCTGGATGTGAGGCATGGTGCTGCCCCCTCTTGTACCAAATGGGTATCGCGAAGCGACACCTGGTTGGCATAGAAGGAACAAGTACCACACGAGCACGTCTCTCGGATGAAGCGCACTAACATATATACCGTAATCTCCCGCGTAGAAGGCGCAGCTCGCGTAGAAGGCGCCCCCCCAACTCAGAGAAGGCCTTTTCACGTAGAAGGCGCACGTACCTCTTCTGGATCGATTTCCGGAAAAACCCGCGTATAAGGCGCCCCCCCAACTCACAGGGGGGCTGTTTCGCGTAGAAGGCGCCCCCCCTCCCCACCCCCCTATATGAGTTCAAGAGCAAATCTACAGCGACCGGGCTGCCGCTATGAGTTCAAGCTGTAATCCGCACACGGTCGGCGTCAAACCCGCCGAGCGCGTCGACAGCTCCTGGCCTGCCGCACTGCTGGCTATATGAGTTCAAGCTGTCATCGGGACACGGTGTGACGGTCGGCGTCAAACCCACCGAGCGCCCGTCGACACCTCCCGGTCTGCCGCGCTGCTGGCTATATGAGTTCAAGCTGTCATCGGCACACGGTCGGCGTCAAACCCGCCGAGCAAATCTACACCGACCGGGCTGCCTAATTGCTGGCTATATGAGTTCAAGCTGTCATCGGCGCATGGTGGGCCCTATCCCCGGCGAGCGCGTCGACACCTCCCGGTCTGCCGCGGTGCTGGCGCTATGAGTTCAAGCTGTCAGCGGCGCATTTTCCCAAATGAGATGTTGGAAAAACCCGCGTATAAGGCGCACCCCAAACTCAAGGCAATTTACCTCCCGCGTATAAGACCCAGCAGCATTTTGTTTGGCGTAGAAGACGCGCCTTCTACGCGGGAGATTACGGTACAACGATGCCGGCCCCTACAATATAATAGATAAAATATTTATGAAAAAATCACTCCAATAATAGATTACTCCTATAGGTGTAGGCCTATACAAAAAATATACTCCTGGGAAATTTTCCCAGTATCAACTTCACTGTTATCTCCAACAAAATCACCAACAAATCATGAAATACTAAAGTGCATAGGGGTCAATAAACATTAGGGATGAGAGATATTCTAAAGTGGGATCATCGTTCCTGGGGAGCAGAAAATGGGATCATCGTTCCCATGGGATCATCGTTCCTTGGGGTCATCGTTCCAGTAACCCCTTTACCATTCAACCTGGCATAGGACTTAACAGAATACAGCCTATAGGTTTATTATGTTATTGATGGAGCAAGGAAGAAGAATGCAAACACCTCTTCTCTGGACATTCAATTTTCTCATAATATCCACATCTATGGCCCTATGAGTCAAACCCAGAACAACTAAGTTCAGGGGTTGCAAATGAAAATGATATGAGGCATTAAACTTGCTTCTCAAATAGAGAGGCTCTGTTCTGGGTGTCTTAATCCACCTGTCATTTGAATCAAAATAAAAGAATGGATATTATGGGTATTGAAATAGTCCATGTAGTTAGTGAAAAAGTCTAAGGAAGAATGCCCAACTTGCCTGAGTTCTCCTAAGGGTTAAGCGTAAACTCCCAAGAAAACTTTGGTGGTTTGGCAACGTGTAAATTCCAACTTGCCTTAGCAATTCCAACAAATGTTAGGCAAACAGCCTAAGATATTTAGATTATTTTTTGTGTGTTGACAATCCCATCAACCCATTTAGATAGGCCTAGATACCAATGCCTAAATGTGTTTCACACATTTGCTCTAACCCTAGGAATTTGTAATAGATGGTTTAGGGTAGGCTCTATTTTGGGTTCTAAAAATGCACCAGCATGCACCAAATGCTCTAAAATTAAATTTTTTCTGGATGGCGGGTAGGGGGATATCCCCACACCTCCCTTAGCGCCCCTTCAAAGTCAGGGGTGCAGCTTAGGGAGTGGTCATTATTTATCAACAGGGTGGGTGCTGGGTTTTTATGCCCCCCCTTGACGGCAGTCAAAATTTTTTGCGCCACCCGAGCCGGAGGCGCGGAGATTTTCGCGCCCCTCTTTGATCTATAGTAGCACGCAGGCTTTTTTGCTGAAAAGAGGGTGAATTCTTTTGGCCCCCCCCTCGAGAGGGGTCAACATTTTTTTTAAGCCCCCCCCTCGGGAGGGGTCTGAAAATTTTACACCCCCCCTCAAACCCGACACCCCCCCTGTTGATGAATAATGACCAATCCCTTAGTTTGTTTTTTTCTGAAAACTCTGAATTCACCCTGGCCCTTGGCAACAGGCTCTCTAGCGTCAGCTCCAGGACATGCCCAGCCCTGATTTTGAGGTAACATGACCTCAAGATTTATGAAAAAAATCGATCATGCCTCTTTAACTTTATCACAGATAGTCATGAAATAGTGGGTAGAAATGTCTGAAGTATATGTTCCATATGTACAATATTTGAATTTTAATCTGAAAATATTAAGCATTCAATGACAAAAATTGTTCAATTTTAGGTACTACGGGGCAATTTTGGCCAGTAGCCCCATACAAATGTTGGTGACATGATTTTCTTTAGAAATTTAGTTGAAAATTCATTTTACCTTGAAAATAACTTAATCAGTTTCTACAGCTAATTTTTACATGAGAAATGAGATATTTGGTGGTTTGTGAATGAAAAAGTAAAATAAGAGGTGACCATAAGGTCATGGCATTAAATATGGTGCAATTTGGTTGTAAAAATTGCCAAATATGCCTCATTGTGAATTCTGTGAATATCTCACCTCAAACTATGTACAAAAAGCAATAAAGCATGTAGGCCGGGGGCTGATAGGTCTCACCCCCCCCCCCCACATCCCAACGCCGCAGGTATTTTTTCGATCCTTAGGGTCCCCTGAACAAGATTCAAGATGTTAACATTGATTATCTTGGGATGCACTACCGGTTTTTGCTCATTATCCATGTGCGGGTTCAGACCACTTTGGGGTCAATTTTGCTACCATGTTATTCAAGGGGTATGCGCAGTCCCTAAGCTCTCAAACTATCCCACCTTGTGTGGATCCTGAATCTATTGGTCTTGTTAGAAAGAAGACATAATAAGCTTTTCATTAAGCCCTAATACATGTTTTTAAGTTCAGAATTGAGTGTACCAGATGGTCAGGAAGACAGAAGATTGAAATCCCAAAGTTCCTTTTTTTTAAACTGAAAAGTTTAAATGCACTCCAGATACATGTATAAAACTTGCTCTTATCCCCATCTAACCACAATATCTAATATGATTTATGTAGGCCGAACCTTTCTGAGTAATATGAGACATTTTCCAGCATTCCTTATTGACTATGACCTATGTTATTGCCTTGAAAGCGACGACACTATCTTGAGCCAATATGATGCTGTTCCATTTCAATAATCTCCCTCTCTATCTAAATGGATGTTTTTCCATGCTAAATCTTTATTAATTCTCCTGACTCTTATGTAAAAAAAGGGTGCTGATTAAGAATATACATGTTTCTACTTCAAAGAATTTAATGACGAGGCTGTATATGGCTGAAATTCAAAATGGCCGACAATAGATTCAAATGTCACTTTGAATTGCATATGTGCAGTCTAGAAAGTATCTGGTGGATCCTACCACTTTTAAATCAGCTTAGTAGAATACAGTGGTGCTTTTGTTTTGTTGCTAGGTGGTGTGGTTGCCTAGCAACAGTAGCTATGCATAGCAACCAAGCCTGGAAATATGCTCAAATGTGCATATCTGCATGGTTTCCTTTCAGAAACATACTCCCCTGATGTAAACTTGCATATAACTCTTCTGTGACTTCCATCATAGACTAGGAATATAGGGGATAAAAAGTTGCTAGGTTGTGTGGTGGCCTAGCAATAGCAGTTTTGCATAGCAACAAAGATTCATACATGTAAGCATATAATATGTCTTGTGCATAGTCTCCCCTCAAGGACATAGTTCACTGATTTCAAATATAGCTCCCATGTGCACATCACACAGTATGAACATAGGTAGTAATTGGTTGCTATGACATGTGGTTGCCTAGCAACTGCAGCTTTACATAGAACACCATGTCCAAATCTCTGGAGATAGCACATGGTCTCACCTCAGGGATGAATTGCAACATACAATTAAACTTTTCAGTTAAAAAAGAAACTTTGTGATTTCAATCTTCCGTCTTCCAAAACTTCTGGTACACTCAAATCTGAACTTAAAAACATGTATTAAGACTTAATGAAAAGCTTATGTCTTCTTTCCGACAAGACCAATAACTTCAGGATCCACACAAGGTAAGAGAGCCTTGGGAATGAGCATACCCCTTGAATAACATGGTAGCAAAATTGACCCCAAAGTGGTCTGAACCTGCACATAGATAATGAGCAAAAACCGGTAGTGCATCCCAAGATAATCAATGTTAACATCTTGAATCTTGTTCAGGGGACCCTAAGGATTGAAAAAATACCTGCCACATTGGGATGTAGGGGGGGGGGAGATCAACCAGTAATAGGTATGAGCAGCCCCTGGTGTGAGGGACAAGGACCTATTGATGGAACTACAGTTAAAAGCTGACTTTATATTATTGTATGCTGTTTAAAAGGCGAGGAAAAGAGAGTCACCAAGGTCATCAAGATGATGCAGTTAATAAACATTGGAAATCAGGTGGTGCCAGTTCAGGTTTTGAAAATAAAGAGAGCCATAGTGACAACAGGGGTGGGGTCGGTGAAATTCTATGTAGGGGAAACTGGTGGAATACGGGACACTTAACACTTAGATCTGGCATGAGAGGCATAAAGAGGAATTTTAGAAAACTGATACTTTCCAGAAACATTCAACTATTGTAATGGTTCGAGTTCTTTTGTAACTTCGGTTGAGTTCGAGATATGTTAATATCAAGCAAAACCAGACAAGTTAGCTTGGGTTAGTGCAACCGGCACATGTTTATTCATGAATCATAGGCAAATTGCCTGGCGCCTAGGCCCTATTGGGGGTGTGGATGGGGGGTCCCCCATGTCGCATGTCGATTTTAAGAAATGGTCATGTCACATGTCACTTGAATCCCCAGGTCACCTCTAAGAACCTATCATGTCCCATGTCGAATTTAAGAAAGCACCTATATCATGTCACTATTTTTTTGACTCATGTCACTAAGGCCCATGTCACATGTCCATTTTAAGAAATGGCCATGTCACCATGTCAAATTTAGTGGTCCAAATGGGACCATCCTACTCGGTACACTGTCCCTACCCTCAGGTGCGTGTTCACAGTCCTTTGCCTTAAAGGAGCTCTGAATCGGCTATGTCCGCCACAGTGCTAAAGTCGGCGGACGTAGGTCCTCGATTCAGAGGCGCTCTGAATCGAGGACCTACATCTGCTGACGTTAGCACTGTGGCGGACGTAGCCAATTCAGAGCTCCTTTAAATTTTGCATAAAAAAGAGTCAATTTCACTTCTTTTATTCCCCCACAATTATAATCCTCTCCATTCATTCCAAGAAATCGAATCCTTTGACGTTTTTATTTTCCCGCTCATGAAATTGTTGTATTTAGTACAAAACAACACCCAAATCAAGCCCAAACCTCCACAATAGTTCACCCCAAGCTAAAAATAACACCCAAGTACCCATCAGACCACCAAATTCCCAAGAAGTTGCACCATATCCTCTAGAAAACCAAGTGAAAACCTCATCCCACCACAGCAGCAGGGAGCATCCATTGTTTCTACCCTAGCAACAAGGAAACATCCAACTGTCTACCCAGCCCCACATAAAACCATGTCTCCCCACTTCAACCTCACCCACCTAACACTAGTAACATGTTAATTTTTAACAATATACTAACAGAATGAGGAGACTAAACAAAAATACACTTTCTAAAGCATCATCAGGCAGTCTGGGAGCTAGCAGCAGTGGGAGCAGCAGTGACGCTGATGTTCATGAAGCCACATGGAAATGTTATGGATGTGATAAAACATGCGATGAAAAAAACTTTCGATTCTTAGAATGCACTTTTTGCATTAACAAGGCTTGCATTGCATGCATAGGACTTCCACAGAAGCAATATGAAGCCCATTACTCGAAAGAGATGACATTCTATGGGTATGCAAGCAGTGCCAACCACTATCAATAAGGGGGGGGGGTCGATCGACTCACTCAAAGAGCGGCTCAATACTGTCATAAGCAAATTGGGCACAAAGGACAAGATAACCGAAGATTCCAACACAAAGGTCCTCGGGAATTTAAAGGTGGAGATAGAGTCAATGATGACTAACAAACTTGAAAGACATACGGAAGATATCAAGAGTGCCGTAGAGGATCAGCTAAAGCATTTTAGGGAAACCCAACTTGAACAGCAAAAAGAGTAGCCAACCTTCTAGTCATCCTTATTCCCCAAAAAGAAGGAAGGAGAAGCGAATGCAAAAGAGAAAAGGCCACTCCAAACAATAGTGAAGGAAGTGATAAACACCTCAAAGAAAGACGAATTGGACAGGGAGAATAGGGACAAAAATTTCATAATTCACAGGCGGGAAGTGAGCTCAGATGCTGAGGACAAGGAATATATAAATTCTCTGCTCAAAGTCTTGAAGCTAGAGGAAGAAATAGAGGCCATTGTAAAAATTTCACGACTCGGAGCCAAACGACCTGGCCATACAAGGCCCATCAGAGTTGAAACGAGCAACCAAGTAGCTGAGAGAAAGGTAATTCTCTCAGCATACAAGCTGAAAGACCAAGAGGATAGATACAAATCCATATCTATCACATATGATTTAAACATGGAAGAGAGAGAAAAGACAAAGTTGATGGTAGCGCAAGCAAAGAAGAAGACAGAGGAAACGGGTATAAAGCATGTCGCCAGGGGACCTCCATGGAGTCTCCAAATGCGACAAGTACAAAACAAGAACAACTAAATGCAGAAGACCATAAACATAAAATACCAAAACAAAGAGCAAGGAGAAAACACAAATAGAAATAATTTAAGGAATGTAAACAACCTGAGACAAATACCTAAAGCAGTTATAACAAAATCATCTGTTTATATAACAAACGCAGACGTCCTCACAAACAAAATAACAGAACTTAGAAGACGAATAACATCCTTAAATTACCCTGATATGGTAATCGTGACAGAAGTAAGACCCAAAAGGAAAAACTACAAGATGCAAAAGGTGGACTTCATTATTCAAGGCTACACTACCTTCGAACTAAACCTAGATAATGACACAGGGAGGGGGATGATTATCTACAGAAAACAGGTACTAGGCGCAACACAAATTCAAATACCAAGCACATTCGTGGAGGCACTGGCCATAAAAATACCTTTCTCAGCAAGGAAAAAATTTAATACCCAATACCTAACAGTGGTTGGAATCTACAACTCTTCAAATTCCTCACAGGATAATGAAGAGGCACTACAAAATACACTACGCCACTTCTCTCGCCAATCAAATCATCTATTGATAGCTGGTGATTTCAACTACAAATCTATTGACTGGGAAACACAGGAAGCAACCGGAGAATTTAAAAGATCTAATAAGCTTCTGGACACAATAAATGATGTGTTGGAAATGGTGCAAACCAAAGACAATGAACGCGGGAAACTGTTACCCGGCAACAGTAGAGACCCCAAGTGGGCATTACATGTACTTGAATAAAACACTCAGCTCCAGCAGCAAGATGGCTCAAGAAGTGAACTTGTAGTTCTCCTTAATTCAACCTCTACTCTTCAGGTTATGTGGCCCAGACATCGCTTAATGCGACTCTGTGGATGGTAGAAGTGTTGGAGGTAATGTAGGGACGACAGCAGTAGTCACATACCTACAGTAGGTCGTCAGGGACAGCAAGAGAAGCTGTATACGACTGAGAGATATCTTTGGACGTGAGTAGACTTTGTTATGGTGCTACAGATATGTGAGGTTGACATAGAGACATGTGAGGTCGACATAGAGACATGTGGACAGGTGAGGTTGACAGAGAACCCAGAGAGACATTGTGAGGGCCTGTAGAAGATCGTGAATGGCATGTAGGAGATCGTGAGGGCCAGTAGGAGATCATTAATGGCCTGTAGGAGATTCTCATGAACAGATCTGTGTAAACTGCCCCATGACTTTATGAACTGTTCTGTGTGAACTGGAAGCAGATCTGTGTGAACTGTTCAGTGCTCTGTGTGAGCTAACCTGCGTGAGCAGATCTGTGTGAACTGTTCTAGTGTTCTGTCTGAACTACAGTGCTCTGTGTGAGCTATAGTGCTCTGTGTGAACTAGTGTGCTCTCTGTGAGCTAGTGTGCTCTGTGTGAGCTATAGTGTTCTTTGTGAACTTCTTTGTGAACTGCTCTGTGTGAGCTAGTGCTCTGTGTATGCTAACCCATGGGAGCTGATTTGTGTGAACTGCTCTATAGATTGCTCTGTGTGAGCTAGTGCTCTGTGTGAGCTATATACATGTAGTGTGCTCTGTGTGAGCTGTATGGTGTGCTCTGTTTGAGCTATTCTATGTTAACTGCTCTGTGTGGGCCATCAGTGATTAGTGCAAGTGGCTATAGAACAGGGGATGCTGTGTGAAGTGCTCAAGGAGAACTGTGGAATGTTGTGTACCAGTTTGAGAAGGAGCCTGATAAATCAGCAAGGCCAGAAGGAGCCAGCACTATGAAGAACTTGATTTATGTTATAATAAAATAGCTGGTGTGACTGCTATTATGTGAGAATCTAATGTTAAAACATTCAAGTAACATAACATCTAAAGTGATTTTTATGTGATTTAAAAATCAGTGATATTCTCAACTAAAATCCAGAATTATTAAAGAACTGAATTAGTTAGGGAAGTGAGGGGTAAAGGCTCATGTGAGGGATAAAATCCTCACAGGGAATGAAGTGCTAGAAACCGCTCTTCCCAAGATTAGGTTTATGGTATATTCAAAATTTTAATAGCAGAGGTATTTGCTATTTGGTAAAGATTTTTGATATTTAACCTAGTCTGTGTAACATGTAACTAAGTAAGAAAAACAAGAATTTTTAAGTACATGTCAGTCAGTGGTCAGTCAGTTTTTAAACCTCCCCAGCCGGGAGAGTGATGCGGGCAGGGGCAGTGGGGCTCTTAACATCTGGGCCATAGAGAATGAGGGAGAAATTTCTCAAAATTACAAAATCACTGAAAGGTTGGAAGAAAAATGAACAGATTAATTGAAAAAACAAACAGGAATTTTTAACCATGAGGATGTGTAGAAAAATACAGCCAATTTAGTAAAAGAAATAACTCGTTTAAGAAAAATTGAGAGATTTGTAAACAAGGGGCCAGGAGTAGGAGGCCTCAATTAGACCCTTATCTTATCTCTAATCTCTGATCTTGTCAAAACTGCTATAGTGTGTGATCATATAGTCTTAAATACATGTTGAAGTTGAGTAACATTCTAATAGCTAATAGTGTGCTATTATGATATTCTAAGAAATAGGTGAAACTGAAACTACAGTGATGTAGATTTCCAAGTGACTATTGTCATAATTATGAAACTGAAACTAAGTAAACAGGAGGACTGTCCTGAAGGACTATGAACTAAATACTATATTAGTATTTAACTGTTTACTCTAAGACTTGGAGAAACTGGACATTCGTAAGAAAGCAAGGACATTGCTACATAGTTAAAGTCAAGTTTTAGTCTTGAGTAACTTCATAACCTAAAAGTAGTATTGGTTCATATAGTTTCATGTTATGTATCTTTTAACCAAGTAAGTTCATGTTATACATGTAGTTTATTGTCTTATATTTTGAGAAGGAGTGTTGGAAATGGTGCAAACCAAAGACAATGAACATGGGAAACTGTTACCCAGCAACAGTAGAGACCCCAAGTAGGCATTACTTGAATAAAGCACTCAGCTCCAGCAGCAAGATGGCTCAAGATGTGAACTTGTAGTTCTCCTTAATTTAACCTCTACTCTTCATGATGAATACCTGTGCCAGCATGTCAGAGCCCCGACAAGATGTAGATCAGACAGCGAGCCAAGTCTACTGGATCTCATCTTAACCCACAACGACTATGACCTTCAAAACCTACAGTACCATAGCCCTATCGGAAAAAGCGACCACACCTGCTTATATCTCAAATACTTGTGCCCGAGCAGAAGGCACAAAAGACCATATATCAAATATAACTACAAAAGAGGCAACTTCACAGCCCTAAATCGGTCAATCCAGACAATAGCATGAGACGATAAAATGACAATACCAGGATTAGAGGAGATGTATTCAGAATTCAACAGAGTCCTACTGGACCTATTAAAGAGACCAGTACATTCCATCCAGAATGCTGTCAGGCACTAACAACAGAAAACCATACCGGCTATCTCATGCGGAGCAAAAGGCCATAAGAACGAAGCACCGAACCTGGACAAGATACATTGAGAGCAAAAAGGACCCAAATTGCTCACAACAAAGTAAAATGAGAAAAAAGAAGATATACAACCAAGCCCGTAACAAAGTAAAATCAATCACCCGCAAAGCCGAGAAACACCTTGAGCAGGAAGTTTGCACAGAAGCAAAGAGGAACCCTAAAAGGATATGGGGATATACACTCAAAAAATAAGATACAAGAACGAATCCCAGACCTATACATCGATCCCACAAACCCACTAAAAGGCCTCTCTACAAATGATGTTCAAAAGGCCAACATCCTCAGTGACTTCTTTGCTAGTGTTTTCACTGAAGAAGATACCATGAACGCACCACATCTACTAATGCCAGAGGAAAGAGGAATTACAGAGCTTCTTGACCACATTGATATAACACAAGCAGTTGTTGACTCTAAACTAAAAAAGCTAACAAATCACAAGGTCCAGATGAAATCCATCCGCATCTTCTAAAAGAAACAAGGGCCAGTATTGCTGAACCACTCAGTGTGATCTTCCAAAAATCACTGGAAGGAGGAACTATCCCAAAAGCATGGTCAGTAGGCCGGATCACAGCTATACACAAAAAAGGAGATAAGTGCCAGCCTGCCAACTACAGGCCAGTAAGTCTCACAAGCATAGTATGCAAGTCAATGGAAACAATAATTAGAGAAAACATACTTGAGCACTTAAGTACACAGAACCTTCTGTCCAAACAGCAATACGGATTTGTTGAGGGTAAATCAACGATACTGCAACTCTTACAGGTGTTAGAGGATTGGCTTGAAATAATAGAACATGGTGGAGCACTTACCAGAGCCTACATGGACTTCCAAAAGGCATTTGACAAATCCTCACAAACGCCTCCTAATGAAATGTAAAAGTTACGGGATAGCAGGGAATGTTCTAAATTGGATAGAGGGGTTTTTAAGTGGAAGAACTCAACAGGTAATGCTCAATGGGTCGTCATCCAAAAATATATGAGGTCCGCAGTGGAATACTGCAGGGCTCAGTCCTGGGCCCAATACTATTTGTCATAATTATATATCAATGACCTACCAGAAGGACTGAGTGCAAAGTAGATGTTGTTTGCAGATGACACAAAAATCTACAAAGAAATTAGAAATGGAGCAGACTGTACCAACTTCCAGGATGACATCAAGAAACTTTTCATGAAAGAAGGGCACCTGGATAAAGTGAAAAATAGCTTCTCCCGGTGTGTGGTTCAAGCATAGAATAGCTTACCCAACACCATAGTACTGTGAGATAATCTGAACACATTCAAAAACAAACTAGATCTAGATAGACTTTGGGTAGATCACCCTTTAAAATATAACTGGGAGTGGGAACGGAACCACTTCTGGGTCAAGCTACATAAACTTTGCTTCATGAGCTGGAAAAAATGGCTTTCTAAGCCAGCTTCCAGAAAGACCTATATAAGTAAGACGTGGGAAACACCTCTACCATACTGGTAGCATGTTCAACTCGCACCCGTGAGTCAGTGACAAACCGGGTCACGATCGCCGAGTGCCAATTTTGGTCGGTTTTTGCTTCAAAACAGGCATTATCTTTGGAACTCAGACTTGGAAGGTATCTGGTTGTTTTTATTATTGTCTTGGCATTCTAAAAATGTTTGTTAGACGCCTGAGATGTAAATATTACGGGAGCTGGAGCTGTTGGAAGATGGAGTGCTTGTTGACATTTTGCTTCTGAGGAAGTGGCACATTTGCTGGTCACTGTGTGGTGGCTGAGTGCTGCCGGGCACCAGTTTAGGCTGTATGTATGCTGGTTTCTGATTGGTGGGTTAATCACCTGTATACACTGGTATACACCTGACCGGTTTCATTCAACAGATGTCGAGTTAAGCTACAAGGAGATATTTGGTGGAAGTTTGGGTGACAATTTGATGCGTTTCTGTGCTCATGTAAAGTTAAGTCTAAAATGAGGTAAGAAATTGACAAAAACGCAGTTATATCATGGTTATAGAATAAGATGTCAACCTTCCCTCACTGATATATTATTCACAGTCTCTTCTTTCAAATGAGTCTACATAGACCCCTGTAGGATAAATATTAGTTAGCTGGAATTTAGTTTTAAATTTTGGAGAGTTGGAATTTTGCCGTCCCTATGTTAAGCCTATGGAGCGCAGCACACCCTGTGACGCTTTTTCATCTTAGCAATGCACAAACTACTGTTTAGCAGGAATATATGTATTTCATTATTGAAGCCTCACTGATATTTAAATTATTTATTACTTATTCTTTAAAATAAGCCCAAGAACAGACCTGTAGGATGAATTTTAGGGTGCCGGAATTGAAGATTAAAATTTGAAGAATTTTCTCTTTGCACGATCCCAATGCTATCCCTATGAGGTTTTCACAATGAAGCATTCAATAGGACACTAGAATATTTGTTTCACCGAGGGAGTCCTTATTATTCAAGTAGAGGGGGTTGGTGGATTTTGTGCAGATGCAATTTTGTTGCCCCCCCCCTCTTAGGAGGGATTGAAAATGAAATCCTCCCCCCGACTTGCCAAAATTTTCATGATAGGCCCCTTTGTGTCATAGTAAGGGGGCTTCCATTAATTATGTACGCATCAAGAGGGGGGGGAGGGGGTCAGGCCAAATGGTCCAGGGCCATTTTAGCATACTCATTGTGTATGCATAAGGTGTATAGAAATAGCCCTGCAGAGCCATGAATATACAATAGCAATCTTGGCAAAGGTCAGTTATTTTTCTAACTGGACCCTGTAAGGAAACAGCAATTGAAGGTTATATTATGTGTATTGGTCCCTAATAATTACAAGTGTAAATTCGATTCATTTGGGCATTTAATGTCTTTCTACAGTGGAGAACCCTATACGGCCTTCCCTTGCAGTGGGGGGGGGGGTCTAGTAAAAAAGTATGTACACAAAGGGGGGGGGGTTACCCCTATGCGTACACAGTGCAACAAGGGGGGTGGGGGGGTCTATTTTTTGAGAAAATATGCATACATAATTAATGGATGCCCCCTAAGGGAGTGATTATTTTTTAACAACTTGGGAGGGGGGGCTGGTGGGTTAAAGCAAAAAACATTTTGCCCCCCCCTCTTTTAGGTCAAATTTTTTTCACCCCTCGAAGGGCAAAATATCGTGTGCAAATGCGCCCTTTTATCGTATAGTAACACGCAGACTTTTTCGTTGAAAACAGGTGAAATTATTTTGACCCATCCTTGTCAAGAGGTCAAAATAATTCTGACCCCCCGTCAAACCCACCAGCCCTCCCCTCCCCCCTCTGTTGTTAAAAAATGAGCACTCCCTATAAGGAAGTCATATATATTGGACGGTTCTTGAAATACACCAATATCAAATTCATTACATTTTGCTATTCTGGCTGGTTCCAATGGCTGTGGTCCCTCAGTATCAAGAAATGTGCCACATTTGAGGTTCCTTAACCCATTCAGGCCTAATGTTCCTAAAAGTTGACATGAAAGCCTATTTTTGGCCTATTTTCGGAATCCTCACATTTCTTCAAGAATAAGTCAAACTTTACCATTTTTTCTAAGTCTGACACATGGGAGGTGGTCTCTTGGGGAAACTGAATTATTGGAGTCTATCTTTAATTTCTTAGATATGGTGAGCTTCCAAACATGAGGGAAAATACAAGAAATACCATCCCAATCTAAACAATATTTAATCAAAAAAATCATAAAAATGTAAAATAATTAAATTTTAAAAGTAAAAACCTACTTTTGAGATTTTTCCACGCAAAAAAAATAGGGCAGAAGAATTTTCTGTGTATTTGGTCCATTTTCAACAAATATACTGGTTGCCATGGCAACCAAAGTTCTAAAAATAGTGATTTTGCATGAATTTGGTTGCCATGGTAACCAAATAGAAATGGTACCATGTGGCGATGCAGATCATTCTATTTTCAGAATTTGAAAATTAAAAAGAATCGCTACAATATGCACTTTATTTCATCTCAATTGATAAAGGGGTTCCTGAAATATGCATGTTTGAAGTTTGATCAAATCATTATTTTTGAGAATATGAATGCTATGTTATCAAAGCTGTATCTCCCTTATCATGATAGATATGGACAATCAGGATTCCAGGATTTTATACCCATGTGTTTAGCTTAGACCACCACCATTTCAGTTCTAGTAAGAATATCAACATGATTCAAACAGATTTTGAAAGGTAATGACACCCCCTAAGGCCCGAAATTTAGTGTAAAACACTATAGACCTGAATGTGTTAACCATTGGGAGGTTGTCACCAAAGAAGACCAAATCTCGGATGTTCAAATGTAAATATCTCAGCAAATAATAGCAGTAGAGACTTGATTCTTGGTGCATTAGAATCGTATGACTGAGCTCTACCAGTCCTGCTAGTTGGTTAAAGGATCTGAACCATGTATAAAATTCACCTGAACTCCCTAATACTGGCCCCAGAGCGGACTCCTAGCGAGACTTCGGCCCCGACTTCGGCAGAAAGTCACGCCGCCTGATGTCAGGTTGCACCGCTGCGGTAGTAAGTATGCTTTTAAAACCAGACAGGGTGTACGGGCAGGACCCATAGTCCGAATAGGCGGTTGCACCTCTACCTTTTATATATAGGTCATACGGGTATTGGGAAACCCCCTGAGTGACGTCATAAGTCTAGTTGCCACTAGTGACGGCGCTTACGCGTCATTTGAATTCCATGAATAGAACGTCGGCCGAAAACCGATCTGACTTTTCCGCCATATTGGGGCCGACTATTGCCGAGCAGGATTTTAGCTTCCACCACGGTTTTGGGCCAGATTTTGGACACAGACCCCCCGTATCGAGCCATGGGTGGAAATATTAGGATTGAGAGGATGAGCCATGGCCGTTGAGGAGCGCAGAGGGCTGTTGGAAGGAGGAGAAATTCATCGGACAGCGACCAAATTCAAACCTCGGGATTTCGCGCGCCATTTTTGTTGCTGAGTTTGGACTTGCAAATCTAGGTCACCCCCCGGAGAAAACACGAGTGTTTTGTAGTGAGTAAGACCTTTCAAACTTGGACTGTTATATTGGCTTTGGATTACCATACCATAGGAATCAGATAGGTAAGTAATTGTGAGCAATATATCATAGTCTGACGCGCAGAAGTACCCCATTTTGAACCTCTGCCCTCCATGTTTGCTGTGTTGACTAGGTAGTAGATTCTAAACGTCATGTCTCGCAGGGATTTCCCCGTTTTATTTACCTTAGAAATTGAACCAAATCATAAATATACACATCGAGGGTCACAATTCAAACGTCTTCAAGCAATAGTGGTCGAGCTTGTTGATGTTTGGGAGGAACTCTGAGAGAAATTTGGAGATTGACTGGGCGAAAATAAGAGTAGAATCCCCACTCATTGGTCAAAGTTCAGACAGGCAAGTTTTCAGTGTGCCCTCACATGGCCCAAATTTATCTGGCAGACAGCGAGACATACACATATTCTAACCCTCAAATACGTTACAAATACATCCCTATCACCCCTCTGTTTGATAAAATTGGCATTTCGTATTCCTACGTCCCCACGTGTGGTTTAGAATGTGCAAAACATGCTGAAGCACGCCCGCTTTGGCAGAGTTTATTTTGACCGCCATTGCTATCGTGGCTTCCGCAACTCGTTTCAAGCCACCCAAAAAGAGAGGTTTTAACCTATAAATTAAGCCACTGGAAAACAGAGATTCTTCTTTAAAAAAATCAAATTAATGCGGTGGGGTTGACTGGGTACATTTCTGTGTCGTGTGCGTCGAATATATTGACAACTGGACTGGAATTTGGGTTTGTTTTGAAAATGAACCTAGTCATGCTAGCACCCTGTCGGGCTGTTCCCCCTTCCTCCCAGTCCGTCTGGGACAGGGAATGTACTAACTGGTTTTCTTCGAATTCCCCCTCTTTCAACTGGCTGAAACAATCTGAATCAACACAAATTTACTCATTGCATTCCCGCTTTGTTCACACATCGCATTCAAACCGTTTTTAGATGAACTGTCACTCAAGAAACCTGCCTTGGTGTCTTGGTGGCTTTTCAAAATGGCTGCAAGTGCAGACAACCCAGCCCACGGCATTGACAGAGAGGGGGCGACTTGTGCGCCGTCCAAAATCCCTTTAGAATGCACTAAATCCCTAAACAATGTACACTCATGAGGGATTACAGTCTATTCTTGGGATCTAAGCGGGATTTGGACGTGGGGGTTGTGAGTATGGGCCTGTGATGGACTAAACATGAGTGAGCAAGGGGACAGGGAGGTAGACTTGTCTGCCCTTCCACCTGCTGTGCCCCCCCCCCCCCCACCACCATATCTGTCAGCTCCCAAACATTGACACGTGTAGGTGGTGGTGGCACCAGCCTGGGCAAGGTTATCGTGGTGGGTGACAAATTGACGACGTCATATCGTCGCTTAGTCATTTATCATGGCCTCCAGAGAGAGAGAGAGACAGAGTATCCAGTGTTGTAGCAATGGGAATCAATGGATCTTGGAAAGAAAAGTTTAAAATAGATCCATTGGCACTGAGCATGACTGTTGAAATTTTTGCATTAGCTTAATAAGACTTTCACTAGTATTTTACCAATACTTTGAAAGTTAAATTGATTTGGGTGTAAACTTTATTCAGTGGCGGATTTAAACGGGGACACTGAGGTGTGCGCCCCTCCCTTTTTGGGTCTCGCTCCCTCCTTTTCTAAATCCTTGAACAATCACTGAAATTTGTACATGAATTCCAACGAAAAGTACATCTATACAAGTTAGTCTGTCCACATGCTATCATGCATGTAAAAGTGCTAGAATAGATAGCAGAAGAGGGTCACCAAAATGAAAAAGAGACCCACAAGTGGAGATAGGTGTGTATCTTTTCCTTGCATGAATGAAAGGCACACCTGTGGCCTGGGGTTTGAATTCATTTGGAAACTCTTAGTGAAATGTATAGCATTTAGGGTTCAGACTGACCGAGCGTGAGGCAAAGATAGCCTACTGATTCATGATTAAGCTGCAAGAATGTTCAATGATAATTGATATTAAAGAATATCAGACTCCCTGGAAGCAGGGAGTGGGACAGTCCAGAAGCAAACAGCTTGAAGTAAAGCAGAATGAATATTTTAACCTTTGACAGGTGTAAATGAAATTTTAATATCCCTGTCTTCTAATAAAACTAATAAAAAATCAAAAACCCTAGTTATAGTGTTTCTATTTATAGATGAATATATGAGCAAAGTTGTCTGCTCCTGAATGTCTTGCATTTGAGAAGATGACTCCCAACCTGCCCCTGCGGCTGGAAGTACTGAACCTTTTACAGAATTTATAGCCATGCATTTTAAGTTCAGGAAACATGCCACAAGATGGTTAGCTGCTATAATTCCTTGCATATAAAATGTGTACCATTGCAGGGCTCGACAAATCAGTTTAGAGGCTGTGCCCACTGGGCACAAGGGCAAAAAAAAAGAGTTGTGCCCACCAATCAAGATAAATGGAACACACATAGTTTTAAGATAAAAAAGACAAATTTATTTCATTATAGGCTTCTCTGGTGAAACATCTTCATTTAACAGCGTAGCATTGTGCTGATGTCTTTTGGACAGCTGTGCCCAATAGCTGTGCCTATTGGGCACAACTTGAAAATTTTTTCTGCCCAATGAAATTTTTTTTGAGTGTCGGGCATTGGGCATTCATTCTAATAAGCGCACATGCTCTAATAAGCGCACCCCCCTCTTTTCGGGGTCCCACCCTGGAGTAAAATCAGTCAAATGAAGTGTAAAAATAAAGATTTTTAGGACAAAAACAACGATTTAAGGCTCTCGGGGATGCGCTTATTAGAATTATTTTTTCTTATAAGGTTTTGAGCACCTAACAATTAATTTTCTGCACGTGTGCTTATTAGAACCAATACGGTATTGTATGCAATGTAGGGGGGAAATCAACGCCAGTGGCGCCGGAGGTATGGGGGGATGCATTTCCCCACATCACTGTAATTATATCATATTGAAATTAGCAGGATTTACCCAAAACTCGGAAGTCTAATGATTCAATAGTTAGAGAATAGACAACGGTTTTCTTCACATCGAGACTGTCTGTTCTATTATGCATCTGAGTATAAGGCCCCTTGATGTCTCAATACAGTCTAGAGCACTCCCACAGCCATGTCCCTGCATTATTCCCTAATTCAATGTTTCATTGGGCATACCAGTAAGTGTAAGATCACAATTTGTGTGGCGTTCATTGTGTACCCATTGGCCTACATATTGGCCAGTTTTTAAACTGATCTACCGTAATCTCCCGCGTATAAGGCGCACCCTGAGTTCAGAAGAAATAATAAGGAGCACCTGGGGCTTGATTTTCAAGGGTTTACTACTTTTCTATAGTAAAAGTACCTCGCCTATAAGACGCACCCCCTCTTTTGGAAGGCTCTATAAGGTGCAGTAGGCTTTTGATTCACGTATAAGACGCGCCTTATAGGCGGGAGATTACGGTAGTCCACCCTATTCAATCAGTGCAATGGAAATCAGTCGCCATGCTTTGCAATGCTATGTTGTCGAGTTTAATGAGTTCATCAAAGTGCATAAGTCTTCTTACAGACTTGTAGATAATAGTTGCCTGTGAGATGTACCTGGTATAAATTATTATAAACCATCGTGGAAGAAGGCCAATTCTATGGCAAGGCTAGTTGAAATTGATTCAGAATTTCTTGTATTAAATTTCTAACCTGCCTACAAATGCCTCTGATCAAACACTGAGAAGTTAGCCCACATGTAACATGACTACCGTAAATTCTCATATAAGCCACATCCCTCGAATAAGCCACACCCCGAGTTAGTGGGTGAGCTATAAACCACATTCAGGACTTGAAAATTGATATTTTAATGCTTTTCTATAGTGTCAAATACCCTGACTTTGGGCTGTTACTATAAGTCTATTTTTTATTTGGGTTCTGGTATAAGCAGCGGCTTATACGAGAGAATTTACGGTAGTAACTACTGTAAAACCCTGTGTATGAGATGAGCCATAGTCTGAGATGCTGGCCTTTGCAGGCCATTGGGCCTGAAAGGGATGTATTTCTTACTAGGCCACCTTTAAAAATATGTCCGTTTCCTATCCAGAGGGTGGGATTTTTCAGACCCATGAGAGAGGGAGGGGAAAAAAAATCATTTATAAGCCACAGCTTGTATAGGGCATTAGCACATTAGGCTATGGAGGCCGCCATTAGACCCCGACTGCACTATGACTAACACCTTCAGCCCCCGTCTTCGCAGTAAATGCAAGGGATGCTTCCCATTGGTCAATAATAGAATAGCCATGTGCCGTATAGGTCTCAGTACTGAGGCCTAGTGTGTCCGCCATTGCTAGATCCAGCACTGGGCGAGATAAGCACTGATAAGAACCAGGACAATGGGTACCAGGTATTACATAATGTACCCAAAAAAATCTGCAGTGAATACAGGGACTTATCTGATTGGTCAATAATGCAACCTTGGTCAACCTATAAGCCGTGGCATAAAAAAGAAGAAGCATGTACCAGAAGTCAGATGGAGGAAGGGGTGGGGGTAGGGGTGCGATCTGACACATACCCAATGATTTCCCAACTATTTCAGCATTACAGGGGTTCTGGGGGGCCCTAGGACCCTGTAGCTCTTTAAATTTTGAGGATTCATTCTTTAGAAAAAAAAAGCTATGCCATTTTAGATGTTTTTAGATTTTCCATAAACTTAGGGTGCAGCTTTTACATGGGTGCGGCTTGTAGGAGGCTATGTATGTAAAACCCTGCGTTTAAACCCTGAGGTCTTAGGCTTTTTTTTTTTCTTTTTAAGTTCCTGTATCCCGAAAACTGTCAAAAACATTAACCAAATCATATTTTATTTTTTATTGACCAAATTATATAAAAAAAAAAAAACAACTAAAAATTATGGTATTTTATGTTAGTAGCATTTGTGAGGCCATGGGCTTTAATTTGATACCAAACATGTCCATATATTGACATTTTTTTTACATTTTTCTTTAATTTTGGGTCAAATTTACCAAAAATTTCTAAAAACAAAATTTAAAAATATTAGGGTCGGGCCAAAAAATTAGGGTCGGTTGGGGTACATGAACACAACTTTTTTTTCTTTTTTTTAGGCCATCTTGGATTCTTTCCCTTGGGAGAGCCTGTAAGCTGCAGTAACCCTCTGCAATGCCCACCCTTGCTAAGTATAAACCTTTGTGGTCTATCTAAATGTTTCTGTATCATACCACAATGTCCATACATGACGATTCATGGACCAATCGCACTACTGCCTATTCACCCTAGATCATTGCCACTACTTCCTTTTGGACCATTCGCCCTACCCCAAGACCATTCGCCTACCCCTTCCAAAGACTGTGAATAGACTATTGGTCATAATAATTAAAGGCAGTAACAGTTTGGGTGCTTAAGGAACAATGATGATATCTCTCTCATCTTATAGGGAGGGGAAGTCATGTCACATGCGGGCGGATTCTGAGCTCAGCATATTATCGCCCGCAAGCTTGAAGGATAGGGGAAATTTTTAGGCCTGGCATAACTTTTTTAAGAATGAGAGTTGAGCCTTAAAATTTCATGTATGGTGGGCCTTCTGGTCAATTCAAATATTGGTTATTTTAGTTCCAAATCAGAATTTTTTTTTACGACATAGTTTATCGCGAGACTTAGGCTCCCTATAGAATGGAAAGAACAACCTAAGTACACTGCTCTTATGGGGCCATCCATAAATGACGTCATGTAAAATTTATCCATTTTTGACCCCCCCACCCCTTGTCATGCTTTTGCTAATTTTGCAATGCTGAAGGTATATATGGAAAATCAATTCTGTCATGCCTGGCCTGACCCCCCTCCCCCCTCAAGCATGACGTCATTTGTGGATGGCCCCTATTCATAGAAACATGGTTTGACAAAAATATACTTTAAAACAATTAAATGATCTTTTTTGAGACGTTATAGTAGGGGTTATTAGCACATTGAACAAATCATCCAATAGTAGTGCGAATGGTCTAGGCTGAATGTGCAGGGAGAGCGAATGTGTATGAAAGGTGAATAGGTTTTCAGGCATGGGATTCTTCAGGATATATCCAAAATCTCGGATATTTGAAGGCTAAATTGGTCATCCTTGTGATTTGCACAGATCCAATAAAAATTGATTAAACATTAATAAAGGGGGGTGGGTCTTAGACTTTTTCAGGCTTTTATCCTATAACATTCATCTAAAATACTACCCCAGGGGCACCATCTCGGATATTTCTTCAAAACCCAATCCCATGCCTGGTTTTAGATCAAAGCAACTATTTCCCCTATATACCATATGCATATCTGCAATACCATCTCTATATTAAAATACATCTAGCCATAGGGATCTATCCAAAAGCACTGTCACAATCGATTCTTGGGAGCAGAACCCTGGTTGCTAGGGTCCTGGCAAAGGGTCAAGTTATATAGGCAATGTACCAGAAAAAGTAACCTTTTTGCGGTTTTCTTTTAAAATATTAGGATAAGAAGATAACGCATCAAGTATGTGATGCAAATTTTGAATATCTTTCTGATTTTGAAATGCATTTTTCTGTATGATGCCTAGATCCTTTCTGATAAGGATTTTAACACCTTTTTCTAGTACATTTCCTATTTGATCTAACCCTTCATGAGGATTCTTATCAGCAGGGAAATACGCCTGATAAGGGCCGTGCTGGTTGCTATGACGTCGCTGCTGCTCCCTAGAATTATTTTATATTCAACAGATCAACACAGAAACCAACATGCACAGGGCTCCCACTGGTCAGTTAAACCCATATTTCTTTAAATGTCAGGCAAAAGTAATTTAAGAAGATATTTTGGGGAAAGGTCAGTTAAAAATGAAATTTTGACATTTTTAAAGGGGTGATTGTCAATATTTCACATGAATTTGCAAAATTTCTTCAACTTCTTCGCTTCAGGGCCAATGAATTTTTTCGTGAACCCCGTGAATTATCCAATATTTGGTCAGGTAAAAGCCGATAAATGTCAGGTAAAAGTCAGTTAAAACCATGATCCGTAAATGGTGGGAACCCTGAATGCCATAGTCCTTACCCTACACACCCTATAATAGGCTATATATAACCAGATACTGCTGACCAGCGTTACGGAATGTGAACCAACCTCTACTTATTCAAGAGTTCTCACCACCATATATTACTCAATAACATGAAACCACTAATCAGGCAGGCATTGACCAAGGCACACAACCAGCCCAGTCTGAGTCCCAGACTCACAGCAGTCCTCTCTAGACGCCACTCCCCTCTAGCGGCCATCGCTTGAACTACACGAACGCTGGCCAGCTGCGCCGCCTAGCGTCTGTCCAAGATGGTCACATTATGCATATATTCAGATTGACGTCTGTATCTGCAGCCAGACAGCAAAGTTACTGCGTCCCAGCTCAGTTAGCCACTCCGCCATTTCCCTCCCGATGGGCTGTCTCAGATAGCCACGTCAGTCTATAGCCAAGCCCAGCTCACTATCGATATCATTATTTTGAGGTGCTGATGGTTTTGGGGGTGGGTAATGCTGAGAGAGGTTTTCTTGTAGCGGCGTTCCACCAGACACTAGCCTTGCGCCGGTGACAGCCGTACGGGGGAGCTATTTTTAGCACGGGTGGTCACATGACTGACACATGGCGAGGAAAACCCAAACAAAATTGACCTAGATTCTGACTGCCTTTGGAGGGCGCGTGAGGTCGGAGGGGGTATGGGCGGCGGATGGCACAGCCCCCACTGGACGCTGCGTAACAGGGTGCGAGGTGTGTGTGTGTGTGTGTGGGGGGGGGGGGTGGCGCCGCGGTGGCGCCATTAATCATGAAGGGGCATCTGAGGTGCACAACCTTCAACAGGCTGTGAACAAAGTTAGAATCGGAGAAAACATGGAAATGCATGTGTATAATCGGATTGAAAGAAAAAGGAAAAAAAAAAAAAAAGTAATAAAATACCTACAGTACTATAAAACCTAGGTCCAGGGATGTAAGTCTTCAGGTTTTATCAGGATTTCCTGATTTCTGAAAAATTTGAATGACATCATGTGTTATCCTTATATGAATGGTAGGAGTGCTGTTTGGACAAATATAAGGCGTTTATATCAAGTAAGAGTAGGGCTTCCTGATTTTTGCCCATGTCTGGCTTACATCCCTGCTAGGTCATAAGCTGACCTGAGACACAAACCGGGGGTAGAGTTTGAAGAAATACTCTAAGCTGATTTTGGGGCCTAATTTCAACCATTTTCTCCTTAATCTATACTATAGTAATAAAACTCCGGTTACAAGCCGGACCTTAGAAGCCAATTTTGATCCATAATATGTGGGGGGGGGGGCGGCTTATGGAGTTTAACCGAGCACTTCCCTCTGTACCCTTGGCTCTTATTTGAGGGGGCAGAATATGCGCTGTGGTTAGCCGTAAGATCAGATGTTAAAATGTTTCATACTTGTTCCCCCTAAACGTTGAAACCCATCATGCAGCACGATTAAATTCTTATGTACTTGCTTGTGCATTTGGACTGGAAAGGTCATGTAGGTCAAACCGTTTAAACAAGTGATTGCAGAAAAATGACAAATTGTGTCTTTGGATTGGTTTAACCTCATAGACTTATTGCTTGGCAAAACTTGATTAATTATATGAATGCACTTAAAGGTATGTAGAATAATGGTTTGTCTTGGATTTTGAATTCCAACCACACCACTCCTTAAGTATCAGAAGTATGCCTGGAGACATTCCAGTAGCCTGTTTTGTCTCCACTAACCCTAACTCTTTAAAGGCTGCATCGTTCATTAATGATTCCTGGACTTTGGTTTTTAATGATGGTTGAATGCAGTCCTGATGAATAACTCGCCAGAGCCACATTCATGCATCGTGCTGGCCCTCTTGAAGCTGACATGATGCACCAATGTAGTGTACTGTGTTGGTGCATCATGACAACAAAAGGATGATGAATTTTGATGCATCAATCGGTCTCTAGAGGGTTAAGGTCAATGTCAAGTACTTGAATACGTGTGACGTCACTCACATGACAAGAATGACGTAGGCGTCTGTAAGAGTTAGGTGTTGAGGTCAGGAGGGATTTGACCCTAGTTTTCACATGATCGATGTCACGATGCACCAATGCAACCCTGAGGAGGGGCTCAAGATGATCTTTGAATAATGTATCAGGCTCTTTTGGCGGCATGATGCATGGCTGAAGCACTGGACAGTTACTTACAATCTACATGTTCCATAAGTATAGACATGGTCCATAATTGTGCAGAGTGGTACTGCAGTGGTTTAAGTTGTGACTTGAATGTACTGCAGTGGTTTAAGTTGTGACTTGAATGTACTGCAGTGGTTTAAGTTGTGACTTGAATGTACTGCAGTGGTTTAAGTTGTGACTTGAATGTACTGCAGTGGTTTTAGCTGTGACTTGAATGTACTGCAGTGGTTTAAGCTGTGACTTGAATGTACTGCAGTGGTTTAAGTTGTGACTTGAATGTACTGCAGTGGTTTAAGCTGTGACTTGAATGTACTGCAGTGGTTTAAGTTGTGACTTGAATGTACTGCAGTGGTTTAAGTTGTGACTTGAATGTACTGCAGTGGTTTAAGTTATGACTTGAATGTACTGCAGTGGTTTAAATTGTGACTTGAATGTACTGCAGTGGTTTTAGCTGGACTTGCATGTAGAATAGGTTAGTGTATGCAGTTGCAGGGTATATATGATGTAGGATTTGCATACCTTAAGTTCCCTAAGGCCAGTTGATATAAATATATAGAGACAATGGCTTCCTCTACATTGTAACCCCTCCCCGCTTCCCAACACATACAAACAAAAGTTACTATAAACTTATCTTGTACATGTATAGAACACACTCACATATAAGCCACACCCCAGGATTTATAAAAGGGGTATGAGCTGCTTATGGGGCTTGAGACTTGAGATCGTCATTCTCTATTTGTTAATTGTATGATTTGACACTGGAAGGGGGTGGGGTGCTTTTAAGAGCAGGTGCACTTGATAGAAGGAATGTTGAAGGCTCTGCAGCAGGGATGGGAATCTGATAAAAGTAAACTTTCTTATTCTATTTGAAGCATGTCTTAAAAGCTACTTGTAGTTAGTTAGTTGGTGTTTTACGGCACGTCAGCTACTGGTGATGGCTATTTGTGCCCAAAGGTTTTATGGAAGAAAGTTTCAAAGCTACTTGTACTCTGAATAATGGTTTACCTTCTGCTCTAAGTAAAGGCTATTAAAAATAAAGTAACCCATGGATAGCTCTGAGGTGGCTCATGACAATATAACAAGATATGAAGAAAATGAAAAATGTACATTTTCTCTGTAACAGTGTTTATTTTTTTTCTTTTTGTACCATCAGGTAGTGATGAGGATGCAGCGTGTGTCCTGAGAGGGACAGTCAGCGGTCACCATAGCTACATCCCTACGCAGACCCGTCCCTGCAGACGGGGCAACCCTCATCCTGCCAGCCAGTAGACCAAGTAAGTACTCAATTGAAAAGTATGATACGCAAACCTGGTATTAATGACAGGGAGCCCTCATTGGCAAGCCAGATGAGGGAGTAAGCACTGAAGTACAAAGTATTGTGCAAAACCCAGTTTGATTAACAGGGTCATTCTCACCCCCATAAGCGAGCCTCCACCAGCCAGTAGATTTAGTAAGTATTCAAGAGTAAGATATGGTAGAAAAACCCATCTTGACAGACAGGGCCATCCTCATCTTGTCTTTGGGAACCTGCTATAAGTCGCACTAAGCTTCAGGTTAGCGGATAAGCCAGGGGTTATAATTAGAGAATTTACGATATTGTACACACAGTCATACCCATCTTCGCAGACATCATTATGACAGCCAGTAGACTGAGAAATTATTTCAGGTTCAAAAGTATGGTAAAAATATGGTAGGCATTAATACATTGTAGATGATTGCAAAAGAGAAAGGATGCCAGCACACTCTAGAATGTAGGCATGTTTGTGTCTGGTAAGGGAATGGGGATAGGACACATGTGTACAGCAGGTCTAACCTAGACCTAAGCCACAGTCTGGCCAATGCAGCCTGGAGGGTATTTCAGAATGGACTAACGTAGCCCAACCCACTACCATGTGCTATGATGATTTTCACTTTAATATTAAAAAAAATCCATTCTTAGAAAGTAGAAACGCAGGTATAGGAAATAATTTAACCTAGGTCCCCTAAAATGAAGAATTCAGGGGTAAAAAAAAAAATCAGTTCAGAAGCAAAGTCCCACAGGACACAAGGTTGAAGACCAAGTTGTGTCCGGTGGGTAAATGTTGTGTGCCCAGCCCTATAACTCGATCTGGGCACAATTTGAAAATTCAAAAATTGTCAATAACAGCATGATATTATTCATGGATGACCCCTTGGTTCAACACACAATCATGATGTCACTGCAGGCACTGATGAATGGGGGCGGCATCGATGCATCATGACACATGCCCTGTACAGCAGTGGGAGTGCATCATGACACATGCCCTGTACATCACTGGTGAGTGGGAGTGCATTATGACATGCCCTGTACAGTGCTGGTGAGTAGGAATGCATTATGACATGCCCTGTACAGTGCTGGTGAGTGGGAATGCATTATGATATGCCCTGTACTGCACTGGTGAGTGGTAGTGCGTCATGATATTTGAGGTCATGTGCATAGGTCTACACGTTGTCATTGAATGTCCAGATCCACGCCTAATATTAGGGTCAGTTTGGGGATGAGGGCAGCGTGTATGACAGGCCGATGTAGGGGTAGTTAGGCTGTGCCACCGTCCGCCTCCTCCCTGCCTCTCTCCCCGGACCTCCTCCCTGTCCACGCCGTCCAGTCGGCCGTGGGAGCCGTGCTACTGTGTGCTTGCTGGACGTGGGGGTGAGAGGGAGGGGAGGGTTGATTCTGATGACCGGTGCCCCAGCCTTGTACGCCTGTATACCCTCCCCGGCGCACGCCATCCCGGCTTCGGTGTACCCCATCTCACCCCCGGCGTACGCCACACCCCATACCGGCGTACGCCACCTGTGCCTCCTACTGTCTGTCTCCGGCCGTCTGCGGCGCCCGCCGCCCGCCTCAGGCCGCACCTAGATCTAAGATGGGACACTCCCGTTCATTGGTGCATATTCCCAGTTTCCATGGTGACGCCGTGAGCTGACCAATGGCAGAGGGCGGCGCTTAGCAAGTACGGCTGTGAATATGGAAATGAGCTGGCGTGACCTGGCGCTGTATCTGGGGCTGAGTGAGGCGGCGGCCGACCCTGCCCCCCCCCCCCCCCCCCCGACCCCCATCACACACGCACACACCTTCTCCTGTAAGCTGTGCTCTGTAGGCCGTACACCAAGCCACCTCCAGCGGCACATAGAGGGAGGAAGTACGGCCCAACGACCTGCCCCGCCCCCACCCTGCCTGCCTCCATTGACACCCACAGGAGGGATAAGCCTACAGTATGGGGTCTCTAGTGGTTTTATAGAACCATGGAGGATTCACACATCATGTACATGTATGCTATGTGCCCTCAGGTACAGGTTCACTGCTAGAGTGAATACACATTTACAAGCCTGCTGCACTGGAGCTTAGTAGACCCCATGGAGGAGGGTAGCAGGAGGACTAGTTGGAGGGTGTGGACATGACATGAAGGGGTACATACATAGAGCAGGGTGCACAGGACACCTCTACCACCACTAGGACCATCACCTACACTGTCACTACCATCTGTCATTATCGCTCTCCACTGGGAATCATTTAGAACAGTGGTGGGAGAGGACAGAACATGATGTGTCAAAGTGTGGGTGTCAGGGTGGAGACCTGCCTCTGTCTGAGGTAGTCCCACTGACAGTACTACATGAAGACAGGAGGGCGTCACAATCGGGTTGGCACTGACAGCAGCCTGACCGACAGCGACTTGAGCCGGCCAAAGACGGTGGAACCCCATCCTTTCCATGGGACACTCAGTAATCTCCCAATACAATAACTGCAGCGTCGGACAGCTAACCGTTTTAAAATCAGCAATATTTTTGAGCTTGTGTTTTACGCTGAATTGAGTCCGGATATATGAATTTGAGGTTGACTGAAGTCGGATACTGGATTAACGTGTTACCAGATGCTCGGATCACTTAACGCGGGTGAATTTCTACTCGAGTCTGTTGACCACATAAACGTGCAAACTATCTGGATTTACTGCTTGGATTGATGGGTCAGTCGTGTAGAACATAGCCCATATTCTATTCTCCCGATGGACAGTGTGCCCTGTATGTGTCCCCTCTGTACAGCATAGGGAGTACCTACTGGAAGCAGGGACCACGCCCCCTTCTCCAGTACAAGCCCAGCACTGTAACAGTGGATTACATGGTGCCCCCATGACCCAGACATTGCTCTATGTGTGGGCTAAGTGACTGGGCCTCTCTGGGTATCACATGAATTGTATGTATACATGCCACCAGCACCAGCTACACTGATAATACTAAAGGACCAAACATTGGACCAAACTCTGTGCCAAACATAGGGGCATGGGGGCTTAGACATACATACCTAACCCTAAATATAGAATTAACACCACATGAAGAAAAAAGCTGGGTTTGGTTCAACAAGGAGAATATATGGCCAGGAGAAGCTACTACCCACTGTGGGAACTGATTGTGGGAACTAAGAGGAGTGAGTGTGAAAACTAGGTCAGTAGGAGGACCAATAACACCCCATCAATACACAACATCCTCCAGTACTGTAATCAAACACCCCCACCTGCATTAGCACCCAGCCACCTCCTGTCTGCCTGGTGTTGGCTAGCTGTGTCCAGGTATCACACTGCTGCTGGTATTGATTGGTTATCGATCTGCCGCAGACTTCCAGCAGGAGGAAGAGGCCAGGGAGTGTGTGTATGTGCTGGACTGAGGTACAGTGTAGTAGTACGACTACATACATGCTGGCTATCCATTACTGCTTAGGATATTTACCAAGCTAACTGTCCTCACACCAGTCTGTCCAGAACCAGTGATTAAGTTTTGACAAAATTATGAGAAAAAAAGGTGGCTTGTCATTCCCACATGTAATAGGTGTAGGTAACTAGGTCATCTAACTGGGTCACATCACACGTGCTTTGCATACTGACCGTGACCCACATTCCTATAAATGTGGTTACCACCTACCCCCAGTACATACCTATGTCAACATCTCAATCAGGACTCTATAAATAACATTTTTTAAGTCCATACATAAAAACAGCACTGTGTAACCTATGGCCACGTCAGTGTGAGGGGGGAGTCCCATACCTCGTGTACATACATGCTGGAACTGATTACTGACACTCACAGACACGTTGCAACCTGTAATGTGTGTTGAACTGAAAATAGTGCGAGAGGCCCTGAGTTTTATATCATGAAGAATAAATAAGGAAGATACCGAGTACATGCTGGAACCCGAATTTTGATATAATTAACATACTCTATATCCTTGTCATATACACTCTCCACCAGAAGTTGCCGTAGATGATAGATAACCCTCAGTGATTTCCATATGAGGAGATTGGCAGTGCCTTGTGGTGGGTAATACCCACGTGTATTAGGTGTGACAGGTGTGTGGGTATAGATTCACCAGCCCCCTCACACAGAGATATCAGCAGATTACACTCTGTAGGCCTCTCCTCTAGGCTAAATCCTGACATCACTGATAACAACTGATATAAATACCCATACTCGGGTTGCCAGGAAGAATTTAGACGTTAAAATCATATATAAAATAATCCTCGTTTATATTGGAAACATTTGTCATAAACCTGCTACAAGCAATCTTTGATCCTTAGGTAGAAACCTAGGCGAAACCTTTCATACACCAAGAATTCATTGACAAGTTCTGAGTAGGTGGATTGATATGAGATAAGCAGTGAAGATAAGAGAAGGGAATTAGAGACAGTGACTGGTATCACTTGATATCAGGAACTAGGGATAGAGAGAGTCACTATTACCAAATAGGAGAGGTCAACGTCAGAAAAAACACACTCCAGACTGACACCATGACAATACACACATACAGGAATAGCTCATATCTCCCACGCATCCATTGTCAGACCGCTATATTTGGCCTCGGATGAGCATTTCTTTAAAAGCGCATTACTAATATTACTCACTACCGCTACCACAATATCAAAGCCACACTGCGAGAGACACCTCACTGGCTTTTAAATATCTACACTCTAATTAAAGGCGGAGACAGTGACAGATATATATAGTTGTAGAGTGAGCAGTTCCCTCCCACTCCCTGTGTCTGGTGGGGAGCAGCTCAGGCTGGTACTGCTGGTAGTGGGAGGAGCAGGCTGCAGGAAGTGGCTGATAAGGCTTATCAGCCACCACTACTGAGCCTCAAGGATTCCTACCAGCAGCAAGAACAGCATCATCAGCAGTAGTCCCAACAACAGCGGAAGCAGCAGGCACTCTCCTCTCAGTCCCTCTGAGTGAGTTAGCAACAGGTGCCTTCCTACACACACTGAGGTTCTCTCACTACTTCATGTGGGACCAATCTCACTGAGCTGCTCATGAGAGACAGGAGGAAGGGGTTTACCCAGGAGTGCCCCATATTGTACCTAGCAGTGTGTATTATCTATCAAGTTAATTTGGCAACAGCGGATTGGGATTACTGCGCCTAACACCATCAGCAGTGACCATCACTACATGTACTAATAAGTGTGTCAGGATGATGATCCACGGTTTCCATGGTAACAGTATCCTGTGAGCTGCTCCTGGGCTGAAGTGGGTGTCACATACGGAGAGAGGTGTAACAGTAGTGAGAGATAGCAGGAGGAGCCCACCGCCTCTGTCCTGAGTTAATACCAGTCACATTGAGTTTGGAGCTGCATATCAGGATTGGGCTACTCTCAATTAATCAGGACCAATCCAAGACATGAACCTCAAAATAGGATTTATAATTTAGGCCTAGACAGTTCAGAAAGAAGAGATACTAGAGAAATAAGGAAGAATTATGCTCTGAGAAACAGGTCTGACACATCCTCATGATACCAGGATCTGCATGGTGCTGATGGATACATGATACATGAGTTGTATTAAGGAGTGTGTCAGATAGAGTGGGAAGTCCTACACAGTTACTATTCTCACTACTCTCTCTCATTGTGCCACAGAACTATAGTGTAAGTGAATGCCAGGAGGAGGAGGCGTGGTCCCCAACACGACCCGCAACCCCCGGAAGTACTTACCACAGCGTTCCATTAAGATACATCCACATGTATAAAAAATGACCTAAAGTGAGTGTATATATACGAAAAAAGAAAAACCTTCTGATATAGTGTGTGGTTAGGGCCAATAGTGCGTTTTTTCTAACCCACATAGGCGGTGGATCTGGGCCTGGGCCTAGTTATACTGCCCCACATATAGGCCAACTGGCAAGCATTGAGACTAAGGCAGTGTCAGATCTTATACAAATACCTCACCTCTTATATCAGGAGGGTGATTCATCATCTATACACTCTATGTGTAGGATCTACTGCTTCTATTTTGCCAAGTCACTATAACAACCTGTGGAGATTAACAAAATAATTGCCAGCGCTTCTGGATTGAGTCATGATAAAGAAGTGGATGTACTTCCTCCCGGCAAGGATTACGTGATAAGTCGGTGGAGTTGAATATTGTGTTGGTGCTCACATACATCAGTACCTATACAAATTATCATATATAACAATTTACAATCAACCAGTTATTTGCATAATCGGGTGATTATTCCCTAGTACATAAGAAATAAGGTGATTGTATCATAAAGAACCATATGCGCCCCAACCTCCACAGTCGATCACCACCAATTTGGCTCTGACCGCGGTCAGAAACGGGCAGGAGTCCCTCATAGTGGCAAGTGGGGCTCTGATGGTGGTAGAGATGCTGGAAATGGGAAAGACTAGCAGCGGTGGAGGCGGGGGTGGTGGTGGTGGAACCGCAGTCTTGCAAGCTGATCGCACTCCTTGGTTCAAACGGGAGCAACTATCGTATGTGCAGAAAACACGACTAAAACGTGAGGGTTTGTTATTGGATTAGTATATCTTTTTACTAGTAATAAGATTCACAATCTGGAAAAGCTTAGAATTATCCTCCTTTTCAGCTTCGCTGTTTCAAGAATCTGCAATCTGTCCACTTGCTACTGTTTTCTATTTTTCTTCTAGTGCACACTTTTGACCCATACATGATTAATGGATATTAAAGGTGAGAGAAAGCTAGTGTCAATTCCTAGTAAAGTGGAAACTTGGTGAAATGACCATCAACAAACTGGTTAGTAAGAACTGTGTGAACTCTGTCTGACATACATTTCTTAGAAGAGTGGGTGTAATATAAAAGGGTCACTAATAGCTCTGTCAATTGTTGTCAATTTGTATACATAAATTGCTGGTCTGTATGGGGATGCTGGTTCTATTGATAAGCATTGTGGGTGGGTGTAGCACTAGAAATGTGCTGATGCACTTTGCTTTCATATGCTCTGATGATATCGGTTATAGATAAGGGTTTTGATGTCATTAGCGTATTGTACTGAGAGGTTAGGTGGTCAGCCTACATAAGTATGTGGATGATTGATTGGCCAATTAGCCTTACCTACACTTTTTAAATACCTTTAGATTGGTATATTGAATTGTCTCAGCAAATTTTAGATAGAGAGTAACCAACAAGATAGAAGAAAAAAAGAAACCAGAAAAAAAGGTAAGACAAGTGCATTATGATATACCCTGTTCGACGTAATCAGCGCACTGTGCGCTTAGGAAATATCTACAATGTATGTCCAGTAGTTAAGAGTTTAATTGGGCTTAAAAATCCGAAAATTTTGGGTAATTTCTAGTTTGAAATATGACCAAGAAGAGGGGGTGTGCGCTAGCCTTATTATCAATTTATGGTATTTACGCTAATTAGGTCGTATACAGTAGTGATTATTACACCCAAAGGGCCTTCCCAGTGGCTACAGTAGACATTCTTGTCACTGTTAGCCACCTTACAGCGAGTGAGAAATTTCTTCCTTGTTATGCGTGTATCAAGAGAGATCTGAGGCAGAAGTGACGTCACAGTAGTTCACACGGGAATACCTTGCGTGTCTCTGCGTGTTACGATGAGTTGCTTGGGGCGACATGCCATAATGTTCTTTCACCTGTGAAGGGGGCTGGAGGTCACCACGGGGATATGACCGCAAGGTGTGGGGGCTGGTTAGTGTGTATGGGACACTAGTATGCTCACAATGTAGCACTCTGGTATGTTCTCACACCACATCACTGGGACTGGGATACTCTAGGGCTATAGCTCATACATGTATTGGAGCAACACAGATCAACCAAGGTGCAGCACTATGTATGTGAATTTAAAGGGAGGGTCCTCCATTGTCTGTCTATGAGGAGTGTCATAGAGTGAACAGTGTACATTCGTCTGTCTATAAGGGGATACCCCCGATAGAGTGCCATATAGTGGACATTGTACATGTGTCCGTCTATAAGGGGATATCCCGATAAAGTGCCATATAGTGGACAGTGTACATTCGTCTCTCTATAAGGGGATACCCTGATAGAGGTGGACATTGTACATGTGTCCATCTATAAGGGGATACACTGATAAAGTGCCATATAATGGAAAGTGTAAATTTGTCTGTCTATAAGGGGATACCCCGATAGAGTGCCATATGGTGGACATTGTACATATGTCCATCTATAAGGGGATACCCCGATAGAGTGCCATATAATGGACAGTGTAAACAGGGATGTAAGTCTTCAGGATTTATCAGGATTTCCTGATTTCTGAAATTTTTGAATGACATTTATTTTCCTTACATGAGTGGTAAGGAGGGCTATTTGTGAAAAATAGAGGGCTTTTATATCAAGTAAATGTATGGCTTCCTGATTTTTGCCTATTCCTGACTTACATCCCTGACTGTACATGTGTCTGTCTATAAGGGAATACACTGATAAAGTGCCATAGTGGACATTGTACATGTGTCCGTCTATAAGGGAATACACTGATAAAGTGCCATAGTGGACATTGTACATGTGTCTGTCTATAAGGGAATACACTGATAAAGTGCCATAGTGGACATTGTACATGTGTCCGTCTATAAGGGAATACACTGATAAAGTGCCATAGTGGACATTGTACATGTGTCTGTCTATAAGGGAATACACTGATAAAGTGCCATATAATGGACAGTGTACATTTGTCTGTCTATAAGGGGATACCCCGGTAGAGTGCCATATAATGGACAGTGTACATGTACCTGTATGTAAGGGGATACCCCAGAACAGTGCAGTGTGGACAGTGTACATGAATTTGAGTTTAAAAAGTTTTTATGGCTATAAATCAAAAATTCATTATAGCCAAATAGCCATGTATCTGTCTATAAGGGGATACCCCGATACGGTGTCATATAGTGGACAATAGCACTGTTAAGATTGCTTCAGACATTGCAGTACAAGTCACAATCTTACTTGTCCTCTCTAATATTATATACCTGCGTCTATAAGGGGGATACCCAATCGAGCATCACAAAGTACCTGTGTCTGTCTTACAGTTGTTACATTGGTACGCCATTGTATACCTGTGTCCAATTGGCTATAAGGGGATACCCCGATACAGCGTGTTTGTCTACATGTGGTCAGGTGTATGCGTGTCTAGTGAGACCCCTCCTACACACAGATCCATCTGTACTCACCACATGATCAATAACAATCGCCCACGCCTCGCTCACTCATACCATACGAATGTCAGGCCAGACCAGTACTTATTATAAATATAGTCCTGTTACTTAGGCCTCAACAAGTCACCAGTCAATAAATAAAACACTGGCCAGCTGTACAATAAGGAAGTTGCCAGTGATTACTGTAAATTCTCCCATATAAGTCGTGGCCTTTACCAGAACCTAGATCAAAATGAGGCTTATAGGTTCACTCCAAAGTAGGGGTGCAGCTTATATGAGAGGTTTTGATACCATAAAACAGTACTAAAATACCAATTTTCAAGCCCCAGATGTGGCTTAGAACCTCCTCTCAAAGTCAGGCTGTGGCTTATACGAGGGATGCGGCTTATACGTGGGAATTTACGGTAATTGATGCATCATAACGTTGACTTGTGGGATTGTATTCACTGGCAGGAACTAGATGGAGGTGCTTTTTGCCTATAATTTGGGGTTTATCTGCTCTTTGCATTGATGCATCATGACAACATGGTATCTCGCAAAGATTGTGACCTTACCTGTTTATAATGTTAAATGCTGTAAGAAAAAAAAACAAAAAAAACAGCCAGTATCTACTTACTCTCACAAGAACATGATGCCTTGATGCACATACACCCCTTTAATGGTCAACCAGGTCCAAACTTATGTATATATAGCAATTGGGGGGGGGGGGTAATTTGGGTCTATATCTGAGTGAAAATTACCAAGTGGGTATTCGATTGAAGACGATCTGTATTATCAAAACAAGACCTATCTATACACCATAAGAACCGTTTGACCCCTGGGTCTACCATTAGTCTGATGTTCATAGTACCTTAGCACTAAGCTGGACTGACCACTTGTGCAGGTATGTGAAGAGTATGGCCTTCAGGTTTACCTGTGGACCTAGCCTAAGGGGGGATTGGATGGTAATGTATGGAACAGGTTCTAAATAAGTAATCCCTGATGGAATTCTATCCAGAATCGAGCATTGAGGAATTTTCTCCAGTTCTTCCACCAGGGTGGGTGTTCCGAACAATACGGTAGATTGGTATAGTTTTTCATTTCCTCCATAGATATTCCTTTGTAAAACAACCTGTGATTGTTTAGGTTTTTCTAATACCTGGTACATATGGGTCAGATCTTCATTTAACGCACAATTACCCCCCAGGACAGAAAGATGGCAAAAGTCAAAATCCGGTTAAAAGTCTTTATTAAAGTGAAAGACCAATATATTTACTCCCTGGAAAACGTGATTCACACCTTGTGCTCCTACCATGTCAGTTTTGGTAGCCCTCCAACAATAATGAAATCTTATCGTGTAACGTCCGACACTTTTATTTCCAATCATGGTGAAAACAGTATTTAAAATGATTGGATATTCTCTAAATGACTTGTGCAGACTATTACAAAGGAGGACATGATGTATACTGGAAATCAACTTGATTGGTGAAATATTACCGGAAAGGTGGGTGAATGAAATTTTTAAAAATTCAGGTTTTTTGTTTTTGTCATGATCCCTTTTTTTATAATTTTGTACCTCATTTAATTTTCATCATAACCTCTTCAAATCAGCTCCACATGTCCTTTAGAATGTATACTTTCACACAGAACCATTGGTTCACTCCCATTCATCACCTGAAGAGGACTGTACACCACGAAGTATGGGTATCAAAAATTGATAAAAGTGTCAGACGTTACAGCGTCGATAGCACCTAGGAACATGCATCATATGAGCACCAAACATGTTCCAAACCACTTCTAGCTACATACATGCTTACAAAACCTTTTATACTACACATTTGAACTCTAAAACACTCAGTTTAACCTATGTAAGTGTCTCCTACATGACTTTGAAAATTGAAAAACAATATTTTTCAGTTCTTTTTACCCTGCGAGTGTATCATGCCCAAACTCAAAAGACCCATGGAACGCCCAAATCCTCCCAAATCATAAGGCACATATGTCTATTAACAATATAAACCATAGCAACCACCATGCCATAACCCTATTATCCAGAATAGGCCTTATAGTAGGCACTACAAAAATTGGTATAAAAGTGTCGGACGTTACAGCGTCGATAGCACCTAGGAACATGCAACATATGAGCACCAAACATGTTCCAAACCACTTCTAGCTACATACATGCTTACAAAACCTTTTATACTACACATTTGAACTCTAAAACACTCAGTTTAACCTATGTAAGTGTCTCCTACATGACTTTGAAAATTGAAAAACAATATTTTTCAGTTCTTTTTACCCTGCGAGTGTATCATGCCCAAACTCAAAAGACCCATGGAATGCCCAAATCCTCCCAAATCATAAGGCACATATGTCTATTAACAATATAAACCATAGCAACCACCATGCCATAACCCTATTATCCAGAATAGGCCTTATAGTAGGCACTACAAAAATTGGTATAAAAGTGTCGGACGTTACAGCGTCGATAGCACCTAGGAACATGCATCATATGAGCACCAAACATGTTCCAAACCACTTATAGCTACATACATGCTTACAAAACCTTTTATACTACACATTTGAACTCTAAAACACTCAGTTTAACCTATGTAAGTGTCTCCTACATGACTTTGAAAATTGAAAAACAATATTTTTCAGTTCTTTTTACCCTGCGAGTGTATCATGCCCAAACTCAAAAGACCCATGGAACGCCCAAATCCTCCCAAATCATAAGGCACATATGTCTATTAACAATATAAACCATAGCAACCACCATGCCATAACCCTATTATCCAGAATAGGCCTTATAGTAGGCACTACAAAAATTGGTATAAAAGTGTCGGACGTTACAGCGTCGATAGCACCTAGGAACATGCATCATATGAGCACCAAACATGTTACAAACCACTTCTAGCTACATACATGCTTACAAAACCTTTTATACTACACATTTGAACTCTAAAACACTCAGTTTAACCTATGTAAGTGTCTCCTACATGACTTTGAAAATTGAAAAACAATATTTTTCAGTTCTTTTTACCCTGCGAGTGCATCATGCCCAAACTCAAAAGACCCATGGAACGCCCAAATCCTCCCAAATCATAAGGCACATATGTCTATAAACAATATCGACCATAGCAACCACCTGACAACAATTCTCTTTCACACATCAGGCCTCCAGGTTGAATCACTTTAATAAAAGTGTCAGACGTTACAACGATGGTATGGTTTAGTTGTGTACATACTATCTGTTCCAAAAGTATACCAAAGAACTTCTAGCTCCACACACCTATCAACAACATATCATATTATACATTTAAACTCTAAAACAATCACTATTGTCTGTGTAAGTGTATCAACCATGCCTTTGAAAATTGATGACAATCTCAGTTTAGACCTCTTTAGACTTTCCACCCCTTTACAAACACTGGTAAATTTATACTGGAGGATCAAAATAGCATCTAACATGCATCTTAACATGTCTATTAACAGGCTCATACATACCAAGTACAATCATCGAACATGGAGCTGTAGATCTAGGGGGGGGCAAAGGTTTACAAAATAAAAGTGTCGGATGTTACGCTTCTGTAATAGTAATAGATAATCCCAAGGTCCTGAAGTAGGTTATAGTGAGTCATCTGAATTTGGTTATAACTCATCAAAAGCCTTGTCAATACTTTTGATGAGGTGCCTGGGAAGGGTGTAATATCTTATCTTCCGCCGTATGAAGCCCTCATCTGGTTGAGGAGTAGAGCCGAGAATATCAACATGGCGCACCCACAGTTCATCTTTGCGGCGTGGCCAACGGAACTCATTTGAGTCCTCCTGCTCCTGGGTAAGAAAGGAAACTTCATACTCACGGTCTTCATGTTGCAAAACTTGGCCAAGGTACCACTGGTTGTCATACACACAGGCCACGTATGTTCCAACCGCATACCGTTTCAGCTTCCTGAATGGTTCTGGGCAAGCCTCAGTAGCCTCTGGTTGTTGTTCTGGTGGTTGCTCTGGTTGTTGTTCTGGTGGTTGCTCTGGTGGTTGTTCTGGTTGTTCTGGTGTATCTATGTCCGCACCCTCTACATCCCTAACCTGTACTTGAACCGGCTGTTCCTCAGGAGTGGGTGCTTCTTGGATGGACCGAGTGCGTCGGGGTTGTGGTGGTTCGCGGTAGGTAAATCGCAGGTTGCGTACCTCCCACCCTTCACAACCCCTCTGCAACTCAAGGTCTTTCCAACAGCACTCCTTGAAACATGAGGTTGCACGGACAGCTAGTGAGTGTCCCTGCAAAATAGGAACCGCTGCGTGCAACCCCATGGTTCCCTCCAAGCTATCATCAGCTTTAATCTTCTTAACCATTTCACGGGCAGCGTGGACATCCTCCAACGGGATGCACTCATAATACACCTTCGTCGGTACTTCACGGTTTGCCAAGTTATTGGGATTGTTCCCAATCCTGGCAAAGTCCGCTGCATCTTTGATGAGATACCGACGCTGGACAGCGTAATCCGCGTTACGCTTGGTGGCTGCACCCACTCCATCACACGGCCCCTTCCCGTGGCCTGCTTCAAAGTACGTCCAGGTTGCCCTGAACCCCTCGAGCAGCTCCTCGTGCCGAGACAGGATCGAAAATATCGAAATGTTTCGATATTGCGATGAGGGAGAATCAGACACATAGTGCAACATTCTTACCGTCTCTGGAAGGTTCTGCTTGATATACCTTACTATTGTGACCAGAAATGAAAGAATGGCATCTGCATCATGCTTCCGATCGTCAGTCACAAGGGCCAGCGAGCGATGCTTGGAATCACCGGTGCCCTCCTCCCTGAAGTGTATTACCACAGGGTGGAGGGTCACCGGCTCCTTAGCAAAGTAAACGCTCTGCGGGCCCTCAGGGTAGGTTATCATCCAGTTTTCGGCGAAATCCATTTGGATGCTCACCTCCTGGACTGACATCGTTGCACGCAACTCCCTCACCACACGATGTTGAGTATGGGCACGCTCGGAGTGGTCCAATATAGTCAGAAACTCGTCTCCAAGGCTTTCTATGAAAGCAGCCTTGTCCATGGTAGAGGGTCTGAGACGGAGTTTCATCGTAGTTTTTCCACAACCAGGCGGTCCGTACTCAACACTTACCATTTTCCAAGTCTCGCACGTAATTTGTTCCTTTACAACCGTGTTGGTCAATCTGGCCTTAAACTCCTCCACGGTACTCTGGCGCACGACGGTATCAGGAAGGGCCTTAATACCGACTGCACGTAGCCTCAGTGCAAAATTTTGATGGATCTTACAGAGGCATTCAGAGGTGCTTGTGTGCGACACCGTTTGAATGTATGGATGTGCCCGGCGTACATCGTTAAAGAATGTCTTTGAACATGTGTACCCTGGGTTCATCTCATTGTAACGGAGTCGCAGCACATAGAGGAACTCGTTGAGGATGATGCGCTGGTGCTTAACCTTAGCTATCGTCTTGGTCTCCTTCTTGCCCGCGAGAGTGGTGGAATTCTCTGGGTCAATGAGGAAGGCCAAGACGCGCCGCCGGCGTTCGTCGTCATACGCCTGATTTTTATGAGGCTTCGGCGGTGGAGCAGTCAGAGTGCGTCGGTCCACCCCCATAGCCTGAGCAAGGCGACTTGCCAACCTCTGCTGCTTTACATCTTCAACAGATGCAAGCTGGCGAAACACTGTAATGCGCTTACGGACTGGCAATTTTTTCAACCCCTCGGTGAGGAGTTGGTAAGCCTTCTGCTCAGCACTTGAGAAGCCTGCCATAGCATCAGCCTGGGGAGGCGCATCACTGTTTGCATCAGGGTTATCAGGGGCCTCTTCGACAGTCACACTCGCACTTAACTCCTCAATCTGCTTTTGAAGCTTTTCTATTTGGCCCTTTTGAATGCGGTTTTTGTAGAGCAGAGCTTCTTGCGACCCATACTGTAATACAAATGAGTGAACATCAGGAAAACACCAAAATATATCCCCCTTAAGAAATGGGGTGAAATTAAGTATCTTGTATTTGGGAAATGACTGTTTAATTTGATAATAGTACCAGAGGGGCATCTTGTGTCAAAATATGGAGGACCTGCGCCCACCGTAACCGGTATTTCTAGAAGGAAAATATATAATGTAACGTCCGACACTTTTATTATTTATAGCCAAAACCACTGTACTTGGCTGGAAAAATGCCTCTATAAGAACTAGAATTAATCTTTATATGTATATTTAACTAATGGATACAATGGAATAGAGAAATGTTGAACTTGGACCACCATACAGGGTAAAACGAAGAATATCAAAAGTCGTTGTAACGTCCGACACTTTTATAATACAACGCTCTAGAATGAAGAATAAGGGTGTTTAACGGTACAATAAGGCAGTTTACTGCTATACAATCAATAAAAAGGTGTTGGACGTTACTTTTTAACCCTAAGACAACATCATTTTTCTTGTTTTGAGTTAGAAATAGGGTGGAGAATCATGGAGGAGGACAATTTGTTGATATTACGATCACTTTTTTGGGGTTAGGGAGTGTCAAATTTTGTAAACACTGTACACAAACATTTAAAAATGCATAAAGGAAGGTGTATTCAGTCCATAGAAGCATCGTTTTGCCATGATAGAACAGCAGGAGGGTCACAAGGGGCCATAGAGTGGATAGCGGAATAAAAGTGTCGGACGTTACTTGTCAACTACACGATCGGTGCAGAATACTTTCCTGGCTGCTGGCTAGTCCAAATATGGCGGGTAGTACTCTGAACCGACGTGAATCGACAGAAAACAGCCTCTAAAAGGCAAAATAACTAATGTCGCTACACAATTTTGGTATAATTATGATCCCTGACATGTCTAGATTCATCAATTCTTACGATTTTCGATCGATTACTCACCTTTTTGGTCGAAATGAGCCTGTTTTGATGGTGAAAGTTATCTTAAACTACTCCATTTGACAGTGACCGCTGTTTTGATGACTGCGCATGCGCGAGCCTCGAGCCTACTTCCGCCCGGATAACGTGAAGCGTCTCAAAGTTTGGCGCCTTGATTTGGAGTATAAAGGTGTCGGACGTTACATATATCGAAACACCTCTACAGGGAACATAGCAGAAGGCAAAACTATGCAATAACTGGTCAAGTTAGTTGGAAATACATTATAATACAATGCTGAGAGAAAAAAAGAATGAAACAGTGTATTAAATAGACAGCAGAAGACAAAGTATCGATGTAACGTTCGACACCTTTATCCAGTTGAAAATAACTTTTTGATGTGTAGTATCCTAGTGAAAAGGAGGACACACTCCATCTTCACACCAGGAGACAAGGGTCATATACCCTTCAAACAGAGGGTAAAGGTTTAAATAAGGAGGGATTGGTTGTACAGAATTTGATGCACTGAAATAGAGGTGTCAGACGTTACAACGAGTACTTAAGGTTGATGAACATGATGGCATATGACATGCAAGTGTCAGATACCCACAAATCGAGCTGAATATGCCAGGTAACACCGCTGGGGTCATGAGGAATGAAATTGGTGTCCTTGAGACTGCTGATTTGTAAAGAAATGATGATTATAAATAAGAAAATTATTAAAAATAATGGGCTTTCAGAGGTTTTTGGGACTTTCGACATGTATATCTCCAGATATTCTGGTCCCACTGAAACAAACCAGCACTTTTTGGATAGCCCAGACTCTTGTGCATTGACTGGGACCAGGATTGTATTGATTCTTGGAGTAGGGCCGACTATATAGATCTCAGAACCTGAAAAACCTGAAAAATAGCCAATTGTACAATAATGAAAGATCTGACCCATATATAACTAGAGTTGGAAAGGGACTTTTTGGTGCAGAGACCTCTTTTTATAACATTTGCCGCCGGCTGTTGAAGTGCATTCAGAGGTGGCCAACAATAGGCGGTCGGAGGTCGAGGGAGGGGTAGGTGGATCTGTGTATGTAAAGTAGATATAAAAATACACAGCAAAAGCATATGTATAAAATAACATCTATGTATTCTTCCGACATTGTGACATGGTGAGTCAGCGGTTCATGGTCACAGGCCGTCACACACTCACGATCACAGCTTAATCACCCTCTGACCCTACCAACCTGTGAACTATGAACCTAGAGATCTTTTCTCCCCTCCACATCCTACCTCTTCCTATATTTTGATACCTGTGTATAAAGGGGTCTAGACCATACCCAGTGGCTCCACCACTCTGAATAAACTGGCTCTGCTGAGAGGTGACAAAACACTCTTGTATCATGACAGGTACCTTACCTGGGGGGGGGGGGACACTTCCAGAGACAGGCTTGTGCACATCCAGAGATGCCACTTTTCATGGTTAACCAGGAATTCCTGGTTTCATTTTTTTCTGAGATTCTGTACTAAGTCAAAGCAATTTTCTGGACAAAATATCTCACCCTCGTATAAGCAGCACCCTGAGTTTGAGAGAAAGCGATAAGCTGCCACTGGAGGTTGAAAAAAGGCACTTAAGAACTGTCCTTTAGTGTCAAAAACCCTCATATACGCCGCACCAAGAGCCGCATGGACCTTATAAGCCACACTTATAGACTGGTTCTCATATAAACCACAGCTTATAAGGGGGAATATTCAGTAAAAGATTTGTGCATAGTCACCTGTATGATTACAGTAATTTACTGCGACTTCTTTGTTTTATACAGTGTTACTAATCATTTGATGATCTCCGGTTAAGAACCTGCTGGCCTACACATAGGGTACAGTGCTCCAAAAGTGTGAAAAGGGCAGGCGTACCAGTGGCACCGCTAACTTAAGTTCCTGTTTGGAACCAAACACATGGATCAAAATGATCTGGATCTTAGCCAAGCTACTCAGGAGCCAACAGAACCTTAGACTGGTGTTATACATGGTTATACCACGATTTCGGCACTTCCGGTGGGTTTATATGCAGTTTAGCCGTGCATTATTCTGCATATACCACCCATGTGCATTTTTGAAATTTTTGGTATATACTTTTTCGGTGTCAAGTTGGACTTAGAATATTTTTGGAGACGCTGGCGGATATAGAAATTTAGCCTCGCCATTGTTTCAATGTGAAAAATCGTCCCAACTCGTATGAGGATCGAACCCCGGCCGCAGTGGTGGTAGGCGAAGGCCTTAGCCATAGCGCCACACTGAACGGTGATGAAACACAATGCGAAAATAAATAAATTCTAACCTGAGGTCCTAGTGGTAAGGTTGCAGTCAGATTTCGTATTGATTCCAAGCTTGTCATGTTATAATATCGAAAACCCAAGAAGTTTTCGATCCATAGACGAGGAATGCGTGCTAATTGTCTCCATTTTCTTCAATATAAATAAGAATCCAATGATTTTCCCAACGTATGCGAGTCGCAGCCCGGTTCGCTCTGTGCGAAGCCATTGTTTTGGTTCCTTGCCGGGAGGGGTACCGCCGTGTTCACACTCACTTTTCGTATCGAATCCAACCATGACAAGTTTTCAAATTAAAACATACATATCCTTAGACATCCTAGATGAGTACTCCATGCTTGATATGTCCGATATGTTCAAAATAAATAAGAATCCATTGATTTTCCAACACGGTCCGAAATTTTCGGCGTCTTTCTTGTACGACGAGCAGTTGACCTATATCTACATCCGGGCCACTGACACACTTTCGCCGGACAAGGAGGCGGGTGGGAATGGCCGGACCGCAACTCGCGTACTTTGGGAAAATCAATGGATTCTTATTTATATTGAAGAAAATGGAGAAAATTAGCACGCATTCCTCGTCTATGGATCAAATACTTCTTGGGATTTTAATATTATAACATGTCATGGCTGGATTCCATACGAAAAGTGAGTGTAAACACGGCGGTACCTCTCCCGGCCAGAACAAAAACAATGGCTTCGCGCAGAGCGGACACGGGCCGTATCGCTTGCACTTACAAAATGTCTTCGCCTGGCTATATTCTTTGGATTTCAGGTAAGAAATTGATACAAAATGGAGGAAATGGTGGTATAAACCTATTAGGTCATGGATATGGGGGCCCCACGGGCTGTATATGCTGTATATACCCTCGCCGCTTCGCGGCTCAGGTATATACAGCATATACAGCCCTAGGGCCCCCATATCCATGATCTATTAGCTTATTAAATGACCCGTCTACAGTGCAGACATGTCAATCGAGCAGCGCGCTAACACTTGTAGTTTGGTGTGTGTGTGGACCAGTCTGTATCTATAGATTTACTGAAGGAAAAGAGTTCTTCAAGTGCCTCTCTTGTTTGAGCGCCAAGGCCTCTTGAAATACCACAGTACTTCACGTGTAAAGGCATCAGATTCTCCAGACATGGATATTTGAATACAAAAATGGTCATCTATGTGATGTATACAGAACCATTGAGAAAATATTTTAGCCATTGGTGGGTGGGTGAGGGGGTCTTCTATCGTATATGGACCCAGTACATTCAATTCCTCTAGGATGTCATATGGAGAAGGAATTTAGGCGTCCTCTCGAAAATTTCTTCAAAAAAGGCACATGCAGTCTGTATATAGTCAGTCGCCGGCAGCGGGTATGGTCAGCCGCTTGCAGTCTAAATGGCCAAACCCATGCATTGTGTGTGGCTAGTCCCATGCAGAGTGTATGGCCAGTCCCATGCAGTCTGTATGATATCTTTGGCAAGGGCTATACAGATAATTCTAAGGTTAGAACAATACTTTCTGTCTGTACTACATTGCTACAAGTAGTGCCAGATATTGCTGTACCCTGCCTCCATGTGTCCACTAGCAGTGATGAACCAGTAATGTCACAGTCCTTAGACCAAGCCAATAAGTCCTGTGACAGAACATAGGGCGGTGTCATCCCCGGGGTGTCATCATTACGACACAAAATACTTACATGATAGTCGATAACAAGCGCGTCTAAGCCCTGTCTCCGGGCTATGGGAATCTGTACAAATTAGGACAGGATGGACTGGGCAGTGAACCAGTATCATACAGGGTTTAACACTCATAGGGTCACTCACAGTTTTGGTACAGTAATATATTCATTCCCCTGATATGTGAATGCAGCCCTAGCAGTGACAAATAACTCAACATCTATAGGTGACACGGCTGCCTCAGTCGGGTTGATACACCTTCAAACAATTGGCGAGGAGACTTGGCAAAGATATATGTTGAAAAGGGAACTGGTAGGAATTGTACTGCCTTTAAAGGGATAGTGAATCTAATGGAGTGATAGCATGATGAAAATTCTGTCTGTCTGATGACACTCAGGGTGTGGGCGTGTCATGGTAACAGGGAATGGGGGCAGGGGAAAGAAACAAGTTTAATCTTATAACAAGCTTCCATGCACTCATTACCACAACTGATACTGTAGAATTAGCCTAATAGCTAATTGGTTGCTAGGGAATGATCTTTGTGAACACAAACATACCCCTTTAAAGAACAGTTTAGTTACAAATTGGAGCGTATAAATTATTTCTGCTTTACTAAAGTAGTGACAAGTTTGCACATGTTGCCTATTTGATTTGCCATAACGATGAAGATTTCCTGTTTCCTGGACAAGCACTGTCTGTTTAACCAATTGTTCCACTGAACCAGTCATGTGCGACATCACGTCGGGAAGCAGATTTGAAATGAATAATTGCCACTTGATTCTTTTACTAAACCATCAGCACAATAACCATTCTCCTCGAAGTGACAAGCTTAACCACAAGGCTCGATAGTTATTAAGCTATTAATGTATTGATTTTCAAGGACTCTGTGAGGTTTGCTGGAAATATTCGCACAGGAGGGCGAATATTTCCAGCTAACCTCACTGAGTCCTCAAATATATATGCGTTTATCGCACTTATTCATCCATTATGTATGAATTTCTTATCTTAAAACCCTGTATTTAATGTAGGAGAAGACATTTTGTAAGTGCATGCAATCCGCACGGTTTGCCAAGCCATCGTGGCCATGTTGTCACTCTGCCCGACATACCTCCACCTTTACACACATTTTTCAGGTAGAATCCAAGCATGCCAGCTCCTGTGCTTCAAATGCCAGCAAACATACGATCTTTAGTTGGTGTTTAAAATAAATGAGAATCCAATGATTTTACATAGCGATACGTCTCGGCACCCACCATTGCGGCTTGCTGACCCAGTTCTTCAGCCGAAAGTATGTCAGGTTACATCTGGGCACCTACGCGCTTCGTCAACAAGATGGAATGGCCGTGTGCGTTGGATCGCTATTTAAAATCATTGGATTCTGATTTATTTTGAACAAAATGGTGAATTTAGGCATGGCATGTTAGGATGTTTTCCTGTTAAGAACTCTACCTTCCACCATCGGATTCTATGCTAACGAGGTGTGTAAACATCAGGTATGTTGGAAAACTTATTCAAATCCTTCATGTACATTGGTTCTAGTACCGGTCAGCTTAGTATAGTAGAAAGTGAGCTTGTCTCCGGCCACAGCAGCCGGGGAACGATTCCCATAGAGCCCTGAACGGTTTTAACTGGAAATGTATGGTAAGGGTGACTTTGTATCCTTCTCCAATTTATTAACATGCTCAGGTTCCAACTAAGATGGTCTGAGAAAAATTAATGAAGTCTCAGAGTGTGGTTATACCCGATAACGGAACGGGGTTTATGACCAAAAAGGCACGCTGTTGGGCCTGAATCTTGAGATAAATGATTATGATGGTGTCTATCTTAGATGCTACCACTTTGCGAGGGTTGTCAACTGAAGAGTCTCTTGAGTAGCTGACTCAAGGTCATACTCTTATATTATGATGATATAGATTTAAGAATGAATACGATATTATGAGGCACAGTAGAGCCAGATTCAAGCTTGTCAAAGTTTAAACAGTATATAGGTTAGACATTGCCAGTTCAAGTGAATTGCACTTTTTGTATAATTGAGTTCTTTAGTTCTGTCCCCATTCCTTTTAATGGGGAAAAATCTTGTATGGCCAAGTATAGTTAGTATCTTGATCTGCGGGCTACCTGAGCCCATTGGTCTTACTAAACTTTTCTGTGGGCCATAGGAAAGTAGATACCAGCAAAACGATGACCAAGAATTGATCCTCTGGACAAGCATTACTGCTAGTCTAGACTATTTCTAAAATCTGGCGAATGAATCGGATGAAACCTGGAGGAATACCTAAGATAGGGATTCCAATGTGTTCTGTCCCCAAGTCAACACTAGTGTTTCTCAGAGGTTGACGCCATACCTTGGAAACTCATGTTTAGCTAATGTCTCAAGGGTGTAAGCTCCATAGAAAGGATCAGAGGTAAAAGAGGCAAGTACAATGTACATGTAATGGGAGCCTGAGGTCTGACTGTGACTAAAAGTACAGTAATCTCCCGCGTAGAAGATGCGCTGTGCGTATAAGACACACCCCAAACTCAGCAAATGCATTTTCGCATATAAGACGCACATTTTAACGCTGAAATTTGTAAGATTAGTACATTTCTATAGAAAAATTACCCCTTGTATAAGACGCACCCCCAACTTGAGAGAAAGCTATAAGACTACCCAGCATTTTGTTTGGTGTAGAGGACGCGTCTTATACGCGGGAGTTTACGGTAGTCAGTGTGGAAATGACTGGTTACTCCCACACCCTCAGCCTGCCAACTTCTAGTTAGTTGGGATATCACTGTTAACACAAACCTGCCAACTATGGACGTGGGAGACAAGACATAGTTTTCTCTAGAAATAAAATGTTTTATAGAAACCAGTCACATTATATGTGATTTTAGAATTAAGTACTCTAAGGCATATGCAGATTTTTTTTTTTTTTTACCTCATAGCAATCTTCAACCTTTTTCAATTAGAAAAAGACAACCCAGATGCCCTATATATGGGGAAACTATCACAACAGTACAGATTTTTAGATCCACGCAACCACCCCAACACAAGGGACTTCTGGTAGGTAAACTGCCTATTCAGGCTATTGAGGTTTCCTATAATACACTCTGTTCGTGGAGGTTTCCTGTTAATTAGCATAATTAGGTCAGTCACATGACCAATGCCATTGGCCAGCATAGGTCACTTGACTGACCTAATTATGCTAATTAACAGGAAACCTCCACGAACAGAGTGTATAATGGGAAACCTCAATAGCCTGAATTCTTTACCATTGCTGTGATGGTAAATGCACTTACATTTAAACTGCAGCATATTTTTTTTTTATAACCAAGCGATGGGGGTCATCAATATGAATCCATAGGTGTCCTAATTTAATTAATACGACCAATATTAAGAAACTTACAGCAATATTCGTCAACATTCCCGTTGCAAATATTACGTAATGCCCCGAGAAACATAGGGAACCAGTGGTTTCAGACGCTGGCGCAGCCTGGTGTTAAATTGATGAACTACCGTAATCTCCCGCGTATAAGACGCGCTGCGCGTATAAGACGCACCCCAAACTCAGCACATGCATTTTCGCGTATAAGACACACATTTTAATGCTGATATTTGTAAGATTAGTACTGTTCTATAGTAAAATTACCCCTCGTATAAGACGCACCCTGAACTTCAGAAAATCCTATAAGACTCCCCAGCATTTTGTTTGGCGTAGAGGACGCGTCTTATACACGGGAGATTACGGTACCTGTTGAATCGGCAGTATACATCATGTACATATATTTGATAACTAGACTAGTTACTCGTGAATATACTAGTGAATAAAGAGTGTGCTCAGGCCTCTTCGGGACAACAGTTCTTGGGCATAACTAGTCAGTTACTTGGATATAACCTTTTAATTATTTAAAAAGATTTTAATTTCCTAGGGGGTGGGGCAAAGGAAAATTTGACCAAATTATTCAGGTTTTCTACATTTTTTAGACCAGTGAGATGTTTGCCTGGCTTGTATTTGCCCCTTTAACCACCTGTCCCACTACCCTAGGTCCTCCCATGGCCTCACCTGGTGCACCCTATGTGTGTGTTTGTAGTGTGTTTATCTACCCAGGTCAACTTACCCTAAACACACACAACCCGCACCCCGACCCCAGCACCACCTGGTGCCATCTGCATTTAGCTCCTGACCTGGCTAACACGAGAGGGCGCCACCCGCAGTGGTACCTATATTCCAGTTTTCCGCCCAAATGTTGCATATAGCACAAGGTCCCGAGAGAATGCGTGCCAAGCGGGACCGCTGCTGGCTCTGGTGACATTCTCAGATAAGATGGGAACCAGCTTGTCCCTTGAAGTGGGTGTTATCGGGGGACAAGGTACCCGTTTTGGCATGTTTTATCAGTAGGCTTTCGGCAGACCCAGCAAAACACAAAATGGCTGACCCACTGGGTATGTATTTGTAAAAGTGATTCAGAAGAAAATAAATGGAATCACCTCATATCTGTGACCATTTCCAGCAGTGTGATGATGGTGTAGCCCATTCTCCAGAATTCATCTCAGCTGTGCTCTGTCTTGTATGAGGGAAGGACACGGTTTTGACCAAAATGAAAATAAGCCCAGGCGCCAGTGAATTTCTAATGCAGTGCTGGCCTATACAAAATGGAATTTACTTAATGCTCGCCTAGACTTAGTATGCTCGCAGCACTGTCTGGTATGTGAATGAGCTATGTATAACCTGTAGGGAGAGAAAAGGGTCTGGGACAACTGGGGTTTCTGAGAAGGGTCTACAGTGGTGAGATAGAAGCAGTGGTATGAGGGTAAGGTGAGTCGCAGGGCGGGGTCAGCCAATATATATTTAGGAAGACCCGGGGGCAAAAGGGGTACAACTGGTTCTGGGATGCTATGACTTTGGGTTCTTGCTAGGTGTATTCTTTCTTTTTTTATTCCTTCCCCATTCCTTTCAAACTTCACCACCCTCCCAACCTTCACACAGTCAGAGAAAAGAGATTTTATTACAAATATTTGAGATTATATTTCAATAAGATTGTAATCAGCAATAAATCTTTTTGTCTCTTTACCAATACTTTGAGAGTTTCAGCAAAGCAGGCAGCTGTTACTTGAAAATCATTTAAGGAAGTCAATATAGTCTTTTCATCCACCTTAAATGAGTTATCACCTCCAATTAACAAAGCTTACACTAAGCCAATTTGCGAATAAAAATACTTTGTTTGTGACTAGCCAGCTGTCACTAAGTGTCGCAACTCAAAAAGTTTTTGTCATTACCGATCAATTCTATGGTGTGTGGGCGTGTTCTGTGTTAATTGGCTACTTGTTGATTTGATGAAACTAGTTAAGCATACTTACTGCTGGTCCGAAAATAGAATATGTGGAGGATATTAAGCCTTTTGAAATGCATGTAGATGTAAATTCTTCAAACGCTTTTCCAAGCTTGCTCACATAATTCAGGCAGAAAGTGGAAGATATTGATTTGATATTTGACTGACCACCACATCTACCATCCTTCAAGTCTAGATACTTATAGTTGGCTAGTCTGACTCAGTTGGAACTCATTTTAAAAGAAATGAATCAACATGAGTTATGATGGGGGGAAAAATACAGGTGTCCCCGAGGGACCTGAATACCTGCACGCCCAGTACTGTTCTGTTTTCAAAGCACCCCCCTCCCCCCACTCACACACACATTCTGTGTGCTTGGCCAGTGTGTGTGTGTGTTTGTGGGGGGGGGGGGGTCATTGTTTACATTCTTTCCAGTACACATGCACTGATGACAGTCTTTGACAGAAGTGACTGTCAACATTAATATAATTTGCTGTTTAAGAGCAGCAAATTGCTTTAAATCAATGCATTATGCGAGGTCTCTTCCCCCCCTCTCCCAATTTGAGGCATCTTAAAGTTTTTGATGGGTGAGAATTGAAATGGTGAATTATGATGCAGAAAGGGAATTACATTATGGAAGCTGAGGGAGGATTTATCCCCAAAAACAAACATTACGGGTAGTATGGGTAAAGTAGGTTAGTTTCTGTTTTGATATCTATGGACACTTTCATGACTTCAATATACGCAGGGTGTGTCGGCCTTAGGACTTTTATGTGAGGCCATCCTCAGGCTGTGTTGGCACCTTCTGTGTGAGGCCATCCTCAGGCTGTGTTGGCACCTTCTGTGTGAGGCCATCCTCAGGCTGTGTTGGCACCTTCTGTGTGAGGCCATCCTCAGGATGTGTTGGCACCTTCTATGTGAGGCCATCCTTATTTCTATGTGTCTCCATATGCTCAATAGCCGGCCGGTTTAGTTTGTGAATGATTGGGTTCATGGTTGTTTCTGTTACCAGATACCCCTTGATCCTCCAACCACAGAATATGATACATGTACATGTACCCCTCTTTGAGAAGGGGTATGCAGCATGCAATATGACGACAAAGACTTATTTTTCCTTACCGCACAGTGCACCATTATGCCCATTGGTCGGCCTACCCTATATCAGCCAATAAAATAATCCCAACTATTCACTGCGGTCCTCTCGGGGGACAGTTGGTACCCATCTGATAGCTCTTATCAGTGATATGGCTGGTAATCAGCTTCAGCAATGGCCGCGCCCATAGGACAATCCGCTTGGTTTAGGATTGATACACTTCTGAGGGTCGCCATGATGCACCAAGCAGCACTCCTTGAGTAGCCTCGTCAGACTGCATTAGCGCATCATAACAAAAAATGCAACATGTTTAGAACCCGCAGGCATCAACTTCGATCATCCCTGATAGGGTTAAGACACTGCCCCTCTTTAACCAAGGAGCACCGTATTGATCACAGATCGAAAAGAAAATGGTGAAGAAAAAATTGATGAGTCATGCTTCCTGGAAAATGGCCTCCTTCCTGGAATCCCTACAAAGAGCCAATGTCTTGGAGACGGCTAGGGGTGGAGAATGAGATTACCCCAGACACTAACTGTGGGTGAAGAATGGAGGGTCTAGACCACAGTATTGACATAGATGGCTGTAGGTTCGATTCCTCCTAATGGATTCTTTAAACTAACTAGTGGATTCCCCTTCAAACTGACTGCCTTCAATGCGACTGAGTTTGAGGATGAAGTAAAGAGCTCCTCTTGAATAGTCAACTTAGGTGTTCTGATAAAGATGAACATGTATGTCACATTCTCTGCTTATCCTGTACGCTATAAAGTGGTTGTTAATTCAGACCCAATGAGATTCGAATTTTATTGCTTAAATAAGAGTGGGGTGTGGGCAAATAAAAAAACACTTTGAGAAGAGTAGAGGAAAGAAGCCCCAGTAGCCCTTTTCTCCCCCACCCCTCCTCATTGATTCAAACATTCATCTCATAGATTGGACCATCCATTGATGCAATCACTGCTTTGATGGACAAGGTGCATGTAAATACCTGTCTAGTTGTTTCAGACAAGCAGCTAGTAAATACCTGTCAGAACTGAGAAAGAACGGACTCCGTAACTAATGAAGCAGTCCTATGAGATGGGGATCCTACCGTTGGGCATTAAACAAACCAATCAATCAATCAATTATTTGTCTTGAGTTAATACGGTAGGTATGCTGAAAGAAAAGTCAAATTGACAATCACCGAGTACCACTGCAAAGTGCAAGTGCATCGTGATGAGTGGTTGAGCAAGTGCATTGTGATGAGTGGTTAAAGTGTATCGATAGCGGGCTCAGACTGACGAGTCACTCGTCCACCCACCCCAGGATATCCGGTTAAATGTCCATCCAGCCAAGCATTTAGTGACAACTTGGAGGCAGACCAGTAAAGTCCCACCCAGGTCCTAACATTGTACTTTACTGAGGGCAGCCACAATACTACGTACCGTAATTTCCCGCGTAGAAGACGGGGTGCGGGTATAAGACGCACCCCAAACTCAGCAAAGGCTGTTTCGCGTATAAGACGCACCTCTTAGGGCACATTCTGTAAGATTAGTACTTTTCTATAGTAAAATTACCCCTCATAGAAGACGCAGCCCCAACTTGAGAGTAAGCTATAAGATGCACCAGCCTTTTGTTTGGCGTATAAGACACGTCTTATACGCGGGAGTAAAATTAGGGGTACACCTCACTCTCACCTCCCTCTCTCCTGTCCCCCTCCTCCCCTTCTACCCTTCTCTACTCCCCTCCTTTCCTCCCTTTTGATAGTACCGTTAAACTCCAAATATAGGCCACACCCACGTATAAGCCGCATCCATGTTATGCATACTCTGACATTAGGAAATTGCTATGAGACCGCAGCTTATATGCGGGGTTTTACGGTAATTCTATACCCTCCCACTTTTCCATCTCACCCCCCTTTTCCCTTGTCCTCCCCCTGTGGAGTGGGGACCTTCATGTGAGGGCATGGAGGAGCAGAATAACTTCATTGGGAGTCCATGAAGGAGGAATTCTCCTTTCATTCTACCAGTGGGCATACCAGATTCGTAAAAGGCGACAAACTCGAGGATCCTTGTGACATGAGGTGAGCTTGTGGGCAGCTGGTTTGTCTGGCCCTGCCTATGGGACCAGGCAAATAATTATAAAAGAACACTTGCTTTCCTTCAAAAAGAATAGGGGAATGAAGCCCCAGTAGCGGTTTTCCCCCTCACCCCTCCTCATAGATTCGGTCATTCATCTCATAGATCCGGTCATCCACTGTGATGGACAAGCAGTGTATAAATACCTGTCTAGCTGTATGGACAAGCAGCTTTGATATACCTGTCCAAAACTGAGAAAGAAAGGACTTAATGTCCGTAAACTAATGAGGAAGTCCCATGAGATGTAAAAATCTTGGGATGTTAAACAAATCAATCAATCAATCAATTCCCTTGTCCACCTCTGCTATCTCTCGTCTCTTCCCTCCCTCATGATCCTTCCCTCCCATCCACTACTCTCCACTCTCATTCCCCCTCCATCCCAATCACTAACATCCCATCTCCTACTCGTTCTCTGTTCCTCCTCCACCTCCTCTTGCCCTCAGTAACTCATGCCTCACCTGTCACCACCCTGCCTCTCACCCCCTCCCCCCCCCCCCTCTTCCCCTCCTCCCGCGTACTGCCGCCCAGCCCCGCGCGGTGCGGCGCGGGAGGCGGCAGCGGCAGCACGCGGCGTCCCTTATCGATCCGCGCCGCACCACAACAAAGTCACGTGGTGCTAGATCGGCGCATGCGCTCACATTTGTTTACTTCCTGTGAAGGCAGCACCAACCACCACCTTCCCCATCCAAACCCTGGCTGTATCAGTGATTGTACTACCACTCATAGCTTCTTAATGGTATATCCATGGATATGTGGTGTGGGATTGTAACTGGACGTAGATGGCATGACGTGACGTGATTTAGGTGAGTGGTGGCAAGATGACAGTCTATGTATGAAGGGGGGGGGGGGTTGCCTGAGGTTGTGGTAGAGGTGGGAGCAGTAGATTGTCTTGTGTAGCACGCAGTTTGTTGTTGTTATGTACTGGAGTGATGAGGGGCCAGCTGGAGGGGTGGGAATGGGAGGGGAATGAGTGCAGGGAGTGAGCTACCACTGCTGGAGGAAATAAATATTCCCATCTCATCAGCCCTTATGGGTTGAGTCTTGGGTTGTCCATATTAGTAAGAAAGAAATCTAAAAGTTAATAAGTAAATAAACAGGGAGAGAGGTAACAAAAAGATGGATGTAAACAGGGACTACTGTAATCTCATTTCAACCATTACACCAAGGCACCCAGGAGTATAACTAGTTACAGAGGTGGAGATCCAATATATTGAAGTGCTGATACACCCGCAAAGCCCAAGCAAGTAACTAGGCAGCTGTATTGGTGCATCATGCCCACCCTTTAAGAATTAGAATATAAACCCGGATGGTCGGCATGATGCGTGAGTGAACACAGGTCAGCCAAAGGTGCCTTCGTGCATCATGGCAACAGAGGGGGAGAGTACATTAAAACGCTTTGTTGCCCATATCGCTCTTGATACCTCCTGGTGAATTTGCTCGCCTGCACTGCATCAAGGCATCGTGAAAACCCTTTTATATGAGTGTATCAGCCTGTCAGGTTGACATTTTGGTTGAATGGTGATTAACTCGCCACAGCTGCATCAAGTTATCGAATTGACATTTTGCATGAATGCACCATGATTAAAGGAGGAGCATCATTAAACCTTACAGTTAAACTGAACCCATGAATAAGCCACGCCTTGGAGGCATCCTATTGTAAATCCCCTGTAAAGTGGTCTATAAGCCATGGCTAGGTAAGGGCTTTTTCAGCAAGAGAAAAGTGTGTCAGTTTGATGTGGTATTGTAAACTCACACATATAAGGGACACCCATGGATCAGCTGCACTCAGAGTTAGGGGGAAAGGACTTTGAAGCTTGAAACATGATAGTTTAGCATTGGGACTATGTGTAGTTTCAAAACTCCGCATATAAGCCACACCTGAGTCGAGCACAATCATAGAATCCACTGGGATCTGAAATGGTCCATAAGCTATGGTTTATACACGGGGTTTTACGGTAGTAGTGGTAGTCAGAGTTAGAGGGTGTCTTTGTTACAGTGTATCAGCTGAGGTAGGTGTGTGTGTGTGTGACCAAGGCTGAATCACTCTGTCTGAATCATCTCTAACATTGCTCACTGCACTCCAACACACCACCACCACCACCAACTCCCAGTCCTCCACTTTACCAACATCCTACATACAGTCATACTCAGTTAACCCTTTAATGGTGGCTGATGCAGGAGTGCATCATGCCGGGAGAGTATCAGCCATTCTTTCCCCCCTGTCCTATTTGCTTTTTGCCCTGCATTGCCTCCTTTCTCATTTTGTCCCCACCCCCGCTCCAGTCCCATGAGGTGTAAGAACATTAGGATGTTAAACAAATCAATCAATCAACCTCCCCTGCTCTTCTTCTATCTATTGGGCCTACCTCAAATCCTTGGTCGGCATGATGCACCAATGAAGTGCTGGCGAGTCATGATGCCCCTTGAAGTGCTGACTTGACAGCACTTCATTGGTGTATCATGTGGATCCTCTGTCTGGAGTTTGCATGTATGGGCTACATTCAATGATTCATGCATCAGGCCGACCGTGTGGGGTTAATACGCCCTGGAGGATCCACATGGTACACCAATGAAGTGCTGTCCAGTCAGCACTTCAAGGGGCATCATGACTCGCCAGCACTTCATTGGTGCATCATGCCGACCATTTGGCATGATGCAATCCTGCACCTGCGGCCTTTAAAGGGTCACAAACCTTATCTTCCTCACTCACAGACTTTCTTGCTAATCTCCATCCATTTAATAGGCTCTCCTCTCACACGTCCACTCCTGTCAGCCGTTCCTCAGTGCCAGTTCTAGGTTACAATGGTACATGTATATATGATTTCCTTCTGAGAACAGTGAGGACGCTAAGGTGTCTGCCCTGTATACACCTACCTGTATATGTTAGTAGTGGCTCTGTGTGTGTGTGTGTGGGGGGGGGGGGTCCCAGGGACCTTCTTGTCACAGACGTAGTAGGCCCATTACTATTGAATCTTACCTGATGTAGATACTTCCTGGAACATACTTTATGTCTCAGTGTCTATAGGGCTTAGTATGGACGTCCTGTGAGTCCGCCATTTTGAATTTCGCTGGTTGAGGTATAACCCACTGATAAGACATACCATGATGGGTACCTTGTCCCTAGCCCACTTAAAAGGGTCCTATTTCTCCTCTTTCCTATCCTCTCGGATGTGTGTGGTGCACATATGTGCGGGCACTGACACATTCCTCTGTGAAAATGTGTAATGCAGTTTTCGCCATGAATATGACCTCAGCTGTCGAATGGCGTTAAACATCTATTACTCACTCACTCCAGACCCGCTTCCAGCCAATATAGACCCATGAGGCAAGATATTGTGACTTGTGGTAATAAAGGTTGGGTATCTTTTCACATGTTTCATCTTTGTATTGCTTAAAAAAATCCATTCATGTAAAATACTTGCCAAAGCGAACTTATGTTTGTAACCATGAACAATTTGGAAACTGCAAATGAAGGAGCGGATCATAAGAATAACATGGAGTATTATGTTCAAGCTTTTTGGTTAACTTATACCATTGGCAAGCGGCCTTCATATTTATCATGAAATACTGGTTAGGGTTGTAAAGGGCGATCTAGGGTTTTAGGTTAGGATATAGGAGTGGCAGGGGTTGTGTGAGGGTTTGGGGGTACAGGAGTGGGTAGGGTGTAGAGGTGAGAGGGGTTGGAGGTAGGAGGATGGTTGGCACTGGCAGCTCCCAGGGACTGGCATCATGGGTTAACATAGATCAGCGTCTCGCGGCCGGAAGTAAGTGGTAAGGCGACCGGAAGTGGGGTTAGGCCGGAAGTGAGGGGTCAGAAAGACGCTGAGTTGAGGGTGAGCGGAAGTAGTGGGGAGGGAACATGGAATGGCCGTGGGCTGAAACTAGTGCCACTATAACCAGTCCAATCTTACACCAAAGATATCAAGTGTATATAAATGATATATAAATGATATTTTCATTGTATTATTTTCACTGTATAAACAATGGACTTCTACTGAAAATAGGACACTTTACGGAGATCAGAAATAAACGTTTGATTTGTGCTTTCCCATAAAATACCCAATAAAAAGGGGGGGGGGGAAGGAATGATTATTCAAGAATTCAAAGATGAAAACTGAAACAAAAATGATGTATAAACATGGAAATCGATGGTTGAATTCTGGGTTTTTTGCTCTGGTTTCATGACAGACAGTGGACCCACCCACACTAATGGTTACCATGGTAACGTTAACAGCAGCAGTAGCAGCAGCAGACATTGTTCTGAGAATACCACAGTGGGGTGTGTGTAAGGGTGGTGAGTGATAGTAGGGTTTCACAAATTTACACGGGCCTCCCCAGCCCCAGGGCATCTTTAAAAGGGGTCTATGTCTTGCTTTTCTATCCTCTCTGAGTGTGGGTGGTGTCCATATGCGCGGGCACTGGCACATATTCGTTCCTTGAATCTCCTCTTTCCTGTCCCCTCTTTCTTACATATGTCTGGTGTCCATATGCACGGGCACAGGCACATGTATTCCTTTGTGACGTGATGTCTAATGTACTTTTTCCGCCATGAATATGACCTTAGCTGTCGGCTTGGCGTTAAACAACCATTACTCACTCACTCACTCACAAATTTACAAGACTGGTTTTGGTACCGTACCTCTGTGAATGAAAATAACCGCCCTGTCGCTTGTAGATTTGAGTGTAGACCGTGCTAAGACAAGACAGGCACTTATTCTAGATCTGAAAGGATATCGTTCTAGAGCTGTTATACAAATCCCTCTTTCCGTTCCCAGACCAACGCTAATTGAGAACACGGAATGCCAGAGAACCGTCTGATATTGGATGGGCAGACGAAGCTACTCGCCCTGCGCCCTTATATGGTGGTTTTATTTGGACTTAACATCTCTATAATCGGTTGCCGTAATCTCCCGCGTATAAGGCGCAGCTCGCATATAAGGCGCCCCCCCAACTCACAGGGGGGCTGTTTCGCATATAAGGCGCCCCCCCCCCGAGGGGAGATTTTTGTCAATTTAGTACTGTTCTATAGTAAAAAATACTCCCCCTATAAGGCACACCCCAAACTCAAGGCAATTTACCTCCCACGTATAAGACCCAGCAGCATTTTGTTTGGCGTATAAAGACGCGCCTTATACGCGGGAGATTACAGTGGTTTTCTTACTGAGTGTCAATTCCTGTGTTGGGCAATCTGTGACGTCATCAACTTTGTCACTCAATGACGTCACTGAAAATGACATGGTATTCCATGGGTCACATGGTATCTGATATGAAAAAATCTTCTTAATCTTAGGGTGACAATGACTGGCCTGGGTGACTGTTCCAACAGGTATCTAATAGTACATATACTTTAATATTGTACATTATAATACCAGAAATAAGTGTTACATTCTTATTGTGCACAAGGTGAGAGTACTGGACTACCTTCACTTCCCGCACTCGCATGCACCCTGACTTTAGGAGTCTTCTATAAGCCACACAGAGGGCCTGAAAATTTGTACCGTAAATATGGTATGGTATTTAGACACACCATAAGGCACACCTTCAGTTCAGGAACATCCTATAACTTATAAGGCGCAGTCGGGATAAACTAGAGGATACCCCCAAAAAAGCCTCTGATTTGCTATGTATAAGCGACAGTTCCATGCAGGGTTTCATGGTACATTGTATAGAGACTTAGCAGGTTTGATTATTAGCCAATGGGAGAACCCCAATCTATTCACTGCGGTCCTTCAGGGGCAAACTGGTACCTATCTGATAGGTCTTATCAGTAGAACTCGCTGGTCACAAGCTCCAGCAATGGCGGCGCCCATGTGATAACCTGCTACCTCGGAATATGGTGTGTGGTGGTGAGTACATGGTCACCTTATGTGCTATATAGGAGCAGGTTACCTGTACCCAGGTGCCACCAGGTAAGGTACCCAGGGCGTGGACCTACTAATGTGATTACCCGCCTGCCCTTACTCTTGGCCTTGGTGCACCGACGCACAGGGTCGGTGCCACAGGTCACCACAAATACCATAATCCCTCGCGTATTAGACGCGGCTCATACGCTGACTACAAAAGTGGCCTTTAGCTGATATAAAATTACATGTAGTGTATTCATTTCCTAAATGTATATATGTTCAAATATGCAGACAACTAATTCAGTGTAAATTTGTTTGTTTTCCAGGTGAATTTAACGCCCTGCCGGCCCGTGGGCACCACAAGTCGACCGGTAAGTACTTAATACAATTTTCAATACTAGGGTCAATGTAGTTAAACCCTATGGCAAAAGTTACTAAAATTCAATTGCTAACTAAGAATTAAAAATGAAGAAATCTGATACTCTAGTATAGACTGATGACTCTGAAAACGAGTTCATAGAAAGAATGAAGATGTTAAGAAGAAAAATCAACAGAGTGAGGAAAAAAAGGTGTAAAAGAAGAACGAAAGAGAAAGGAAAATAAACAGAAGCAAATGGCCTTGAGTGTGATACTGGGTAAAAGGTGAGATATATATGTTGAGGGAGGGGCTGGTTAGACAGGTTGTAAATCGTGGTGGTTAAATATACTGTAACCATGGCAATGTGTGTTAGTAGTGGGTCCCTCTGTAGCACTTACACAGTATGGAGGAAAGTAGCCCGAGCGGGCCAAGTCCGAAATGCAACCCAGGTCCTGAAGAGCGTTCGGCCATATTGTAGTATACATACTCTACACAGAAATTGCACCATTTTAATATCCTAAAAGACTTTCAAGCTGTAGCTGGTTACCTGCGACTGACGGTTTCATGGGCACTAGCAAATAAGATGGCGCAGGTGCAGTCTAGCCCTAATATGCGGCATATGATCCCTGTCGCTTGAAACCCCTGGTTCTAGCCGCAAGGTTGAAATATAGGGTGTAAGGTGGCAGAGTCAAGAGGTTTAGCCACATGCTCAACGGTCACCAGCGGAAAGTGGGATTGTACACTGAGCTGCTCTTAGTAACTCAAACCTGCTCAAGAAGGATATCATTACAAGTTCCAGACTTGAATGGGAAAAGTTCATATGAACTCAAACACTCATCATGTCGGCTTTCATTATTCTACGGTCAACACTACTTCAGACATCTGAGATTTGCTCATGAGTAGCTCATGGTGAGCTGATGGTCAATGGATACTCTGGACATCTCAACTGTAAAGAACTGAACTGAGTCACATATCTCTGGTCAGTGAGAGAAACCAGATGTTTTCTCTGCAGTTTGCCTTCTTCATTAACATTCACTACACAATGCATAAGTACAGAAAGACAAACAGGTGCTCGTAAATTGAATAATCAATCCCTTGGCACTTACTGGAGTTTGTACGGTACTTCCAAAGGGTATCCATTGTGATTGCTGATTTCTATGACTATCTTGCCGAGCCCAGTATTAGGATATTTGCTGCATATTGAGTGCACGGGGGGGCCTGCAACTTAGAAATTGAAATATTGAAGAAGAAAAAAAGAGACTCATCTGGCTACATAGCGGACTGTACAATGAAGATTTAAAAGGTTATTGGAATGTTATGCACACAGCAGTTCTTCACTCCAAACATGTCTCAGTGGAGCTTCTTCGGACTGTGCAAAAGTATGTAGGGGAAAACATCTGAAAATTATTTTGGTATACTATGCTGAATGACAGTCTCCTAAACATCCGAGGAAACTTATCTTTTTGATAGGATATATCCGATAAACTAATTTGTTGATCTTCAATCATTCTGGCTATATTAATTGCTCAATTATACTTGATTAAAAGTTACTTTAAGCCTGCTGTGAGAGACAATGAAATAAGCACCGTAGTAACTTTTATTATGTGCCGTACTGACGCCAATGAGGTTTAGTGTTTGTAGACACTATAAATTGTTCGACTGAAAAGGCAATTCTCCCTCTGTGACAGCATACAGTAACTGCAGGTTTAAAACCTGAAAATCTTCTTTCATGTAAAGTAACTTAAATGAGCCAATGTCTTGTATACTAAATATAGTAGCAGGTATATGAAATTAATGAATGCCTGCACACTGAAATGGGCAATAACTGTGTAAGGGAAAGATATCACCAGTTTGTTTTTGTCTGGATATTAAAGTTTTCCAGATAGAAAACCGGGATTCTTTAAATTGTCAAGTGAAAATTATATAGCTTTGGTCATCTGTATTACAGAATGCAAACACTCGTACTTTACCTATGACAACACCGCACTGCAGCACCACTCAATACCCACCATAGAAACATTGCTGCCCCCTAGGTGCAGCTCACCACACTAACAGGAGAGCCCCTCAGCTTGTGTATTCACACCTGGAATTATCTAATCTAAGTTGAAGCCGTGACTTTGAATATTGTACCAGGAATTGGGGAAGGTTCGATTATTCCTCTGACCATTGAACCTAAGCGTTCAGCAGTAGCTTTCTTGCGGTTTCTTTATAATCAAATCTCTGACAGAATGATTTGTGTGTCATGTCGTATATGGACGCTGGTTGTCTATGGGTCAGATGACGTCACCTTGCATGGCTATGACGTCATAGCTGACATGGATTTCAATTCTTGACGAGTAAGGAATGTAGGCACTTACATGAATAAATACAATGAATGTGGTATAAACCTCTTGATTCTATTGTCTATTCTACAAGTAACTAGTATGAGTCTCTACAGCCCATAGGCAAAAACCTGTGCTGGTTTTTGCCTCCAGATTCATGTACATTGGTTTTAATGACTGATGCAGCAATGCAGCGCTGCTGAGTCTAGGCACCAGCACTGCATTGGATCATTATGGTGTTTAACCCTTCGGAAGTGTATCAACCACATACAGGGATGTAAGTTTTCAGAATTTTGTCTGATTTCAGAATTTTCTAAATTAGAATTTCCTAGATATTTACCCAGATTTCCTTTCCCAGATCAAAGTTTTGTTGTATCCAGCAATAAATTCTGACTTTCTGTGTGTCTTCAGAATTTGTACACACCCAGACTTACATCCCTGCACATAGTCATACATGATGCATAAATGCAGCATTAGCGAGTTACTCGCCAGAGCTGCATACATGCATCATGACAACCAATGAGTGTTATGCAGTATGCGGCAGGAACTTAGACGGTGAGGTACCAAAAATACCCACACGCGGTAAACCCAGTTAGTCGCCGCATGATGAGTAGAGGCCATGTTTATGTTTTGTGTTTGCGTTTATTATTATGTTGTCTTGTGCCTGTTTTATCGCTGTGTGAAGTCTTGAGTCCCTTCGCCGCATACTGTGCGCTGGGTCTGACATGTTCAGCATTCTCTCACTGTGGTATGCATGTACAGTACTGGTACATCCCACCTTGAAGGAGAGACAGAATTGAGGGAAATTGATTTTCAGGATGGACAGGGTGGTAGAGGACCCCAGCAGCTACTAGATAGACAGAGGGATTGATCGAAGTAGACTAGATTGACCTACAGGCAGACAGATCCATTAGATTGAACCTTTGTAGGGAAAAGAAGACAGACGTTTCTGATTGGAAGACACAGCCATGGATAGATATTTTTGAGAAAGACGTTTTTTTTTTTTTTAGGGGCAGAAAGACTGTTGTAGTGGCAGACAGAAAGAGGGAGGGCAGACAGACAGGGAGAGCGCTTTGGAGCAGACAAGGATATTTTTTTTTTCATATTTATTGAAGGTATTGACATTGAAGAGGCAGAAAGAGAACCATTTAGAATAGTGAGGTAGACAGACAAATGGCCAGACCTGTTGGAGAGATGGGCAGGTAGAAGAATAGATAAAGCCCTGTAGTCAAACTGGACTTAAAGACAGGTAGACCCCTACAGACATAACAACCTGTGGAGGTCCATGGTCACTTACCTCAAGGTTTAAACAGGTGAAGGTATAAAACCCTCTAAGTACATGTACCACATTAAGCCTTTAATGCTCTATGTCCATTTGTGGGTATGATGCACAAATGCAGCCCTGGTGAGTCAATCGCTAGGGCTGCACTTGTGCATCATGTCGACCCTGCATGTGTGATACACTCGCGTATGGTTGGCACGATGCACTGATGCAGTGCTGGTGAGCAGATTCCCCATCAATGCATCATACCAACAATGCACCATTAAAGGGCTAAGTGAGCACAGGGAAAGGTGGAGGAAGGGTCAGCTGTGCTTTCTTTTCATCTGTAACTTATTGAAGGTAAATCTTCAACACTAACACCCAAACACAGAGGCATGGCTGGTTGAGGCAGGTCGTCAGGTGGACAGACACGTGTAGGCTGGGGACTGGGCAGGGGCTGGCCAGCTTTCTTACATAAGGACTGGGTGTCTGGACGTCTGTGTTGGGGCTGTGCCAATACTGTACATGGGTTTTTAGTTCACTCCTAGACCAGAGACTCACTGCTGTCCCACACACTAACTGGTAACGGTATGGGCAGAGTGTATGGTGAAGACAACAGTTAACCCCATAAGTACTGTTACCGGGTAGTGACGTCTTAAGGCATCATACTGATCATAAAGCATTGGTAAACGCCCGCAGGGTCCCCATGATGCGCCAATGATGATCTGGGGAGCAGACTCACTGCTTTAGATTATGACGATGGTAAAAGCTAATAAAGGTTAGAATTAGCAGAGATTTTTTTTTTTTCTGGACTGTCAGGTATCTAGGTTTATACCACTATTCTGACACCTCCCTTACTGTCATGTTATCCTCTACCAGTGCCTTATCAGAGCATATACGAACATGTGCTTTTTTGGGGATTTTTGGATATACTTTTTCAAGGTCAACTTGGACCTTATTGCATTAATGTCATGCAAATTCACAGAAAAAAAGGAAAAGTTATAGGAAAGAGGTAGCCTTCCAATAGAGAGAAGACCAACAATTAAAACCAAACTACCGTAATCTCCCGCGTAGAAGACGCATTGCGCGTATAAGACGCACCCCAAACTCAGCACATGCATTTTCGCGTATAAGACGCACATTTTAATGCTGATATTTGTAAGATTAGTACTGTTCTATAGTAAAATTACCCCTCGTATAAGACGCACCCTGAACTTCAGAAAATCCTATAAGACTCCCCAGCATTTTGTTTGGCGTAGAGGACGCATCTTATACGCGGGAGTTTACGGTAAGAAATATTCAGATGCTTGCCTGAGTAAACGTATCAGTCTCCAATCTAACCGACCTCACATGCTGACCTCTCCCTGTTAGATTTGACAAGGATGACCTTAGTCCTCGTCCAGACGACCTTGACCTTAACCTATCATGACCTTGACCCCCACAAACTGGTCACTCTAGTGACATAACAATGCATCCCGTCCACATTTAGAGAAGTTATGGTCAAACCACTCCGTACTGTGGACTAAAAAGAAAACGTTAGAAATAAAATATAATAATATTGATGAATAAGATGAAAAAAGGTCGGGGGGGGGGGATGGCCAGCACTACTCTGATAGAAGAATCAACCATCCATCATTGAGTTTGTTATGATGCATTAATTTGTGATGCACCACTTGAAACGTGAATAAACACAATGACTTTTAGAGCCATCATGCATAAAGGGTTAGCGAAGGACAGTGGAAATAAAAAAAACAAAAAAACAATATATGCCATTGGGCAGTCACTCTTTTACTTGGCTCTGTATATAATACTATGACGTACAGTGCCTCCTGCCTAGCGGCTATATACTCTCACATTCTACTGTAGAAAGGTAGAATTAGATGGAAAAGGAAGGGTGAAAAAAAAAGAGGTAACAAATGACTTCCAGGCTGACATGAACAGAGAGTAGACCCTGAGTGAGACATTTAGGTTTTATCTTGATCACTTGGCTTTTTGTCCTGGAGTTACACTGTGGTGGTTAGAATTCCCCTGGGGACTAAATGTTATCATGGAAACAAAAACTGCATTTACAACTATGTGGAAGTAAACATTACTTTTACCATGGAGACAAATTAGAGTAATACCTCACATATAAGCCTTTCCTTTTTTTGTGAGGTATATCAGTAGTTATGTCTCACTCAAGTACAAGCTGCACCTCAGGCATTGAAAGGAGCTATACTAATAATACACCTGACCTGGGGCCTGAAAATTGCAGTTTTCGTACTATTCAATTGGGCCTATAAGCCACACTGCCTGTTAAGGCTGATCATTAGATTTTGTAAAGCACTCCGGGACTCTGGTTTGTATATTAGCCGCGGGAGATTACAATAGGTGACAGAAAATGATAGCAGGGATGTATGTCTTCAAGTTTTATCAGGGTTTCCTGATTTCTGAAGATTTTGAATGACATGTATTTTCCTTATACAAGTGCTAAGGAGGGCTATTTGAAAAAAAGAAGACTTTTTATATCAAGTAAATCTATGGCTTCCTGATTTTTGCCCATGCCCGACTTACATCTCTGTGACAGAAGCCGAATCCGGGCTCAAATCTTAAAATTCGGTCTGTGGGTTTCACTGGGAAGTACCTTAGAGTGAATAGCCCTGTTGGCAGAAGTAGGTGTAAGACAATGGCTTAGTCGGCAGGGGGCAAATACATCACTATGGGCCGTGGGTGGCTGGGAACTTATACCCCACTTGACCCTGCCTTCCACCCACCTTGTCACTCTCCAAGCAGATCACAGAGAGTATGTATAGTTTTTATCATAGGTGAGCAGATAAGCAGTTCTGTGCTAGGAGATAAGCAGCTCATTTAATAGGGAGGAGTAGTAAGTGCTTACATACCCTCCTCTAGTGAGGCATTCTGGAAATCCTGCCAGAATCTGGCTTAGATATACAACTCCCACCCACCCCATTCTTTCCAGAATCCCTACCTTAGGGAGTGATCATTTTTTAACAACAGGGGGGGGGCTGGTGGGTTTGCGCGCGGACGCGCGAAAAAAATTTCGACCCCCCCCCCCTCTCGAGGGGGTAAAATCTTTTCGACCCCCCCCATAAGGGACAAAAATCGCGCGCGAACGTCCCCTTTTAGCCTATAGTAACGCGCGGGGTTTTCCACTGAAAACAGGTGAAATTATTTTGACCCCCCCCATCAGAGGTATTGAAAAAATTCTGACCCCCCCGGTCAAGGGGTTGAAAAAATTCTGACCCCCCCCTCAAACCCACCGGCCCCCCCCCCCCTGTTGTTAAAAAATGATCACTCCCTTAGCTTTTACCCATGAGCCTCTCCCAGCAGAGCCCTGGTGCCGTAGCTGTCTGCAAAGTCTGGCTGCAGCTGTGCTTGGAGAGGAACAGGTGCAGCAGTGAGTGGCTGGGGTGGATGGAGCAGCTCATGGAGGGGTGTGAGCAGCTCCTTGTGCTGAGAGACTGAGGAGTACAGCAGGGGCTGGGAACAACTCATCAAGGACTGCTGTGTAGACATAGGGAGGAAAGAGCTACTCACTTTACCTGGGACTGTCTATACTGTCCCACTATGACCATCATAGCCTGACACCAGTAGTGTCACCCAACACTGACTGCTACCTACACTCAGGATGTCATTGTCCGTGGAGCAGAACAAGATATGGAGGAGTATTTAATCAGAGATGACAGACCCTCTGTCGTTCATCTATTCTCAAAGGTTCAGAGGCTCCTGCAATTTAGACTTTAGTGCAAAATAATATATTGACAAGCACTTCCAATTGTGAAGTGCCCAAGGGCTATAAAACCTTCAGAAGTTGGACCAACCCCCCAACTGACATCTCTGTGTATTTGGTAGGAGTGAGAGAAGGAGAAGAATGAGGGGGTGGATACTCATGATACTGGAGGAATGTGCTGTGTGGATGTGGATGTAGATATGATGAGGAGGCTGCAGCAGCTGCAGGTATGGAGGCACCACCCTGGACACGCCCCCCTCTGTTATATAGGCACCCACAGCAGCATTCACACCTGTGTTGGATTAGTATTGCAGGGATCCCCATCTATAGAGTCTCTGCTGCCTCACAATGTGGTGGCTTATCGTCCCAGGACATTAGGGAATAAGTCTCTATTAGTGCAGAAATCTACTTTGGACACTGATTTCTGATAGACCTGGGATGGTGGACATTGTTCCCCATATGTTGATATACCTGTGACACTGAATACTGTTCTCAAAGAGTTGGTATACCTTGGATACTACATATATGTACTTTGTACAATCGCACTGTTCTCCAAGTGTTGAAATATTGTGGAAACTCAGCACTATAATATACTACAAGCTCTGATAAACCTTGGATACTTGACCCTGTTCTCCCAGTGTTGATATTTCTGGAATACTAAACACTAAATGCCTGTTAGTACAGATACATGTGTGGGACATGTCAGTGTATACATGATATAGCAGTAGCCTTACTCTGCTGTTCTTACCAGTGACATGATGTAGGACTATTGTAAACTATAGGATCCTATGTGTTTTAGTCAGTCAGAACAGTTTTGCTTCTTCTCTGTAGTCTTCTCCACCTGGATTACTCAGCACTTTTACAGCATAGAACAGTGACATTTAACTTAACCCTTCACAATAAGAGCTAAATGGTGCCTTTAAATTAATGCAATTTGCCTTTTTGTGCAGAGGGACAGAGCTTTTAAGGTCTTATGTGTTTATGATTGTAGATCACAGAAGTACTTCTTGATATAAGCATCTAGGGGCCATATAGGACTTAAATGCCCTTTTCCTTAGTTGTATTGACACACCCAGTGCGATGCGAACAGCATCAGAAGGCGAGCACGGCATGATGCACAAATGCAGTGCCATGTGAGGTGGTTCTACATGATGCATTGTGACATAAAATCAACATTAGACCACAACGCGCTCAGCTGTCCTACAAGGTTTAACCTAGGCATGATGGTAACCTCCATAGGTGCACATCTATCTCTGTGCCTCTTGAGCTCAACTTGAAAAAAACCCTTCAGGGGGTACTTGTATTTGTAAGTGAAGTTTCCCTTACTGTAGGAGGGCAGTGGGAGTAGTACAGAACTCTGTACAGTATACTAACTAAAGCCACAGCTTGTATGGGAAACCAGCTATAGCTGAGCCTTATAGAAGTCAGGGTGCCCCTTATAGTGGGGGCATTGTGAAAGCAACCTTTTTGTTATATTCAAGTCCTGATGCAGCATCATTCTCCAGCTTTTCCTCATTTTCTCTTCAACATGCATCCCTGTATTTCAGATGAGTTGTTAGGATCTGGATTGCCTTGAAAGATCCAACTTGAAATTAGAATACCGGTACTAAAAAAAGAGACTTGTAGCTCTTCTTACCAGAGGAGGTCAAAGTAGTTTAGTCTGTAAAAGCAGTTGTTTTGATCTTGAGAATCTTAGCTACACTCATTATGATATAAGTTAGTGAGATGAAGAGGCATTAGATAATGGTTACAGCCAGATTACCTCAAGTCATTACCATATTCATGGAGGCCAATTACTATAGATTGTTTGTACCATTGTCACTGATCATGCAAACACTACAGAACCCCCCCCCCCCCCCAAATCATTGACCAAGGGCACAATGGCTATAAATGTGGCTAGACTATATCCGAAGTACTTTTGCAAATGATGAGATGAAGAAAACATTGCTTATGGAATAACTAATCTAAAAGCTTGGAACAACCTCCAATTGAATCGAAAATTTTGGATCAAAAAGAACATCAGAAAACCTACACTGTATACTCAGGCCGATACTCACTTCATTAGCAGTACAACCACTGACAAATATCTGTGAGACAAGACATAAGTAGGCAATCAAGAAGTGGATCATGTGTGTGACACAGGGTTAAGATGGCGGTCGGGTCGTGTATTGGCATGGTGATCAGAGTGATGCCCACATGCCTCTACTCACTGTGGGACTCACCCACAGTCATATGTATCTGTCAGGGTGAGTTATGTCAAACTGAATCTGTCTTTATGTCATGAGTCGTATATCTGTCAGGGGTGAGTCGTGTGTATCTGTCAGGGTGAGTCGTGTATCTGTCAGGGTGAGGTATGTCAAACTGAATCTGTCTTTATGTCATGAGTCGTATATCTGTCAGGGTGAGTCGTGTGTATCTGTCAGGGTGAGTCGTGTGTATCTGTCAGGGTGAATCGTGTGTATCTGTCAGGGTGAGTCGTGTGTATCTGTCAGGGTGAGTCGTATCAGTCAGGTGAGTCGTTTGCATCTGTCAGGGTGAGTCATGTGTATCAGTCAGGATTAGTCATGTGTATCAGTCAGGGTGAGTCGTGTGTATCAGTCAGGGTGAGTCGTTTGCATCTGTCAGGGTGAGTCAGTATATCTGTCAGGGTGAGTCGTGTGTATCTGTCAGGGTGAGTCAGTATATCTGTCAGGGTGAGTCAGTATATCTGTCAGGGTGAGTCGTGTATCTGTCAGGGTGAGTCGTGTGTATCTGTCAGGGCGAGTCGTGTGTATCAGTCAGGGTGAGTCAGTATATCTGTCGGGGTGAGTCGTGTATCTGTCAGGGTGAGTCGTGTGTATCTGTCAGGGTGAGTCGTGTGTATCAGTCAGGTGAGTCAGTATATCTGTCAGGGTGAGTCAGTATATCTGTCAGGGTGAGTCGTGTGTATCTGTCGGGGTGAGTCGTGTGTATCTGTCGGGGTGAGTCGTGTGTATCTGTCAGGGTGAGTCAGTATATCTGTCAGGGTGAGTCGTTTGCATCTGTCAGGGTGAGTCATGTGTATCAGTCAGGGTGAGTCATGTGTATCAGTCAGGGTGAGTCGTGTGTATCAGTCAGGGTGAGTCATGTGTATCAGTCAGGGTGAGTCATGTGTATCAGTCAGGGTGAGTCAGTATATCTGTCAGGGTGAGTCGTGTGTATCAGTCAGGGTGAGTCATGTGTATCAGTCAGGGTGAGTCATGTGTATCAGTCAGGTGAGTCAGTATATCTGTCAGGGTGAGTCGTGTGTATCAGTCAGGGTGAGTCATGTGTATCAGTCAGGGTGAGTCAAGACATAGAGAGCCACACAGTGTTCTCAATACCCTGTGAAATATGAACTCTTTGACTTAAATACGTGTATCCATTCTTTAATTGATGAGAAGGAATACCTTAATTATGTTAAGTGTATTTTAATTATTTGCCTCCACGAGTTCACTGCAAATAAGTGCTCTCAATAAATCTTTTCTTGGTGCCATGCTACTACCTCAGGCTACTTACTGCCCATAGTATAAGGTCGGCATGATGTTTGAAATTCAGAATAAATCGTTGGCGAGTTACTCACCAGGGCTACATTCATGCATCATGACAACTCTCAAGGGATGAGACTGGCTTTCCTGATACACCCAAACTCATATTTTCACGAAAATGACTATCATGTAATAATCCATACTTTTTTGTTGATAGTCCACTGGACTTATGTATCACATCACATGGACTCCATGTGATGTCATACCCCTAATATCAATCTGACCATTGATGACCCTGTATGTATGTTTGACCAACAGGCGCGTTGTGCCGCCCGCGGCATGGACCGGCGGGGCCTGGCGGGGACGTGCTAGCCGCGGGGGAGGTAGCCGCGCCCGTCAGCATGCAGACGGAGCAACACGGGGGTGGCCCCGGCACGGGCACCGACCGTGCCCGCCCACCTCCTACCGCCACCCGGCCACCGCGCCCATGAGGAAACTCAGTGTGGACCTCATCAAAACCTACAAACATATCAACGAGGTAAGTGGCGCTTTTTTAACTTCTGTTTTTTTTTAGTATTTTTTTTTTTTAATTTTTAAAATTTTATCTAATTTATCTGATTTTGATAATTCATGGGTAGTGCGCATCCACGGTGAGAAGTATTTGTGAAGAAAAAAAAAATTGCCAAGATCTTATGTGGAGCGTCTGGGGAAAATAGATAAAAAAATTGCCAAGATAAAAAGATTCAGAAAAGAATACATAAGAAAAAAGAACGGTAATATAATACTTAATCCTGGAGAGGGAACTGATTTCTAATAAAGAAAGAGCATCGTGTTAGACCGACCTGCCCAGGATGTACACAAATGACTTGTCTTTGGTCGTAGATGTGACTTTGTACGTTTACCGTTTAGAATAAAAAAATAAAAAAAGAAGAAGGAAATAAACAACAAGATGTGTATTACTCTAGACCAACAGATTTTGTCATGAATATGACCCTAGCAGTTGATATGGTGTGAAAGAAACAGTAGTCACTTACTTACTAAGGGCCCCCCCCCCAAAAAAAAAAAAAAAAAAAAAAAAAATATTGTAAGTTTCCGGTAACATCCTCCAAAAAGTTGAGGTAGATAGGTCAGATTTTTTTTAAATTTTTTTTTAAATTTTTTATTTTGGCTGAACAGATTTTGGCCTATTTATTGAATTGTTATTATTGATAATTACCCCACAGATGATCCATCTCATCCCTAACACCAGCCAAACCTTAGGATCTCGGGCAGAAATGCTGGATTCCATGTTTGAACCCAAGCAAACCCTCAAAATATTAGAAACATGAAATTATTCTGAAAAATGATGAAAATAACATGGAAAAACCATGAAAATATGCCTATGGATGTGTAATACATGTACGCTAAGATTCAGGGATTATAATTTGTATTCCTCTAGTATAGACTTTGAGATGTAAATTACTCAAGCCCTGAGAGGGTTATGTAGTGCATTAAAGCCTAGTGGTTGTCATCATTCAAGAGTATCTCACCAGCACTGCACTGCATTCCTGCATTATGCAGACCCGACAGACTCACCAGCAGTGCATTGGTGCATCATGACGACCAAGGAGCAAAACCTTAGGCATTATTTGGAGTGAGTGTGTGAATGATACTGTTTGTCTGATACCATATCAACAAGTAAGGCAAGATCCACAGTGAGAAAACTACAATAGACATCAATCGAAGGTTCGTGTGTCGGTGCCCGCACATATGCCAGATACGCAGGAGGACAGAAAAGATGAGATAAAGACCTTTGTAAGATGGGCGAGGCCCAATGGGGGGTAGGGAAGTCTGACCTGATGCGGCCCTTAGAGGTCTATAGACTATTGATGTGCAGAAGGACAGTTAGTGATCACGCCTCCCGCCCCCCCCCCCCACACACAACACAGTTGCCTCCATGTTGGCTGCAGCCTCCCCCATCCCGTGATCCGCAGTTACCATGGCGACCCACCAGACTCGGACCACTCAGACACTTGTTGCCTAGCAACATCCTCCGGGAGAGAAGTGGATGGGAGGGGGCGGCTTCAGGATGGGAGAAGCAGAGTCTGGGTGGGCAGGCAGGCCAAGGTCTGACTCCTAGTCTATGTGTATTCTCAGTTATTTTACAAAAATAAAATAGGTGAGGGTTGCTGAGTAATATACAGTTCTATCGACAGTTTTTTTTGTTTGTTATTTTTGACTCGGGAGGTTGTGTGGGATGTAGGAGAAATGCAGTGCTGAAATCAAATGAAATGGTTACCGTTAGGAAATATGTAAGATCCTACCGGTAGTATATATACATACAGGGATGAAAGTCTTCAGGGAATTCCCTGATTTCAGGGATTTTGAAGTTCCAGGGCCCTATACATTCATTAGAAACCCATGTTTTTCAGGCGAATATTGGACCATTTCAGGATTTCGTGCTCTGTGACTTTCATCCCTGTACATATTAGAGACATTTGTCCTTGAATTGAGCCAGTGACATTGGACA